>JAQPPZ010015677.1:2822556-4195085 GCA_028583015.1 Wollemia nobilis
ACCATTAATGACAGAAAAAGATTCACTAATGACCCATGCATTCATTAATTGCTGAGAACTATATTAATTTCATGGCATTTCATTAATAGTTTCTTTTGAAGATAATAATTTGGACTGTATTGTAAAATCACTGCTTTAAAGGCATGCAAGCATCATAGATAAGCCACGAGGTTGTTACCCAGCGTTCATTTCTTTTCTTTTGATGACAATCTGGGCTGTAATTTAAAAACATACCTTTAGCTTTGCATTAAGCCCTTATTGACTCTTCAAAGTTATGGAGATGACCATAATGTGAGTTTTATTTTTGGATTTAATGTGCTAAAAATATAAATTTGGTAACCAAGTTACATATAAAGAAAAGAGCATATTTTTCAACAACTGCATTTATTATATAAACACATTCAAACTGTGAATAACATTAGGATTCCAATATTTTGGATAAAATCCAAACTTTGTCTTAGCATTTTGATTCATGTTCTGTCTTGGAGCCATGGCATTGTGAGGAAATGCAATTGTTGTCTGCATACACACATATTACATCTCTTGCTTTGTTGAAGATTAAATAATTTAATCTCTGTTTGTCTGATTGGGGATAACTTTGGTTTTTGATGAATCTTTCTGTTTCTTTTGGCAATTACACAACAGTGGCAAATATATTGCGTATATCAGGAATAACAGCTCTAATAATCCTTTTGAATTTAATATTAGTAGTTAAATTGTTTTGTATATAGAGTTCCTATTGTATCTGATACTTAAATTTTCAGATTATATGTGACTCTGGGAAATTTGCTGGCATAATATTTTGCCGGAGTATCTTGGAAAAATTTAATAAGAGGGAAAAAATTTAACTTATATACTCTTTTTTCAGGTGGTTCGAGAATGATTGACATGGAGAGAAAAATTCATTTGGATTCCATTATAGTGTATCCAATAAAATCATGTGCTGGTTTCAATGTAGAGTCATGGCCACTTAGTGAAACTGGTGAGTCTTTAGAAGCTGGTGTCTTGGTTCTTTATTCCTACGTTAAATGCATGTAGAATTTTATTAAGTTAATGTATGATCTTTTATTTATTTCCTATTTGGACAGTAAACACCTTTTCTTCATTTTGCTATTTTCTTCGACTATTTTATTCTAAAAGGTAAAGCCAAATTGCTGAGAATACTAATGTTATTGGGATCCAATATTTAGTCCTAAGAACAAAAGAAAGAAATTATACTACTGTCGGCAAATGACAAAAGTAATTCAATGAGACTTGAAAGTACAACCAATTATGATCACAAGGAATCTGAAAGGAACTCCTACATCTGAATTAACTAAAAGCTAAAAGAAGAAGAAAAAATCTATTTACAAGAGGTAAACCCTTTTGGCCTCATAATTTGCACTTGTTTGCACTTATAGGCTCCCCATTAAATGCACAATTTAATCACCATTCCTTCAATTTGGTTGCATGCCTTATAAGATTAATGTTGCATTTGTTTATCCTCAAGTAACATAAGAGTTTGTGATCTTAAAATATCACAAAGATATCATGTCCACTTTTAATGTTACCAGGAACCTAGGTCAGTTGTCATTCGTCATGATGGGTGCAGTTTTTAAGGACTTAGTCATTTATGAAAAACATTAGATAAAGTTTGAAAGCCTTATGCACCAATATTATTATTCAAGAAATATGTAGCATATAAGCCTGTCAGGGATGATTATGAGGATAACATGATGCATGAATTCGTCTCATCAAAGAGGGGGCTACGAGGTAGTGACCAAAGAAAAAAAAAACACTCTTTCATATAAAAGAAGGTTAGATGAATAGAAAGGGTTTCTCCCCACATTCCCCCAAAATTTTTTTGTTGCCTAATTTTATTTTCTATTTTGTGATCTTACTTGCAGCAAAGAGTGATGTATGCATGCTTTATTAGATATGAATTGTTTATTTTGAAACTAATGTACTGAATGCATGCAAGATTTTGCTAGAAATGAGCAGGGTCATTAAAGGAATTTTGTTAAAATATTTGTTTCAGAAAATCACACAGATTTCCTTTCTTGTTCATGTTGTACAAGATAAGATAATGCTATCAATGTCTCCAGATGGCCAAAGTAGGCCAATGGGACTCATTGAAAAGAGCTGTTACAAATTACAATGCATTGTAGTAACCAAAAAGTACTACAAAAATAAACTAAACTAGAGTAAAGAATCTAGTGTAAACTACTCTAAAGTGGAACAACTGTATGGCATAAAATTACAGCCTTGAGGGTTACCCAAAATGGATAAACCCTAACATGCTAAAAGTAATGATTAAAAGAGAGCTAGAAGTCGAGGTACAACAAAGATAGAAAAGATCTCCAATGGATCCTGTTGCCACATTTTGCACGGGGTGCAATGTTTTCAATTTTGTAGCAGTGCTGCTCTTCCTTTTCCCTCTTCCTCTATTTTCCTTTCTTCTTCTCTCCCTTTCTCTTTCTTTCCTACATTCTCTTTCTTCCCCCCTTTCTTGGAGCCCCTCAGTTGAATTTCAGATTTGACAGCAGTTACCTGAAAAATGGCTAAGTGTTGGTGCGAAGTTCGCACTTCGCCCAGTTTTGGTGCGAAGTGCGCACTTCGCCCAGTTTTGGTGCGAAGTCCGCACTTCTCCCCTCTTTCTGGGCGCACCTTGTAACTGGCAGGCTGGCAAGCTGACAGAAAAACGACCAAGTGCTAGAGCAAGGTCCGTACGGCGGCAGAAATCAGCTTTCACCTGTGCGCAGTCCGACTTCGCAGCGAAGTCGGAGTGCGCCCTTGACAGGTGCGCAGTAGGGAAACAAACTCGGAAATGCACCCAAGGCATGAAGGCCTTCCCGACTGCGCTGTTTTTTGCCTGTGCAACCCGATGGCGCTCTGATCCCAGGCAAAGTTGGATAAACTGCCTTTCAAGGCAGACACGTGTCAAGCAGCATCATCCATCATCTGACAAGTGTCCAGCTTCGGGATTTGAGCCAAGACATGCCGAGCAAAAGGACAAGCATGGGCTGCACTACCTATGCCAGTGACCTCATTTAAAGCTGATTGGAGGTTCTACCCGCTCCAGCTACCCGCATTCCTGCCGAGAAGAAGTTCTGCCCAACACACTGCCACGTAGCTGTCCAGCTTCCAGGAAGGCCATGCTGCGGGTACAGTCCGGTCCGACAAAGGTTAGCATTTGTAGCTCCTTCGCCGCTTTTGTCAGCTTGTGTTTGACTGGGACTCTGTGCCCATTAATGTAACGGGAGGGACTCGGGCTATAAAAACCCACCATGTTTTCATTGTAAAGGGTGGAAGGGGAATGTCTGTTAGGGAACCATTGTAACCGTGCTTCTGCTTATAAATATAAATTGTATGCCTGGTTCTGTTCTGCTGCTTTTATTTCTTTATGCTTATGCTTTACGCTTCCCTGTGTCACGGCTCGTTGATTCATTTCAGCATTTGGTGGTCAGGCGCCTTTAGCATTGTTTGTGCCATGGCTTGTTAATTCATTTTAGCATTTGGTGGTCAAGCACTTTTGAACTTTATATAATAGATGTAGTAGCAGTTCCATCAGTTGTGTGTTACGTTGCTGTCCGTAGTGGTGATTGATGCGTTGCCGTGCTGCTTGTAGGGAGAATGTTTGCTAGGGGACCATTGTAGTCGTGCGTATAAATTCTCTGCATAACACATATACCTGGCTCTGACATCTCTTAGTTGCTTTCTGTTTGAGTTTCCGTACGTAGTGGTGATTGATGCATTGCCGTGCTGTTAGTTCTCCTTGTAGGGAGAATGTTTGCTAGGGGACCATTGTAGCTGTGCGTATATTGCTTAGTACAGAAAGTACACTTAGGTTTTGCAGTTCCTTGTCATGCTTTGTATTTATAATGCAGTAAGTAATGGTGATTAATGTGTTGTCGTACTGTTAGTTCCCCCCACCAAACTCCAAGTATATTTGTAAATTCTTTCCGTTCCTTTATCTCTTTCCTGCACTCTTAGCTTAAACCAAAAACCCCCCAAAAGGAGCCGGCCTTCTCCGGAGATTGGCACGGAAGGCATCTCTTCCTTCCGGCCTTTCATGCTGGTGGGCGAATCTGGGCGCATTAACCCAAAATCCTTTCCTCATGGCAAATTCGTAACCAACAGATCCAAGCATCGACATTAATCTATAGTGGGATGTATTGTAGAAGCACAATCATCATCATCATCACCAACTATCCCAAAAGGGCCAACACAAGATCTAATGATGCTCCCAGGAGAATGGCTAGGACTAAGAGGGAGGACATGGAGTTTGACCCTCAAGACTCTTCTGGCATCCATGGTCATGGAACAAAACTAGTAAGCCGTGTCTGTCTAGAAATCCTTAGTATGTGAGGGGTGGCCGAAACCCAACGTCGAAGAATTGTAGTCGTGACCTGTCACAAGCAAGAAGAAAGAACTAAAGCCCTGGAAGTCACTCTTGTATGCAGACAAGGGCGTGTAGCACAACAGTGGTTTTCCGCAATTGAAGGAACAAAGAATGAAGGATGATAGGAAAAATCAACTGTGCATAGCATTTGACAGCGTACGAGAACGCCATTCAGATTTGGAAAGGAAAGAACAACAGCAAACGTGTGGAAAAGTCACCCTCAGATGGCCCTGCACAATTAGCAATACAGACTGGAACATGACTAAATGGCTTTGCACAAACAACTACACTAACATATGTCCAAGCGGTCTTTCATAAGTATTTATAGCAAGCATTAAGTAGTGGAAATAGCTTAGACGGCCATGGAAAGCAATGTATAACAACAAGAATAATTCACAAGTACATGCACAACATCACCATAAGTTTGCACACAACAATGGTTGAATGGAAGTATTCTCATTATCTGCACATGTATCTCCCAAATGCATGAAAATATCTACTAACATACCTATATATCTCACTTGAATTTGTGAGGAGGTTTATTTATACAACTTCCTATGAATGGGGATGTGGTTGCATCCTTAACTCCTTCCAACTAACCACCCTGACACATCATGACATATCTTCTTGAATTACATGTGTGTTGATTTACCCAAACATTTGAATATCATGAGCATCTTAATTACACGTATGACATTTCGTCAAACACTTTGCGCACATGGTACAAAACAACTCAATATTACAATTTTATTTACACAACCAAAATTATATGTGCATTTTGAATCCATACACACTCCATTAACCTCAATGTGGCAAATAAGTTGGTGCCACGTCCGAACTAGCGTCTATATCTGCCCTTCCCTCTAGATTGGTTGATGTCTGTTGTTGCGCTTGAGTGGTTATTACTTTTGCCTGTAGAGATAAAGTGAATGAATAAGGTGATTAGTTGAGTAGTTGTAATGTCCCTTTCCTGGCTTGTCAACAATGTGGGTGCATTCAGAGGATGTTGGGCCTTTGTAGGGATGTTGTCTACTTTCAGATGCTAGTTTCCTGGAGACATTCGGAGCTTGGATGGTGGACCGTGGACTTACTATTTATAGTAAGTCGGTGATTAGGGTTTCAGGTCCGACGGATAGGGTAATGATATTCTTCGCCAAATTGGGTACCCAGATATCTCTTCAGTTGCTTGATTTTTGGCCTTTCCGGACACAGGTGCAGAGACTTACTATTTTTAGTAAGTCAGTCAGGGTCAGTATTTTGGGAAACGGATTTTATGACTGAGTAGTTCGGCGAAATGGGTATCCATTTCTATATTTGGTTTGATGGTTTGATCAGTGGAGGTCCGAGATTTTAATGTGTAAGTTTATTATGTTATATTTAATTAATATAACATAGTATTACTTTATAATTCCATATTTTTATGTTAAAAAGGGGCCTTATAGCCACTCAAAAGAAAGGGCATTAAATAATAAATCAAATTAAGAGGGGCTTGACATGGTACGACCCCCTTGTGGGACATAAAGTGAAACAATTAAAAAATTAAATAAGATGGAGCTTTCTAGAAAGCCATTGTGTGTTTTGAAGGAGGAGTTAAATAGGGGTCTTGAGCTCATTTTAGATTATCTTTTTGGCTATTGATATTGATGATTTGAGGAGAAGACTTGCAGAAGGGTTTCTTGCAGGGATTTTCAGCTTGTTGGTGACGAAAACCACCTATAGGAACATCATCTTTGGAGTTGAAAGACACTCTCAGGGTGATTCTGGGCATTCTCATCTCAGAGAGTGCATTGTGCATCAATGTTGTTGATTTTCAGCAAGATTGGACAAGGGTTTGAGCATGTTATTGGTTGAACTTCATCAATAAACCCCAACAACCAGTTTTCAAGGGTTTTGTGGATAGTTTTGTGGCATTTTGGAGTGGAGAAGTCCATAGTTTGAAGTTTATGATTAGAAATTTGATTTCTGTACCTGTTGATAAGGAAATTCCATATTCCAATAAAATTCGGGTACTTTAATTTTTGATCATTTCCTTTAAAGGGTTCGTAGTTATATGTATATATAATCTTGGCTCCAAATTGCATGTTGATTGGCTGAGTAGTTGGTAAGTTATAGCTTTCCAAAGTTTGCTGTTCATGCATTTTTTGCATATTTTCATACTTAGAAAAAATAAAAAATTAAAAAAAATCAGAATATCACACAAAACCCAAAACATTGCAAAAAACACCAAACACAGAACAGGGCAGCATATTACAGCTGAAGTGTGCCTAACTTGAATTTGGCAAACCCTAGCTAATGAAATATCAATTTTCTTGCAATAATTTAGGGATCAATTAAATCACACTCAGATCTATCTGTCTAACACAATAATCATGGAAAAACACCATAGTTTTTTATTAAAACACTGCTTTTATTGAATCTGAAAAGAGGGCAATTACAACCAATATTTTAACTCACAAATTTGATCAATGGGGAATTGCATAAGTCTCTGAAATGCAAGAAATAATAACTGATGAAGAATAGGTCCAAAATTTGCTGTAGGTTGAAATTCCTGCGCGCGCGATATTAGAAATCTGGACTGGCAGGCGAACTTCAAAATGCCATAACTATTTCGTTGCTTAACGAAACCATGTCATGTAACCTGTCAAAACGAATGGCATGAAATTCTCTATCCAGTTCTGAAGTCGAATCAACAATATCTGGCCTGTGGCAAACGGAATCCCTCCAAAAAAATGCCAAAAAACCCTGAATGCTGATTTGGATATCAATTTCTGATATAAAGCCCCCAATGGCTGAATTGCTGAAACTCTGCCCACAAATGCTGATCAATACAAGCTCATATGCAAACCCTGGATGAGTTTGCCCCTCTGAGACAAAAGGGTTTTCGTCCTCTGCCTCTAAACCAAGAGGGTTTCCGTCCTCGAGGCTTTACTCTTGCAGGTTTCTGTCCACAAGAGTTCACTTCTATAGGGTTTCATCCACAGAAGAATTGCAAATGACTTTGCAGCCAAATACAAGAGAAAGAGATCAATTACAATAACAACCGGATGTGTAGAATGAAGCCCAAGCCTCCTTTTATTAGCCAAAACCCTAATTCTCCATTGAGAATTATATTTTATTTTATTTTAATAAAATAGCTAAATTAACCTTATAACTCCCTAATGTGGCGTTAGCCCTTATAACCCCTTTTCTTTTCTTTTATTTATTATTTTTTTCTTATCCGAGCCACATAAACATTAACACACCACATTTTATGTATAATCCTAATAATTAAAAATTAGGGACATTACAGTAGTAGTTTATATTCCCTATAATAACTAACACCGAAGAGTGATAGCTTCCCTGAGGTAAAGAGTTAAGCATCTTTGGTTAGCTGAAAAAAGTGTCAAGCGACCCACCTAAGTCTCTATAGAAGCAATAGCACCTCCCTTGAATCTTATAATAAATAGGACACCTGGAAATGAAATGTTCTCTAGTGTCTACCTCCTGAATAGAGCAAAGATGACATACCCTATCCTCTCGAGGAATATGGTTGGTCCCGCTCAGTCGAAAACTAATGTGAGCATACTTTGAGCTGACCAAGAAGAATCCTAAGGTTGTGTGTCCAATGTCGCTTGACATAATTAGGACGAGTAATAATACCATTCTCAATCCTCATGAAATGTTTAGTGTAGAAGGCCAACTTAGGACTAAGAGATTGAGATGGAGCAACCCAAGTGATATGAATATATTGTCGATAAACATCATCTTTGATTGCTTGATTAATTACCATCTTATCAAGAAGAAGGTGGGGAGGAGCATTTAAAAAGTATTTGAATGGAGGTAAACGATCTGAGATGCCAACTGATTGAAGAAGAGAAATAACTTCCGAGTACCATCCATGATGACAACCAAAAGAACCGCTAGAGGTGACGCATTCTTAGTAGCAAATCACCAAATATGGGTATTTCTCTCAGCCTGCAATGCAGACACCCATGGATCTAAGGTGATGAAGTTGAAAAATAATTCTGAAGATGCTTTCAAGGTGAAGAGGATGAGCGTCGAACTCAGCTTGAAAAATACATCGAGAATTGTTCTTTTACATAGGATAAATCGCTGAAGTAAAATAGTTTGGACCCTCTCAATGCAAGCCCAATCAACACACCCTAGACTTGGGGTCCAAATATGAGATCCATAAAGGATTGTGGGTTTGATGATGCAATCAAAGAGGCACATCTTTGTAGGTATGTCTTGGAAGTGCTGCTAGAAACATTGGCATTCCAAGACTAAGAGAGATGCATATCCCTTGTAAAGACATGATTGTGAAGCTGGCCAAGATTAAGGGAAGGACCTGTAAACTGGACCCCCAAGCAGGTGTAAGCAGTGGTGATCTCAATAGACTCGCCCTTGTAGAATAACTAAAATTTAGATAGGGTACTCTTTGATGTGTTGAAGATCATTGCCATAGTCTTGCTAAGATTGATTGCCAGCAGTTTAAAGTCACAAAAGTGAGCAAGAGCATCCAACTATCTTTGCAGACCCTCAGGAAAATGAGCAAGAAGAACAACATCATCTGCAAAAAGCAATATGACTGTCAAGACATGATGTGGAAGGCAACCATCATCAATATGTGTGTTTTGACAAATAAATTCTTCAAGCTCATCAATGTAAATTGGAAAGATGTAATGTCCCCATCCTAGTCAGCTAACAGAGCGTAATATGGACTTGCCTATTCATAAGGTTCCGTAGGCAATGTCGAGTGTTTAGGAACCACTAGGTGTTATGGAGTTATTGTTGGACGATCTGCATTCACAGTTGTCAGCTTTCAGGACCGTTTCTGGCAGTATTTTCAAAGACTTACTATTTTTAGTAAGTCAGTTAGGGTTGGATTCTCGGGAAACTTAAAGTACGACTGGCATCTTCGGCTTAATGGGTATCTGTTTCCGTAAGTTGTTTGGTGGTTGGATGTTGGAAGAGCAATAATTTTAATGCCCGAAGATTTATAATGTTATATTTAAATATAAAAGTTAAATATATTAATGTTGGGCATTAATTTAATCTTAGAAGGGATCATGTAACCACTTGAATTAAAGGGGATTTTATAAATTTCATATTTCTAATGTCATAAAAGTGGTATGGTCTCCTTGGAAAGTAATAAGTGATATTGTGGAGTTAAGTCATTATATGTGTTCATTAGTAAATGAATTATTGACATAAAGCAAGTAAAAAAGAAAGAAGTTTAATCCCACATTCTACCCACATTGGGTCGACCAGCTTGAGAAAAGAATAAATAGAGGTTGTGAGAGCATTTGAAGACATCTTTTGGTTATTACATTTCATGTTTGGAGAAAGGAGCTTGCTTGCAGCAGAGTTTGCAGGAAGATATCCAGCTTGTTTGTGACGAAAAACCACAGGCAAGGGCAGATTTGGCTTGTTTGGAGACGAAACCCTCCAGCAGGAACATCACTTTTGGGATTGCAAGATATCCTTGGAGTGATTGTGGCATTTCCGTGACGGGGAATGATTTGAGCTTCAAAGTGCAAGTTTGTTGATGAGTTTTGGGGTGCACTTGGTGCCATTTTTAGAGTTACTTCAGATTGCAGATGTTTCCAGTGAGGCCAAACCATTAGAGGCTATTTTGAATTAGATTGCTTGGGTTTTGAAGAAGCTTGTATTGCTAATTATTCATAGTTCTTGATCAGCATCAGCCGTACACTTCAGCAGTTTGGAAGGGATCTATGTCATTTGTGAAGGGTTTTAACAGGTCGTACCAGTTGCAGTGAAGGGCGTGCACTTATTGAGGCCAAACGCCTCCCATTTGGAGTATTCATTGTGTTGTATGAGGTCTTCTCTTTTTGGACAGCCAAACAACAATTAGTATGCTGGAGAAATTGTATTACAAGCATATTTAATGAATATATAAGTTTGGTGTTGCTGGTGTTAACTTCCAGAATGATATCAGGCCTTTAGATCTCCGGGTACACTTATCCTTGTACAATTTCCTTCATTGGGTTTGCTCAATATCATTAGAAGAAGTTTGTGCTTAAATTTCGTAGTCATTGGAGGAGTAGTTTTTAAGATACGAGCATTTCTAGTTTGCTGCTATTTTTATTTCCAGAATTTGTATTATTGCAAAAAGTATAAAAAATTCATATTTGCATAAATCACGTGATATCAAAGCAATCAACAAACAAGACATTCAAGTTTTCAGTTTGGAACCCAAGATCAGAACCTGGCTCTTTGGGTGGCAAATTTATTTGCCTTCGAAAGGGGTAGGACATTACAAAAGACTGAAGGAGAAAGAGGACTGCCTTGTTTGATGCTCATGGTGCTTTGGACATCCTCTAAGAAACCAGAAGTTGTCTAAAAAGGGCCAACAACTACCTCATATAATCTCTTGATGGCATTGATAAAGAGCTCCAGGATGCCTGGGGATGGTGTTAAAATCCATTTCTAAATTTCACAAAACAATAGAATACTTTAGAAGACCGTTGGTGATTTCTGGTTTTCTAGGAGTCTTCAGGGACTTTGTTTTTTCACTATTCATAAGATTCCGACGAGATAACTTTCATCTTCATTCCAGTTAGTACAGAAGTTTGGGAGCACTTTTAAGTCATTTGAGGTTTCTAGTGAAGTATTTGTCACTAATTTGGGAAGAAGTTAAGAGATTTCAGGTTGTGGTGGAGTCTCCAATTTGAGACGGTCCTATATCTCCTCATATTTCTTGCATAATCCTATTTTAAGCTTATGTCTCTCTGGGCTTGCCCCTTTGATTTTTTTATGTCGTTAACCTTGGCTTGTTTTGGTAGGGCTCCCACGTAGGTTTTCATAACTCTGCTCAATGTTGTAACATGCTCAACTATTGTGTCCTGTTGAATTTGGTCGCTATTTTCCCCTTTTGTTTTTTGTGAATTTTTTCAGAATATCTTAAAAATAATCCATCATACAAGATTGCCATCCCTCTCAAATGTGGCAGAAATTCCTCTTGGGATTTTATGTGCTGTTTATTCCAGGTTTTTGGGCCGATCTATTGGACAGGGACTCAAATATTCTTAGGGTGAGAATTTTTTCGGGTAACAGTTGAATTTTTTCCCCCCATACTAATGTATCCCATGAATGATTGATTGAGTTCTCTGTCCTGATGAAATAGTGTCTGATATTATTGCAACATTACATGAGGAACTTAATGAATGGCTCTTAACAGAGATGAAATCCAACAGGTGATATAAGTAGGAAGCTATCATATGTGCTGATGAGCTTTTAGAAGAAAATCAATAGAATCTATCTCATATGATGCCAACTTGGCTTTGAAAAATTTGAACAAAGAATAGCAACTGCAGTCTAGAGATTCTTCTTCTAACTATGCTTCATTTGGTTCAATCCCAGTGCCAAGAACTCGTGCAAATCTATTTACATGTTGAGGAGCCTGATCCTTAGATACATGAGGCATCTTCCTTTGTGTCCATCCTCCATAATACCTTCTGTCGCATCCCCGACACTAATTAATCATCAGCTTACTCGACATATCTCATGAGCGTGAACTTCTCATCCATTCATTGTTCAACCTTATCCACTCTTCCCAAGTCCTGTGACTATTGATTAGATATACTGGAGAAGCAGGTAGAGCTAATTGTGGTGGCGACGTGGGTAATGCCAGTTGTTGAGGTTGATACATAGTAGTTTTTGGCATAGATGTACCAGGCAATGTGACAGTATACAAAGTTGAAGGTGGCGTTAGCAATGATTGTTCGTATGCGGGTGTGCTTGATGGTTGCACATTGGGTGACAACGTGATCTGAGGAAGTGCCTATACATATGGAAATGGTTGCTGATATGTCTGGACACTTTGGAATGAAGGGTTTGGCAAGCGTGTGATTAGTGGTGGTGGGGGAATTAAAACTTCTGTGTAGGCATTTGGATCAAATTTTCCAGGTTGGCCATTGGTAGCATCGGCAGCAGCTTCCCTACTTGCTCAAGCATCTATTCCGCATGGGAAGCTCCCTCAAATGCTCTTGCTAATGTGATATGATTTGATGTTCTAATTCTAATTGCAAGGTCTGAGTGTAATGCCCTTATATAGCACACCATTGCTTGTTCATCAGACAGATGAACATTCCTCAGGATCTAGTATGGCATGTGCATAAATCTTATATTCCTTCAGGTCTTATAATGCAAAGATCTTATGAAAAAGTAGTGGGATAATTCAAGATTCTGGAAGAACTTACCGAAAACTCAAATCATGACTGCAAGTTCTTGTAGCTTATTAAGGTAGTGCAAGTGAGTTTCAAACATTAGAAAAGCCAAGCTAGAAACTTCCTTGTAAATATATGAAAGAGCTTTTGCAAGATTGAGCTGCCGATTTTTGAATGTCTTACCAAGATGGAAAGCCAAATGTTTTGAATGTACACATTCTAAGTGTTTACTCAAACCTAGTTTATTCTGGGATTGAAGAGACCATGGCATGGGCAATCACTTTAATCTGTGAAAATCATGGCGTTTCTTCTTTTTAACCAAACAGTAATATTTATTTCTTTATTTATTCATTGTTTTCTCCATTGTGTTTAAAGAGTTTCCTGGAGTGACTTAATGCAAAGTGAGCTCAGTGGAAGGAAAATGTGTCTCATGTTTCTTTAGAGGTCCCCAATTCTTCAGAGATATAAAGATTCTTCAAGATGAGGAAATTTCCTCTGACTTGGAATTTTGCCCCTGGTTGATAGAAGAGCATGAGACCTAAGCTTATATATTTATTTTTCTGGGTATGTTCTTGATTCGAAATATCAGTATTTCTCAATGCCCGTAGATGAGCATAATTGAAAACTCCATCGAGCTTTGTCCTTCATGTAAAGGTGATTTTTTAGGTCAAATCCAAGCCAATATGTCTCTTGGACATATGAGACGTGATATTAGGGGGAGTTCACTTTTATCTTATATATATTTGTTCAATTGTGTACCTCTTTGGGTTTTTTGAATCTTTGATGAAGCTCATGGTAAATTGAGTCTTACCATTCTGTCCAAGCCTGAAGTACAAGTAGTGAGCTTTTCCACATTACCCTATATCTATACTAGGTAATTGTATACGTCTTTGAGTTTCAACTCTTTGAGCAATTTCTAAATGGTGATTGGAGTCTTCCCAAAATGTCTAAACCTGAGGTGGTAGAGTTTTCTTTTTCCCTGAGTAATTGCTGCAAGGATTGAAACTTAGTTTCAATGAAATGATCATTTTACTTCTCTAGTTGAAGGTTGCGCAGCTAATGTATCTAGAAAGATGATTTCAAAATAGATTGTCTCAACTTCTCATGTACGAAGCAATAGAGATTTTTTTTTGTGTATCATGGGGAATATGCTCAATTTTGTGAGTCCATTGTCTTGTTTCCAAATAAGTATTTGTTGCCACATTAAACCCATTATAAATTTTTTTATAATGGTCTCCACCTTACATTCTGCTTTTCTCTTATGTACCATTTTATGATTAATGTTTTATGTTTCATTATTTTGTTTTTTAATAAAAACCCCAATGGAATTTTGAAATTTTTATAGAAGTCTAGCCTTGCATGCACTGAGGCGGAAAAGGTAAAGGATTTTACCCGTGCGTCCGCCTTAGGTCTTGATTTGTTTGTTCTCCATTTTGGCAGAGACAAAAGGAGTTAAGACTTCCACCAAATTGATGGCTTATTTATTCCCACTTTTGCCTCATGGGTGTATAGGAATAGGAATTCGTAACTGATCTGAGACATCCATTTGGACACCAAAATGACGTGTCACCAAATCTGTCATTATGGCTTTTGACAACTGTTTTGCACTTAGTACCTACATCATGGCAGAATCTAGTGCAAAGATTACACACGGTTTCTTACTGTGACTAACTAACTCGCTTTTTAATAAATTAAAGTTATTTTGGATTTTGCGAATTCAAAGTTGATGTGACCTTGGATTTAATTTGTATGCCCTAGAAACTTTGCATGTTGGCTTGGTATTTTCATTTTTAAATTGGCCGAGTGTTCAAGCTCTTGCGTAAATAATAGTTTTCATTTGCTACATTCACTAAAAACGGGAAATAATCAGATTGTCCTCAACACTCCCATCATCAACACAATGGTGATAGATTTAGGAGATGTGAAAGACTTCTCCGAAATTTATCAGAAGTGCAAGAATGTTGTTTGAAATAGAAATAACTACAAGGATGGTTTTGAGTACTGGAGGCCATGGAGGACATCATGCAGTCCAGGTTATCGAAGATGGGAACTCGACTAAAATTGCCAAAATGTGTGCATGATGTGCAATGGATTCTCCAAAGGGTGGACTTGACAATAAGAGAAATAAGAGATTCAAATAATAAACTTGTTGCTCGTTTTGATAGCGAGGCCTTTCGCGCTATCTACAGACTCTCTCTTGAAAACTCTGTTGTCTACAACATCCAATATGGCCAGTCATTTGTAGAAAGATATGAGAGCATTGGGAAAATTCTGAGGAGTTGGAGAGAAAATGAGAACACAACCCTTTGCCTAAAATATGAAAGCTATGTTGTTTCCAATTTTAGATTTGAAATAAGGTATGCTATGTCTCATCTCTGTAGACTTATGGGTGAGTCAAACACATCTCATTTTTCTGTACATTTTGCGCAGGTAGTAAGTTTTGTTGCTCTTGAAGGGGTTAAGTTTGATTGGGCCTCTTTTCTCTCAGACAGTTTGGCTAGAAAAATTAGAGAGTTTAGAAATACAAAGGCCCCAGAGAGGCCTAGTTTTCACATGACTGCTTTTTATGTGACCAGGATAGTTAGGCTTAATCAAATGAATAATTGCATTAACATAAGCTTAGGAATAAAGCCTTCATTAAATAGATTACAAAATAGAGAAATAAACTAATCTTTCTATAACCACGCTAACTAACACGCTAACGTAGGTAGAGTGTTAGGTTTAGAACTCTTAACCTAGGATATTTAGGATTTACCATTAGATATTTAAGACAGTAAATATCTACATGGTAGAAAGTAGAAAGTAGAAAAGTAAATGTAATAATCTACCTATGTAGTATATAATGCAATATACTACCTATTTTACCCTAACATCCCCCCTTTATTACATTACTTTGATATACAAAGTTTACTTCGAACAACTCAAATTTGACACGTCCAAGTGCCTTGGTGAAGATGTCAGCAACCTGTTCGTCGGTGGGAATGTATTGGAGCTTGATTCTATGTTTAGGAACTTCATCACGAATGAAATGACAATCTGTGTCAATATGCTTTGTGCGTTCATGATGGACTGGATTCTTGACCAAGTTCAAAACACTTGAGTTGTCGCAAAACATGTGAATAGAAAATTTCTTTGGTAGGCCCATGATAGCCAAGATGCGACTTAACCATATCGCTTCACACACAGCTCCACGTGCAGCGCGATATTCTGCCTCAGTTGAAGATAAAGCAACCACCTGTTGCTTTTTACTATGCCATGAGACAGGACCGGATCCAAGATGAAATACATATCCTGATGTTGATTTTCTGTCATCTAGGGATCCATCATAGTCAGAGTCAGTATAACTCTGTAAGAAGAATGAGTTATTCTTCTTATACTCTAGACCATAATCTACACTACCCTGAATGTAGTGAAGAACCCTCTTAGCTGCTTTCTAGTGAGAGACTTTTGGTTCCTGCATGAACCGAGAAAGATAGTTTATAGCATAAGTAATGTCTGGTCTAGTGTTGGTCAGATAGATGAGGCTTCCAATCATCTGTCGATATAGCGTGCCATCTACCTGTGGTGAGTCATCATACCGTGATAACTAAAGCCCTGATTCCATCGGTGTTGCTTTGGGCTTACAATCGGTCATACGATATTTTTCTACTAAAGTCTTAGCATACTTTTTCTGAGTCACCCTAAGTGATTCTTCTTCTGTTCTATCTCAAGGCCAAGACAGTAGTGGAGAAGTTCTAGATCTGTCATATCAAATGACTCTTTCAAGTCATTTTTCACGGCTTCAATCAATTTCTCTGAATTGCCAGTGATGATCAGATCATCTACATATAACACAAGAATCACTATTTTAGAACCTGTGTTCTTCACATAGAGATTTGCGTCAGATGGACTTCTCTTAAATCCATGCTGCAGTAGGTGACTATCCATTTTTATGTACCATGCTCTTGGGGCTTGTTTTAGCCCGTATAATGATTTGACCAACTTGCAAACTTGTTGCTCATGGCCTTCCTAAGCAAATCCAAGAGGTTGAGTCATGTACACTTATCATTTTAAGTCACCATTTAGAAAGGCGCTTTTTACATCCATCTGATGTAATGTCCATCCGAACTGTGCTGCCATAGCACAAAGAACTTGAATGGTGGTCATCCTTGCTATAGGAGCAAAGGTTTCCTCATAGTCAAGGCCTTCCTTTTGAGCATAGCCCTTCACCACAAGACGGGCCTTATGCTTGTCTATGGTACCATCTACCTTATATTTGACTTTGTAAACCCATTTGCAGCCTATGGGTTTCTTTCCTTTAGGCAAATCTACCACCTTCCATGTTTTATTCTTGATGAGGGAGTTATGTTCTGCATCCATAGCTGCCTTCCACCGAGGCAGTCTAAGTGCTTCATCAACTGTAGAAGGTTCATTTTCATCAAATGATGATAAGTAAACCCTCTCCTCATCTATTTCCATATCATCTTCCCTTGATAACTCTCTATCAACAGAAAGGTCTTGAAAATCTGCACAAAGATCATCAACTGAAGTGGATGCTTCAGTCTTTTCTTGTTGAGTCATGCTTCGTGTCTTTGGACGATTGAGAGTAAGATTAGGTGGGGAAGTGAGTTTGGAATCTTTCATTGTGCTCGTATACCATTTGGGAGGATTTTTCTGTTGTGGAGAAGGAAGTGGTCGTTGCTCCTCATCATCTAGGTATACTGATGTAGTGTTGGGTGTGAAAGCTTCATCAAACACTACATCTCTGCTGACATGTATTTTCTTGGTAAATGGGTCTATCAATCGATAGCCTTCTGAAAATTCATCATATCCAAGAAAAACACATGGTAGGGACTTCTCATCTAATTTCTTTCTTTTCTCCTTGGGTATATGCATAAAAGCCTTACACCCAAACACCCGTAGATGAGATATGGAGGGTTTCCTTCCATTCCATGCTTCCTGAGGAGTCATACCTTCAAGAGCCCTTGTGGGTGCTCTATTTAGAAGATATACTGTAGTTTGAACAGCTTCAGCCCAGTAAATTTGCTCAAGATTCACTCCCTTAAGCATACATCGAACCATTTCCATAATGGACCGATTTCTTCTCTCAGCAACTCCATTTGACTGAGGAGAATAGGCTGTGGTTAACTGTCTTTTTATCCCATGAGTCTGTAAAAATGAGGAAAATTCCTTTGATGTGTATTCCCCCCCTCGATCTGAACGGAGGGTCTTGATGAAACATCTTGATTCTTTCTCAACAAGCTTTTTGAATTGTTGAAAATAGGTAAATGCTTCAAACTTCAACTGCAAGAAGAAGACCCACATCTTGTGTGAGTGATCGTCGACAAACAATTGAAAATACCTTTTTCCTCCACAACTAGTAGACATGGGACCACAGAAATCTGTGTGAACCAACTCCAAAGGTACCTTAGCTCTAAAGGAGCTAGGTTCAAAGGGCACTCTGTGTTGCTTGCTTGACAAGCAATCTGAGCATACTGGCAAAGTAGATGAAAGAGTAGGCAATCCTTTCACTATTTGATATTTACCGAGTTCTAGTAAATATCCTGAACTTAAATGCCCAAATCTCTTATACCATAGAGATGTGGCCTCTTTTGTGGTTACTGCCATTGCAGTATGTGTTGAGGTAATTGCATCTAAGACAAACAAACCATGTTTGTATGAACTTGTTGCTATCTGTTTTCCTTTCTTGGTGATAAAGCAACGTTTCTTTTCTTTGTCCACCTTGAAATTGACATTCATGTGATTGTCCAGGATTTGTGGAACCGACAAGAGATTATTTTTCAATCCTAGTACATAAAGAACTTTTTGAATTTTACATTCTCCATCTGGAAGGGAGACAGAAACACTTCCTTCTCCCCGAACTTGATAGGTTTGATTATCGGCAATGGTGACCGGTCTACCTTCTCGAGTCTCAAATGTCTCAAACCAGGACTTATCGCCAGTCATATGCTTACTAGCTCCTGAATCTATGTACCACACAGTGTCCTTGTGAAGGGAATCTGTATGTGTCATGAGCACCTTGTGTGCTCGTTTAGAGTCCGAACTAGAATCTTCAGCTGCAATGTGTCCTTGTTGCTGTTTATTCTTGTTCTTTGGTTTGCCTTTGCCCTTTTTGTTTCCTTGTTCATTGGGCGGTTTGTTCTTAAACCAACATATTTTGGTTTCATGAGTGTCCTTGTCACAAATCTTACAATACTGCTTCTTCTTCTGAGTCTCTTGGCCTTTACCCTTGTCTTTATTAGAAGAAGAACCTTGCTGTTGATTCCACTTTTTCTTACCACCTTGTCTCTTTGAGAAAAGAGCATTGTTGGATGCCTCATCTCTTTGGAGTTGATTAGCTTCTTCTATTTGAAGCATATTTACCAACTCGACAAAAGTCACCGTCCTTCCAGAGACTTGTAATGAAGTGATCAACATTCTCGTAGGAGTCGGGAAGAGCCCTCAAAATGATAGAGGTCAATACTTGGTCTTCCACTTTTTCTCCTAAGGATTGCAGTTTTGTTTTCAATTCTGCCACTCTGCAGAGGAATAGCTCTCTTGTTTCACTCTGATTTCATATGAAGAGTATGAAGTTGTGTTTGGAGGTGAAGAATTGTTGATTGATTCTTCCCCGCAAAGATGGTTGTTAAGGCATCCCATGCCTCCTTACCATTCTTAGCTTCACCGATATGAGATTGGATATCATCAGTAATAGCTAGCAAGATCATTAAGGATAATTTTCTATCATTTTTATCAAATGCTGTTTGATCTGCTCCTGCTAATTGCGGTCTAGTTTCACTTCCATCGACTATAGACCATAGATCCTCTACAATTAAGATAGCTTTCATCTTAGTCTTCCATGCAGAATAATTTGAACCTTTGAGCAGTTGGCTCTCAGTGAGATACTTGTGCATCATGGCCATGGTGAAGGTTTCAAATTGATAGGACTAAGATGGTTGTATCTTGCACTATACCCTCAAAAGAGTATATAGAAGATGTTTTAAGTTGCTTCTATAAGATATTTAATGGCACCTGTAGGTCTACTTAATTGCCAATGCAGTCATCCAAGATTCAGAATGACAGCAATCAGAAAAATAAATGACACGATGCAAAATTACTTGCAAAAGGCAACATAAAAGAAAGAGACAAATAACAGAGCCAAGTATACTTTGAATTGGAAGCAAGTGCTCAGTTACAACAGCTTCTTAGCAATATGTTCCCCCCTTTTACAATGCAAGTTCACTTCTATTTATAGCAGAAATTTCCCCCCATTTACAATCGGAGCACAGCTCCCCAAACCTGCAAAAGCTGCAAAAAGCTACCAGATTTGACTCTTGTCGACCTGTAGCATGGTCCTTCTGACTTTCGTACAACTCCTGACAGATTCGGTAGTTGAAAAGAGGATACTCCATCAATGTGGTAGGTGCAGTATGGTTTGGCTCCGAATGCTTGTCATTACTGCTCACCTACCCCATATACTCCGAAGTATACTTTCAACTTCGCCAAGAGGGGCTCAGATCCCAAAATTCTGCTTGTTTTTATCTTGGGAGGTATTCTTTGCCTTAGCAGTTACAAAAACTGGAGGGAAGCCCGACCTTACTTTGCAAATTCCCGTCGGAGATTGCCGAAAACGGGCACTCCTTGCCTTAGAAATTAACCTGGGGCCTTTTTCCCACGGTCGCTGAAAAACTTGAAGACGCCGAGAATCGCTGAATAGCGATAGCGATCACTGAATAGCGATAGCGATCTCCGGAATTGGAGCTAGGAGCGACCTCGGGTGAATGCTGAGTAGCGCTCAAAATGAGCGATTTTGAGGAACTTTGATGGGCGACGACGATCGCGGGCAAGATCCCTGCTGCAAGTCGCTAAAAACCTGCAGCGTTGCTGAGAAAGGTGGGCTGTGACGGCGATCGTGGGGGCAGTCAAAGTTAGGTTTTTTTTGTTTTGCTTTGCTTCCCCTTTCTGCGCGTCGCCAAAAAACTGAGCGATGCTGGGCGTCGCCGGGCGGCCACAGCGATCACGGGCTGGGGTAGTCTTTCTTCCCGTCGTCGCGTGCTCAAAAGGACTGCGACGACGGGCATCGCTAGACGGCGACGGCGATTGCTGCCGTGGCGGTACTTAGTGAAAAATTTAAACTCTTTAAATGCAGCTCTCGGTCGCCAAAATGTAGCGCGACGACGGGCGTCGCTGGGAAGCGACGGCGATCCCGGTCGTCGACACTTAGACAATTTTAAACCATGCCCCGGATCGCTCAAACCGTCCGTGCCGCCAGGAATTGCCCTGCAGCGACGACGATCGTGGGCGGGCCATGCCTTAGAGAATTTTTCTGCATTCTTTTTTCGAGCTTTGCATTCCAATCTAAAGATCGCTCTGCTTAACTAGAAATTGAACAGACTGAAATTAAAACATAAAAACTGGAAAAAACACCGAGGAAGGAGGGAGGCAACGACTTGCTCGAAATTTTCAAAATTCTTCTACCCCTAGTAAAATGTGGCAACAAGTACATCTTTGATTTAGCACCCTTGACAACAGTTAACATCTACAAGAAGTTTCAATCAGAAGCTTATCACATGGTAGGGAAATAACATTGTTGAATGGATCTGTTTATTCTATATGACTGAAACATGACACTACTAACAACATTTGCATGTATAACTGTGGTATATTTTTCTTCAATGGCCATGGTGAGTATGACATAATGCAAATGACAATTTATATGGTGACTGTGTTGTCATGCAATGTTGTGGAGGCCAAATATCCAAGCCAAAATGCAATAGTGGTGTGCCTGCCTTCCTTGACCATCCTCTTGGTATTGAGCATTTGTAGCAATATCTATTTCTTAGTTGCAAACCTTATCTAAGAGAATACTTGTGGCTGAAAAGTAGTTGTGGAAATGCTAGATGCAATATTTCAGAAAATTTTGACTAATGTGGTTGATGAACAAGAAGACAGTTTCCCTTACATCAGTGACACACTTGGTTAGTGATAGAGGGAATGATATTTGGGCAATATGTCTCAAAAATTGAATGTGTGAGACAACTGCCATTGTAATGCATTTAAGCATCTGTTGTGGTTAAGATCTTACGTCTCTTGATAACAGTCATGAAAAAAAGTTTACAGGCACATCTTAAAGATGCAAGATCTAGATAAGATAGTTCTATTAATTTCCATGGATGACCAAGGTAGGCCAATGGGACTCGTCGAAAAGAGGTGATATAATGCATTTCAGTGGCCAAAAACTACCATCAAATTAAGCTAAACTAGAGCAAAGAAACTAGTGTAAACGACACTAAAGTGTAACAACTGTATTGCATTAAATTACAGGAGGGTTGGACACAAAATGGGTAAATTCTAACATGCAAAAATAGTGATGAAGAGAGAGCTAGCAGTCATGGGTAGCTCTGGTGGATCCAAGCGTCAACACTTACCTGTAGTGGGATGTAAAGTAGAGTGATAAACATATTGAAGTGTCCAGTTGATGTAACTGGTGGTGGAAGAAAAAGGAGGCCGTTGAGAGTGAAATCCTAGCTTTCTGGTAAGAGGTGTGTTATTCACTGATTAGCTTTGGAATTGCTACATGAATTTCCTAAAATTGTTACATGCAGTCCTTCACAAAATATGGGATTTTATTTGTTTGCTTTAGTTCACCCACACAATTATTGGAAAAATATATTTGGCTGATTTTTACGTAAGTACTTTACCCACTTGTGGAGGTAAAACAGTTATAGGAATTATACGAACATTTCAAGTAAGAAAATGCAATGGTTTTGCAACCAAGTAAACTTCTACTACTGGTTGCATTGTTTTGCATCAACTTGATGTGGATTGTCTTAATGGCTGGATTGGCAATATCAACATGTTTGTCAAGAGTCTTCTAAATGTCATAACCTTAGAGCAGGAACAACCGGCAGTAATTTTGTTTTGTGTTGTACGTATTGTTGTACTCATATTTATGATGACAGCATGGTGGCCTAAGGTGTTAAGTTGTAAGGGGGATGTTGGTCCTAAAAAGTTTCAATATCATAGACTAGTATTTTTGACAAAGAGGATTCAGAAGAGAGGAGATGTTTTAGGCATTGCCTCTACATATATAGGATTCTCAGTTGACTGCTTACTCTTTTTTTTTTTTTGTTTTGTTATTTGAGGACATAAGATAATTTCAATATAAATTTCTTTTTTTAGTAATCATTTTGTTTCCCACTAACTTGTAATGGTGGGCATTTATTACTATGATAAGCATATATCTCTTTTAGTATTTATTTGGAAATTTGGAAATCAGTAATCATTGTTTTTGTTTTGCATACAATAATTTAATCTGCAGTTACTGTTGAACAAATTTCTATTCATATTCAACATTTTTGTGCTTAATTTCCTGTGCTTACAGAATACTAGCTTTTCTTCAAGTTCCCTTGAGTTGTTTTTAAGGCTTGCATGTGCTTTCTCTATGTTAATTCCGCTTCTAAAATTATTGTCAATATCATTCATTGATTAGGCCTTTTGTATGATCGAGAATGGCTTGTGACGAATGCATTTGGTGAAGTACTTACACAAAAGAAGGTATGCCTCTTTTTCATATTTGCACTCATCTCGTTTTGCATTTTTCATGGAAAAATTCTGAACTTCCACCAAAACTCTCAGTTTTGTTTAGAAATATGGCATTAGGTAATGTTAGCAAAATATTGTTATGCTCACAGGTTAAACAATCTCCAGTATAAAATAACAACTCGACAACATGTAATAAACAATAATCAACAATTAACATCAAACTCACTGAAATCTTTATTGAAAATACATCTACTATAAGCAATGCATAAATGTAATGTTTCTTTGATACATATTATAGAGCTTTGTCTTCAATATATACATACATGAGACTCTTCATATTACATGACTCTTAACCTTTGCTCTCCTCAAACTCACGGGAGATCCAACTCTTCATATTTCCCTCTTACATAATAAATCTCACATATTTACATAAAGACAAAGTCTCTCATGATTGCTCATAACTCCTCACTTCACTCACATAACTCATATTTACTAACTTGACACCTCACACACATAACTCCTCACTTATATACATGACACACTCACACATGATAACATGACACATACAACCCTAAATATTAAACACACCCTAATCTAAATATTTACAAGGTACCAAATAATATAATACCTCCAACACCCCCCGTAGTACATTATTTTGTATGAAGGCTTTTTGCCTTCATGTGCTCTTAGTCTTTGAATCTTATTGGCTGGTTCTGATGTTGATACTAAATTTGGTTTAGCTCTTTCAGCTCTATCTTTTGTACTGGTAGCAACTCTGACTAATTCTAAAGTTGCCTTGGAAATAATTTTCTAGAGTAGTCCATCTAGTGCTATCATCAAAAACCCCTTTATACTTCTCCATTCATGATTATTAGTTCCTTTGTGCCAACAATATTTTTGAGAATGATTACTACCTCCACAATTTTTAAAGCGATGAAGATCCCAACATTTTTCTTCCTTGTGTCCATATATGTTGCAATGCTTACACTTACTCTTCTTATTTCCTTTTCCAAATTTTGTACAAGTCTTTAAACCACAATTTTCATAAAGATCATTTGTGTCACAGCATGCATTTTACATTATAGATTTGTTTTTTGATTCTTCAATCTTTCCTTGTGTTTTTGTCTTAAGAGTACTTAGAGCGAGTGTTGCATTGTATACTATTTTCCACATATTGCAGTCTTTAGCATCTTTAAAACAAACATGTATGGAATGCTGAAGTATCAAAACAACTATATTTCTATCATCTTTTTGAATGGCTTGTAAATGTTTGATCAGTTCTGTTGATCCATGTTTTTTTGCCTTCAGTAGTGTTTTTAGAGATGACTTGTAAATGATTTTTTGAAAGTTTTTCTTTCTTTGCATGCTAATTTTTTGTTTTCCTTTGTTTTCTCATGATGTATTTCTTCAAATAAATCTTCAAGTAATTTTATTGCAATCTTTTTTAGTTCACGTAAATTTCAAATTTTAAATTCTATTTTACCTTTTGCTGTAGAATTCCTTATTGCTCCCAAATTAGAATTTCTTTCTTCAAATTTTCAACCGATTTGTAGACAACCTTTTATCTCCCTATTTAATTCTTCTTCAATCATTAAATTCTTTCTTCAAAGTTTTCAATGTTTCCTTCAATTCAATTTCTTCTTCTTTTCAATCTTCAATTATTTTTTCTTCTTCTTCTTCAATATTTTTATACTTCCTTTCAATATTCATTTTTTCATTCAAATTATTTTCACTGCTTTAATTCAATTTATTTCTTCTTCAATTCATTCCTTTTCTTCTTTCTTCTTTCAAATTTTTGTAAACTTCTTATATCTCCCTTCAATCAATTTCTTCAATAATTCAATTCTTTAAACTTCTTCTTTAATTTATTTCCTTCAATTATCAAATCAGTTTCTTCTATCAATTAATTTCTCTTCTTCTTTTCAAATATTTAAGTTCTTCTTATAACTCCCGTTCATTTCATTCTTCTTCCCTTTTTCAATTTATTTATTCTTCTTCACCTTTAATTTGCTTATCTTCTTATATCTCTCGAAATTAATTAATTCCCTTCCCTTTTTCAATTTATTTATTCTTCACCTTTAATTTGCTTGTCTTCTTATATCTCTCGAAATTAATTAATTCCCTTTTATCAATTCTCTTCAAATCAAATATGTGCCTAAATATTTTAAAGGTCAAAATATACCTTTAATAAATGGCGCTTATCCTCCTCGTTAGGACATCTCATCCGCACTGCTTAATCTTCCAGATATATCTCTACCCTGAGTGTTACTGCACACTTTGATTCCGGATGTGCTGCATTCTTCCACTGTTATGTCGTCGAATAAACTAGGGGTAGGATATGTTTCAGCCCTTTTGATTTATTGATCCCAAATTTCCAGCCTACACGAATCTCCAGACTTCAATTGGATGTTACAACAGATGCATTATAATTTCTGACCTACATGCTCGCACTTCTTGGCTTGTTTGTTGCCTTCTGTGTATTCTTTATAATGTCTCCTCCTAAATGCAGCTGACCTTCAAATGCACCTTTTCTCGAACATCTTTTCCTTCCGAGTGCAACGTTTCCTGAATGTCTTTCAAGTGCAGTGTTGTTCTTCCTTCTGAATGCAAGGTTTCCTGAACGTATCCTCCTTCTACAATGATTCTCGAACGTCTCTTCTTTTGTATGTAGCGTTCCCCTTCGACGTTGCACTTATGGCAAGTTTCACAAGATTTGGTGCTTCTCTTGGCCGCCTTTTACCAGACGTGTCTCTTTTCCACTCATCGTCACTTCTTCACAGCAGATTAATCGTCTCTCTACCTCGCTCTTCACCTCATCTCCTCACCACAACTCAATAGTCCTTTACCATAATGTAATTGACTTTCCCCCTCTCTTCAATGTAGCTCAATAGTCTCTTTCTTGCTCTCTTCCTAATAGTCTCGTTTCTGCTATCTTCCTCCTAAAATATTGCAATCATCCTTTCATGTAGCTATCTCACTCAACGTGGCTGCTTCTAAAGTTGACACTTCACTCACATAACTCACACTTACTAACTTGACACCTCACACACATAACTCCTCACTTATATACATGACACACACTCACACTTAATAACATGACACACTATATACTCAAATATTAAACACACTCCCTAATTTAAATATTTACAAGGTACCAAATAATATAATACCTCCAACAAATAATGGTCTCCTACCAATATGTCCTGCCAAATCCCCCAAAAAAGAACTAAGTTATGGAAGTTCTAATATTGCTATTTTTATTAAATTTTTATTTTTTTAAGTATTAGTTTCAAATGTATTTTAAGCTGTTGATGTGTTCCAAATTGGACACTCATTGATTTTACTTCTCAAAGGAACATATGAAGAAAAACGGTTATATTGAATACAAACAGTTGGAGTTGGTTTTATTTGACATTTGGAAAAAAGACCATGGTTTTCATGCTTTATATAATTTAGTTATATGTGTGGAAAGTAGAAGATGCAAGTAATTAAAACTTATTATCTTGCTAGTGCTAGTTAAATCCTTTGTTGCGAAAAACTCCTAAGGTTCCCTCGTTTCTCCAATTTTGAAACTTAGGAATTCCTAGAAACTTGTCATCTTCACTTCCCACATTTCTTGGCATTTCTAAGCATAGTTGAGAAAATCGGCAAAAAATCGGCAGACTCCCGATTTTTTGCCAATTTTTTCGCTCGGCGATGCAATCGGCAAAGAATCGGGAGTCCACCGATTTTGCCGATTTTTTCAAAAAATCGGCCGCAGCCGCGCGGGTAGAGGCTGCGGCCGATAAAAAGGAAAAAGTCACTTTTTCTTTCTTATTTCTTCAGCTGAGCTCTTGCAAACCCAAAAAGAAACTCTTCCACCTTGCTACCACCCCGACCAACTACGCCAAGGCATCCTAGGAGCGCGAGCGATTGCGGTGTGAAGGAATCCGGCAGCCAACAACATCCGCCCAAAAGATTCATTCAAGGTCAGAAATTTTTTGAAAACTCTTTTTTTTTTAAATAGATTAGGGCTGTTTGAAATTAGGTTAGGGCTGTTCTCAAATTTAAAACCCAAAACCCTAGTCTAGGGTTTTGGGTTTAGGGTTTTTTTTTTCTCCTCCTTTTAAGTAGATACTAAATTGATATATGCAAGCCAAATTATTAGCTATCCTATCAATATTTGTTAAACATTAAACGGGTTTAGGGTTTTTTTTGTAAGGGTTTAGGATTTTTTTTTTCCCCTCTTTTTAAGTACTTAGTAAATATTGCTGCCTATCAATATTTGTTAAACATTAAACCCTAAACCCTAGTCTAGGGTTTAGGGTTTTTTTTTTTTATTTTTTTTAAGGGTTTAGGATTTTTTTTCCTCTTTTTAAGTACTTAGTAAATATTGCCTATAAATATTTGTTAAACATTAAACCCTAAACCCTAGTCTAGGGTTTAGGGTTTTTTTGTAAGGGTTTAGGAATTTTTTTCCTCTTTTTAAGTACTTAGTAAATATTGTTGCCTATCAATATTTGTTAAACATTAAACCCTAAACCCTAGTCTAGGGTTTAGGGTTTAGGATTTTTTTCTTCTCTTTTTAAGTAAATATTGCTGCCTATCAATATTTGTAATTTTGTTTATGTTAAACTTAAACATTAACATTTAACCCTAAACCCTAGTCTAGGGTTTAGGGTTTAGGATTTTTTTCTTCTCTTTTTAAGTAAGTATTGCTGCCTAATAACTATGTATGCAAGCCTATTTTTCAGCTGTCAATGACTCAATGTTTCAATTTTAAACCCTAAAGGGCCTAAACCCTAGCCTTTTGGTTTAGGGTTTAGGTTTTTTTTTCCTTTTTTTCAAGTGATTGTAACTTTGTTGTTACTAACTTGTTTCCATGTGCAAGCATATAAAAAATGAAACCATTGGATCCAACATGGGCGTATGCAACGCCAGGGCCAAGAAAAGGGGATTTTAAATGCAATTTTTGTGGCGAGAGTTATATTGGAGGCGTTTATCGCCTCAAATTCCATTTGGCACAAATATCTAAAAATAATGTCAAGATATGTGATAAGGTGCCACAAGAAATTAAAAACAAAGTTAACGCCATGATCACTTCGGTAGATGAAAACGCTAGTCACAAAAGAAGTCATAGCGATGCCATTTCATCCCCCCCTCCCGAGTTGCTCGTACTAGTGGCAACCTTAACCGGTACTTTCAACAGAGTAGTTCGAGTCCTTCAAGTGCACAAGGAGCTAGTGGGACGGGAGAGTCCTATTTTGTAGACCGTTCTGTGCCAGGGGCACAATCCACGCTTGAGGGTATGGCCGCGTGGAACCAAGAGAAGCACAGTGCAGCGAGGACAGCCATTGCCACTTTTTGGTACTATTCTGACATTCCCTTCAATGTGGCAAGGTCTCCATACTGGCGGCGCATGATAGATGTCGTCGCAAGTTGCGGTGCAGGATTTAAGGCGCCAACTTATGATGACCTTAGGGGCCCTCTCCTTCGACAATCTGTGGACAACATTCAGGTTGTGTCATTGTGCTTGACTAAATTTATATATATATATGATAAAATCAATATGCAATGTGCATGACTAAATTTTTTTTATACTTCAGGTTGTGCTTGACAACCAGCGTAGGGTGTGGAGGACCAAGGGTTGCACTATAATGTCTGATGGTTGGACAGATGGGAAGGGAAGAACCCTGCTTAATTTTTTGGTTGCATCTGCAGAAGGAACTGCATTCCTTAGGTCAGTAGATGCATCGGCACATGTTAAGAGTGTCGAAATGCTTGCAGGGTTGTTGGAGGAGGTTGTCTTGGAGGTTGGGGAGGAGAATGTTGTCCAAATCATCACGGACAACGCAGCAACATATAAGGCAGCCGGGAGGATTTTGGAGGAGAGATTCCCCACCATTTTTTGGACCCCATGTGCAGCCCATTGTCTCGATTTGCTCCTCGAGGACATTGGGAAATTACCTTGGGTGGCAGAGGTTGTAAGGAAGGCTAAGGCCATCACAAAATTCATTTACAACCATTCATGGGTCCTTAGCCTCATGAGGCGATTTACCAATGGGAGGGAGCTAGTGCGGCCTGGCATTACACGCTTCGCCACAAACTTTGTGACATTGCAGAGCATTTATGATGCAAGAGGGTCACTAAAGCAAATGTTTGTGAGTGATGAGTGGAATTCTGAACTAGCTGCAAGATACCGAACATCACCTGAGGGGCATAATGTTTATACTTATTTGTTTGAGGAGGACTTTTGGATGGCCATGGATGAGGCCATCAAGGTACAAGACTACGCTTATTAATTTGTTTTATTTTATTTATGTTGTAAAATATTTTTCTTTAAATTATTTTTTTTTTTTTCAGGTCTCAGAGCCATTGGTGAAGATTCTTCGTCTTGTTGATGGAGAAGAATTTCCAATGGGATTTGTATATGAGGCTATGGATAGGGCAAAAGAGGCAATTGCTGCATTTTATGAACATGCCCGCGCCAAATATGATGCCATTTGGACTATCATTGATAACAGATGGACATCACAACTCCATAGCCCTCTTCATGCAACGGGTTACTATTTGAACCCCAAATTCTTTTATACCCCTACATTCCATGTTGATTATGAGGTCAAGATTGGCCTTCAAGATTGCATTGACCGCGTGTTCTCCGCGAGTAAACAATTGCGCGATAAAACGCGTGCAGAGATACAAGATTATAAGGCACGCCGTGGTCGCCAATTCCCATCTGAGCAATGCATAAATGCTATTGAGATATTGAGGCCAGGTAAACCTCATCGAATTATTATTTATTGTCTTTTGATTTTGTTTTAAAATTTAAACTTTTAAGTTGTTACATGTGAAATATTAATTTTTTTTTTTTGTTGTTTCTAGATTTATGGTGGGAGGACTTTGGTGATTTTACGCCCAATTTGCAGCACATGGCCGTTAGAATCTTATCTCAACCATGTAGCTCTTCAGGTTGTGAGCGCAATTGGAGTATGTTTGAGCACATACACTCCAAGAAGCGCAACAGACTTACACAAGAAAAGTTAAATGATCTTGTGTTTGTGCATTACAACCTTCGTCTCCACCAAAAAAGTTTTGAAAAAACAAATACTGAGCCCATTGACCTAAGTGACATTGATCCATCATCTGAATGGATCACAGATGCAACAACACAGGAGCAGCAAGAACAACAAGAGCCTCTATTCACCATGGAAGATTTACAAAACTATGAGAACCTAGCGGAGGAGATGGCAGCAAGGGACCAACAAGAGGCCTTAGCACAAGAAGCGGCACAAGCAACTACAAGCACACATCAACCAAGAGAGACTAGGGCTTATGCTAGGACAAGGGGCAAAGGAGTTGCAAGACATTAGGTAGTGGGCCTATTGAGGCATTTTGACACATTTTGTAATTTGTACCTTTTCATATTATAAGCAATACAGGATGTGTTTTGTCACTTTCATGTGTACTTAAAGCTTGAGCCTTGTATGATGTCTTGACTTGAATTGTTGCTTTTATTGCAATATTTGATTTGCATAATGTTAATTCATTGTAATATGCATGAAAAAAAATTCAAAAAAAAAAATCGTTTTCTTCGATTTTTTTTTTGCCGATTCTTTCCCCAATTTTTTGTCGATTCCCGATTTTTTCCGATTTTTAAAACTGCCAATTCACTCCCGATTCCGATTTTCTCAACTATGTTTCTAAGAGATGTTTCCAAGGGTGTTTAACATTTCTTATCATTGAACCAAATGAAAAATTCAAAGTTAAGGTTTTTAGAGGTTTCATGGGTATTGTATAAGAGACCAACATAGGATGCACATGATCCACTATAATAAAAACCAACTTACCATAAAAAGGCTCTAGGATGAGGAAAAAGGAAATAAAATTGATTACAAGTTGAAAATAATTAGGGGTTGGGATCAATGAAGCCACAAAATTTAGAACAAGTGGCATACTCTTCAACAATAAAGAGGGAATGAAGCACACATGGATTTACTCGGTGAATCAAAACAAAAAAGTTAGAGGATCTTATTTTTTATTCCTTTTTGGTATTCTAATTGTTGTCTTGTATCTTGCAAAAAACCAATTATACACAAGAGGGCAAACAAAAGATTAGGATGTGGATCCATCGTTGTAGTTGATATTGAGGATGATGAAAATCCTCCTCATACATCTCATCCAAGCTCACAAGGGTTGGTTTTTTTTTTTCAGTTTTGGTACTAATTTTAATGACTATGAAGATTAAAAACCAAGTATATGGGGTATCCCGTGGAGTTTAGTTTTTGCATGACATATATAGCCTGATCTACAAAGGATGAACTTTGTCATTAACAATTTTACTCTGTGTGAGATTTAATAATTAAATGTGTTTCATCCACTTGTGATCTCAATTTAATTTTCTCTTCAAATTTTAGAATTTTTTCATATATTTTAAAAATTAGATGTTTCCTTTTTCACTTCCGCCTTTCCCAAGGGTTTGATGACTTGTGTTCCCCAAGGCGTTTCTGTTTCAGAAACTTTAGCCATTTTGGAGTTTCTTGCAAATTACGTTAAATCTTATTTGTTTTGTATTTGCAATTCATTTCAAGATGCCATGTAAAGGATTTTGATTTGGCATGTTTAATCAACTAGTTATTTGAAGTTTGTGGTGGTCTAGCCCTTCTATGAGTTTGTTCACCATATTATGCTTATTTTCGAATCTTACATGCTATTTAACATCCTTTTAGGTGCTAAAGTGGCTATATGAATATCAATGTGATATTTCACAGTTGTTTTTCTGGATCTGTAACATCAAAGGGATTTTTTTAATCTTATTTTACCTAATTAAGTCCATTTTTCATTGAGCCTTAACATTAACATATACATTGCTACTTAATAATTACATATGTTCGATGGAGTTTATGGGATCGAGAACATCATCCTCATTCTCTTCTTCAACATGGGATGAGCTGAGCTGAGGCTGCATTGGTGTCATCAGTTTACTCAATGCATTGACACAAGTCGATGGTGAGCCCGATAACCCTATGGGAAAACATAGACTAATATGTGTGGGAGAGTGCGTCATGCTGTGAGGGAAGGAGATAACATAATTCTACTACCGTCCATGGATGACTAAAGTAGGCTCATAGAACTTGTTGAAAAGAGCTGTTACAATGCATTGTAGTAATTAAAAGTACCGCGAAACTAAGTTAATCTAGAGTACTTCACGGGCCTTTAAGTGCGGTGCCTTCTGAGTTTTCTGCAAAGACTTCCATGGCATGCTTGGTGTCCAGCCACAGGGGTCAACACCAGGAGCGGTAAGGCATAATTTGGGCCATAGATGTTTCTAATGCTGCACGAGGAACTGGCCCTCTGACCGTTGGTGGGGACAAGTCTCGGGGACAGCAGGATGTGTTTCCGGGATGTTAGGATGACTTTTCAGAATGTTGGGATGTGTCTCAAAGATGTCCCCTGAATCCCGGGATGCATCATAATGTAAAATAAACAATTACACACAAAATTCAAGAAAAAGAGTGTCCAGAAGTAAGAGAAATCATTTGCAATGAATTTTCAAAAAAATGAAAGAAATTCTTGAACTGCAAGAATTTGCAGAGCAGAACGCTAGAAATTGCAGTCCAATACAGCATAGCAATTGTCTAAATATGTAGCAAACGACACCTCCCAGGCAACTTTTCGGGCAGGTGTCTATTTCTGTAAAAAATTGAATTTTTTTACTGTAACTGTTGAGAGTACAAATCTGAATCTCTTTAAATGACATTTAACATTCCTTTTAAGCAATTTTAACAGTTTCAAAATTGAAACTCAACAATTACAAAAAAATAATTCCATTTTTCATCTATCCAGAACGTTGCCCATGAGATGCTGTTTGTTACCTGTTTAGGCTACTCCTACAACATACGAACACAGCAAAAATTTCAGTCCAAATACTAATATTTAACCCAAAATAATACATCTGCCAGCAAGATCAACATAATAAAAGCTTGCTAAATTCAGAGGAGTGTTTCATCCAGAAGCAGTCAACTGGGCAAATAACATGCGTTGCTACTTTATAATTAGTTAGCTCGCCTCGAAACAGTCATGAGTGTCCTCTTCCAAATGGAGTTGGCATACACTTGGTTTTTGTTGTTGTTGGTAGTGTACTACATGAAAGTGTTCCTAATCACGCAATATGCAATGTAATACCAAACAATGCAATAAAATACGATACATGGAAGATATTGAAAATGGAAAATCAGTACACTTAAAACAATGCACGAGTACATGGCTAGAAATAGATCAAGGCATGAATCCCATTGTATTTTTCAAAAAGTTTATAATACAAACAGGAAAATAGTCATTGTCAAACATGCTTAAAACCTTGTGGGCTTAGACACATATAGTCCTGAGGGTGGACAGAGGATGGAAGCCAACTGCCATACCTGTCCAACCACCAGCACAAACAGCAAAATGTAATTTTCATCTTGTGTTCAATTTTTTCAGAACATAACATAACAATAACATATTCAAAACATCCTCATGTACCTACGACTCATGGCCTTGATCAACACGACTGCCTATGGGAAGAACCTTATGGTAACATCAGGACCTTCACTCATGCTCTTATGAAATATGAAAATCAAAACAACAATTTCTTCAATTAGATGGATTGTCTATGCTAAAATAAACACGACTGCCTATGGAAAGAACCTTATGGTAACATCAGGACCTTAACTTGTGTTCTTATGAAATGTGAAATCAAAACGACAATTTCTTCAATTAGATAGATTGTCTATGCTAAAACAAACAGTAGAAAAATAACCCACTAGATAGCAATCATTAGCAAGTTGATGACCCATATTTCTCCTCTCCCTAGTAGTGCCTTAGCTCCAAAACGGCTATGGCTTTCTATGTCAAGCACTTCCTATAGATTGTTCATTTTATCTTGACTAGACTATAATACTTCCTATAGATAGTTTTATCTCAACCAAGGTTCCACGAGCCTGAGGGACGACGGGATGGTAGGAGACAGCAGGCCGATTTTAGGGGACGGTTGGGGGACGACTGGTATAATAGTATGAAATTTTTTAGAAATTTAGAATAATCTACAGATTCTACACACAACAAAAATGAAAAATACTAAATACTAATAGTTTACAACAAAAATATTTAGAACTTAGAAGCCATTAGAATAATTTAAAAATTAAATTTTACAACAAATGTCAAAATGAAAAATAGTTGCAAAAATACTAATAGTCTCAATGCTCATTTACAAGTTACAACAAAAAGAGTGAAATACAAAGAGAACAAAAATACAACAAAATAGTGAAATACTAATAGTCTCAATGCTCATTTACAACAAAAAGAGTTTACAACAAAAATACTAAATAGTCTCATTCCTCTGGAACTTTTGTTGGGCTATCACTATCAGAATCTGTATCTGATGAGCTGCCCTCATCATCTGAGTGAAGAGCCTCCAATGGAACTCCAACCAACCCCTCCTGACCCTCATCCTCATCAATTTGTCTTGCATCCTCTGGATCAACATCCCATCGTGTAGCTGGAGATTGCTTGTACTTTGGCTTAACTCTCTCACGAAGGCGAAGAGAGCTATGCACTGCAACTAGCTTCTCCGCTCTGCGAGAGGTAAGCTTGTTCCTCCTCACATTGTGGATAAAGTTGTATGTGGACCAATTCCTCTCAGCAACAGAGGAACTAGCAACCTGTGAAAGAAGCCTAATTGCAAAATGTTGCAAGTTAGGTGTGTCATCCCCATATAGCTGCCACCATCCAATGGGATTTTTTTGGGCAATGGTAGCCCTATCCTCTATACACTCTGGTTGGCTGAAGCAAGGGCCCATAAGATTCACAAATTGGAGCCACTCATCTCTAAGTTTTGAGCCCTCCTCCTTCGTATATATCTTTTTAAGGGCACTCAAAAACCCTTGTCTCACCTCTAGATCTTTATAGGGAGCCACTCTCCCAGGCCTAGGCTCATACCACTTTGGGTTTATTGCATATGCTGCCATATGAAGGGGGGTGTTCATCCTATCCCACCTCCTCTGTATAATAGGTCTAATGTTGGCCTCATAGAATAATAATGATGGATCTCTAGCAAAAATGACTTTTTTTATCTCCCCTAACATGTTGTCAAAAGTCTCATAGATCTCTCCTAGATTAGGAGCATCTGTATCAACATATTTGATGACTGCAACAATTGGGGCAACAAAAGACACAATGTACCTACAAGAAATTAAAAAAAAATAAAAAAACTTAGACTATATGAGCAATCCAATTTGAAACTAAAAATGAAAAATCATAAATGATAAATCAATGAATCATAAACAAAAAAAATAAATATGAACCAAATCTTAACTTCAACATTTCTTACTTGGCTTGAGTCCACCAACTATCTTCCAATACTTTGTCTTTGATTTTCTTTCCCTCCTCTGTCCTTGATTTCGGCCACCTCTTCCACTCCGTGCATACTACCATGGACTGTAAAGCATCTTGCACCTCAATCATCCTCTCCAATAAAATGAAGTAGGTGGCGTATCTAGTATCTCCTGGTTTGATGAACTCCTTTGAGAAGGACCGAAAGAGGGCTATGGAAGTGTGATGGTTGCAAATGAACATTTGCAAGTCTTTGGCTTCTGCAACCATAGCCCTCACCCAATCTATCCTCCCAATGTCCTTCAATGCATTGTTCAATGCATGAACACAACACGGGGTCCAAAAAATATGTCTATATGAATGTTCTATCATTTGCCCCGCACGTTGGCAAACAGGGGCTGCATCTGTAACTACCTGTAGTGTACAACAAAAAAATTTAGAATAATTTACACAACAAAAATGGTCTCATTTACACAACCATATAGATTTTGATTTTCATAAGAAAAACGGAAATTGTCAAATTGATTACCTGTACAACATTGGAGGGTCCAACCTCCTCAATAGCCTCCTTCAACAGGAGGTACTGGAACTCAACATCCTTTCTTTTCCCCGTGCAATCAATGGCTCGAAGAAAATAGGGACCTGCTGAACATGTGACAATGATATTGATGAGTGGACGTTGACGAATGTCAGTCCACCCATCCATGATGATAGAACATCCATTCGTCAACCATGTGTTCCTCATCTGCTCCATAACCAAACTGCATTTGGAATATTGTTTGTCCAAGAGAGAGGTATGAAGCTTAGTTTCTCCAGGCGCTAGATATGAAGGCCTTGCCTTGGCTATTTTTTTTAATGCTTCCTTGAAATAGGGGGAACATGCAATATGGAAAGGAAGCCCATGTGCAAAAAATAATTGTGCTACAACATCATCTGCTTCCTCTCTTGCTTGCACATTAAACATCTCACTTACAGTTCCTTTTTTCTTTGAGGGCAGCGGTGGCATACTAGAGGTTTGGGTTGATTCTTGTGGCTGTTTTGAGGAGGCTCCAAAGTCACCTCTAGATGATTGGCCAGCTTTAGGGAAAGGCATGCCTAAACCTCTAAATTTGGCCTCTTGCACAAGCCTATTGGCTTCAGACACTTGTACCTGGGTCATTTTTTTGCAAGCCCTAACCCCTGTTCCTGCTTTATCAGTGAGATGAGATTCAACCCTAGTATAGCTGCCCTTAAACTCAGTTTTACAAAAATTACACAGCCATGTTCTTGAGCCCCCATAATTTTTTTTCCCTTGGTCACAGTTGGTTACAAATTGCAGCAGAGGTTTTTTAATATTGAATGGACCCTTGGCATATTCTTTTAATAATGGTGATGGACAATCAAAACTAGAAGTAGTGTTGTCCCCTTTGGAAGTTTGAGGTTGGATAGTAGAGGCAGAATCCCTAGCAACATGAATATTTTGATTTTGATTTTCACTTTGGTTTTCCGGTTCCCCCTCCATATGAATGTTAAATGAGTCTGATTCACTGCTGCTCATGTTGAATGTTGAAAGAAAAATATGAAAATTTCAAAAGAGACTTGGATGAGGTAATGAAAATTGGAAAACTCAAAACAAACTTGGATTTGTTGCTGCCTGCTGTTGTTATCCCTGCTCTTCTTCTTCACTGCTGAATGAGTGTGTTTGTTTTAAGTTTTTCTTTTTACTTTATAGTGTTAGTTTCTTTTAGTTTTTAGGGTTTGGGGGGGTGAGACTTTCATGGGTCCCACCCCCTACCTTTTTTTTTTAAATTTAATATTGAATTTTTTTTTTTTTTTTTTAACCTTGGCTCGAGACGCCCAGCCGTGGGGGATGTTTGGGCATCTCTGGGGATGCTCGAGCCATCCTCAGGGACGATTGGGTGTCATCGAGGACGACTAGGCGTCTTTGGGGACACTCGGGCTGTCCAAAGGGACGACTGGCCGCCTCAGGGGGCGTCTCGAGTGTCCCCAAAGATGCCTATCCGTCATTGGGGACGGCTGGCCATCTCGGGGACATCCGACTGAAATTCTCTGGCATCCTGGGAACGGATCCCTCTTGTCCCCTCAAAGGGGTATGGCAGGGAAGCGTCCCCGATGTCGTCTTCCTGTGCCGAGGATGCATGGGACGGGCACGTCCCTGTGGAACCCTGATCTCTGCACTTTCAATGTCAGGGAAACTATAGCATGCTCTGTTCTGTTGTCTTGTATTTTGTTATTGTGTGAAGGTATCCAAGTTTGGACAATCTCTAATAGATATTATCAAGTTCCAATAAAAACCTGGCTATTCTTTGGACTTGGATTCTGCATTATATTTTATTTGTCAAATTTAATAGTGTGCTAAGGACTATAAAGCTTAACCAGGTTTTGTTTATGGTAATGATATTTCAGTGTCTTGAATCTTGTGTCTCTTTTGTGATATTTGTCAAATTGGCACCAATTAATGAGAATGTATACAAATTATTTTGAGTCAAACATTTCCATTTTCTATGAATAAGATCTCAAGCTTGCACATTTATTAGAATTTTCAGTAGATTGTAGAAATGTGGATCTACCAGAGTTATACTCCTCAACATACATAACATTAACAAGCTTAACTTTTTTGTAGGTACCATCAATGTGCTCAATAGGAACTTTCATTGATCGTGCAAAAGGAAAATTATATATAACATCTCCAAAAACAGACGAACAGCTGCAGATTCCACTTAAAGAATCATCATCTTGTAATGAAGAAGAGGAACTAGATTTTTGTGGTTATAGGTTAGTCATCTTTTCACATGATTTCGTGAAGGTTGTAATTTTATAACGTTCATGTGTTTTTGCAACAGCTTCTCTGGCTTAATGATAAGAAATATAAGTTTGAAATATGGGAGTTACGTAGTTTAGAAAAAACTTGATGTTTTCTTTTATATAGTCTACTATGCTTTCTAATCATTTCAAGCTGCATAGCTGTAAGCTAATAGATTCTGTGAAAATGGATTAGCTACAGAGGTCATGTCTTTTTAATTAGTGTGATGCCTGTTTCTTTAATTGACATACTTGATATCTAGTTTGAATTGATGTTAGAAAAATCTTTCAGATAAAATAACATCTTTAGATTTTCTTGGGGTGGGTATTTGTTTCCAGTTGTTGAACACATGGGATATTGTGCAGTTAAATGCCTTGTGATTCAAAACAATATGGGATACAAAATAAGATATTTGACCAAATTAATAAGCTTAGTGCAACCTCTGATGTGTTGAAATGCTGTCATTAACGCCGTCTCAAGCGGTGAAATTTCCAAATTGATTGAAATGATTCCTTCTGCTGAGTTTCTTTATTTCATTAGAGATCCAATTTACGTCTCTTTTATTTTGGGTGCTGTACAGTAGTCTGTCGTTAGTGTATTTTTTTAGTTCATCTACTCGTCTGGTTTATTGGCTGCTCCAGTGCATTTTAACAGGTTATTTCCAGTAAGTCCCATAGGCCTGTTTTGGACATCTGTGAACATTAACAGAATGTCTTACCTTATTTGAGTACCATAGTTCCTCTTTAATTTAATAACTAATATCAAAGGGAAAAAAACATAGAATAAAAGAGATTGTGATCTCCAAGTTTACCAGAGACAAGTTTTAAACTAAATAGATGAAAATAATTCTGAAGGGGAAAGGAAAATAAAACCTAAGTAACCTATGATATAGGAGGATCACAAGCCATTTGTGGATCAAGGTGGAGCTGTTGGTATGTTTGGTTATGAGAAGGTAGAATGTCAGGTTCATTCTATATGGACATAAGTGCATAAAAGCATTTATGGGGATCCTTAAAGGCATGAACGCACTTAGTAGTTGCAAAAATGTATGCAAATACTCAAATTGTTGAATGGTGCCTGTATTACTTTTTAAATATAGGTTGACTGCTAAGCTCAGCGAATGGATGATGACCTTCATGGCATAATGAGGGAGTTAGTCATGCACAGTTACTTGGCATATATGCTAGCTATTATTGGATATTCAAACTATGTGAGTGTTGAAGTCCTGTAATCATTTTGTTTCAAACAATTTTGCCTCTCTGATCTATGCAAATCTGCCACCCAACTTCTTATTCATAGACCACCAAAGCAATTGATGAAACTATGAAGTGACTCCATTATTTATAGATATCTTAAACATTCAAGTACAATGGGCAGTGGCTTTGATATATGTAGGAGAATCAAGGAAGCAACAGTCCTTTTGATGCAGCCTTCTGAGCTGAAGCGAAGTATTGTATGTCACTGCATGAAACAGTGGAGATATCTGTCACCAAATCTGAATCAAAGAACCATCTCTTACCCTAATCCCACCCAGGAAAAGAAGTAGAGTTCTTGTTAAAGGGTCCACTGGGAACTGAGCTCCAGCAATTAGCATGGGAGGGATATACCTGACCATATTTCCTCTATAGAAAGATTTCTGCTTAAAGGATTCGTTGGTCCATAGAATTATGGCATTCCAATGGAGCTGATATCCCTGTTGATTCCCTTGACCTCATTGTTGTCAGGCAGGCATTACTTAGAGAACCTTTAGCTTCCCAGGAGTCTCTTATTGGCTTATATATGGAACTTGCTTTGATATTCCAGTCTGCTTTTGCATAGAGCTTCAAAAGACTTGTGTTTGACTATAGGGTTTCCAAGCTGAAGAAAAAATGAAGCCATTTGCAATAGTAATGCATATGTTCCTTTTGCTTCAATACAGCTGCATATCCACATTGATCTATCATTGCTTGCTTCTAAATTTTCTTATTTATATAACAGGAGAACCTCGAAATCAATCACTCTTCAATCCTGTATCTTCCCTGGCAAGGGATTGTATGATTAGCAGACAGCTAGTGCAAACAAGGTTTTTGTTGTTTTGCGATTAATGTGATCTTGGGAAGTATGTGAGTATGTCCTATAGAAAGGAAATACAGCTAGTTTTATTTTGTACAAGAGTGATCTTTCTTTCATTTTTGACTACTGGATTTTGATGCTCTTTTTCTTTATCAATTGTTATAGTAATAAATATGCAGAAGATGGTGGCAAATTCTTTGTTTTGTTGGTACACTTCTGTTTGTGCACATTCTAGCACTGTAACAGTTATCTTGACTATTTCTTTTCGAATCAAAGGGTGCAAGGAAAGGGCTACGGAGCTGATGTTAACAAGTGGTTTACCAAGGTTCTTGGTTGTCCGTGCAATTTGGTTAGAAGGGTGAATGGTGTTCAATCAGGCTGTGCAAGGACTAGATACAGAAATTTAACAAGGTCGAGGGATATGCTTGCCAAAGGGAATTTCAGCAAAGAATTGAACTTTGTAAATGAAGGACAGTTTCTTCTTGTTTCCAAAGCAAGTGTGACAGATCTTAACAACAGATTGCAATCAAGTATGCGTGAATAAGATTGGTTTCCTTTTGTTTTCTAAATGTTATTTTATAAGTTCTATAGCCTTGTCTAGAGACTCAAAGTTAAGAATCCAATGCTCGTACTTTTTAAAATAAGTTTGTTTTGTTTATTCCATCAATAAACTAACTGTTATATATTTGCATCTTTTCAAAGCAGGGATAGACGTACAAAATGAGAACAAACTTGCACCAATGTACCCTGATGTTGATCCAATGAGATTTCGTCCAAACCTTATAGTTTCAGGGGCAGAACCATATGAAGAAGATGAATGGAAAGCTGTCAGCATAGGAAATGAATACTTTGTAGTAAGCATCATTGCAAGGATTTTTATTTATTTTCTTTTGCTGCTCATCCTGAATTGCATTTCTGTTACTTGAATCACTTGTATAATTTAGACCGTGTGCATGACATAGTTTTAGAAACCGTTTTTGAAGGGAGGAAAAAAAAAGGGGCTTTGAGAGAAAGGTTTTGAGTTTCTTAATGAGATTATCATGTGAATCCTGATCTCAAGAATGATATAGCAAATATTCTTCTAAATATTTAATGTCCTGTTGTACTTGTAGGTATTAGGAGGATGCAATCGCTGTCAGATGATAAATATTGATCCAGAAACTGGGTTTGCAAGCAAAGCCGAACCTTTGGCAACATTAGCTTCTTATCGGCGCATAAAGGTATAAATTGTAGATTGCCTCTCCAGTATTTCTATAGACAAACATTTGAAAACATAATTGTTTCTCCCTTCATGAAAATGTTGTTTATCCAAAAATGACTGTTTCATTGCAGGGAAAAATATTGTTTGGAATTTTATTGATGCATGAGCAGCCTTCTTCTGCAAGGGACATAAGGATAGGTACTTCTGTTGATGATACAAAAAACTATGAAGACGAGGTGCTGCTTAAAGTGGGATTTCCTATCCTTCCGGAGAGACCTGTTTGAGGTGGAATATTGTCTGCTTAGTTTAGATGATTAAGCCATGTGCTACTAAAATGTTTCATGACCAAGGCCTGCTGTTGACAATCTTAGCCCAAGATTTTATTATGATCTTCATTTTCTCTTATATAGACTTGTTAATGTTCATGGATATCGAGTCTGCAGTTTTTACATCCTTTTTCATGACGCTACTGTAATTGGAATCCAAACATGCATTCATTATGATAGTCTGGTTGGGAGTTAACTCCAACCATTATGCAGGTCAAAGGGTATCATCATAGTAGCGGGTATTATATTTCCACTTCAGTAACTGTAATTATTCTGTATTAATTAATAAGGTATGCTCTCAACATTGATCAAACCCCGTCCTACGTAAAGCTGGGATTATGTTTGTGCACACTGCATAAAAAATAGCTTTTTTTATAAAATCAATAGTCATTTTCTCTCTTTTTTAATACACTTATACATCCTCTGCAAATTCCATGACAGAAGTTGGCTACAGTTCATTTTATTTCTTTTGGCCCAAGTGAGAATAATTCTAGATTTTATATGACAAATTGAAATGGATCTGACAATTGAAGTTATATAATCTAGCAAGATGCTTACAATCAAATCAAATAGCTAAAGTGTTATCGAGCACTAACCATCTATTCAGCTATAGTGCTAATGTTTTGTCCAACTTTTCACACAGTTTTGGTGGCATTTTGAACGGCATGTCACATGAGCAAGCAGGAAGGTTGTAGGGCTAGCACTCTAGAATCTTGGGAGCATCATTGACTCTTTACATACTTGCTCCTTCCTTTTTGGAAAGGTTAAGTTGTTGCCCTTCTGCTGGTGCTGACTTGGTAAATCCAGAGGACTACCACTGGCCCAGGGTTGTGTTCCTTGTTATCCGTGGTTGACTCTTTACCAGGCATCACTTCTCTGTGTTTCAAGATTTCTGCATTAAATAAACAGTTGTCAATTTGGAAAAAAAAATAAAAATAAAAATAAATTGTCTTGCTTGTGTGTTCAAACTAAATATGGTTTAGGAAAAAAATAAAGAGAAATAGGAGACAAGAAAACATAGAGCAAGGCAGGCTTCAAGGTGCAAGGTGGAGTGTCGACACAATAAAATGTCTCAAGAGATTGTTTTCATGTCTGATCTGGAAGCCACGGAATATGCAAACCCTGACGCATGGAATCCACAACATGGTTGTTGAAGGCCCAGCCTGATCTTAAATTTCAAACATCAAAATTCTGACAATTTGAAAGGTGAACTTTTCAATGGTGGACAGGGTCAACAAATCAATAGGCCAACCTATGACACTATCTTATCCTAGAGCCAGCAACTCTTCTGTTCCTTCTCAAAGTTTGTGGGGTAGTTCTTTTGGTGTATTTTCCAATTGGTCAAGGGAACAATGCCTCTTGGGTTGAAAAATTGACCTTTTGTCAAAGGAACTTTTAGGAGGATGAAAATTTTAACGAGACATAATCTTAGCTCATTGTTAAAGAGTGGTAGTAATGGTAGTAATGATCATCATCTCCACACACGTTTCAAATTCAGTAATGAGATTTATTGGAGAAAATATAATTCCATGGTATTGTTTTTGGTATTTTTCATACTGAATTTTGGATTTGCCTACAACTAAAATTTTCAAAAATATATTAGAAGGTTGTTTTGAGATGAGGAAATGAATTGGCAAAGCCAAAGGCAATGTTTTCAAAAGAACGACCATTTCTTTGCATAGGGTTGCTCAATTCAGACAATTCTTGCGTTATTTTGTGCGAAATTTGAAGAGCTTTGAAATGAGTGGTCATACGAAAGAATCGAAGCAGTATTGAGGGAGATACAAGCATGTAAAGACAACCGTCTGGAACAAGGGTAACATTAGGTCAAATTTTTTAAGAAAAATGTCTCATCTTTCAAGGGCTATATCTTCACAAGGGTTGTTCGATTCAGATGATTTTTGGACCATTTTGTGTGGAATTTGAAGAGCTCTAAAATGAGTGGTCATATGAAGGAATCTTAGTAGTATTGAAGGAGATACGACCCTATGAAGTTAGTCATTCGAAACAAGGGCAGTGACTAGTTTTCAAGTTGAGGGAAACAAAATTGTAGATATTTGTCAGCCAAGGTTTGAATGATGGGAGCAATGGAGGGCTAAGGCGTTAGTAATACGGGACATTCCATCTGGGCATAGAAATTTTCAGCTAAGTTTCATTTATCCCTTCATTAACTTAGAAGTTTTGCATGCAAATTATTGTAAGTTTAGTTTCAAATAATATAATTGCTAAGATATCTAGTTAGAGTTTCCTTCTCATGAACCGATTTACACCTAAATCCTTAGAATTATCCCTAGTAGTAGAGGTTAGGGAGGACCTTTAATAGGTCTTGGTCTGGGGCTTCGAATTTGAGAAAGTGGATTGATAGGAGATGAAAGTCTTCAAGAGTGAATTATCCTTTCTTTCCAAGGGTTTCTTCCTAGCCATTTTTTGTTCCAAGGAGGAAAGAGAGAATCCTGAAAGGGGATCTTTGGTTTATGAGAATAGCAAGATTCTTCCTTACTAACTGGTATAAAGGCTTTGCACTTGAAAACATAAATCTATCCCTAGTACTAGTCTGGGTCAGGATGTATGGGTTGCCCATTGAATTCTGGGAAATGGGTATCTTCAAGGCAATAGGCAACACTTTAGGATAATTCTTTGAGATTTCATAAACTACAAAAGACGAAGTCTTGGCTATTTATGCCCGGATATTGGTCATGATTGATATTAGTAAACCTTTACCAGAATTAATCATTCTTAAGTATAGGGGTAAGTTGTGGACCCCCCCAAACCATAAGTTGTGAAAACATATCTTTTAGATGTAGTAGATGTCATGAGATGGGGCATATTGAGAGATCATGCCCTAAGAAGAGTCCAACGAAAACATATGTAGAAAACTGTAATAAAAACTTACAATGGATATGGATGAGAATGGTTTTCAACTTCTAAAAAAGAGGTCTAGACAGATAAAAGTAAATAAATAGTCGAGACTAGTAAGGATATTAGAAGAAATATCAATTCTTTTGAGGCTTTAGCCTATGAAGAAAAAGCAAATAAGAGCTTAGAGGACATGGTACAAGATCAAAATATTAATAAGGATCCGTCTACTTAGTATGATCTTGATTTAGGGATGAACATTCCTGCTGAACCTAAGGAATGTGCCTCATCAAATTGTGAAGACTCTCTTGAAGTACCATGCACCATTCAGGAGAAGGAAGTGGTAGAGAAAACGTAGTGTTAGATGTTAATACCTCTACCATTAACAAGGAAATACCAAAAAATGAGTAGGATAAGTCAAAAGCTTCCTTAGTAGAGCTAGGAGATGATAAATCTAATGAAAAGGAAAGTAGTGAAAGAATATTGAGGAATAGAATAATAAGACCTACTCCTGATATTGGCAAAGCAAAATGAGGAAAACCTTCAAATTATCAAGCGAGAGCCAAAGAAGCAAGAGCAAACATAGAGAAAGGAACACAATCTAAGTTGTTTGAACTTCTCTCTACTAAACAACAAAATGATATTTGCAATTCACAAAAGGGATTAACAACCCTAATGAGATATGATTACCATCTCATGGGATATAAGGGGTGCTAATGCCCCCTCAAAGTAGAAATGTATTGGGAACCTCTGCTCAAGTAATAAGCCTAAATTCTTTGTATTCAAGAAACTAAATGACAAAGGAAGAAGTTTCCAAAACTATGAAAGCATTGGGAAAGATGTGATTGTGAATCCAATTAGAAGCTTATATGAAACCATTTATAAAACTAGGCATTGGATAACCTCATTAGTCGCATGCTACTTTGTAGACATTTGTTTCATCTTTATTAATGTCTATGGACCTACAACTCAGTCAGGTAGATCATAAGTTTGTATGGGATTGAAGCCTTTATGAGAAGTAAAAATCAAGAAACCTGATTCATGATCGTAGGAGATTTTAATGCTATAACCAAGTTGGATGAAAAACTTGGGGGAATTAGGAAAATAACCTAAAGAATGAGAGTTTTCTTAGCTTTTATTAAAACAATAATTTATGGGAGGTTGAGTTTGAATAGGACAACTATGCGTGAACCAACAATAGGACATGCTAGAACTTTATAGTAGAAAAATTGGACAGATGCATACTCTCAGATAATTGGCTAGATGAAGGCATTTGTGCTAAAATTATTGCCTTGACAAGGATTGATTTAGACCATTGGCGAATAAGAGTTAAGACGGTGGTTAGTGAATTAAAAAAAATCATATTTTAAATATGAGCATATGTGGTAAGACCATCCTCAATTTGTTGATATGATAGCGTAGGTGTGGAATTCTTTAGGAAATAGTGCTTTGTATGCACTTCCAAAATAAATTAAGTCAATGACAACTAGATTAAAAAAATGAAACATGAACACTTTTAGAGACATTTTTGAGAAGAAAGAACTAAAAGAGAAAATTCCAAAATTACAAAAAGGTGAGCACAATAATCTAATCTAAGCTCAGAAGAAAATAAGTTGCTTAGTGAATATCATAATATTTTGAGTAAATTAAAAAATTTTGGAGATTAAAATTGAGATAAACTTGGTTAAAGGAGATAAAAACACGTGGCAATAGTACAAAGATCAACATCCATAATTAGTAGAATTAAATCAGTAGAAGAGGTTTGGATTGATGACCAGAGCAAAACTATAAAGAACACAAGGCTTTTTAATTGGAATACTCTAGGATTAGAGGATATTGAAGTTCATAATGATAAACTAATCCAAGAAGTACCTTCAATTATAATAGATGAAGACAATAGCAAATTGGAGCCTATTACTCTAGAAGTTCATTTAGTTCTTTTATCTTTTGATAAAGATAAATTGCTAGGTTCAGATGGACTCTCTACAACATTCTATCAACATAACTCATAAAACTCATAACTGGGAAATAGTGAAAGATTATTTATTGGTGGCAATGGAATAGTCTAGGGTAAAACAATACATACATTGTAAAATAAATGCAACATATCTTACCTTGATTTTAAAAAAATATGCCAAATTGTTTGATTAATTTAGGCCCATAAGTCTATGAAATATAAGATAATCTCCATAGAGATGGCAAATTAGTTAAAATCACTATTAGAAAAACTTATTTCAAAAGAGCAAAGAGGATTTGTGAAAGGGAGAAATTTTGGACGAGATCATAGGAGCTTATAAAATAATATATTCAACAAATTCTATAAAAGAGAGAACAATGATATTAAAACTTGATATGAATAAAGCCTATAATAGGGTTAAATGAAATTTTCTTTTTTTAATATTGTAAAAGTTTGGCTTTGGGAAGAAATAGGTCAAATGGATTAAAGTTTGTGTCTCTACAGTATCATATTTAATGTTGCAATGGGCTAGTAACAATATCATTTAAAGCTAAGAGGCCTCTTAGACAAGGGGATCCTTTATCACCATATTTGTTCATTATTATGGCAGTGGTATTAGGAAGAAACTTGAAGAAGGCATATAAAGATGGGTTAATGAGTAGACTTAAGACTAGTAATAACATTAACAACATCACCCATTATTAGTTTGTAAATGATACAACCATTTTTAGGAGAACATGGAAAATCAAGGCTAGAGCTTTGAATAACTTATTAAAGGAATATGAAAGAGTGTTAGGGCAAAAAGTTAATAGGAAAAAATCCAAAATATACTTCCTAAAAATTCCAACTGGAATCAAAGAAGAGATATGCAGGTTACTTCAAATGGAGGAGGCAAATTTACCAACAATATATCTAGGGGTACCCTTATTTGAGGGGAGAATGAATATAAAATTGTGAAATTTAGTTATAAGTAAAGTTCATAATAAACTACTGGCATGAAAAAATAGATGGTTATCATTAGCAAAAAGAGTGTAACTAATTAAATCAATCTTACAAACCATTCCAACATATTATGTCCTTGAAGAGATTTCTGGTTACTGTGGATTTGAAGACAAGATTGCTGCCCCAGGAGGGCCCAATGGGGACACCTTCGGATCCTCTTTTAGAGAGACAATTCTTTTGCAGATTTGTTAAAGGATAAATCTCCATTAGAGATTGAAGAAGCACACAAAAATGCTTTAAAAATGCTTTTTACGGCTGTTGGAAAGAGATCAACATCTCAACGAGTTAATGGATGCTTGCCACAGTCAAAATCAAGGTCAAAGATTTTCATTGAGCAAAGGATGGTCGAAGAAACAATTTTATATGGAGCCAATCATGATTTGATCTTTAAATTCATGGGTATTTGCCCTACCCTAAATTTTTTGCATTCCTGGATTCGACAAAACTGGGAGCCTCTTGGTGAGTATTCTTTGTGGTTTATTAGCAATGGATATTTTATTGTTAGTTTTTCTTCACTTGTCGATAGAAATAGGGCTTTCAAATTAGAAAAGAGGAATCATGGTCCGAAAGGATTATTTGTTCAACCATGGAGAGTGGGATTTGATCCTCGAATTGAACCCAAAGTTGTATCGGTTTGGATTTGTTTGTATGCACTTTCAATGGAGTTTTGGAATGAGCATAATTGGAAATTATCGGTAATTCCCTTGGAAGACATTTGGGTGTTTCCAAAGACACAACGAAAGGAAACACAATTGTTTATGCAAGATTATGTGTGGAAATGGATCTTAGCCAACCTTTGTCGATAGAGGTGGAACTCGAACTTGCAGGACTATCTTGGATTCAACAATTGGATTATGAGGCATTGCCCTTCAGATGCAGAGTTTGCCACAAATATGGGCATTTGGCCCGATCTTGCCCAAATAATATGAACATAAAAATGGAGGCTCCTCTGGGAATGTCAAATCTTCCCAAGGAGGGTAAGTCAACAATCAACAAAGAAACAACCAATATTTCTCAGGGCAAAGAAGCACAGGGAGATGGTTTTGAACAACCCAAAAGAAGGCAAAAGCAAAAAGATGGTAAAGAGCAAACCCAAATCAAGCCCTCCAACAGGTATGCGATTTTTAAGACACTAATGGACCAAGAAGAACATGGAAGGAGTGGATGGGAATAATGAAAACAATATCAACCATGTTCAAGCTCCTCTTTCACCTCCTCCCATCATAGAGCAGGTAATTGAGTGCAGTCAGTTACCGTAGTTAGAAAGTGTAGGGGCATTGATAGTGCATAACCCAGAGCAACCGATAATTAAGGATGTCATCATGGGCATATCAGAAAAGAACAGAGGCCAACTCTAGGGATAACTCAGGTGGAAAAGAGATAAAAAAATAGCAGCTCTCAAGGAGTGGCTAGAAAATCAAATAAGGAATTGATAGCAGTTCAAGGAGACAAACTGATCATTGGAGGATCGATGAGGCCAATAGATTCTTACTGCTCTCAAGGTAACCAATGATTATACAATCATGGAATGTTAGGGGTTTAAACAGTAGAACCCATCAATCTGATGTTCGAAGACTCTTAGAAAAATGTAAAATAGATTTTTTGCTTATCCAAGAGACAAAAATGTCATTGGATCTTATGTGTAAAACAATAAATAGAATTTGGAGGGGTGTTGGTCATATGGAAGTGGCTGCCCAAGGGACCTTAGGGGGGATAGTTACTTTTTGGAACTCTCTTGAATGGACTGCAATAGAACATATATCTTGGAGGGGTGTCCTCACATCACATTTTAGGAACAATGTCACAACCGAACATGTTTTAATCACAAATTTCTATGGGGCTCAAAACCTAGATGGTCAGATGCATCAATGGAAAGTTGTGCATAACATGAGAGTCTTAAGGGAAGAGTTAGACTGGATTATTGCTAGGGATTTTAATGCTAAATTATCCTCTAGAGATCAGGAAGGGGGAACCCCAATTTTGGACCTAGGGGATCGTCTTATGATTGTCCAAGTCCAGGAATTACACTTGGTGGATATTAAATGCCCTAGAACCAACTATACTTGGACTAATAAGAGGAGTGAGCCACATAGCAGGAAGGTGAAGTTAGATCGCTTTTTGGTTTTAGAGGAGGCATTTGTAAAATGCAATATAAAATTTCAGGTTTTGGAGGATCCAGTTTCAGATCACTTTCCCATTTTGTTGGAAGGGGGGATCAAGATAGTGCAGCATCACAAACCATTTAAATTTGAAAAATTTTGGTTACAAAAAGAGGAACTTCAAAATAAAATTCCATAGTGGTGGGAATAAGGTCGCTCAACATATGGGACAACAATGTTTAAATTCCACAAACAACTTCATTATGTCAAAGATCAACTGAAACAATGGAGGCGAGCTAACAAGACAAACTTCCATGTCCAAAGAGCTCCATTGGTGGCCAGATGGGATGAGGTTCAAAAACACTTTAGGGAAGGAACAATTATAGAGCAGCTCAAATAAGAGGATGATGCATTGTGTAAAACGGTTGAGGAAATTAACAACCAAGAGGAGACCTACTGGAAACAGAGAGCAAGACCACTTGGTTATTAGAAGATAATCAAAATACCAAAATTTTTCATCGGGTTGCTTGTGCTAGGAGACAGATGAACAACATGGAAGCTCTTCAAGATGAGAATGGACACTCCTTTGATACAATTCCAGGTATGAATTTCCATTCAATGGATTATTTTTCTAAACTATTTAAGGAAAGTATGGTGCAAGATGAAGAGGCTCAAAAAGAAGTTTTTGTTGTCATACCCTTTGTTATCTCTGAAGAAGAAACTCATGCCCTACTTAAACCCATTGATAGAGAGGAACTAAAGAATGTAGTCTTTGGAATGAGCACTAGAAAAACACCAGGTCCAGATGGCTTTCCAATTGATTTTTTTCAAGCCTTCTGGGACAACTTGGAGGAGGATGTAATGGTTGTTATAGAGGAGTCCAAAGGTGGTAAAAGAATGCTTAAAGCATTAAATCATACTTTCATTACCTTAATTCCAAAAGGGGAGGAGGGGGTGCATATTTCAAATTATAAACCTATTGCTTTATGCAATGTCATATATAAAAAAAATCACAAAGGTAATGGCTGAGCGGTTAAAACCTCTTCTACATAACATTATCTCCTCAGAGCAAGGGTGTTTTGTAGAGGGTAGGTAGATCTTGGATGGTGTGGTTCTAGCTCAGGAGGTAATCCATTTAATGCAAACATCTGGTAATAGACGAATGTTCATAAAATTGGATATGTCAAAGGCTTATGATAGGGTGGAGTGGAGCTTCTTGTCAAAGATTATGGTAGCCTATGGTTTCTCTCAGGATTGGATAGAATGGGTCATGAATTGTGTTTCTACTCCGACATACTCAGTGTTAATCAAGGGTCTTCCCTTGCAACCGTTTGAAGCTACTCGAGGCCTTCGTCAAGGAGATGCTTGTTCCCCCTATATTTTTCTCATATTGGCTGAAGGCTTGGGTAGACTCATCTTGAGGAGAAGACAAGGTTTGCTAAGAAGTATCAAGGTGGGTGAGGAAGTTTTGACTCACCTATAGTTTGTGGATGACACAAGATTGGTAGGAGTGCCCAAATTCAGGGAAGCAAGAATGATTAGAGATACACTTAATGTCTACCTTAGGGCTACAAACCAAGTCATCAATGATAAAAAAATCCAAAGTTGTATTTTTCAATCTTGATCAAAGGCTTCAAGACAAAATTTTAGAGATCTTGGGATTCACAAGGACTTCTCTCCCAGTGGTATACTTGGGAGTCCCTTTGCATTTTAAAAAATTAAAAATAGATATATGGAGGAATCTTTTGGATCGTATCAAGGAAAACATTAATCATTGGTCTCAAAAATGGTTAAGCTATGGGGGTAGATTATCTTTTTTACAGTAAGTCATTCAGGCCATGCCAATTTATAAATTTTCTATCCTTGTTGCCCCACATACCATATGGAAAGAGTTGGACAAGATGGCTAGAAAATTTTTATGGGATTGAGTAAAATAAGATAGGAAATGGACCTTAGTAGGTTGGGATAAAGTAAGCCAACCCAAGGTAAAAGGAGGTTTGGGACTGAGAAGATAAAATTTAAATAATAAAGCTTTGACTGGAAAGCTTTACTGAAGGTGGATTTCCCAACCAACTTATTTATTCAGTAGAATTTTAACTAGTAAATATTTGGGACAAGTAAACCCAAAGGAGGTGGGTCATTTACCTTAGGATGGTAATGGATCCTTAGTGTGGCAAGCTCTTAAGTTAGGATCTCAGGTAGTGAAAGAGGGATTATTTTGGAAAGTGGGGAGAGGGGAGAAGGCACGATTTTGGATAGATTCATGGGATCAATACCCTCTTATTATCGTTGAATTCCTTGAACTGCAACCAATTAAAACAACCATGGAAACCGGGTGTTGGGTCCAAATTGAAAGTTATTTCAACACTAGTCAACTGGGGGAATATAAGTTTAAGCAGTTTAAGAAGTTGGATGAGCGGTCAATTTCAATCCCTCCGGATTTGACACCCATCATGACTAAAATTTTGGTAGAAATATTTCTCACAAGTAGAGATGAGGAGGATGAATTAGCTTGGGGCTATGGGAGTATTGGTGTCTACACAGTGAAGGATGGATATTATAAGATCCTTTCAGAGCCTCATCCTCATGCATATTAGGTTGAGGATTGGAGAAAAATTTGGTAGTCCAAGGGCTGGCCGAAAGTAAACTTTTTTGCTTGGCAGTTCATGCATAATGAAATTCTTACTTTTGATAATCTTAGATGTAGGGGAATAAATGGTCCATATCAATGTATTTTATGCTACAAGACTAAGGAAATAGGTGATCACTTGATGTTTGAGTGCCCATTCATGCGCCAGATCTAGGAGAGATGGTTTTTATATTATAAAATTTGATTTAATGATTTAAATCGGATTAATATTTGGGAAATATGGAAGAAGGGTAGATTTAAATCTAAATCTCTTTGTATTGGTTGAGAGCTTGGATTAAACTTCATTTGGTGGCAAGTGTGGTTGGAGAGAAATGGTAGAATTTTTAGAGAAACCTTTTCATCTTTAGATGGAGTTTGGTAGGTCATTTGGAGCAAATTCATAGAAACTATGGCAGTGTATGCTAAAGAGGAAACTCGGGTTGTTATAGGGACAATGGAGAAGGAATTTGAAGTGCAAGAGGGGCAGGACAAAGCTAGTTGGAAACCACCCCCAAAAGGTTGGATTAAAATTAATACTGATGGAGCTACAAAAGGCAATCCGGGTAGAGCTGGAATTGGAATGGTTTATCGGAATCATGTTGGAACAGTGCTCTATTGGGAACTGCAAGGCTTGGGAAGGACCACAAACAATGAAGTGAAAGCCTTAGCTATCAAATATGCTTCTAATTGGGCAGTAAAACAAGGTTACAAGAGGATAATCCTAGAATCAAATTCTCAAATAATGGTTGGAGCTCTAGATTGCATGAGGAACTTTGCTTTGCAGACATGGAGGTTGAGGATTCTTGTCACTCAAATTAAGGAATTGTGGAGGGAATTAGATGATGTGATTCCAGTTTATGTGAGTAGAGATCTATATAAAGTGGCAGACTTCCTAGCGAAGATGGGCATTGAGAAGGAGGTTTATTGGGTTTCACAGAAATATATATGAGACAACTACAGGTTATGTTGGTGGTCCAGGAGGATCTTATGAAACTTGTTTTTGGAGTGCACTTGGTAGCATTGCATATGGTATTGGAAATGCTGGATATGTAACTGTTACTGTACCTTCTCCTTATTGAAGTGTTGTTGGTGTAAGAAGTGGTTGGGGAGTTGGTGGTGGTTCTCGAGATTATGCAACAATAGGTTCTTGGGGTTCAATTGCTTCTATAGGATGGAGCTATGATGGGTATGGCTATGCAAGTGGTGAGAGGCAACTGTAACAAAAAAAATGCTCCCAATGGCTTGCAACAGATAGGGATAGAGATAACTTTGCTACAATCTTCATATCTGATGGGGCTATGGATGCAATTCTTGAATTGCTTTTATTTTAAATGCATAGTACCCAAAAATCTCACTTTGTTCAAGAAAATTATTATTCATAGTCTATTGAATATTAAGGATAATGTAGGTGTGCTCCAATGCAGATAGAAGACAGGAGGTGTTGGAGGATCAACTACTCTTTGAATCAGGGTTTGATTAAAGTTGAATTAGATAAATAATGTTTGGCTATGATGTAGCTTCTACGAAATTCCCAACAATTTTTGGACTGCCTTTATCCTTACTTCACCCGAGAGTGGGTCTATGGATTTTAATATTGTCTTTGTAGTAATAATAATTTGTAGGGCTTTGACTGGAACTTCCTCATACCAAGTTGGCCTTCTTTCACCGCACTAAAATTGGCCTGGAAATTTTTTTCACAATATTCTAAAATCTGAAATATTTCTTAGTTTGGGGAATGGTAGCTTTGATATCACTTGTTACAAACCAAGAAATTTAGCTATTTAGTAGAAAACAATTCAATAATGTGAGATATATTTCAAATCTAAAGACAAGAAACTAATTAACAATGATTAAATGTAACTCAAATCAATGAAAATCCACGCAAAATCTCTTATGTCCAAACTACCCAACTTAAATCCAAATAAATTTGGTGATATCCAACTATTACAAAATTCATCCTATTTATAGATTAAATCAATATCAACCGTAATCCTAATGCTTAAGGGTCGATTAATTAAACTTTAAGGCCCGATATAAAAAATTAAGATAGTCGACATGGCTATAGTGGGACCATGACAATAAGCTGATTTAAGAGTTGAATAACTCAAGAGAATACACAACAAGAAGTGAATATAATATAAAGCACTAACAAAATAGGAATACTCCAAGAATATGGAGAGATATGGGTTAGCCCAAGTATTCTAAAAGTCAAGATGTTTGTATGACTAGTAGGTCATAGGAAAATTTTATCCTAGGATAACCTAATGAAAAGGGGTTTTCATGGCCTCTCACAATGTGTTCTATGTAAAAATGAGAGTATATTTCTTAGGACACTGTTCAAAAGTTTGGGAACTATGGCAATGCATCATTAAAATGTTTTGTAAATGCATGGCGATGAATGAAAGAATTAAAGAATGGTTAAAGCAATTGCATAGCATTTTTAAAAGTGAGGCATTATGGACAATCCGAGATATATCAAAAGATACAATACTTTGAACTATATGGCTAGATAAGAACAAAATAATATTTAAAGGAAAACAATTTAGAGGTAATGAAAATGAATATTTGTGTAGCTATAGAGTCTTATCTAACCTTATCAAGTCACCTAATCCCTAATGTTGAAGAAAAGAGCCTTGGTAGAACAAGTCAAGTCATCAAATGGAATTATCATGCTGGGTACAGGAGAAACAAAAGGAAGGCAAAGAATATAAAGTGAAAACCATTATAAGTGAAGTTGGTCAATTTAAATTTTGATGGAGCATCTAAAAGAAATCTAAGACCAACAGGAGGAGGAATATTTAGAAATGATCCACTCATCTCTAAGTTTTGAGCCCTCCTCCTTTGCATACATCTTTTTAAGGGCATTCAAAAACCCTTGTCTCACCTCTCAATCTTTATAGGGAGGTACTATCCTAGGCCTAGGCTTATACCACTTTGGGTTTACCACATATGCTTCCATATGAAGAAGGGTGTTCATCCTATCCCATCTCCTTTGTATAATAGGTCTAATGTGGGCCTCATAGAATAATAATGTTGGGTTTATAGCACAAATGATTCTTTTCATATTCCCTAGCATGTTGTCACAAGTCTCAGATATCTCCTAGATTAGGAGTATCTATATCAAAATATCTGATGACTGCAATAATTGGGGTAATCCAAGTAGTTAGTTTTTTAATCCATGAAAAGTTGTGCTCATTGTTTTGTCCCTAAGTCACCCCTATCCTTCCAAGATAGTATCAACATATTTGATGATTGCAAGACAATGTACCTACAAGAAGTTATTTTTTTTTAAATTAGACTATGAGCAATACAATTTGAAACTAAAAATAAAAAATCATAAATGATAAATCAATAAATCATAAACAAAAAAAATAAACATGAACCAAATATTAACTTCAACATTTCTTACTTGGATTGAGTCCACCAACTATCATCTAATAATTCGTCTTTGATTTTCTTTCTCTCCTTCGTCCTGGGTTTCAACCATCTCTTCCACTCTTTGCATACTACCATAAACTGTAAATCTTGCACCTCGATCATCCTCTCCAATAAAATTATGTAGGTGGCGTATTTAGTATCTGCTAGTTTGATGAACTCCTTTGAGGATTGAAAGAGGGCTAAGGAAGTGTGATGGTTGCAAACAAACATTTGCAAGTCTAGCCCTCATCCAACCTATCTTCCCAATGTCCTTCAATGCATTGTTCAATGCATGAACACAACATGGGGTCCAAAAATATAGCTATATGACTGCTCTATTGTTTGCCCCACACGCTGGCAAACTGGGGCTACATTTGTAATTACCTTTAGTGTACAACAAAAATATTTAAAATAATTTACACGGCAAAATATTTACACAACCATATAGATTTTCATAAGAAAAACGTAAATTGATTACCTTTGCAACATTGGAGGGTCCAACCTCCTCAATAGCCTCCTTCAATAGGAGGGACTGGTGCTCAACATCCTTTCTTTTCCTTGTGCAATCAATGACTCAAAGAAAAAGGGACCTGCTGAACATGTGACAATAATATTGATAAGTGGATGCTAATGAATGTCAGTACAACCATCTATGATGATAGAACATCCACTCGTCAACCATGTGTCATTCATCTGCTCCATACCCAATCTGCATCTGGAATATTGTTTGTCCAAGAGAGAGGTACACAACCTATGCTCTCCATGTGGTGAAGGCCCTACCTTGGTTGCTTTTTTGAACATTTTATTGAAATAGGGGGAATATTTAATATGAAAAGGAAATCCATGTGTAAAAAAATATGCTACAACATCATCTGCTTCCTCTCTTGCTTGCACATTAAGCATTTCATTTATAGTTCTTTTTTTCTTTGAGGGCATCAGTGGGATACTAGAGGTTTAGGTAAATTCTTGTGACCGTTTTGAGGAGGCTCTAAAGTCACTTCTAGATGATTGACCAGGTTTAGGGAAAGTCATGCCTAAACCTTTAAGTTTGGCCTCTTGCACAAGCCTATTGTAGGTGGTTCATTTTTTGTAAGGCCTAACCCTTGTTCCTATTTTATTAGTGAGATGAGATTCAACCCTAGTATAGCTGTCCTTAAAACTCAATTTGATAAAAATTGCACAACCATGTTCTTGAGCCCCCATATTTGTTTTCCCTTGGTCATAGTTGGTTACAAATTGCAGCAAAGGTTTTTTAATATTAAATGGATCCTTGGCATATTCTTTTAACAGTGGTGATGGACAATCAAAACTAGAAGTAGTGTTGTCCTCTTTGGAAGTTTGAGGTTGGATAGTAGAGGCAAAATCCTTGGCAATATGAATGTTTTGATATTTTTTTGAGTAATACTTCTTATACATATCCACCATGGGGATTGAACTCGGGTCACATCACCGATAATGCAAGTGGCGTCCTTGCTGGTAGACCACACTCACATGGATTAATGTTTTGATTTTTATTTTGGTTGTCCCCTTCCATTTGAATTTCAAATGGGTTTGATTCATAGCCTTCACTACTGCTCATGTTGAAACTTGAAATAGAAATATGAAAATAGACTTAGATGAGGTAATGAAAATAGGAAACCAAATTTGGATCCCTTGCTGCTCCTTTGCTGCTATTCTATAGTTGTTTTCATTGTTGTTGTTGTTGCCACTCTCCTATTGTTGTCTTCATTGTTGTTGTTGCTTCTCTTCTTCACTGTTGTTGTGTTGTTGATACTGCTCTTCTTCCCTACTGTTGTTGCATGTTCTTATTTTTCACTGTTGCTCTTCTTCCTTGCTATTGCTTCTTGCTCTTCTTTTTCACTGTTACTCTTCTTCTTCACTGTTACTTTTGAATGTGTTTTACTTTTGAAATTTTAGGTTTTGACTTTTTATTTTTACCTTATAGTCTCTTTTTAGGGTTTGGGGGTTGAGACTTTCATGGGTCCCACCCCCCATATAATTTTAAATTTTTTCTTTTAAAAAGAAACTTTTTTTTTTTTATAAAATTGAGTTCACATTAGGCATCTCTCGAACACTCAAGGGATGCCTAGGTGTCCCCCAGGAGTACCTGGGGATGATTAGGCATATTGGGGATGTCCCTTCATAGGAGATATCCTAGGTATAGCCCCCCACCATTCCCATAAAGGGGGTGGTAGGGAAATATCCATGATGTTGTTCCCCTATGCTGGGGATGCAGGGGACAAGGGATGCGTCACCGTGTACCACTATATAATACTATCGTAACAAGATGTCAAAATACTATAAAATGAGAAGGATGTAACTCTCATGGGTTGAAGAAGAATTTGAATATTTTGGTAGGAGATTGCCCCCTTGAAGTGGCCTGTGATAGTAATATTTCTCATTATGAATTCCTACAGTTATTGTTCTTTATGTTTTAATATTTCAATTCATGAATGCTTTTGTTATTGGATATACGATATTAGTGTTGCTTTTATCAATACCCAATGTGATCTTTAGTTAGAATTATCTTTGGCACTGAATTTGTTATCTTAGTTCAACTCTACACTAAGAATTTTGAGGTGAAATATTTGCACGAGAAGAAGAGGTTCATTGTAAGTGGTTTTAAAGCCCTTTCAAGGGCATGGTAATATTAAGTTGTGAGCAATTTTTTTTGTTAATACTAAGTTTGTAGATTAGAAATGATGTTTCAACCAATTTTAAAATAATGTAGATTGTCATCATTGGCTAAGTTAGATTTTCCATAAAGTATCTAGTGAAGTGATGGGCGATCAGGCTTCAATACCTAGGCCTCAAACAACACCCGTACACGGATTTGAGCTCCCACATACCTTGCGTATATCGGGAGACCCCTTTAGGAACCCATAGCCAAACCTTCATATATAGAAAACTAGTCGACCGTGTAATATCCACAGTACACCAAGCACAACACTAAGGAAGATTACCCTCTTGCATTGTCAGAAAGATGAGTAGTGCACTCAAGGGTATGTGTGGAACCCTCCTTGAGTAGTGGTCTAAAATATTGGTTCAAGCATTATCGATTGCTACTGTAGTATAATAGAGGGTTATGGAGAGTACACAAACCCTAACATAAAATCTATCCACTCACTACTTGCTTTATTAGGAGTAGAGCTCATGGGATAGAAAAACTAAAATTCAAAAAGTTTGGGAGCATATACGTAACTTGAAAACCCCTGAAAAAAAACAAAAATAAATAAATAAATAATTTATGTTATCGAAAAATTCCATTTTGGAATATAGACCAGTATGATTGTCTCATTGAGCTGATCATTTTGGTATATAACACCCATACACCTTTTTGGGACCTTTACTAAAAATAGTGTAGGGTGCCATAGATTGTCATTTTGGGATTAGTTCATTATGATTGTCTCATCAAGCTGATCATATTGGTATATAAAACCCATACACCTTTTTAAGGCCCTTACTAAAAATAGTAACTACTAAAAATAACATTTCTATTTTTAGTAAATGCTCCCTAAGACCCATTATCAAGAAATGGAGGTTAATATGAACAAGCTATAGGAACAACTCTCCAAATTGGATACCCTCATGGAACTCAAGGGTCAAATATATTCTCTCATCACCATTATAGCAGACTACTAGCATAAGTAGGACTAGATGAGTCAGGATATTGATGTGCTAAAAATTAAAATCCAAATTTTAATGGGTTTGTTGAGAATAGTCCAGATAGAGGAGGAAAAATATTGATTGACTAGATTTTTCTAGGGCCTATAATGAGGAAAAAACTTAGTGGCAAGGGAAAAATAGAGGCATAACCCCACAACTCCCTAGAATATATTTTCCATGGATTGATGGAACAGAGCCACAAAGTTGGTTGATTAAGGTTGAGCAATGGTATGAGCTTCATGAAACACCTTTGGACCAAATGATATTTATAGCTGCTTTTCATTTTTATTTAGACGCATTGCATTGGTATTAGTGGTTGAGAAAGCAAGTTCTTGTTCTTGGATAGCTATAATTTAAGAGACAACTCCTTAGTCAGTTTAGGTCATCTAAGTTTGAATATTTTACTAGAGTACTAACTAAGTTGAGACAAACAAGCATTGTGCTTGAGTATATCATTGCTTTTGAGAAGGTTTCCAATAGGACTGAAACTCCTATTGACAAATTCTTTAAGAGTTACTTTATTTGTACTCTTAAGGAAGAGATAAGAACTGGGGTTCAAATGCTTAAAACAACCACTTACATGAAAACCATAGGGCTAGCTAAATTTGTAGAGAAAAAATGGAATGCTCAAAGGAAGGCTTCTAGACCCCCTACATTTCCAAATAGAACTTTTGCATCCACCAATAATAATGCTCCACGAGCCCCAATAGTTAAGAGGTTAATGCTAGAGGAGATGGCCAATCACAAAGCCAAGGGACTCTACTATAAATGTGATGAAAATAGGCCATGGGACACAAATGTAAAACCCAATGCCTCTACCTCTTGGATATGAGCAATACTTCAACTTCTTCTATAGACAAAGGGGAAGACTTTGAGGATTCAATGGAAGAACACCGAGATTTAGTGGATGTAGAATTACAAATTGATAGTCAAGAATAAGAGATTCCCACTATTTATTTGAATACCATCGCAAGAATATCCACACCATAGTGCATGACAATCCAATGATTTCTCAAAGGGCACAAAGTTTTGATTCTCTTGGACTTTGGTAGCACTGCTAATTTTATTGAACCCAGGCTTGCGAATGGAGATAACATAAAATTACTAATGGAGATATCGTTATTTGTACGTGGAGGTGTTGAAATGCTCATCTATCCATTGGTGACTATCACTATTAGATTGATCTCCATATAGTCCCATTGGGTGGAGTAGACATTGTATTATGTTGCCCTTGGTTACGAACATTGGGAAAAATGTCCTAATTTTTTTAGATCTTTGGATGCAGTTCACTATCAATAATAAAACCCACACTATTTAGGGTGCAAAAAATGGCAATCAAAATATTATAACATATCATCATATATAGAGACTAATTAAGAAGGGTTATCAGATAGTTGTGGGAAGATTTTGTCAAATTCAGTTGTGTGTTATCTAGGATGAGTAGTTTTCCTCAAAATTATTAGTTGCCTTAACCAAGAATTAGTAGGTCTTCCTTGAACCCTAACAACTACCACCCAGTCAGTTGGAATATCACAGGATCAATTTAATTCTCGAGAGTCAACCTTCGGATATTTTGCCATATAAGTACCCGTATCACTAGAAGAATGAGATTTGAGCAGTTAGTAAAGAAATTACTAGATGTAGGATTCATTTGTCCAATCACAAGTCCTTTTTCAACTTTTGTCTTATTGGTCAGGAAGAAGGATGGATCATGGAGAATATGTATGGACTTTCCTAAACTTAATTATATCACCATCAAAGATAAATTTCCCATTTTGATGATTGATGATTTATTAGATGAGTTGCATGGTTCTCAGTACTTTATCAAATTGGATCTCAAGTTAGACTATCACCAAATTTAGATTTACAAGGATGACATCCCCAAAATAACTTTCAAGACCTATAGAGGGGGATAACTGTGCACCGCATACGATTCTTGACTAGATCTGCTAGGAGCCAAGGTGATCACAGTGTCTGTTATATTCTCTACATTTGGTGGACAAGGCAAGGGTTCATTTGGAATCATTTTAGGACTCGCTCGAAGTTCGGGGTAGAAAGTTTTAATGGGTTCAATTAAGCAATCACCTATGTATGGCATTTATAAACTAAACTATGCAAATAAAAGAGCGATGCAAGATACACAAGATGCAAGAAGACAATATCTAACCCTAGTATGATTCTTTGATGCAATGATCTCTAACCCCAAGTTACAATAGATAAAATTCATTTTCTTTGAGCAAGGGCATAAGTGAAATGCACGAATGAGATTAAACCCTAGATGCATACTATATGCTCTTATTTTTTCAAATGCCTAAAAGGGATATGGTCAATGGATTTTCCTTTTATTTATATCCTAAGTTTGAACATAAATGAACAAAAGCAATCAACAAACAATCTAGAGATCTACTAGGGCACTTACTTGAACCAGTGTTTGATCCAAGTTTTATTTTTTGTCCAAAAATATCCCACAAATTTAACCTGCAAAGATAGATTTACAAAACCCTAGAAAATATAATCAACATTAGGGGGGCTGCTTAGGCCACTGCATAGCAGAGCTTAGGAGCGCAATAATCAAGTTGCTTAGGTCCTTTTAGTTGACCTTTAGAAATCAAGAGTGAATGTTGACCTTTTTTGGAAATGGACAAACATAATGCAATGAGATAAAATAGTGTGAAAAATAGAATGTAAATAGTAGTACTATATCCTAAATGGAACATACAAACCTACTTAGTTCTTATAAATGGCAGGCCTTCTCATTCTTTCCTAGCTTCCAGAGGTATTAGGCAAGGTGACCCATTATCCCCTTATTTATTCATCATTCTTGCTGAATGCTTGGGTAGGACTATAACCAAAAAGAGGGAAAACACAACCCTTGATGGAGTTACCATTACTCATGGAGCTAAACCTATATCTCATCTTCAATTTGTGGATGACTCTACTATTTTAGGTAAAGCTACAGTTAAGGAAGCTTCTAATATTAAGCAAATCATTAGCTATTTTTCTAAGGCTACTGGGCGGTTGATCAATGAAGAAAAATCTAAATTTATTTTCTTTCACTGCTCTGCTAGATAGGAATCCATGATCTTGGATAAATTAAGATATAATAAGACCTCTCTTCCAATCACTTATTTAGGTATTCCCATAAATATTCAAAGGCAGAAAAATAAAGATTGGAATTGGTTGTTGGACAAAGTCAAGAAGAAAATTGGAAAGTGGACCAACAAGTGGCTTTCTTATGGGGGTAGAATCACCTTGGTAAAATCATTCCTTCAAGCTATTCCTATTTATGTTTCTTCCATTTTGAATATCCCAAATGTTGTTCTTCGAGAATTGGATCAAATCAGTCATCAATTGTTTCCTTTGGAGTGGTACTACGGAGAAAAGAAAATGGGCCTTGGTGAAATGGGATACTTTATGTCTTCCTAAGAGTGAAGGAGGCTTAGGATTCCGGTCTTCAATTAATAACAACAAAGCTTTAGCTGCTAAATTATATTGGAGGATGTTGCATAACCCCAATGCTCTTTGGGTCAATAATCCCCGTGCTAAATATGCTGAGAACAAAAGTCCTGAAGACCTTGTTCACTATCAACTTCCTACCAAAGGTTCTCCCATTTTAGTAGTTCTTAAGACTGGTGAGGATTTGATAAAGAAAAAATTATTTTGGATCATTCATAATGGTCAACATGCAAATTTTTGGACAGATTCTTGGGATGGTCACAAGTCTTTGATAACTCAGTTTTCTTATTGGAGGCCTTGGATGGAGGAGCTTCACCGAGCTAATTAGATAAAGGTGGCTAATTATCATCGAGTACCATATTGGTAATTCAAAGGTTGGTAGATATTGGATCCCTATTGATGACTGGCCTATTCAAATCCCATAAAGGCAAAGACAAGATATCCAAGGCATCCTTCATATGAGATCCCTCTCTTGGTCCCATGAAAAAGATTGTTTTGGATGGAACAACACTACTAAGGGTGAGTATTCAATTGCTCAAGGTTATTTGAACTTGTGCCATAATAATCCCAACCATTCTTTTGACATATTTTCTCATTTGTGGGCTCAAAAGCTCTGGCCTAAGGCGAGGTTCTTTAATTGGATTTTATTGCATCATAGGGTGCTTACTGGTGAGCAACTTATGAAACATGGTTTTCATGGCCTTTTAGATGTGAAATGTGTGAAGAGAATGTAGAAAATATCAACCATTTTTTTATTGAGTGTACTTTAGCCTCTGAGCTATGGAGGAGAATTGCCACTTTACTTGGATTACAGTAGTCCACTTTTTTTACTTTTGAACAACTTTGGAGGGATTGGCCTAATCAAGAGGGTGTTGATCATTTTATTAGGTAGTTAGTTTGGATTGGTTCTACCATTCTTCTTTGGAATATTTGGAATGAAAGGAATATCCGGATTTTTAATCAAGATAGGAAGGATATTCACTATATTTGGCAAAAGACCATAGCCAACTTAGTTGAATCGGTCCATCAACTCCTTAATCGCCCCCAAAACTCCCACCAAAGATGGGATCAAGTGATGCAAAAATTGAAGATTAAATCTTCTAAGGGAAACCAACTTAAAGGGAATGTGAGTATTAGTAAGATGGATAAGACTAGAAATTGGCAACCTCCTCCTAAGGATTTTGGAAAAGTCAATAATGATGGAGCCTCTAGAGGGAAACCTGGAAAAGCCAATGTGGGAGGAATTGGTAGACTTTCGGATGGCTCCCTAGTTTTTACTTTTGCTGAGAATTTGGGTATTATTTCCAATAACCTTGTTGAGGGGTATGGTATCCTCGGAGGCCTTCAGGAGGCTACTAAGGTTGGATGGGAAAAGGTGTTAGTTGAGTCTGAATCTCAACTTATGATTAATCTCTTGAAGACTCCTTCTAAGAATCATAAGGTGGATTGGAGAATAAAAAGAATTATTGAGAAGATTCAGTTAATCCAAATGGGATTTTTGAAAGTTGATTACAATCATGTGGTCAAATATCAAAACAAGAGTGCTGATGCTTTAGCTAATTGGGCTTTGGAAAAAGGTGATCTTACTTGTTATGGCCACCCTCCTATTTGGTGGGCTTCTCAAATTAGGAAAACTCTTCTTTCTATCATTTCTTTGGATGGTTCCAGTTCTGAAGGTACCTAGTTTCTTCTTGTTTTTTTTTTTTTTGCTTTTCTTTGGTTCATTCAGTTTTTTTTTAGTTCCCTAGCTCATTCTATTCTTTATTTTGTTTCATCTGTTGATTCTTGCCTTAATAGTCTTCTGGTCTATATAGGTCATTGTTTTGTTCAATTTTTTTTTCTTTTTTATTTTTTGTTTAGTTTTTTAAGGTGGGTGGGTTGTTTTGTTTTGTTTTGTTTTTGTGTTATTTGTGTTGTTTTTTGTTGTTCTTGTGTTTTTGTTGTTTTGTTTTTTTTTTAATGTTTTTTGTTATTGTTCTTGTGTTTTTTTGTTCTTGTTCTTGGGTTTCTCTTTGTTTGTGTTATTTCATGTTTTTATGTGTGAGTGTTTTCTATGTTTTTTGTTTTTGTTTATTTTCTGTTGTTGGTTGTTTTTTATTTTTATTTTTACTTTATTTTTTTAAATTTCTTAGGTTTTGGTTGTGTTTATTTTTCATGTTTTTTTTGGGTTATGTATTTATAGTGTTATGTTGTTTTTGTCTTGTTTGTGTTTTGTTATGTGGTTCTTGTGTTTTTCTATGTGGTTTGTGTTGTGGTTTCTTTTATCTTATTGTGAGTGTTTGGTTGTGCTTTTATTTTTGACACACTCAAGAAGCATGTTTTTTATTTTATTTTATTATTTTTGTTGTTATTTACTTATTTTTAATTTGGTTTTGTGTGTTTGTTTGCTCCTTGAGTATGTCAAAGGTGGTAGGCCAGGTCCGAGTCCTGGGCATTTTTGGCGGAATGGATACCCCTGCCTCCTTGGGTCTTACCCGAAAGTGGCATCCCTTTTGGGATGTTTTCCACAAAAAAAAAAAAAATGGAACATACAAACATAGGCCTAGGGTTTGGGAGTGAATCTTCCCCCAAAACTTGACACAACCAAAATCGTGCCCTGTACAAGATGATAATGATCTAGGCTTTGTCGAAATTTATATCCTAAAAATACAAGGTATGATTTCACGACAGGTCAAAGAAAACAATAGATCAATGTGAAATAAGCAAAAACAAGAATACAATTAATAATCAAGGAATGAAAAATGCACGAAACAACCTAGTGGTAGTGAAAGAGGTAGAAAAAAGAATGAAGACCTCCACAAGATGCTTGACTCCTCCTCAAGGCTCCAAAACTTTTCTACCAGGGTTAGAAAATCAACAATGCAACAAAATAACACCAGATAAAACTTGTCAAAAAAGCTTACGATTTTTCTCTTAACTTGCTAGGTAGTATGCTTGTTATTGCTTTAGAGTGTTCTTAGCTTAGGTTAGGTGAAAAGGAGATCCAAAACCCTCTATTTATAAGGGATTTGAAACAAAAATGGGTAGGGAAACCCTAAGGGAGGAATAAAATTAAAGAAGTTGGCTCGAAAGATGGGTTTTTTAAGAGAAAACCTTAACTTGTCGAAATTGCGCCCTGTAAGGGCTGACCATGATTTTGGTAAATCTAGGAGAAAAAGAGAAAATATGGGAGAAGAGAGGTCCAAACTTGCACTTGGGTAAGTTTGAGGGTCTTTCTAAGGTTCTAGGGAAAATGACTTACTTGGGTGGGTTAATTTTCCATGTCTACAAGATCTATGAGGGGCATTATGAGTTTTTGGTTATTCCCTTTAGCCTCACTAATTCACCATTGAAAAGGTTTTATGAATAGGGTTTTAAAACCCTACCTATGGAAGTTTACATTTGTTTTTTTGATGACATACTAGTTACAACAAAATATGGGAAGAGCCCTTACAACATGTTGATAAGGTTTTGAAGCTCTTGCAACAAAACTAGTTGTATGTGGAACAATATAAATTCACCTTTGGGGTAACCAAACTAGAATATATGGAGCACATCATGGTCAAATATGGTTTCTGAATAGATTCCATAAAGATTGAGGTCATAAAGGAGTGACCCAAATATAAAACACTGAATAGTCTTCAACGATTTCTTGGTCTTATGGGTTTTGTTAAGGACTATGGGAAGATAATAGCCCCTTTGATAGATATGCTTAGGAAGGATGCATTCACATGGAATAGTGTGACTAAGCAGGCTTTTTTGACTTTGAAGGATGTTATGTGTTGAACACCAGTTTTGGCGATACCTAATTTTTCCAAAATATTTGTCATTGAAAGTGATGCTTTGGGAGTTGGATTGGGAACAATACTTATACAAGAAGGTTTGCCACTTATTTTTTATAAGGTCTTATCAGGGTGAAATCTTGCGAGAAGGAGATGATGACCATTGTTTTTGCCATTTTTTATTGGTGATCATACTTGTTGAGGCAACCCTTCATCATCAAGACCGATCATTGCAGCCTAAATTATCTCTTGGAATAAATAATTTATTCCCTTGAGCAACAAAAATGGGTCACTAAGCTCTTAGGATATGACTACGAGATAGTCTTTCACAAGGGGAAATAAAATATGGTTGTCGATGCTCTTTCTAGGTTTCTTGAAACATAGGATATTCTATATGTAATATTCATTCTTAAGGTTGATTGGTTAGAGACACTTAAGTCTGAATGGAAGGCAGACCCCAAACTTGCGGAGATCATTAAGGACTTGTAGACATCAACAAAGGACCATCCTAATTATTCATGGAAGCAGGGAGAGCTACGCTATAAGAAATAGGTTGTTCCACCTATGTCTCATCTTAAATCCTAAATCCTCATAGAGCTTCACTCATCTCTCATAGGGGATACAAGTTTCTTACAAACCTATGAACATATAAAACACAATTTCTATTGGCCAGGGTTGAAGTTAGATATCAAATAGTTTAAGGATAGTTGTGGTACTTGTCAGTGCCAAAAGGGAAAATAATCAGTTACTAGGATTACTTCAACCTTTATGCATTCTAGAGTCCCCGTGGATAGACATATCCATGGATTTCATTGAAATAATTTCTCTATCAAGTGGTAAATCAATTATAATGGTAATTGTGGATAAATTGACCAATTATGCTCACTTTTTGTCCCTAAGTCACCCCTATACTTCCAATATAGTTGTACAAATTTTCATGGATTAGATATTTAGACTCCACAGGAGCCCACACTCCATAGTCAGTGACCATGATAAGATATTCACTAGTAAATTTTGGGAGAGTCACATTGCATTCAAGGGACCTAGTTGAAACAAAGCATGTCATATCACCCCTAGATAGATGGCCCGATGAAGGTGGTGAATAAATATCTTAAGATATATCTTCGATGTTTTGTTTTAGATAATCAAGAAAGGCCCTATCAGGGTGAAATATTGAAAAATCAACTTATGAGAAGGAGATGATGGCCATTTTTTTTGCTATTTTTTATTGGAGACCATACTTGTTGAGGCAACCCTTCATCAATATCTTGGAACAAATAATTTCTTCCCCTGAGCAACAAAAATGGGTTATTAAGCTCTAAGGATATGACTACGAGATAGTCTATCACAAGGGGAAATAAACTGTGGTTGTCAATGCTCTTTCTAGGTTTCTTAAAACACAAGATATTCTATATGCAGTATCCACTCTTAAGGTTGATTGGTTAGAGACATTTAATTCTAAATGGAAGGTAGACCCCACACTTGCGAATATCATTAAGGACTTGTAGAAAACAACAAAGGACCATCCTAATTATTCATGGAAGCAAGGGGAGCTATGTTATAAGCAGCAGGTTGTTCCACCTATGTCTCATATTAAATCCTAGATCCTCACAAAGATTCACTCATCTTTGATAGGGGGACATAGGTTTCTTATAAACCTATGAATGGATAAAACACAATTTCTATTATCTAGGGTTGAAGTCAAATATCAAATAATTTATGGATAGTTGTGATACTTGTCAGTGCCAAAAGGGGAAAATAATCAATACACTAGGATTACTTGAACCTATACGCATTCTAGAGTCCCCGTGGATAGACATATCTATGGATTTCATTGATGGACTTACTCTATCAAGTGGTAAATCAATTATAATGGTAATTATGGATCAATTGACCAATTATGCTCATTTTTTATCCTTAAGTCACCCCTATACTTCGAAGATAGTGTTAGGGTAAAATGTAGTTTTATTACATTTACTACTAAATAGTTACTTTTACTTTTTTATCTAGGAGATATTCACTATTTGGAATATCTTATGGTTAGTAGTTGTAGTCAATTTGACTACATTAACACCTAGATATTTTGACTAGGTTGTTAGTAGGTTAGTGCATTGTTGTTAACGTCAAGTTAGGAGATATTTATTTTAATATCTATCCTAATATTCATTGCATTATATATACCTACCTTTGAATATTATTAAGCTAATTTTGTAGCTTTGAATTATCATTGATATCAGAGCACTTACCTGGGTGAGCGAAATTGAGGCACATTTTTTGAAGCGAGGTGATTGGACAACGGGGCACAATTCTCAAGATAGGACCCCCTCCAGCACCCTGCTACTCAAAATGGATCCTGAGGTGGATCTGAGCATCACATTTCCTGAGGCATATGGAACCTACATGAATTTTTCTATCTAGCATGAAAATCGAGGTGATTGCTGGTTGGAGTGTTACGTTGAATTTGTGGTGTGAATTTCACTTGACTACGTGGAATCAAATCATTGGTTAGATTTTAATACTCTACAACGGGTTTGACTGTTAGCCTGACCTACCACGAACTGACAGTGCTGATAGCAAGGCTGTCAGCCCTGACAGTTTGCAGGGCAGCAGACCCTCACCATTGGGCCCGCACTAACTGGCAGCACGTAAACCTACGAAGGGCATGGACTGGTGAATATGATAGCTTTAAATCGTAAGATATGATCGCATTGACATCCATAATACGAAGCATGAGAACTAACAACTGTTGTCCTTGTAAACCTATGAAGGGCACGAACGGGTGGATTTGATAGCTTTAAACCATAAGATCTTATGGCATTGACATCCAATATGCGAAGCACGAGAACTGACAACTGCCATCCTCTCGCTTCATGAGAACTAACGCATTTGACAACTGTGAAAGTCACATGACGACACAAAGTACTACCTCACAAAATTCCACGACGAGCTAATTGACACTTGGCATCTGATGCGAAGCACGAGATCCACCCTGTTGACCTGGCATGCTCCTCGAGATGCTAACATGGAAAACATGACACCCAAGGCGAGCTGGCATATGACGTGGCAACATGCACTTCGAGGGCTAAGCTGGCACCATCAAGAGTGAACACGTGGCTTCCACTTGGCATTATTTGATTGGTCTGTTTGGAGTTTGCATGGTAATTTTTGATTGGAGGTCTGTTCAACAAAAAGACAAGAATTGTGATTGCTCGAAGGCAATCATTGTTTAATTTGTGCATTCTATTTTTTAAGTGAGTAAAAGACACCTAATAGGGTGCATGTGGGATTATTCCCACGTATTTTTTTTATTTTCGTTGAGACGCGGATAAACCTTCAAGAAGAAGGTGCCCCTCCTTCCTACCTGTTGGGCTAGCTAGCCCAACCGGTAAAGGAGATAGGGCTAAGACTCCTGACAAGAGGTCGGGAGTTCGACCCCCATCGGGGTTCGAACCCTTCTTTTGCTAAAAGGCAAAACAAAAAAAAAAAATTCCAAAGGTATTTTATTTATTTATTTGCATTTTTTTTAAATTAAAGTTTTTTTTAATATATATTTTTTAATAATTTAAATATTAATTTTGTTTTAAATCATTTTTTTTTTAATTTAAATTGATTTTTAAAACACTATTATATTTTATTATTAACTTAAATTATTTTGATTAAACTTTGTTTTAAATTTTGCAAATTAAAATCAAAGAAAATGGGACCTTTTTTTTGCAATTTTCTGATAAATGAGTGACTTTATTTTTTTCCAAAGAGGGAATGTAACACAAAAATATCACCATTTTTTTGCAAATTAGAATTCTTTAAAAAATTTCTCAAAATTTTTCTAACACATTCGTTTTGAGAGAAAAAGTTTTTTTCCCTAAAACTGATGAGGCCTAGTCCTTCACAATGCAAAACTCTTCATCGTCTAAGAATCAATCGTAGGAGAAACGAACTTCGACATTAGAGCACAAGATCAAATTTTCGTCATATGTTTAGACGATATAGAAAGATTTTACCCAGTTTTAATTCTTACATAGATCGTTAGACGTGTTTGGATCGCAGCTATGGTCCCATGAGGACTAGAGAACCTTTCAATCCTGATTCACCTCCAATTTTTGAATATTGAAGAATTACGGGTCCACTAATACCAAGCCGTGTATCGATTGGTTCTGGATTGCCTTTCAAAAGCTTGTCGTGTGTCGACTTGGCTTGAAATGTGTGCTACCTTGTTCATTTTGCAAAGCAAAGGAGGGAGAAATTGTATTTTTTTTTTGCAAAATTGTAACACAAGGGAGGGAAAATTGCATATCAAAATTTTTGCAAACCAAACATCAAAATTTTGTTGCAAAAATTACTATAATAAGGTGCATTTTCGATAGCATTTGACACCTTTTGTTAAAATTTGGCATTGATAAACTTAGGTGAATTTTTGGTGGAATCCGAAACCTTAAGTTAAAAATTTGTGGGCACTTTTGAATGTTTTATTGCACTTAAATTCTTGTTTACTGCAATTACATCTTAAGTTAAAAATAGAAAAAAAATATTAAGACCCCAATTTTTACACCCATTTGTGCAATTTATTGCACAGGTAGAGCCAATTTTACTTTTTGATATTCACTCCATAAAACCCTAATTCACTCTTCTTGTTTGGCTCAATTTCCTCAAACTAATCATCCTTCTTTAGGAGGGTTTTTAGGCAGGTGCCATTAAATATCAATTAGAGTGAATTCTCTTTCAGTACTTCTTGTTTGGCTTAAATTCCTCAAACTAATTATCCTTCTTCAGGAGGGTTTTTAGGCAGGTGCCATTAAATATCAATTAGAGTGAAAGAGAGACCATTTTGGTGCAATAAGGAACTTTCATAATGGCTACAATAAACAAATATCTCAATGATATCCAATTGCTTAAAGTTTAAAATTATTCCACATGGAAAACCAAAATGAAGGTCATTCTTACTATAGAGGAATTGTGGGATATAGTGATAGACACTGTAAAAAGACCCACTACACTAGGAGCAGATCAAAATGCATGGGATAAAAATGACAACAAACTTCTCATGTTGATTTTGCTAGCTACTACTGATGAAATACAACCTCACATTTGTGATGCTCAACATGGTAAATATGCGTGAGCAACATTATCTACCAATTTTGAAGGGAATAATCAAGCTACAATTCTTAACCTTCAGATCCAACATCATACTCTCCATATGAATTCAGGTAAAATAGTAGAGTTATTCCTTTGTAGAGTGGCAGAACTGAATTCAAAATTGAATGCTTTGGGAGAAGTTGAATATAAGGATTTGACTTCGATCATTTTAAGGGCTCTTCCTGACTCCTACAAAATGTTAATAACATCCCTTCAAGTATCTCAAAGACAAGTGAGCTTTGTGGAGTTAGTAAATTTGCTTCAAACTGAAGAAGCAAATCAACTACAAAGAGATGAAGTGTCCAATAGTGCACTTTACTCTAACAAACAGGGTCTAAAGAAGGGTACTTTTCAGAAGGGGGATCATCTTCCAAATATAAGGGCAAGCAACCTCAATCACAAAAGAAGTTTTGCACAAATTGTAAAAAGGACAACCATGACACCAATCGGTGTTGGTTTAAAAATAAGCAAGACAAAAAGGGCAAAGACAAACCACAAAGGAAAAATAGACAACAAAGAGGACATGTTGCTATTGAGAATTCTGATTTTGATTCAGAAAGAGCACACAAAATGCTCATGGCCCATACAACTTCTACTTAAAAGGATTTTGTATGGTACATCAATTCAGGTTCTAGCAAACACATGACTAGCGACAAGCAGTGGTTTGACATATTTGATGCAAAGGAAGGCAAACTAGTAACTATTGCGGATGATAAGACCCATCGTGTCCAAGGAGAAGGGAATGTTTCAATTACCCTTCTAGATGGAAAGTGTCACATTCAAAATGTCCTTTATGTTCCAGGATTGGTAAATAACTTTTTGTCAGTTCCCCAAATCCTGGATAAAAATATAGTTGTTAACTTTAGAATTGAGGGGGGAAAAAGCGTTGCTATATCACCAAAAAAGGAAAACACATAGTAACAGGTTCTTACAAGCATGGCTTGTTCACCTTAGATGTAGTATCTACACCTCATGTTGCCATGGGGGTCAACATGAAGGAGGCCACTTCTATTTGGCATAAAATATTTGGGCATCTAAGTTCTGGATATTTACCCGAGCTAAGTATATATGAAATGGTGAAAGGACTTTCTAACATTTTACCTATATTTATCGTGTGCTCAGATTGCTTAGTAGGGAAACAACATAGAGTACCATTTGAAACTAGCTATTTGAAAACACGAGATTTCGGAAACAAAAAGGATAGACTAAAAATGCAATGTAAACGAAACTAAAATAACGCTTAAACCCTATGTTATTGAAAAATGCGTAAAAAGAAAGAACATGAACACAAGATATCAAAGCAATATAAAATACGGCCCTTTTATTGATATGCTTTTCAAATTTGTGTTACAATGCGTCTCCTTCCTTTTTAGGGGATAGGAGCGTTAAATGTTGGTCTTTTACAACTTGTTTCAGAATTCCTTCTTCCGCGTGCCCACATATAAGATGGGCGAACCAAAACGTTGCCGCCGCTTGTGTTGGTAAAAGTAGATTCCTCGCTGCTCCTCTAATGCTGAAAATCTGCGTTCAAAGAAACAAACAAAGAATCAGTAGCACTTGTGTATGAAAAACGAAAGATAAATATAATGATGGTTAAAATGAGTCCAAATAAACTGAAAACTTGACAAAAGCATAATCATGTAACTAGCTAAATACTACAAAAGAAATAGTCACCAAAGGCAATAAGGCGGGGGGTGCCCGAAGGCAAACCACCCGCGGGTGAAACTTTGTTTCGACACCAATCCGCTTGGGATGGGTCCGAAACCTAGTGTGATGTGTTGTCGGCAAATTGGTAGGATATTGTGGTCAAAAAAATCGGGTTTTGGTTCTTGACTCGTGCCTTCAAAAGTCACCCAATAACCTCTCTTTCGATTAAGAGATTATGGATGTTGAAAGCACAAATCGCAAGTAAGTGAATTAGCAGCACTTCGTCGCTCAAAATGCTCCTTCTCTGTATATCTTTTGGGTGAGGAAGCTCACCATTTTATAGACCCAAGGGGTCTCTTTGAATTAACATGCAAAAGTGTTACTTTGCATGAATGCTTTTTTTGTGAAGAGAAGACTTCTTCTTGATCAAGGGCTTCTTAACTGCCTCTGTGCATGTCTTTGTATGTTTAGAAAAGCTCACTCGCACTCCCATGCAATGAAGGGATAGCTAAGTGGCAAATTTGAGTTGTCATGAAAAAGCCTACTCTCACTCCCATGCAATGAAGGGAGAGTTAAGTGGCCAATCCGAGTTGTCCTAAAAAGCTCACTCTCATTCCCATGCAGTGAATGGAGAGTCAATTGGCAGATATGAGTTGTCAAAAGAACTCACTCGCACTCCTATGCCATGAAGGGAGAGCTAAGTGGCAGTTTTGAGTTGTCATGCGCCGAGGTTTGACTTTTTGTCGGTCAAACCTGGCGTTCGTCCCACCCCGGAGCGAGCGCTGGTAATCGTCTCTGGGTGAAACGAGTACCAATCTGCACTCGTCTCTGGGTGAAACGAGTACCAATCCGCACTCGTCCCTGGGTGGAGCGAATAAGTAGCAGAGTGTCTAAAAGGTGCCAAATTGATCTCTGACTTGTAAAACTGTTGTGTGAGTGGTTAGAACCACTGTTTTAACCTCTGGGGCTGCCCTGGGGCTGTGTGTGTTAGTGCGATTAGTGTTTGCAGTCACATAATCGGATTGGTGCTGTTTTGGTGTCTACAGATGCCCCTTTTTGGAAAGCGCTGCACATGGTGCAGTGCTGAGCAAAAATAGATAACCAAAGCACTAATGATTAGGGTTTCTCAGTAACCTAACCAACTCTTGATGCCCCAAGTATGGAAAAGGGGGTGCATTCTTGAATCCTTGCTTCTGACGAGCTAAGGAACTTAAATCAAGCATTAACCTGGTTCGGTGAGGTATTACTTGAACTTAGACATTGATCAGTCATGAATAGGCAAAGGGCGCAACCTTTTGTCTGTGGGAACCTTGAGTTCATGATTCACGAATGCCAAGTATATGATCAGTTTGTGATAATTGCTTGTTTGCTGCCCCAAGCAGGGGCACGATTGTCTTTTGCAATGATCCTTTGAATGCGTGTCATTTCCAAGATTGGGTATATTGTTGTTGATTGGCAACTAAGTGTGACTACCCCCTCAAGCGACGAATCGATGAGGGAATGACCGACATGAGAAAAGCGACGAGTCGCTTGACCCAAGATGACTTAAGTGAGGGTGCCTTCAGATGTTATCCGATGCATGCTCGAGCAGTTTCCCGATTGTTTTGACCTATTTTTGGTGGGTGTGAACCCATTTTGGGATGCCATTTGGGGTTAACATTGGCAAAAATCCGTCTTCCCGTGAAGCGGTCCGGCTATGGTAGCCTTCTTAGGGAGTAGGATAACGACAAGGTAGACCCCGACATCAGTTTTCTTATGCCAAGAGGTTAAGTGCAAGAGCACTTTTGTCCGGCAATTTTTAGTGGTTTTGTTGGCATTTGTCATTTTTATATTTTGGTTGTTTTTGATTTTTTTTTTTTTGGTATTCGTTCGGGGGGACGAACTCCATGATGGTACTCGTCCTGGGGTGGGACGAGCGCGCCTCCGAGGAAAAAGTGCTCGTTCCAGGCAGGGACGATTACCAACAAGCAAAAAGGTATAAATAGGCGAAAATGACGGATTTTGCTCATTTGCACTGTTCATCGATTGCGATTTGGAGCTCTGAGGAGGAGGAGGTAGATTTTCTGACGCGAAACGCTGCCGGATTTTCCAGCCACCATGAGTGCACAGACCGGGTCGTCAAGCGGCGGAGCCGAGGCGAGACCAGTAAGTGAACTATCTCCTCGAGTTTGAATTTGAAAAATGCAAATGTGTTTTTATTGTGTTTTTCTTTTGTTTAAGACATGGAACCCTAATTAATTAAATTAAAAGGTGAATGAATTTGATTTAAAGACCATGAAACAAAATAAAACATGGATGCAAACCGATGGAAACCTAGATGGAAAACCGTAGGATAAACCCAAATGAAACTTAGAGTAACACTTTAGGGTAACCATGGTTATAAAAATGTTTTTTTTTATGTGAATGGTAAAACTTAGGTCGAAACCTTAGGTAAACCATGTCCATTTTTGTCTATTTTTAAAATGAAACCCTAGATTAAAAAAAATGGATGAATTTTTTTGTTGGAATGGTAAACTTAGGTAAAATCGTAGGTAAACCATGTCAAATTTTTGTTGTTTTTGATGAAATGTAAGATGAAAACTTGAAATTTTTGAATTTTTTTTGAAATGGTAAACTTAGGTCAAAACCGTAGGTAAACCATGTCAAATTTTTTTTTTTTTTTATGAAATTAAAGATGAAAAATTGATGAATTTTTTTTTTTTTTGAAATGGTAAACTTAGGTAAAAACCGTAGGTAAACCATGTCAAATTTTTGTTTTTTTTTTTATGAAATTTAAGATGAAAACTTGATGAATTTTTTTGTTTGAAATGGTAAACTTAGGTCGAAACCGTAGGTAAACCATGTCGATTTTGTGTTGTTTTTTTTTTGTAAATTGTAACAGATGTACATGTGAATGAATGATGTTACTGTATATTGATGCATTTTTGAATATGTGATGGTGATTTGATGCATGTTTTTGATGTGTTTATGTTTTGTGATATGCAGGTGGTGAAGAGTCGGCATCGGGTACCGACTATTTTTTCTAGTGCCCGCGAGGCGTTGAGTGCGGAGGATTGGGAGTGGCTTGATGCCTTAGGGCTCAAGCATGTGACGCGATTGGAGGCAGTTGTTGCGGATCGGGCATACTTGATAGCTTTGATCAGCCTATGGGATGTTCGGACGAACACCTTCCATCTTTCGACAGGGGAGATGACAGTCACCTTAGAGGACGTGTATCGGATTCTCCGGATTTTGATAGATGGGGTTCCCATCCGGACGACGCCACGAGGCCAGAGGACGGCTGTACTGACTCGGTGTTTTGGACACGGGGAGGATGTGGATGGGATGAGCTCAGTGGAGAAGGCGGAGCTTGATTGTCAGGTTGGGGGGATTCTGGTACGATGGTGGTACGCGAGGGGAGTGCTAGGAGTGAGGCATACACTGCTTATGAGCCTCATTTCTAACATGCTCCTGCCAGACTCGTCAGGAGCGAGGTTCCCATGGAACCTATTGGAGGTGGTGTGGCAGTTAGTGGATTGTCCTGTGATAGAGCCGGTGATCATGAGATGGGGCCAGACGCTGTTGGCTCAACTATATGATGAGTTGTATGAGGTCCACTATCGAAAGCGGAAGGGGATTGGCTGCAGTTACTTGTTGCAGTGCTGGGCATGGCAGCATATAGCCGTAGAGCGACCACGAGGGCTACCCTGGACTACACGGGTTGACATGGTGGACAGAGATATTGGTTATGGTGCTTTATGGTATCGATCTGAGGAGCGAGGGCAGAGTCGGTGGTTTGCGGGAGACGTGGACCATTACATAGATGCATTGGCATGACTGACTCCAGGAGATGTGGTGTGGAGGCCATATCGGGATTGTCCCGCATGGCCAGAGGCTGATGAGTGGCTTCGACGGGTCCGAAGGGGGAGATGGGTCATTGGACGACATGGGACGGAGCAGGAATACTTTCATTATCTTCGAGTGACACGATAGTTTGGGGTACGCCAGGGGTTGCCTGGGGAACCCGTAGTCTATCGACGTCGGAGCGATGAGAGGACTCTAGCTGCATCGATCCTCGAGCCGCTAGGGGAGGAGGCGGATACAGTACTGGACACTCCAGACGTGGATGACGTTGGAGTTACTACCGAGTACCAGGAGTGGTGGACGCTCCGACAATGGCGAGGTGAGGGGCCATTGGGAGGGGATGAGGCAGCGGGAGGCGAAGAGGGTGCAGAGGCACCAGGAGAGGGTTGGGGAGCTCCTGCTGATGTGGACATGGTGGAGGTGGCAGATGCGGGAGAGGACTTTGGTGAGGAGGAGCAGCCAGAGATGCAGGATGCTCCGGAGCAGGCCGATGCGCCAGAGAGGCCGACGCAGCCGACCGTGCCGGGGGATACAGAGGCGGGGTTATGCGCGGAGGTGGCACGGTTGATGGAGAGCTTGGGGAGATGGCGCAGGAGAGGGATCTCTTGCGGATGTAGTTGGTAGAGCGGGAGAGTGCAGGGACTGCATCTCGTCGATAGGAGGGTGATACGGATGCTGCACAGGAGAGGGATCTCCTACGGGTGCAGCTAGCATAGCACGATGATGTAGTCATGTACTACCATAGGCGAGAGGCAGAGTGGAGTTGACGGGAGGTAGATTGGGGGCGGCATCGATGGAGATGGAGGGAGAGATTATCCGCCTTGGTGGGCGAATACCAGAGCCTCCTGTAGGTGGCTCGTCGTATCGGATGAGAGACAATGGGACAGAGCAGTCAGCATCATCCCGTCGCAGGCGGCTGGATGAGGGAGGCGCTAGTGGGCGTGATGCAGGGGCGAGCAGCAGTCGCCCTGAGAGGTCCCATAGGACCCACACTACAGGGGGTAGCTCCCGTCGCACCGATCCTGCGTGATCATGGTGACCGACGCCCTAGGCTTGGGGTTTTTGAGTTTTTGGCTTGTGGTAGCGAGGTCCGAGGACCGGTTCATTGTAGCCTGTGGGCAATTTTGTTATGATATATATATATACAGATGACTCTTTTTGGTGTTTATACATTTTTCATGATTTATTTTTATGTGCATGTTTTTATATTGATGTATGCATATGCGATTATGAATGCGATGGTTCTAATTTGTATGATGTATGCATATGGAATGAATGAAATGAATTGTTGATGATTTGTCAATGCACCATAGACTCGTACAAGATTTGACTCGGCTTGCTATAGTAATGGGATAACTTTGTGGAATGCTTGTGCATGTGAAAACTTTGTTTTTGTATTTTGTCTATTTTTTGATGGGGATGTACGGAATGAAATGTACCGGTTGTTTGAAAATGTAGTTAAGATTTTTTTGAGATGCAGATATTTTAACTAACTAGCCAAGACAGTATATTTATCTCGCGAGACTTTTGAACAAGGTCTAAATTCGACTTGAATTTAACCAAGTTATTTCACATCCCTGTGTGTGCAATTGAGTTCGTTTATGTGGTATTTGTCGGGATACCGCCAGCTGCGGATGGGCTTTCAACCGAACCTCGTACCGAGGATCACCTAATTAGCTCCACTAACTCCTTTATTGTATTTAGTCAGATTAATCCGCGATGCTATCTAGGATACCATAAGCTAGCTCATCCACATGCAAACATTGATCTCGTACACAAGTTAATGTGACAGATATATCGTCATGCGGGAGGTTTACCCCGATGACTGATAGGCTATCAACCAAACCGGTACTGAAGCTCGCCTCATGACCTGTCGGAATGCTGAGAGTTCCAGGGATTCAAGTTCGACTCCCTTCTTTTCTTCAATTGTATTGGGATACTTGCTCCTTTGTAGTGATAAAAATCACTGTTTATTTTTGTTTTATTTGTTTTTTTTTTTGAGCAAGGGATTTGGATATGGAGTGATGAGAATCACTATTGTTTGTGCCTTTTGATGTATGCACTGTAGGGATGTCAAATTTTAGTGTTTTGACATTTTGCAAATTTTTGATGTTTTGCAACTTTTGAGAACTTGGGATTCTTGGGGAATTGGGTAGGGAGGATGCTTGTCCTTTTGCCAACTCTCAGAATTCCTGGGGTCATTCGCACAGGGGGATGAGCAAGATAGCCATTTCGCTTATGGTGACCTGGATTACTTTGTAGGTTTCATCTTTCGTTCACACAACTTAGGAATTATTATATGTGTGTTAATTTGTGTTGGGATGTTACGTAACAAGGCGTGATCCAAGTAAAACTTTCTCGTGTAAAATCTGCTTAACTGTGTACAGTTTTTGGCTAGAAATTTAAAAACAACTGAATGACGAAAACCCTATATACATTAGGAGACAACTGACGATGCAAAAAATGGCGATGGTGCTATTCTAGATGTAGGCGTTTATGAAAATGGATCTGATGTGGAAAAGGATGGAATTTCCAAGTAATGACTGTCTATGGTGCTTTTGACTTGTATGACCTAGCAAATGTATAATGTATGGATGCGATGCCTAATGCAACCTATATTTTTGTATTTTGATTTTTATGAGAATGCATGGAATTGGAATGCAATTGTTTTTGTGATTTTGATTTTTATGAGAATGCATGGAATTGGAATGCAAATGTTTTTGTGATTTTGATTTTTATGAGAATGCATGGAATTGAAATGCAAATGTTTTTGTGATTTTTGACGATTATATTGTTTTTGTTTATTTTTGAATATTTATGTTGACCAAGCAGTTATGGTAACGCTTGGAGCTTTTGGTGTTGACCAAAGGGTTTATAGATACCTTTGGGGCATTTAGGGATGACCAAGCGATTATGAAAATCCTTGGAGCTTTTGTCTTGACCAAAGGGTTTATAGAGACCTTTGGGCGTTTAGGGTTGACCAAGTTACCAAGAGATTATGATAATCCTTGGAGCTTTTGTCTTGACCAAAGGGTTTATAGATACCTTTGGGGCATTTAGGGTTGACCAAGCGATTATGATAATCCTTGGAGCTTTTTGTCTTGACCAAAGGGTTTATAGATACCTTTGGGGCATTTAGGGTTGACCAAGCGATTATGATAATCCTTGGAGCTTTTGGTTGGACTATGGCTCTCTAGATGTGGAATGGCCTCAAATGAATGATGTTCAAGGGTTCTGTTTCCTTGATTCCTTCAAGAGAGGCAAGCCGGTATGTTTCGGGTCCTATTCTACTATCAATGATGTAAGGACCTAACCAGTTTGCCATGAACTTGTCCCGTAGATGGGACGACAAATTAGAATTCCTATTGGTTCTCTTTTAAGACCAAGTCACCAACCTAAAATTCCCTAAGGTGGACTTTCATGTTGTATGCTTTCTTAAGTCGCTCTTGATAGATACGCAAATGCTCGAGAGCATTAACGCGTCGTTCATCGAGCAACGTCAGTTGATCTAATCGGGCCTGCCGCGCAGTGTCATCATCGATGAACTCTTGCATTGAAATGCGCAAGGAAGGGATTTCCAACTCAAAAGGCATGACTGCCTCGGAGCCATACACCAGCGAAAATGGAGTTGCCCCAGTGGGCGTTCGAATGTTGGTGCGATAAGCCCATAGGGCAAGCGGGATCTGAATGTGCCAATCCTTATGATTGTCTGCAACTATCTTTTTGAGAATGGCGACTAGCATTTTGTTTGACGCCTCTGCTTGCCCATTTGCCTGCGGATAATAGGGTGTTGAAAAGTTGTGCTAAATTTTGTACTTTGTGGTCAAAGCACGCACATATTTATTCTTGAATGGTGTCCCATTATCTGACAGGATCTTGGATGGAATACCAAAATGACATATGATGTTATGCAAAATAAATTCCGCAATGCGGGATCCAGTCGTAGTGGTCAGCGAAATTGCTTCCACCCACTTGGTAAAGTACTCTGTGGCCGTTAAAATAAATGTGTGATGACCAGACGACGTAGGGGAGATCTTTCCAATTAGATCAAAGCCCCACTATGAAAAAGGCCAAACCGATTGAATCGGCTGCAAGGCCTGAGAAGGTACGTGTGTCAAATTAGCATGGTGCTGACACTTCACGCACTTCTTCACATATGCGCAACAATCTCGCTCTAAAGATGGCCAATAATAACCCATGCGAAGAATGCGCTTTGCGATGGCCATACCGCTGAAGTGGCCACCACATGTACCATCGTGAGCTTGGGTGATCGCCCAAGCGGACTCTTGCTGGTCCAAACAACGAAGGAGGATTCCTTCATAATTTTGATGATACAAAATGTCTCCTAACAAGACATGCTTTGCCGCTTTCTATTTGAATGATCTTTTCGTGGCTTGTGTCAATCCAAGTGGGAGGTTACCTAGCTTGAGGTAATCCCGAATGGGTGTGTACCAATCTTGCTGATCAGAAACCTCGATAGTATGAATGGCCAATCCCTCTTGAAGTCCATCCCGAACAAAAGCTGAGGGGGAGAGAACTTGTAAAAACAACGTGGTGTTGCTATTAAGAGGGGTCGGGGAGAACAAGGACCCCCAATTGGCTTGAGTCAAACAATCTCGAATTCGAGAGAACTTATCCGGAGATGGTTCAATCTGGATCAGGTGGATTCCTGGCGTGAGATCAGAGCTTGCACGCTCCATCGCAGATTGCGATAATGTTTTGACCTGAATGGTTGTCATCTCACCGGAAGGGTCTTGCGGGATTAGTGACCCCAAGGAGGCCATAGTATCCGCAAAATGATTTGATGATCGAGGGAGTGCCTCAATGTCATACCATTCAAGTTGTGCCAGGAATTTGTCCACAAGGGCTTTGTAGGCCTGCAAAACTGGACATTTACATTGGAATATCCCCTTTACTTGATTGACAATTAACAACGAATCACCAAAGATGTTTAGACGTTTAATGTTCATGGTGATTGTTGTCTGAAGACCTATGAGCAAGGCTTCGTATTCTGCATTGTTGTTGGTGCACGGGAAGTCTAATTTAAATGACAAGGGCATTGGAGCACCTTGCGGAGTGAAGAATACAATTCCCGTGCCACCCCCTTGCTCACATTTAGAACCATCGAAGAATAGGGTTATGTCAGCCTGTGACTTGGCTCAGCTCATCGGAATCTGCGATTCTGAAACATGGAAGACCCCATCATCAGGTAGTTCGAAAGTCAAAGGCTGATCATCTTCAAGAGGAGCCTCAACTAGTTGATCGGCGATGACTTGACCTTTTATGGATTTTTGTCCAATGAACTCTATGTCAAACTCCATCAACAACATGATCCATTTCGTCGTGCGGCTACTATGATAAGTACGACTCATCATGTATCGCAATGGATTCTCCTTAGACACAACATACGTCTTATTACTGAGCATGTAGTGGCATAGCTTTTTGGTAGCAAACACCACTGCCAAGCAGAGCTTTTCAACGTATGCATAGTTAAGTTCATAACTGACCAGGGTGCGGCTAAGATAGTATGTAGCCTGTTCTTTGTGAAGTTCATTTTTTTGGGATAGCATGGCGCCCAGTGCCACCTCAGTGGCTGAGATGTATAAATAGAATGGCACTCCTGGTCTAGGTGGTGCCAATACTGGCGGCAAAGCCAAGTACTATTTAATGTCGTCAAAGGCAGACTGGCACTCGTCATCCCAATGAAATGTGACCCCCTTATGCAATAATTTATTCATGGGTCGGCATTTGTCAGATAACTGCGCTATGAAGCGCTTGATCGACGCAACCTTTCCCTGCAGACTCCTGAGCTGCTTGATGGTGGTTGGGGGATGCATTTCAAGGATTGCCTTGACTTTGTTTGGGTCGACCTCGATTCCTCATTTGGAGACTATGAAACCCAAAAGCTTTCCAGAGGTGACGCCAAAGACGCACTTCTTAGGGTTTAATCTGACTTTATGTTCAATGAGGCGATCAAGGACCTTGCTCAAGTCACCGAGGTGATCTGGGCGCAAAAGAGATTTGGCCAACAAATCATCCATGTAATCTTCCAAAGTTTTGTGCATGTAATCATGAAAGATGTACGTCATGGCACGTTGGTAAGTGGCGCCAACATTTTTAAGGCCAAAAGGCATGACCTTATAGCAAAATGTCCCCCAAGGCATTGTGAATGCCATTTTTAGTTGGTCCTCGGGATTGATACGAATCTGATTGTATCCTGAGAAACCATCCATAAGGGAAAGCATTTCGTGGCCCACTGTGGCGTCTACCAATGCGTCGATGCTTGGCAAGGGAAAATCATCCTTAGGACTCGCTTTGTTAAGATCTCAAAAATTGGTGCATATGCGAATCCTCCCATCGGGCTTCTTGACGGGAACCATGTTAGACAACCATGGAGGATAATCCACACAGATGACAAACTGGGCATCCAACAACTTTTGTAACTCATCTTTTACCATTAAGGCCACTGTTGGGTGCATCTTGCGTAGTTTTTGCTTTACTGGCTTGATTGTCGGATCAAGCGTTAAATTATGCGTGACTAGTTGTGGGTCTAGTCCCGGCATATCCTTGTATGACCATGCAAAAACCTCCTTCTTTTCCTTAAGAAGGGCAACATAATCGGCTCGCTCTTCGGGGGAAAGACTTACCCCTGCCTTGAGAATCCATGGATTCGTTGGATCTCGTGCCGATGTCTACATCAGTCGTTGCTTCGACCGACATGTGGGATCCATCTTCCAACTGGTGTGGAATTGGGATCAGATGGATATCGTTTGCTGAATTAAGATCATCATTAGGAACGTCAAGTTCCTCTTCAGCATGGAAGACATCCTGAGTCTATCCTGGAGTGAAATGAAACATCCCACCGCAAGGCCAATACTCTGATGGAGATGGTGGTGTGTCAGCGCGATCCCAATCTATAGCTTCTATGTCTAGATGCAATGATCATGTTGGATTGGCTGGATCATGGATGGGGGCGGTCAAGTCAATGGAGATCATGTTTATGAGATGATGGTAACCTCCATTACCGCAGATGTGATAACTCTGACATTCAGGATGTTCTTGGTGCGTTGGATCTGGCTCTGTAGGCACCGGCACAAAGGGATCAGCCCTATGCGTGGACCTGCAAATAGGGTCTGCCCTAGGCACTGATGGTTTGATAGGGTCTCCAGGCGGAAGATGCTCTCTGTATACCTGGAGTGGCGGGTGCAGTAATTGCTATAACTGCATCGGGTTGAGATGCCACCTATGTCTTGGACCTATGTGTAAGTGTTCAAACATGTCATCTATGTCCAAAGGATATTGTTGTTGTTGAGGTAGCCTATGCTCACTGGGATCATTCAATGGGAACATCATCAAGAAGCTTTCCTGATCGTCATTCATTGGATATTCGTGCGAATGATCGTACTCCGACTCATCTTCGAAGACCCTTCGTGGTCTTGTCCATCTTCCCCTTGTGGGTGAGTCCATGAGGTTTCTCCTTGTTCGGCCGTAGGGAAAGGGTTGTTGAGGTCAACAAGGTTATTTGTTTGTAATGGGAAATAATCCCCCAGTGTATAAGTTGTATTTGGATTGGCATATGGATCCGATGCCAACCCATCCTTGTTGCCTATCCCTAGGCTTTGCATGTTTTTGACCAAGATGTCGAGGGGAAAAGGGTGATTAAACCCTACTCCTGACTTGTCATAAGGCATTTGGTATCTTGGTTGGCACAAAACACGCATTCCTTGTTCATACCGCCTAACCCGTATCCATGCCAATTGCATTGGCTAAGATATCGTAATGCGAAGTCCAGGTTAGCCAGATAATTGACATCTTCCACAAAGGGATCTTCATCTTCCTCTTCTTGTCGGGAAGGTTCAACGCCATGATCCAGGCCCCCAAAAATAAAGTTTGTCTGATTAGGTGGGTAGCCTAAAGGAACCACGGAGCCTATGGGGAGTCGAGGTCTTCCCATGTCTTGCATAGACTGAAGTGTGGGCATTGCAACAACATTGCGCACTATATACTCCCCCATGCCTGTGTTAGACATCTCAACGAATAATTGTTGGTGATTGAGAGGAAGCGAATGGGAGTTCTCCTTGAGTCCACTCCATGTGGGGTGAACTAGGCGTCTCAACTTCCATTCTATTAGGCGTCTCTTCCGTAGAGATGTTGGAGACTAGAGGTGGTTTCGCTTCCAGGGGCTTCTTTCCTTTGTCCGTTGGTGTGGCCACCGTAGGTGGCGTCGTTGTGGGAGGACCGGATGAAGAAGATGAACCCGCCTGGGAATTTGATTGATTTGGTAATGGAGATTCTTGCTTAGTCGAACCCCTTTTAGATGGATTTAACTGGAAATCCACATGCGTTGAAGGGAGGGTCGACTACGGCATGATTTGCACTGAGTTGCAATATTTAAAAGGTTCCAAATCTATGGGGACCATGTGCACTTGTCCTTCAAATGTATACTTCAAACATTGATGAGCAATTGTCCCACCGTGATCGCCATTGAAAACACGAGATTTCGAAAACAAAAAGGATAGACTAAAAATGTAATGTAAGCGAAACTAAAATAACGCTTAAACCCTATGTTATTGAAAAATGCGTAAAAAGAAAGAACATGAACACAAGATATCAAAGCAATATAAAATATGACCCTTTTATTGATATGCTTTTCAAATTTGTGTTACAATGCGTCTCCTTCCTTTTTAGGGGATAGGAGCGTTAAATGTTGGTCTTTTACAACTTGTTTTAGAATTCCTTCTTCCGCGTGCCCACATATAAGATGGGCGAACCAAAACGTTGCCGCCGCTTGTGTTGGTAAAAGTAGATTCCTCGCTGCTCCTCTAATGCTAAAAATCTGCGTTCAAAGAAACAAACAAAGAATCAGTAGCACCTGTGTATGAAAAATAAAAGATAAATATAATGATGGTTAAAATGAGTCTAAATAAACTGAAAACTTGACAAAAGCATAATCATGTAACTAGCTAAATACTACAAAAGAAATAGTCACCAAAGGCAATAAGGCGGGGGGTGCCCGAAGGCAAACCACCCATGGGTGAAACTTTGTTTTGACACCAATCCGCTTGGGATGGGTCCGAAACCTGGTGTGATGTGTTGTCGGCAAATTGGTAGGATATTGTGGTCAAAAAAATCAGGTTTTGGTTCTTGATTCGTGCCTTCAAAAGTCACCCAATAACCTCTCTTTCGATTAAGAGATTATGGATGTTGAAAGCACAAATCGCAAGTAAGTGAATTAGCAGCACTTCGTCGCTCAAAATGCTCCTTCTCTGTATATATTTTGGGTGAGGAAGCTCACCATTTTATAGACCCAAGGGGTCTCTTTGAAATAACATGCAAAAGTGTTACTTTGCATGAATGCTTTTTTTTTGTGAAGAGAAGACTTCTTCTTGATCAAGGGCTTCTTAATTGCCTCTGTGCATGTCTTTGTATGTTTAGAAAAGCTCACTCGCACTCCCATGCAATGAAGAGATAGCTAAGTGGCAAATCTGAGTTGTCCTGAAGTCCAGAATGAAGGGAGAGTAAGTGGCCAATCCGACCGAAAAGCTCACTCTCATTCCCATGTAATGAATGGAGAGTCAAGTGGCAGATATGAGTTGTCAAAAGAACTCACTCGCACCCTTATGCCATGGATGGAGAGCTAAGTGGCGGTTCTGAGTTGTCATGAGTCGAGGTTTGAATTTTTGCCGGTCAAACTTGGCGTTCGTCCCACCCCAGAGTGAGCGCTGGTAATCGTCTCTGGGTGAAACGAGTACCAATCTGCACTCGTCTCTGGGTGAAACGAGTACCAATCCGCACTCGTCCTTGGGTGGAGCGAATAAGTAGCAGAGTGTCTAAAAGGTGCCAAATTGATCCCTGACTTGTAAAACTATCGTGTGAGTGGTTAGAACCACTGTTTAACCTCTGGGGGCTGCCCTGGGGGCTGTGTGTGTTAGTGCGATTAGTGTTTGTAGTCACATAATCAGATTGGTGCTGTTTTTGTGTCTACACTATTCACAAGCTAAGAAACCATTGGAGTTGATAAGAGGTATTTCCAATTATTTGTTGATGATCACTCACGAAAAATATGGCTTTTATTCCTACAATTGAAGTCAAAGGTATTTATGTATTTTTAGAAGTTCAAGAAACTTGTTGAGAAAGAATCAAGATGCTACATCAAGACCCTCCACTCAGATCAAGGGGAATATACCTCAAATGAATTTTCTTCATTTCTAACTAAACATGGGATTAGAAGGCAGCTGACCACAACCTATACTCCACAACAAAATGGAGTTTCTGAGAGGAGGAATCGTTCCATCATGGAGATGGTTCATTGTATGCTTAAGGGAACAAATCTTGAGCAACAGTATTGGGTTGAAGCTGTCACAACAACATCATACCTTTTGAATAGAGCTCCCACAAAAAATCTTAAAGGTATGACTCCACAAGAAGCTTAGATGAGAAACCCTTAATCTCTCATATAAGAATTTTTGGGTGTAAGGCATTTATGCATATACCAAAATAAAAGAGAAAGAAATTAGATGAGAAGACCTTGCAATGTATTTTTCTTGTATATGTTGAATATTCTAAAGGCCATCAGTTGAGAGACCCTATAACCAAGAAGATATACATAAGTAGAGATGTTGTGTTTGATGAGGCTTTCACATAAAATAACACATCTACTATATACCTAGATGAAGAGGAGCCAAAGCAAGTAACTCCTCCCCCACAGAAAAAGACTCCAAAATGGTATACAAGTATGATGAGAGATTCAAAGTTGACCACACCTCCAGATCTTACCTTAGATCATCCTCAAACTCGCAACATGACTCAACAGAAGAGGGCACAAGCATCAACTTCAGAGGTTGATGAGCTATACCAACACTTTGATGAGATTTTTGTAGATCTAAAGGAAGATAGTAGAGAATATATGGAAGTGGATGATGAAAGAGTTTACATGTCTTCATATGATGAACAAGAACCCACCATGGTCGAAGAAGCACTTAGTGAGCCAAAGTGGAAGGCGGTTAGGGATGTTGAATATACATCTCTCATTAAAAACAAAATATAGAAGCTAGTTGATTTGCCTCCAAGAAAGAAGCCCATTGGTTGCAAATGGGTTTACAAAGTGAAATGCAAGGTATATGGAACTATTGATAAGCATAAGTCCTGCTTTGTGGCAAAGGGCTATGCACAAAAAGAAGGTATCGACTACGAAGAGACTTTTACACCTACTGTTAGAATGACTACCATTCATGTTCTTTGTGCTATGGCAACATAGTACGAATGGAAACTTCATCAAATGGATGTCAAAAGCACCTTCTTGAATGGTGATTTGAAATAGGAAGTATACATGACTCAACCACAAGGATTTGTTAGGGAAGGCCAAGAACAAAAAGTTTATAAATTGGTTAAATCCTTGTATTGGTTGAAACAAGCCCCACGAGCATGGTATATAAATATAGACAATCACCTCCTGCAACATGGATTTAAGAGAAGTCCTTTTGATGCAAATCTATATTTTATGAATATTGGTTCAAAAATAGTGATCCTTGTACTTTATGTAGATGATCTGATCATCACTGGTAGTTCAGATAAGTTGATTGACGCAATGAAGTATGACTTGAAAGAGTCATTTGACATGATAGATCTAGGACTTCACTATTGTCTTGGTTTAGAAGTGGAACAAAAAACGGATCACCTTAGGGTGACACAAATGAAGTATGCCAAGACATTGATCGATAAATATCGTATGACTGATAGTAAGCCTAAAGCAACACCTATGGAAACAAGGCTACAGTTGTCATGATATGATGATTCTCCACCAGTAGATGGTACTCTCTATCAATAGTTGATTGGAAGTCTTATATATCTGACCAAAACTAGGCCAAATATTTATTTTGTTGTAAATTATCTTTTGAGGTTCATGCAAGAACCTAAAGTTAGTCACTGGAAAGCAGTAAAATGGATTCTCCACTACATCCATGGTACTATTGAGTATGGCCTAGAGTACAAGAGGAATGATAAGTTATTCTTTCAAGTTTACATAGATTCTGACTATGCTGGAACTATAGATGATAGAAAATCAACTTCAGGGTATATTTTTCATCTAGGATCTGGACCTGTCTCTTAGCACAATAAAAAGCAACAAGTGGTTGCTTTAGAATATCACATAGCATGAGGAGCAATGTGCGAGGTGGTATGGTTGAGTCACATTTTGGCAAGTATGGGTCTTCCAAAGAAACTTCCAATTCACTTGTTTTGTGAAAAATAGAGTGTTTTGAACTTAGTCAAGAATCCTGTACATCATGAGCACACCAAACATATTGACACACAATGTCATTTCATTCATGATGAAGTACCAAAACACAACATAAAGCTCCAATACATTCCCACCGATGAATAGGTTGCAAATATATTCACAAAGGCACTTGCATATGTCAAATTTGAGTTGTTTCACAACACTCTTTGTATATCAAAGTAATGTAATAAAGGGGGGATGTTAGGGTAAAATGTAGTTTATTACATTTACTACTAGATTATTACTTTTACTTTTTAACCTAGGAGATATTCATTGTTTGGAATATCTTATGGTTAGTAGTTGTAGTCAATTTGACTACGTTAACACCTAGATATTTTGACTAGGTTGTTAGTAGGTTAGCGCATTGTTGTTAGCATCAATTTAGGATATATTTATTTTAATATATATCCTAATATTCATTGTATTATATATACCTACCTTTGAATATTATTAAGCTAATTTTCTAGCTCTGAATTATCAGATAGTTGTACAATTTTTCATGGATTAGATCTTTAGACTCCACAAGAGCCCACACTCCATAGTCAGTTACCATGATAAGATATTCAGTAGTAAATTTTGGGAGGAGTTACATCACATTCAAGGGACCTAGTTGAAACAAAGAATGTCCTATCACCCCTAGATAGATGGCTAGATGAAGGCGGTAAAGAAATATCTCAAGATCTATCTTCGATGTTTTGTTTCAGATAATAAACTTGAATGGAGTCAATGGCTTCCCTTAGTCAAATGGTGGTACAATACCACTTTTCACACAACCACAAGGATGATACCATATAAAGTAGTGTATAGTCAACCACCCCCAACACTCACTTCTTACCTACTAGGTAGCTCAAAGGTAGATGTAGTGGACATGTAGCACCCTAAAATTGGCGCAGTAAAATTGGAATAATTACATTCACCTTAGTAAATAAATTTAAATTCAAATTTAACCTCCCAAACCGCCCGTTAACCGTCGAGAAACCCGTTTCCTCTTTTTTCGTGCCATTTTTAGCAGTTGTTTTGACCGTTTGACGATATCGTCTCCAATCCGGGCAGAAGCGTGTCTGCGCCATTGGGACCCTTCCCCCGTTGGAGATCTCCCAAATTGGGATGATCTCCAACCTCCCAACAACTATCCTATGCCTATTTAACTCTAAAACTTTTCCTTCCCCAACCCCTGGCTGAATTTTTATGTAAATCAACTCCCTATGCGCTAAAACACTTCAAATTTGCTCTTGCACTAGTCCTATATTAATTTTATTGTAGGTACACCACCGGTTTTCAGCCGGAGCCAGCATCTATCGCAGCCGACGAACCTGTCAAGATCGGAGGCGATCTCATCAAATTCGGGACGATCTCGTTCTGATGCGAGACGATTTCGACTGTAGCACACATCGAGGCAATCAGTGCCTGGAGTTTGCTCTTCTTTCTCTTTTCTCTATCATTTCATGCTATAAATTAGATTGTTTATTCAGTTTTTATACTATATTGCATCTGGAGTTCACCCATTTTGTCTAGTTTGCATATTAAGATCATATTCTGCTATCTAAACACAAGTGATTTGCATTTACTTTTGTTCTTGTATATTGTTCAATACTCATATTACTTTTTCATATAGTTTGCCCCTCGTTTACAAAATAGAATTTCTTGTATTTCGCATCTGTTTGTTGTTTTGCAGGTCTCTCGATGAATTCGTCTGACGAATTCATCAGATTGCAGACGATCCTATCATTTTAGATGATTTTATCAAATTGAAGGCGATTCTGTTGAATTGCAGACGATCCAGACTGCTACAAGTAATCAGAAACTTCATCAGACTTTCGGATCAGGTAATCTTCATTGGCCTCCTACAAATTCTCTATTTTTGCTTTCTTTTCTGTTTGCTGTATTCATTTAAATTGCATTTTCATGTAGTTTAAGTTAGAATCATTCGGCCAAACCTAGGATGAATGTTTAAAAATAAAACGAACTCATCAAAACTCATTCCCAAAACCTAGGCATGGAAACTTCCGCCAAATGTTTCCTGGTGAACCCACCATCCGTCGAAAAATCACCAAAATGCACCTCCCTTGAGAGGCGGGACCTTCGCAAAGTCCTCTCGTCCGAGGTACCGCACCATCCTTTTCCCATCCTCCTTCCGGGCGTGGATCCAATAGCCTGAAGGTAGGGATGCGAAAAATTTGGAGCGATACATTTTGGTGAACCCGACGTGAATGCATCATAACCTTTTGAAAACAAAAACAAAAAAATATATATGTGTGCAAAAAAAAAATATAACAAAATCATCATTTCAAGTTTGTATGTTTTAGATTCAATTCTAAATAGTAGATGCTAAATATTACTTTTAGAAGTACTAAAGAAACCATGAGTTTTTACTCAAATCAATATGAGCCCATTAGTAATGTTGGAAGAATTCATCCAAATACATTTGTTGATTATGACCAACCTCATCCCTATTCAACACCACCTCCATCACACTCTTCTTATTTTTCATCCATAACCCAACAAAACAATCCCTTTGCCAATCCTCTTCATAATGATATTATCTATTCTCCCATATATCCATATTATGTCTATCAACCCACATATAATCCTCCACCACCTTTTCAATACTCTTCTTTCAATACAACACATCCATTTCAACAAGAAAATACTTATTCTTCCAATTCTACCATTCACTCACCTCCTACATCGCAATCTTCCTATCATAATTCTACCCAAAATGAAGAAAGTAGAGGTGAGAAACCATTAGGTCCTTTTATGACGAAATTCCTAAGGCATTTATCAAAAACCTCTCAAAAACCTTCATCACGTAAATTTACTAGGCTTAATCAACCAATGGATATAATTCTCAAGTATTTACTTGACACAAATATTATTGAACTTCCTTCCATAAGACAACCTGATACCACATCAGATTGGTTTAAACCTGAGCTACATTGTGAATATCATAGAGTAGATGGACATATGACACAAAATTGTAAAGATTTAAGATGTGCAATTCAAGATTTGATTGATAAGGATCTTTTTAATATAAAGGAATTACAATCTACAACTCGATTATAAATCTCCAAGTAAACTATCAAACTCCTACACAACAAATACCAATAATCAATCAAGACATGGGGATCTCCCAAGAACCCCTACTCAATTATCAACAACAGGAAACCAATCAAATATTTCATGTTAATGTGTCCCATCATGATGATATTATTAATATTGTAACAAAAACTACAAATAAGCAACCTCAAATTCAATCAACCCAATCTGATATTCAAGATATGGATTCCTCATTTGACCAACCTTCAAAACTATCTTTGGCTCTAGAGAATGATCCAAAATGGAATGTAAGCATAGAAAGCTCATCTTTAGAATCAAAATCTCAATCTGAAATCCACTTTGATAGCCAACAACAAGTGATTAATCCTCAAGCAAAGATATCCCTTTTAGAAGTATTACAAATTTATCACAAGGAAATTTTGTTCAAAATACCTAGCCAACAATTTGTTCCTCATCATATCTTCTCTAAGAACATAATTAATGGTGTAAACCCTCTTGAGGTTAACCATATTTCATTCTATGATGAGGAGATTCCTTCCTCTACTCCACAAGAAGACTCCTATCTTTACATTACAGGATCTAGTAAAGAAACACTTGTTAAAACTATCATGACAGATAATGACTCCTCTCTTAATTTATGCACTTATCAATTATTCCAAAAACTCAAAATAAAGGAAGAAGATATTAATGAATCAAATGTTATTATAAAATCTTTTAACAATGAAATTCAAGAAGCTCAAGGTACTATAATTCTTCCCCTTAATATTGGATCCAAGATCCTGGATACTTTATTCTATGTAGGATATTGCCCTTCACCTTACAACCTATTTCTCCGGAGTCCTTGGATTCATACGATGAGGGTTGTCCCTTCCACTCTTCACCAATGTTTGAAGTTTGAAATTGTAAATAAAATTGTTACCATACATGGTGACCCAACACCATTTGAAGAATATTTAACGGTTGAAACATCAAGTTCTATACATTCTCTATTATCACAATTATCTTCTATCCATCACTTTTCTTCATCCATATATGATCATCCTTGTTTACCAAATAACATCCATGCATATCTTTCACATATACTTTCTCCATCTTATCAATACTTGGAATATAGTGATAAGAATGAAGAACTTTCTTATCCTTCTTACATTTTATTTTGTAATATGATCAATTTTCCACATATAAAAGTCAAATATTTTTCTACATTATTCTACATTATAACAAAGCTTTTGTTATCACTACCTTTTATTCATCACCTTCTATTCTTACCTTCACCTCAACCAGATTATCCTTCAAAACCTCCTTTGATTTTGAAGCAACCTTAGACATGCTATACTCAAATAACCTTGTATAGTGTATATAGATCATCTTGTATATACCCCCAATTTCAATTCATAAATTAAAATCAAAATACAAAAAAATCAAAATCCTCAAAATCAAAAAAAAAAAATACAAATGCAACCAAAGAACTTAAAGGTAAATTTGAGCCCAACTAGCTCGGACCATACATCATTACTGCAAAATTTGAATCAGGAGCATATAAATTATCTACCTTAGATGGTAAAGAACTTAAAGAACCCATGAATATTTTACATCTCAAACGTTATTATGCATAAATTTGATCATTTCATCCATGTATATATTTGTTCAAAATCATTATCGTGTATTTCTTTCAATTTATTCAAAAACCTCAAAAACATTCATAAAATCTTCAAAAATATTTATTGCATTTATTTAAAGCACTTGTAAAGTTCCTTTTGCTCCAAAACAAAAATCAACATAAAAATCCAAAAACAGCTATATGCTTGACTCTTTCGAAACCAAAACAATATACGGAATAAAGAGAGAGTCAACATTCTCAAAACTTTCTCAAAATCATTATTTTCTTACAATTATTGCAATTATATGTTTCAACTTATTTTGGATAAAACTAGCATTTATTTGGCATCCCTCACTTGCACACTCACACAATAAATATCTTGATTTTATCTGGCATGATTACTAATCTCTCTTATATCAAAGTTCACAAAATTCAATTAAATAAAGTTTGAGCATAGAGAATTGATCTTGTTATTTACTTAAACCAAGCACATCTTTTCACAATAAAATGATTATATTTGTAATTTCCATGTTTTGCTACATAGTAGAACCGATTTCTTGAGTGAAAAGTTTCCCTTGCTATCCTATCATGCACATGGTCTAGAATCTTTGAGAATTGGCAAAAGGACAAGCTCACCCCTACCCGGAATAAAAATCCCTTGCTCTACAAACTAATCCGAGCAAGTATCCCTAGAAAAAGAAAAAGAAAAGAAAAATTCAAGAAAAAGAGAAAAGAAAAATGTTATGTCAAGCAATGTTCCAAGCATTATCAAGCAAAAGAAATACAAAAAGAAAAATAAGCAAAGTTCAAAAGAAAGCAAGAAAAGCAATAAAATCCCTTTCCCTACCCTTTGAAAAGAAAAGAAGGGTGAATGAGCTTGAATCCCCGGAATTCTCAATTATTCGAAAACTGTGAGGTAAGCCCCATAACAAGTGGTTTGTGCCCAACCCGCTTGGCCTTGGGTAACTCCTAGCGTGGCGATATGTCCGTCACATTAGCGACCTTCTTTTGTACAGACCTATGTCCGCTTATGGATTAGCTAGCTCTTGATAATCCGATCTACATAGTAGCCTAGTATGGTTATATGCATCTACATCATGGTTAATGAACACTTATTTGGTTTCTTCAAATCACTTGTATCATAGTATCTTGCTCAAAACTCGTAAATGAACAATGCAATTGCACACACATTTGTATTTGAGAGATTTTGTCTATCATTATGATAAATCAAGATTGGCAATGAATTCACTTATGCACATGGGATTCCTTATAAATCTAACTTTTTGTCTTCAAAATACTTTGAAATATTATTTTTGCAAACTTGTTTGGAATAAACCAAGTACAATTATTTACCACAAAGACAACTATATAATAGAAAAAATCAAAAATTTCAATCAAAACATATCATATATATCTTATCGACTTTCGCAACGATGGTATAGTTTCAAAACCAAAATTGGAATTTTATGCTTAGCGCAAGTCCTCATTATCATATTTTCTGTTCATCAAAAATTAATCATGCAATAAAACTATCCTTTCTTTGATCTTCGCGATGATGGTATAAGTCTATACCTACATATTCTATGCCTAGCGCAAACCATTGTAACAATTTTATTTCCCAATTTATCAAAGATCATACAAAACATATGACTTCATTTTACACCAATTATGCTTTTTCAAAAGCAAACACATTTTTATTATTTCATATCATTATGTCAACCTTTGCATTTTGCAATGATGGTATAATTCTTAAGGAATTATTCAACAATTTTTATCACACTTAGGAATTTATGCCTAGCAAAAATCATTTCACAATATTTCATGCATAATATTTTCATGGAAATCTGAAAGCAAACCATCATCATCATCATTTGCATCATCACAACAAAGTCTTAAGACAATCTCTTAAGCACTCTTTTCTTTTAACAATATTTCTATCCTGGGACTAGCTTGACGACCGAGTGAGCAACGACTCCATGAAATGGTCTATAATAGCGACAATGTCCTTTGAAATTATTGTTAGAAATCTCTTTTTATTTTTATCACATTTCATTACAACCAATCAATTTGTTACATCAGATTATTTCATTTAAAATATTTAAAGCATGACATCCAAGTTATAATATTTTCCAAAACGACATAATTACATGAATCATCAATAAAATCATTACATCAATCAACTCAATCAATCAATCAAACATAAAAAGCATCATAAGCATCACATAACACAATACAAGTCATATGATCAAAAATATATCATCTTATATATCTCAAAAAAATATATACATCATATCCACCATTTTTGCTTCAGAGCTCTAAAAACCAGAAAATGAACAGTAAAATGAATTAGGGTTTTACCCTATTTTTCTTAATTTTATTCAACAATAATTTTTGCTTTTCTGCGTTTTTACCTCAAACGTTCGATTTGGGTAAAAACACGGAGGGGGCACCATAGTAAGTCGTCGTATCGATTCGACCAAGAATCGTCGCCTAAAAATGGGAATAATTTTTTGCTTTCTCGTAGATCGAGAAGAACTCATCTTTAACGCATTTTCTTCGAAAAATTCGCTAAAGAGGGGGCAAAATGTAGCACCCTAAAATTGGCGCAGTAAAATTGGAATAATTACATTCACCTTAGTAAATAAATTTAAATTCAAATTTAACCTCCCAAACCGCCCGTTAACCGCCGAGAAACCCGTTTCCTCTTTTTCCGTGCCATTTTTAGCAGTTGTTTTGACCGTTTGACGATATCGTCTCCGATCAGACGATATCGCCCTGCATTTGATGATTTCGTCTGGACTAGAACGTCCAGACGATTTTGTCGCAAAACTGAATTTGCATAGTTGGAATCCGTTCCAACGGGTCTCCAATCCGGGCAGAAGCGTGTCTGCGCCGTTGGGACCCTTTCCCCGTTGGAGATCTCCCAAATTGGGATGATCTCCAACCTCCCAACAACTATCCTATGCCTATTTAACTCTAAAACTTTTCCTTCCCCAACCCCTGGCTGAATTTTTATGTAAATCAACTCCCTATGCGCTAAAACACTTCAAATTTGCTCTTGCACTAGTCCTATATTAATTTTATTGCAGTGTACACCACCGGTTTTCAGCCGGAGCCAGCATCTATCGCAGTCGACTGAACCCGTCAAGATCGGAGGCGATCTCATCAAATTCGGGACGATCTCATTCTGATGCGAGACGATTTCGACTGCAACACACATCGAGGCAATCAGTGCCTGGAGTTTGCTCTTCTTTCTCTTTTCTCTGTCATTTCATGCTATAAATTAGATTGTTTATTCAGTTTTTATACTATATTGCATCTGGAGTTCACCCATTTTGTCTAGTTTGCATATTAAGATCATATTCTGCTATTTAAACACAGTGATTTGCATTTACTTTTGTTCTTGTATATTGTTCAATACTCATATTACTTTTTCATATAGTTTGCCCTTGTTTACAAAATAGAATTTCTTGTATTTCGCATCTGTTTGCTGTTTTGTAGGTCTCTGATGAATTCGTCTGACGAATTCGTCAGATTGCGGATGATCCTCGTCGCTTTAGACGATTTTATCAAATTGAAGGTGATTCCGTTGAATTGCGGACGATCCAGATCGCTACAAGTAATCAAAAACTTCATCGGACTTTCGGATCGGGTAATCTTCATTGGCCTCCCGCAAATTCTCTCGTTTCTGCTTTCTTTCTCGTTTGTCGTATTCATTTAAATTGCATTTTCATGTAGTTTAAGTTAGAATCATTCGGCCAAACCTAGGATGAATGTTTAAAAATAAAACGAACTCATCTAAAACTCATTCCCAAAACCTAGGCGTGGAAACCGCCGCCAAATGTTTCCCTGGTGAACCCACCATCCGTCGACAAATCACCAAAATGCACCTCCCTTGAGAGGCGGGACCTTCGCGAAGTCCTCTCATCCGAGGTACCGCACCATCCTTTTCCCATCCTCCTTTCAGGCGTGGATCCAATAGCCTGAAGGTAGGGATGCAAAAAATTTGGAGCGATACAGGACACAATTCTTAGTTGCAGGTAGGAAATATTAGAAACCCTCAAATAGAATTTTGTTACTACCTAGAACCGTATGAAACAAGAAGCAAACATGTTTGAGATAGAGTATATTACATAATTTGAGTCATGTAAAATTTAAATGTACCTTCCTAGGTACATACTTAGGACATTAGATTACTTTAGGGTAAAGTTATGTAGTTACTTCTTACAATGTAATAAATGCACAAGTGTCAATGTGCAAGTTGTATATGTGCAAGGTGTGCCTTGTACAACTAGGTAGAGTGTTGGACAAGGAACCTATATTCCTATATAAAAGGGCCTCATTGTAACAAGCTTATAACAAGCTCATAGCATATTTAGAGGTAGTAGCATAGAGCTGTGTAGATCACCATATATTGGTGATGGGTGCAATGTAGTCCAATAGCTTTATTCATGGAGTGTCCATTTCCTCCATAACTACATTATATTCATTTTTTGTCATTTCTATTTATACCATATTTTGTCATCTCACAGATTTAATTTCTTTCATATTATTTTGAATCTTATGATTGCTATCTCCCATTGCATACTGCATCAAAATATAATAGTGGTATCAGAGCCACGGTAGATATAGCCATAATAGATCGATAGGAAAACCACCATTATAATTGATCTTGAGTTTTTGTGTCAACCTAATGCACCTTTGGACCAGCCATTGTAAAAAACTCTCGAAAGAGTCTAGGTGGTAGAATTAGGGAGAGCCACAAGTGAGGACTGAAATAAATCTCAGTTCCAAAAATACTGAGATTACATTTGGCTAGAGTTTTTCCATAGAGTTGTAGGAAAAACTCGTGAAGACTAGGACTCAACATTCAATCCACTAGATTGATAAATCAACTAGTGAAGATCATTCAGGATATATGGAATTTAACTATTACGCAAAATTTATTTTGTTGTAGAAAATTAATTCTCAGATGATTGGGACACCTCCTACAATAGAAAGCTATGATATTTCAACTTCGTTGCTCAAAGGTCGACATGCCTTCATAGTGCATAGATTAGTTCCTTGTACAAGAAAATATTATTATGGAATAAGACTCCTAGATAAGAGTCATGGTGAAGTTAGGAGACTGGATATATCCATTGCTAGATTGAGAACTTCATAAAATAAGAAAATACGATAGAATCCTTGATCCAGAAGAAAATGCCATAGAATCCTGATCGAGAAAAAAAGGCCACAGAAGCCTTGATCTTGAAGAAAAGGCCAAAGAAGCCTTGATACTAAAGAAAAATCCACAAAAGCCTTGATATTGAAGAAAAGGTCACATAAGACTTGATCCTAAATAAGACTCCAAAAGAGAGTATCTGATTCAAAAGCAATTTTAGATTTCAGTACTAATAATTTGTTTCAGGGAAAGGAGATTCAGTGAGTTGGGAAACTTCCCACAAGAAATTTAGGAAGAGTATATTCTTCAAAATAAATCTAGCACCTGAAGCAAAATTTAAGGTGAAGATATCAAGAGAAGATATCATTGAATAACTTCCAATCTTAGAGGAAGAAGGACTAGGAGAGTCCTGCTTGAATCTAGAAGCAGCAAAATCCGAGATCCATATGAAGATCTCACCACCAACACTTCCAAAAGCATAAGGTTGAAGAAAAGGTCTCAAGGAAGACCAAAATAAGCTGCAAGATCAAAGACCTTGGAGAAGTCTTAACGAGCATATGATAAAAGGTTTCGAGAGCCTTACTGAAGAAATCATCAAAGGAGTTTCGAGGAGAACTCATTGGATAATATTGAATACAAACCATTTGACAATAACCCCAAAATAAGAAGAATTTTGCAAGGAGTGCCAAATCTCAGAAGACCTCAAGACATTCAGAATCTTGAGAAGAAGATCCTGCTTGAAGTCATAATTTGACAAGAAGACTTGAAGACAGGTTAAGCCTACCAAATTCGAAAGATTTTAAGATTACCTCTCACAGCAAGAAGGCACCATTTCAGGGACGTAATTATCCAAATCTACAACAAAAGGAGAAGATTGCTTGAAGGACCAAATCACCAAAACGTAGGCTCGTAAAAGAAAGTTCGAGACCACTTTTTGGTGAAGAAAAAACTGAGTAGTGAGATCCTACTCAAAGCAGCAACTTGGTGATCTTAGACACCAAGATCTACATCCTCTACAAAAGCTACAAAAGATTTCAAAAAAGATAAGCAACTAGTGGTTCAAGTAGATTCATTAATTGGATTACTTATCAAATTTGTTAAATCACCTTATATTGGATTAGAGTTGCAAAAGAGGAAAATAAAATTACAATATTCAAAAGTGCAAAAAAGGAAAAGTTTATTTTAAGGTTCATTTTGCACATTAGCTTTGGATTTGATTAGATTACAAAATTACAATTATCTATCAACTCCCGAATATCTACTTTGGAAAGAAAAAGAAGACTAGTTCATACAACTTTGTTTGTAGTGAAATTGCAAAATAATTCTTGAAATTCATTTTAGATTATTATTGATTAGTTGTAGTAAATTGATTAAATGCACTTATAAGTTATTTTGAGAGTTTATTGGAGTGATAAGGTGAGATTTTTAGTGCATTAAAAGTGAAATATTAGTGGTTCATTTGCACTACTATATTACTCTAAAAAAATCTTAGTGTTTGTGTTCTTGAGAAGGGCACAAAATCAGATTAGCATCAAGTGTCTAAAGACACCATTAGTGTACCAAAATATGCAACTTTTAGTAGCCAAAGGAAGCCACCAAAATCAGCTCAATCCTCCAAGTTTTGGAGAAATATATAGCCACAAAAAATCAGCAAGGATTACCTCAAATCAAGACTTGGTGAGTCTTAGATTCAAAGCACTATAAATTTTATATTGCATCTACAAAAGTGGTTATAAATTGGGTTCATAAAACCAACAAAAATGAGAGTTGCACATTCATAAGAACTCCAAAAATCTTCCATAAAATCGGTAAATCAGGAGTGCAAAAAGGTGCAAAAGGGGTGTTTTTATATCCCAAAATTATTACATATTGTTGCACCATTCTAAGTTGTTTTACGTAGGTTATAAGGCAGAGTTTGAGGTACCAAAAAGGTACATTATACAAGGTTAAAATAGCTAGACACTAGCACACTCTGAGCATAGCAAAGGAGCCTCTCAAAATGCTCACATTTTCTCCATTATGGACAGCCGAACTTGCAAGCCTTCAAGGGACAATGCAAGGAAATAACATCATATTTGAGAGCAATATTGTCTACAAAGAAAGAAATACATAACAGGTTCAAAAAGGGAGAAAATAAGGCATCAAAACCAACGTGGAAAGGAGGAAAAAATAAACATATTGAAGGTATAAAGAACATGTTCTAAATCTAAGGTTTCAAGCTTGGAGAAAAACGTCCACCAATAGGAGCACCAAGATCAACTACAAAACCCCATTGGAAGCTCCATAGAATCAAAGGACATCACAACTAGTGCCATCCAACATCCTCATTGAAGTACCTACAAAAGAAAGAAGTTGCTTGCTCTCCAAGAAACATAGCAAGCAAAAGAATAAACATACGAAAGGGAATAGAAGGTATATCATTAATCTTGGAGCATTATAACAAAGAGTTACATGTAAAATGCCACTTGGCACAAACCTCCTAAGGTGTCATATTCATTCATAATGTCCAAAACAAAGGATTACTTCAAGCACTCAACCAAGGTAAGTTATAAAGAATAAAGAAGAAGTTACATTCATATGAGCGCCACTTGTCCAAAGTTGGAATATTCTAGGAGCACCCATATTGGAAGAGAAAGTCAAGCGCTCACCAAGAAGACTGTAACATCTTATACGTTACATACAGGAGCAAGACAAGTGCTTAGTAACTACCATCTACTCAAGCGCCTATGAAGTGTAACTGCTACACCACTTGTCATATTTGCAAAGAATCTTGCTCTATTTAAAGGGTTCAATGACCAAGGAAGTTTGAAGTGTACATATCCATTTAAAGCACTTCACACAGGGCTGAATTATAGTGTCGAGGAGAGCGAAAGAGCATCTAAATATCTAGTCAAAAGGAGCCAAAAAATCATATAATTTGGGCACCATTCTTCAAGCTCCAAAACCAAGAGAAATCCAAGGCTATCCATTGGTTGAAACATCCAAGTTAAAATATGTTAGCATTACTATCATTCATGCCTGAATACTGCATCGAAAATTGTGGACATCAACATTGCAAGGTAAGAAATAATTCCCATTATAGTTTGATTTCATTCTTGGGAGATATAAGGATTTATTATTATTATTATTATTATTATTATTATTTTAGGAGTATTTTCAATTTTATTTTTAAATAATTAGTTTTTATTAATCGATTTGTTTTGTTTGGGTTTTTTACGTGTATATGGAAGAGGTATTAATGTGGAACGAAATTTCGTAGTAGGAATATGCTACTAGAAATGAAAAACTTGAATAATAACATCACATAAATTGGTTAGAAAGTAAGAGGGCCAACTGCCCCACGTACACACATATCATAATTTAATGTTTTTTATTACATATGAGAGTTGGTTACAACCACTATTTCTAGTAACTGCAAGCGTAGGATTCAAACCACTTAATCTATCCATATCGTTCTTATTGACCCAACATGAGATGAGAACCACCGGTTGCTGGGGTTCATATAATCATCATCGGTTTGGACACTTAGATGATTTGGAGCATATTACTGCCTTTGTAAAGGGTTGTATTCCCTCCAAGGTTTGAACCTAGTTCTTTTCTTAATAAATGTCCAACCACATTTGCACTTATCAATCCACCTAACCCTTGGGGGTTATTACGACTCGATGTTAATAGAGGTGGGGAATCCCATAAAGCAAGAGGACCAACTACCCCCACATACATTTCACAAATCTATGTTAATAGGGGTGAGGAATACCACATAAGCAAGACCAAGGGCTTACACCTTTAATCCTGCTACTCCATTGGCAAAATGTTTGGCAAGTGTTGAGGCTCATAAACCACTCAAATTCCACATCCGGGTCAATGTGGGATTATTAACGCATGCACACACTATACTAGCTAAGTATAGGAGGTATTAATGTGGAATGAAATTCCGTCATAGGAATATGCATAGGATTAACTTTAATTCATTACATAAAGATGAAATTCACAAGACCATGACACTTTAAAGAATTGATTTAGGGTAGCCCACTAACAAACCACTATCAAATACTCGACCTTATAGACCAACTTATCCCTCCGGGTAAGTCATAGAAATATGCATAGGATTAACTTTAATTCATTACATAAATATGAAATTCACAAGACCATGACACTTTAAAGAATTGATTTAGGGTAGCCCACTAACAAACCACTAACAAATACTTGACCTTATAGACTAAATTATCCCTCTGGGTAAGATAATATAATTATTATTAGTGAATGGTAATAGAGAGGACTTCCGCATTTCTTTTAGAGGTTCAAGGTTCAAATCCAACTCAGTGTGAGGGAATTGCGATTCCTCATAAAAACACGTGTAAACTCATTGAAAAAATATTTTTTTGTCCCAATACTCGTAAGTTCTTGGATTTCCATGCAGTAGACCCAAGTTTAAACCATGGTAAGAGGGGATCAAGATTCGTAAAAAATCCTTCGCTTTACCCTAATATTTTACCCCTAAGGATTAGGTGGATTGGTAGTTATTTTTCTAGCCAGACACTTGCCAAGAAAGGACCTAGGTTCAAACCTTAGGGGCATGCCTGTTTGTTTGCAAAGGTAGTAGTATGATCTAAATCCTTTGAGTGCACCTTAGAATGATAACGACCCCCAAGGATTAGGTGGATTAGTAGTTGTTTGTCTGGTCAAGCACTTACCAAGAAAAGACTTAGGTTCAAACCTTGGGAGCATACTTGTTTGTTTGCAAAGGCAGTAGTCTGATCTAAATCCTTTGAATGTGCTTCAAACTGATAATAATGGTACGAATCCTGAGCAACTTGTGATCCCCTTCACGTCCAGTCAATAATAACAAAGGTAGTAGTTTGATCTAAATCCTTTGAATGTACCTCAAACCGATAATGAGATACAAATCTTGAGCAACTTGTGGTTTCCCTCACGTCCGATCAATAATAACAAGGTAGTATAAGCTTGTTGAGAGCAGTCCTTGTGGTTTGAACCCTACACTTGATAGTTACTAAAGATAGTATGGATGTAACCAACTTCTCTATACATAAAAAAAAAAAAAACATTTTATAAATTCTACTATATTTCAAAAATAGTGATAATGTTTTTGTTGAAACAATATAAAGCTAAGTCAATAAATTATTATTCAAACTACTTAAATTGTAAAAGTGTTGTTATTCAAACTACTTAAAAAGTGAAATCCGAAAATATAACCAACTGTAAGCTAAATCAATAAATTATTATTCAAACTACTCAATTATAAAAATCCCATTATACTTTGGAAAATGTAACCAGCTATACCGTCCGAAACTTTGTATTACTTAAAAAAACATGGTGATATGCATAGGTGTGTCAAAACTAAATGAATGCTTGACATGATGGCTAGGCATTCACATAGATTTATATTCCCATGAATTTAACTTTCTTATGGAATAACTATGATTTTTTTTCCGAAAATTTGTATTACTTAAAAACATGGTGATATGCACTATGTGTCGAAAATAAATGAATGCTTCACATGATGACCCTATGAATTTTTTTTAATAATGTTTTTGGTATATTATAGAATTTAATTTATATAATGTTAGATACTTCTTGAAATATAAGTATATTCTGTTTTGTTTGAATTAAATAGTGAAGATTGGGTTAGAGTTTTGAGTATCATTATGGTTCTTAATCTTGGTGAACCAATGCACAATATTGGCATCACAAAGGGAGTACATATGATAATGGCTCCTCTCAATTAACTGTGCAGGTTTACGTTGAGAATGGTCTGCAAGGTAACTCTCATTTTGTTGATGTAATTCTTCCATTGCTTGAAGTTGATTTTACATGTCTCAGTTTAGAATCATCCACCCTTGTCGGGTATTTCGTTAGATGCATCCTTAATGAGTATTCCCTTAGGGCCTAGATTAATGCAACTTAGACTCCTCATGGAGTCAAGCTAATAATGGTTCAAATCCTTAAAAAGGGTTTTTCTTTGTTTTGCTTTATAGAAACAATCCATGTTAAGGTGATTTATGAACATGGCCCTTGGTACATTTTCTCCTTGGACCCGTGATTTTTTTGTTTTCTAGGAAAGATCTACCAAAATCCGTATGTGGGTGGAATTCCCAGGACTCCCTATACCTTTGTGGCCCTTTCTCAGTTGCATAGCAACCCCTTTAGAACATGTCATTTTTGTGGAGGCAAATAAATTTTTCCATACATGCCAAGGTGGAAAATTTTTCCATGCATGCCCTCAAAAACGTGTTTGCGTCGAGATTGATATTTCTCGAGATCTTAAGGAGTCTATTGACATACAAGTTGGTGACACTGTAATATCCCAACGAGTCCTCTACATTAATTTTCCCAACACATGTTTTTAGTGCCAGTCCTCAACACACAAGATCAAATACTATCCCTTGTTTTCAGTGCCCATCCTCACCACACAAGATCAAAAATTATCCCTTGATGTCGCATAAGAAGGACAAGAAGAGATGGTCCTCTACATTAATTTATCCAACACATATTTTTAGTACCAGTCATGATCAAATATTATCCCTTGTTTTCAATGCTAGTCCTCAACACACAAGATCAAATATTATCTCTTGATGCCGCATAATAGGGACAAGCAGAGCTCCACCAAACCAAGTGCATCCACTCCTAAAACTCATGCGTCCAATCCTCAAACTCAGGAGGATGGTTGGATGATTGTGGGAGGGCGTAAAAATCCACATTTGGATGCTTCTAAAGGTACATAGTCCTAGTTGGCACATGTCTCACAATCGGTAAAAAAAAGGGTATGAAAAGGAAAAATTTGATCCTCCAATTGAAACTACCAACAATGAGGCTCCTCAGTCTCAACAAATTCATACCCCAAGGGATGCAATAGAGGTTGCTTCATAGTCTGCCCAATCGACCAGTCCTCTAGTACATTTCCCCTTGGCTAACGCAAGGCGCTCCTGCAGCCCGAGAAGGGGATCTGCAGAAGAATATGTCACTCCAGAGAAATGATTTTATATGACTAGTGTTCAATTAGGTAGTTATGTAAACGACTTCATATGACTAGTGTTCAATTAGGTAGATATGTTCCTGATTCATCCAACAACTACAGTGTGTTGGAGTATCTTAGTGACGATGATAATATATTATTTTATGTAGAGCCATCATCAATGGAATTGGTGCTTCCTACGGAGGAAGCAAAATCTAAAGTTCCTTCCCTTTATGTGCTATTTAGGCTTTCTCGTAGTCCTAAACAGGACGGTTTTGACGTTCTCGTAGTTCTAAACAAGACAGTTTCGATGTTCTCATAGTCCTCAACATGGGAAAGAAGATGGAGATAGTCTACCCAAAAAATGATTTCAGCCTTTCAACTCAAGAGTTCCAATAGCTTTGCGGCATTGGACAGACACAAAATGACAGAGCAATAAGTCTACTTAGTGCCTAGATACAGAATGACAGAGCAATAAGTCCACTTAGTGGCTAGAGACAGAATTACGGAGCAATAAGTCTACTTAGTGCCTAGAGCTACAGTTCTACAATTTAAGGTTTTTTATTACTCTAATTTATTTTTCTATGCTTATTTATGTTGTGTATTTGCCCTTTTAGAGGTTGGTTTTGGTTTTGATTGTATGGGTGGCCTTGCACCCTGAGCTGTGATCTTTCCAACTTCTTTTTTATTGTAACCTATTTTATTTTTATTGAATATAATTTTTGGTTTCAATAAAAAAATATAAACATGTTATGTTGAATAACAACTTATTTAAGAGTAGTATTAATTATGTATTAATTTTTGATAATCAATAAAGCAATGTTCTTGTAGCTTTGCAATCAAGTCCAAAAACAACATGGTTGTTATCATAATTTGGTTAGTTAAATTTGGTGTTGTTAACCTCAAACATCATCTAGATTAGAATATTAATGCATTCACTATTAATGATTTTAGAGATTGAACCTATAAAGTATATGTTACTCAATTATTATTTTTTTGGTTTCATAGGAGAGTTGGTTACAACTACATTATTTTTAGTAACTAACAAGCATAGTGTTCAAATCATAGGGGTTGCTCCCACTCTTATTTCATCTTGTTATTATTGATCCGATGTGAAAGAGACCACCGATCATTCGAGATTTGTACCGCCATAGTCGGTTTAGCGCACACTCATAAGGGCTGCTCCCACCAAACGTATTCCGTCTACTAGACCTATTCCACCTCGTTATTATTGATCAAGTGTGAAAAGGACCACTGACTACTTAGAATTTATACCGTCATCATAGGTTTGGTACACACTCAAAAGATTCATATCAGACTACTGCCTTTGCAAACAGATTATCCCAAAGTTTGAACTTAGTTGTGTTCTTGGTAAGTGCATGGATAGACAAGCACTTACCAATCCACTAACCTTCGGGATTCAGGAACGTTGTGTTTAATAAATTATTAATAATATATTGAACTTCCTTTCAAATTCATAGTTATGTGTTTTATCATCTTGTTATTTTATATACATAGCTTGTGCATGGGCATGGGTGAAGAGTGCACGTGCCCATATCATGATATTAAACAAGGGACAACTGAGTTTCTTGGTAAGTGCATGGACAGACAAGCACTTACCAATCCACTAACCTTTGGGATTCGGGAACGTTGTGTTTCAATAAATTATTAATAATATATTGAACTTCCTTTCATATTCATAGTTATGTGTTTTATCATCTTGTTATTTTATATACATGGTTTGTGCATGGGCATGGGTGAAGAGTGCACGTGCCCAGATCATGATATTCAACAAGGGACAACTGGGTTTCTTGGTAAGTGCATGGACAGACAAGCACTTACCAATCCACTAACCTTTGGGATTCGGGAACGTTCTGTTTCAATAAATTATTAATAATATATTGAACTTCCTTTCGGATTCATAGTTATGTGTTTTATCATCTTGTTATTTTATATACATGGCTTGTGCATGGGCATGGGTGAATAGTGCACGTGCCCATATCATGATATTCAACAAGGGACAACTGGGTGAAGAGTGCACGTGACCATATCATGATATTAAACAAGGGATTGTTCTCTGAGGGATATTGTAGTGATATATTTTGAAGTTTTTATTTAAAAGACTTAAGTTTAAACTCTAGTATAAGGGAAGCGAGACTTTTTCAAAACCAATGTTTTACTCTTAAATTTTATTCTTGTTGGGATATTGTAGTGGTATGTCCATGGGTTCTCATTTAGAAGACCCAAGTTCAAATAATTGTCTTTACCCAAGTACTTTAAGTAGTTTTTCAAGTTTCTTTAACTTACATTTAATGTCTATGTTATGAAATTGATTTCAAACATGATTGAAATATTGTTGAAGTTCTAATTTGATATATTTAGTTGTCAATATAATGTTACAATTTTATTTTATTTCTAAAAAGTTATTTTAATTTGATTATTATTAATTTTCAATGAATTTACACAAATGATTTTAATTTGATTATAATTATTTTTCAATGAATTTACACAGGGTTTTTATGAGGGGTTCCGATCCCCTCATACCGAGTGGGATTTGAACCTCAGGCCTCTCAAAGAGAGGTCAAAGCCCTTACCACTTCAATAACCTTGCAACTTTTCATCATTTACATAGGTTTTTAACGAGGGGTCTTGGTTTCCTTATACTAAGTGAGGTTTGAACCTTAAACCTCTCAAAGAGAGGCCAAAGCCCTTGCCACTACAACAAGCTTAATTTGATTATTATTATTGTGTTATAAAAGTGGGCATATTTCTTTTGAAATTTTTGGTAGCGGTGAAGTGCTTACCAATGGGCTACCTTAGTTCGATTCCTTGGACGATCGGGTCTCGTTGATTTCGTGTTAATTTCGTCTTTACTCAACAGACTAGGGTCTATAAAGGTTCTTTAGGCAAAAACAAATTAGGTACTTTAGGTAGGTTTTCAAGTTTCTTTAGCTTATATTTAATGTCTATGCCATGAAGTTGATTTCAAAGATAGAATATTGTTAGTGTCATAATTTGATATTTTTAGTTGTCAATATAACGTTACAATTTTATTGTCTTAAAATTTTATTTTAACTTGATTATTATTGTTGTGTTATACATGACACAAATAACTCAATCTCGTTATATCATAACTTTTGAAGAGTAATTTTTTTAGATCTTGAAAATAAGTGTGGTCATGCCATATCATGGTTTTTAATCATACTCAACTGAGCTTATTCATATTATGGAAATCAAGACATTGAAAAAATCAAGTTTTGTATTTTATTTTATTTTATTATTTATTTTTAAATGTTATGCATGGAGACGAGGACCTCAAAGGGTTGATGAATGCCAAGGAGATTCAAACCCTAAACCTCTTCACGACAAACAAGCCCATTCACCACTGTACAAGACCTTGCATTTTTGTTCAATTAATAGAAAAAAGATATTCAAAGACCAAGTTGAAGTGGTCTAGCAATATTCATAATTAGTACTAAATCAAATGTTAAAATACCAAATGCTTAGTAGTTTAAAAGATACAACCCAAGCAACAAATCTAAATAATATATAGTATGAAAATTTAGGCCAACAACTCAAGGCTATATTATATATATATGGTTTGTATATTATGTTGAATTTAAATATTGAATAAAAATTGTTATTATTTTTATTCTTATGCCTTTCAAGATTCTTTACTTGTGAAGGTTTAATAAACAACATGAGCTTATAGCTTGAAAACATTTTCTTTGTTTAAGTTATCTAATAGCCATGGACAATAAAGTGGGATGCTCAAAACCAAGAAGTTATTAATCATATTTTACAAGTACAATAATAGGAACCCAAAGAGTGTGTTTGTTGTACATTGATTACAAGACATCCAATTTCCACCCTCATGGGAGAAAGTTTGAAGAAGGTGGACTTACTGTAATGAGAATCTTAGTGCTTAATATTCAAGCAAATTTATGAATTAAAATTTAATTTGTGAAAAACAATGATGAATGAACTAAATTTGTGACTTGTTTTTGCAAACATAACATGTATAAATAGACTCCTAGCTCATTGTTTTCCATTTAGTTCACAAATTCTAACGCCCTAAAATATAATAACACCATCTAAAGCATATTAGCAACCCTTATACTCTCCTACCAAAGATATTATTAATGGCCTGAATTCACGTGAACAACGAACCCATGCTAAGTTATGGGTCAATTGAGAGTAGAAGAGAGAGTTACATTCTTAGCTATTTTCTCCTAATATCTACGAATTTGCAAGTATAAAAGAAGTGAATAATGTGTTACACTATAGAAGTCAATATTTATGGCATACTATTGAAATGTAAGCCTCGATTGAGTTAGCATTATTTTTTGAATACCTTTTGATTAGATAAAAACATTAGTTTAGAGAAATTTGACAAGTTTGATTTATATATGTGAATTAGATGTTAATTGAACTATATAACAATTCTAAAATGTTTTATACTTATTTAATATTTTTAACTTGATGAAACTAATTAAGCAATAGGTCTAAAACATTTTTATTTGATTATCTATTATTCTATTGAATTGTGAACAAGTCCGACTTTAATTGCACTTATAATTCCATTTCAACAATTGGAAGAAGGGAAATTGTGTCCCCTTCGACCTTCAAATTTAGATTGTATCCCCACTCATCATGCTTATCTAATCTAATCTAAATGCATAATAGTAAATTTTGAGATAAGGGTGCAAGAGATTGAAATAAAATACAAGAAATTAAAATACAATCATAATCATAGTAGGATTAGTGTGCAATTAGTTAATGCATAAGAAGGAATCAATAAAACTTAATGTGCTCCAATATGTATAAAATATAAAATAATAGAATAAAATGACTAATAGAAAGTGAAAGGGTAATGTCACATTCACTATGCATTCCACAAATCAAAGGGGTTGTGCCATGATTGAAGAGTTAATGTCATGCACAATATTTCTATTATTCGAAAATGAATTTAAGAGCACAATATGATGTCCACAAAGTGTAGCTTTGATTTCTTAAAATGGCAAAAATATTATTACAATGGAGCCCCTAGATCCTATTTATAAAAAAATGTTAACTTGAGTTATTGAAGGCAATTAATTTCTACTTTTAGTAAAATCACTAATTTAGGGGTATATTTAGCAAAATGATGCACTACGAAATGTTACATTCTTCCAAATAATTGTTAGCCTTCTAACTATCATTTGGCACCATATAATAACAAATTCGGTTTCTTAAAAGTTTCCTCAGGTTTTGTCTTACCTTTATGTCGCATGGCCTAAAAATTAGTGATTCACTACTTTGCAATAATGTAATAAATATAAGGTCTATAAGGTTTGATGGTGGTGTTTGTAAGATTTTATCCTGCTTTTTTGCCACATGGATTAAAAATTAGTAATTCACTAATCTAGGAGTGAGTCACTACTTTGAAAAAGTGTTAGAATAATTAAAATTATTACATTATTTAGTGATAGTAAGGTTTGAAAGGGTTTGTAAGATTTGATTCTTTGGTATGGTTGGCACTCCATAGTCAATTGTGAACTCATAAAACCTTATAGACCCTATTATTTAGTGATATAGGAGTGACAATCACCTATTGCAACACAAATTCAAAATAAGTCCCTCAGATGCAAATCTCTATCTCAAAAAAGTTGACTTCAAAATAGTGATACTTGTGTTGTATTAAAATAATATGATCATCATTTCCATTTCATATGAAATGGTGGATGCCATAAAGAATAATTTAGAAAATTCATTTAATATGACAAATATGAGACTTCTACATTATTGGCTTGGCTTAGACGTTTGGCAAAGAAAGAATCACATCAGGATATTACAAATAAAATATGTCGACATTATTAAAAAAATATAGGATGATAGATTGTAAACCAAAAGCAATTAAAATCGAACCATGATTATAACTATCTTGACATGACAAATTTCTTTAGGTATTTGAAACTCTCTATCGCCAATTGATTGCGAGTCTCATATAACTGACAAATACAAAGCCATATATCAACTTTGTTGTGAGCTATCTTTCAAGTTTCAAGAAGAAGCCTAAGGTAATTCATTTGAAAGTGGCAAAGAGATTATTGCATTATGTCCATGAAATAGTATATTATGGCTTGGAATATAGGAAGAATGACAATTTATTACAAGGATACATGAACTTATACTATGCAAGATCATTAGATGACATGAAGTCAATGTCTAGATATGTATTTCATTTAGGATCTGGATCTATCTCATGGTATAACAAGAAGCAAGAGATAGTTGCACTATAATCCATAGAGGCAAAATATTGCACTAAATGAGAAGTTATGTGCGAAGTGATATGCACATGTTACATTCTCTCAAGTATGGGAATTTAGAAAAATCTACCAATACAAAATACAATAATCAAGGTGTTCTAAAATTAGTCAAGAATCCACTATTTTATGAAAGAATGAAGCACATTGAAGTTTAGTGTCACTTCATTCGAGATGAAGTTCAGAAGAACAAAGTTAAGCTCCAGTACATTCTCACCTACAAACAATTTGTAAATATTTTTACAAAGGCACTTACACATATCAAGTTTGAGTTGTTTCATGCCTCTCTTTGTATTCCAAATAATTTAATAAGTGTTGGCATTTTTGCCACACTATAGTCAGAAGTCAAAAAAGGCAAAAATCGGGAAGTGACAATTTTTAGAAAATAAGCCTAAACAGACACCTATGGACTTGAACATTTACCCAAAGGAGAGGAATTGAAAAATTAGACTTATGGTGAAAGAATCACCCCAATATCCCAAACGGTTTGAGAGATATTAAAGTTTTCATCCCGAGAAATTTCTCCAACACAACTTAAAAATGCAATATGAAGACCTTAGAGGCCCCAAAGAAGGATGAAAATTTACCTCAATAACTTTGAGGTGATTGAAACAATGTAGGTATCTTCCCAAGTTTTCCAACGATATATTAGAATAGAAAATCAAGTCAACGGATCAAAATTTATAGCTCCAGGAAGTTGCACCACCAAAAATCATTTCGAGCACTTCTTGGGCGAGAATCATTTTCGAGCAGTTTTCAGCAACGAAATTATTTTTCAAGTAGTTTCACCCTAGGCACAACAAAAATAGTCTGAGACAATTTTCATGGGCGAAAATATAAGAAAGGGGTTGTGCCATCGAAAATTGTCTAAGAGGAGTTCGCTAGAGAAAATAGAAAAAAAATAAATTAAGAGGATTTCACCCAAATTCATGCATTTCTCATGGTCAAAGTCAATTTTGCCCCTCTTTTGGACGACTTGCTATTTTTGGATGATTTTGAAGCGAAAACAGTTGGTGGGCGTTAGTGGAACAAAAACATGTGTTGGTCAAGGACGTTTTCGCCACAAGTAAGGGGCAAAAAGCATTTTTGCCGCCCCTCCTTTGGGAAAATTGCAAGTTGAAGACATTTTCAGAGCGCAAATGATGAGTGGACGTTGTTTGGGTGAAGGTTGTGTCACTCAAAGTCAAAGTAAAATTAAAGAAAGCACTTGCCAAGGTAATTTCATCCCATTTTGAGCAAAAACACTGATTTCGCCTGTTTTGGAGTGAAGGTCCAGAAAAAGCATCCTCATGCACCGATCAAAGTCAAAGTCACCCCAACTTGGGGCAAAATTTATTTTCACCCTCCTTTGGGGGTAAAATTCTATTTTTTGCCCCTAATTTAAGCAAGACAACATTTTGGGGCAAAATTACTAAGAGAATGTGATTTTGGGGCGAAAACAACTGAACAAAGGGCGAAACTCCATGGTTGAGTGCAACTCTCAGCGAAGTCACTATTGAAGGTGCTATTGTTGTAGATATTTTTTGGGAATGACTAGAAATTGATGGAATTTAATTCTTGAGGCAACGAAATTAATATTTCCAGAATTCATGCTGAAAAGTTACTAACATTAAATGTTGTGCTCCTGATAGTTGTATGATCTTGTTCATTTTCAAGGCGTCATCCATTGATTTCGCTCTTTTCCAAAACAAAGTTAATTTTTAGTGGGTCTTCCTAGTGAAGATAAAATTCTAAGGTGCAAGATGATGAAGCGACAATATAGATTTAATGACCGAGCTCCTAATCTTCACACGACATTGCTGTATTTTGATGCACCAACATCTGAAATGATTTTCTATCATCCATTTCTACTAATTTTCTAGGTGCTCTCCATGAAAGAGTGATTGCTACTTCCTGAAGAATATTTTGATTTGATCATCACTGCTATCGAGGAGAAAATTGCTCTTGCTAGTCTTTGAATAGCCAACAATTTGTTTTAACATGCATTTAATTTTAGAGGCAAAATCCTATATAAATACTAAGCATTTTGATGTAATGAAGGAGGATGAACATTTCACAAAAAAAATGCTTTGAGTTTTATGCATCAATTGAAGGATTCTTGGCTTCTGGTTCCTGGAGTAGTGTTGTATGCAAAAAATTTCTGCTTTTCATTTCTGTTAAGTCCATGATCTTTGTTAGGTAAATCTAAATTCTGCATTTCTAAATTTAATTCCTGGTAGAGACATGAATGCTGAAATGTTCATTGGAAATTATCCTTGTAATCTATGAATGGTTCCTATGCTTTCCTTTCCATTACATGCTGATTAAAACTTGATTTGGATTTTAGCTACTAGTTTATCCCCACCTTTCATCTTTGGCTCATAGCCATATTTCCCATTCCTTTATGTCATTTTCCATATCTTTCCTATTACCCTAAGATTTAAACCAAATTATATTAGTAAGGGAACCAAACCTCTCTAGAGATTGGCCCGAAGGACATCTCTCTCCTTCAGCCTTTCAATATTGGTTAGGTCTAGGGTGCATATATTTTATAATTAGGTATATTCATGACCAATAGTTTTTGGCACATCCGATGGGATGAACCATCTCCATGTTTTAAGGGGGCCCGAGTTTGGGGAATATCTAGCTTACCTTCATCTGGTAAAATCACTTGGCAACTCTATTGAGCTGAATATCTAGATATCATGACCGATGGATGCCTTTTATGCTAAAATAAGACACCCTAGAGGAATCAAGGTTTGGTGAGTAGCCTTGACCTCACAAGCGAAGAAAATAATATTCACTTGGCGACTTTGACTCAATGTTAAGGACCATGATCTCTGAAGACCATTGCTATTATGGCACGGGTATGTGGGCAACAAATCCACCTCCCAGAGAAAGAAGTGATTTGCTAAATTTTTGACTATTTTGGAGATGATTTGCTCCAGTTTTGTGAAACCATATAGTAGGGAACAAATCATACATAAGACCATACAACTGAAGTGGCAAACCGTACAGAGTAGTGGTAAATCATACAGGGCATACCGAAATTCACTAAAATGTAAAGGAAATGCATTTTTGAGATGAAATATCGCATGGATTTGTTAACCTAAGGTGTAAACTTAGGAAAAGGCCTAAATAATGTATTTAGTTGTAATTGGGCAGCTGTGAATAATATATTGTCTCAGGAATCGCTTTGGAACGACCCAGGCAACATTATATAAGGCCCCATTTTTGAATTTATGAGTCTGGCTACTAGTTTACTGGTTCATAGTTTCTAGGATAGAGAGTTAGCCATATTTTTGAGTTATTGCTATAGTATGGATATATTTTCCACATTGTACTGAGTTGATCACCATTAATAATAAAGAACAAACATCGTGGATGATAATGTACGATCCTGTGTGTATGGTTGATGCATTGTGGATGATTATTGTGTGATTGAATTTCTTCCTTACTGTCATATGTTAGTTTTAGGCTTCATTGCAGGTTGTGAGCAGATTGCGTTGGAATCATGGAGAATGATCTAGGAGCATGAGGACATTGTCAAGGACGTATTGAAACATAATATATGATTTTTTGGCGTAATTGCTTGAACGAAATCACTTATAATCTCGGATTGGATGCTTTGATTGTGTGTGGAATCATCTTGTTTGGACTATGAAAACCTTACAAAACCTTCCAAAAAGATATTGGAGCAGAAGAGAATTACAAATACTATCTTGTTGTACCTTTGGATCATACAAATTGTACATTGTACAAATTGTACACAGAATCCCTACCCGATTTGGTAAAACAGGCGATTGATATAAACTTACCCGATTTGGCAGTTTTGGTAATCGGCTTGAACGATTACAAAACTATGTACGAAAACCTCCAAAATAATATCCATCAGTTTTTTTGAGTGCAATATCATACCATGTTGGCCACTGTATGATCTTAGATTGTACAGTGTATGTGTGGAAGGCCGTACAAGAGATTGGCAATCTGTACGAGGGTAGTTCGCGTACTTGGAATATTGTTCGATTTGGTACTTAACATCAAGCTCATCCTAGGGATTATTCTAACCATAGGAAGATACCTCCACACCAGGAATACTCCACCATCATGTTACATTTGGCACTGTTGTCGTAGTTTGATGAATCCATTGCTCTATTAGGTAGCACAAAATTGTGTTACATTTTGCCTTATCGAATTTGGCATTTTTGTTAAAATGGATCGAATTTGATGAAACAATTGGAGGTGATTTATTATGATAGACACTAGTACACGAAGCCATGGGGGAAGAGAACCACGAGAGAAAATTCTAGTAAGAAGGAGCATAAGGATTGCTCAAAGAGGAAACATGAGTAACTCAGATTAGAGTACGCACAAACCAGAGATAGAGTAAGTTTGGACATCCGAAGGAGACTTTGAGACGTTGTTGATTAAGATAGAAGACGAGGAAAACCCATCAATCGTAGATGAGACGGGTGACAAAGAGAAAGTGCACAATGATGGAGAGTAGATGGTAAGGCCTGAGGAAGCAGCAATGGGGTTGCGAGAGGGTGCAGAGGATGGGAGTTAGTCACCAAGGCAATAGGACGCGGGAAATTAGGAAGATAGACCAAGATAATCTCCATCACATCAGCAAAGAAGGTCACAGAGTGAGGACACACGAGAATTTGGTCACCGAGTGATGGGACATAAGAAGATACCTCAAATTGATTCTTCTAACGACAATGAAAGTAAGACACCTCCAAGGAGGAATTCAATCGAGATTCCATGGGAGACCTCGAGTGAGAGTGACGACTCTCCCAAGATGGCTAATAGAGCAACCAAGCAAAGATGTCCACCATTTTTAGGTGAGGGTAAGAAAGACCCCACATGGCATGCAGGAACTTGCATAACCATTTGGAGGGAAAATAATGTAAAGAGGAAGGTTGTCACTAGTGATGTAGTTTGTGACACTCTTCACAGTAATTAAAGACGCAAAATATGGTATGACATGGAAGATGTTGACATGGAAGATGTTAACATGGAGGATGTTTTGATGGAAGAAATTGTTATGGAAGATGTTTCCCAAATAGAACAACCCATCATACACTGAAAATTCCCTAAGGAATAATGGGATTATACGAGTTTGCAATTGGGCATTGTACATTGGTTGGGTGAAATCATACAGTGGGCAGAGATTGTATGATTTCAATTCAAGTTGTACAATGTGAGATTGTGTAATAGGAAATTGTACAATATGAAATCGTACAGAGTATAACCATACAAATTATTCCATCAATGGTTAAGACAGGGTAAAAGAGAGTCAATGTGGAGTTGTTTAAGGAGGTTGAGTAAAGAACCCCAAAGTGCTAAGGAAGAGAAAAATTTGACTTTGACAGTGATGGTCTTAGCAATTTTTCTATTGAGGTTTCGGGGCTCCGTGAGGTATGCTATCCCTCAACCCTACAAGGGACGCTGTCCCTTGACCCTGCAAGGGGGTTCCCACCCCCTTGACCCCCATCATAGGTGGAGAGGGGCGTTACCCATCATGTTGATGATGTTGTTCATCTTGAGCATGTTTAAGGCCACATGGTGGTGTAAGCTACATAATGAAGAGATGCTAGTTGTAGCAGACCTTTGGAATCGACGAAAGCTAAAGGATCCTGACAAGACTGAGATGCCTATGTGGATGGCCCAGTACGTAGAAGGTATTACCCAGGGGATTCCATATGATTGGGGTACCTATCTGGAGCAAAGAATGCACAAAGCATTGACGGAGAGACTAAAGAACTTTGGGATGGCCTTTCAAGCTATTGGTTTGCTTCTCAATGTAGTGATGGAAGCAGGGATGACATTCCCAGGGTTGACACAGCCTAGGGAGATTAGGCTAGATCAACCAACTATACTGAAATGGGTAAATACTATACCCATAGCCAAGGTGACTCTAGAGAAACCATGAACATGGAGTGAGTGACACAAGAGTGAATCTCAATAAGATACTTCTATAGAGAAGGATACTGATGTACATCATCGATGGAAATGCTCATGACGGTTGGAGCTAGAATTGGAACAATTGATACCTACTAGAGGGCAGCAGGAGCAGCCTCTCGAGAAAGAAAGGGAGAGTAGTCCGATTCAGATCAGGACGAGAAGGTAGAGAGAGAGGATGGTAGGAAAACCAGCTCCTGAAGTACAGAGAATGAAAGAGTTGGATTCAGAAGAGACGAAGCTGGATGAAGTGTATTGGGCAGAGGTAGAGAAAATAGTACGCTCGCCAAAATTTTTCTCTCAATATGAGAAGATGGATGCCTTTGACTTCTTTAGAGGATTTGAGGTAGGGCACGATGGAGTGGCCACTACCCAAGAGGAAGATCAAATACGAGCCTTGAACTCACAAGCAAAGAAAAGAATATTCACCTAGCGACTTCGACTCAATGGTAAGGAACATGATATCTGAAGACCATTGCTATTATGGCACAGGTATGCTATCCCATCTAGGATGATCTTGGTCCTCTGAATCTCCAAATTTGGCATAAGATTCTCAAAAGTGCCCTGAAGACCCTAATGAAATACAATGGCACTGAGGGAATTACCTAAGAGCACCTTGAAGATGTTGTTGCTCTAGCGACCCTCCATGGCATAGCCCACAAAGATATCATGATCAAATTTTTGGTCTTGTCTCTAGAAGGAAGGGTGTTGCAGTGGTACAAAATACTCAGGTATAAGAGTATCTGCTTATGGGTGGACTTAGTGGGAGAACTCGTCAACAGATTTGATGGTTCTCAGGATCCCTTTCAACTCCTGATGAACCTCTCCACCATCACGAGGGTAGCTCTAGAGTGTATCACGAACTTCAATATCTGATTTTTGAGGAGTTGAAGAAGAATTCCAAAGAAAATCTGATTGTCACCCACCCAAGCCCACCTCTACTATGTTTGAGCTTTCCACCTGGACATAAGCCTCCTCCTACTACAATAGGTGGAATATATATTCCCTCAAGTCTTTTAGGAGGTAGTACAAGTAGAGCGACTCCTCCAAGTAGGAAAATTGTAGTGGAGAGAACCTACTTCTCCATCACTTATTTTGGTGGTTGCTACCCTCATCCATATCGCATAGTATCCACCATCATGGTCATCATAAACTATGCAAAATTTTAGAATACAACCATTTAGAGCACAAGGGGTGCATATCTCCCAATACTGGTAAAAGGAATATGCAAGTATTACCCCAGTAATGAACAATGTGGTAGCTTACAACTTCCTTCAAGAGAAGTACTAGGAAGAAGAGAAGGGTCTAACAACAAGCTCTAAGTGCGAAGAGGGCACAATTTTGCACCCTTTTTGTATCCTTGAGCATAGCACGCAAGTACTCGATCGAGACCCAATAAGCATACCTCCTCAGGAGGTTGGTCCTGAGGAGATCCTGACAGTAGGGCTATCGCCATACAAATCCTCTTGTCACATCAAAGAGTTAGAGGATAACATACCCAAGGCCTCACAACCAATGGACTCTCAAAAGTGGTGATATTGGGGCCAGCCATCACCACAAATGATACTCGAAGAAGGATCCCATGTGGTAAATATCTTCACCACATTAATCATTAATTTTATGAGTAATGGCATACATGATAACATGCCACGTTGCATCTTGTTCATAACCTAGAAAACTTTGGGAAGGGGTCAGTCGGATTTCAAAGATGGACTAAAGTACAATCAGATCTAGTTCAGACATTGCAGATTCACTAGGTAGGTACCTAACACCAATTTTGTGGTGGTGGTATGCCAATCATGTTGTAAAATTTTGTGTAAATAATGTAAATAGGCTAACTAATAAATAATGTGGGGAGAGCACAAAGTGGTGTGGTTCGACATCATTAGATCTGGGTGATTCAAAGTGGAAGGTACCTTTTTTTTTTTGCATTTTCTTGTGTCTGTGTTTTGTCGTGACTCCATTACCCAATGGATAAATGCCTAGGTTCAATTGCATCTAGAAGAACTGAATACCTCGCGAGCTGCAAAAAGTGTTGGCATTTTTGCCACACTATAGTCAGAAGTGAAAAAAGGCAAAAACCAGGAAGCAACCATTTTTAGTAAATCAATCCAAATGAACACCTATGGAATTGAAAATTTACCCAAAGAAGGGGAATTGAAAAAATAGACTTATGGTGAAATAATACCCCTATATCCCAAACGGTTTTAGAGATATTAAAGTTTTCATCTCGAGAAATTTCTCCAACACAACTTAAAAATGCAATATGAAGACCTTAGAGGCCCCGAAGAAGGATGAAAATTTACCTCAATGACCTTTAGGTTATTGTCAATAACCTTGAGGTAATTGAGATGTTTTAGATCTCTTCCCAACATTTCCAATGATATATTAGAATAGACAATCGGTTCAACGAATCAAAATTTATGGCTCCGGGAAGTTCTACCATCAAAAATCCTTTTGGGCACTTCTTGGGCGAGAATCATTTTCACGCAGTTTTCAACAGTGAAATTATTTTTCAAGAAGTTTCATCCCAGACACAACAACAATAGTCTGGGACAATTTTCATGGGGGAAAATATAAAAAAAGGGTTGCGCCATCGAAAATGGTCTAAGAGGAGTTCGCTAGCAAAAACAAAAAAAGATAAGTTAAGAGGATTTCACCCAAATTCATGCATTTCTCACGGTCAAAGTCAATTTTGCCCCTCTTCTAGGCGACTTGCTATTTTCGGATGATTTTGGAGCAAAAAAAGTTTGAGGGTATTAGTGGAACGAAAACATGTGTTGGTCAAGGATGTTTTTGCCCCAACTAAGGGGCAAAAATCATTTTTGCCCCTCTTTTGGGTGAATTGCAAGTTGAAGATATTTTTGGACAGCAAATGATGAGTGGACGTCGTTCGGGTGAAGGTTGTGCTGGTCAAAGTCAAATAAAAATTAAAGAAAGCGTCTGCCAAGGTAATTTCGTCCTATTTTGAGCAAAAACAATGATTTTACCTGTTTTGAAGAAAAGGTCCAAAAAAAGCATCCTCATGCACTAGTCAAAGTGAAAGTCACCCCAACTTGGGGAGAAATTTATTTTCACCCTCCTTTAGGGGTGCAATTCTATTTTTTGCCCCTAATTTAAGCAAGACAACATTTTGGGGTAAAATTCCTCAGAGAATATGATTTCGAGGCAAAAACAACCGAACGAAGGGCGAAACTCCATGGTTGAGCGCAACTCTCAACGAAGTTACTTTCGAAGGTGCCATTGTTGTAGATATTTTTTGGGAAGGGCTAGAAATTGATGGAATTTAATTCTTGAGGTAACGAAAGTAATATTTAAGAATTCATGCTGAAGAGTTACCGACGTTAAATGTTGTGCTCCTGATAGTTGTATGATCTTGTTCATTTCCAAAGTGCCATCCGTTGATTTTTCTATTTTTCAAAACAAAGTTAATTTTTGATGGGTCTTCCTGGTGAAGATAGAATTCTAAGGCACAATACGACGAAACGATAATCCAGATTTAATGATCAAGCTCCTGATCTTCACGCGACATTGTTGTGTTTCGATGCACCGACATCTTGAATGATTTTCTATCATCCATTTTTGCTGATTTCCCAAGCGCCCTCCATGAAAGAGGGATCACTGCTTCCTAAAGAATATTTTGATTCAATCATCACTGCTATCGAGGAGAAAATTGCTATCACTGGTCTTTGACTAGCCAACATTTTGTTTTAATACACATTTAATTTTAGAGGCAAAATCCTCTATAAATACTAAGCATTTTGATGTAATGAAGGAGGATGAACATTTCATAAAAAAAATGCTTTGAGTTTTATGCATCAATTGAAGGATTCTTGGCTTCTAGTTCCTGGAGTAGTGTTGTATGCAATTATTTTTTGCTTTTCATTTCTGTTAAGTCCGTGATCTCTATTAGGTAAATATAAATTCTGCATTTCTGAATTTAATTCATGGTAGAGACATGAATGCTGAAATATTCATTGGAAATTATCCTTGCAATCTATGAATGGTTCCTATGCTTTCATTTCCATTACATGTTTATTAAAACTTGATTTGGGTTTTAGTTGCTAGTTTATCCCCACCTTTCATCTCTATATCATAGCCATATCTCTCATTCTTTTCTGTCATTTCCCATCTCTTTCCTGTTACCCTAATCTTTAAACCGAATTAGATTAGTAAGGGAACTAGCCCTCTCTGGAGATTGGCCTAAAGGACATCTCTCTCCTTCAGCCTTTCAATGTTGGTCGGGTCTAGGGTGCATATATTTTATGATTAGCCAGGTTCATGACCAACAATAAAGGGGATGTTAGGATAATTAAAATTATTAAATTATTTAAGTTCTAGAAGATCATTAGTGTATGCTTAGATAATTCTCTAGAAAGGTCATGCTAATAACCTTGGTTAGCTATTGTTAACAAGTTTTTAGAGAGAATATTATATCAAAGCTTTGAAAGGAATGATGAAAAAATGCAAAACATCGAACCAAGCCACAACGATCAAGGGGTTGAAGCAACACCACATTAACCAAAATAGAGAGACTAAAAAACAGAAACAAGATAATGGAAGTTAACACAAAAACTATAATATTATATCATATATCAAAATTGATAATACAATGAAGACGCATTTATTAAATAGGTAAGGAAGATACACCATAGCTGTAGGACCAACAAAGAGATAAGGATCAATATCCACTGTACAAACAGGGAGGTGTGATATGATCCGTGGAGAAAAGATCTCAATTCTCTAAATGTAATCAATGAATGTAACTCCCTAGGAATTCCAAATATCCCCATAATATCTAAATAAGATAAAAAAACAAATATCCACACATAAAGCGGGTGGGGAATAATAAACTAAATTAATATAAAATAAAGTACCTAGGTGAGCATGAGCTAGAGTCTAAACACCTACTCTAATAAGCTTTAGTTAGAGTTAATATATTATTATACACTAAGTTAGGTTGAGTGGTTACTGGCTAATCATAGCCACATATCTTGTATATATTCATGCATTCAATTAATGAAATTTTAAGTTCTCTGATCAACAAATAATAATTCACTAGTCTAGAATGATCACACTTTTTGGATGATCACGCCTTTTAGCCAATCACACTATTTGAATGAATCACTCTTTTCATACAATTGATTTTCTATCATTCTTTAAAAATTAGGGGCTTGAAAATTGTCATTCTAAGGCTAGAAATTTTTTACTTCTTGTCTTTTATGGACTATAATTAGTAAGAATTCAAAGGTAATAGCCAAACTACTACATTTTTTGGTGACTTATTAGGATTTCAAGCTTGATTGGCAAGAGATATTAGGTCATGTCTTCATTCTTAGATATTGAGTCTTCCAAATTAGAATCATATCACTATGGATTTATGAAATTTATGGATCTCCCTAGATTTTATGGAAATATGATTAATAAACCTATTACTCTGTGTCACTTGGTAACTCTAGGTCCATCTATATCTTTGCATTGCCAACAAGATATTCATACGAGCTTTTGGAGAGTTATTTTTGCCTTGCTATTTCTTTGAGTTTTCTAAAAAATAATTCTATCTTGGTGACCTTATAAAAATTACTTTTCCATTGTTCTTCTATTTTCTCTATCTACTCACATATAAGGAGTTGTCCTTAACTATCAAAGACATTGGGAACCTACTAGTTGTTGCACTTATTTCATCATCTCATGTATGGGTGCCTTTAGGGCGTTGCAAATGTTCTAGTATTATTGTGGCCTTCTCTATATGTTTAGAATTATTTTCAACTACTTGATTATAATATTTCTATCAAACACCCATAGTTGCTTAACTTGATCAATCAACATCCTGGAAAACTGATCCAAAAATTAGAATTTCAAGTTAAGGAAGATCAAGAAAGAGTACAATTAAGAAATAAAAAAGTATAATAGACTAGAACACAAATATATAAGAAAAATAACATAATAATTTTATTGCTAAAAAACTATAGTATAATGCAAGCAATCTCTGAGAAGAGATGTACGACTATAACATTACATTCATAACTTATGCTTTTTACAGTTAGGGATGCACCTCCCTTTATACAATATTTGGTGTATTAGAAATACATTATATTGAATATGGAAGGTCACCCATATGGAATGTGGTGGGTCACCTTCCATAAGTTAGGTCATTCATATGGAAATCTGGTGATTCACCTTCCATGAGTTAGAATTTCATCCATATGGAAATGTGGTGATTTACCTTCCATGAGTTATAAAGTGCATATTAAATGAAAATTACATACATGTAACTTATATTTTTGTGATTTATATTCTATTGATGTGTCAACATGGATAGAGATGCAATTTGGCTATGAAAATCTAAAAATAGGAAATTACTATTTTTATTAAATATTTTGTTTTGCATTTTTAGGGCCTTTAGAGTGTTTTTCCACATAGTTGCTAGCAACTATATCTATGATAGATTTGCCTACTAAATTTATTTTGCTGGCAACTATATCTATGATAGAGTTGCCTATTGAAATTATTTTTCTCCCTCTAACCTTTCCAATGTTTTTTCAAGGGGATCAAAATGGTCTCGAGAACAAAGTTATGTCCTTGATAGTATGGTTAGAATAAAAAATAGGGTTTTGGGCATAAAGTCATTCCCTAAAAAGGTTGCATGCGTATATAATTCCTACCCCTTGGAAAATAATGTTTACCATTACATCAACCTTTGACATTAGGTATGGAAATTATTTCTTCATTTGAATTTTGTGAGCCATTTTCCTTGCTAAACAAGTTGTGCTACCCTCACGACTTTATAAATCTTAATGGTTTTCCTTCTAGTGGTATTAGTCCATATATCAACAATTTTATCCTCCTCCATTGGTGCTAAATTATTTTTATTGAGTTCTTCAATGTCTAATTGTTCTGCTACTATAGAAGTTTCAACAAATATGGATGATAGGGCTTGATAAGTTCAACATTGGAGACTAGATAAAAGCCAAGATAATATGGGAGATTCAATTCAAAGTCACTCTACCACCTTTCGGGTGATGGTGTATGGTCCATAGTGAAGAGGTATTATCTTCCTATGGGGTCCTACAAGTCTCTTTCTAAAAACATAACCATACATTATATGCAACCTTGAATTGATGTAGAACTCGATGCTAGTCATGATGTTGCTTATATTTTTTATTAATTTTTTCTAAGAGGCCATGGATCTATTCTTGAATATGTTGAATTTGTTCCACAAATAGTGTTGTCTTTTTTGCTTCTTTTTTTTTTTTTCTGTGAGGTGAGTACTCCATGGGTTGCATAAGAGGATACATCATTGGGTGCCAAGGGTTGGAACCAAAAATATATATGAAATAGGCTATGTTTGGTAGATCTATGCAAATCTTGATTGTACCCATGTTGAATGTAGGGGAGTCTCTCATCCTGTGTGCATGGATGCTTGAGATTATACATCTAAAGAAGCTCTATAATCAGTCATTTCACAAATTCTATCTGACCATTAATTTGAGGATGGAAGGTTGTGGACATCATCAACTTGGTGTCCATCATGCTCTGTAGGATGGACCAAAAAATGCTAAAAAATATGCTATCCTTGTCAAAGACAATTAACTGAGATGAAATCCATGGAGACAAATTTCTAAGGCTTGGATGTTAATGACAATGGTGTCTACAATCATTACTTCTTATTGGTTTCTTTGACAATAACACAAAGGGTACATAACATGATCTATGTCTTGAAATCATTTCTTTTTTTGGGTCAATAAAGGTACTTTTGAAGAATTGCCAACAATTTTTCCATCTCAAAGTGACCCACTACTTTGCTAAAGTGTCTTTTTTAATCATATTTGAGTGCTTCTTAGTCGGTAGATAAATATGTCCCATGTGATGGAGAATATTTTCTTGCAAATAAAAATAAAATACATGCTTACCCACATGAAGAGCTTGATATGTATCTACAAAATCTAAATATATTCCATACAAGGTGGACCAATTAGAAGTATCATGTCCACAAGAATTAAGAATGATGGTACTGCTATGATTGAAGGTTGATTCAAACAATCTTGTACTAAATCAACACTCCCTATCTTATTCTTGATGATCAAATGGAACTGTTGTAGACATTTGGCTCATTTTTTATGCCTTTTATTTGTTAGCTTACTATGAAATTAAATGAAATCCAAAGACATGTGAATTGTATGGATGATTGTTTCCTTTCCCAAGATGTATTGCTTTCATTATTTACATGCTTGAATAATGGCATAAAGCTCTTTGTCATAAATGGAATATAGTTTAATTGCTTCACTATGGTAGGCAATTGGATACCATTTTGTGTGAGGAAAACTCCCAATGCGTACTCTATTGCATCATTCATTACCTTAAAATTTTGATGTATATAAGGTAGGAAAAGTATAGGAGTTGAGCACATTGATCCTTCAAACTCTAAAATACCATCTATTATGTATCTCTTCAAAAAAACTTGAGTTTGACATCTTATTTGGTCATTTGGTGTAGTGTCCAAACACAAATATTTGATAGAAATTATGAAGAACCAAAAATTTATCAAGCTTTGTTATAGTCTTTGGGGTAGACCGATCTCTAATTACCCGAATCTTCTTGAGATAAACATGGACTCTCTCTTTTCTAACAATATAATAGAGGTATTGAATCTTTCTCATGCCAAATAAAATATTTTCCAACTTAGTATATAACTTATTATCTTTAAAGAGTTTGAAGTAATTATCAAACATGTTGCAAATGTTCCTCCCATGCCTTCCTATATGTAAGAATGTCATCTAAATACTGTTGAAATTCATAGTATCTTTATAAAAATAAGCAACTCATCCACTTAAATATTATATAAAAATAATAAAAAAAGAGATAAAATTTATGGGGTGCCCATAGGCACCATAAATAATCATTGTATTATCCATGTATAAGAAACACAAAACTCAAATACAATGGATGGAGTGGTGGGGGTATTTATACCAATATGAAATCCCCAAATTACATAAATGAGTTTAACCTAGTATGACATAACAAGAGGGCTTTAAGGTTAATTACAAGTTATAAGATATGTTTATCCATAACATGTTTAACCATGGCCCATGCAAATTACATAATAAAATATTACAATATATTAAAAATTTTATATAATGATTGCCATTAGGATTATACAAGATTATATTATACAATGTCAACCTTGGCCAAAAGTCATATTACACTTTCAATACCCCTCATAATCAAAATTAAGGGATCAAAGAGAGAAATCATTAGTGACAGTAATGCCTTTTCCCTATAATTAATCCTCTAGTGGGACTACACTTGAGGCAAATCCTTCTAAAGCCCCCTCATCATTTGGAAGATGTCTACCCATCTTCGAAAAATCAACTTAAATACTTTGTAACTTTAACAAGTAGTTCTTGGTTGGTTGTCCTTCCTCTTGCAATACCTAAAAATGGTCTCTTATTTCTTTGAAGATGTAGCCCAGGCCTTGGGACCCTGGGTCTTAGCTTCCTTAGTTTTGAATTCCTTTGTAAGAGCCTGTATTTGTGAAGTACCATCACAATTCCTCATTGCTACATAAAAATGAACTACGGAAGAGAAGCTAATAGAGTAATATTTTTGTGTTTGCAAAAATATTTTAATCATATATGAATCATTAGATTCAACATCTGAAAAGGAGAGGGATTAGCAAAGACAATATTCATATATTTTACATTAACTTATGTTTTATCTCTAGAAGATGCAATATCCGATGTTAATACGTTAAATATCATAATATTATCCTGAACATTATCAAAACCAATTTGAGAAATGAAATCTCTAGTTTTAAGTTAATTACTTCAATTGTATTTACTTTCCCAAATAATTGATGCAATTTTGACCATACTATGATAGGTCCTCTTTATTTTTTGATACAGAAAAGTAATCCTAGTTCAATCAACAAGGATAATATGCCAAGAGTTTCATGTTCTTTATGCTAACAAGTTTATTCATGAAGGGTTGTTGCTTTATGTTCTTGAAATATGCACCACAAGTTTTTAGTGCATAATAGGCTATTAATTGAATTGAATAAATACTATAATCTTGTACATTGAGGTGAGGAACTAGGGCTTGGTGATCCATATTACATAATTTGACCCTTAATGCTATAACACATCCTTGAACTAATTCTACTAGTGCATAGAGCATAAAAAATTATGGTATTTGAAAACAATGGGTTTAAAATGTGAAAGTTATGGCCTCTAGAAGTTTTATCCTAATGTAGCTAAAATGCAAAATATAAAGCTCCAAACCTTAGAAATTTATTATCTAATCATTTGTTGCCACTTGGTATTATATTATATGTTGTTGTCCACTAATATTTTACCACCTTAATGCTTCTGATCCTATACAATTATAATAATTTTTTTATTCTAATTGGTTGAAGGAAGTTCTATATGTAATGTTCTTAACTACATGGCACATAGGGGTGCCATATCGACTACCATGTCACCCATATCTCATTTACCTTTTGCAAAATACCCTAGCAGTTTTAGGGGGTTCAGAACTTGGTCTCATAGGTCCTAAGCATATCGTTCTATCCAAATTAGCATGCCAATATTGTGAGGTAAAAATATATCCCTTTTACTTATTCTCCTACTAACACATAACAACAAAATCAGATAGGTGCAATATGATGAAAATAGAGGTGCATGTGGTTTAAGCACACATCCTATCTCCCCTAACAACTTCCTACTATCAAATCTATCATCATGAATGATGGTGTTTGAGAAGCCTAACCTATAGAAGACACATAACATCCATTATATAAAGAAAAAGATATCGTAAATCGATCAAACAACTTGAAGTCTTCATTGCATGATACTACCATGTTATGTCATTACCTAAAATAAAAGAAAATATTGAAGTTGTAATTTGGTTCTTGGATAAGGCCAACATTGTGTGATGTATTGAATAGGCCTAAGGAAATTTGATTATACAATGTATTTATTATTTATAATATTTTATTATGTAAGCCCAATGGTCCATGGTTAACCTTGTTATGGAAAACCCTCTTTATAGCTTGTAACCTAAGGCCCTCATTTTCTGTTAACTGAGGTTAAAATCTACAATGTATTTGGGGTTTTGTTATTACTATAAACACCCCTCCCACTCATTTATTTATCAAAATGCTGTATAATATTTTTCTGAATAGGTTATATGTGGATTCTATTGGGGGCCACTCCCATCAAAATACCAGAATATTACATTTGCTATAGCAAACATTTTTATCACAATTTTTTCTCTTCTTTTTTCTCTTAAATATATTCTTCAACTTCCTCAAAGTGCTATGTTTCCACAATCAAGTCCTTGACATCATTTTTATTAAGACATAAAATCTCACTTGGCTAGTTGTCTTCTAAAATTTGAATTTCATGGGGATATAAATCAACACCATAATTCACTAATTTATTTGCTACTCAATTTCCTTCTGTATAAATATGCTCACACTGCCAAGATATTGCCTCTAGTAATAGATGATGAACATCAACAATGATATTATTTTTTACCCAATCTCCACATCTATTTTTGTTAATAACATTGATGATAATTTGTGAGTCCCTCTCAATTGAAATATATTTCCATTCTTTTTCTACTGCAATTTTAATCCCAATAAGAAGTGCCCTAGCCTTTGCATAGTTGTTAGTTGAAGTTCCATATGATTCTGAATAAGTGAGGAGAATTTTACCTTCACTATTTCTAAAAACACCACCTCCATCAACTTTTCCTATATTTCCTTTAGAAGCACCATCAAAATTAATTTTGATAAACCCAAATTTTGGACATTTCCATTTTACCATAGATCGAAGTAGATCCTTTGTTTTAATTCCATTATCACAGATGACTCTTCCATGTATGTTCAAATCCTGTAGCCAAGTTATTAGCACTTATTTTTCTACAATTGAGACTTCCCATGATGAGCACCATATTTGTAGATATTCTGCAAGAGAGGCATTGATACAGTTCCAAACTTGGGCATGATTTTGATATTTATTTTTAAAAATTCTATTATTCTTTTCAAGCCATAAATTCCAACAAATAATGGTAGGGCCAATCCTCCAAAGAATACTCTTTCAATGTTGATGGAGATACCCAATATAATTTCATATTTTTTAAAAAGTAACCCCAAATGGTGTGAGAAAACAAACAATGAAGAAGTAAATGGTCCGAAATTTCTAAATACTTCTCACACAAGACATATATGAAGGGTCCATAATATCCTCTTCTTTGTAGATTCTCTCCTGAAATAATCTTACTTTGAACTTCTAACCAAAGAAATGTTGAGGCCTTAGGGAGAGCCTCTAATGACCAAACATTCTTCCAAGGAAAATATTTGGGAGAAGGAAATTTTGATTGTAATAAATCCTCATATCCCAAATTTACTGAGTATCCACCATCCTTGTATAATATTATCTATGGTTACAATGATTATTTATGGTGCCTACGAGTGCCCACCAAATATCTATCTCTTTTGTTATTCATTTGCTTTCTATATAAATTTGAGTGAATGTTCTTGCTTTCATTTTTTTAGAAATATTATGAATTCTAATATGGTATTAGAGTGGGTGCTGGTCATGCAGGACTTACCTTTGGAGCTTTTGATCCTCCTTTCAAACTCTAGGATGAATTTATTCTCTTCCACTATTTCTAATATTTTTGTTTTTCTTTTATCGTATTTGAGATTGTTGTTTGTTTTTCTCCTTTAAATCTAAAGGTAAACTTGAAAGAAAATACAATTTTGAATTTGAATTTAAAAACTTTGGCAACAACCACATTTTGTGTGTGCTCATGTGCTCGTAATGCTGGTAGCCAATGCCATCACCTTTGGGTGCTTCTGATAGTAACTCCATAGGGGGATGCACTATCTCTACCAACAATGAAGGGGCAACACAGTTATTATGCAATGGTTTGCATAAGCTTAGACATTCAAGGGTTGGGGGTTTTATTCCTCATGTGACCCACCATTTTGCATATAAATGTACATTAGGAAATAAAAGGTTCTATAGAACCATTATTTTTCATCTAGCAACATGGTGCATTATCCAAAAGGATGATTATGGGAGAGTATAAAGGTGTAAGATCCAAGTTCGAGCCTTCATGGTGAGGGACACACTATCTCTAAAAACAATGGAAGGACAACATAGTGATTATGAAATGGTTTGCATAAGCTTGGGCATTCAAGGGTTGGGGGTTTGATTCCTCATGTGACCCATAATTTTGCACATAAGTGTACAATAGGAAATAAATGGTTCTATATAACCATTATTTTCTATCTAGCAACATGGTGTATTAGCTAACAAGATGATTATGGGAGAGTAGAAATATGAAGGATCCAAGTTCGAGCCTTCATGGTGACCATTTTTCTCCCAAAGGAAGACTCATATGGTGTTGGTTATGGCATCACTAGTGAATATTTCATATAGAAGTTCATGGTCAGCTAGCAAGGCTACTCCCTGTAGTGCATTCAAGACCCTAAGGTTGCAAGGTTGAGTATTTATGTAGAACCTTTTTTGGTGTGAATAATTTGAAAGTTAAACATAAATATGGAATCTTGGCTTCCCATTCTCAATGGAAGGCTTATTGCCTTGGTAACACCAAGGCTCTTAGTAATGAGAGGTATCGAGTTCTAACCCCTTGGAGAATTTTTTTAGATCATTTAGAATATACCAAACCCTTGGATGATGTGGTAGATGATATGGAAATCTTTAGCACCATGTCAAATATTTTTCCTCTATATATGCTTAGCCAATCAGAATGATGCAACTGTCAATAACTAAGCAAATCAAAGGAGTTGAAATGGCTAAAGGTTATTATATTGAATGAGTGAATCAAATTTTGCCAACCGGTAGGTTAGGATAGGTCCTTGCAACCCTAAGGTTTAAGCTTTTAATTTTTAGCTTTTTAGGGTCCATTAAAAAATTTTTAGAGGCCATAACTTTTGCATGTGAAAGTGTTTTGAGCCTTTTTCAAACTGTATGATTTTTTGAGCTCTACACATTGGTGGTATCAATTCATATACCTACTATGGTGTTAGGGCTTAAATTGTGTAAGGTGGACTACAAATCCCCAATAACTTATGTTAATGAGAAAACTATAGTGTTTGGTCAACTCAGATGATCAACTTGCTATAAAGTAATAACCTATGGTGCATCCTTCAAGAGGATAAGGTAGTTACTCTTGATGATGAAACTCACTATAAAAAATAAGAAGAGGCTCTAGGTTTGATTTCCTTGCTGATTGAATTAGAGCTACTTTTCCACATCAAATATGAGAGTGACCCTATCAAAGGTATGGTGAAAATTGGATGACCTTTTTGGGAAGGTTAATACTACTAAATTAAGTCACCTAGAATTAAATATTTCCTCTCTTAAACTGGTTGTGTTGAGGACTATATTATGAGATTCAAGGATTTGAGGAAAGATATTGCATCTTCTAGAGGTAAAAAGAAAGATGATGCATAACATATTAAGATTGTCTTTGCTAATATCTCTTTTTCATTTCAAGTGTTGAACCTAAAGGTTCATATGTTTCCTATTTTCTTGGAATCCCAAAAGACTTACTCTTGATTAGTTTTTCCTCTTCTAGTTCACTTTTAGGTGACAATGTAGGATTATGGTGGGACCACAAATACAGGCTTATGCAAAGGAATCCAAATATAATAAGGCTAAGATCTAGGGGATCAAGTTCCAAGCTAAGTCTTCAAAGAAAATGAAGACCACTTATAGATATTATAATAGGAAGGGACATCCAATGAAGAATTGATTACTAAAGTTTCTAAGGATTGAAACTAAAATATTGAATCTAGGTGGACATCTTCCATATGATGAGGGAGATTTGAAAGGATTTGTTTCAGCTACAGAGGACCACTAGAGAATCCATTATGGGGGTAAGATATTATTCTCACTAATATCTTCTCTCCTTGGCCCCTTAGTTTAGATTATGGAAGATGTTGAAATTACAATATGTTTATTGGCCAAGGTCAACATTGTGTGATGTAATGGATAGGCCTAAGGGCATTTTATTGTACAATACATTTAAATTTTGTAATATTTTATTATGTAAGCCCAATGGTCCATGGTTAACCTTGTTATGGTTAAACCCTCTTTATGATTTGTAATTAATATAAATCCCTCTAGTAATGCCAACTTAGGTTAAACTTTATGGTGTATTTGGGGTTTTGTTATTAATATAAACACCCCCACTCATTTATTTATTAGAGTACTATGTAATATTATTTATGATTATAGTGATTATTTATGGTGTCTATGGGTGCCCACCAAATCTCTCTCTTTCTATTTCATCATTCTTTTGCTTTTTGTATAATATTTGAGTGAATGTTCTTGCTTTTTTATATTTATATAAATATTGTGTATTCTAACATAAAAAAGTTTCAATATTTTACCTGCTACTCTTAAAAATTCACTATAACTATTAACCTCATAGTCCAAAATAGCACCCACAATGATTTGAACTTAGGTATATTCCATATGAACACCTTAAAAGGTGTTCAACTAGCCATAATGGACATGTTTCTAGGTGGGTTTGTGCATGTCCCTTCTCCATGAAGAAGGGATTTACACATTGCAATTTATTTGAGTGCAAAGCAAAAGCTAGTGCAAGGGAATCATGGTACATTTGAATTCAAATTTGTACATGATTTTTCTTCCTTAGCCATCCCTTTCAAATGTCAATTTTTTGGAAGCTAAGGATTGAGATCCTCCATTTTTTATTTATGAAACCTTTTTTCAGGAAGAGAAAAAAGGATTTTCCATAATGATTTTATAACAAAAAATTGTAAAAAAAGAATGAGAACACCTTTTTGCCTCTTATGCAAAAATGACTTATGAGGCATTTAGAAGGAAATTGCCCTAGGATTCAAATGAAATATCAGAGGCTCCAAAAACCATTTCTACTTTACCAAGTGAGGCAGAACCATGTTCAATATGATACCATGTTGGAATTTACAATATTTCTAGAAACAAATAGAAGCAATGCATCCATCCAAAGAGAAATGAAATTTTTGTGTGGTGCTCATAGCGTTTGTAAATAATCATCGTATTACCTATGAATAAAAATAACAATAGAGTAAATGGCCCTAGGATTTGAAAGAAATATTAGAGGCTCCAAATAGTATTTTTGTGTGATCAAGTGAGGCAAGACCATGTTTATTTTTATACGATGTTAAAATTCATAATATTTCTAAAAATAAACAAAAGTAATCCATCCACTCAAATCTTATACAAAAAGCATAAAAGAATAAAAGAGACAAAAAAGTTGTGGGGCACCCATAGGGATTATAAATAATCATTGTATTATTTATGGATAAGAATCACAACACTCCAATACAATGAACATAGTGGTAGTGATATTTGTACTATTACCAAATCCCCAAATTGTATAAATACATTTAACTTAAGCTAATATAACAAGAGGGATTTAATGTTAGTTACAAGTTATAATATGGTATTAACCATAATAAGGTTAAATATAACCCATAGGTCTTACATTATAAATTATTATGATAAATTAAATACATTGTACAATGATTTCCCTTAGGCCTACACAAGATTGAATCATACAATGTTGACCTTGTCCATAAGCGAGATTATAGTTTCAATAATTAGACTACTACAAATGAGGTGGTGTAGGGATGTAGGATGTAATCCATCATCCTCATGAATGTAGTATGTGTATTTTTTATGCCAAAAAGCATAACAACCACTCAAATAAACCCTTATTAGATTTGAATATAGTACTTACATATGTTAGTAGGCTCTATGGGTGTTTGTTGATAGCCAAATTTAAAATTATTTTTGGTGAAAAAAATTGTACCATGGAGTTGGTCCAACATCTATTTGAGAGAGTGGATAGTGGTTATTCCTAGTATTTCACTCAAAATTGTGTAGTCAATATATTGCATATTTCTTTGGATCTAAGACAATTGGACTACCATATGAATGATGTTAATCCATGATCTCAACCTTGATTCCATTCCATGTTGCTACATTCTCCTTTGTTTAGTGTTCATTGCATGCTCTCTCTCTACCATGCACATAGTAAACTATGTCTCTACCAAAACTGACTCTAACACTTCCTTTATGTGTGTGAGGTCTTGCCTACAACATAGCATCAGATGAAAACATCCTCTATAATTCCACCTATTAAATCCTATTAGAAATTCATGGCCTTCTCTACAGTCCTTCTATAGTCAAATTTATTGGATTTAAATTTATAAAACTTTTAACAACTGCTTCTTAATAGTCTACCTATAGATGGTATAGTCTTGGACAACCTCCTCCTAGATGGTGCAACTTTAAACAACTTGAATGTAAATGGTTTGGAATTTGATGAATCAGCCCTTTATGGATCACCTTTGGACAACTTATTATGTGCAACCTCCCTACATCCATATGATAGCATTTGTAACTTCCCAGATGGCCCATACACTCAAGTTTAGCTCAAAATTTTATCTTTAAGTGGTAGTTCGTATGGCCTATATGGTCTAATATCATTTATGAAAATATTCTTCATAATAGTTAGATACTTTCTTCCTTGAATAGAATAATTGTGACTTCTTCTTCCATCTTTATTTATTGCAATATTTTACTACAACCCTTGTACCTATTGTAGATACCTAAAACACGCCATTTTTAGGAGACTACTCATATGGACAGCTTTGCAGACCATATGAATGATCTTGGACCTTTCCAAGGTAAAGTAGTGGTTTTAACCACTCAATTTAGGTATCTTGGACCTATTCAACCTTAGCCATGGATGGTATCTACAACTAATATCTCAGTCATTATTGACACCCGTGGCTAGGGTGCTAGCTACGCTTAAGAGTTGCAACTAGCTCTATAACTGATTTGTCCTCTCGAGTCGAGTCAAATTGGTTGTTACAATTGCATTTGCAACCATTTGGGTGGTTTTGAGTGAGGAAGCTTTTGTATTCTTCCTCTCAACTACTCTAACCTATTAGTTCTTGATCTTGGTTTCTCAATGACGGTAGGATGAGGATTTGAGAAGGCTATAAGACCCCCCTCCGAATTGGAGAGGGTAAGGAGAAGAGTTTCCAAGTTTAATGCAGTGAAGCCCTATCAAATTGGAGAGCCAATTGCACCTTGTGAAGAGCAACAAGATGCTGCCAAAATCCAATTTGATCATCAACCTTGCAATAATGGAGATCTCAAGAGCTTGAGGAGCAAGCTTGATAATTGACACACATCCATTATGAATTTAGACAAATTACATCGCAAATCTATCACAGAACACCGAGGCAACCCTTGATCATCAATTGCATGGAAGAATTAGGAGTTTTAGGTCCTGGTTGCAAGAGAAATATTCTCCCTTAGCTGTGGCTTTCAGTTACGGCTAATAGAGCCAACTACTTCAAGAACCTGTGGCTAGGGTTTGAGGCACTTTTCCTTCCATTCTAGCAGTAGGATCTCCATTCCAGTTATGCAAATAGGTTAATATAGCTTAGATCAATACTCATTTACCATAGAATGCCCCCCTTGAAATCTATCACATGGTCTTCCATAATCCTTGAACTGAAAGGAAAGATTTTTAATTGGATAATCCAATCATCCCACCTATTCCTAGAGAGCCACATCTAGAGTATGGGGAACAATATGGAAATGTAGAGTATATGTCATGTGGTCTTGGAGATTTCATTCATTCCATCAACATGATATCCATGGATTTGACCACTCCACTTCACAATCTATATGATCCTTTGAAATATTTATACCTCAATCCTGAGGCCATTGATTTCAATTGTGCTAATTCGTCTTTGGAGCCTAAATATTTCTTCCCTAACAAAGAAATGTTACAATTGTTCCATTTTGTGCTAGGCTGTGCATATAATGTTTCTCACGCTGAAGGTAATTCCAATGTGAAATCTATAAATCCAATGGATGACATCCATTTGATCCCTACACCTCACCATATTGAGGAGGGATCATACATGTCAATAGAGGAAACCTTCAAAGTGGATATCAGCGAAGATCCCACGAATCCAAGGAAGGTTAAATTTGGAGATATTTTATCTCTCGAGGAGTGCACCACCCTTATTCCTTTATTAAAAGAGAAACCTGATCTCTTTGCTTGGACTTAAAAATATATGCCAGGTCTAGATACAAAATTGGTTACTCATAACCTTTTGCTAGATCCCACAAAGAATCCAGTAAAGCAATATATCAAGAAATGCATTCAACCGTCGCTTTTATGGTTAAAGACAAATTGTAAAAACTGTTGGATGTAGAATTCATCATTTCCATTGACTATCCGAAATGGGTATCAAACATGGTACATATAGGAAAACCAGATGTAAGAATCTATATTTGTATGGATTTTAGAAACCTCAATAACTTAACACCAAAGGACTAATTCTCGTTGCCTAATATCGATGCTCTGGTAGATGCGATCGGAGGTCATGAGATGCTCTTCCTAATGGACATGTTTTCTAGTTATAATCAAATTTGGATTAAGGTTGAAGACCAGTATAAAACTATGTTCACAATGCCATGGGGGACCTTCTACTACAAGGTAATGCCATTTAGTATTAAAAACACTGGTGCCACATATCAACGAGCCATGACATATATATTTCATGACTACATGCACAAAATCCTCGAGGATTATGTCAATGACTTATTGGTTAAGTCATTGCTATGTTTAGAGCATGTCGAGGTTCTCAGGAAAGTCATTGATCAGCTGATAGAGCATAATATTAGGTTGAATCCCAAGAAGTGTGTCTTTGGTAAAACATCAGTAAAACATCAGGTAAACTCTTGGGATTCATTATTTCTAAACGAGGAATCAAAGTTGACCCAACAAATGTTAAAGTCATTTTAGAAATGTGTTCTCCAAATAATATCAAGGAATTGAGAAGCCTATAGGGCTTCATCGCACAATTATCAGAAAAATACCAATGCATGAATCAATTGCTACACAAGGGGGTCCCATTTAATTAGGATAAGGACTGTCAAGAGGTATTTTATGAGATCAAGCACTTCCTGGAAACACCACTAGTTTTAGCTCCATCTCGACCAAAGGTGTCATTCCTATTATATATATCTTCCACTAAATTTGCATTGGGAACCATGTTAGCCCAAAAGAACGTGCAAGGCAAAGAATAGGTAATATATTACATTAGCCGAACTCTGGTCAGTTATGATATACGATACACATATGTGGAAAAACTATGCTTAGTAGTGGTCTTTACGACGAAGAAGTTGCGTTACTACATGTTAAGCCATACGACATATGTGGTATCAAAACAAAATATTTTGTAGTACATGATGAGTAAAACATATCATAATACACGTACTACAAAGTGGATCATGCTATTGACCAAATTCAACCTAGAATTCATTAGTCAAAAGACTATCAAGGAATAAGTCATAGCAGATCAACTGGCATAGGCTCATCTTTAGGATCATAGGCCTATTTTCATAGAGCTTCTTGATGATGTAGTCTTTGCATTATTAGAGTTGCTAGAACCCAAAGAATCGAACAATCAAGTAGATATGTCGTTGTTCTTCGATGGCTCCAAGTGCGAGCAAGGGGGTGGTGCAAGAATTGTGTTCTTCACGATACAAGGTGCTCTAATACCCTTGTAGTTTAAGCTCAATTTTCCTTGTACTAACAATAATGCTAAATATAAGGCCCTAATCTTGGGTCTCCAAACAACGGTTACCATAAATATCAAAAAGATAAATATCTTTGGTGACTCCTTGCTCATAGTATATCAGGTTAAGGGGATCTATCAGTGTATATATCCCATTCTGAAGGTATATAAAGAGCTTGTGGACACATATTTAGCCCAACTAGAATGGTATGACATTGAGGCAATTCCTCGAACGTCAAATAGATTTGTAGATACCATGGTATCTTTGGGATCCTTAATCCCTCAGAATCCATATGCTAACTTCACTACCATTCATGTGAAGATGCTCTCGTAATTTGCAATGTAGTGTGAGTCTTGTGACAATCAAGAATCAGTCCATATGATTAAAATAGAACAAACCAATGAATGATTATATAAAGCTAGAGAATTTCTTATAAAAAATGCACCTTGGGGATATTTGCTCTTGCAAGGTCCTACAGAGAATGGTACTGCTATTATCCATAAGGTAATTTCCCAATTAGATTTTGTACAAGTCGAATTGCAAGGGGAACATGCCATTCAGTCAGTTGAAGTTATTGCCTATCAAGATTGAATGTCACAAATATACGATTTCCTAAGCTTGGTGTAATCCCGTAGGGATTATCGCATACCACAAAATGAGAATTCAAATAGAAAGCGATTAAGTATGTCTTTCTGGGAGATATTTTATACCATAGAAGCTATGATGGAATTCTCCTTCATTGCCTTAAGATCTAAGAATCAACTTGGGAAATATCTTAGGCTCATGATGGTACATGCGGTCATTATTTTAACAACATGGCCATCGTCAAGCGCATCCTTTGAATGGGTTATTATTGGCCCACTATGGAGAAGGACTACATAGTGTATGTCAAGAAATGCATCAAATGTCAGTATCATGCTAATCTTACGCACTTGCCATCGCAGGCCTTACAACCCATTCAAGTGGCTTGGTCATTTTATTATTGGGGATTCGATCTGATTGGTAAAATAGCTCCCCTATAATTAGGCTAATATACATTCATTATAATGGCCACTGATTAGTTTACAAAATATGTGGAAGCAATCCCTTTAACAACGATAACATGATCATGTATTGCAGAGTTCATACTTCACAATATTATATGTCATTTTGGGATACCATCCAATATCATGTTGGATAATGGAACATCATTCAAAAACAAAACTATAAGGGCTTTGATAGCTAAGTATAATATACAACACAATTTTGTGACTCCATACTATTCGTACGCAAACGAGCAAGTTAAAGCTTCTAACAAAATAGTGGTAACAATCTTGAAAAAGACTATTCAAGAGAACCACAATGATTGGCATATCCAACTATCCCTTGCATTATGGGCTTACATGACTAATATATAGATGCCTACTGGGGCAACCCCATTTTCACTAGTATATGGTGCTGAGGCCATTATACCCTTGGAATTAGAAATTCCAACCATGCACCGTATTGAAGAAGTTCATCGATGACAACACTATGTGACAAGCTCACCTCGATTGATTGATGCTTCTTTATGAATGTTGCGTGAATACCCTTGAGCATATTCGCGTTTATCAGGAACACCTAAAATGAGCTTATAACAATAAAGTCCATCTAAGAGACTTTAAAATTGGGGATATTTTACTAAAATAAAACCAACAGAACTCAAACCTACCGTCGCACTTAAGAGATAAATTTACGGCCAACTGGTTAGGTCCATATATCATCTTAGAGCAGATAAGACCTAGAACATATCGTCTAACATCGCTTGAAGGTGTTGAAGAGCCTAAACCTCTCAACATTATTCATCTTAAGGTGTTCCACACATAAAATTCAAAAATTCAAAAACATTCAAAATAATCAAAATTTCATGAACATTTGAAAAACATCAAAATTTCAAACAAATCAAAAAGTAATAAAATTAAAAAACACTGCAAAACATCATAAATACAAAAACATTTAACTACATTGCATTAGGCATGTCCATCCATTGCACTTGCATTAGAATATTTTGTGTTTTAAATCTTACAAATGACACCATGTTTGCATCTAAATCATGCATCTATTCATCATCATCCATCACCCTTATGAGTAATTATGTTTTTCAACACAACCCTTCCTATTCCTATAAGGAATATATTAGGGTTTTTTCGATTATTCATCTATACCTAGAGATCTCAAATTTTGTAGAAAGCTATATTTTATTTTGGATATGAGGTCTAGTTTTCATAGCACCTAGCATATATCAAAATCCCATCACTAATTAACACATTAAAAATCCTAATCAGGTTAAGGAAAGATGAACACTACAAAGTGATCTTAGTCACCTTAAGCGAAAGTTTTTTTACTTGCTCATATTGTGATGCACATGGTTGAGGGTATTTATCATTGACAAAAGGATAATTTCCCCCTACCCAAATAAATCCCTTGCTTTCACACAAATAAGTAAAGTCCCAAAATCAAAGCAAAATCCCTTGCTAAAAAAAAAAAATAATATGCAAAATAAATAATGATTTTCATCACTAAGCATGAGAAAGTTGATGAGGCCCAAAAATGCCTCATTATTGCACAATGTTTGAATACCATATGATAAGTTAATTGCCAAATAGTTGACTAAAATATACTATTTGTTAAGTGTTTACATGATTTTATGTTAGGAATACTATATCTCTGTTTTTGACTATTTTTAGCATTTTATGACTGATTTTACTTGATTAAGTAGCAAGTAAAAACATGCATTTCAATTAACCAAATGTGGTATGCTGATATCCATTAACTTATCAATGGTTTTTGAAATTTTTCCTGCCCTTCAACTTGTTTCAAATCCACATTGAAGCCAAAATTTTAGGACTGTCATAAATCTGAAAATCTAAAAAAAACAACCATATAAAAATCAGCAAGATGTCAATTTATAAGAACACCTTGAAGTTGTCAAGCAAAGCATGAGGATATGGATGGAATGAGTTTAGAAGGACTACAAAATACATATGACCTATTTAGAAGCATTTCCACATGGTCTAAATAGGCAGCAACAGGGTATAACAGAGCAGGGACAATTGTGCAGCACTGTTGCACTATTTCAGCATGGTTACTTGGTGAATGAAGTATATAAATTCAGTAGAAACTTGATGTACTCATTCATGTTGATATTTGAATAATTTTTACATGTTCTAATTTTTTTGAATTTGCAAGAAATGCCAATATTTTACAACTGTGCAACAGAGCTGGAAAATGCAGCAATTTACCATGTAAATTCTAGTAAGCTACCAATGAATGGCAAGGCATTGAATTCACACATGGAGAGGAATGAAGACTATTGCAATATGATCCTGAGGGCTAATACACCTAATAAATGCAGCTAAAATAACTTGAAGAGCACATAGTTGGTCATTTCTAAGATCTTCGGATTGAACAGGTATCTTCAGATTGAGAAATACAGTCTCTTCGGATTGAGCCACTTAGCTCCGGATTGAGAACAAAAAGTGCTTTTTAAAATTTTAACTATTTTTTGATGGTGGAAAAAGAGAAAGAAGGTTGAGAAGGTTAAGAGAAAATATACCTCAACTATCTTTGTCGTCCTTGCCATCCAAAGCCACCATTCATGGAAAAAGATCAATTGATCCTCTTCTAGGATAAACCCAGAAATAACTGCAGCATAATAGAAAGTTGTTTGCAAGATAGAAATGACATATTCTGAAGTGAAGAAAGATGTGTGAGATATTTCTAGACTCATCCCATGTACTCCCACCATTGAAGATGCTTTCTAAGGGCCAATGACTACTACTGCAACACAAACTATCTAGATTTACATTTATTTTAGATCCAAAATTATTGGAAAATCATTGTAAAGTAGCACATAGGCTAATTTGAGCATGGGATATGTTGTAAATATTTATATAAATAACACATCTCCCTCCTTGGTTGAGCCAATGAGAATTAGAATAAAGGAGAGTTTTCAATAGCAGCAATTAGGACTATACAATAATTTTTTAAACAATTTTTAGCATGTTTTATCATTAATAAAACTACATTTATTTTATCATTTTCTATTCTAACTATTAATTAATTAAGGAGTTATTTTCACCTCTTTTTAGATCAGGAAGTATGGGCCCAATTTCATATCTAGAAGGAGGAATTTTATGGCAGGTTTTAATCAGTAATTTTGTTGCAACATAATTAATAGATTACTTGTCAAGTTTACTTTTCTTGTTTTAAGTTTGTATAATGTTCTTTATGTTTTCTATTATGTTTGTGTACAACATTTGTGTGTGTGTCAGTTGAAAAATTGTATTAAGCATTTTTCCTTTGCTTTCTATGTTTTCCCTACTTTTATGTTTTAGCAACTTTCTATTTTTAGCATATTTCATTTTGCTGTCAATTCCTATAGCAGAAGCTTGACGACCTTTTGTGGTAGGACATTGATAGGTGTTTTTAGCATAAGTTTAATTTACAAGCATCATTTCAATTATGCAAGAGTAACTAGGTTTCAATTCTGCAAATGTAACTTAGGATTTCATTTCAGCAACATTTAAATTCAACAATTTAAATTCTGTTATTTTAATTCTGCAAAAGTAGATTAGATTTTCAATTTAGCAATTCCAATTCTTGAAATTGTAGTTAGATTTCAATTCCTACAACTTAGAATTAGTTTTTAGTTCCTGCAAGTTTCCATTATGCAGATTAGATTTAGTGTGACACCAAAAGGCCAAACCAAATCTATCTCACCCAATAAATGTTTGAAATCTGAATGCTTGAATTGTACTCTGCCCTAGCTTTCTATCATAGACAACCTTAGAAACCACCTTAGATTGATAATATATTTGAGATTTAATGATGTTCTTAATGACAATGCATCATTTTGGCATAGTTGTCAGGGAACACAGTGTTGTTAGAGGGTAAAAGTAGCCCAATAATTGTTAATTATACTAAATTATGAACTTCAGAGTAAAATCTGGATAAATGATTGGTATTAGTAATCGTTTTTAGTAAATTGCATTTCAGTCCATGTAGAAAATAAGCAACCATAGGGAGGTGATCTTCACACCTAGGGGTTAAATTGCTTATGTTTGAAATTCTTGATAAAGATTGAAAGAATTCATCATCCTCATTATCAAGAAACATAAGATCTCTTAGAGGAGCCATCTGCTAGTACTATCATTTTTATATCAATATCATCAGGGTAATATAAATAAATTTGTACTAGGTGTTGGGAAGACATCATGGCAGATATACAAGACTATCCCTTGAACAAAATAATCATATCAGCTACTTGTAGCAATTGTTCATAAGGACATATTATTGATAAATGCCATTTACTTCCACAACTCAAAGATGCAAAATTTGTTGCCTGGTCTAAATTCTTCTCAAGGGAGATCCCAACAACAACAAACAAAGCAAGTAAAACCACTACCTCCAGCCCAACCTATGGTCAATCTGAATAATACAGGATAGGTAACCCCTGTCTATGTAAGTTGAGTCAGTTAAAAAAAATCACAAAACTTTTGCACAATCAAAATAGAAGTTTACAATTTAACAGTTATCCTAGAGTTTTGCCATTATTGCTTAAATATTGTTAGGGTTTTACCGTGCTAAACCGTAACCTAACAATTCTTAGCATACACTGACAATAGTTGATCTCATTAGAGGTGATCCTACCCGACAAGTAGTTTATCTACTAAAGTTTTACACTTCTTTTCTTATTGTGCAAACAAAAAATACGTCTTTTTCAACCCAACCTATGATCAATCTGAATAATACAGGATAGGCAACCCCTGTCTATGTAGTTGAATCTGGTAAAAAAAAAACACCTGCAAAATTTTTTATTGACTATAGCAACATCCAACTATGCTCAAACAAAAACTTACCTGAGATTGAAGAGACAAAAATCAATGGAGATACACAAAAAACCTTTAGTCGAAACACACAGAAATTAGCTCTGATAAAAGAGAAAAACTAGAAAAACTACACAAAAAATTTACTTCCATTGAACTCCTTAGTAAAAAATTACAAAGGGGTAAATTTTGTCCTCCTAGGAATGAAACAAATTGAAGTGTAGTCAAGAAAATTCTTAAACATTATTGGTTGGATGACTTATAAACAAAAAGCAAAATTATTGCTATTTTGAAACAATATTTCAATCCCTTTACATGGAATTACAAGGGTATATCAAGATTTTATCTTGATGTAAGCACTTAACATCTTTTGGGAATTGGTATTTAATTGTTTCAAGTACAGATTGACAAGATTTTGCAAACTAGGAGGCATGGAAAACACTTGATTGAAGAAGTTTTCAGATATGGAGCAGTGTTTCTTTCTTCCATTGGTAATTCATGGAGGATGTTAGTGGTGAATGGACATTGCCTTCGGGTATACCATGCACCATTAACTAAGGAGGAGTTCTTGAAGGAGATTCCATTGGATGTACACATAATGGAAGAGAATTTCTCTTCAATATTAGATTCAGAGTGATGAGAAAAAAAAAAAAATACAAGAAAAGAAAAAAGAAGAATAGTCTTGTTTGTGAACTTCCTTCTTGGGTACAAGCAAGACAAAAAAAATTAAAAAAAAAAGAAAAAAGGAGAGAGAAAAAAAATTACAGCAAAGGCATGTCCCACAAAACAGGGATCCATAAGGACAAGCATCAGTTTCATCAAGGAAGAGGAACAATAGAGCCAATATTTCATTTCCAACAATAAGGAGGCAATTATGATGTAAGAAGATCTTACTGTTCATCTAGAAAGGAAGGTTGCATCAATGGTGTAGGTTTCAACACAAAGAGATGGTGTTTTAATACAACAATTGACATGTTTTTGCAGAATAAGGATTGGTCTTATCCAAATAAGAGTGAGAGATGTTCTCTCTCATTGAAGCACTTGAAAAAAAAAAGGGATAGAAGTTGATTGAAAACCAGAAATGACAACCTCTTCTGATGAAAAAATGAAAAAAAAGAGGAGATAAAAAAAAAATGAAAAAAAAATGAATAATTCAGTAGTGAAAACCTTATTGGAGGCGCTACTGAGTTGGCTTGCATGAAAATTGATTTTTCGGCATGCATTGCCTCGTTGATCTACCTATCATTGTTTCACCATTGTATAAATCTCACACTGTACATGTGTTATGTTTATGTTTTCAAATATCCTGCTAACAATCATCAAAAGCAACTTGTAAGGTGCATGGCCAATTTTTAGGATAGTAAGGTATGTGTTTCTTGTATTTAATTCATAGTAAACATTTAGCATTTAGTGTATGATAATCGGTATTTGGCATAAAATATTCATACAATATTGGCAAGTTGAAAATGGAACATGCTCAAGATGTCAAGAAACACCCCCTTATGCCTTTAATTGCATTGAAATTCCAAAACTACGCAAAAACCTGATTTTGGGATAGGCATGGCATCAATTCTATTTCAATTTGTAGGGCAAGTTATAGAAGGAGAACTGCAAGTTTATATCTCACAATTGTCTGATAAATTGAAAGAGGAATTTCTTAGTTAGCAAGTAGCAAAGGATGTTCACAAGAATAAAACCAGCATATTACTATGGCCTACTAAGATGCATTAGGGCATGCATCAGTTCAAGTTGGGGGGGATGATGAGGCCCAAAAATGCTTCATTATTGTGCAATGTTTGACTACCATATGATAAGTTAATTTCCAATAGTTGACTAAAATATACTATTTGTTAAGTGTTTGCATGATTTTATGTTAGGAATACTATATCTCTGTTTTTGACTATTTTCAACATTTTGTGTCTGATTTTGCTTGATTAAGTAGCAAGTAAAAATATGCATTTCAATTAACCAAATGTGGTATGATGATATCTGTTAAATTCTCAATGGTTTTTGAATGTTTTTTTGTCCTTCAACTTGTTTCAAATCCACATTGAAGCCAAAATTTTAGGACTGTCATAAATTTGAAAATTTGAAAATTTGAAAAAATAGCCATATAAAAATTAGCAAGCTGTCACTTTATAGGAACACCTTGAAGTTGTCAAGCAAAGCATGATAAGTTAATTGCCAAATAGTTGACTAAAATATGCTATTTGTTAAGTGTTTGCATGATTTTATGTTAAGAATACTATATCTCTATTTTTGACTATTTTCAACATTTTGTGACTGATTTTGCTTGATTAAGTAGCAAGTAAAAATATGCATTTCAATTAACCAAATGTGGTATGATGATATCCATTAAATTCTCAATGGTTTTTGAATGTTTTTCTGTCCTTCAACTTGTTTCAAATCCACATTGAAGCCAAAATTTTAGGACTATCATAAATTTGAAAATTTGAAAAAAATAGCCATATAAAAATCAGCAAGCTGTCACTTTATAAGAACACCTTGAAGTTGTCAAGCAAAGCATGAGGATATGGATGGAATGAGTTTATAAGGACTACAGAAGACATCTAACCTATTTAGAATCATTCCCACATGGTCTAAATAGGTAGCAATAGGGTATAACAGAGCAGGGACAATTGTGTAGCATTGTTGCACTATTTCAACATGGTTACTTGGTGAATGAAGTGTATAAATTCAGTAACAACTTGATGTACTCCTTCATATTGATATTTGAATAAATTTTCTATGTTATAATTTTTTTGAATTTGCAAGAAATTCCCATATTTTATAGCTATGTAGCAGAGCTAGAAAATACAGTAATTTACCATGTAAATTCTAGCAAGCTACCAATGAATGACAAGGCATCACATGGAGAGGAATGAAGGATATTGCAATATGATCCTGAGGGCTAATACACCTGAGAAATGCAGCTAAAATCACTTGATGAACACATAGTTGGTCATTTCAAAAATCTTCGGATTGAACAGGTATCTTCGGATTGAGAAATACAGTCTCTTTGGATTAAGAAATACAGTCTCTTCGGATTGAGTTAGCTTCGGATTATGAACAAAAAGTGTTTTTTGAATTTTTGACTATTTTTTGACGGTGGAAAAAGGCAAAGAAGGTTGAGAAGGTTAAGGGAAAATATCCTCCAGTAGTTTTTGTCGTCCTTGCCATCCAAAGCCACCATTCATGGAAAAAAATCAATTAATCCTCTTTTAGGATAAACCTAGAAATAACTGCAGCATAATAGAAAGTTGTTTGCAAAATAAAAATGGCATATTCTAAAGTGGAGAAAGATGTGTGAGATATTTTTAGACTCCTTCCACATACTCCCACCACTGAAGATGCTTTCTAAGGGCCAATGACTACTACTGCAACACAAACTATCCAGATTTGCATTTATTTCAGATCTAAAATTATTGGCAAATCACTGTAAAGTAGCACATAGGCTAATTTGAGCATGAGATATGTTGTAAATATTTATATAAATAACACAGCTCCCTCCTTGTTTGAGCCAGTGAGAAATTAAAATAGAGGAGAGTTTTCAATAGCAGCAATTAGGACTGTACAGTAATTTTCTATAACAGGTTTCAGAATGTTTTGTCATTAATAAAAGTGCAGTTATTTTATCATTTTATGTTCTGAGTGTTAATTATTTAAGAAGTGCTTTTCACCTCCTTCTATATCAAGAAGTATGGGCCCACTTTTAGATATAGAAGGAGGATTTTTATGGCAGGTTTTAATCTGTAATTTTACTATAACAGAATTAACAAATTACTTGTCAAGTTTACTTTTATTGTTTTAAGTTTGTATAATGTTCTTTATGTTCTCTATTATGTTTGTGTACAACATTTGTGTGTGTGTCAGCTGACAAATTATATTAAGCATTTTATTTTGCTTTCCATTTTTTCCCTCCTTTTTTGTTTTAGCAACTTTACATTTTTAACATATTTCATTTTGCTGTCAATTCCTATAGCAGAAGCTTGAAGACCATTTGTGGTAGGACATTGATAGGTGTTTTTAGCATAAGTTTAATTTACAAGCATCATTTCAATTATGCAAGAGTAACTAGGTTTCAATTATGCAAATCTAACTTATGATTTCATTTCAACAACATTTAAATTTAACAATTTAAATTTTGTTATTTTAATTCTACAAAAGTAGATTAGACTTTCAATTTAGCAATTCCAATTCCTACAATTGTAGTTAGATTTCAATTTCTGCAACTTAGAATTAGTTTTTAGTTCCTACAAGTTTCCATTCTACAGATTAGGTTTAGTGTGACACCAAAAGGCTAAACCAAATCTGTCTCACCCAATAAATGCTTGAAATTTGAATGCTTGAATTGTACTCTACTCTAGGCTTCTATCGTAGATAACCTTGGACACCACCTTGGATTGATAAGATCTTTGAGATTTAATGTTGTGCTTAATGACAACGCATCATTTTGGTGTCATTGCCGGGGAACATAATGTTGTTAGAGGGTAAAAGTAGTTCAATAATTGTTAATTATACTAAATTATGAACTTCAGAGTAAAATCTGGATAAATGATTGGTATTAGTAACAGTTTTTGTAAATTGCATTTCAGTCCATTTAGAAGACAAGCAACCATAAGGAGGTGATCTTCACACCTAGGGGTTAAATTGCTTATGTTTGAAATTCTTGATAAAAATTAAAATAATTCATCATCTTCATTATCAAAAAACATAAGATCTCTTAGAGGAGCCATCTGCTAGTACTGTCATTTTTATATCCATATCATCAGGGTAGTATAAACAAATTTGTACTAGGTGTTGGGAAGACATCATGGCAGATATACAAGACTATCCCTTGAACAAAACAATCATATCAGCTACTTGTAGCATTTGTTCACAAGGACATATCATTGATAAATGCCATTTACTTCCACAACTTAGATATGCAAAATTTGTTAACTGGTCTAAATTCTTATCAAGGGAGATCCCAACAACAACAAATAGAGTAAGTAAAACCACTACCTCTAGCCCAACCTGTGGTCAATATAATAATACAGGACAGGTAACCCCTCTCTATGTAAGTTGAGTCAGTTAAAAAAAAAATCACAAAACTTTTACACAATTAAAATAGAAGTTTACAGCTTAACAGTGATCCTAGAGTTTTGCCATTATTGCTTAAATATTGTTAGGGTTTTACCGCGCTAAATAGAAACCTAACAATTCTTAGCCTACATCGACAATAGTTGATCTCATTAGAGGTGATTCTACCTGACAAGTAGTTGATCTGCTAAAGTTTTACACTTCTTGTCTTATTGTGCAAACCAAAAATGTCTTTTTCAGCCCAACTTATGATTAATCTAAATAATACAAAATAGGCAACCCCTGTCTATGTAGTTGAATATGGTAAAAAAAAAAAAAAAAAAAACCTGTAGGAAATGGTATTGACTGCAGCAATATCCAACTGTGCTCAAACAAGAACTTACTTGAGCTTGAAGAGACAAAAATCAATGGAGATACATAGAAAACCTTTAGTCCAAACAAATAGAAATTAGCCTTGGATAAAGGAGAAAAACTAGAAAAACCACACATAGAAAATTTACTTCCATTGAACTCCTTAGTAAGAAATTACAAAGGGGTAAATTTTGTCCTCCTAAGAATGAAACAAATTGAAGTGCAGGCGAGAAAATTCTTTAACATTATTAGTTGGCTGACTTATAAACAAAAAGCAAAATTGTTGCTATTTTGAAACAATATTTCAATCCCTTTACATAGAATTACAAGGGTATATCAAGATTTTATCTTGATATAAGCACTTAACATCTTTTGGGAATTGGTATTTAATTGTTTCAAGTATAGATTGATAAGATTTTATAGACTAGGAGGCATGGACAACACTTGATTGAAGAAGTTTTCAGATATTGAGCAGTGCTTCTTTCTCCCATTGGTAATTCATGGAGGATGTTAGTGGTGAATGGACATTACCTTCAAGTATACCATGCACCATTAACTAAGGAGGAGTTCTTGAAGGAGATTCCATTGGATGTACACATAATGGAAGAGAATTTCGCTTCAATATCAGATTTAGAGTGATGATAAAAAAAAAAATACAAGAAAAGCAAAAAGAAGAATAGTCTTGTTTGTGAACTTCCTTCTTGGGTACAAGCAAGACAAAAAAAATTAAAGAAAAAGAAAAAAAAGAGAGAAAAAAAATTGCAGCCAAGGCATGTCCCACAAAATGAGGATACATGAGGACAATCATCAATTTCAGCAAGGAAGAGGAACAATGGAACCAATACTTCATTTTCAATAATAAGGAGGTAATTATGATGTAAGAAGATTCTTACTACTCATCTAGAAAGGAAGGTTGCATCAATGTTGCAGATTTCAACAAAAAGAGATGTTGTTTTAATACAACAATTGACATGTTTTTCCAGAATAAGGATTGGTATTATCCAAATAAGAGTGAGAGATGTTATTTCTCATTGAAGCACTTGAAAAAAAAAAAGGGACAGAAGTTGGTTGAAAACTAGAAATGGCAGCCTCTTTTGATGAAAAAAATAAAAAAAAAAGAGATAAAAAAAAATGATGAAAAAAAAAATGAATAATTCAGTAGTGAAAACCTTCTTGGAGGCACTACTGAGATGGCTTGAATGAAAACTAATTTTTCGACATGCATTGCCTTGTTGATCTACCCATTATTGTTTCACCATTGTACAAATATCACACTGTACATATGTTATGTTTATGTTTTCAGATAGACTGCTAATAATCATTAAAAATAGCTTGTAAGGTGCATGACCAATTTTCAGGACAGTAAGGTATGTGTTTATTGCATTTAATTCATAGTAAAAATTTAGCATTTAGTGTATGATAATTGGTATTTGGCATAAACTATTCATACAATATTGACAAGTTGAAAATGGAACATGTTCAAGATGTCAAGAAACACCCCCTTATGCCCTTAATTGCATGGAAATTCCAAAACTATGCAAAAACTTGATTTTGGGATAGACATGGTAGCAATTCTATTTCAATTTGTAGGGCAAGTTCCAGAAGGAGAACTGCAAGTTTATATCTCACAATTGTCTAATAAATTGAAGGAGGAATTTATTATTTAGTAGGTAGCAAAGGATGTTGTTCACAAGAATAAAACCTATATATTACTATGGCCTACTAAGATGAATGAGGGCATACATTAGTTCAAGTTGGGGGGGATGATGAGGCCCAAAAATACCTCATTATTACACAAATTTTGACTACCATATGATAAGTTAATTGCCAAATAGTTGACTAAAATATACTATTTGTTAAGTGTTTACATGATTTTATGTTAAGAATACTATATCTCTGTTTTTGAATATTTTCAACATTTTGTGATTGATTTTGCTTGATTAAGTAGCAAGTAAAAACATGCATTTCAATTAACCAAATGTGGTATGCTAATATCTATTAACTTCTCAATGGTTTTTGAATGTTTTTCTGCCCTTCAACTTATTTCAAATCCACATTGAAGCCAAAATTTTAGGACTGTCATAAATTTGAAAATTTGAAAAAAATAGCCATATAAAAATCAACAAGTTGTCACTTTATAGGAACACCTTGAATTTGTCAAATAAAGTATAAGGATATGGATGGAATAAGTTCATAAGGACTGCAAAAGACATATGAACTATTTAGAAGCATTCCCACATGGTCTAAATAGGCATCAACAGGGTATAACAGAGCAGGGACAATTGTGCAGCACTGTTGCACTATTTCAGTAGCAACTTGATGTACTCCATGTTGATATTTGAATAATTTTTGTATGTTATAATTTGTTTGAATTTGCAAGAAATGCCAATATTTTACAACTGTGCAGCAGAGCTAGAAAATACAGTAATTTACCATGTAAATTCCAGCAAGTTACCAATGAATGGCAAGACATGGAATTCACACTTGGAGAGGAATGAAGGCTATTGCAATATGATACTGAGGGATAATCCACATAAGAAATACAACTAAAATCATTTGAAGAGCACATATTTGGTCATTTTGAAGATCTTCGGATTGAACAGGTATCTTCGGATTGAGAAATATAGTCTCTTCGGATTGAGAAATACAGTCTCTTCGGATTGAGCCACTTAGCTTCTGATTGAGAACAAAAAGTGCTTTTTGACTTTTTGACTATTTTTTGATGGTGGAAAAAGGGAAAGAAGGTTGAGAAGGTTAAGGGAAAATATCCCCCAGCTGTCTTTGTCGTCCTTGCCATCCAAAGCCACCATTCATGGAAAAAGATCAATTGATCCTCTTCTAGGATAAACCCAAAAATAACTGCAGCATAATAAGAAGTTGTTTGCAAAATAGAAATGGCATATTATGAAGTGGAGAAAGATGTGTGAGATATTTTTAGACTCCTCCCATGTACTCCCACCACTAAAGATGCTTTCTAAGGGCCAATGACTACTACTACAACACAAACTGTCCAGATTTGCATTTATTTCAGATCCAAAATTATTGGCAAATCATCGTAAAGTAGCACAGAGGCTAATTTGAGCATGGGATATGTTGTAAATATTTATATAAATAACACAACTCTCTCCTTGGTTGAGCCAGTTAGGAATTAGAATAGAGGAGAGTTTTCAATAGCAGCAATTATGACTGTACAGTAATTTTTTGTAATAGTTTTCAGCATGTTTTGTCATCAATAAAAGTGCAGTTATTTTATCATTTTTTGTTCTGAGTGTTAATTAGTTAATGAGTGCTTTTCACCTCCTTCTATATTAGGAAGTATGGGCCCACTTTCAGATCTAGAAGGAGGATTTTTGTGGTAGGTTTTAATCTGTAATTTTACTACAATAGAATTAAAAAATTACTTGTCAAGTTTAATTTTATTGTTTTAAGTTTGTATAGTGTTCTTTATGTTCTCTATTATGTTTGTGTACAACATTTGTGTGTGTGTCAGCTGACAAATTATATTAAGCATTTTTCCTTTGCTTTCCATGTTTTCTTTGCTTTTTTGTTTTAGCAAATTTTCATTTTCGGCATATTTCATTTTGCTGTCAATTCCTGTAGCAGAAGCTTGACGACATTTTGTGGTAGGACATTGACAGGTGTTTTTAGCATAAGTTTAATTTACAAGCATCATTTCAATTATGCAAGAGTAACTAGGTTTCAATTCTGCAAATGTAACTTAGGATTTTATTTCAACAACATTTAAATTTAGTAATTTAAATTTTGTTATTTTAATTCTACAAAAGTAGATTAGACTTTCAATTTAGCAATTCTAATTCCTACAATTGTAGTTAGATTTCAATTTCTACAACTTCAAATTAGTTTTTAGTTCTTGCAAGTTTCTATTCTGTAGATTAGGTTTAGTGTGACACCAAAAGGCTAAACCAAATCTGTCTCACCCAATAAATGCTTGAAATCTGAATGCCTGAATTGTACTATGCTCTAGCCTTCTATCGTAGACAACCTTGGACACCACATCAGATTGATAAGATCTTTGAGATTTAATGATGTGCTTAATGACAACGCATCATTCTGTCATCATTGCCAGGGAACATGATGTTGTTAGAGGGTAAAAGTAGCCCAATAATTGTTAATTATACTAAATTGTGAACTTTAGAGTAAAATCTGGATAAATGATTGGTATTAGTAATAGTTTTTGATAAATTGCATTTCAGTCCATTTAGAAAACAAGCAACCATAGGGAGGTGATCTTCACACCTAGGGGTTAAATTGCTTATGTTTGAAATTCTTGATAAAAATTGAAATAATTCATCATCCTCATTATCAAGAAACATAAGATCTCTTAGAGGAGCCATCTGCTAGTATTGTCATTTTTATATCCATATCATTAGGGTATTATAAACAAATTTGTACTAGGTGTTGGGAAGACATCATGACAAATATACAAGACTATCCCTTGAACAAAACAATCATATCAGCTACTTGTAGCATTTGTTCACAAGGACATATCACTGATAAATGCCATTTACTTCCACAACCTAGAGATGCAAAATTTGTTGCCTAGTCTAAATTCTTCTCAAGGGAGATCCCAACAACAACATACATAGTAAGTAAAACCAATACCTCCAGCCCAACCTGTGGTCTATATGAATAATACAGGACATGTAATCCTTGTTTATGTAAGCTGAGTCAGTTAAAAAAAAAATCATAAAACTTTTGCACAATAAAATAGAAGTTTATAGCTTAATAGTGATCCTAGAGTTTTGCCATTATTGCTTAAATATTGTTAGGGTTTTACCGTGCTAAACCGCAACCTAAAAATTCTTAGCCTACATCGACAATAGTTGATCTCATTAGATGTGATCCTACCTGACAAGTAGTTGATCTGCTAAAGTTTTACACTTCTTGTATTATTGTGCAAACCAAAAATATGTCTTTTTTAGCCCAACCTATGATCAATATGAATAATACAGGATAGGCAACCCCTGTCTATGTAGTTGAATAAGGTAAAAAAAAGAAAGAAAAAAACCTGCAAGAAATTTTATTGATTGCAGCAACGTCCAATTGTGCTCAAATAAGAACTTACCTGAGCTTGAAGAGACAAAAATCAATGGAGATACACAAAAAACCTTAAGTCCAAACACACAAAAATTAGCCTTGGATAAAGGAAAAAAACTAGAAAAACTACACAAAAAATTTACTTCCATTGAAATCCTTAGTAAGAAATTACAAAGGGGTAAATTTTGTCCTCCTAGGAATGAAACAAATTGAAGTGTAGCCAAGAAAATTCTTGAACATTATTAGATGGCTGACTTATAAAGAAAAAGTAAAATTGTTGCTATTTTGAAACAATATTTCAATCCCTTAAATGAAATTACAAGGGTATATCAAGATTTTATCTTGATGTAATCACTTAACATCTTTTGGAAATTGGTATTTAATTGTTTCAAGTACAAATTGACAAGATTTTGCAGACTAGGAGGCATGAACAACACTTGATTGAAGAAGTTTTCATATATGAAATAGTGTTTCTTTCTTCCATTGGTAATTCATGGAGGATGTTAGTGGTAAATGGACATTGCCTTCGGGTATACCATGCACCATTAACTAAGGAGGAGTTCTTGAAGGAGATTCCATTGGATGTACACATAATGGAAGAGAATTTCTCTTCAATATCAGATTCAAAGTGATGATAAAAAAAAAAAAATACAAGAAAAGCAAAAAGAAGAATAGTCTTGTTTGTGAACTTCCTTCTTGGGTACAAGCAAGACAAGAAAAATTAAAAAAAAAGAAAAAAAGAGAAAAACAATTGCAGCAAAGGCATGTCCCACAAAATGGGGATACATGAGGACAAACATCAATTTCAGCAAGGAAGAGGAACAATGGAGCCAATACTTCATTTCCAACAATAATGAGGCAATTATGATGTAAGAATATTCTTACTGCTCATTTAGAAAGGAAGGTTGCATCAATGTTGCAGGTTTCAACAAAAAGAGATGTTTTTTTCATATAACAATTGACATGTTTTTGCAGAATAAGGATTGGTCTTATCCAAATAAGAGTGAGAGATGTTATTTCTCATTGAAGCACTTGAAAAAAAAAGGGACAGAAGTTGGTTGAAAACAAAAAATGGCAGCCTCTTCTGATGAAAAAAATGAAAAAAAAAGAGGAGATAAAAAAAAAAGATGAAAAAAAAAATGAATAATTCAGTAGTGAAAACCTTCTTAGAGGCGCTACTGATTTGGCTTGCATGAAAAGCAATTTCTCGACATGCATTGCCTTGTTGATCTACCCATCATTCTTCCACCATTGTACAAATATCACACTGTACATGTGTTATGTTTATGTTTTCAGATAGCCTGCTAACAATCATCAAAAACAGCTTGTAAGGTGCATGACCAATTTTCAGGACGGTAAGGTATGTGTTTCTTGCATTTAATTCATAGTAAAAATTTAGCATTTAGTGTATGATAATCGGTATTTGACATAAACTATTCATATAATAATGGCAAGTTGAAAATGGAACATGTTCAAGATGTCAAGAAACACCCCCTTATGCCCTTAATTGCATAGAAATTCCAAAACTGTGCAAAAACTTGAGTTTGGGACAAACATGGCAACAATTCTATTTTAATTTTTAGGGCATGTTCTAGAAGGAGAACTGCAAGTTTATATCTCACAATTTTCTGATAAATTGAAGGAGGAATTTCTTAGTTACCAGGTAGCAAAAGATGTTTTTCACAAGAATAAAACCTACATATTACTATGGCCTACTAAGATGCATGAGGGCATATATCAGTTCAAGTTGGGGGGGATGATGAGGCCCAAAAATGCCTCATTATTGCACAATGTTTGACTACCATATGATAAGTTAATTGCCAAATAGTTGACTAAAATATACTATTTTTTAAGTGTTTGCATGATTTTATGTTAGGAATACTATATCTCTATTTTTGACTATTTTCAGCATTTTGTGACTGATTTTGCTTGATTAAGTAGCAAATAAAAACATGCATTTCAATTAACCAAATGTGGTATGCTGATATCTATTAACTTCTCAATGGTTTTTGAATGTTTTCTTGCCTTTCAAATTATTTCAAATCCACATTGAAGCCAAAATTTTAGGACTGTCATAAATTTGAAAATTTGAAAAAAATAGCCATATAAAAATCAGCAAGCTGTCACCTTATAGGAACACCTTGAAGTTGTCAAGAAAAACATGAGGATATGGATGGAATAAGTTTAGAAGGACTACAGAAGACATTTGAACTATTTAGAAGCATTCCCACATGGTCTAAATAGGCAACAATAGGGTATAATAGAGCAGGGACAATTGTGCAGCATTGTTGCACTATTTTAGCATGGTTACTTGGTGAATGAAGTGTATAAATTCAGTAGCAACTTGATGTACTCCTTCATGTTGATATTTAAATAATTTTTCAATGTTCTAATTTGTTTGAATTTGCAAAAAATACCAATATTTTACAACTGTGCAGTAGAGCTAAAAAATGCAGTAATTTACCATGTAAATTCCAGCAAGCTACCAATGAATGGCAAGGTATGGAATTCACACATGGAGAGGAATGAAGGCTATTGCAATCTGATCCTAAGGGCTAATACACCTGAGAAATACAACTAAAATCACTTGAAGAGCACATAGTTGGTCATTTCGAAGATCTTTGGATTGAATAGGTATCTTCAGAATGAGAAATACAGTCTCTTCAGATTGAGAAATACAGTCTCTTCGGATTGAGCCACTTAGCTCTGGATTGAGAACAAAAAGTGCTTTTTGACTATTTTTTGATGGTGGAAAAAAGAAAATAAGGTTGAGAAGGTTAAGAGAAAATATCCTCCAGCTGTCTTTGTCGTCCTTGCCATCCAAAGCCACCATTCATGGAAAAAGATCAATTGATCTTCTAGGATAAACCTAGAAATAACTGCAACATAATAAGAAGTTGTTTGAAAGATAGAAATGACATATTTTAAAGTTGAGAAAGATATGTGAGATACTTTTAGACTCCTCCCACGTACTCCCACCATTGAAGATGCTTTCTAAGGGCTAATGACTACTACTGCAACACAAACTGTCCAGATTTGCATTTATTTTAGATCCAAAATTATTGGCAAATCACTATAAAGTAGCACTTAGGTTGATTTGAGCATTGGATATATTGTAATATTTATATAAATAATACAGCTCCCTCCTTGGTTGATCCAGTGAGATATTCGAAAAGAGGAAAGTTTTCAATAGCAGCAATTAGGACTGTACAGTAATTTTATTTAACAGTTTTCAGCATGTTTTGTCATCAATAAAAGTGCAATTTTTTTATCATTTTCTGTTCTGAGTGTTAAGTAGTTAAAGAGTGCTTTTCACCTCCTTCTAGATCAGGAAGTATGGGCCCACTTTAAGATCTAGAAAGAAGATTTTTATGGCAGGTTTTAATCTATAATTTTTTTACAGCAAAATTAAAAAATTACTTTTCAAGTTTACTTTTTTTGTTTTAAGTTTGTATAATGTTCTCTATGTTTTCTATTATGTTTGTGTATAGCATTTGTGTGTGTGTCAGCTAAAAAATTATATTAAACATTTTTCTTTTGCTTTCCATGTTTTCTTTGTTTTTTTGTTTTAGCAACTTTTCATTTTCAACATATTTTCTTTTCTTTGTCAATTCCTGTAGCAGAAGCTTGACGACCTTTTGTGGTAGGACATTGACAGGTGTTTTTAGCATAAGTTTAATTTACAAGCATTATTTAAATTATGCAAGAGTAACTAGGTTTCAATTTTACAAATGTAACTTAGGATTTCATTTCAGCAACATTGAAATTCAACAATTTAAATTCTGTTATCTTAATTCTACAAAAGTTGATTAGATTTTCAATTTGGCAATTCCAATTTCTGAAATTATAGTTAGATTTCAATTCCTACAACTTAGAATTAGTTTTTAGTTCCTGCAAGTTTCCATTTTGTATATTAGGTTTAGTGTGACACCAAAAGGCTAAACCAAATCTGTCTCACCCAATAAATGTTTGAAATATGAATGCCTGAATTGTACTTTGCCCTAGCCTTTTATCATAGACAACCTTGGACACCACCTCGGATTGATAAGATATTTGAAATTTAATGATATTCTTAATGACAACGCCTCATTTTGACATCGTTTCCAAGGAACACGATGTTGTTAGAGGGTAAAATTAGCCCAATAATTGTTAATTATACTAAATTGTGAACTTCAGAGTAAAATCTAGATAAATGATTGGTATTAGTAATAGTTTTTGGTAAATTGCATTTTAGTCCATTTAGAAAATAAGCAACCATAGGGATGTGATCTTCACACCTAGGGGTTAAATTGCTTATGTTTGAAATTATTGATAAAAATTGAAAGAATTCATCATCCTCATTATCAAAAAACATAAGAACTCTTAGAGGAGCCATATGCTAATATTGTCATTTTTATATCCATATCATGAGGGTAGTATAAAAAAATTTGTACTAGGTGTTGGGAAGACATCATGGCAGATATACAAGACTATCCCTTGAACAAAATAATCATATCAACTACTTGTAGCATTTGTTCACAAGGATATATCACTGATAAATGCCATTTACTTCCATAACTCACAGATGCAAAATTTGTTGCCTGGTCTAAATTCTTCTCAAGGGAGATCCCAACAACAAACAAAGCAAGTAAAATCACTACCTCCAACCCAACCTGTGGTCAATATGAATAATACAGGACAGGTAACCCCTGTCTATGTAAGCTGAGTCAGTTTAAAAAAAAATCACAAAACTTTTGCACAATCAAAATAGAAGTTTACAGCTTAATAATGATCCTAGAGTTTTGCCATTATTTCTTAAATATTGTTAGGGTTTTACTGCGCTAAACCACAACCTAAAAATTCTTAGCCTACATCGACAATAGTTGATCTCATTAGAGGTGATCCTACCTGACAAGTAGTTTATCTGCTAAAGTTTTACACTTCTTGTCTTATTGTGCAAACCAAAAATATGTCTTTTTCAGCCCAACCTATGATCAATCTGAATAATACAGGATAGGCAACCCCTGTCTATGTAGTTGAATATGGTAAAAAAAAATAAAAAACCTGTAAGAAATGTTATTGACTGCAGCAACATCCAAATGTGCTGAAACAAGAACTTACTTGAGATTGAAGAGACAAAAATCAATGGAGATACATAGAAAACCTTTAGTCGAAACACACAAAAATTAGCCTTGGATAAAGAAGAAAAACTAGAAAAATTACACATAGAAAATTTACTTCCATTGAAATCCTTAGTAAGCAATTACAAAGGGGTAAATTTTGTCCTCCTAGGAATAAAAAAAATTGAAGTGCAGCCAAGAAAATTCTTGAACATTATTAGCTAGCTGACTTATAAACAAAAAGCAAAATTGTTGCTATTTTGAAATAATATTTCAATCCATTTACATGGAATTACAAGGGTATATCAAGATTTTATCTTGATGTAAGCACTTAACATATTTTGGAAATTGGTATTTAATTGTTTCAAGTACAGATTGACAAGATTTTGTAGACTAGGAGGCATGGACAACACTTGATTGGAGAAGTTTTCAAATATGGAGCAATGTTTCTTTCTCCCATTGGTAATTCATGGAGGATATTAGTGATGAATGGACATTGCCTTCGGGTAGACTATACACCATTAACTAAGGAGAAGTTCTTGAAGGAGATTCCATTGGATGTACACATAATGGAAGAGAATTTCTCTTCAATATCAGATTCAAAGTGATGATAAAAAAAAAAATTACAAGAAAAGCAAAAAGAAGAATAGTCTTGTTTGTGAACTTCCTTCTTGGGTACAAACAAGACAAGAAAAATTAAAAAAGAAAAGAAAAAAAAGAGGAAAAAAATACAGCAAAGGCATGTCCCACAAAATGGGGATACATGAGGAAAAACATCAATTTCAGCAAGGAAGAGGAACAATGGAGCCAATACTTCATTTCTAGCAATAAGGAGGCAATTATGATGTAAGAAGATTCTTACTGCTCATCTAGAAACGAAGGTTGCATCAATGGTGCAGGTTTCAACAAAAAGAGATGGTTTTTTTATACAACAATTGACATGTTTTTGCAGAATAAGGATTGGTATTATCCAAATAATAGTGAGATATGTTCTCTCTCATTGAAGCACTTGAAAAAAAAAAAGGACATAAGTTGGTTGAAAACCAGAAATGGTAGCCTCTTCTGATGAAAAAAATGAAAAAAAAGAGGACATAAAAAAAATGATGAAAAAAAAATGAATAATTTAGTAGTGAAAACCTTCTTGGAGGCGCTACTGAGTTGGCTTGCATGAAAAATGATTTTACGACATGCATTGCCTTGTTGATCTACCTATAATTGTTCCACCCTTGTACAAATCTCACACTGTACATGTGTTATGTTTATGTTTTCGGATAGCCTGCTAACAATCATCAAAAGCAGCTTGTAAGGTGCATGACCAATTTTCGAGACGATAAGGTATGTGTTTCTTGCATTTAATTCATAGTAAACATTTAGCATTTAGTGTATGATAATCGGTATTTGGCATAAACTATTCATATAATAATGGCAAGTTGAAAATGGAACATGTTCAAGATGTCAAGAAACACCCCCTTATGCCCTTAATTGCATAGAAATTCCAAAACTGTGTAAAAACTTGAGTTTGGGACAAACATGGCAGCAATTCTATTTTAATTTTTAGGGCATGTTCTAGAAGGAGAACTGCAAGTTTATATCTCACAATTTTCTGATAAATTGAAGGAGGAATTTCTTAGTTACCAGGTAGCAAAAAATGTTTTTCACAAGAATAAAACCTACATATTACTATGGCCTACTAAGATGCATGAGGGCATATATCAGTTCAAGTTGGGGGGGATGATGAGGCCCAAAAATGCCTCATTATTGCACAATGTTTGACTACCATATGATAAGTTAATTGCAAAATAGTTGACTAAAATATACTATTTGTTAAGTGTTTGCATGATTTTATGTTAGGAATACTATATCTCTATTTTGACTATTTAAAGCATTTTGTGACTGATTTTGCTTGATAAAGTAGAAAGTAAAAACATGAATTTAAATTAACCAAATGTGGTATGCTGATATCTATTAACTTCTCAATGGATTTTGAATGTTTTCCTTCCATTCAACATGTTTCAAATCCACATTGAAGCCAAAATTTTAGGACTGTCATAAATCTAAAAATTTGAAAAAAATAGCCATATAAAAATCAGCAAGCTGTCACTTTATAGGAACACCTTGAAGTTGTCAAGTAAATCATGAGGATATGGATGGAATGAGTTCAGAAGGACTACATAATACATCTAACCTATTTAGAAGCATTTCCACATGGTCTAAATAGGTATCAACAGGGTATAACAGAGCAGGGAAAATTGTGCAGCACTGTTGCATTATTTCAGCATGGTTACTTGGTGAATGAAGTGTATAAATTCAGTAGCAACTTGATGTACTCCTTCATGATGATATTTGAAAAAAATTTCAATGTTCTAATTTGTTTGAATTTGCAAGAAATGTCAATATTTTACAACTGTGCAGTAGAGCTAGAAAATGCAATAATTTACCATGTAAATTCCAGCAAGCTACTAATGAATGGTAAGACATGGAATTCACACATGGAGAGGAATCAAGGCTATTGCAATCTGATCCTGAGGGCTAATCCACCTGATAAATACAACTAAAATCACTTGAAGAGCACATAGTTGGTCATTTCGAAGATCTTTGGATTGAACAGGTATCTTCGGATTGAGAAATATAGTCTCTTCGGATTGAGAAATACAGTCTCTTCGAATTGAGCCACTTAGCTCCGGATTGAGAACAAAAAGTGTTTTTTGACTATTTTTTGACGATGGAAAAAGAGAAATAAGGTTGAGAAGGTTAAGAAAAAATATCCCCCAACTATCTTTGTCGTCCTTACCATCCGAAGCCACCATTCATGGAAAAAGATCAATTGATCCTCTTCTAGGATAAACCCAAAAATAACTGTAGCATAATAGGAAGTTGTTTGCAAGATAGAAATGACATATTCTAAAGTGGATAAAGATGTGTGAGATATTTTTAGACTCCTCCCATGTACTTCCACCACTGAAGATGCTTTCTAAGGGCCAATGACTACTACTGCAACACAAACTGTCTAGATTTGCATTTATTTCAGATCCAAAATTATTGGCAAATCACTGTAAAGTAGCACATAGGTTGATTTGAGCATGGGATATGTTGTAAATATTTATATAAATAACACAACTACCTCCTTGGTTGAGCTAGTGAGAAATTAGAATATAGGAGAGTTTTCAATAGCAGCAATTAGGACTGTACAATAATTTTTTGTAATAATTTTCAACATGTTTTGTCATCAATAAAAGTGCAGTTATTTTATCATTTTATGTTTTGAGTGTTAATTAGTTAAGGAGTTATTTTCATGTCCTTCTAGATCAAAAAGTATGGGCCCACTTTCAGATCTAGAAGAAGGATTTTTATGGTAGGTTTTAATCTGTAGTTTTGCTGCAGCAGAATTAACAGATTACTTGTCAAGTTTACTTTTCTTGTTTTAAGTTTGTATAATTTTCTTTACATTTTCTATTATGTTTGTGTACAACATTTGTGTGTGTGTCAGTTGACAAATTATATTAAGCATTTTTCCTTTGCTTTCCATGTTTTTCCTACTTTTTTGTTTTAGCAACTTTTCATGTTCAACATATTTCATTTTGCTGTCAATTCCTATAGCAAAAGCTTGACGACATTTTGTGGTAGGACATTGACAGGTGTTTTTAGCATAAGTTTAATTTACAAGCATAATTTCAATTATGCAAGAGTAACTAGGTTTCAATTTTGTAAATGTAACTTAGGATTTCATTTCAGCAACATTTAAATTCAACAATTTAAATTCTATTATTTTAATTCTGCAAAAGTAGATTAGACTTTCAATTTAGCAATTCTAATTTTTACAATTGTAGTTAGATTTCAATTCCTACAACTTAGAATTAGTTTTTAGTTTTTGCAAGTTTCCATTTTGCAGATTAGGTTTAGTGTGACACCAAAATGCTAAACAAAATCTATCTCACCTAATAAATGCTTAAAATATGAATGTCTAAATTGTACTCTGCCCTAGCCTTCTATCATAGAAAACCTTGGACACCACCTCGGATTGATAAGATCTTTGAGATTTAATGATGTGCTTAATGACAACGCATCATTTTGGCATCGTTGTTGGGGAACACAATGTTGTTAGAGGGTAAGAGTAGCCCAATAATTGTTAATTATACTAAATTATGAACTTCAGAGTAAAATCTAGATAAATGATTGGTATTAGTAACAGTTTTTGGTAAATTGTATTTCAGTCCATTTAGAAAACAAATAACCATAGGGAGGTGATCTTCACACCTAGGGGTTAAATTGTTTATGTTTGAAATTTTTTATAAAAATTGAAAGAATTCATCATCCTCATTATCAAGAAACATAAGATCTCTTAGAGGAGCCATCTGCTAGTACTATCATTTTTATATCCATATCATCAAGGTAGTATAAATAAATTTGTACTAGGTGTTGGGAAGACATCATGGTAGATATACAAGACTATCCCTTGAAAAAAACAATCATATCAACTACTTGTAGCATTTGTTCACAAGGACATATCACTAATAAATGCCATTTACTTCCATAACTCAGAGATGCAGAATTTGTTGCCTGGTCTAAATTATTCTCAAGGGAGATCCCAACAACAACAAACAGAGCAAGTAAAACCACTACCTCCATCCCAACCTGTGGTCAATATGAATAATACAGGACAGGTAACCCCTGTCTATGTAAGCTGAGTTAGTTAAAAAAAAAATCACAAAACTTTTGCACAATCAAAATAGAAGTTTATAGCTTAACAATGATCCTAGAGTTTTGCCATTATTGCTTAAATATTGTTAGGGTTTTACCATGCTAAACCATAACCTAAAAATTCTTAGCCTACATCGACAATAGTTGATCTCATTAGAGGTGATCCTACCTGACAAGTAGTTGATCTACTAAAGTTTTACACTTCTTGTATTATTGTGCAAACCAAAAATACGTCTTTTTTAGCCCAACTTGTGATCAATCTGAAGAATACAGGATAGGCAACCCCTGTCTATGTAGTTGAATATGGTAAAAAAAAGAAAAAAAAAACCTGCAAGAAATGTTATTGACTGCAACAACATCCAACTGTGCTCAAACAAGAACTTACCTGAGCTTGAAGAGACAAAAATCAATGGAGATACACAGAAAACCTTTAGTCGAAACACACAAAAATTAGCCTTGGATAAAGGAGAAAAACTAGAAAAACTGCACATAGAAAATTTACTTCCAGTGAACTCCTTAGTAAGAAATTACAAAGGGGTAAATTTTGTCCTCTTAAGAATGAAACAAATTGAAGTGCAACTAAGAAAATTCTTGAACATTATTAGCTGGCTAACTTATAAACAAAAAGCAAAATTGTTGCTATTTTGAAACAATATTTCAATCCCTTTACATGGAATTACAAGGGTATATCAAGATTTTATCTTGATGTAAGAACTTAACATCTTTTGGAAATTTGTATTTAATTGTTTCAAGTATAGATTGACAAGATTTTGCAGACTAGGAGACATGGACAACATTTGATTGAAGAAGTTTTCATATATGGAGTAGTGTTTCTTTCTCCCATTGGTAATTCATGGAGGATGTTAGTGGTAAATGGACATTGCCTTCGGGTATACCATGCACCATTAACTAAGGAGGAGTTCTTGAAGGAGATTCCATTGGATGTACACATAATAGAAGAGAATTTCTCTTCAATATCAGATTCAAAGTGATGATAAAAATTAAAAAAAAAAAATACAAGAAAAGCAAAAATAAGAATAGTCTTGTTTGTGAACTTCCTTCTTGGGTACAAACAAGACAAGAAAAATTAAAAAAAAAAAAAAAAGAAAAAAAGAGAAAAAAAATTGCAGCAAAGGCATGTCCCACAAAATGGGGATACATGAGGATAAGCATCAATTTCAGCAAGGAAGAGGAACAATGGATCCAATACTTCATTTCCAGCAATAAGGAGGCAATTATGATGTAAGAAGATTCTTACTGCTCATCTAGAAAGGAAGGTTGCATCAATGTTGTAGGTTTCAAAAAAAAAAGATGGTGTTTTCATACAACAATTGACATGTTTTTGCAGAATAAGGATTGGTCTTATCAAAATAAGAGTGAGAGATGTTATCTCTCATTGAAGCACTTGAAAAAAAAAAGGATAAAAGTTGGTTCAAAACCAAAAATGGCAGCCTCTTCTGATGAAAAAAATGAAAAAAAAGGAGATGAAAAAAAAAAAAAGATAAAAAAATGAATAATTCAGTAGTGAAAACCTTCCTGGAGGTGCTACTGAGTTGGCTTGTATGAAAACCAATTTTTCGGTATGCATTGCCTTGTTGATCTACCCATCATTGTTCCACCATTAGACAAATCTCACACTGTACATGTGTTATGTTTATATTTTTAGATAGCCTGCTAACAATCATCAAAAGCAGCTTGTAAGGTGCATGACCAATTTTTAGGACAGTAAGATATGTGTTTCTTGCATTTAATTCATAGTAGACATTTAAAATTTAGTGTATGATAATCGGTATTTGGCATAAACTATTCATACAATATTGGCAAGTTAAAAATGGAACATGTTCAAGATGTCAAGAAACACCCCCTTATGCCCTTAATTGCATTGAAATTCCAAAACTGTGCAAAAACCTAATTTTGGGATAGACATGGCAACAATTCTATTTCAATTTGTAGGGAAAAGTTTCAAAAGGAGAACTGCAAGTTTATATATCACAATTGTCTAATAAATTGAAGGAGGAATTTCTCAGTTAGCAGGTTGCAAAGGATATTGTTCACAAGAATAAAACATGCATATTACTATGGCCTACTAAGATGCATGAGGGCATTCATCAATTCAAGTTGGGGGGGATTATGAGGGCCAAAAATGCCTCATTATTGCATAATTTTCGACTACCATATGATAAGTTAATTGCCAAATAGTTGACTAAAATATACTATTTGTTAAGTGTTTGCATAATTTTATGTTAGGAATACTATATCTCTGTTTTTGACTATTTTCAACATTTTGTGACTAATTTTTCTTGATTAAGTAGCAAGTAAAAACATGCATTTAAATTAACCAAATGTGGTATGCTAATATCCATTAACTTCTCAATGGTTTTTTAATGTTTTCCTGCCCTTCAACTTGTTTTAAAGCCACATTGAAGCAAAAATTTTAGGACTATCATAAATCTGAAAATTTGAAAAAACAGCCATATAAAAATTAGCAAGTTGTCACTTTATAGGAGCACCTTGAAGTTGTCAAGAAAAGCATGAGAATATGGATGGAATGAGTTTAGAAGGACTACAGAAGACATCTGACCTATTTAGAAGCATTTCCACATGGTCTAAATAGGCAGCAACAAGGTATAATAGAGCAAGGACAATTGTGCAACATTGTTGCACTATTTCAGCATAGTTACTTGGTGAATGAAGTGTATAAATTCAGTAGCAACTTGATGTACTCCTTCATGTTGATATTTGAATAATTTTTCCATGTTCTAATTTGTTTGAATTTGTAAGAAATACCAATATTTTATAGCTGTGTAGCAGAGCTAAAAAATGCAGTAATTTACCATGTAAATTTTAGCAAGCTACCAATGAATGGCAAGGTATGGAATTCACACATGGAGAGGAACGAAGGCTATTGCAATATGATATTGAGGGCTAATCCACCTAATAAATGCAGCTAAAATCACTTGAAGAGCACACAGTTGGTCATTATGAATATCTTCGGATTGAACATATATCTTTAGATTGAGAAATACAGTCTCTTCGGATTGAGAAATATAGTCTCTTCGGATTGAGAAATACAGTCTCTTCGAATTGAGCCACTTAGCTCCAGATTGAGAACAAAAAGTGCTTTTTGACTTTTTGACTATTTTTTGATGGTGTAAAAAGGTAAAGAAGGTTGAGAAGGTTAAGGGAAAATATCCCCCAGCTGTCTTTGTTGTCCTTGCCATCTAAAGCCACCATTCATGGAAAAATATCAGTTGATCCTCTTCTAGGATAAACCTAAAAATAACTGCAACATAATAGGAAGTTGTTTGCAAGATAAAAATGGCATATTCTGAAGTGGAGAAATATGTGTGAGATATTTTTAGACTCCTCCCATGTACTCCCACCACTGAAGATGCTTTCTATGGGCCAATGACTACTACTGCAATAGAAACTGTCCAGATTTGCATGTATTTTAGATCCAAAATTATTGGCAAATCAATGTAAAGTAGCACATAGGCTGATTTGAGCATGGGATATGTTGTAAATATTTATATAAATAACACAACTCTCTTTTTGGTTAAGCTAGTGAGGAATTAGAATAGAGGAGAGTTTTCAATAGCAGCAATTAGGACTGCACAGTAATTTTTTGTAACAGTTTTCAACATGTTTTGTCATCAATAAAAGTGTAGTTATTTTATCATTTTTTGTTCTGAGTGTTAATTAGTTAAGGAGTGTTTTTCACATCCTTCTAGATCAGAAAGTACGGGCCCACTTTCAGATCTAGAAGGAAGATTTTTATGGTAGGTTTTAATCTGTAATTTTTCTACAGCAGAATTAACAGATTACTTGTCAAGTTTACTTTTCTTGTTTTAAGTTTGTATAATGTTCTTTATGTTGTCTATTATGTTTGTGTACAACATTTGTGTGTGTGTCAACTGACAAATTATATTAAGCATTTTTACTTTGCTTTCCATGTTTTCCCTGCTTTTCTGTTTTAGCAACTTTTCATTTTCAGCATATTTCATTTTATTGTCAATTCCTGTAGCAGAAGCTTGATGACCTTTTGTGGTCAGACATTGATAGGTGTTTTTAGCATAATTTTAATTTACAAACATCATTTCAATTATGCAAGAGTAACTAGGTTTCAATTCTGCAAATGTAACTTAGGATTTCATTTCAACAACATTTAAATTTAGCAATTTAAATTCTATTATTTTAATTTTGTAAAAGTAGATTAGAATTTCAATTTAGCAATTCCAATTCTTGCAATTGTAGTTAGATTTCAATTCCTGTAACTTAGAATTAGTTTTTAGTTCCTGCAAGTTTCCATTCTACAGATTAGGTTTAGTGTGACACCAAAAGGTTAAATCAAATCTGTCTCACCCAATAAATGCTTGAAATCTGAATGCCTCAATTGTACTCTGCCCTAGCCTTCTATCGTAGACAGCCTTGGACACCACCCCGAATTGATAAAATATTTGAGATTTAATGATGTGCTTAACGACAATGCATCAAAAGTATCCCAATGAAAGTGAAGAAAATAAGGGGTTGAAGAGCTTGAATCCCTGGAATGGTCACTACTTGAAACCATAGAGTGATCCCCAATATAACAATGGGCTGAATGAAACCCGCATAGCATTAGGGTAGGTCTAAGTCCAACTGCATCTAAACTTAGGATCATGATGAGAATTTGGTGATCCTCATTACAACAATGGGCTTAATGAATCCTATCTGGCAATGAGGTAGTCTTATGTCTCATCTAATATATTTATTTTTACACACAAGGATAATGAATATCTGGGTCTCCATAACAACAACTTGGTCTTTCAAGATTTTATTATGGCCATTATACAAATTTTGATTAATCAACTAGGGTGTTTGTATCTCATGGAAAACCTCAAAAATCCCTCATAGCAACAAATCATCTCATCCCATAAATCATGACATATCACAATTTTATCATATCACATATGGATGCTTAAATGATTAATTCTTATGCTAAGAGTTACCATTTTCATTAAGGATTGTTAAACACATATTGCATTTATTCCTTATGTGTTAAGTGATTAAAGCATACATGTTTATTTACATTAGATCACCATCATGTAAATAATGCATTACATACATTGCATTCATCATATCATAACACTATAAAATAGATGCATACAATTAAATCAAAATTAAACATGCATTTAACAATAAACATTGCATCCATATATGCATACACCAATAATATATCTACACATATAGATCCTAGCATATAAACCATACATACATCATATAACTAGTGCATGTCATAAATACATCACATCATATAGCATAATCAATAAACATATCAACATTACATCCATGTGCATCTCATAAAAATAAAATAATAAAGTGGCACACATAATGGAACCATAATCAAATATCATATCATATATAAATATGTGTCACAAAGTATATAGGGGTACATAAGGCAACTGTATCCTCTAAAACTGCTAGTCCTTGAGTAGCTGTAGCTGATGGTGTAGCCTAAGAAGTCGAGGGGCCTCTCCTCATGATCCTAAGCATGTCCTGCTCTATAGTATTGAAGTCTATATGAGACTAGATTAGATCCTATTGTGCAGTGATCTTCTCTATCTTTGTAGTAGTAGAGTCGATCTGTGTCTGGAGGGTAGTCTGATCCTCCTCAAACCCCCACCACTGAGTTTATCCTGCTATAAACTGTTCCTGGAGTGCACTAATATAAGCCTGTAGGGTGGCAATGGAGGTATCTCTATCCAGGTTTTATATTCGAGCTATTTGTAGCTTTGATTACAAGCTATGAAATTGGGCCCAAAGCTATGACACCTCATCGCTAGGCTCCTCCTTGCCATCCTCCTCATCTCAGGCTCCCTCCTTTGTTGTGGTGGCCTGGACCCACTCCCCCTTTATTTCTTGGTATACTTGTCGCCCCTATAGATCCTTAACCACTACCTCGATAGCCTCCCCATACCTAGATCACCCTAGGGGACTGCCACCCTACCATAGCTTGGTCATCCACCAAGCATCATAATCCAGAGTAGTGCCAACGTCTACCAAATCTAAATCCTGGAATGCATCATCCTTATATCCCAAAGGGGTCACCTGTGGCCATGCCAACTAAGTCTCCATATTAAGGCAGTGGTAGAGGACTAGCTCCTCTGAAATATCTCGACACACTCCAAATTGGCTGGTGATGCAAGAAAAGTGGAAGAAATATCGCATGTCAGGCTTGTACCTGATGACCCGACAGTCACATTTGGTCCACCTAAAATAGCAATTTGCCTCCTCCCATGCAAGGCAATCTAGGTAGGGATGCCAAATAATATTACCTACTCGTAGTGCTGTGAGTCTCTCCATGTAGTGTTACAAGTCTCCTGCATGAGACCTGCTCTGGTAAGTCTTTACCTCTTGAGGCTAGCAAGATCCATAGCATTAAGACACATTTGGTATACCTGCAATCCATTAGAGCAACCCTCCAGGACACTCTATTTGATGTGCTTCCAAGCCCAGATTTGTAGCATCAGGCTGCACCCAACTCCAGCTCATCCCCGCTATGTGATGTGGTAGAGCACATCATATAGTTGTGCAAGGAGAGCACTCCCCAGGATAATATCAATGACTGCACCATGGTGCTCGCCAGTAAGTCTTGCACTATGACCAGGAGGTTCCAAGGTAACCTTACTCCTGAAGCATCTGGTAGCACAACATTCATGATGTTATGCATAAGGACAACCTGTCATCATGTAAAGACCTACGCCCTATACCAGCGCTCAATAGGCACCCCACCATGCTTTGTATTTGCTAGCATCTCATTGCTCTTGGTGCCAAAGTTTTACTCAAAAATGGTAGTCTTCACCCTAATCGATGAAGAAGTGATGGTCTCTCCATCAATAAGGATCCAAAATATGTGATACACATCCTCCAACGTGACCGTCATCTCCCCAGTCAAAAGATGACAGGTGTTAGTCTGCGCATCCCAACAATGGGCTAAAGAAGTCATATAGGTCTGGTCGGTCCAGATAGAAGGTAGTCATAATACATAGCCAAGGCCCATGATCCTGCACCAATATAAATCTACCTGGACCAACTCGGGCAAGATATCATGGAGAAAATATGACTACCATGCCCTCGCAATCAAAGTCTAAGAGAAAGAAATAACAAAATAATCAAAATATCAAAAACAATGAAAAATGCACTTCAAAAGCACAAACAAATCCAAAAATACTTCAAAATGTCAAAAATAATCAACAAACCATGCAACATGTCCAAAAAAATTCAAATAAGCACTTGCAAAAATAAAAAAATTAATTAAATCAAGTCAAAAACCAAGAAAAATAAAAAATTAAAAAATCTGGCTAAAGTTGCTTAGCTGCGGTTGTCACCCGCGGCTAATGCCAATGGTCAATTTTTTGACCGTTGGTGTTTGAACTCAGCCGTGACTGAGAACTGTAGCCTCCAATTGGTTAATTGCGAGTCACGACTGCCACTCATGGCTACGGGAATGACCTCGTTTGAGGTCAATTCCCACCTTGAGCAACCTAAAAAAATTAAATTTCCCTCCCTCTAAAGATAACCTAGGCTAATCCTAACTAAGGTGAGGTTAATTACCAGTAGTTTAGTGAGTTTATTTTTCCCATTATTTAATGTGGTTCATTTTAAACTGGATAAAGTGAATAAGTGAGATGGAGGTGCTACCTTCGCAACACTGTCTTCGCCACTAGTGGACGCATTCGGTTGGCCTGCCATCAGGGTAAGTAGAAGTTCCAACAGCATTCTATATCAAAAATTTACTCTTACCTATCACAAATCTCACTATCAATTGGTAAGCTAGAAATAATGAAAAGAAAAAACCCTAAAAATTCTTTTATATTTCTAACTTGGCCCTCAACTACAGGTGTTAGATGTGGGTGCAGATTAGGGTTTCACCGACCACAGGTGTCAAACGTGACTAAGAAAATTGCCAAAACTAGCTACAGATGACAATTGCAACTAGCAAACAACAATAAAAGCTCTCAAAATTTCACCGTGAGGAGCTTTAAAATGTAAAATTAAAAATATTCAATAGTTAAAAAACATCAAAAAATTACAAACATACAAAAAAAATCACATAAATCAAAATTCAAATACGCATCTTATTCAGTTGTTTACCCCATACACTTGGTAGTTTTAATGACTTGCACTCCATGCAATCGGGAAAGATGAGTAAATCACCATAAGGCCATTTGGGGTAAATTAGTCATCTTTGAATTGAAATATCTTCACTTCAATCCTGAAGAAGGCTATGGCGGCCGGGCTGCCCCACAGGAACAAGGTGTTCATTTCTTTGCTTCTATGACATTTTTAGAAGATCATCGAAAAAGTGATTCACCACAAGCCTAAATGGAATTGCTATCATTTTGATTCTCTAAGAAGGCCATTTTGGTCGGACTGCTCCCTAGGATAGAGATATACAATTATGATTAATGGTTGAAATCACGGTTGTAATAGGCCTTGCCATATAACAAAATGTAAAAGTCTCAAATTGTACAAATTATTCATCTTGGTCAAGCGACTCATCGTTTTATTAATTGTCCTTCCCTCATTGACTCGTCGCTTGAGGGGGTAGTCATAATATAAAAATCATAATCAAAATCAACAAAGGATCACTCGATCATGTCAAATTGTGTTCATCTTACAAATCATTGCTAACAACTATCATAAGCTTACCCTTCTATTGGGGCAAAAACAACTATGCTAGTTTAAAGCTTGAAGCTCTCCACCTATCGGAATAATTTTAGCACTAACATGAAAGCTTTGCAAATTTAAGCCTTCCATCCCATTGGAAGCAATGATTATAATATGTGCATCCTTTTGCAGGACTGGGCATCCAATGTTGATCAGATAAATCATCATAATTCAACCTACAACCTGACTTTAGGTGGTCTATTTTTTCTTAGCATTGTGTCTTCCACAACGTATCCCAAAAGGGGCATTTGTAGACACCTAAAACATGCCATGTTTAGGAGACTACTCATATGGACATCTTTGCAAACTATATGAATGATCTTGGACCTTTCCAAGGCAAAGCAGTGGTTTTAACCACTCAATTTAGGCATCCTAGGCCTATTCAACCTTAGCCATGGATGGCATTCATAGCTAAGATCTCAGTCATGGTTGACACCCACAGCTAGGGTGCTAGCTATGCTTAAGAGCTGTAGCTAGCTCTATAACTGATTTGGCCTCCCAAGCCAAGTCAAATTAGTTGTTACAACTGCATTTGCAACCAATTTGGGTGATTTTGAGCGAGGAAGCTTCTAGATTCTTCCTCCCAACTACTCCAACTTGTCAGTTCTTGATCTTGGCTTCTCAAGGAAGCTAGGATGAGGAGTTGAGAAGGCTATAAAACCCCCCTCCAAATTGGAGAGGGTAAGGAGAAGAGTTTCCAAGTTTAATGCAGTGAAGCCCTATCAAATTGGAGAGCCAATTGCACCTTGTGAAGAGTAACAAGATGCTGCCAAAATCCAATTTGATCATCAACCTTGCAACAATGGAGATCTCAAGATATTGAAGAGCAAGCTTGAAAATTGAGACACATTCATTGTGAATTCAAACAAATTACACCACCAATCTATTACAGAACATCGAGGAGATCCTTGATCATCAATTGCTTGGAAAAATTAGGAGTTTTAGGTCCTGGTTGCAAGAGAAAGAGGAGTTCTCCCTCAGTTATGGCTAATAAATCCAATTGCTTCAAGAACCCATGGCTAGGGTTTGAGGCTCTTTTCCTTCCATTCTAGCAGTAGGATCTCCATTCTAGTTATACAAAAAGGTTAATCTAGCTTAGATCAGTCCTCATTTACACATTTCTATGGTTAATTAGCAATATTAGAGGTAACTTTACCTTCCTTAGATCGTATTTGCTAGTTTTCAATAATCTTCTTAGATTAGCTTCATTTCATATTTTTATTGCAAATTACATGTTAGATTAGCTAGATCTACTTGTTTTCAAGCATGCTTTACATTAATTCATCTATTTTGTAAGCATATTTGCATATCTTTATGCTTTATTTCAAGTTTAGCCATACTTCTTGCACTTTCTTGATAAAAGCCTCATCATTAGAGGCCTCATATGTTTTTAATTGTGCCTTGTTGTTTCATGTACGTAGACTACAGGATCTTGTAGGATTCAAAGAATCATCAATATCAATTTCCTCTTGTCAAATAGAGAAGAAGGCATCCTTATGAAGACCAATTGAAACACATATTCCCCCAATTTGGGATTATCTGTTAATTGTAACAATTGTATCAATCTTTTGGTATCCCTAAGAGGGAAAAATCTGTAACAAGACTCATTTGATAAATAAAGAGAGATTCCCTTTTGTTATTTCCTTCTTATTTTCAAATGTATGCTTAGATTACATACGTTCTTTCTTTCTGTTGCAATCTCAATAGATGTATGGTCTTCGTAGCCTTCTACACCTATAAGAGAAAAATAGTTTCCATTAGCATTGGGGAGGGATTTCCAATAGGAACCCTTTTTGACACTTTGTCCTATTGTAGCCATTCCACAACTAGCCCCAATAATTGGGGGCCCACTTTTTAATTTTTGTGTTTGGGTGTTTTTGTTTCATTTTGAGTGTCTAGTGGATTGGTTAGGTTCCTCCTTGTTTTTTGTTGTTTTGGTTAAATTTAATGTTTTGAATTAAATCAATTCAAAAATTTAAAATTAATTAAATCAAATTTAATATAAAAGAGAAAACAAGTAAAAAAAAAATTATAAAGCTTTTTGAATTTAAAAAAAAAAAAAAAACAAGTTTATATATATTTTATATATATAAACAAATAAAAAAATTTAAAAAGTGAATATATATATATATAAGTAAATTAAAAAAAAAGTAAAAACAATAAAAGTATAAATAAAAAGAAAAGTAGTGAATGAAGCCATGGTGCTTCATTTACCACGTTTTAGTTCATTTTTTAAAATAGTTTAAATTTAATGTTTTTTTTCTTTTTCTTTTTATTTCTTTTTTTAAAATAGTTTAACTTTATGCTTTTAATATAGTTTATTTTGTTATTTTGTTTTTAATAAAAAATCTAACTCAAGCTTTTTTGATGCATGTACAGGTAGATAGAAAACGTCAAAAGCTTCTTTAAATGTTTTTAGTATATTATTTTATTAGTATTTTATTTTCTTTGAAATGTTAAAAGTTAATTCACGAGTGTTATATGCAGGTAAGGTGGAAGGAAAATAAAGAAAGAAAGACGTTATGGAAAGCCAACGAAGGGTTTTGAGAAAAAAAATTGAAAACAAGAAAAGGAAAACCAAACACAGGGTTGGAAGGAGAAACCAAGGGTTTGGAAACCTAAAATGAATGGTCATGAGAGAAGACTTTAAAAACCAGATGGATGCACAGAAAAAGGGCTGGATATTTTGGGGATTTTTTCGGAGGAGGAAGGCATACCGCTGGGCCGATTTTCACCATTTGGATGCCAACTTTGGGCATTTTTTTTTTGCATTGTAATGAAATATTGAATATCTTTTTGCAACAATTAATTGGAAATATCTCAAGTTTTATGCATTTTTTATGGTTAACTTGATTTCGTTTTCAGTTTATTGCACCATTTTCCTTTGAAGCTCGCACCATATTAGATGTTGATTGCACGAAGTCGGGTCACTCTAATACTAGTTTTATGCAGAATACTAATGCTTGCAGGGTCTATGGAGAAATTTGGGGTTGCAACATTTCTGTTTTTAATTTTTTTAAATTTTTTTTAACTTTCTTTTTGCTATTTTTTTTAATTTTTAGAGATTAAAATTAAAAAAAAAAATTAAAATGATAAAAATAATTACATGGTTGTGAAGAATGATGTAAAATATATCATACGCAATATATTCAGATTCATTCCGAGGTAATTTCAATTTTATACAAATTTTTGAAAATGGTTGTTTGATGCAGATTTTATCATTTTTGAATTTCATTTTTCACATTTTGGAGTCAAATCAGATTTTTTCAGCTTCATATTTTTTTACTTGCAAGCATAAAATAAACTTTCCTTCATGAAAATTTCAATTTCATCGAAGGGAGTTAATTTTATGGCATTTCATAAGCCATTTGTGCACCTATCTTTATGAAAATTTCAATTTCGTTAAAGAAAGGTGATTTTATATGTTACATTAAAAGGCTATTGTTTTAATACATTAAATTATTATTCTTTATGAAAATTATTTCATTAAAGAAAGATAATTAAATGACATTTTAAAGCCTATATTTCAAGGCTATAAATTATTCTCTTTGTGAAAATTGATTTCACCAAAGAGGAATAATTTATTATTCATATCAAAGGCTATCTTTATCTTCATGATAAGAAGCTACATTTAAGGAGCCTATTCATCATTTTGGATTCACATTCATAGATAGATTTTAATCTTTACTTTCATGTTTAAAGAAGGATTTAATACAAGGTAAAGTGATGGGGAGCCAATTTACCACAAATAAAATGACGTAATTTTATTTGAAAGTCGCAGTATTCTTAATTTCAACACAGGGAGCTTTTACAATAAAGTGTCGGTAAAAAAACATACACAGTACTTTAAACGTAAAATACAACCGCAACCTTCCTTTCTCTCCCCTTCGCCCTCCTCCATCCGTCAAAGAAATCCTTTTTATTCTCCATGGTTCGTGCTGCACCGCCGTTCATAACCGCCTTAACGGTTTCTGAAACGGTCATATGGAACGGCCTTAACGGCCTTTGGGAATTGCCGCTGGAACGACCTCTGGAACTGCTACTTTGGCTTTGTCTTTCTTTGCGTTTTTGGCTTTGACAGCAAAGTGTCGCGATATCGCGACCTTTCTTTGCGTTTTGGCTTTGGCGGCCAAGGTGTCGCGATATCGCGACACTTCTTTGTGTTTTGGCTTTGCCGGCCAAGGTGTCGCGATATCGCGACACTACTTTGAGTTTTGGCTTTGCCGGCCAAGGTGTCGCGATATCGCGACACTACTTTGAGTTTTGGCTTTGCCGGCCAAGGTGTCGCGATATCGCGACACTTCTTTGTGCTTTGGCTTTGCCGGCCAAGGTGTCGCGATATCGCGACACTTCTTTGTGCTTTGGCCTTGGCGGCCAAAGTGTCGCGATATCGCGACAACTTTGGTGTCGCGATATCGCGACCAAAGTTACACTTAGTCGTTTTTGCAATTTTGTTTAACTTTCGACCGTGAGTTGCATCTGCCATGGTGCTTCGAAATACGTCGCGATATCGCGACGACATTTGCGTCGCGATATCGCGACCAGAGTTGTATTTGCCATGGTGCTTCGAAATACGTCGCGATATCGCGACGACATTTGCGTCGCGATATCGCGACCATTTGTCGCTTCGGCCACGGTGCTCGAAATACGTCGCGATATCGCGACAACTTTGGTGTCGCGATATCGCGACCATTTTTACACTTGGTCATTTTTTTTAAATTTTGAACTTTTTCAACTTTGAACTTTTTTTTTTTTTTTGGTGATGCAAGATTTCTGCACTGCCCGAGATGCTCCTGCATCAGACACCCGGGGTAGATGTTTAGAAGTGATCCTCACTTCTGGATGGTCAAAGGAAAACCCAAACGATCAACCTCTGATTTGGACAACCATGTGGCATCTTCGACAGGTCTGTTCTTCCACTTGACCAAATACTCCGAATATTGCTTGTTTCGGGTACTTCTGCTTGCACGAGTGTCGAGTATGTCTTCAATTTCTTCTTTGTCTAAAGTGGATGCGGGAATGTTCCACAGATCCGGATTGGGTGGTTCACTACAACTTCTGCATGATATTCAACCAAGTCTGAAATATTGAATATAGGTGAAATATTCAGCTCACTTGGGAGATCAACTTCATAGGCATTGCCTGAATCTCGTTTGCCTATGATTCGGCATGGTCCAAACTTCTTCATCTTCAACTTATTGTAAGTTTTCTTAGGAAAACGTTCCTTACGTAAGTGAACCATGACTTCATCTCCTACTTGGAATTCTTTGAAACGTCGCTTCTGATCTGCTCTGGCCTTGTAAGTAGCATTCATTTGACTGATATGCTACTGTACCTCTTCATGTAAAGTCTTCATGTGTCCTTGCAAAGTCTTCGACTTCAGCCCTGCACTTGTCTATTTTATCCATCGGTCTCAACTCAGACGCGTTTCTAGGGCTGTATCCATGCACAATCTGGAATGGTGATTTACCAGTACTGCGATTGACAGAATTGTTGTAAGCAAACTCTGCCTGGGGCAAAATCAGATCCCATCCCTTCGGTTTATCTCCTACCAAACATCGTAGAAGATTACCCAAACTTACGTTGACTACCTCGGTCTGTCCATCAGTCTGCGGATGGTACGCAGAACTGAATTTCAAGTCTATTTTCAGCTTCTTCCATAGAGTCCTCCAGAAATAACCCACAAATTTGGTATCTCTGTCCGAAACAATGCTTTGGGGTAGACCATGAAGTCGGACTACCTCCTTGAAGAACAAGCCGGCAATGTGAACCGCATCACTTGTCTTCTGACATGGAATAAAATGGGCCATTTTCGAAAACCTGTCAACAACAACAAAAATGGCATCATTTCCACGTTGTGTTCTTGGCAGACCAAGAACAAAATCCATGCTAATATCTTCCCAAGGTCTTCCTGGTACAGGCAATGGCTGGTACATTCCTGTATTCTAGTCGACTCCTTTGGCCATCTGGCACACTCTGCAACCCTGCACAAATCTGGTCACATCTGGCTGCAACTGTGGCCAATGGTAATTCTCACTAACAAGAGCAATGGTCTTATCACGGCCAAAATGCCCTGCTAGTCCGCCACTATGCTTCTCTTTGATCAAATTCTCCCTCATGGAACTTCTGGGAATGCACAACTGATTCTGCCGAAACAGCATCCCATCTTGGATCATGAAATCTAACCACTTAGTGCGATCCACGGTAGTAGGAGACACACATGCGGTCCATGCCTCTGCAAAATCTGGATCTGTTGGGTATAAACTCTTGAGTTCCTCAAACCCAACAACCTGCACTCTCATTTCCATCAACAAATTATGCCTTCTACTCAAGGCATCTGCAACTCTATTAGATTTGCCACTTCTATGCTTTAGTACAAAGGTATAACTCTGCAGGAATTCAACCCACTTCAAATGTCGTTGGTTAAGTTTACCTTGACTATTGATATATTGCAAAGCTTGATGGTCAGTATATAAAACAAACTCTTTGGTTAGCAAATAATGTCTCCATTTCTTAAGAGCCTGAATTATAGCATAGAATTCTTGATCATAAACAGAGTATTTCTTTCTAGCATCATTCAATTTTTCACTAAAATATGCAACGGGTTTACCTTCTTGACTCAACACGGCTCAATGGCATCGCCACTTGGCATCACGATCAACTCTGAAACACTTTATTAAAATACGGAAGTGCCGAGAATGGGATGTTTTGTCACTTTCTTTTTCAATATATGCATCTTTGGTATCTGCTTTGGCGATCCACTTAAACTCTCTCTTATCCCCTCTCATAGTTTCTGTTAGGGGTGCACAAATCTTGCTAAAGTCTCTAATAAACTTTCTATAGAAACTTGCAAGACCATGAAATGATCTTACCTCTGTCACATTCCTTGGAGCGAGGCCATTCAAGGATAGCCTTCACTTTCTCGGGATCCATTTTCAGACCCTCCTCCGAGATAACAAATCCCAGGTATATTAACTCTTTCTGTACAAAACTACACTTCTGTATATTGATCAATAACTGCTCCTCACGCAGTTTTTCAAAATCTGTCCGAACATGCAACAAATGTTCATCCAATGTGGTACTAAAAATCAGAATATCATCTAGATACACTATCACGAACTTTTCTAGGAAGTCACGCAATACTTCATTCATCAACCTCATAAATGTCTTGGGTGCATTAGTCAATCCAAACGGCATAACTAACCACTCATACAAACCCTCTCTGGTTTTAAAGGTCTGTCTTCCATTCATCACCCTCTCGAACACGTATCTGATGATATCCGCTCTTCAAATCAATCTTAGTGAAGTATTTAGCTCCACTCAAGCAATCCATGATATCGTCCATTATGGGTAATGGAAAGCGATATTTAATAGTAATTTTATTAATGGCTCGGGAATCAGTACACATTCGCCATTCGCCATTCTTCTTTGGTGCAAGTACTGCTAGCACTGCACAAGGACTCAAACTTTCCCGAATCAAACCCTTCCTCAACAATTCTTGAACTTGTCGGTTCAATTCTTCATTCTCACCAGGAGACATTCTATGAGCTGCTTTGTTGGGTAAGCTAGATCCTGGTATTAAGTCAATCTGATGACTAATCTTCCTCATAGGCGGCAAACCCTCAGGCACATTGTCTGATATTATATCAGGAAATTCTGCTAACAGATGTTCAACTTCTGCGGGAATGTTAGTAGTATCTTCTCTTTTTACATTAGGAATTAATGCATAACACATTGAATCCCTCTTCATACCATCCAAAAATTTTCTGCCATCTACTAAACAAATTCTAGCATTATTGCATACCTTTTCCTCAACCTCCTTTAATGGCTTCAGTTTGTGGCGTACTCCATCTTTTGTCAGGGAATAGGTATTTGCATGTCCATCATGCGCTGCACGTCTATCAAATTGCCATGGTCTTCCAAGCAACAAATGGCAAGCATCCATCGACAAAATATCACACAGGACCTCATCCTGGTACCTTCCAATTTGGAACTTGACCAAGCATTGTTCACTGACCAATGCTCTATGATCCTTCTGCAACCATGCAATCCGGTATGGATGCGGGTGCTGTTTTCTTTCTAGCTTTAATTTAGCTACCATTTCCTCAGAAACCAAATTATCTGTACTACCATTATCAATAATAATATTACTGATTTTACACGAACATTTACACCTTGTGCGGAACAGGCTTTTTCGTTGATCTGGTTCCTTCTCTTCATTCAACAAAGTTCTTCTGGTGATCATCACTTCTCCGTGCTCGGCTTCTTGAGTGCTCGGATTCAACACCATCCTCAGCAACTGCAGCTCTGGCATTTCCTTCAGGCCTTCTGTTTGGTGCTTCTTGGTGTTTGGGACACTCATACGATCGATGCCCTTCTTCTCCGCAATTAAAACAGGTTCCACGGAATCGGCCTCTGCCATATCCGCGTCCACCTCTACCTCTGCCCCTTTGATAATCATTGTTATGATTACGGGGTCAGTAAGCATTCTCCTCCTTCATTTCTGGCGGTTGCTGGTTTCACCATTATGTTTTTGATCATCATATTTAATTCCACTGGTTCTTCCACCAGTTCTTCCACCACGACCTCTTCCTCTTTGCTTGTTGTCAAATCTGCGATTCAGTTTCTCTTCTATTTTTAGAGCAAATTGATAAGCATCTTCAATGCTGTTCATTCTAACCAAACTCAATTCCTCTTGCACGCTGGTTCGCAACCCATTTATGTAACGGGCTACTCTTTCCTTAGTTGCTTCCGTATGACCGGTTCTAATAGAAATTTTAAAAAATTCCTCGGTATACTCTTTGACAATTTTGCTGGACTGTCGTAAACTCTGCATTTTTCGCAGTAGATCTAATTCGTAATCTATTGGAATAAATTGCCGTTTTAATTTTTCCACCATGCGATCCCATCTGGAAATCTTCTCTTTGCCTCTACGGTTTCTTTCTAATTGCACTCCTTTCCACCAAATGCCAGCATGTCCTTTTAATTTTGTTCGGCAAATTTTATTCGATGAGGGTCTTCAACGTCCTCATAATCGAAATATTCTTCCATGTCATTAATCCAGTCGATTAATTCTTCTGGATTTAAATTTCCAGCATACGTAGACACGTCAATTTTTGGTCTTTTTCCAATCTACGAAATGGCTTTTATCATTCGCGATTCTGCGGCACTCATTTCCTCTTCTTCCGCTTCGGACGGATCTTCAACACCGTCATCATCGCTGCGATCTTCTCCTCTCGGCTCTATTCCCCTGCGCAACTCTTCCTGCAATGCTAACACTTGTCGTTGCAATGCACGAAAATCTCCTTCAGGAACCACGTTCCTTCCAGCGCCACGATTTCTACGCGGCGGCATTCTGTCTCACGTTTCTCAGAAAAACCCGTAACCCCGATCCTGGTGTGAGCTGCCTCCCGTTCGGTGCTTCTGCTCGACACGCTCAGAATCTTACGGCTCTGATACCACTTGATGGGGAGCCAATTTACCACAAATAAAATGACGCAATTTTATTTGAAAGTCGTAGTATTCTTAATTTCAACATAGGGAGCTTTTACAATAAAATGCCGTGAAAAAACATACACAGTACTTTAAACGTAAAATACAGCCGCAGCCTTCCTTTCTCTCCCCCAGCCTCCTCCATCCGTCAAAGAAATCCTTTTTATTCTCCATGGTTCGTGCTGCACCGCCGTTCATAACCGCCTTAACGGTTTTTGAAACGGTCATATGGAACGGCCTTAACGGCCTTTGGGAACTGCCGTTGGAACGACCTTCACGATCTCAGGCACAGCCACTCGGAACTGCCACGTGGAACACCACCTGGAACTGCCACTTGGAACGCCACCTGGAACTGCTACTTTGGCTTTGTCTTTCTTTGCGTTTTTGGCTTTGACAGCAAAGTGTCGCGATATCGCGACCTTTCTTTGCGTTTTGGCTTTGGCGGCCAAGGTGTCGCGATATCGCGACACTTCTTTGTGTTTTGGCTTTGTCGGCCAAGGTGTCGCGATATCGCGACACTACTTTGAGTTTTGGCTTTGCCGGCCAAGGTGTCGCGATATCGCGACACTACTTTGAGTTTTGGCTTTGCCGGCCAAGGTGTCGCGATATCGCGACACTTCTTTGTGCTTTGGCTTTGCCGGCCAAGGTGTCGCGATATCGCGACACTTCTTTGTGCTTTGGCCTTGGCGGCCAAAGTGTCGCGATATCGCGACAACTTTGGTGTCGCGATATCGCGACCAAAGTTACACTTAGTCGTTTTTGCAATTTTTGTTAACTTTCGACCGTGAGTTGCATTTGCCATGGTGCTTCGGAATACGTCGCGATATCGCGACGACATTTGCGTCGCGATATCGCGACCAGAGTTGTATTTGCCATGGTGCTTCGAAATACGTCGCGATATCGCGACGACATTTGCGTCGCGATATCGCGACCATTTGTCGCTTCGGCCACGGTGCTCGAAATACGTCGCGATATCGCGACAACTTTGGTGTCGCGATATCGCGACCATTTTTACACTTGGTCATTTTTTTTAAATTTTGAACTTTTTCAACTTTGAACTTTTTTTTTTTTTTTGGTGATGCAAGATTGCTGCACTGCCCGAGATGCTCCTGCATCATAAAGCTTGATTAAAACCCACTTAATAAGGAAGATAAAATCTACCTTAAAATCCTCAAGATAAAAAGAACTAAGGCACTACATTGTCGTCATATGAGGGCCAATTCACATTTATTTTTTATTTTGGTTTCATAAACAATCATTAAGATAGCATAGTAAAATAAACCAACATTACCCCTTGTTTACAGTTACTTGCAATCACTAAGGTGTTCCAAGAATTTAAATTCATATATTTTTATTTGAGATTACTAATACACATGCAAATGCTAATATAGCGGAGACCTTAGAGAAATTGTTTGTTTAATTTCTTTGCAAGAGAGGGTTTTGGAGATCCAAACCCTAAGGGAGAGTGTAATTTCACAATTGGATAAAATTAACACTCAACATGTCCCAGTAGGTTTGAACTTCTTTAGTCTAGTCTTTTAATTTTGCAACACAATCTTCTTTCTCAAGGCAATCTCCATCAACACTATTTATCTAGTCTGCATTATCTTCTCTTGGGATTAGTATTATCTATACTATCTCCAACTTCCTCCTCTTTCAATGTTTTGTTTTCACTCCCTATATCTTCTCTCTAGTGATATGCATTAGAATTATTCATGGTCATCTCCCAACATTTATTTATAATATGGAGGTGGTAGAGGGACAACTATTTTGCATGCGACAACTTCCTCTCGACTACCACTTTTGTCACCTTTAACTATCTTGCATGTAATTGGACATTGATATTTTTTGTTTTTTATCCCTTATCTTTTCCACCTTATGCATGTTTATTTTATACTTTATTTTTATCATCTTGTGCATGCTTGTTTTGCACTTTACTCATTGGATGATCATAAGCTAACCTTTTCTTTGCCTTGTGTGTATGGTGCAAGCAACTAGATGAATTGATTTATTGACCTGTCGATGCATCTACTTGCTCTTCTTGATGGCTCCTTTGTATGAAAAACCTTGACTACTGACCCACATGGCGTTATCTTATTATTTATTATCTTGGTTTAAATTTTTTCTCAATATGTCCTTGGTGGCTTGATGTTGCATTTTCAATTCGTGACTACCATACTTTGTTAGCTTAGCCAATTCTTTCAGATTGAGATTGGTGACCTTATCAACATAAATATATTATTGGTAGGGCTCCACTCCCTTCTTCTTCACAGGTCTTGTGGAATTCAAAAAATACAAAATTCTACAATAATTACTAGGGAGAATGATACTCATACCTCATCACCAATTATAACTCTACTACAATTCCACTAATTATTATATGTCTACAATTATTCTAACAAGTATGGTTTAAAAAGTCTTTATCATAGCTAGTATCCAATAGAATAAAATACACTTCTACATTCTAAAATACAATTTTCAATGAGTGGTCCATTAGGTGCTCTAACTACCAAGTTTAGTAAAACTCTCCCACTAATGTTTTCCAAGTAATTTCCTACAAGGTGATCTGCATCCTTCGATTTCCCTTATTCTTCATCTATGGTGAAGCTACTAACTCCATGATATGTCATGGCATTCATCAATGGTGTTGGTCCATGATCTCAATACTAACTCCATCATATATTGCCACATTATCCCTTGTTAAGTGTTTATTGCATGCTCTCTCTCTACCATGCATATGGTGAACTAGGCCTCTACCAAATCCAACTCCAATACTTACTCTTTTACTTTGAGGTCCTGGTTACAACACAACCTCATATGAAAACCTCATTTATAGTTCCATCCATTCAATCCTCTCAAACATTTATGTCTTGTACATTCCTCCTATAGTCAACTTCATTGGCTTCAATTTTTGAAAACTTTTGACAATAACTACTTCTTTATGCCCTTTCTGTAGATGGTATGGTCTTGGACAACCTCCTACTAGATGGCCCAAGCTTGGATGGCTTGACTATGGATGGTTTAGTCTTTTATGAGTTAGTCCTTGATGACTCACCTTTGGATGGTTTCTTCTATGTGGCCTTCCTATGTCTATACAGAAGCATCTATAACTTCCTAGATGACCTGTATGCTCAATTTTAGCTCTAAAATTTCTCCTTTCATGGTAGTTTGTACAACTTGTATTGTGTGTATGGTTTATGAAAATATTCTTCATAGTAGGTAGGCACTTTATTCCTTGCATAAAATAATCTTAGTTTCCTCGTCCATCCTCCTTTATTACAATTTTTCACTGTAATCCTTGTACCTACAAGAGAAAATATTTTTTGTTAGCACTAGGGAGGGATTTCCAATAGGAACCCTTCCTAACACTTTGTCTTGATAAGTGTGAACTTCTTAAATCTAACTGTTCACTTATACAACACAATCTTATTTCTCAATGCAATTTCCTTCCACATTGTCACTTTGGTCTACTACTTCCTCTATTCATTATATTCTCTTAGGGGTAGTCTCATCTATATGGTATCCAAATTCCTCTTGCAATATTTGATTTGTACTCCCTAAAACTTCTCTCTAGTTCTATGCATTATAATGATTCATGGACATCCCCCAAAATTTATTTATAATATGGAAGTGGTAGAGGGATAATTGTCCTACATGAAACAACTTCCTCTCAACTACTACGTTGCAAACTTTAACTATCTTGCATGTAATTGGACATTATGATTTTTGTCTTCTCTTATTTTAATCATCTTGTGCATGCTTATTTTACACTTTACTCTTTGTACAACCATAAGCTAATTTTTTATTCATCTTATATGTATGGTCTAGGTAGATAGACATCACACCTAACTGGCCTATTTGTGTCTTTATTTGATCTTCTTCACGGCTCATTTATTTTGACTACTGGCCCACATGGCCTTGTATTACTGGTTGTTGTCTTGGTCTAATATTTTTCTCAATATGGTATGGGTGGCCTAGCTACCCACCACCCTGTATTGACTACCTTCTCCATTATTAGCTTCTTAATGATATTTTTTTGGAATTGGGTTCAACTCATTCATTCTATCTTTCAATTGATGCTCTCATATTGCTTGTTTTGGATGGTCTTGTCTCTCTTCCTTCTATTTTGCCTCTATTATATGGTGCTAATGTAGTTGCTGGTTAAAATTATTCTTGTGATAGTCTAATTGCACTTAATAACTCATTCCTTCATCTCAAAAAACCTTTAGCAATTCTTAACAACCTGACCTTGAGCTTAAATAATTTAAATATTTTTGAGGTCTCCTCCTATCTCCTAGACAACTAGGGAGTTGGTCAATATGACCCACTCTACCGGTTGTATGGCCTAGGGATATTATATGGGAAAAAAAATTCCCCTTAGATGGTCAAGAAAGAAGACAAATAACCTCCTCCCTTGGCCCAATAGACCCATATGACTTAGGTGTCATGATAGCCCTCTTAGGCTACTTGATTTGCCTAATTTATAAGCATATCTTAGGTCATCTAGTAGTCTTTGTAGACTTCATCAACTTCCCAAGGAAATATTCAAGTTTTCAAATCCTAATTTCTCCAACTTATCTGCCTACTTGCCTTAAAGGAATTTTGGCTTTGAGTTTCTTGCTATTATTCATGTCCATTGCCTATGGGTTGGGTGACTTGATATCTTTGTCGTGCTCTCCTTCTTTCTCTTCTTCTAGGTTCTATTCTAGATCTATTACTACTCTAGTACTCTTCATCACTGCTTGAACATGTCAAGGATACACTACCCAACCTCTTGTATTGAGTTTCCAAATTCTCTTCCCTTGATTAGTAATGGTACTTCATGTATGTATCTCCATTCTATATCACTTATAGTAGGTTTTCTTAATTAATTAGTAACCTATCTCTTAAAAATCAACTTTCTTTGTAGAGCCATTAACAACTCCCAAAATTGCTTTTTTGTTGTGCACCTTTAGGAATCTCCTCTAGACTTATTCCATTTCTAGAAAAATTCTCCTACCCATTGTTTTAATATCCTATTGTATCAATTACAATTCTTGTACATGTTATATCCTTAATCCATACAATTTTATTATTTAGTTGCTCACTTTACTCATTCAATTATTGTGTTTCTTATCTCATTTCATGTTGTGTACAATCAATAATTGCAAGCAAACTCATTCCTTCATACCTTACACTCACTATGAATATTCTATTATGGTGGATCTCCTCGTCCAACATACACTACCATGATCCACTACATATTTTTTGTATTCAATGATCTCAGTCATTATTCCTTTCCTATGTCTGGAAAGTTGACATGCACTCAAATCTATCTATTTTTATAGATTAGGGCTATAAATTATCTTGTTCAATTATGGTTTGTACATTCCCTTTTTTCTACTTACGTTCTCTTCTTCATACATCCAAGTTGGATATTTTGTAAATTCATTATTTGAGTCACTACTTTCTACTATGTTGTCTTCCTTCTTATTGCAACTTGATTCCATAATTTCTTGAATTGAGATTCCTTGAAAGAATTCTAAGGACTAACTTGATTCCCTTGTAATCCTTCTTGTACTTGTTTCTTTGTTTGTAGGTTCAAAATTTACAATGTTTATTTATGCTTACATATTATATGGCTTTAATTTCAAATTGTTAATTGTCTTAGAGCTAAAAGTTTCATTAAATTTCTTCAATATTATGACACCATTGCTCATTACTTTATCAAATTAGAAGGGTCTAAGTGATAAGGTCTTCAAAATTTCTAGCTTGATTTTTCTCTTTCCATTATACTTCAAGACTAAGTCACCTAACTTCAAATTCATCTTCCTTAGGTGCTTGTCATGTCACAACTTTCTATGCTGTTGGGAAACATCCATGGTTTGTTGAATCATCACTCTTTTTTCCAACTTGAAAAGTGTCATTAGCCTCTTCTTTAAGCTTTCCATCTAGATGGTTTTGTACTACCACTCTTAGACTTGGTACGGGGAATTCTATTAGCACAACTACTTCCTGATCATATATCAATTGGAATGTAGTGTGGTATAATTTTGACTTAAATATACTCTTGTACACCCATAGTACTGTTGATAAACTCTTCTTCCAATTAGTATTTTTAATTCCACATGTTTAATACATTATTGAGATAAAGACCTTATTTGTTGCTTCTTATCACCCATTTTATTTTGGGTAAAACAAACTAGACAACAAATACAAGATCTTAAAATCTATGGTTAATTTTTTAGTAATATCATTGAAAAATTATCCTCTATGATAACTTGTCAATTAAATAGGTATGCTAAATATTTTCATCACTTTCTTATACAAGAAATAGATAGCACTCTTTAATTAATAGTCAGTTGGTACCATAATGTATCTACATTTCTTTTCGTAGTCTTCAACAATCCATCTCTCAAACAACTTTGGTAGAACCCTGAAGGTTCTAGCTAATATTTAAAAAATGAATAACTAAAATAACATTAAAAAGAATCACTTTTAGGGTTGAATCACTGTTGCACTAGAATGGGGAATCCCTCCAATGGGTTTAAACAAATATATATTCTTCTTCTTGGATGATTTGTGTGAATGGCCAACCTAATATATATATATATATATATATATATATATATATATATATATATATATACCCTAAAGCTATGTTGGTGAAGAGACGTGATGGTTCACGTAGAAAGAGACGCGATGGTTCAGGTTATGAAGAGATGTGATGGTTCACTTTATAAGTTAATAATATAATAATTAAATGATTAATAATACTAACTAATAATGTTAGGATGGAGGATCCTAACATGCCACCCTCCTTAAAAAGAGCTTTGTCCTCAAAGCTCAAAGTGAGGAGCTTTGTATTTTGTTTTCCAAGCAAAATTTTTGCAAGTTCTTGTACTATTTTAATGTCACTTTTTTGAAGGTAAGGATATCTTGAAGGTTAGAGTGTTAGTGGGGGGTTGCTAGGAAAAATAGTAGAATATTCCTTAGGAGAATCATGATGATGATGGGAGGGCAACCCTTGGGGTTCCTCAAAAAATTTAGAATGATGCATCAAAAGTGGTGGTAACACTTCCAAATATTGTTGGTGTTCCTTGGTAGAGCCAACGGAGAAGGAGTGTGTAATCACTCTACGTTGTTGTCGAATAGGTTTGACCATGTGGTGATAATACAATATTGGTGAGGAAGGTGTGTGTAGGTCTTGTAGAGTGCATGTTTGGCCGACATTGATCACTTTGGGTATGTCTACCTCATCCTTGCTTGGTGCATCAATCACTTCTGGTATATCAACCCTATTGTTGTCATTGGTGGGATAAGGTATTTCAGGTATTTCTTACTCATTTTCCTTATTTTCCTTATCTTCCTTCTCTTTCTTATCTTTTGTGGCTTCCTCATCTTCCTTACCTTCCTCATAATTGCCATCTTTAGTGCTATCTTCAGGTGTATCCATCACTATGTTTACCTCAATTGCATTTTCATCATTGGGAGAACTCCAAGGAATAGTTGCATCCGAAATATATAGTGCAGGTGTAATACATTTATGATTGCAAATAAATTTCTCATCGCAATGAAAACAAAGGCCCTTTTTGCATCGTGCCTTCATTTCCACGGGGTGAATACATTTAATGGGTAAGAGTTGGGTAATTTTTTGAGTGGTGTACGTATTTTGTGATTCCCATACAGGTGGTTTTGTAATTGGGTCCTTCCACTAGAAAAAATCCTCCTTTGTAATAATTTTATTTGCAAGGTCATCCTTTTTTAGGGTTAACTCTGCTATTTTTGTTGCTATTTTTATTTCAAAATCATCTTGCCATTTATTCATTACTTGCAAGATTTCTTTCAAGATGTCTTTAAACAAACTTTCCCCACTTGTGTCCAAAATTGATGCTCTGATACCAAATGGTAGAACCCTGAAGGTTCTAGCTAATATTTAATAAATAAATAAATAAAATAATATTAAAAAGAATCACTTTTAGGATTGAATCACTGTTGCACTGGAATGGAGAATCCCTCCAATGGGTTTAAAAAAAAAAATATTCTTCTTCTTGGATGATTTGTGTGAATGGAAAACCTAATATATATATACCCTAAAGCTATGTTGGTGGAGAGATGTGATGGTTCACGTAGGAAGAGACGTGATGGTTCATGTTATGAAGAGATGTGATGGTTCACTTATTACTTAATATAGAACCTCAGTATATGAAATATATAATATTATTAATAAATAATTAGGGTTAGGATATAGAATCCTAACAAGCCACCCCTCCTAAAATAGCTTTGTCCTTAAAGCAAAAATGGAGAAAATGTTGGAAAAGATCATCGCAAAAAGTCGTCTTGTAATGTAATCATTTCTAGTGATTCATATGGAATGTAGCTTTCTGCTGCCTGGATTCTCCAATGTAAATTAGTGCTTGTATGCATAGGGTTTCTTCATGTGATAATTCTTGAAGTTCTTGTGTGGTGAGTTTCTAATGGCGAATTACTTTGAAATAATATTTGCAAATTTTGATTTTACCAACTTGGCAACCTTATATCTCCTATTTGATTATTACAAAAATTAGAGGTATTTCAAATATTATTACTTGCTTTATAATTAATTAGTGCTTGGTTAATATACGTTTGCAGAATGCAATAATGAATTCGATCCTCATAGATCCTTTAATCTTAATATAAGCAAGTAAATAAATACCTTTATGTGTTGATTGAAGTTTGAACTTAAACAATCGTTGGGTTGATGGGTTCAATTTTTTTTTAAGACAAAGCTAAATTACATATCTCCTTCATGCTTGTTCAATGCTTCATATCCATGTTGGATGTAATCCTTTATGTTTGAGAACCTTACTATATCCATTTACTAGCAACTTGTATGAACCGACCTCATTTCTTCTTGTCATTCAGACTGTGAAGGTCTATATCCAACTTTTGTCATTGAGTTTAGCTAGAAGTCTATTAACATAATCATTAATAAAATTGGCTATTTAGCTTATTAAAATATACAATTTCCTTAAATTGTCATTTGTCTAAAACCCTTGGGTGTGCTAAGAACCATAAATTTCATCCAAGGTAGTGAAAATGGGCACATATGTTTCAGGAGAGCACAACTCATGGATCTATATGGATCATTTGTAAGTGCAAGGTGGTTTGTAAGGCTTCACCATCACTTTTTGACTCAAGATATAACGAGCATTAGTATTGCATAGCGCTGACAATGCTCCTTTCAAAGAATAAAATTCCACAAATCCATATGTAGGAGGCTCTTCATGGGACATTCGAACTCCTCTGAATTGTGTTACGTATTCCTCTGGAAGATTGCTTGTGCTGCTATTTTTGCTAACATTTAAGGAATTAGACTCGCTAAATTTTCTGTTTATGCTTGTGGGGCTTTTGCTTTTGGAAAATTCACGACTGGGCTCACCAAGGGACATACATGGAGTTTTATGTGTGCCTATTTTAAATGGAAAACCTAGAGATTGTATCATTTATTGTACATCTCGCCATGCAAGAAGAGATTCACGCTTCAAATTAAAATTTTGAAAGTGGGCATCGCTGTTTGATAGCAGTTGTAAGCATTTTTGCATATTTGCATCCGAAACAAAACTTAGAGGGAATCAATTTTTGGTAGTTTGTTTTGAACAAAATTGTTCATGGACATACAGTATGCAATGAGATCTTCGTATTCTTGCAATAACCATTTTAATGTTATTAATGGAAAACAGGTCAAATAGGAAAACAAGCATGTTAGTTCCATTGTCGATAAACACGTCCAATACGCCATGGTTTTTGTTGAATATTGTGGTTTCATATGGTTTATTCAGTGTCCAATAAGTAATTTTTAATCCATGATTGGATAGGAGACCACCACTACATTTTTTAACAGCAGTGATTTTGATAGAAAGATAAATTTCATGCTGCTCAATTGTCACGCTTGAGAAACATAATCCTTACACTGCCTTACATTTCAATAAATTGTAATATTATCCAATAACAAGTACCTCCATAGAGTCCCTTGTGTCTTATTTTAAGCGAAGCACTCTTGTTGAATACTGCTATCTCAACGTCCACTTCACAATCATTTGTAGTATATTTCACTCCGTCCATCTCTTCTTTGTTCTTATTTTCTATACTTTTATATCTTCCTACCTGTTTATATTTTCTCTTCCATGGTTCCAAATCATCCTCTTTGAGCGCCTCCATGTGCTCAAGCTCCATTTTATTCCAAAATATTTTAGTGTCTTCGTCCTGATGCTGCATACTGATATAATGAACTACTTTTATAATTCCTTCCTCATCAATGTCACTCTCCAAAAAATCAAGATATGTTTATGACCTTTACAAAGCACCTGTGTATTTCTGTCCACTATATACTCAATCGATTCATTTCCAAAGTCTTGTAATTTATACGTGTAACTATATCTACCGATATAAAGGTGCTTGAGATAATTTGGGGAGTATGTATTTGAAGGTAATAAGGAAATTTGTTTTGGAAATTTTGAAAGGGATCAGGTTGCCTAGGTGTAGGAATATGCTGCCCTGTATGATCCCACATGACCCAATCATAATTATTTATTTTATTGTTTAATAGCCCAATTTACCAAACAAATCCGTCAGATTGGACATCGTTTATAATCCATATGTAAATTAACTCTCCATCAACACTGCCATTAGTGGCATGTAAAATATTTCCTCTATTTAGCAACGATGTCAAGCCTCGCCACTCAATTGCTAAACTTCTTAAATCGAGTCCATATACTTTGTATACATTTTGATCGCTTTCGGTACAAGATGTCAAGCAAAATATTCGATGATCTGCTACCAAAAACGTAGGAAATGCATCGTTCGATCCAACGTTGGTAGGAGGAAGTGGAAGCAATTTAAAGCCACCATCCTCATAAATCCCCAGCACCTCCGAGACATCCGATCGCACATGGAAAATGACTGAGCTGGGCCGAATTTGGTGCTTATAATGAAAAGCAGCGTAATAATTGTTATGAGGACTTTTGAAGGCCTCCTTCCAAATTGGATTTAATGCAAGCAATCTATTTTTTCATGCCATAGGACCAGCGCCATGACAGGACCAAGGGTGATTTTATTGTGCGGGCCAAGGATCAAATATGTAGAAGATTTTTATTGTAAATTGAACGCCTGGGCTTCTCTCTTCTTGATGTTTTTGCACTCCATATTCGAAAATATTATCTTTATTCCCTAAGCTTTGGTTTTGCTATGAAAAATCGGTATTACCCTGAAATTAGGAAATTTGATAATATTTTGCATAGTATCTCTCTAAATATATACACCGGACAAATTTGTGAAAAATATATTAGCTTGAAAAATAGGAAAGACTATTATCATTGCCGATAATTACGAAGTATGTCAAGTTGGGATATGAGGATTTAGAAAAATCAAAATTTTCTTCTCCTAAATATTTTCTTGGAAGAACATTTGGTCATTAGAGGCTCTCCCTAAGGCCTCAACATTTCTTTGGTTAGCAGTTCAAAGTAAGATTCTTAGGAGAGAGTCTACAAAGAAGAGGATATTATGAACCCTCCAAATGTGCCTTATGTGAGAAGTATTTAGAAACATAAAACCATTTACTTCTTCAATGTCCATTTGCTCATATCATTTGAGGTTATTTTTTTAATATAAAATTATATTGGGAAGCTCCATCAACATTGAAAGAGTTGATAAAATATTAGATAAATTATTTCAAAGCTAAAGCATTATGTATTCATTGGAGGATTGGCCCTACCATTATTTGTTGGTATTTATGGCTTGAAAGGAAGAACAATATTTTTAAAAATAAATCTCAAAATCATGCGTAATTTTAGAACCATATTATTGTCTCTCTTACAGAATAACTACAAATATGATGCTCATCATGGGAAGTCTAAATTGCAAAAAATGAGGTGCTAATAATGTGGCTATAGTATTTGAACATACATGGAAGATTCATCTATGACAACATAATTAAAACAAATGATCTACTTCGATCTATGGTAAAATGGAAATGTCCATAAATTGGGTTTATCAAAATTAATTTTGATGGTGCTTCTAAAGGAAATCTAGGAAAAGCTAATGGAGATGGTATTTTTAGAAATAGTGAAGGTAAAATTCTCCTCACTTATTCAAAATCATATGGAACTTCAACTAAAAACTATGCAGAGGCTAGGGCACTTCTTACAAGGATTAAAATAGTAGTAGGAGAATGATGGAAATATATTTCATTGAGGGGGACTCACAAATTATCATCAATGCTTTAAAAAAAAATGGATATGGATACTGGATAAGAATTATTATTATTATTTATGTTCATCATATATTACTAGAGGCAATATCTTAGTAGTGTGAGCATTATTATTAGAGAAGAAAAATGAGTAGCAAATAAATTAATGAATTGTGATGTTGATCTTCATCCTAGTGAAATTGAAATTTTAGAAGGCAATTGGCCAAGTGAAATTTTTTGTCTTAATCAAAATGATATCAAGGAGTTGATTGTGGAAACATAGCACTTTGAGGAAGTTGAAGAATATATTTAATAGAATAAGGAAATGACAAAATGTGATAAAAGGTATCCTACAACAAATGTAATATTTTGGTATTTTTATGGGAGTGGCCCCCAATAGAAGCCATATGTAACTTATTAAAACAAAAATATAATTCTATTGTCAAAGATTACCCTTTCATATATGTTTAAATACTATAACCAATAAGCTAGTATCTCTTTTATTTTCTTCTTGGTAGTAGAGACATCTCATGACAAGCATCATGCATCATATATATAAATATTTTGCAAGATAGATAAAAGAACAATTCCAAACTTGGATATGATTTGGAGATTTATTTTTTAAAAATCTATTATTTCTTTTAAGGTATAAATTCAAAAAAATAATTGCAAAACCAATCTTCTACATAATTCATAATGCTTTAATTATAGTTATAGGTGAACAAATCCAAAATCAAAATTCTCAACCACAGGAAACTAAGCCTTCTACCGGGCCAAGATGACAGCGGGCGAGAAAGCTTCTGCGGGAGAGCATGGGAACGCCAACAGACTGAACCAAGGGCACAACAGGGCGAAGGGAGGGCAGTCAGAGATCGGGGGCGCTAAGGAGTCCTCTCCAACCGAAGAGGATGTAGGTCATGACAAGGATCCACCAGACAAATGGGGAGGTGGAACTCAGAAGTCGTACGCTCAGGCAGCGGCTTCGTAAACCCTTAGCGGTCCGCTCTCCAAGGAGTTGTTTCCTGTCGGGGACGAGTTGGACATCCCGGCAGAAATTCTTTCAAGCTTTGTGGAATTCAAAAAATTTACCCTCATCGGTAAGTTTATTGGCGGCCGTCCCGACATGGAGACCATTCGCAAGTGGGCGGCAGGTAAATGGCGAACCTCTGGTCACATGGAGTTGGCGGCCTTATCCCGAGGTTTTTTTGCGATTAGACTGAATAACAAGGAGGACTACTGTAAAATCCTGGCTGGTGGTCCCTGGTTCCTAGGTCGCAGAAGTCTCTTTCTAAGGAAGTGGGGTATGGACTTCAACCCCGAGACCCAAAATATCAACATTGCTCCAATATGGGTTAGACTCCCGAGTCTCCCCCTCTTCTGTTGGCATGAAAATGTAATCATAGGAATTGCACGCTCCATTGGTGAGTTGGTTACCATTGACCCTCCCACCAAAGCTCGAACCGGATTTGTTCAAGCTCTGGCTCTGCATTCCGGCATATTTGGAGGCCGACCTTCCATCATCCATCACTCTCCGATCTCGGAGATATCATTCTTCACAAGCAAGCCATTGTGTATGAGAACAGACCGGCTTTCCGCCCCCGTGCAGCTTCTCAAGGGCACCTCCAAATCCAACCGTCCTCTTCAAAATCCAGGGATGAAGAAACGGGATTCCAAAAACCCCTTGGAACACGATGAAGGTCAGACAAAGCACCCTGCTGCAAAAGGGCATGATTCTCCAGGCCCGTCTAGGGACCATCCCGAATCCTCCCACCCGGTGGAAGCAGTCTCCCCCCAAACGGTCTCTGAGCCGTGTGGTACAAGCCCTCACCTTGGACCACAAGAGGAGAAGGACCAGTCCCTTCCACCAATCACCGCACAGGCAGATTCACCCAAAATCCTGGACCATAACCACCCCGAGTCCCAAAATGTGCTGGAAGATTACCTACTAGGAAGAAGGGGTGAGCAGTCTGGTAATATCAGCCCTCGTAATACGAGAAGCCGAAAGCAAGGTGTTGATTTTGGTAGCGAAAGGAAGCAAGGTCGTCCCCCCAACAAAGACAAAGTGGGACAAGGAGACGGCGACAGATGTTGCAAATGGTACTCAACGGCTGCTTTTTTAGGATGATTCTCGATTCCCTGATGGGTGACTCGTCTGTCTCCAAAACCTCCCCTCCAACGAAGGAAAGGGAGGTAAGAAGAATATCAAACCGTTGAGATGAAAGTCCTCTCATGGAATGTGAGAGGGCTTAATGCAACTCGCCAAACGGAGATTGGTGGTCGATCTCGGAAAGAGGACGAATCCGTCCATCCTAATTTTGCAAGAGACTAAGACCGATGCTATCTCTTCTCGCCGTAGCCGCTAAGGTCATTTGGGCTAAGGCAAAATTCCTCTCCAGATCCCGCGGTGGGAACGGCAGCGGTCTCCTGATTCTTTGGGATCCAGAGATTTTTGAGGGCAGCCTTCTCTCAACTTCCCAGCAAGATTATCAATGTTTTGTTTCATTCCAAAGCCATTAACTTTTCTTGGATCCTGTCTAATGTGTATGCCCCAAACTCTATCTCGGAGAGAGCAGAAATGTGGAAGGCTATTTCCCAGATGAGGGAAACGTTCTGTAATTTCCCTTGGGTTCTTGGGGGAGATTTCAACTGTCCTCTTCACCCATCTGAAAAGAAAGGAGGATCAGACCACTCTAGCCACAGTCTGGAAGACTTTCGAGATTTTGTTTCTACCAATAACTTGCTTGACATTGACCTCAAGGGGGCATCCTTCACTTGGAGCAACAGGAGGATTGGGAGCAATCTTATTCAAGTCAAGCTTGACAGATTCTTCATATCCCAAGAGGCTATTCCCATACTCGGTGCGGCAACTCTCTCGGCCTTACCAAGGATTGGGTCTGATCACAATCCTATTGTCCCGGAGACGGTTGATGGGCCTATTTTTAAAACCCCCTTCAGATTTGAGTCCATGTGGATTTCTCACAAGGACTTTAGAGGGTTGGTTACAGCCTGGTGGCAGCAGAAGGTAGCAGTTTCCGCTTCCAAGAGAGTGGCCTTAAAACTCAAGTTAATAAAAAGGAATTTGAAAACATGGAACAAGGAGGTGTTCGGCAACATTTTTGAGTCCAAAAGGTCCATTTCTGCGAACCTAAAATTGGTGGAGGAGAGAATGGAGCTCGAAGGTTACACCGATTGCCTCAGTGAGGAGGAAAGGAGGCTCTTGGTGGATTATCATTCTATTCTTGCAAGGGAAGAAACTTTCTGGCGCCGTAAATCTAGGGACCTCTCGGTTGAAAAATGGAGACTCCAATACAAATTTTTTTATGCATCAACTTTGCGGCACATAGGGGCTAACAAAATCAGGGAAGTGGTGTGCAAGGATGGACGCGTTACCAAGGATATTGAGGAAATCCGAAGTGAAGCGGTTGACTTCTTCCAGGATCTCGCTCGTGTTCCTCCCGACGCTGATCTCCAGTGTTCAGAAATCTCTCGTTGGATAACTTCCCTACCAAAGTTCCTCCCGAGGTAAGCTCTAAGCTTTTGGAGCCTTTTTCTATGTCTGAGATTAAAGAAGCTTTGTTCTCCATGCAACCAGACAAGGCCCCTGGGCCTGACGGTTTTCCCCCCCATTTTTTTCAAGTTATGTGGGATGTTGTGGGTTCGGATGTATGTGAAGCAATTCAGGAGATTCAAGCCTCCAGATCCATCCATCCAAAACTAAATTCTACCTTTCTTGCTCTCATCCCTAAGTCTTCTGGCCTGCAAAAGTTTCTCTCGATTATCGTCCCATTAGCCTCGTGCAATGTTTTTTATAAAATCTTAACCAAGTCCATAGCCAACCGTCCGAGGTCCCTTCTTCCCTCCTTGGTTGGTCCTTCTCAGTGAAGCACCGTGAAAGGCAGAAACATTCTCGATGGTGTCATCACCATCCATGAAACCCTCCATTCTCGCTCATCGCTCCAAAAATGCCGCTCTTTTCCTCAAGCCGGACATGAATAAAGCTTTTGACAGAGTTGACAGGAGGTTCCTCCGTGTTGTCCTCTTCAAGTTCGGTTTTCACCCTCAATGGATTGACCTTGTCGGTAGTTGCATATCCACTCCCTCCTTTTCTCGTTCTAATCAACGGATCCCCCGCTCGGGTATTTCCAAAGTGCCAGAGGCCCTCGCACAAGGTGACCCTCTCGTCTCCTATTCTATTCATCCTTCCGGCCGAGGTTCCGAGTTGGTCTTTGAAAGAGGCTCTTCGTCGAATAAGATCTCTCGGCATTTTTCCCACCTCCGTAGTCGATCCCTGTCTCTCATCAGCAATTTGTGGATGACACCCTCATCTCCACCGGGCGTCCGTCACTCAAGCCAAATCCATCAAGCGAATCCTCTCCCGTTATGAAAAGGCCGCCGGACAGAAAGTCAATTACATCAAAAGCAAAATTTATTTTATTAACACTCCTATGCGAAGGCAGCTCCGCATAGCCATAATTTTGGAATGCACTATTGATTCCCTGCCTGCGTCTTATCCGGGTTTGCCTCTGGCTTGTAATGGCCGGGCCAATGGAAGCTTGTGGGACATGATCCTGGAACGTCTTCACAAAAAGCCGAGCACTTGGAAAGGCAAATTCCTCGTCGCAAGCCGGGAAAGCCACCCTTACCAAAGCTTGTCTCCAAGGAATCCCAACTTACTTCATGTCCGTGTTCATGCCGCCTGTTTCGTCCATTCCAAGATTGAAAAGATTCGGAGGACCTTTCGTGGTCCGGCAATGAAGAAAAATCCAGAATTCCTCTTGTGGCCTGGGATAAGGTTTTCTTGCGAAAGGACCAAGGTGGCATGGGAATGAGGAGATCAAGACTCATGAACACCGCTTTGATCGCTAAGCACGCTTGGAAGATCCTGACTAATGACCCAACAGAGTGGGTCAAGCTGGTTAAGAGGAAGTATCTTGGATCGAGTTCTCTTTTGATGTCGGGATTCCTCCTGAAGCGTCTACCTTTTGGAAATCTGTGCTTCAAGCCCGCTCTCTGATCAACTCTGGTGCTCGTTGGATTTTGGGTGATGGCAACTCCATTCTCTTCTGGAAGGACAGGTGGGTTACTGATGAAGCTCTCGAGTTGAGAGCGGACCTTGCTGGCCCGAAAGCCGTGTGGATCCAAATTCCCAACTCAAGGTTGCGGACTTCATTGATCGGAGCTCTCTTCCCCCTCGGTGGAATTTGCCAGTCCTGGACGGCTTTAACAATGAAATGACTTTTTTGTCTAATATTCTTCGGTCTGTTTTAATTCCATCTGTTAGAAGAGATGACAGAATCATCTGGCGTGGCACAGAGGATGGTCTGTTCTCTGTCAAGACTGCCTATGACCTTCTTACTTGCGAGATTGCCATGGATCACCGATGGAAAGTGATTTGGAGGAAGGGTATTATTCCTAAAGTTAATTACTTTGCATGGATTGCCTTTCATAATAAAGCCTTAACCATCGACAACCTCCATAAGAGGGGTTTTGCTATTCCCAACAAGTGCTTCTTGTGCTTTGCTGATTGTGAGACGATAGACCACTTATTTTTGCACTCGTCCTTTTTCCCATTCTCGTCCTCAGACCGTCCCTGTCTTCCTTTCAAATCCTTTGGTGCACTCCCCGCTCCCTCAAAGATGCCTTCCACCAATGGCCCAATCCTTTCAAGAATCCTAAACTTCGCTTCCTTCTTGAGGCCTCTTTCCACCACTCCATTTGGAAGATTTGGCTAGAGAGAAATTCCAGAGTCTTCGGCAAGGTCCCTAGAGTACCTCCCCGTGTCGCTCAGAGAGCCTTATCCTTCGCCATTGAGAATTCTAAAGTTGTTCCTAGTTCCCGTCCCCGCCTTCCCCGGCGAAGCAGCCGATCTTCCAAAGTTTGGGCCTTTTCCCTATTCTTGATGGTGTTTCTAAGTCTCAGCCGTGGGGATGTTATTTGGACCAAGCCCCCCGTGGGCCGGATTAAATTAAACTTTGACGGTGCGGCCAAAGGCAATCCCGGCCCCGCCGGTTCCGGTGGTGTGGTTAGAGATCATAACGGGAATCTCGTGGCCGGCTTATTGTGAAGATTTGGGTGCCCGGACTAATCACTATGCTCGAAGCCGTAAGTGTTTTGAAAGGTATCCGCATCCTCTCCGAGGATCCTCGGCCTTTGATAGTCGAAGGTGATTCGCTCAATATAGTCAACTATCTGCTAGGCTCTAAAGACCCATCTTGGAGGGTCTACAACATCATTCTTGAGGCTAGGATGCTCCTCTCTCAACGTGACAGGTGGAAGGCATGCCATATTTTCAGGGAAGGAAATCGCATGGCAGACCACATGGCCAACAAAGGGCTTGTGACCACGTGTCCTGTTGTGTGGCGCTCATGCTTCCCATCTGAGGTGGTGAGTTTGGCCAATGCGGATATCCTCTCATGATGTTCTCCTCGCTTCAGAAGGTCATTCGTTTGGTTTGGCTGTTTTTGCTTTCGATGGTCAAATTTCTCCAGCTAGTATTTTTGTTTTCCTTGGTAAAATGTGGTTTGTTTCCGGGATATTCAGACATAAGGGCCCTACTTACAGCCTTCGGGCAATTAGCAGCTTTTGGTTTCGTCATCAAGTTTATTCCTCCAGCCACAAGGCATGATGCACATTCCAGCCAGGCTGATTTTGTACATAAGGTTTTGGGATCCTCTATAAAAACCCACTGTTAATCTATTAAAATAATTACCATAAAAAAAAAAATTCATAATGCTTTAGTTTTGAAAAAAATAATGTTGATGGAGCTACCCAATAAAAAGAAAAAGTGGCCTCCAACTGTGTAAATAAAAGGATAATGAAGCCTCAAATGGTGTAAATAAAAGGACAATGAAAAATTTAGTGATCTTATGTTTCTTTATCCTTCTCACACAAGGCACACTTGAAACCTCCATGATATCTAAACTTATTTATATACTCTCATCTATAAAAATATTATTTTAAAATGCTAATCAAATGACTATTGAAAACTTAGTGAAATATTTCTATTGATGAATATGAATTTTAGGGAGAAAAAATATTTCACTATATGATATATATAGATAATTATGTTTTATATCTTCTTATGAAAATAATTATACAAATCAATTCATACACATCATCGGGTGCACCACATTATAATTTATTGTGTTAGACTCCCATCTTATGTACCATAAAATGTGTCAGTCTATAGTTGATCCAATGTTGAACTCTATCCCAATCAACCACCAAACACACCAACCTACAATTTCTCATGCAATACTTTTGTCTCGCACACTATTGGACACACCATTTTACATTTTCACCATTATAAAACTCTTGTCCCATTCACCATTGGGCACATCAACTTGTAATTGCTTCAGCATCACAAATTCTTCATTTCCATATAATTCCTCACCACTTTGTAACTCACTATTTCATGATTCTCCACCACTATAGAGCAAATATTTATCATCAACACATGGTTCACCACTATCAGCATGCAAATCTTTGTAACTTGTAGGTAACTCTTGGTCATCAACATGCAACTCTCTACCAACATACAACTTTTCATCACTATCATGCAACTCTCTCTACACAAAATCTTGTACATATTATCCATGCTTGTCTGCTTGCATGTTTGGTTATGCATCCACTTGCATGTCTACTTCATCTATCAACCCTTTGTTAGCATCAACAAATAAGTATGCATCTTCATATATTTTGTTGGTTACCTAGTAATCATTAAATTATTATCATTGTATACCTTTCCAAGTAATTTGCTTATCACAAGTCCATATCACCAAGCTTGAACCAACATCAAATAGGAATGTTGGCAATTTTGGGTACTTTGGGTACATTGCCTTTGCTCAAGTGTATAAGTTGTCATTGATGTCAAGAAGCTCTTGAAGGAATTTTATTTGATGTCAAATAATTTGTTTTGATGAAGGTTATGACATGACAGTTTCAAAGGTCTTTTGTAAACCCCAAGTTGGCAGGATTACAGGTGGATGCATTAGTTTAATGCATTTGGGTCCATGAGGAAGTATTTATTTAAATAATTAAAAACCTTGTTAAGGTTCCCTTTAATTATTTTTAAATAAATATTAAATTATTGTTTGCAATGGGTTATCCTAACCCATGGCGCTATGTTTTAAGATTGTGGGCGCTAGCCAAGACCTCCGTTGACGTGTTAAACTCCTCGCCAACGTCAAGAGCTTATGGTAAAAATGCATATAAATCTCCCTCGATGAAAATCAAGAATTATCCGATTGGTATTTTGAAAAGAGTTGCTCACTGTGATTTCATGATCCACTGTTCGGATTTCTTCTCCGATTGTATCTTCACCATTTTCATAAACCTGCTGTTCGACTGTGTCTTCACCATTTTTGTGAATCCGCTGTTCATTTTTTTGTACTCGCCGTTTGTCGTAAATCCGTTGTATGGCTTTTGTCTTTGTGTTCGTGTCAGAAGAAAGGGAGGCACTGTTGTTTTATTTAATCCCTGGCATAGAAGGAACAAGGCTAACAGCATGAGGTTTAAACCTCATCGGGCGCCTTTGGCGCATCGGTAGCGGCTAGGCTGTTGGCATGCTACCCGAATGGGAGGTTTCGCATTCGAATAACGTGAAAGGGTTTTTCATCATGAAGTGGACGCAGTGGGTGGTGTTAGAATTCGTGTGCAATTTCTCCATAGCATGATTTTTGATGTTGGCCAAGGTATTTTCAAAATTAATTTTTTCTAAGTGTATTTTGCGGATGGAGGAATTTTATTAGAGGGAAAAACAACTTAGGAGTTATAAGGAGTTTAAAGCTTGTTTTATTTTGATAAAAGATTATTTTGAAGGTGTTGTTTGAAATATCTTATTGCATTCTTATGAGAGATAAATTTTATTTTTGATAAGACTATAAGGGAGAAATAAGGTGTATAAGGGATAAATTTTTCTTGTAATGTTGAGAGTGTTTTTGGATGATTATGGAAATGAAAGCATGATGTTTTAAGGTTAAAATTGCTTCTTGTGTGAAGTTGTGAAACCTTAAGTGGGAATCTTTGAGATTGACATTTGCTTTCATTAAATTGGTAATAATCAAGCTATTATTTACTTGGTTAAAGTGTTGGGCTTACTCCCTTGTTGATGATTTGAAAAGTTGTTTTGTGCTATTGTGATTTGAGTTAGTGGATGATTTTTGTTCAAACAATATTGGAGAGAAAAGGAGTTCTACTTGTTTCCTTTTCTAATGTTGATTGTGAAATGCTTCAAGGTTGTGTTTTGAGCTAAATGTTGTTGATTGAACCTTGTTTGATGAGCATTGTTGTTGAAGCCCTAATTGATGGTGAAAAGAACATGAGTATCATTGTTATGTGATTCTTTGCATAGTTGGCAATTTTTGGGGTTTCATGTTCTTGAAAGAAAGCATTCTATCCTATCCATTTCAGATATTGAGTTGAGTTTTCAGATTTGAGATTGAGTTTGAGCTGAGTTGATTTGAGTTGAGTTTTGAGATTGGGAGTTGAGTATAGAACATATTGAGTCTCTAAAAATTCTCTTTATGCTTCTATGATTTTGAAAAATCACATTGGGTCTCTAACAATTCATCTTGTGATTTCCTACTAAGAAATTTTTTCTTCTTGGTGAGCTTGCTGAGTTTTGGACAGGTTCCGGTGGGGACTTGTGAGCAGTATTGGACAGGTTTCGATGGGGACTTGTGAGCAAATTTGGATAGGTCCTAGCACAGGACTTGTGAGTTGAGTTTGATAGTTCTATCAGAGAACTTGAGGACAGAGGTGCACTGGTTCTTTGAGAAGAACCTGAGGAAAGATTTGGCAAGTTTTTGAGAAGGCTTGTGTGCAGAGGATTGATTTGTTCAAGCTTAAGCGTTGGACATATCTGATAGACAGAGGAAGACTTGTACTAGACTGACTGACTGTGTTTGGTACAGGTTGCTGAGCTACTGTAGATGTGATCATAGAAGGCAAAGGTCTCTTAGGCTAAGCATTGAGGACAGGAGGTCTTCGGTGGAAAGGAGTTCCACGTGCTGGAAAGAGGTAGAGGCAGTTGATCTTTTGAGGGATCATTTCCAGAGTAGAGGGAAAGGTATCTCCTTTGAGAAGAGGCTCATAAATTTTGATTGGGGGAAGGTATCTCCTTTGGGCCAAGGCTCATAAACATTGTAATTAGGAAGGATTCCCAAAGAACTTTGAGATAACTTTTACAAAAATGTTTTGTGGACGTAGCCCAGCCATTTTGGGTGAACCACGTTAAAATTGGTGTCACTTTGTGGATGATATTGTGCATTGCTTTGATATTGCTTTGGGTATATTGCTTTACTGTTTTGAAGTATAAAGGAAAAAGTAAAAAGAGGTCTTATACTATTCACCCCCCCTCTTAGTATAAGCTTGTGTTCTTCAATTGGTATCATAGCAGTGCCTTCAAAAAGTTTAACAACTTGAAGGAAAAGCTAGTAAAGAACACAATGGATCATTCAAGTGGCAATGCAGCACCTATTCTTGATGGGTCGGACTTTGGTCTTTGGAGTGCAAGGATGAAGGTTCATCTAATGGCACTTGGTAATGAGGCTTGGGAAGTGATTTAAGATGAGTACACTATTCCTGTACATGGTCCTATAACTAAGGAAGAAAGGCTCCTACATCACAGCAATTCAAAGGCAATGAATGCAATCCTGAAAGGCTTACGAAGCGAGATCTCACCAAGGTGATTCACTGCAAGACAACTAGTGAAATGTGGAAACAGTTGAAGGTGGTTCATACAGGTGATACAAATGTCGGAAAGGCCAAGTTGAGACACTTCAAAGGTATGTTTGAACAACTCAATATGAATGATGATGAAAATATTAGTGACTACATGCTTCGTATGGATGAGGTTGTTAACTCCATGAAAGACTTAGGTCTTGAGCTTGCTGAAAATGATGTTTGTGATAAGATTTTAAGATCTCTTCCTAATAGATTTAGTGAAAATATTTTTGCTATTGAGGAAGCTAAATATTTGGATAAGTTGAAAAATGATGAGCTCCATAGTATACTTGCAGCATTTGAGTTGAGAACTCAAGTGAAGGTTGATGTCAAGAAAGAGGCAGCTTTCAAGGCTACTAAGAAATCCAAGGGTAAAAAGCTTCAAGATAGTGATGAGTCTTCTAGTCATGAAGAGGCATATTACAACAAGAAAGGCAAGTTCTCTAGAAAGCACAAAAGTATGAAAAATATAAGATGTTTCAATTGTGGAAAGTTTGGTCATTTTGTACTGTTCCCAAGAATGAAAGTGATGAAGATAAACAGGATTCTAAGAGCAAGGATTCTGAAAAGCACAAGCATCATAGGAAGAACAAATATGAGCACAACAATCAAGGAAAGAGGTATTCTCACAAGCACAAGAAGAGTTTCTACCTAGACCAAGAAAGTAAGTGTTCTAGTAGTGGTAGTGAAAGTTCTTCAAGTGATGATGAAAATGAGATGTTCATATCAAAAAAAGAGGAAGAACCGAAACATAGATTCATTATCATGAAATGTATTAGATGTGGAAACTTTGGTCACCTTGAGGATGATTGCACAAATAATGATTTGGTTTCTAGTATGTATGAGGATGCTTCAGAAAACTATAAGGAAGATGCATATATGATTTTTGAAAAGGGTAGCACCTCTAGTGATAAGCAATCTGAAAAATGCTTTGATGATTCAAAAACCAAACAAATAGAGGAAGATATAGAGGAAGGTGAAGTAGATCTTGAAGGTGAACTTATTAGTGCTCTTAGTGCTTTGAAAAAGGAAAGAAATAAGAATGCTAGACTCAAGGATAAGTTAGATGAATGTTGTATGGAGAGAGATGATCTTATAGAAAGTCTTGACTTCTCTATAGCTAAGACACAAGAACTCAAGGATGAGTTAGAGTCTAAGGTTCTTGAGTATAGTGATTTAGAACAGAAAATGGCTTCTTTGAAAGAGGAAACTAAAGAGTACAAGGATAAGCTTTACAGGTTTCAAGATAGCTCCAAAAAGGTTAAGTCACTTATCAAAGGTCAAAGAAAGACAAAATATAAAACAAGCCTTGGTTTTGTTAAGCCACACAAGGAACAAGTTGGAGAGTCTAGTAAGAGACTCCAAAAGGAAGAGAGTTCTGATGAGGAAAGTATTTTAGAAAAAGGAGTATTTGAATGATAGATGCATAGAAATAGAAAACATAATTCAGAATGAGAAGAAGAAGTATTCAGGACCCAAGAGGTCAAATAAAGAAAAGTTTCAAGGTAGATGTTTTGCTTGTCATAGGTTTGGTCACATGGCTTCACATTGCATGGCTCAAGTGAAGAAGGTAAATGATAGTTTCAGAAGTGCTAGTTACTTTCAAGGGTATTGCTACTCTTGTAAACAGTTTTGGCACAATGCAATCTATTGCAAGGTAAATAACTGGAAAAGGTTTGATCAAAACAGGTTTGGTCAGAATAGGTTTGGTCAGAATAAGTTTGGTCAGAACAGGTTTGGTCAGAACAGGTTTGGCGAGAACAGGTTTGGTCAGAATAGGTTTGGTCAGAATAGGTTTGGTTAGAACAGGTGGATTCAAAGATCAGGTTTACCTCAGAGAAACAACATCATCAAGTGTTTCAAGTGCAAAAATGAAGGTCACATAATCGACACAGATAGAGCTAAAATTCTAGAATACAGGAACAGGAACAGTGGCATGATCATGTCCAAGGATCAAGGCATGGACAAGAACAAGGATGAGAACAAGAACAAGAACATTGACAAGAACAGGAATATGGACAAAGAGTTCAAGAGAAGGCCCGATAAGGAAGTTATAGACACTGATGATGATCAGTGCCTAATGGGAGTTTTACTGCCACCCCAAAATTAATCACCTCATTAGGAGGTGGGGGAGGGACTAAGCTAAGAGGCTCATTCTTAGTCCCGAGCCCCAAAGGTGACCCTTTGCCATTGATGACAAAGGGGGAGAGATATGAGTAAGGGGGAGAGCTTCAAAGTGAAGAGGAGAGCTTCAAGTCGGTGGGGAGCAAAACTTCAAAGGAAGATTCTCGGTTGTGGGCATAGTTGGTCGCTTGTTAGCACAGCTTGGTTTTAGTTTTGGCTCTTGAGAAGTGTTTTCATGAAAGGTTTGCCATCAATGAAAAAGGGGGAGATTGTTGGCAATTTTGGGTACTTTGGGTACATTGCCTTTGCTCAAGTGTATAAGTTGTCATTGATGTCAAGAAGCTCTTGAAGGAATTTGATTTGATGTCAAATAATTTGTTTTGATGAAGGTTACGACATGACAGTTTCAAAGGTCTTTTGTAAACCCCAAGTTGGCAGGTTTAAAGATTACAGTGGATGCATTCGTTTAATGCATTTGGGTCCAGGAGGAAGTATTTATTTAAATAATTAAAAACCTTGTTAAGGTTCCCTTTAATTATTTTTAAATAAATATTAAATTATTGTTTGCAATGGGTTATCCTAACCCATGGCGCTATGTTTTAAGATTGTGGGCGCTAGCTAAGACCTCTGTCGATGTGTTAAACTCCTCGCCGACGTCAAGATCTTATGGTAAAAATGCATATAAATCTCCCTCGATGAAAATCAAGAATTATCCGATCAGTATTTTGAAAAGAGTTGCTCGTTATGATTTCATGATCTGTTGTTCGAATTTCTTCTTCGATTTTGTCTTCACCATTTTTGTAAACTTGCTGTTCGACTGTGTCTTCATCGTTTTCATGAATCTACTATTCATTTTTTTGTACTCATCGTTTGTCATAATTTTGTTGTAAGGTTTTTGTCTTTGTGTTCACATCAGAAGAAAGGGAGGCACTGTTGTTTTATTTAATCCATAGCATAGAAGGAACAAGGTTAACAGTGTGAGGTTTAAACCTCACCAGGCACCTTTGGCGCACCGGTAGCGGCTAGGCTGTTGGCGCGCTACCCGAATGGGAGGTTCCACGTTCGAATAACGCGAAAGGGTTTTTCATCATGAAGTGGACGCAGTGGGTGGTGTTAGAATTCGTGCGCAATTTCTCCATAGCGTGATTTTTGATGTTGGCCAAGGTATTTTCAAAATTAATTTTTGCTAAGTGTATTTTGCGGATGGAGGAAGTTTATTAGAGGGAAAACAACTTAGGAGTTATAAGGAGTTTAAAGCTTGTTTTATTTTGATAAAATATTCTTTTGAAGGTGTTGTTTGAAATATATTATTGCATTCTTATGAGAGATAAATTTTATTTTTGATAAGACTATAAGGGAGAAATAAAGTGTATAAGGGATAAATTTTTCTTATAATGTTGAGAGTGTTTTTGGTTGATTATGGAAATGAAAGCATGATGTTTTAAGGTTAAAATTGCTTCTTGTGTGAAGTTGTGAAACCTTAAGTGGGCAGCTTTGAGATTGACATTTTCTTTAATTAAATTGGTAATAATCAAGCTATTATTTACTTGGTTAAAGTGTTGGGCTTACTCCTCTGTTGATGATTTGAAAAGTTGTTTTGTGCTATTGTGATTTGAGTTGGTGGATGCTTTTTGTTCAAACAATATTGGAGAGAAAAGGAGTTCTACTTGTTTCCTTTTCTAATGTTGATTGTGAAATGCTTCAAGGTTGTGTTTTGAGCTGAATGGTGTTGATTGAACCTTGTTTGATGAGCATTGTTGTTGAAGCCCTAATTAATGGTGAAAATAACATGAGTATCATTGTTATGTGATTCTTTGCATAGTTGGCAATTGTTGAGGTTTCATGTTCTTGAAAGAAAGCATTCTATCCTATCCATTTCAAAAATTGAGTTGAGTTTTTAGATTTGAGATTGAGTTTGAGCTGAGTTGATTTGAGTTGAGTTTTGAGATTGGGAGTTGAGTATAGAAAATATTGAGTCTCTAACAATTCTCTTTATGCTTCTATGATTTTGACAAATCACATTAGGTCTCTAACAATTCACCTTGCGATTTCCTACTAAGAAAGTTTTTTTTCTTGATGAGCTTGCTGAGTTTTGGATAGGTTTCGATGGGGACTTGTGAGCAGTCTTGGACAGGTTTCGGTGGGGACTTGTGAGCAGATTTGGACAGGTCCTAGTAGAGGACTTGTGAGATGATTTTGATAGTTCTATTAGAGAACTTGAGGACAAAGGTGCACTGGTTATTTGAGAAGAACCTGAGGACAAATTTGGCAAGTCTTTGAGAAGGCTTGTGTGCAGAGGATTAATTTGTTCAAGCTTAAGCGTTGGACAGATCTGATAGAAAGAGGAATACTTGTACTAGATCGACTGACTATGTTTGGTACAAGTTGCTGAGCTACTGTGGATGTGATCATAGAAGGCAGAGGTATCTTAGGCTAAGCATTGAGGACATGAGGTCTTCGGTGGAAAGGAGTTCCACGTGCTGGCAAGAGGTAGAGGCAGTTGATATTCTGAGGGATCATTTCCAGAGCAGAGGGGAAGGTATCTCCTTTGAGCAGAGGCTCATACATTTTGATTGGGGGAAGGTATCTCCTTTGGGTCGAGGCTCATAAACATTGTAATTGGGAAGGATTCCCAAAGAACTTTGAGATAACTTTTAGAGAAAAGTTTTGTGGACGTAGCCCGACCATTTTGGGTGAACCATGTTAAAATTGGTGTCACTTTGTGGATGATATTGTACATTGCTTTGATATTGCTTTGGGTATATTGCTTTACTATTTTGAAGTATAAAGGAAAAAGTAAAAAGAGGTCTTATACTGTTCACCCCCCCCTCTCAGTATAAGCTTGTGTTCTTCAAGGAAATAGTGCCAAAATGTAGAAATGGAATATAATATATTGTGACACAATTTCATTACCACTAATGAACAAAATATATAATGTGAATCACTTACAATTACAATGTATACACTATGCATCGAACATATATCCGAATGCTTAGTACAACATCTCAAATTTTCCAACACAATAATTTAGATAGCCTAAAAAAGTATTTCAGATGACCTAGAACAATATCTCATACTATCCAACACAACAATTTAGACAACACAACATTAATATGGCTTAGTATAACACTTCAATGCCATGCTAGACTTGATATCCACATAGCATACCAATATTTCCTTCTATTCCAACAACATAAATGAATGAGGGAGGTGTTTTTTTATACAATTAAGGAGGTAGTTGGATCCTCCAACTTACAAACTACCTGACACCTCATAATTTTATTAAATTATGTTTAACATGCATTGACTTATATTTACATTTCATTACATAACTTACTTTATGACCAATGACTTAGTTGTACATAAATAATACTTCACTTAATATTATACATTGTCACATACAATATTAAAACATGATTTTATAGCATAAAAATATATCAAACTCTTAATGTGTGTGTGATGTGTGTATACTTGACTTCTAATGCAATTATTTAATTTGTATGTCTCTAGAAGGTATTTCTACCAACTACCTATCAATAATATTTCAATAGAGGCTTAAACTTAGAAAGTGAGATGAAGATAATAATAGAAATTGGAGGAAGCATCAGTCATTATTGAGATGATGAATTAGACAGTGATAATGATGACTTGAGTGCAAAAACCCATGTTGGAAATATGACATTGAGCAAAATCCATAGCTATAGAAAAGTTGTGTAGATTTCCTACTAGCTTGTAATTGCAATTGTGTAGATTCTTAGCTAAGCGTGTAACTGTAGCTATACAAATTTATAGCTAAGCTTATAACTATAGCTATGTAGATTCTCAATTGAGCTTGTAACTATAGTTATGTATATTCTTAGTTGAGTTTGTAACTATAGTTTTACATATTCCTAGTTGAGTTTGTAATTACAACTATACATTTTACAAGTTGTATTTGTAACTATAGGGGAGAATCAATTTTTTGGTGTGCGTATGTGTGTGTTGTGAGTATAAAAATAATAATTCTCTTGTTGTGTAATTTTTTTAATATGTGAAAAACTTCTACGAAAATTCTACTTTAAAATTTGTGTGTTTTGCTAAGTAAAAGGGCTGCAATTTTCACATTTGATATCAAAGCAATTGTAAGTCCTAGGTTGGAGTGATTTTATGTTCTTGATATTTCTAACCTTTGATTATGGCCAACAATAACTCCCTTCCTATTCTAAATTTTAGTGGCCAAGATTATAACTATTGGAGCATTAAGATGTGAACATTGTTGACCAGGAAAAATCTTTTGGATATTTTTTAAGTTGGTTATGATGAGCCAATAGATTGGTATATTATCCCACATAATAACATATAAGCAAAGAAGGATTTAAATAATAATAATTCTTTGGCATTGTAACACATTCAATCAACTCTATATAAGAGCTTATTTCCAAGTATTACATATGCAAAATCAACCAATGATGATTAGAAGGCTCTACAAGAAACTTACCAAGGCAATGACCAAGAGAAATTTGTCAAGTTGTAAACCTTGAAGAGAAAATTTGAGAATTTGAGGATGTAAGAGGATAAAATTGTAATTAAAAAATGTGCTAGAGTGAAAGATGTGGTTAATAATATGGCCACTCTTAGAGAAACAATGGATATGGAAGTTGTTGTGAAGAAGATGTTAAGATGTTTGACACCAAGATGAAGTCATGTTGCCATCATCATTGAAGAGATCAAAGATTTGAAAAATTGGAGTTTGATAATATTTTTGTTTCTCTTATGTCACATGAAGAAATATTAACAAAAACCTTTGGTGAAGGTGAAGAGAAGATTTTTTCATGCAAGGTAGGAGTCTCAAAGAGTGATGGTGCTAGTATAAGCAACCAAAGACAAGGATAAGATAGAAGGAAAAATAAGATTTTTTCAAGAGGAAGAGGAGGAAGAATAGGTGAACCTACTGATAAAGTAAAAGGAAGAGAAAAACTTGACAAACAAAATATCCAATGTTACAACTACAAAAGGTATGGATATTTTGAAAAATAATATAGAGTACAAGTTACAAATAGAACAAAAAGAGTAAATTATGCAAATACGAATGAGAATGCTTCAAGAAAGTTGTTTTTATCCTATTACAAAGTTGAAAAGACTCTCCAAGTGAATTGATAACAATGAGTTGTTTACTACTATGGTTGAGAAATTTATTGGAGTATATTACATTATTTGGTACATACTAATGTAACCCCATGGTACCTTTATGGTACATTTATAAATAAGATATTAAGGTTGAATCATAGTTTAGAGTGTCAGTTACATTTCCCTTTTATGTAAGTGTGAATGCACAAGAAATGCACAAGTGTCATGTAAAATTGTAATGTGCAAGAAATACACAAATGTCATGTGAGTTAGTGTGCAAGTGTAAGTTGATTCTATGTGCACAAGTATCTTGTATGTATGAGAACAATATGTAATATAAATATGTGCACAAGTGTCTTAGATTAGAGTGTGCAAGTTATAGAAGTGTAAGAGTCATGTATAGATGTGCATACAATATAGAGTCAAGTGTTCATCAAGTATGCAAGTGTCAAGTAGAGAAACCAAGAGTCATAAAACTTGGCATATGGAAAGGGATAGTCAAATATCCAAAGAGTCACACTACTATGTCTATGTTATGGAGAAATTACTTAATAATAAAGAATCATATACAATCACATATAGTCACAATCATATACTTTTATAAGATAAAAGAGAAGTAATAAATATTGTACACATTTTGAGAAATTAATATTGTAAGTTGTATTAAATGCTTAGTACATGTTGATTAAGGCTATTTATATTCATATTGATGCATATTATTAAATATTATTTAAGTTAATATAGGCATTCTTTTACATATTAATTTGCTTATATTATTCTACTATTATCATTATATTGACCTTATTATATTTTGGCTATATTATATTTGATCCTATGATATTTGTGGTAGTATTAAGGTTTAGAATCCATTAGTGGTAGAAAAGCTACCACCAGAATCTATCCAGATTGATAAGAGTTTATTTTAGCCACTATTATAAACTGACTTTATCTAGTTTGATGATGGATTTTTAAGCCTTAATACTACCATAAATATTATAGGTTAAATATAATAGGATCGAATATAATATAGCCACAATACAATAGGATCAAGATGATGATATGTGTAGATTAATATGAGTAAATTAATATGTATATCAAGTCTAATAATATATCAAATAACATTCAATAATAAACAAAAATGTGAAAGTAAATAGCCTAAATCATACATGTACAAAGCATGTAGAACAAATTAAAATATTAATTGCTCGACATGAATGCAATCTTTATAACTCCACTTTCTCTTACAAATATGATAGAACTTGATACTCAATAATTGATAATTGATACTTGATGCTTTATACTTCTCTATGGAGTACTATATATACATAGTATAATGACTCATTGGATACTTGACTATTCCTTTCTATATGCCAAGTCTCATGACTCTTGGCTTCTCTAATTGACACTTGCATACTTGATGAACACTTGTATGCACACCTAGACATGAATTTTTTTTTCTTTTAAGCCAAAAAACCCTTGTGAAGCCGCATTGGTTTGAGAGACCATGAATAGGGGGTTCTACACCATCAAAGTAACCCAGAGTCGCACTCGACCCTGCTCGCACCAACATTATCAATTGGATTTTGGATACCCAATTCAACTTTTTGGTAGGGTGGAGATTTGAACCTAGGACCTCCCTTGGAGGATTGCCCTCTCCTCTCCAACTCACTTACAACACCTGGGTACATGAATCTTGACCCTCACTTTGCACACACTAATCTAAGATACTTGTGCACATATTTACATTACACATTTGCACTCTTACATATAATACCCTTGTGCACATAGACTCAACTTATATTTACATGAAGAACACAAGATTATACTAATATGGGGGTGAACATTATAAGACCACTTTTAACTTTTATTTTCTCAAATAATATTATACAATATATCAATGGTAATATCAGCAGCAATAATCAAAGAAATGCACAAATCACCACACACAATAGATACACCAATGTAATGTGGTTCACCCAATGTGGGCTATGTCCATGGAGAAAATATTTCACTATAATTTCCTCAATAAATATCTTGGAAATCCTTCTATATTATAATGCTTATGGATCTCTGTCCAAAGGAGATACCAATATCCTAATCAAGTTCATGGATCTCTATCCATAGGAGAAATCTTTCCCCTCTACTCATTCATTGATATCTATCCATAAGAGAACTCCTTCTCCTCTACTCTGGTTGGTGATCCTATAGAAGAATTACTGCCTCCACTACATTAGCTTGTGGATATCTCTCCACTGAAGACCTCTATCACCACTTAGAAAACTCTATCCTCACTACCCTAGCTAATGGATCTCTATCTACTGGATACTATTGTCCTCTTCTCTGTCACCTCCAAAGCTTACTTTTAGTTCTATCTCAAATATGCACTAAACACAGTCCTTCGATCTAGTGCAAATCTACTCAATATCTGTCTCAAATATGCACTAAACATAGTCCTTCGGTCTAGCACAAATTTTTTCACTCTCTGTCTTGAATTTGTACTAAACACAGTCCTTCATCTAGCACAAATCTACTCAATATTTGTTTCAAATATGTACTAAACACAATCCTTCATTCTAGTACAAATATTCTCAATATCTATCTTTGGTCTAGAAAAAATCAACCCTTAAATCTACACCAAAATATGTCCTCAAATATATCCTCAAGCCTTAACACAAATATTGATCTAATCACAAATCAACTCTGCTAGATCTGCCTAAGCTTTAACACAAAGCTTGAAAAAATCAATCAATCAACTCTACTCTCAAGTCTTCTCAAAGACTTGTCTCAAATCTATCCATAAGTCCTCTCAAGAACTTGTCCAATCTGCTCTCAAGTCTTCACTAAGACTTACCTCAAATCTACTTTGTAAGCTTCCATAAAATCTCACACCAATATGTCCACAAGTCTTCACAAAGACTTACCTCAAATATTCTCAACAAGTTCTCCCTAGAACTTGCTCAATTTTCTCAACAAGTCTTCCCCAAGACTTACCTCAAATCTACATTGCAAGCTTCCATAAAATATTACTCTAATCTGTCCACAAGTCTTCACCAAGACTTACCTCAAATCTACTCAACAAGTTCTCACTAGAACTTGATCAATCTGCTCAACAAGTCTTTACCAATACTTACCTCAAAACTACATTGTAAGCTTCCATAAAATTTTACTCAAATAAGTCCTTAAGTACACTCTAGGACTTCAAATCTGCTCACACGCTTTCACAAAAGCTTGCTTAACTCTATCTTTAAATCCACTCTAGGACTTACTCATATCTGTCCACTAGCTTTCACAAAAGCTTATCAAAATTAAATGCAAAACTTGCATACACAACTCAACTCAATCTCTCATAGAAAACCTCTTCAATCACTTAAACAAGTTTCACTCAGAATCTTGTTAAACAACAAAAGCATATAGAGAATTGTTAGAGACTCAATATGTTTCACTCACAAACACTCAATCACTTCCAACTCTTTTCAAATCAATTAAGAATAAAGAACAATTTATTTCACAGAACTTGAACTATCACTCCAACACTTCCAATAAATTATGCTCAATCAAATCCACTCAACCAATCACTCAATGAAACACAACTTGCTTACAAACCCTAAAAAAGTGTTTCACTACACTTCCAACAACTCATAATATGAATCTCAATCCTTGACTTAAGATGATTCCACATTCACATAACAGTGATACTCATGATATTTTCATAAACTCTAATCAAGCATATGAAGGTTTACTCAAATATTTCCAACAATTCTTATCAAACAATCTCATATAACAATGATGCTCATGATCTTTCACAAACCCTAGTTCAATATAGTTCTCAATTTCTTACTCCAATGTTCTCCCAAACATTCACCAATCATGCACATGAAAGCTTACTCAACAATGCTTATCAAACAAACCTTTTCACTTCAAATTAGCATTCACAACATCCAACCAATCAAAATTTCACTCATAAGGATGATATACCCATACCTTTTGTTTGATGGAGATTTGACCTTAAAACGTGTCTCAATCATAATCAAGCTCTTTTCCAATCTCAATGGATAGATAGCAAAAATCTTCACTCAAATATTCCCTCAATATTAATTCACCATTACAAAATTAACAAGACTCAAACACACATTATTATATCCAAAATTATCAAATAAATATTTCAATCACTCAGTTTAACTATAATCCCTTTAATCAATGAGGTAATCCAAAATCCTACTTATGTATCCCTAGTTAAAATTGCATTTTCAAAATAATTGACTTTATAAAATCATGCAATTTACTTTTAACCTTCAACAAAACTATTTATCACTTTTTGTCTAAGGTAAAAAATAATTTACCTTACCCTCCTTTTAACTCCTTAGGCACTCACTAAATAAAATACACCACGTGCTCATATCATACCCACAATGCAAAAATTAAATCATGCACTTCAACTAAGCACCACCAACAATCATAGACCATAGACCATATACCATGTGCAAAAATTAAATACCTCAATGCGCTCCTTGGTGGGACTCGATCACTGGTTGAAGCATTGCCTACACATTAGCCATGGCTACCCTACCATATGAGTTAAGTGCTCACGTGGGAGGCAAAAGTGCCTTGAGCACTTTGTCTCTTCCTCCCATGCGCCAAAGCCAAAAATCTTTGTTCCTGCATCACCATTGAGACTCGAACGTACCACTTGTGTGTTCCAAATGCCTTACACACCTCAACCTTACTGCTAGCCCAACCAATTGGTTGGTGTTAAATATTTCCACCTTGGTCACCTTGTACTCCACATATTTTGGGTGCAATTAAAAATTAAAAAACCTTTTCTTTGTTTTCTCACGAATTATTCACATTCCCTTTCACAAATTGCATGAACATTATATTCGGAGACTTAGCATTTTGAAACAAATGATGTGGTATTTATACCATATGCTTTTATCCTCCAATGTCGATGAGGGGAATAAAATTTAATTTAACCTTTGCGCCCAACCCAAATTTGGGTTATAATATTATTATTTTTATAAATTAATTTATAATATAAATATTATAAATTATTTATAAATTACCTTAGGCTTTAATTAAACCTTTAATATTATAATAGAAATATTATAATATTATTTCCATTGGGCCTAGGTATTTTTCTCTTTCGCCCTTAGACATTTTATGATCGCCTTTAATATTATAATAATAAATATTATAATATTATTTCCTTTAGGCCTTTTCTTTAGGGTATTTAACCGTCATTTTGACCAATCATGTGGAGTTCTTAAACCAAATATCTTGGGCTTAAAATATAAATATTTTAACCCTTATTTTGCCAAGTCTTGCACTATTTCCTAACACTGAATCTTGACATCAATGACAACACAACTAACTCAAAATTTCCAACATTGCACATACACTCACATGATACTTGTGCATTTCCTACACATTACAACTTTACATGTCACTTGTGCATTTCCTGCACATACACACTTACATGAAAGGGAAAATAATACTCACACTCTAAAATATGACTCAATCCTAATATATTATTTACAATATGTACCATGAAGGTACCATGGGGGTAAATTAGCATGTACCAAATAATGTAATATACTCCAATACCCCTATGTATTACATTATTTGATTATTGAAGAATTTAGTCTTCAATCATAGTCTTCATCTTCATCTTCAATATTTAAGTGGTCTAGAGTCATGTGCTTGCCCTATTCTCTTTTTTATTTCTTTTGAATTTTCTTGATCTTCTTCTTCTACTTCTTTAGTCCATTATTTGTGTTCATCATATTCATGTTCTTTAATTTTTATAGCTTTAATATTACATGTCTCTTGAATTCACTCATTGTCATCAAATTATTGCATAATAATATTTTATTTGCCTTTATATGATCTAACTTCTTTATAAGACAATTTTGGATCAAATTTGATCAAATTTCCTTTTCCTTATTTTTTGAATATTTTCTCTTCTTGTACGTTAGGAACTGCACACTTGAATCCATTGTTAGAAGATAATTTAGAAATGAGTGTTTGAAAAAATAATATAATTTGAATACTAATGCTCTTTCAAATCTTCTACAATACTTCTTCTTGTACAAATAGAAAATAGATGAATGAGATTTTATTTCACAACATTTACATGGATGAAGTTTCCAACAATTTGCTTTCTCATGACCAATCCTGCTACAATAAATGCATCTTGAATATATTTTTATTGTTTTATTCATCCTTCCTAGACATTCAAATTCATATGTTTTCTTGGTAAAACAACATAACCATTTATGTACAATCAAAGCTATTTTTTCTTTATTTTCCATGTAGATAATGTTGGACATTTTGAGCTCATTTAGTTGTCATTGATGTCAAAGTGAGAAGTTGTCATTGCTGTCAAGTGAACACATGAAGTTGTCATTAACACCATGGAGTACACCATCATTGAAGCCAGGAGAAATGCAAAGAGTTGAAGAAAAGTTGTCAAAATATTGTTTTATAAGGGTTTTTGTTAAAACCATGGTGGCAAATTAAAAGGTTTTTATTAAAACCATTATGAGGATATAAAGGCGTCATTAAACATCATCATGGTAGAATTAAGATTTTTATTAAAAACCATGGTGGCATAATAATTTTCATCAAATCAGTGAAGAGCAAATGAAGGTTTAAATTTTACCTAAAGGAGGCTTTAATTTTTATTAAAGTCAAAGGTTTATAAATATAATTTATAAAATTTAAATTCTTTTAGAATTTAAATAATTTATAAATTATAAATGTTGTAAGAAGTGCCAACATCATAGAATATTATGGAGCGCTGAAGTCTAAGCCATATGGTGAATTCGTGTATAAATAATATGCCAAAAGGGCATTCAAACTTACCCCTCTTAGATTTAATTTTCATGCGACCAAGCTAAAAGTAATTTGTGCAATCGTTGATCGTTGAGGAAGAAGACAAAGATTTCATTTGTATTTTAGTGCCAGGAAGAAGATGAAAAGGGAGAGTGTAAGGTCTGAACCACATTGGATAGAGTGGTCCATTGGTAGTGCATATTTTGTGAAAGCGTTGGGAGTGGAAGAGTTCATGATTGATTCACGTGGAGTTGGCGTGTTTGTCTTGAGCACCAAGAGGAATGGTTTTTGGCATGCACTCGTTTTGAGCACCAGAATTAGGATAAAGAGCACAAAGTGCGCTTAAGTTTTCAAACATGCATCTAGCACACGCGATGGGCAAGCTCATGGCTAGGACGCATGAGGATACAGTAATTGGGAGTTCGAATCCCATAAGTGGCAAAGGTATTTTTGATTAAAAGAAATTTTATTTGCCTAAATTTTTTCTAAAATATTATTTGGAGTTATAAGGGTATGTGAAAGGTTGTTTTCTTGGTTCATGTTGTTGGAGTCATAAGGAAAGTAAATTTAATTTTTATCAAAGTCCTTGCCATTAAATTTAATTAAAGAGGTTTTGAGTTAATTTTTGGTGGATGATAAATTTATTTTAGTTGGGATATTATAAGGTGTTATTGGAAAAATATTTTATGTATGATGATGGTTGTTTTTATAGTTGGAGTGATAAGGTGTAATTGAGTTTTTGCATTACATTGTGAGAAATATTTATCCTCTAACCTCTTTGATATTGGCATAGAAGTGTTTGTGGTTGTGACAGATTTATGAGATCCCTTCATCATCAAGAAAAAAGTATGAGCACATTATTCTATAGTTGAGTTGATTGATTAGTTTTTTGGAAAATAAGTTTGGAGTGAAAAGGACTTGATTAGGGTTTCCTATTGAGTGTGTTGAGTTAATACTTCAAGGTTTTCTGGAATAAAGAATTGTTGTTAAACCTTGTTTGATAAGCATTGTTGTTGAAGCCATTTTTTGTGAGAAGAACTTGTATTAGGGTTTGAGTATCATTGCTATGGGAAGATTGTTTTTATAAGAATTGTTGTTGAAGTGAGTTTTTGAGCAAAGAACTTGAACTAGGATTTTAAGAGAACATGAGTATCATTGTTATGTGAGAGTTGTTTTTATAAGCATTGTTGTTGAAGTGAGTTGTTGAGCAAAGAACTTGAACTAGGGTTTGAAGAGAACATGAGTATCATTATTATGTGAGAGTTGTTTTTATAAGCATTGTTGTTGAAGTGAGTTGTTGAGCAAAGAACTTGAACTAGTATTTGAAGAGAACATGAGTATCATTATTATGTGAGAGTTTTTTTATAAGAATTGTTGTTGAAGTGACTTGTTGAGCAAAGAACTTGAACTAGGGTTTTCAAAGATCATGAGTATCATTGTTATGTGAGATTTGTTGTTGATAATTGTTGGAAACATTTTGAGTTGGTGTGCTTGGACTAGGGTTTGAGAGAGAATTATTTCATTGAATGATTGGTTGTGTAGAGTTGGTTGAACCTAGTCAAGTGGGAGTGTGAAGTGATTGTTCAAGTTCCATAAAACAAACTATTCTATATTCTAAATTGAGTTGAGAAAGTGATTGAGCATTGAATTGAATTTGAAGCATATTGAGTCTCTAACAATTCTCCTTATGTTTCTAAAAAGGTGATTAAAATTAATTGAGCATTGTGATAAGTGTAGAACATATTGAATCTCTAACAATTCTCTTTATGTTTCTATGATATTGGACAAGTTTTGTGTGGACTTGTTGAGCATATTTGAGGTAAGTCTTTGAGGAGACTTGTGGACTGATTTTGTGTGAGCTTTTTTGAAAGCTTACAATACATATTTGGATAAGTTCTTGAGAGGACTTATTGAGCATATTTGAACAAGTTCTAGAGAGGACTTGTAGAGCATATTTGAGCAAGTTTTGTGTGGACTTGTTGAGTAAATTTGAGCAAGTTCTATGTGGACTTGTTGAGAAGATTGGGAAAATTCTGTATGGACTTGTTGAGAATATTGGACAAGTTCTATGTGGACTTGTTGAGCATATTTGAGCAAGTTCTGTGTGGACTTGTTGAGCATATTGGACAAGTTCTATGTGGACTTGTTGAGCAAATTTGAGCAAGTTCTATGTGGACTTGTTGAGCATATTGGACAAGTTCTGTATGGACTTGTTGAGTAGATTTGAGAAAGTTCTGTGTGGACTTGTTGATCAGATTTGAGAAATTTCTATGTGGACTTGTTGAGCAGATTTAAGCAAGTTATGTGTGGACTTGTAGAGTAAGATTTGAGGATAGATTTTGGTGCATATTTGAGGATAGGTGTGTGCCAGACCAGAGATAGATATTGATTAGATTTGTGCTAGATTTATAGACTGTGTTTAGTGCAGATTTGAGAGCAGAGTTTGGTGCAAATTTGAGGATAAGTTTATGCTAGACCAGAGACAAATATTGAGCAGGTTTGTGCTAGATTGAAGGATAGTGATTAGTGCATATTTGAGATAGATCTTTGGAGGTGATAAAGCAGAGAGAATAGTAGTCTCTAGTGGATAGAGATCCATCATCCAGGGTAGTGAGGACAAGTATTTTAAGTGGGGATAAGAGTATTCAGTGGAGAGATATCCATAAGCCAATGCAGTGGAGGTAGTAGTCTTCTATAGGATCACCATCCAGAGTAGAGAAAAATGAGTTCTCCTATGGATAAATATCCATGAAATTTATTTATAGGATTGGCATCTCCTTTGGATAGAGGTCCAAAAATATTGTAATAGGGAAAGGATTCCCAAGAGATTGATTGAGAAAATTTTAGTGAAATATTTCTTCGTGGAGTAGCCCATATTGGGTGAACCACATAAATTGTGGTGTCTCTATTATGTGTGGTTATTTGTGCATTGCTTTGATTACTGTTGTTGATAATGCTATATTTACATTGCATAATATTAATTGGAAAAGAAAAGTAAAAAGTGATCTTATACTGTTCACCCCCCTTAGTATAATCTTGTGTTCTTCAATTGGTATTAGAGTGGATTCATTTATAAGATTTTAACAACTTGAAAAAAAGTTGATAAGAACACAATGGATTCTAAGAATGTGTCATCAAATAATTCATCACCATTTTTTGATGGAAGTGACTATATGTATTGGAGTATGAGAATGAAGATCTACCTGATGGCACTTGACAATGAAATTTGGAAAGCAGTTGAATTTGTATACGATCCCTTAATTAATCCTCCTACACATAAGGAAGGTAAGCTCCTACAACATTACAATTCAAAAGCAATGAATGCACTTTTGAGAGGTTTGCATAGAATAGAGTCTATGAAAGTTATGCATTGTCAAATTGTAAAAGAAATGTGGGATAAATTGTGAAATATATATGGAGATAAATGTGTCAAGAAAGAAAAGATACAAAATCTCAAAGGACAATTTGAAGAATTAAGAATGAAGGATGAGGAAAAAATTAGTACTTATCTACTTCGAATTGATGAGGTTTTTAATGCTATGCAAGGAATCAGAATGAAGATTGATGAATCGGATGTTTGTGATAAAGTTTTAAGAACTCTTCTAAATAGATTCAGTGAAAAGGTTTCTGCTATAGGAGTGTCAATGGATGGTGATACTTTTACAAGAGATATGTTGCTTGGTATTCTTACACCACATGAGATAAGAACAAAATATCATATTCCCTAGAAGGAAGCAACACTCAAATAAATAAAAAATACAAAGGGTAAGAAGTTGGAATCAAGCAATGAGTCATCCAGTGATGAAGAAGCTAATTATGGTAGATGAGATAAGGATTATAGAAGATCTAGAGATCTAAAAACTGTTAAATGTTTTAATTATGGAAAGTATGGACATTTTGCAACAGATTGTCAAGAAGCTAAGAATAACAATGGTGAAGAAAAATAGAATCACAAGAATAAGGAATCAGAAAGATATAGGCACCAAAAGAAAAACAAGGATAAACAAAGCATACAAGAAAATAAGTTCTTCCAAAGGTAAAAGAGGAGCTAGTATGTGGATAATGCAAGTAAGTACTCAAGTGATAGTGATGCTATTTTTTCAGATAATTATAAATATGAAGTCCTATTTATGATTGAAGAAAAAGAAAAAGTTAAGAAAAGGACTCCAGTAATTCTCAAGTTTTTTAGATGTGGTAACTTTGGACATATTGAAGATAATTGTACAAGTGATGGTTATAGTTTTAGTGATGATGAATATGAGGATACACTTGAAGAACCAGATGAAAACCTTTTAATGGCATTAGAAGAATAATTAGGTGATCCTATAAAAGACAAGCCAATAGAAAATAAATATGTGGGCAAAGGTAAACAAATAGAGGAATATTCATAGAAAGATGGATATGATCTAAAGGGAGAACTTATTTATGCTCTTGAAATAGTAAATAAGGTAAGAAAGCAAAACTCTAAACTTGAAATTTAGTTTCAAGAATGTGATGAAGAGAGAAGATTTCTTATAGAGGATTTATAAAAATCAAAGGCTAAGACAAAAAGGTTCAAGGATAAGTTAGAAGCAAAGATCTTAGAATGTGAAAATTTAGCACAAGAAGTGGCACTTTTAAGAGAAGATTTAGAAGACTCCAAGGTCAAGCTAAAAGGGTTCAAAAATAGCTCAAATAACTTGGATAAGTTCATCAAGATACAAAAGCCTACATCAAGAAAAATAGGTCTTGGATTTGAACAAGATCAAAATAAATGGGAAGGAGATTCAACCTCAAGTTTTGAAGGAGAAGAAACTTCAAATGAAGATACTTCAGAAGAAGACAGTGTAAAAGAGAGTGAGATATTTACGGATGAGTTGGAAAATAGAGAGTTCAACAAGGATAGGAACAATGCACAAAGAAGATACATATGGAACAATAATCAGAATAGGTCAAGAGAGACTAGGAGACCAATGAGGTCAAGGCAAGAAGGCTTCAATAGAAGATGCTTTTCATGCCATAGGTTTGGGTACATGGCTTCATAGTGCAGGACATAGGAAAGACATGAATATGGGAACAAATAACTTTTCCATGGGTATTACTACTTAGGTAATCAGTTTGGTCACAGGGAAATGAATTGCAGGGTTCATGACAAAATAAGGTATGGCTTCACTAGGAGAAATCCTAAGACATTTGCACCTCCAAGGAATAATAAAATTAAGTGTTATAAGTGCAATAATTATGGTCACACATAAAAGTGGTGTAGAGCAGACATTTCATAATCAAGAAAGAATAGGAACAGGAATAGGAATAGGAACATGGATATGAATAGGAACAAGAACAGGAATAGGAACATGGATATGAATAGGAATAGGAATAAGAATAGGAATATAGACAGGAACAGGAACATAGATATGAACAGGAACAAGAACAGGAATAGGAACATGGACAAGAATGTAGACATGGAGTGATAAAGACTATAAATAGTTTATTAGTTTTTTAAAGTTTAAAGTTTTAAATTTTTGAATACCATTTAATTTGGTTTTATTTTTGAGAAAATTTTTAAATTGAAAAAGTTTAGAGTTTTCACAATTTTTTTTTTTTGTAGATAAGATACTATAGCATTAATACTGGGTTTTACAGGTTGACCCAAAACCTTTTACAAAAATCAGCCCAGGGCTTTTGATGAACATGTCCTTACTAAGGATCCTATATATGTAAAATCTACATGCCCCCAAAGCCATTACATCCGGTAAGGCACATAGCCTATTATCAAAAAGAAACTTCCAATACAACATTTTGGGTATACCCCAAGAAAACACACCTGCATCATAATTACAAAAAAAAAAATAGATGATGCGTTGTCGTTAAGCACATCATTAAATCTCAAAGATCTTATCAATATGGGGTTGTGTCCAATGTTGTCTACAATAGAATGCTAGGGCAGAGTACAATTCAACCATTCATATTTTAAGCATTTATTGGGTGAGACAAATTTGGTTTAGCCTTTTGGTGTCACACTAAACCTAATATATAGAATGGAAAATTGCAGGAACTAAAAACTAATTCTAAGTTGTAGGAATTAAAATCTAACTATAATTGCAAGAATTGGAACTGCTAAATTGAAAGTCTAATCTACTTTCACAGAATTAAAATAACAGAATTTAAATTACTGAATTTAAATGTTGCTGAAATGAAATCCTAAGTTACATTTGTAGAATTGAAACCTAGTTACTCTTGCATAATTGAAATGATGCTTGTAAATGAAACTTTTATGCTAAAAACACCTGTCAATGTCCTGCCACAAAATTTTGTCAAGCTTCTGCTATAGGAATTGACAGCAAAATGAAATATGCTAAATATGGAAAGTTCCTAGAACAGAAAAGTAGGGAAAACATGGAAAGCAAAGGAAAAATGCTTAGTATAATTTTTCAGCTGACACACACACAAATTTTGTACACAAATATAATAGAAAACATAAATAACATTATACAAACTTAAAACAAGGAAAGTAAACTTGACAAGTAATCTGTTAATTTTGCTACAACAAAATTATAGATTAAAACCTGTCATAAAAATCCTTCTTCTAGATTTGAAAGTGGGCCCATACTTCCTGATATAGAAGGAGGTGAAAAGCACTCTTTAATTAATTAACACTCAAAATAAAAAATGATAAAAGAATTACACTTTTATTGATGACAAAACATGTTGAAAACTGTTACAAAAAATTACTGTACAGTCCTAATTGCTGCTATTGAAAACTCTCATCTATTCTAATTCCTAATTGGATAAACCAAAGAGGGAGCTATGTTATTTATATAAATATGTAAAACATATCCCATGCTCAAATCAGCCTATGTTGTACTTTACAATGATTTGCCAATAATTTTGGATATGAAATAAATGCAAATTTAGATAGTTTGTGTTGCAGTAGTAGTCATTGGCCCTTAGAAAGCATATTCAGTGGTGGAAGTATGTGGGATGAGTCTAGAAATATCTCACACATATTTCTCCACTTTAGAATATTCCATTTCTATCTTGCAAACAACTTCCTATTATGCTGCAGTTATTTCTGGGTTTATCCTAGAAGATGATCAATTGATATTTTTCCATGAATGGTGGCTTTGGATGACAAGGATGACAAAGAAATCTGGGGGATATTTTACCTTAACCTTCTCAACATTATTTCCATTTTTCTATCATCAAAAAATAGTCAAAAAACACTTTATGTTCTCAATCCAGAAATAAGTGGCTCAATCCAAAGAGACTGTATTTCTCAATCTGAAGAGACTGTATCTCTCAATTTGAAGATACCTGTTCAATCTGAAGATCTTTGGAATGACCAACTATGTGCTTTTCAAGTTATTTAGCTACATTTCTCAGGTGGATTAGCCCTCAGGATCATATTGCAATAGCCTTCATTCCTCTCCATTTGTGAATTCCATGCCTTTCCATTCATTGGTAGCTTGCTAGAATTTACATGGTAAATTACTGCATTTTCCAGATTTGTTGCATAGTTGTAAAATATTGGTATTTCTTGCAAATTCAAACAAATTAGAACATGGAAAAATTATTCAAATATCAACATGAAGGAGTACATCAAGTTTCTACTGAATTTATACACTTCATTCACCAAGTAACCATGTTGAAATAGTGCAACAATGCTGCACAATTGTCCTTGCTCTGTTATACCCTATTGCTACCTATTTAGACCATGTGGGAATGCTTCTAAATAGTTCATATGTCTTCTATAGTTCTTCTGAACTCATTCCATCCATATCCTCATGCTTTGCTTGACAACTTCAAGGTGTTCCTATAAAGTGACATCTTGTTGATTTTTATATGGCTGTTTTTCTTCAAATTTTCAGATTTATGACAATCCTAATAATTTGGCTTCAATGTGGTCTTCAAACAAGTTGAAGGGCAGAAAAACATTCATAAACCATTGTGAAGTTAATGGATATCAGCATACCACATTTTGCTGTTTAAAATGCATATTTTTAGTTGCTACTTAATCAAGCAAAAACAGTCACAAAATGCTAAAAATAGTCAAAAATAGAGATATAATGCTCCTAACATAAAATCATGCAAACACTTAACAAATATATATTCTAATAAACTATTTGGAATTTAACTTAATAATATGACAGTTTTTATATGTCAAACATAGTGTAAAAATGAGGTATTTTTAGGCATCATCATCCCCCGAGCTTGAACTGATGCATGCCCTCATGCATCCTAGTAGGCCATAGTAATATGCTAGTTTTATCCTTGTGAAAAACATCCATTGCCACCTGCTAGCTGAGAAATTTCTCCTTGCTGCACTACACCAAGAATTTTTCAATTTAAGCACAGGTATTTCACTTTTCTACAACCTTGCAAAACAAATTTCAATCAATTTTTTTCAATTTTTTTTTTATTTTGTTTTTTTTTTCTTTTCTTGCATATATTTTTTTTCAATTGCAACTTGCAACTTTTTGACTTCTACACTTTCATAATTCAATATTATAATTACTGCAATTTTAACTCTTTTTTTGCCCTTCTACAAGTTTTAGTGCTGCAAGGTACCTCTTAAAGATTTGGTATCATGTGACTCATCTTACAATAGCCTTATTATGGAACCATATTTGGTAGATGCACTACTACTGGTGGAATTTTTTGTTCTTAACAATATTTCAGCTTGAATGCCTATTCTTGTTGTTTGCACCTTTTGAATAAAAATGATAAAATTTTGATTTTGAAATGCTTGAGAGATGTACTTACATGTGGTATAGCCTTAGGAACCTCAATATTTGATGTACCCTACTCTTTTTACTATTTTGTAGCATTTTCAGCAATTTTGGTATAGTTTTTGCTTATTCCGAAGATATCTTGTTCATTCCGAAGATAATCTGTTTTATTCTAAAGATTCATCCAAAAATGCAAAAATGACCTTCTATGCAAAATTTAGCTACAAATTCTATTTTGGATCCATCTCGAGGGTATGTAAGCCTTCCATAACATCAAAAATCTCATCTCTATCCTTTTGTTTAGATGTTATTCATTACTATTTTATTGCAGTAGTAGTAAAATAGAATCTTCAGATGCTCCCATGCAACTAAGGGTAGAAGGGGGTGTTTATTGACATCTTAAACATGTTCCATTTTCAACTTGTCAATATTGTATAAGTAGTTTTATGTCAAATACCGATTATCATACATTAAATACTAAATGCTTACTATGACTTAAATGCAAGAAATACATACCTTAATGTCCTAAAAAATTGATCATGCACATTACAAGCTGCTTCTGATGATTGTTAGCAAGCTATTTGAAAACATAAACATACATATGTGTAGTGTGAGATTTGTACAATGGTGAAACAAGGATGTGTGGATCAACACAACAATGCATGTCGAAAAACTGGTTTTCATGCAAGGCAACTCAGCAGCGCCTCAAGGAGGTTTTCATTACTGAATTATTCATTTTTTTTCTCTTTTTATTTTTATTTTTTTTCTTCTCTTTTTTTTTATCTCTTTTTTCATCAGAAGAGGCTGCCATTTCTGGTTTTCAACCAAGTTCTATTTTTTTTTCAAGTGTCTCAATAAAAGAGTGTCTCTCATGAGGCTACAATGAGAGAGAATATCTCTCAATCTTATTTGGATGAGAACAATTCTTATTCTACAAAAACATGTCAATATTTGTATGAAAACACCATATTTTTCCATTGAAATTTGTAACAATGATGCAAAATTCCTTTATAGATGAGTAGTAAGAATCTGCTTATGTCATCGTTTAACTCCTTATTACTGGAAATGAAGTGCTAACTTCATTGTTCCTCCTCTATGCTGAAATTGATGCTTGTCCTCTTGTATCTCCATTTTGTGGGACATGCCTGTGCTGCAATTTTTTTTTTCTCTCTCTCTCTCTCTCTTTTTATTTTTTATTTCAATTTTTTTTCAAATTTTCTTGTGTTTCTTGTACCCAAGAAGGAAGTTCACAAACAAGACTATTCTTCTTTTTGCTTTTCTTGTATTTGTTTTTTCTTTTTGTTAAAATTTTTATCATCACTCTAAATCTGATATTGAAGAGAAATTATCTTTCATTATGTGTACATCCAATGGAATCTCCTTCAAGAACTCCTCCTTAGTTAATGGTGCATGGTATACCCGAAGGCAATGTCCATTCACCACTAATATCCTCCATGAATTACCAATGGGAGAAAGAAGCACTGCTCCATATCTAAAAACTTCTTCAATGAAGTGTTGTCCATGCCTCCTAGTCTACAAAATCTTGTCAATCTATACTTGAAACAATTAAATACCAATTCCCAAAAGATGTTAAGTGCTTACATTAAGATAAAATATTGATAAACCCTTGCAATTCCATGTAAAGGGATTTAAATATTGTTTCAAGATAGCAACAATTTTGCTTTTTTTTTATAATTCAGCCAACTAATAATGTTCAAGAATTTTCTTGGGTGCACTTCAATTTGTTTCATTCCTAAGAGGACAAAATTTACCCCTTTGTAATTTCTTACTAAGGATTTCAATGGAAGTAAATTTTCTGTAGTTTTTCTCCTTTATCCAAGGCTAATTTTTGTGTGTTTGGACTAAAGGTTTTTTGTGTATCTCCATTGATTTTTGTCTCTTCAAGCTTAGGTAAGTTCTTGTTTGAGCACAGTTGGATGTTGCTGCAGTCAATAACATTTTTTGCAATTTTTTTTACTAGATTCAGCTACATAGACAAGGGATGCCTATCCTGTATTATTCAGACTGATCACAGGTTGGTCTAAAAAAGAAATATTTTTGGTTTACACAATAAGACAAGAAGTGTACAACTTTAGCATATCAACTACTTGTCAGGTAGGATCACCTCTAATGAGATCAACTATTGTCTGTGTAGGCTAAGAATTTATAGGTTACGATTTAGCACGGTAAAATCCTAACAATATTTAAATAATAATGGAAAACTCTAGGATCACTGTTAAGTTGTAAAATCTTATTTTGATTGTGCAAAAGTTTTATGATTTTTTTTAATAGATTCAGCTTACATAGACAGGGGTTGCCTGTCCTGTATTATTCATATTGGTCATAGGTTGGGCTGAAGGTGGTGGTTGATTTACTTGATCTATTTGTTGTTGTTGAGATCTCTCTTTGAGAAGAATTTAGACCAGACAACAAATTTTGCATCTCTGAGTTGTGGAAGTAAATGGCATTTATCAGTGATATGTCCTTATGAACAAATGCTACAAGTAGCTAATATGATTGTTTTGTTCAAGGGATAGTCTTGTATATCTGCTATGATGTCTTCCCAACACCTAGTACCAATTTTTTTATACTACCTTGATGATATGGATATAAAAATGGTAGTACTAGCAGATGGATCCTCTAAGAGATCTTATGTTTCTTGATAATGAGGATGATGAATTCTTTCATTTTTTATCAAGAATTTCAAAAATAAGCAATTTAACCCCTAGGTGTGAAGATCACTTCCTTATGGTTGCTTTTTTTCTAAATGGACTGAAATGCAATTTACCAAAAACTGTTACTGATACCAATCATTTATCCAGATTTTACTCTAAAGTTCACAATTTAGTATAATTAACAATTATTAGGCTACTTTTACCCTCTAACAACATCGTGTTCCCCTGCAACGGTGCCAAAATGATGTGTTGTCGTTAAGCACATCATTAAATATCAAAAATCTTATCAATTCCAGGTGGTGTCCAAGGCTGTCTATGATAGAAGGCTAAGACAGAGTACAATTCAGGCATTCAGATTTCAAACATTTATTGGGTGAGACAGATTTGGTTTAGCCTTTTGGTGTCGCACTAAACCTAATTTGTAAAATGGAAAATTGCAAGAACTAAAAAATAATTCCAAGTTGTAGGAATTGAAATCTAACTACAATTGTAGGAATTGGAATTGCTAAATTGAAAGTCTAATCTACTTTTGCAAAATTAAAATAACAAAATTTAAATTGTTGAATTTAAATATTGCTGAAATGAAATCCTAAGTTGCATTTGCAGAATTGAAACCTAATTACTCTTGCATAATTGAAATGATGCTTGTAAATGAAACTTATGCTAAAAACACCTGTCAATGTCATGCCAGAAAAGGTCATCAAGATTCTGCTATAGGAATTGACAACAAAATGAAATATGCTAAAAATGGAAAGTTGCTAAAATAGAAAAGTAGGGAAAACATGAAAAGCAAAGGAAAAATGCTTAATATAATTTGTTAGCTGACACACACACAAATGTTGTACACAAACATAATAGAAAACATAAAGAACATTATACAAACTTAAAACAAGAAAAGTAAACTTGACAAGTAATCTATTAATTTTGCTACAACAAAATTACAGATTAAAACCTGTCATAAAAATCCTCCTAGATCTGAAAGTGGACCTATACTTCCTGATCTAGAAGGAGGTGAAAAAAAATCTTTAACTAATTAAAACTCAGAATAGAAAATGATAAAATAACTACACTTTTATTGATAACAAACCATGCTGAAAACTATTACAAAAAATTACTATACAGTCCTAATTGCTACTATTGAAAATTCTCCTCTATTCTAATTCCTAATTGGCTTAACCAAGGAGGGATCTATGTTATTTATATAAATACATGCTGCTCGAAACACAAATACATAGCTAGGGCAAGCATTCTTTCATTGAGCATATTATCTGGACTATTATGATTCATAATTTTGAACAGTGGTATTAAGAATCATCAACAGTACAGCAGTGACATATCTCAAAACTACCAATGGTGACAGCTCTCAAATTAAACACCACACTTCACGGAATTTCCACAAACCACTATATAAACTGAAAAACACACTTTAAAAACTATACAACATTAACCCGACTACTTACCTTTCATCCTCAGATACCTAGACAAATACATAGGAGCATTAAAATAAAAACTTTAATATAACTCCTCCTGAGGATGTGCCACCTGGAGTTGCTTAGAGCAATGGCAGAGTAGCCTCCTTCAATCCAAGGAGACACAATTTCCTTTCTTCTGTCTTTCTCCAGACTTTCCTGAACTTGGGCTTGGGTTTTTCAACAACATCCCTATTTTGCTCCTGTTCGTGAACTTGAACGTTTCTCTTCTGTTTTCCTCTTTGTGTCTGATGAAATCTAGGGTTTTGCCTTAGATTATATATAGAAGTGCTTGGACAGAACCTTGCTATGTGCCCTTGACCGTTGCATTTAAAACATTGCACATGTTTTATTCCCTGTCTGTATTGCATTCTATGTGTATGATGAAATATATTGTATTGCCTTAGATTGGATACATAAGTGCTTGAACAAAACCTTGCTATGTGCCCATGGCCATTACATTTAAAACATTGCACGAGGTGTTCACTCAAAAAAATAGAAGTATTTTTATCAAAGATAACTCTTTGATCTATTGTTCAGTCCACAATAAATTGCCTTGTGACCAAAGTGGTTGCATTTAGAACAATAGCCATAAAAAGCATTATTATTAAAAGAGTGAGAGTGAGAGAACCTCTTTTGTTGTGGTTGCTTTGTCGTAGATCTTCTTTGATATTTTCTTCCTTTTGAGGATTCAGCTTCAGACTTTTCTTGTTTCAATCCTTCAACCGAGGACTTCTTCTTCTCTCGCATATTTGGAGGATGAAGGTTGTTCAACTTCATATCCAAGACCAAACTTAGTTGTGGAGCTTCTTTGTTGATTTATCATTGTATCTAGCAACTCTGTGCTCTTCTCAAATTTGAGATTTATATTGGCCTCTTTTAGTTGTTTCTTCAATGAAACAATCTCTTCTTCTTGTTGGCAGCATAGAGTCTCTTTCTCATTGATCTGAGACCTAAGAATATCTTCAATCCTTTTGTTCTGTTCTACTTGCAGCTTTAGATCAACAATAACCTGTTTATATTCCTCTTCACTTGTGCTATATACATCATTATTATTATCCAGCTGTGTCTTCAAGGATTCTTATGATTTCTTGGCCTTTTGAACTTGTAGGAAGAGATCTTCAATCTCATCTTCATATTATTCTAATTTCTTGGACAGTAGTTTGTTCTTTTTCTTTTCTATTCTCCACTCTTCAAGAGCAGATATCAACTCTCCTTCAAAATCTACTTCAGCCTCAAGATTTTCATCACAAACTTTAGGATTCACTTCTTCTACCTTTTTTGGTTCAAATTTATCTTCTACAGGAACTGAAACTGACTGGGATGCCTTTTTGGATGAGGATCTATTCTTCTTCGCCATTGTGTACTAATCCAAGATCAACCCTGACTGATTTAGCCAAAATTGGGAACCTGGCTCTGATACCAAATTGTTGTAATCACAATGACACTGAGAGGGGGGGTGAATCAGTGTGTTCTTTAAAAACTTCTAAAATAATTAGATTAAAAACCAGCAGCAGTTTAAAGCAGATAAAAGAGATACTAAATGCATCAAGAAAGCATCACACATAACACAACATTTTAACAAGGTTCACCAATGTGGCTACTCCTCAAAAAGACTGCTTGGACTACCATCCAAATCTAGTCAATGCAAAGCTACAACTTTACATAATCCTTTACCAGCACCAACTGGAAGGAGCACCAACCCCTTAACTTTATCTGCTTCAATAGAATGGAGCACCAAATCCTATTTTACCAGCACCTACTAGAAAGAGGCACTAAACCCTTAATTTTCCAGCACCAACTGGACAAATTGTTTACCAAGCACCAACTGGAAAGAGGCGCCAACCCCTTAATTTGCCAGCACTCAATCGGACTTCAATATTGAATAAAAAATGTTTGACATATACCTTTGTTATTGCAAGACTCTAATTGGTCTACATCACCTTTGCAATATCTGTGCACTCTGCTCTCTCTTTCACAATCACTTCACACAGTTTGTTGCACTGCTACAACTAGACTTTGCAATCAACTTTGCCCTTCGCGCTTCTCTGCACACTCTGCTTTCTCTGCGCACTCACTTCGCACACTCTGTGTCATTTCACATTCTGCTCTCTGCTCAACACGAAATTCACTCTCACAAACACTATGCTTGCATTCGCACTTTATCTTCACACTCCACACTTCAAACTCGAAGTACCCTTGCTTTTATAGAAGAATTTTTAGGAACAAACCCTAAAAGAATGTCGGTTGAGAAACCCTAGAATTTGTCAGCTGCCAAACCCTAAAATCCATCGACCCAGATTTAACTTTGTCGGCCTCAAACTCTTCTTCCACCTTCGTAACTTTCCTGTAGCTTATTGCCATGAAATAGTAACACATCGGCCCTTTTAATTTAATTTAATATTTTAATTTAAATTTTAAATAAAATTTAAACTAAATATTTAAAATTAAATATCTTCATCACCGGGGCATCTTTTTCAATGAAACGAAGAGCCAAATTGGGTTTTAAGAAAAACCCATTTCAAATCTGTTATCCATGGTTTTAAATAAAAATTTTTATTTTGACTGCCTTGGTTTTCACAAAAAACCTTTAAAATTTAAAATTAAATATCTTCATCACCGGGGCATATTTTTCAACGAAACGAAGAGCCAACTTGGGTTTTAAGAAAAACCCATTTCAAATATATTATCCATGATTTTAAATAAAACTTTTTATTTTGACTGCCTTGGTTTTCACAAAAAACCTTTCCGCTTCTTGACATCTCAAGTTCTGAAGACTTCTCATTCTGAATTATGTTTTCTGTTTCTGTGCATCTATCATTTAAGGACTCATGATCTGACTAACTTTTGAACTTTATCCTCTACATCTGAGTGACTTATGAACTACCTATCCATTGCATCATTAGATCTAATTGACTGTATTGACAACAATGACAATCCTCCTGCAACACCTTGCTCAACATTGAACTCCTATCCATTGTACTTTGGCTGCACCTTGCTGTTCAATAAACTCTTGTCCATTGCATCAATAAATCTGTCTAAATGTGTTGAAAACAATGACAATACTGTTTGCTGCACTTTGCTCAACAATCCTATGCTCAAATCAGCCTATGTGCTACTTTAAAATGATTTCCCAATAATTATGGATTTGAAATAAATGCAAATCTAGATAGTTTGTGTTGCAGTAGTAGTCATTGGCCCCTAGAAAGCATCTTCAATGGTGGGAGTACGTGGGAGGAGTCTATTAATATCTCACAAATATTTATCCACTTCATAATATGCCATTTCTATATTGCAAATAACTTCCTATTATGTTGCAGTTATTTCTGGGTTTATCCTAGAAGATGATCAATTGATCTTTTTCCATGAATGGTGGTTTTGGACAGCAAGGATGACAAAGACAATTGGGGGATATTTTTCATTAACCTTCTCAACCTTCTTTCCATTTTTCCACCATCAAAAAATAGTCAAAAAGTCAAAAATCACTTTTTGTTCTCAATCCGGAGCTAAGTGGCTCAATCCGAAGAGACTGTATTTTTCAATCCGAAGAGACTATATCTCTCAATCCGAAGATACCTGTTCAATTTGAAGATCTTAAAAATGACCAACTATGTGATCTTCAAGTGATTTTAGCTTCATTTCTCAGGTGGATTAGCCCTCAGGATCATAGTACAATAGCCTTCATTTCTCTCCATGTGTGAATTCCATGCCTTGCCATTCATTGGTAGCATGCTAGAATTTACATGGTAAATTATTGCATTTTCTAGCTCTACTGCACAGTTGTAAAATATTAGCATTTCTTACAAATTTAAACAAATTAGAACATGGAAAATTTATTCAAATATCAACATGAAGGAGTACATCAAGTTGCTACTGAATTTATATACTTCATTCACCAAGTAACCATGCTGAAATAGTGCAACAGTGTTGCACAATTGTCCCTGCTCTATTATACCATGTTGTTGTCTATTTAGACCATGTGGGAATGCTTCTAAATAGGTCATATGTCTTATGTAGTCCTTCTAAACTCATTCCATCCATATCCTCATGCTTTGCTTTACAACTTCAAGGTGTTCTTATAAAGTGATAGCTTGCTGATTTTTATATGGCTATTTTTTTCAGATTTTTAGATTTATGACAATCCTAATAATTTGGCTTCAATGTGGTCTTCAAACAAGTTGAAGGACAGAAAAACATTCATAAACCATTGTGAAGTTAATGGATATCAGCATACCACATTTTTCTATTTGAAATGCATATTTTTATTTGCTACTTAATTAAGTAAAAGCAATCACAAAATGCTGAAAATAGTCAAAAACAGAGATATAATGCTCCTAACATAAAATCATGCAAACACTTAACAAATATATATTCTAATCAACTATTTGGCATTTAAATTAATAATATGACAGTTTTTATATGTCAAACATAGTGTAAAAATGAGTCATTTTTAGACCTCATCAACAAACACGAATCCCTTCCTTGAAATAGTGGAGAAACAAAAAGTTGTAGACACACATAGCAGAGTACTGAAAAAAACTCCCACAAGCTCTGTATTGAAAATTACTCTTAATAATTCTTTGGTAATTGCTTTCTTTCATATATGACATGCTTTGGGACCACATATTGTCTTGGCCAATCAACCTTGGAGAAGTGAACCTGCTGTCTAGATTTATGGCAGTGGCTATCTGGTGGTCCACGTGGCTCTGGTTCAAAGTCTTATATTGTTGTTTCTTTCCTACCCTATGATTATCAACCAACCTAAAATTACTAAAATGACTATGAGCCATGTTATCTAACATGTGACTGTCCCCATTAGTCTTTGTGGTATTTCCAAGCAGCATCCACGAAGACTAACAGCTTGAATAATTTTTATTATGAGACCATTTGAAAAAAGAGACAGGAATACTCCTAGCCTTTGAACTTACAGTCCCTTACCTATTGGTAAATTCAAATATCATTCTTGGCATTCTTGTTTAATAAGCTCCTCTACTTCACTCGGGACATCGTGTTCCCATTTGAAAAGTTTATCACCATCGACACCCAAATTGGCCAGCTTATCAGCAATTTTGTTAGCTTCCCAAAAGATATGTTGGACTTTTCTATCCTATCTTCCCTGGAAAAGGATCCTAGCCTCTTCAGAAATTGTTTTAATCCTCCAAAGAGGTGTTTTCTAATTATTTAGGAGATTTATAACATGCATAGAGTCTCCTTCTACGATCAAATTGCATTCTAAGTCTTGAGTCATTTGAAGGCTCATTGAGTGGTATTTTCACCCAATTGTGAAAGTACACTCTCCCTTAGGATTTGGGTTCCAAATCCCCTCTTGCAAAGAAGTTAAACAAACAACTTCTCCAAGGTCTCCGCTATATTAGCATTTGCATATGTGTATTAGTAATCTCAAATAAAGATATTCAATTTAAATGCTTGGAACACCTTAGTGATTGCAAGTAACTGTAAACAAGGGGCAATGTTGGTTTATTTTACCATGAAACTTTAGTGATTGTTCATTGAACCAAATAAAGCACATGTGAGTTGGCCCTCATATGACCACGATGTAGTGCCTTAATTCCTTTTATCTTGAGAGTTTTAAGGTAGATTTTATCTTCTTTATTAAGTCCAAATATGGCTTCTTATCATGAAGATAAAGATAGCTTTCAATGTGATCGATAAACTATCCCTCTTTGGTGAAATGGGTTTTCACAAAGAGGCAATAATTTATGGCCTTAAATTAAGGGCTTTAAATGTCACTTTAACTTATCCCTCTTAAATGAAATCAAATTTTCATCAAGATGAACAATTAAGTGCTTTGAAGAAATGACCTTCAATGTAATACTCAAATTACCCCTCTTTCGTAAAATTAGAATTTTTATGAAGAGAGGGTAATTTTAGGCTCAAAAATGGAAATTTGTGAAATGCCATAAAACATAACTCCTTCAATGAAATTGGAATTTTCATGAAGGGAATGTCATCATAGGCTCATGAGTATAAAACAAAACTGAAAAAATGAAATTTGACCTTAAAATGGAAATTTTCTATTTTCGGATTTTTTAAAATCTGTAATAAAACAACAACTTCGATGAATTTTTAAAAATACTAAACAACTCCGAAAATGAAATTTCAAAGTGCGTATTGGAAGTCTGAAGTATAACCTACGCAATGGTGAAATTATTTTTGGATTTTGAAAATTTTTAAATGTTTATTTTAATGCCTGAAAATTAAAAAAAAAGTTAAAATTTTTGGAAAAATAAAATGCAGAAAAAGTTGAAAATGAAATGCAGAAAATTGAAAATAAAATGCATTCAGTATGATGCTATCCTATTTCGACAAAACCGAAGATGTGAGGTTTTCATGCATGCAACCTAACCTATTGGACTTGCAAAACAAGCACAATCCGGATAAGCTAAGTGCTGGCTCCTAGGGTTTTAAATGAGGTTTTCAGATTTAAACATTCGCATGAAGCAACCAAGAAACTTGCATAAACTCCATTTACAAGCCTAAAATCTGAAAAGGGGAAAAATAGACATTTAATCTTGCATGCAGAAAATGACTCCTCCTTTCTTGTCCATAAGATGCAACTTTCTGAAATTTTCTGTATTCAAAATTTGTCATTTTACAATAACAGAAATTTCTGGTTTTCCCAAAACCAGTCCATGGAAGAAAAACAACCCAAACAGGTCCAGAATGGCCCTCTTGCCTTCAAATCTGCAACTCTTCTCACAATAGTTTCCAACCCCTCAAAACATCCTTGCCTGGCGTATTTAAAATTTTCAGGAAGCTTTTCGTTTCATTTTCCAATGGTTGTTCGTTTCACCTTCCCTTGTGCATGCATGTGTTTTGGTTTCCAAAAAGGCTTTTCGTTTCTATTTTGTGGCCCTTCGTTTCATTCCCATGGTTTGGCTTCCTCTGTTTGGTTTTCTTCACTTTTCGTTTGATTTCAAAAAAATGTTTCCTTTTCTCCACATGGGCATGCGTCCGCTTCCTTCCATGTGTAACGACCATCTTAAATGATTTCAAATCATTAAAGATTCCTTATGTAACGTTTTGTCTTATTCATTGGATTTTGTCCTTATGTGACAAATTACCTTATTCAATCTTTGATTTATTCCTTATAGGTCCACGTCATTATGCAGTCTTTAGTTTCACTATCCTGGTGTTCATCACTAATATCAGACGCATTGTCCACTACTCTGTTCCCTTGGCAAAAATTGGACATGTCACGAAATCGTGACACTCTTGTCTCTCTACCTGCTCCCTTTTGAGTCACGAAAATGCAACATGTCACGATATCGTGACACTTTTGTTTCTCTCTCCTCCTTTTTGAGTCACAAAATGCAACATGTCACGATATCGCGACACTTTTTTCTTTCTAAAAAAAACATACACTTAAATCACGATACCTTTCTTTCTCTTCGAAAATGCAACATGTCGCGATATCGCGACACTTTTTTTCTCTTCTCTTTTGGCCCCTAAAATGCAACATGTCGCGATATCGCGACACTCTTTTCTTCTCTTTTGGCCATGAAAATGCAACATGTCGTGATATCGCGACACTTTTTCCTCCTTGCTTTTTCTCTTTGCTTTGGACCGCGAAAATGCAACATGTCGCGATATCGCGACACTTTTTTCTCCTTGCGGTGTTTTGCTTTTTCTTTGATCTTTAGCATATGGGCCACTTCGGTCTTCTTGGAAAATATGCAAAAAGGTGGGTCCCCAATTTTGGGGTACGTTGTGGAGCAACCACAACAAATGGTGACTCTGTTGGGAAATGCTCCTGAGCATTTCGGTGAGAACTCAACCTGAACACCTTCAAAACTCAAACACAAGCGTCAACAAATATCCCAAGAATGAAACTAGATGAGAAATACATGAAGCATTAGAATTATTAAGCATCAGCTCGGTGTGTGCAATGTGCTTCATTCCCTATCGTTTGAAACTCGTTCAACTTTCCATTGTCATTTTCACTTATGATTCGTGCGTATGAGAAGTTATGGATGATTCCTGTAGGATTTAACGTATGGTGAAGATGCTAGAGATATAACAAGCTTTGCAAAGGCTCAAACTTTCTAGTACCATGAACAAACATATTAAAACTGTCAAATCCTCTTAGGACCAAATATGAGTATACTTAATTAATTTACTAGATCCCAAAGTTGGTTATGTGTCACTACCATTTTGAACCCATGTGCAAGTGTAAGTGAAATCAGAGCTTTGGGGAATAGGATTCCCAACCTAAGCGAGATGGGAATTTAACCCTATCCTTACTACTCTGATCTGGAGTTCATTACCTCATCTTGAACAAAATGATTTAACCTGTTATGGATGAAACTGTTAGGCTAGCCTATCTGTTTGAGCAGTTAGTGGTCTTGCTTTTAGACAAGACATGTTGCCACGCATGAGCATACTCCACTACCAGTCAGGCGTCTATAGCCCCGATGGAGATCAACCCCATAATCCAGGATTTGACTTTACTTTTGATTTCTTGAACCTTGGGGATGACTACCCATCCTTGCAAGGGACATGTAGTACGATCCTTCCAATCCAATATCAATGATGCAATAAAAGTAGGATGAAAAATATTTGCTTTGGAACTTCAAGTTCTTGAGTGTAGATCACGCTTTTAATTTCTTAAAGCGTGATGGAGGCAAAATAGAAGCTTTGGGGAATCGGATTCTCAACCTAAGCGAGATGAGAATTAGACCCTATCCTTACTACTCCATGAAGATCAAATCAGAGCTTTGGGGAATTGGATCCTCAACCTAAGTTCGATGGGGATTTAACCCTATCCTTACTACTCTGATTTTAGGCTTTAAGCACTATAGGAGTGGTAAAAAGCCACTATTTTAAGGATTATGTTGCATGATAGGACAGACACGAAATACTCCTTTCGCCTCACCTTTTCTTCCAAGTATGGTTTTGACCATTTTGCTCAAGATCCTCTTTAAAATGTGTAGAACGTGCTTGGTTCAAGATAGTTCGGGCATCAGTTCCCAACCTTAGGATCCTTTTAATATATGTTATGTAATAACCCTAAGAGGATTCGACACCTTTTCAATGATTGTATTTGAAATGTAGATGCAACTGAGATGAAATGTATATGCAATGTCGAATGTAACATGAGATATGGATGAATGCATTGCTCTTTTTGAAATGCGGATGGAGTATACCACCTACTTTACCATAATGTGTAAAACTGACAACTTCATGCATCACAAGTTCCAAACGATATTCTTTAATGTGTTTGCGATACTCGTGGAGCTTTCTGCAATACAATTCCGATGTTTCATATTCTCTTAGTCTTAGTCAACATTCATAAGGACATAAGTTGACATCTCGCTTTTCTTTTTTTTTTTTTTTAAGACAAACCAAAAGTGTCCAAAGGACCAACACACAAAACTTAAAACCAAACCCAAAATACAATCCCAAAAAAGAAACTTGAAAACACAAACCAAAACCAAAAACCAAAGACTATATACAAATGTACAATATGGTACAAGACGATGCACGATTTGAACTGTCACTTCCCTGGATCCCAAACATGATTTGAGCATTCCAAAAGACATATAATGTGATACACATGCCAAATGTGGAAGGAATCAAACAAAAACAAGATTAGACCAAACAATGCAACCAACTTCAACTTTCCTCTCTCACCCCACCAATTAGATTTAGTTCCATTAGTATTCTCATAGGTGAGATTCAAATTACCAAATTGATTAGACAATGGTTGATTTTCAATTCTTTCTTGTCTATTCTTTAAGGTGTAAATTTCATAATTCCATTCATGATTTAGAACTAGGCTTTCTTTATTCAAAATGAAATTTTGTAAGCAAGAGCCTATTTCTAAAAATTTCAAAGCTAATTCATTTTCCATGTTCTTAGGCCAATCAAGATTGTGCAACAATTTACAAGCATCTAGGATATTTACTAAATGGGGATCATTAGAAGTTTTTATCCTAGGTTCAAGAATTAATTGTTGATGAATTTGATTTAGCAATTTAAGTGCATCAAGCTCCTTTTCATTCGTTAAAGTAATGTTATCAAAGGTGTGGTTAGAAATTAATCCTTGTTCTTCATTCACCTTCAATGGCATTTCATCATAAATATCATTTGAATTATACAAATCTTCACCTAAATCTTGGATGTTTGGACACAAAGGTTTAGATTTTACCTTTTTCACATTTTCATTTACCAAAATTTGATGAGGATTTGCAATTCCCTCTTTCACCTCATGGTCTTCATATTCTTCATTGATTACTTGTTCATCAAACATACCAAAATTGGGCACCCAATTGAAAACATGCCCATCCTTTTCAAACCTCAAATATTCTTGGTCAAAGTGTATGTCAAGTAACTCATCTTCATGATCAATCACTTGCGTTACTTCTAATAGATCAATCACTTTGTCATTTAATTCCCATTCTTTGTTCAGTATCCATGGTATCTCTTCATTTGAATCCTCAAAATAATCATGCAAACTTGTATCCGAATCTTCAATGAATTTATATTCAACATGATCGAATTTTGTAACCTTCTCAAATCTTGTGAATGTGAGATCTTCGTATGAAGTAGAAGTTTCAACATCCTGCATATAAATTGGAATAGAGGCTTCATCAATAAGGGTGTGAGGAAATAACACATCTTCATATCTTCCCCAACCATTGTAAAAATTATCTTCCAAATTTGTGGGATGAAACTCCATGGTATTTGTGACATGATTTTTTGATTCATTTGTCAATTCTTTTTCTTCTTTGTCCTTGGTCATAGGATCATTATAATCTTCCAAAATTTGATGAGATTTGAAACCCTCTTCCAAAACATCCTCAAATTGTACAGGAGTTGTAATATCTTCCTTTGAGTAGGCGATTATATTGTCCTGTATATCAATTGGCACACAAGTTTTATTAGCAGTTTTGGAGTGAGTGTAGTCTTCCCACTTCTTCCAAGCATCATAATAATCATCTTCCAAAGTCAAGTGGTGACGTTCAACTACTTCTTCAACATCTTCCAATTCATCAATGTGTTTCTCATCAAATTCACCTTCACCTTCTTTAGATGGTTCAATAACTTTCAAAAGTGGGTTATTTCTTGAATTCAAATTTGTAAGGCTATCATCGTCCAAATTAGTAACCCATGATTCGATTTTATCACAATTTGGAGGGTGAAGAATTTTTTGATCATTAGTTCCAAGCTTCTCATCGAGAGTGTCTTCCAAGAACAAGTGGTGAAATTCTATCATATCTTCAAATTCATTTATTGATTTTCTTCCAATTTCACTTTCAACCACTTCATTCAATTCTATGACAGTTTCTGTCCTATCACCTATCTCAAACCTTGTTGAATTTAGGACCCCTTTATCCGAATAATCATGTATCTCTATGAATGAGATCATCTCTGCATAATCCTCACTGGTGGATGTCGACTTAGCAATTTGCACCTCCTCTTGGACTACATCTAAGGTGGTTGTAACATTTGGACCTTCAAATTCATCCCCTTGATCATTTACCTTAGGTATCATTGGAGTGGAGGGTGCTATATTTACTGGTTGGTGTCGGTTGGCATCACTAACTCCAAAAGAACAATCTCTCATGTGAACATGTTGTGCCTTTTCTTCTTCCAAAACTTGTTCTACCTTTTCAAAGATCTCATAGATTGTCTCTAGAGACAGGTCATCCAAGTTTTCCTTAATGAGTGTAGCAAGTGTGGGGGGATGGCTCTCAGGTATACTTCAATAGCTTCCTCTTCCGATGTACCCAAACTTTCCCACATTTGAGAGTACAATTCATGAAACCTCACACTGAATTGACTCATGGACTCATTAGGCTCTTTACACATAGAGGTGAATTGATTTTGCAACCTATCCAAGTCAACTTGATTACCAAAGTGATAAAGATAGGCTGCTTCTAATTGGCTCCAAGAAGTCTTAACCTCCATGGGTAGATGGCAATACCACGAGAATGATCTATCACCCACAATGTATGGGAAGAACCTACAAGCAATAGGCTCACAAAATATTTGAAATTGACATAATGTGAACTTATAGATATGTAGATTTTGTAGGTATCCTGATGCCACCTCTTGATTAAAAAGTCGTAGAAACTCCAATAACATTTCATGAATTTGATAAGGTGTTCCAAAGGTAGAATGACATTCATAATACTTTCCTAATGCAGATACCATCGTTTCTCTTAGGGACATCATTTCTTCTCTTAGGGATACAATTTGCTCCTCGAATGTTGCCATTAGTGAAACTCAAAGAATAACTTCAAAAGCAATTTGTTAGTCATGAATAAAAGAAGGAACCATGACAAAGCAATATTCTAAAAATGTAAATTAGTTTCTGATTCACCTAGATCGCATATGCGCAAGTGAAGAGCATACTCCTAGTGTTGTAGGCTTTCTGATTCACAAGATCGCATTACACGCAAGTGAAGAGCATAATACCGACAACAAATACATTTTAGACAAAATAATTCCTTACAAATAAGCATGAAATGACTCGTAAATATCAAACATGTAACGTATGAATAATCATGTTAGCATCAACCAAGAGATGTATCCATTAAAATCCAATGAAAGTAATTGCATGGAGACAACCTCGTTAGTCAAGACCAAAATTTTTCAAAATCAAATCAAAACACATTATTCCTGTATGAACAATCAAAAGCGTTAGAACAATGCATAGCAATTCATGTCCTCCTTTTAACACTACAAGGTTGTATTGTTTAAAAGAGGGCTAAAGATAATAATCAATAGGGCATGAAATATTCAAAATTTAAATCCCTATAGCATTTAAATCACACTGAAATAAACCAAATCAGGCCCTCCTTCTAGCGCCAAAATGTTGAGTGGTATTTTCACCCAATTGTGAAAGTACACTCTCCCTTAGGATTTGGGTTCCAAATCCCCTCTTGCAAAGAAGTTAAACAAACAACTTCTCCAAGGTCTCCGCTATATTAGCATTTGCATATGTGTATTAGTAATCTCAAATAAAGATATTCAATTTTAAATGCTTGGAACACCTTAGTGATTGCAAGTAACTGTAAACAAGGGGCAATGTTGGTTTATTTTACCATGAAACTTTAGTGATTGTTCATTGAACCAAAATAAAGCAAATGTGAGTTGGCCCTCATATGACCACGATGTAGTGCCTTAATTCCTTTTATCTTGAGAGTTTTAAAGTAGATTTTATCTTCTTTATTAAGTCCAAATATGGCTTCTTATCATGAAGATGAAGATAGCTTTCAATATGATCGATAAACTATCCCTCTTTGGTGAAATGGATTTTCACAAAGAGGCAATAATTTATGGCCTTAAATTAAGGGCTTTAAATGTCACTTTAACTTATCCCTCTTAAATGAAATCAAATTTTCATCAAGATGAACAATTAAGTGCTTTGAAGAAATGACCTTCAATGTAATACTCAAATTACCCCTCTTTCGTAAAATTAGAATTTTTATGAAGAGAGGGTAATTTTAGGCTCAAAAAATGGAAATTTGTGAAAATGCCATAAAACATAACTCCTTCAATGAAATTGGAATTTTCATGAAGGGAATGTCATCATAGGCTCATGAGTGCAAAAAAAACTGAAAAAATGAAATTTGACCTTAAAATGGAAATTTTCTATTTTCGGATTTTTTAAAATCTGTAGTAAAACAACAACTTCGATGAATTTTTAAAAATACTAAACAACTCCGAAAATGAAATTTCAAAGTGCGTATTGGAAGTCTGAAGTATAACCTACGCAATGGTGAAATTATTTTTGGATTTTGAAAATTTTTAAATGTTTATTTTAATGCCTGAAAATTAAAAAAAAGTTAAAATTTTTGGAAAAATAAAATGCAGAAAAAGTTGAAAATGAAATGCAGAAAATGGAAAATAAAATGCATTCAGTATGATGCTATCCTATTCTGACAAAACCGAAGATGTGAGGTTTTCATGCATGCAACCTAACCTATTGGACTTGCAAAACAAGCACAATCCGGATAAGCTAAGTGCTGGCTCCTAGGGTTTTAAATGAGGTTTTCAGATTTAAACATTCGCATGAAGCAACCAAGAAAACTTGCATAAACTCCATTTACAAGCCTAAAATCTGAAAAGGGGAAAAATAGACATTTAATCTTGCATGCAGAAAATGACTCCTCCTTTCTTGTCCATAAGATGCAACTTTCTGAAATTTTCTGTATTAAAAATTTGTCATTTTACAATAACAAAAATTTCTGGTTTTCCCAAACCAGTCCATGGAAGGAAAATATCCAGAAAAGCCCGATGCAATGGCCCTCTTGCCTTCAAATCTGCAACTCTTCTCGCGAAAAGTTTCCAACCCCTCAAAACATCCTTGCCTGGCGTATTTAAAATTTTCAGGAAGCTTTTCGTTTCATTTTCCAATGGCTGTTCGTTTCACCTTCCCTTGTGCATGCATGTGTTTTGGTTTCCAAAAAGGCTTTTCGTTTCTATTTTGTGGCCCTTCGTTTCATTCCCATGGTTTGGCTTCCTCTGTTTGGTTTTCTTCACTTTTCGTTTGATTTCAAAAAAAATGTTTCCTTTTCTCCACATGGGCATGCGTCCGCTTCCTTCCATGTGTAACGACCATCTTAAATGATTTCAAATCATTAAATATTCCTTATGTAACGTTTTGTCTTATTCATTGGATTTTGTCCTTATGTGACAAATTACCTTATTCAATCTCTGATTTATTCCTTATAGGTCCACGTCATTATGCAGTCTTCAGTTTCACTATCCTGGTGTTCATCACTAATATCAGACGCACTGTCCACTACTCTGTTCCCTTGGCGAAAATCGGACATGTCGCGAAATCGCGACACTCTTGTCTCTCTGTCGGCCTGCCCCTTTTGAGTCACGAAAATGCAACATGTCGCGATATCGCGACACTTTTGTTTCTCTGCCTACCTGCCCTTTTTGAGTCACGAAAATGCAACATGTCGCGATATCGCGACACTTTTTTCTTTGCTTTGGACTCGAAAATGCAACATGTCGCGATATCGTGACACTTTTTCCTCCTTGCTCTTTCTCTTTGCTTTGGACCACGAAAATGCAACATGTCGCGATATCGCGACACTTTTGCCCCCTTCTGTTGCTCTTGGCCATGAAAATGCAACATGTCGCGATATCGCGACACTTTTTCTTTCTTGTTCTTTCTCTTCTCTTTTGGCCATGAAAATGCAACATGTCGCGATATCGCGACACTTTTTCCTCCTTGTTTTTTCTCTTCTCTTTTGGCCGTGAAAATGCAACATGTCGCGATATCGCGACACTTTTTCCTCCTTGTTCTTTCTCTTCTGCTTTGGACCGCGAAAATGCAACATGTCGCGATATCGCGACACTTTTCCCTATCGCGACACTTTTTCTTTCTTGTTCTTTCTCTTCTCTTTTGGCCGCGAAAATGCAACATGTCGCGATATCGTGACACTTTTTCCTCCTTGTTTTTTCTCTTTTCTTTGGACCGCGAAAATGCAACATGTCGCGATATCGCGACACTTTTTCCTCCTTGCTTTTTCTCTTTGCTTTGGACTTGGACCGCGAAAATGCAACATGTCGCGATATCGCGACACTTTTTCTTTCTTGTTCTTTCTCTTCTCTTTTGGCCGTGAAAATGCAACATGTCGCGATATCGCGACACTTTTTCTTTCTTGTTCTTTCTCTTCTCTTTTGGCCACGAAAATGCAACATGTCGCGATATCGTGACACTTTTTCCTCCTTGCTTTTTCTCTTTGCTTTGGACCACGAAAATGCAACATGTCGCGATATCGCGACACTTTTTTCTCCTTGCGGTGTTTTGCTTTTTCTTTGATCTTTAGCATATGGGCCACTTCGGTCTTCTTGGAAAATATGCAAAAAGGTGGGTCCCCAATTTTGGGGTACGTTGTGGAGCAACCACAACAAGGCCTCTCCACATAGCTCTAGCTTCAGCTTCGTTGTTCGTCCTTGTTTCCAAATATTTAAAAAATGCAAGCATCATATTTCCACTATGATCTCGTATAATGCTGCCAACGCCTGCTCTTCTAGAATTATCCTTAACCGCTCCATCAAAATTAAGCTTAAACCAACCCGTAGGAGGTGGGTGTTGAGCAAGGTGCAGCGACAGTATTGTCATTGTTGTCAACACAGTCAGATAGATCGGTTGATGTAGTGGACAGGAGTTCAGAGGTTATTCAGAGTATGTACAGTGATTTTAAATGCTTATGAGGATTTTTTTAATGTTTGGGTGAAGTTGTTATAGGTTGTTTGTGCAAATTTGGAAAAGTTGAAAAAATCGTCAAAAAGTTGTCAAAGCAGCAAAATAGTCAAAAAGTTGCAAAAGTTGCCACGGGCACAGTTGGACAATATGGATCAGTTTGGAACATGCCAACATGTCAAGAAATAGTCCAGAATAGCATTGGAGATGTCAGCATAGTTTTTGGAGTGATCAGTGGTGTTTCCGGTATCTTGGCGGATGATTTGGCAAGTGGTTGTACAGGCTGAAAAAGTGCAGGTTTTTTCAGAAGCACTACGAACAAACCGTAAGGAGTTATGCAGTTATGCAGTAAAATTTGAACTGGACATGGTAGTTATCTTCAAGAACATGTGTTCCAAATTTCAATAAAAACGGAGAAACAAGGCGAATTTTACAAGCGTTGCAAGACTGTCACAAAAACACTCTTTTTTGAAAAAGTGTGTCAGTAGTAGTTTTTGTGGAAGTGGTAAAGGTGAACCGTAAGGAGTTAGGTAGTGAGTTTTTGTTTGGACATATTCAGTGTTGTAAAGATTCTACGTTTCAAATTTCAGAGAAAACCGAGTTACGAGGTGAGAGTTATGATTTTTGCAAAAACGTTACAGGTCTCTTTTATGTCAATTTGTGCCACTTGGGCAAAATCCTTTAGTTGGCCGTTTCGACCTGAAGAGTCACCAGAGTTTTAGTTTCAGTGTTGTTACACCTTCAAGGCATCAAATAGATCATATTTTATTTTTGGTTTGAGTTGTCACGTGGCTCCGAAGTATGAGAACGAGTAAGGTGTCAATTCTTTGCATGTGATGTGTTTGACAAAATGCCTTCTCAATATAAAAAAAGGGAGTTATATTATTTTAAGCATTTTCATTAAATAAATATCTTTGGATAAAGTAAAAAATAAAAAGGAATGCAAGTGTGTGCATTTAAGTTAGAATTGTTTTATTGAAGAGTGTAATTTTATTTTGTGCGGAGAGAAGAGTGCGGAGAAAAATAAAGAGAGAAAATCCGTGTTTTTGGGAAAAAAGTGAAAAATGTCACTTTAGTATTTTGGGCATAAATTTATCATACGATATCAGTTTTAGCTAAAATTTTGAGAGGTCATAGACAAATTTCTGCACAATACCCATAAAGCGTTTAGAAATTGACATAACGAGCTAAGAGAACGGTCAATTTTTCTGTGAGAAGAGAAGATTCATATATGTCATTTTATTATCAATATCAAAATCAAGTGGGTGCTTGGTAGAGGGGTTGGTGCTCTTTTCTATTGGTGTAGATAAATCAGGGGTTGGTGCAGATAAATCAGGGGTTGGTGCTCCTTTCTGTTGGTGCAGATAAATCAGGGGTAGGTGCTCCTTTTTGTTGGTGCAGATAAATCAGGGGTTGGTGATCCTTCTAGTGGGTGCTGGTAAATTGATTGTAAAGTTGGTGCTTTGCAAAGGATGGATTTGGATGGAATTCCAAACAGTAATTTTGAGGATGTAGCCAAATTGGTGAACCTCGATATATCTTGTGTTGTGTGATGTTCTCTTGTTATACTTGCTTTATTTGGTTTCAAGTTTTCATTGTTTTGGCTTTAAGAGTTGAAGATTTAAGTTTTAAAAGAGCTACACTGATTCACCCCCCTCTCGGTGTCATTGTGAGACTAACAGTGGGGACCACTTAACATTGGCTTTGGGGTTGACTACCCTAGGCACAAACTCATCTAACAAGGTTAAGCTTAAATATTGAGCAATCATGGCCTCCTGCAGATGAGGTTTACGACTATCAAAAGGGATAAGGTTCACATTCTCGTTGGAAAAGGATAGAATCCTAGTAATGATAGTTTGATGATCATGGATAGACTCATTAAAGACTCTATGGTTCCTTTCTAACCACACCTGCCAAAGATAGTGATTGAGACAAATTTTCCACATGTATCTAAGTCTTTGGATTGAAAAGGGGTAAGGCCACTAGATGAAAAAATCAAGTATGATGGCTGGTTTAACCTAGGAAATATTGAAGGCCTAAAAAACCCCACTTAGGACAGTCAAGGAAAAAGGGTACTCAAGGAAAATGTGATAAATGGTCTCCCAATTAGCCTTGTATAGATAACAATGATTAGTGATACAAATACCTTTACACATCATGTTATGAATGGTTAGAATTCTTCCTTGGATAACCAGCCATGAAAAGACTATAATTTTTGGAATTAAATTTTTTATCCAAACTAAATCCTTTTGGAGGACAAAATCCTCGTCATCAAGCAGAAGCTTGTAAGCTGATTTAATAGTGAACTGCCCGTTTTCCGTAGGATCCCAGGTCACTTGATCTTCCTTGGGTCTCATGGGGATAAAATGTTACCCGAGAATGTTATAAAGATCATTTTATTCCACTTGAAATCCCTGAATCCTTATTTGTTTCCACTTTATTCTGCCTCTATCCTCAACCATATAATCATAGACTTTTCTGCCAATGAGTTCTTCCGTGATATCTCTAATTAGGGCTAAGTTAGGATATTGCGTCAGTGGTTCGTCCTTAGCCCACCTATCATTCCAACAATTTATCCTCTCACCATTGCCTAAAACTCATCTTAAACCTTTTTTGATGATTTCCTTACAATTGAGAATTGTTTTTCAAAAAGCAGAACCTCTGATTGGAACTAAGTCACTTAGAAATTCCATATTTTGAAGATACTTTCGTTTGATGATAGGAAATTTCTCAAATTTAACTATTTGGGAGATAAAAGGTTTTCAACATCAAAAAATTAGGAAAAATATAAATGTGCAAAATTCATTAATAGTTTCTAAAAATTAGGGAGACAAGGTTTACTACTTAGAAATTAAATTAGAAGCTTTGAATTATTTAAACTTAGGAGTTATAAGGTTGTCAACCTCAAAGGAGTCAAAGTTACAAATTTTTAAGAATATGGAGTCATAATTAGAAAAGAAATATTAGAAGTGATAAAGTTTAGGATTAAGAATATGATAATTTGAAGGAAAAATAGATATAGTTTCAAAATTAATCTATAGTGAAGCCATAGAAGAAAATTTTGAAACATTTGAATACTATTTACATGCAAGACTTATTGAAGCAATTGATGATGGAAAGGATAATATTATGATACCTCTAGATATAGGTAGCATAATGTATATGGCATTGCTTTCACTTAAGATTTATAAATATGAAAATTTGAAATAAAAAGAGTTGATTGAATCTCTTAAGAAGAAAGTGGAAATAGATGGATCATTTCTAGAAATGATATTTCATTCTTCATGTAATATTGATATTCCAAGTTCATATAATTTAGGGATTTGTTATGATGCTCTAAGTGAATGTTTAGAAGTTACTATATAGGAAAATAAAGAATCATATGATTCTAAGAAAAATGCAAAGGAAATATTCTTATGCAAGAATTTCATGACAATGAGAGAGTTTAAGAAGTTTGTAATCTTGAAGATACAAAAATTGGTAGGGTACCTAGGAATAGATATTTGGAGATATATTATTATATTGTATAAGGGTTGGCATGGGCCACACATAACCCAAGGTTGATTGTATTATAATATTATATTATATTATAATATAATATTATATTAGTAGTAGGCTCTCCAAAGTAGAATAATAATATGGATATATAAAGAAGATATATTTGTCATTGTAATCATTCATATCATTGGAGAATAATCTTATGTAATCATCTATGCCCACGAAGTGGCCTCTCACCTTGGGAGATCTTGTGGAGTTATTCCTCCTTTAAGGATTATAATTGGTGTTTCCCCACCTTAACGGTATTATCTATCTCTCTCTCATTTATGGATTGTTATAGTGTATAATGTATTGTGGATGAATGATTTGATATTTATGCATATTGGTGAATGGTTTATGTTTAATAATAATAAAATTTTGCAACAAAAACCAAAGAACATAAAGCTAAATTCAAATAAATGGAAGAATGACTCAAATCAAAAGTCAAGCAAGAAGATGAAACTAATTAATCTCAATAAGAAAATCAAATGCATTGCAAGGTCACTTGAATAATGAAGACAAATACAAAGACTATGATTAATAGTGGCTATTTATAGCCAAATTGGCTAAAATTAGGTTTTTCAAAATTTGGAATTGGCTAATATTTGGGACCCTTGACTAGGGCCCATTAGCCAAAAATTTCTTGGTGCAAATTTGTTTTTAGGTCGATTCGCCCCAATTTTATAATAATTTGACCATTTTAAGTTTAAATTTCCAACATTGCCCCTAATATTAGTGAACCTTCTACATGTGTTTGGACACTATTCACCTGGATTTTGAAATTGATTCGCAAAATTTTTATAAATATATTTTGGGGGCAACCCCTTACGCATAACCCTAGAAGCATGGTATGAGAAGAAACTCAATGTTAATAATTTTAATTTTTTTGGATGTTTATCCTATGTTCATGTTTCTCATGAGAAAAGGAAGTGTAGACACCTAAAACATGTCATGTCGAGGTGACTACTCATATGGGACATGCAAACAGACCATATGAATGATATTGGATAGCTCCAAGGTGAAGTAGTGGTTTTAACCACTCAATTTGGGCAGAGTTGACTAACTCAGCCTTAGATGTGGCTAAGACCCGCAGTTAATAGAGTTGGCCATGCCTTAGAGTCACGACTAGAATTAAAATTATTTTGAATCTCAAGTTGAGCCAAATTCAGTTGCAACGGCCTGGGCAACTGAGATTCAAATAGTTTTGGGTGGGGAAGCATCAAGAAGGTTCCCTTCAACTGATCTAACTATAGGTTTCTTATTCTTGGCTTCTCCATGAAGCTAGAGCAAGGCCTTAAATGTGCTATAAGACCCCCCTCCAAATTGGAGAGAAGTCTAGAGAAAGTTTGCATTTGAACTTAGCAAAGTTTTACCAAAATGGATAGCAAATTGATAACCCCTTGAGGAGAGTCAAAAGGATGCCCGATTATGGAGTGACAAGCATGAACCCTTCAATGGAGATGCCTAAGGACTAGGAAGCACAATCTCACAATCGAGCCTCTTTCACCATGAATTTAGACAATTCAACCACCAAATCCATCAGAGGACATCAAGGTGACCCTTGACCATAAATTCAAAAAGGAGAATTGGAGATCCAAGCCTAAATTTGGAGAGAAAAAATGTTTTCACCTTAGTCGCATCTGTCAACCATGGCTAATAGTGCCAGCTGCGCCTTAGACCCACGATGAGATTTTGATCTTTGTTTTTCCCTATTTTAGCCACACATTTACAATTTTATGCTTTCATCTTGATATATTAACCATATATTAATCTTATTTGATGCATTGGTATGGTTATATCTAGATATTTAGGGTAGACTTCCTTCATTTCTTAGCATTTGTTAATTCTAGACTAGTTTATGCTCATTTCATGCAATTCGAGTTTCTAATGGCTAGTTAGGATGTTTCTCAACTAGATTCATGCTTCTTTACATGCTTTACTGCAATTTAATGATTTCTTGTATAGTTTCATATATTACATGCTTCATTTACTTTCTTTAGCATTCTTTATGCAAGATTCCTCCAAAAGCCTCATCAAGAGAGTCCACCTTTGCTTTTAATTGTTTCGTGTTGTTGCTTGAATGTAGGTTCTACAGGATCCATCCATTTGCAAGGCATTTAAGGTAGCATATACCTCTAATCATGTAGAAGAAGATCACCATTGGTATTGAGTAGTTCATGTCCTATTGGAAAGTCTATGAATTACACCACCCCCTCATTTAGAGGGTTTTCAAAACTGTATTTATTGTATCAAAATTGAGTATCCCTAAGAGGGACGTATATGTAATCAAATTTGGAAAAGTTTAATAAAAGGAAACCCCATTTATTATTGAATTCATTATTGTCAATTTTTCATGCTTTAATGTTTGATAGTAATTGATGCATTAGTTAGGTGTATACTTTTTGTGTGGGTACAGATGGTGATCATGGTGAAAACCCCGTAAAATTCATGTTGAATTGATGGATATTTTATTTTCTTGATTGCAAGTTTCATCCATGCTTAATAGCCATGGCACACAGTCCCTGCCATGCTTGACATCTGTGGCAAGTAGCAAAGTAGAGAAAACATGCAGAATCAGACTGCCTCTCCATCATATGAGGAAAAAAAGTAACTCTGATTTGCAATTTTTTGTTTTCTATTCTTTACTACTGTAGGTAATTAGCAAAATTAGGAAAATAGTAAGGGATGAATTCTTTCAAAAATTCTATATTGACTATCAACTGCGCCTAACAACCATGGCTAGCTCTCTTAGCTATGTATATCACCCACAACTAGTTTCTTAGCCTTTAGCTCTATCCCACAACCAACACTGTTACCTATGGATCTGAACCACGGCTAACAATCAAATTTTGTTTGATTAATTTGCTTGCTATGGCCCAATCAGAGGCCAATTAGGAAATTTAATTACATATTTGAAACAACATGTAGATTAGAGTTAGATGCATCTGTTCTGAATATTAAACGTATTTTCATAGGTGTTTAGAAAAAGAGTATTGTGTGTTGGGTGATACACTTTTATTTTATGCAAATTTAAAAGGAACCCCACACACCACGTACTATCTAAATGCTAGTGATTTGGAAGTCATATCCTACCACTAGTAGGGTTCAACGATGGTGGTAGTGATTTTCATCTATTGGCTCAACTCCCTCGATCCTTGTTACTATACCAATACTAGATCTGAGAACCATCATAGCCTATGGAATATTTGCACATATCTCTCTTCAGAGAGGTATATCATTGATTGTAATTGGGCAGCACTTCGTTGCTTCAAATGCTTCTCCCTTTTTTTTTTTTTGGGTGAGAAGAATCACCAATTTATAGACCTAGGGTCTCTCTCTTTGAATGCGCATGCAAGGGCGCCACTTGACTTGCTTGTCCTATTTTGGGATAAAAGTGATGCAGGAGCATCCAGGGCAGCACAACAATCTTGCATCATCAAAAAAAAATACAAACAAAAGAAACAAGAAAAAAATTCTAAGTTTGAAAGAAAGTTCTAAGTGTTACAATGTGTCGCGATATCGCGACACAAAAGTCGTCGCGATATCGTGACGTATTTAGAACCGTGGCGAGCGCAAAATAAATGGTCGCGATATCGCGACATAAAAGTTGTCGCGATATCGCGACACCAACAGCAGAACGACGGGCGCAAAATAAGTTGTCGCGATATCGCGACACTTTGGCAAACAAAGCCAAAAGCCAAAGAAGTGTCGCGATATCGCGACACTTTGGCAAACAAAGCCAAAAGTCGAAGAAGTGTCGCGATATCGCGACACTTTGGCGAAAGAGAGCCAAAAGCAGAAAAGTGTCGCGATATCGCGACACATTGGCGAGAGAGAGCCAAAAGCAAAAAAGTGTCGCGATATCGTGACACATTGGCGAAAGAGAGCCAAAGGCAGAAAAGTGTCGCGATATCGCGACACATTGGCGAAAGAGAGCCAAGGGCAGAAAAGTGTCACGAAATCGTGACATGTCACGTTTTCACGACCTGGCTAAGAAAGAGAAGAGTTTTTCGCGGACTGTTATAAAATAACAGTTGGCGATTCCTAAAGTCGTTAAGGCAGTTCCAAGTGGCAGTTCCAGAAGCCATTAAGGTCGTTCCATGTGGTAGTTCCAGAAGCCATTAAGACGGTTACGAACGACGGTTGCAGCAAGAAGCCATGATGATAAAAGGGGATTTTTTGAAGGATTCGAGAGGCTGGAAAGACGTAGATTGAGACTGCAAATGTATTTTCTTTTGTACTTTGTAATATTTCCATGTTCTCTGAATAAAAATTGAGTTTTCTCTTATTGTAAAATTTGGCTCTCCATCAAGTGGTATCAGAGCAGCAAGATTCTGAGTGTGTGAGCAGAGCGTCGAACGTGAGGCAGCTTGCACCAGGATCTGGGGTTACGGGTTCTGAGAAACAGTGAAGCAGAATGCCGTCGCAAAGAAATCATGGTGCTGGAAGGAACGTGGTTCCTGAAGGAGACTTTCGAGCATTGCAGAGGCAAGTGCAGGCCTTGCAGGAAGAATTGCATAGAGGAGTAGAGCCAAGAGGAGAAGACCACAGCGATGATGACGGAGTTGAAGACCCGTCTGAAGAAGAAGAAGAAGCAATGAGTGTTGTAGAGTCTCGAATGATTAAAGCCATTTCACAAATTGGGAAAAGGCCAAAGATTGACGTCTCCACATATTCTAGAAATTTAAATCCAGAAGAATTAATTGACTGGATTAATGATATGGAGGAATATTTCGAATATGAGGAAGTTGAAGATCCAAATCGAATTAAATTTTCCAGAACAAAGTTGAAAGGCCATGCTGGCATATGGTGGAAAGGAGTGCAACTCGGAAAGAAATCGTAGAGGAAAAGAAAAGATCACCAGGTGGGATCGAATGGTTGAAAAACTAAAATGGCAGTTTATTCCGACAGATTACGAATTAGATCTGCTTGAGAAAAATGCAGAGTTTGCGCCAGTCCAGCAAGTCTGTTAAAGAATATACAGAGGAATTTTTTAAAATTTCTATCAGAACCGGCCATACGAAAGCAAATAAAGAGAGAGTAGCCCGTTACATTAATGGGTTAAGAACCAGCGTGCAAGAAGAATTGAGTCTGGTTCGAATGAACAACATTGAAGATGCTTACCAGTTTGCTCTAAAAGTGGAAGAGAAACTGAACCGCAGATTTGACAGTAAACAAAGAGGAAGAGGTCATGGTGGAAGAACTGGTGGAAGAACCAGTGGAGGTAAATATGATGACCAAAAGCAGACTGGTGAAACCAGCAATCACCAGGAACATAAGGAGGAGAATGCTTACCGACCCCGTAATCAGAACAATGATTATCAAAGGGGATGAGGTAGAGGTGGACGTGGATATGGCAGAGGCAGATTTCATGGAACCTGTTTCAATTGCGGAGAAGAGGGGCATCGATCATATGAGTGTCCCAAACACCAAGAAACACCGAACAGAAGGCCTGAAGGTAATGCCAGAGCTGCAGTTGTTGAGGATGGTGTTGAATCTGAGCACTCTAAAGAAGTAGAGCATGGAGAAGTGATGATCACAAGGAGAACCTTGTTGAATGAAGAGAAGGAACCAGATCAACAGAAAAGCCTGTTTCGCACGAGGTGCAAATGTTCAGGTAAAATCTATAATATTATTATTGATAATGGTAGTACAGATAATTTGGTTTCTGAGGAAATGGTAGCTAAGTTAAAGCTAGAAAGAAGACAACACCCGCATCCATACCGGATTGCGTGGTTGCAGAAGGATCATAGAGCATTGGTCAGTGAACAATGCTTGGTCAAGTTTCAAATTGGAAGATACCAGGATGAGGTCCTGTGTGATATTTTGTCGATGGATGCTTGCCATTTGTTGCTTGGAAGACCATGGCAATTTGATAGACGTGCAACGCATGATGGACATGCAAATACCTATTCCCTGACAAAAGACGGAGTACGCCACAAACTGAAGCCATTGAAGGAGGTTGAGGAAAAGGTATGCAATAATGCTAGAATTTGTTTAGTAGATGGCAAAATTTTTTTGGATGGTATAAAGAGGGATTCAATGTGTTATGCATTAATTCCTACTGTAAAAAGAGAAGATACTACTGACATTCCAGCAGAAGTTGAACATCTGTTAGCAGAATTTCTTGATATTATATCAGACAATGTGCCTGAGGGTTTGCCGCCAATGAGGAAGATTAGTCATCAGATTGACTTAATGCCAGGATCTAGCTTACCCAACAAGGCAGCCCATAGAATGTCTCCTGTAGAGAATGAAGAGTTGAACCGCCAGGTTCAGGAATTGTTGAGGAAGGGTTTGATTCGAGCAAGTTTGAGCCCTTGTGCAGTGCCAGCAGTACTTGCACCAAAGAAGAATGGCGAATGGCGAATGTGCACTGATTCCCGAGCCATTAATAAAATTACCATTAAATATCGCTTTCCATTACCCATAATGGACGATATAATGGATTGCTTGAGTGGAGCTAAATACTTCACTAAGATTGATTTGAAGAGCGGATATCATCAGATACGTGTTAGAGAGGGTGATGAATGGAAGACAACCTTTAAAACCAGAGAGGGTTTGTATGAGTGGTTAGTTATGCCATTTGGATTGACTAATGCACCCAAGTACATTTATGAGGCTGATGAATGAGGTATTGCATGACTTCCTGGAAAAGTTCGTGATAGTTTATCTGGATGATATTCTGATTTTTAGTAAAACATTGGACGAGCATTTGTTGCATGTTCGGACAGTTTTTGAAAAACTGCGTGAGGAGCAGTTATTGATAAATATACAGAAGTGCAGTTTTGTATAGAAAGAGTTGATATACCTGGGATTTGTCATCTCAGAGGAGGGTCTGAAAATGGATCCCGAGAAAGTGAAGGCTATCCTTGAATGGCCTGCCCCAAGGAATGTAACAGAGGTAAGATCATTTCACGGTCTTGCAAGTTTCTATAGAAATTTTATTAGAGACTTTAGCAATATTTGTGCACCCCTAATAGAAACTATGAGAGGGGATAAGAGAGAATTTAAGTGGACTACCAAGGCAGATACTGGTATGAACATATTGAAGAAGAAAGTGACAGAACAGCCCATTCTGGCACTTCCAGATTTTAATAAAGTGTTTCAAAGTTGATCGTGATGCCAAGTGGCGTGCCATTGGAGCCGTGTTGAGTCAAGAAGGTAAACCTCGTTGCATACTTTAGTGAAAAATTGAATGATGCTAGAAAGAAATACTTTGTTTATGATCAAGAATTCTATGCTATAATTCAGGCTCTTAAGAAATGGAGACATTATTTGCTAACCAAAGAGTTTGTTTTATATACTGACCATCAAGCTTTGCAGTATATAAATAGTCAAGGTAAACTTAACCAACGACATTTGAAGTGGGTTGAATTCTTGCAGAGTTATACCTTTGTACTAAAGCATAGAAGTGGCAAATCTAATAGAGTTGCAGATGCCTTGAGTAGAAGGCATAATTTGTTGATAGAAATGAGAGTGCAAGTTGTTGGGTTTGATGAACTCAAGAGTTTATACCCAGCAGATCCAGATTTTGCAGAGGCATGGACAACATGTGTGTCTCCTACTACTGTGGATCGCACTAAGTGGTTGGATTTCATGATCCAAGATGGGATGCTATTTCGGAAGAACCAGTTGTGCATTCCACGAAGTTCCATGAGGGAAAATTTGATCAAAGAGAAACATAGCGGAGGACTAGCAGGGCATTTTGGTCGAGATAAGACCATTGCTCTCGTTAGTGAGAATTACCATTGGCCGCAGTTGCAGCAGGATGTGACCAGATTTGTGCAGGGTTGCAGAGTGTGCCAGATGGCAAAAGGTGTCAGCCAAAATACAGGAATGTACCAGCCATTGCCTGTACTAGAGAGACCATGGGAGGACATCAGCATGGATTTTGTTCTTGGTCTGCCAAGAACACAACGTGGAAATGACGCCATTTTTGTTGTTGTTGACAGGTTTTCGAAAATGGCCCATTTTATTCCATGTCAGAAGACAAGTGATGCGGTTCACATTGCCGACTTGTTCTTCAAGGAGGTAGTACGACTTCATGGTCTACCCCAAAGCATTGTCTCGGACAGAGATACCAAATTTGTGGGTTATTTTTGGAGAACCCTGTGGAAGAAGCTGAAAACAGACTTGAAATTCAGTTCTGCGTACCACCCGCAGACTGATGGACAGACCGAAGTAGTCAACAGAAGTTTGGGTAATCTTCTACGATGTCTGGTAGGAGATAAACCCAAGGGATGGGATCTGATTTTACCACAGGCAGAGTTTGCTTACAATAATTTTGTCAATCGCAGTACTGGTAAATCACCATTCCAGATTGTGCATGGGTACAACTCGAGAAACGCTTTTGAGTTGAGACCGATGGATAAAGCAGATAAGTGCAGTGTTGAAGCTGAAGACTTTGCAACACACATGAAGACTTTACATGAAGAGGTACAATAGCATATCAATCAAATGAATGCTACGTACAAAGCCAGAGCAGATCAGAAGCGACGTTTCAAAGAATTCTAGGTAGGGGATGAAGTCATGGTTCATTTGCGTAAGGAACGTTTTCCTCGAAAAACATACAATAAGTTGAAGATGAAGAAGTTTGGACCATGCCGGATCATAGGTAAACGAGATTCAGGCAATGCCTATGAAGTTGATCTACCAAGTGAGCTGAATATTTCACCTATCTTCAATATTTCAGACTTGGTTGAATATCATGCAAGAAGTTGTAGTGAACCACCCAATCCGGATCTGTGGAACATTCCTGCATCCACTCTAGACAAAGAAGAAATTGAAGACATACTCGACACTCGTGAAGGCAGAAGTACCCAAAACAGGCAATATTCGGAGTATTTGGTCAAGTGGAAGAACCGACCTATCGAAGATGCCACATGGTTGTCCAAATCAGAGGTTGATCGTCTGGGTTTTCCTCTGACCGCCCAGAAGTGAGGATCACTTCTAAAAATCTACCCCGGGTGTCTGATGCAGGAGCATCCAGGGCAGCACAACAATCTTGCATCATCGAAAAAAATACAAACAAAAGAAACAAGAAAAAAATTCTAAGTTTGAAAGAAAGTTCTAAGTGTTACAATGTGTCGCGATATCGCGACACAAAAGTCGTCGCGATATCGCGACATATTTAGAACCGTGGCGAGCGCAAAATAAATGGTCACGATATCGCGACATAAAAGTTGTCGCGATATCGCGACACCAACAGCAGAACGACGGGCGCAAAATAAGTTGTCGCGATATCGCGACACTTTGGCAAACAAAGCCAAAAGCCAAAGAAGTGTCGCGATATCGCGACACTTTGGCAAACAAAGCCAAAAGTCGAAGAAGTGTCGCGATATCGCGACACTTTGGCGAAAGAGAGCCAAAAGCCAAAAAGTGTCGCGATATCGCGACACATTGGCGAAAGAGAGCCAAAAGCAGAAAAGTGTCGCGATATCGCGACACATTGGCGAAAGAGAGCCAAAGGCAAAAAAGTGTCGCGATATCGTGACACATTGGCGAAAGAGAGCCAAGGGCAAAAAAGTGTCATGAAATCGTGACATGTCGCGTTTTCACGACCTGGCTAAGAAAGAGAAGGCAGGTTTTTCGTGGACTGTTACAGAACGATAGTTGGCGATTCCAGAAGCCATTAAGGTAGTTCCAAGTGGCAGTTCCAGAAGCCGTTAAGGCAGTTCCATGTGGCAGTTCTAGAAGCCGTTAAGACGGTTACGAACGGCGATTGCAGCAAGAAGCCGTGATGATAAAAGGGGATTTTTTCGAAGGATTCGAGAGGCTGGAAAGACGTAGTTTGAGACTGCAAATGTATTTTCTTCTGTACTTTGTAATCTTTCCATGTTCTCTGAATAAAAATTGAGTTTTCTCTTATTGTAAAATTTGGCTCTCCATCAAAAATATTATTCCCTGATTTAGAGTCTCTTTACATGAGGCCTCCATAATCAAGGTATACATGACTGAAGTCTCTCTCTTTGATTTGAAGCCGTTCCTCATAATTGCATGCCCTAAAGGTGTAGTTAAGTGGCAGACCTATCGAGGTTTGACTTTTTGCCAATCAAACCTGCTAATCGTCCCACCCTAGGACGAATGCTGATAATCGTCCCTGGGTGAGACGAATACCAGTTTGTAATCATCTCGGGGTGGGACAAGTAGGGAGCAAAGTGCTGAAAAGGTGCCAAATTGACCCCTGACTTTCCAAAACTATTGTGGGAGTGGTTAGAGACCACTGTTTAACCTTCGGGGGCTGCCCTAGGGGCTATGTATGTCAATTTGATCAGTGCTTGTCATTACATAATCAGATTGGTGCTGTTTTGGTGTCTACAGTTACCTATGGATATGAACCATGGCTAACAGTCAAATTTTGTTTGATTAATTTGCTTGTTGTGGCCCAATCAGAGGCCAATTAGGACATTTAATTACATATTTGAAACAACATGTAGATTAGAGTTAGATGCATCTTTTATGAATATCAAATGTCTTTTCATAGGCATTTAGGAAAAGAGCATTGTGTGTTGGGTGATGCACTTTTATTTTATGCAAATTTAAAATGAACCCCACACACCATGTACTATCTAAATGCTAGTGAGTTGGAAGTCATATCCAACCACTAGTAGGGTTCAACGATGGTGGTAGTGATTTCCATCCGTTGGCCCAACTCCCTCGATCCTTGTTACTAGACCAATACCAGATTTGAGAACCATCATAGCCCATGGAAAATTTGCACGTATCTCTCTTCAGAGAGGTATATCACTGACTATGGGTGAACAGGGTGAGGACCAGGAGGACCTGTTCTCCCTGACCGTGTGTGGACTTCACTACCACACATTATAGGTTGGATTATACGTCCTAGAGTTTATAGCTAGGTTGTCGAGCTATGAGTATATAGGTGAAAGCCTTAAACTATTGAGTATATCATCAACAATTTCAAACACGATGAGAGTAGTTTAAGTTTTCAATAAATTTCAAAACACATCAAACCAGTTAGGGCTCACAAACAAAAAATTAAAAGAGATAATCATCATTGTTTACTTTGTTTGCCTTAAAATATACATACGAGATAATATAATATCATGGTTGTCACATGGAGAGGCCTATCCAAGCGTAGAACTAAGATCAAAGCTAAAGCTCCACCCAATGCACAACACAATGTGGAGAACCCTCAATCACAAGATCCTCTCGAATGATGTTCAATGAGCATTAGAGGGGATAACTCTACACGTGGGGGTTCTCATCAGAATACCCCACTTAGAGGAGGCGATGCACATGCCTCACGAGAGAGATCCGGGTATGGAAGATCCCAACATGGGGCCTTCGAACATGGGAGTATATATCATGATCGTACACCTCATGGATCCACTGGATATACCGAAGAGTACATCATTGAGGAAGGAATAGTAAATAGATTTGTTCCCATCCATACTTGAGATAAGGGTGGCTCAAGGCCCCCATCAGTTCAAAATAAACAAGTAGAAAATCTACCCATTCAAGGGTAGGAAGAGAGGGATGCCTCAAGGCGCAAACCCTCATAGACTCCAAACAATGATCAACCTGGCAAGTTCACATTTGACATATCTAAGGTTGGATTCAATGGTACGCCACCACATGAGTCATGGCGCACTAGGCAATTAGATGGTCTAGATAGAGTTTTAGGGTAGCTAGGGTATAAACCCTTAGTTGTGCATTCTCATTCTATGAGTTCTCATAGTGAGGGCACACATCGGACCATTCGAGAGCTAGGAGAATGCTCCAAGTATTCTCGTAGTATAATTACCCCATCGACCCATGCGGGCATAGAGTATAGACAACACCAGAATGTGAATGCCATCTACACAAACAAGGGCAAAATCATGGCAAACAAGTCTATCGGAGGTCATACCGACAAAGTTGCTAGGATATAACGAGTACACCAAAGACCGCACATGACCAATCTTATAGATCGATCACAGAGATTGGTGTTAGAACAACGGTAGTAGATCCTCCAAGATCAATTGGAGGATATTCATGTAGAGCATGAGCGCCTCAAAAATGAGGATACTCAGAGGTAGAGGTTGCATAGGCAATGTATTTTCGAGCAATGCATGCATGAACAATGCATCCTTGAGCAAAAGGAGCATGCTGAGTGAGAGGATCGATTGGCATGGGCCAATTTACCCCCTCATAGTGAGTACAGGGAGCGCACTCATAGATGAGCTACTTCATAGCCTGATTTGCACCTTAAACATATTGAGAACCATACTCGTCACATGACCCAAAACATGATGTAGTGCCAAGCATTGGAACATCATGGGTGTACATAGTACGAAGAAGAAGTGGGAGATGATCAAGAACAAGAATACCCTAAGATCTCCCTAGTAGACATGGAGGATGATCCCATTCCCCCACCTCATTCGAAGAAGAATTTACCTCCAAAGGCTCCTCGTGGACCTCTCAGAGAAGAGGAAATTCTATCTTCGAAGGCCTATCAGGCCTTGGTAGACAAGGTTCGAGCTATAGAGAAGCAAGGGATGGCTTACCAAAAGCCTACCTTGAACAAGATTCACAATGAACCTCTATGTCCTTCGGTTCCAATTCCAACGTATCCCGAGCACTTTGAGATGTCGAAGCTGGATAAGTTTCAAGGTGAGGAAGATGCTCAGGAACATGTTACAAGATTTATGGACATGTGCTTTCATATTGAAAGCAATGATGCTCTATTGCTGAGAACATTCATCACAACCCTTTTAGGCCCTACCCGAGAGTGGTTTAATCAACTTAAAAGGCACAACATAACCAGCTTTGAACAACTGGCTAATGTATTTCTTGAATGCTTCTCCTTCGGCATCAAGAAGAAGGCTAACCTATCCGATATGGCTACTTTATTGCAACATGATGACGAGATCGATCATGGATTATGGTAAAATATGGAGAAAGATAATGGTGAAGTTGCCATTTTCCATTCCGACCACTGAACTGACTTGGATGTTCACCAAGAGTTGTGTGAAGCACATCTCATTACTATTGCAGCTGCAATAGTACCAAACATTTGAGGAGGCCTTGGTGCAAGCCAAGGTGATAGAGGACATCAAGTTACAGGAGGGTAACTTGAAACTTAGGAACAAGAAGGAATGGAACAAAAAGAACACCCACAATCAGAAGGAATAGGCCAAGCCGGCCCATGTCAACCAAGTGGTGTTAAACCTCCAGAAAGGGGATAAGGGGTAGCAACAGAATTATCAAGCCCAACCTCCTCCTGCATGATATGATCAATGCAATAATAACAAAAAGGGTAAGAATAAGGAACAACACCCACCTCACTAGTTCACACCATTATCAAAATCGATGACCTCGATATTCCATCAATTGTGTGAGGCCAAGGCCATAAACTTACCAAAGATCAAATTGATAGATCCTAATCAACCCAAGCCAAAGGGGTATAGGGATGATCTGTACTATGCTTTCCATAGGGTGAAAGGACACGACATCGAAGTATGTTGGAGTTTCAAATATTTAGTACAGAACATGATCGAAAGAGGTGAGTTAACTATGGACAACCCTCAGGTGCTAGACAACCAGAATATGGGGATCTTCAAGAACCCCTTACCAAATCATGAGCCACCAAGGAACAATGTCGGTCATGTGAATCAAGTGCGGGTTGAACCACCAACTCAAGGATTCATTGGCATGGTTAATGTTGTCACGAGACAAGGGAGGTATGAAATACCAAATCCACCTCTAGATCCCATTAGAGTGCATGTTGCACCTCAGCAAAGGCCAACTCAAAATATTCTAGGCCCACCTACAAGACCGATGGTGACCATTAGGAGTAGGCTAGTTCAAAGCCTACAGATAACTCCAATGAAGTTGTCGATATATGAACTGATTCAGTAGTCTCCCAAGCATAGGGAGATGCTCATGGATATTCTAAGATCAATCAAAGTTCAGTCCTAGGACCCTAAAGTATTTATAAACTTCATGGGACATGTGCAGTAGTGCAGTGAACCGATCATCCAATTCAGTGATCACGAGATTAAGATGGTCTCCACTACTATAGCGGACCCACCGCTACATATCATTGCGTGTGTTAATCACACACTATTCAAATGGGTTTTGATTGATATGGGGTCATCAATCAACATAATTACAACCAAGGCATTAACGTATCTAAAGTTGTCAAATTCACATATTGTACCTTCCACTTTCACCTTGAGAGCATTCAATGATGCGCTATGCTCAACGGTAGGTACCATAGTTATTTTGATTCAGGTTGGACTAAAGACCATCCCTGTGATGTGTCATGTGATCGAAGGCACCATGCAGTATAACATCCTTTTGGGGAGGCCTTGGATTAGAGAAATGTGTTGCATTCCCTCGATCTTACATCAATGTATAAAATATATACACGAGGGACAAGTTCACATGGTACCTTTTGACGAAGAGCCATTCAAATACGTGAACTTAGTAGATTTGTTGGGGGATTTCATTCTCCCCTCAATGCATCTGGATATATGACCGACATCGCCTATTATACATCCAGAAGGTAAACTCAAAGGAGTGTGCATGGGACCTTCCATGGTAGCACCGTAGTTATCAGAGCACACTATAGTAGCTTCAACTAAACCTACGACATCCAAAGTACCTAGGAATGACAAGAAGCTTAAGGTAGTTATGGGTGAAAAAGAGTCAAAGCAAAAGCCCAAGGAAGCAACTATCGAGGGTCCTACTCCCATGGATGAGGGGGACACTCAAAATCTAGTCGAGGAGGCACCTCAGCCTGCCTCACCTGCATCTTCAATAGGGTCATCGACACCACCAGGTGACCATGCAGTGGGTTAACTCTAGGTTAGCAGAGTACATTGTGCAGAACGTGATATTCATGCCAATTATCAAAACTACATAGGATATGGGCCGACCTCAAGCCCATCACTTTCCCGTAGGGATGGTGGTACCACTAGGGGTGCCGCCCAACCAAAAAAACTTTATTTATGGAGGGCTAGATCAATTGACAAATCGCATGCCCATAGATGAGGATGATGATGAACCATTCATGGTGAATGTTCATTATCTGTCTAACCCTGAATTTGCCTTGTGCTACTTCGATCATTACCATTGGCATGGTTATGGCTTGGGATTATTTGAGTAGGGGCACAAAGTTCCCATAGAACCATAGTATCAACTACCAACTGATAGGTTTGGGTTAGGCTATCATATCCAAGGATGAGATGAGCTCCTAGCAGCATCTTTAGATCATTTGAACCTCACTTTGGGGGATGATGTGGATTGGAACCCATATCACCCTAACCCTTCTTATCTATGAGGGGGTAATAGGCTGGTAACCTATGTCTCAGAAGCACCACCAGAGATCTATCACGATCACATTGTGGTAGAGGTAGATCAAGGAGATAATCCAAGAGCCAACTTGGACAATGAAAGCCATGAAGCTATCGATGACACAGGTATGCAGATCCAAAATCTGGATAGAGCAATAGACACCGAACCATAAGTTTTTGCTTCTAAGGACATGCAAGCAGTGTCCATTATCGAAAGAGATGGACCAAATTGTGATTATGGGATAGATGATGATGAGCTATCCTCACACAATGAATAATATGAGGATGAAACTAAGTTGGCCTACCTAGGCCCTCTAAATATGCATCATCTGTTACCCATGGAACAAATGGGTGAGACTGAAGAATACTTCATGGTTGATAGTGACTATGAGGATGAAATAGAGTGGGCCTACCTTGGGCCCCATCTTGCTAATCACCCAATTCCAGTGGGTAGGGGTGAAGGACTCATATATGATAGTGATGATGAGGATGAGACCGAGAGAGCTTATCTCGGGCCTCAATATTTGTGCCATCGACATGAGCCGGTTGACATCGATGAGATGTATCGATGAGTCTATCCTGGCCCGCGCCTCATAGGAAGACCACCTAACTTGGATATGATTTATCATATAGTCTTCCTTGATCCATCGATGTACATGGAGCTCCTTGAGCCTAGCGATCCTATTTTTGAGTCTGTTCATAGACTAGATCCAGATATCCCCATACCCCTAGAACCACATCTCGGGGATGGAAGTTATATCAATGTAGAGTCACACTCACATGGTCCTGGAGATCTAATCCATTCCATCAATATGATCTCCATTGATTTGACCACTCCACTTCGCAATCCAGTTGACCCCTCCAAACCATTGTATCTGAATGTAGATGCTATTGATTGGGATCACGCTGACTCACCACTAGAGCCTAAAGATTTCTTCCCTAACGAAGAAATATTGCAACCTTTTCATTTTATGCCAGGTTGTGCACATGATGTTTATCACGCTGAGGGAAATTCTGATGTAGGACCTTTAAACCCAGCTGATGACATCCACTTGATTCCTACGCCTCACCATCTTGAGGAGGGATCACATATGTCAGTAGAGGAGACCTTCGATGTGGATATCAGTAATGATCCCACTAATCCTAAGAAGGTCAAGTTCGGAGAGAGTCTATCTCCTGATGAGCGTGCCATACTCATCCCTCTACTAAAAGAGAGACCTAACCTTTTTTCTTGGACATACAAGGATATGCTGGGGCTAGATCCAAAATTGGTTACTCATAACCTTTTGCTAGACCCCGCTAAGAAACCTGTCAAGTAGAAGCTCAGAAAGATGCATCCGATAGTCACTTTAATGGTTAAATATGAGTTACAGAAGTTGTTGGATGTAGAGTTCATTATCTCCATCGACTATCCAGAATGGGTATCAAACATGGTACCTATAGGAAAACCTGATGGAAGGATCCGTATTTGTATGGATTTTAGAGACCTCAACAAGGCAACACCAAAGGATTCATTTCCATTGCCCAACATAGATGCTCTCATAGATGCAACTGTGGGTCATGAGATGCTCTCCCTTATGGATGGTTTTTTTGGTTACAATCAGATTCAGATTAAAGTTGAAGACCAACATAAAACCATGTTTACAATGCCATGGGGAACATTTTTCTATAAAGTTATGCCATTTAGCCTTAAAAATGTTGGTGCCACATATCAGTGAGCCATGACATATATTTTTCATGACTACATGCATAAGATCTTGGAATATTATATCGATGACTTGTTGGCAAAGTCATTACTACATTATGAGCATGTAGAGGTCCTGAGGAAGGTCTTCAATCACCTGATAGAGCATAATGTTAGGTTGAATCCCAAGAAGTGCGTATTTGGTGTAACTTCAGGAAAGCTCTTGGGGTTCATCATTTCAAAATGAGGCATCGAAGTTGACCCAATGAAGGTCAAGGCCATATTAGAGATGCATCCTCCCATGAATATCAAGGAATTAAGAAGCCTTCAGGGCAAAGTAGCATCCATAAAGCGATTTATCGCACAATTATCAAAAAAATTTTGACCCATGAATCGAATGCTACACAAGGGGGTCCCATTCAATTGGGATGAGGATTATCAAGCGGCCTTCACTGAAATCAAGCAATACCTAGCAACGCCGCCAGTGCTAGCTCCACCAAGACCAGATGTGCCATTTTTCTATATATATCGATGATTGACTTTGCATTGGGAACCATGTTAGCCCAAAAGAACATGCAAGGCAAAGAGCAAGCCATATATTACATCAGTCGCACCTTGGTGAGTTATGAGCTCGGATATGCGTATGTGGAGAAGTTGTGTTTAGCAGTAGTGTTTGCAACAAAGAAGTTACGTCATTATATGTTAAGTCATATGATGTATGTGATATCCAAATAAAATCCTTTGTAGTATATGATGAGCAAGACATATCATAATACACATACTACAAAGTGGATCATGCTATTGACAAAATTTGATTTGGAATTCATCAGCCAAAAGTCCATCAAGGGATAGGTCATAGCTGATCAACTGGCTGAGGCACCTCTCAAGAATAGTAGGCCTCTCACCATAGAGCTTCTTGATGATGTAATATTTGCATTATTAGAAGCACCCAAACCCAAAGAACCAGATAACAAAGCTAATATGACTATGTTCTTTGATGGTTCGAAGTGTGAGCAAGGGGGTGGTGCAAGAATTGTCTTTTTCATGCCACAAGGTGCTCCAATGCCCTTGTCGTTCAAGCTAGACTTTCCTTGTACCAACAATAATGTTGAGTACGAAGCCCTAATATTGGGCCTCCAAATAGCTATCACCATGAAGATTAAAAGATTAAATATCTTTGGTGATTCCCTTCTCATAGTCAATCAAGTGAAGGGACTTTTTCAATGTAGGTGTCCCATATTGAAAGCTTACAAGGATCTTGCTGACACATATCTAGCCTAGCTAGAATGGTATGACATCGAGGCAATCCCTCATTCGTTGAACAGATTCATAGACACTATGGCATCTTTGGGATCCTTAATCCCTCAAAATCCATCTATTGACTTTACTACCATTCATGTAAATATGCTATCGCATGCCATGATGCAGCATGCAACTTTTGATAACAAGGAATCAATCAACATGATTCATATAGAACCAAACCATGAATGGTTCTATAAAGCTAGAGACTTTCTCAAGAAGGCATCCTAGGGGTATTTGATCTCATAGGGTCCTATAGGGAATGGCACCACCATTCACCACAAGGTTGTATCCCAGTCTGCATTCGTGCATAGCGAAACACCAGGGGAACAAGTCATCTTGATAGTTGAGGTAGAAGCTTATCAGGATTGGATGTCACAATTACATGACTTTCTCAAACTTGGTTTAATCCTGCAGGGATTATCGCGTGCCACAAAATGCACATTCAAATAGAAAGTGATAAAGTATGTCTTTCTTGGAGACATCTTGTACCATAGAAGCTATGATGGAGTTCTCCTTCATTGTCTTGAGCCCCAAGAATCAGCTTGGGCAATTTTGCAAGCTCATGATGGTACATGTGGTGGCCATTTTAGTGGCATGGCCATTTTCAAGTGCATCCTTCGAATGGGTTATTATTGGCCCATGATGGAGAAGGATTGCACCATGTATGTCAAGAAATGCATCAAATATCAACATCATGCTAATCTTACGCACTTGCCATCGCAGGCCTTACAACCCATTCAAGTAGCTTGGCCATTTTCTCAGTGGGGTTTGGATCTAATTGGTAAGATCTCTCCTCCATAATTGGGCTGGCATACATTTATTATAACGGCTACTGAGTATTTTACAAAGTGGGTGGAAGCCATTCCTTTAACAATGACAACTAGAGCACGTATTGCGGAGTTTATACTTCACAATATCATTAGTTATTTTGGGATACCATCCAAGATAATATCGGATAATGGAATGTCATTTAAGAACAAAACTATGAGGGCTTTAATGTCTAAGTACAATATACAACACAGTTTTGTGACTCCATATTATCCGCAGGAAAATGGGCAAGTTGAGGCTTCAAACAAAACTAGTAGTCATCTTGAAAAAAACGATACAATAAAAACACACAAATTGGCACATCTAGTTGCCCCTTGCGCTATGGGCTTATAGGACTAGCATTTGGATGCCCATTGGGGAAACTCCATTTTCACTAGTATATGGCATTGAGGCCATAACTGGTAGTCATCTTGAAAAATATGATACAATAAAACCACAAAAAATGGCACATCTAGCTGCCCCTTGCGCTATGGGCTTACAGGACTAGAATTTGGATGCCCACTGGGGAAACTCCATTTTCACTAGTATATGGCATTGAGGCCATTATACCCATAGATTTTGAGATTCCAACGTTGCGCATCGCATTGAAAGAGTTCATCGATGATGACATGACGCGACAAGCTCACCTAGATCAATTGATGCTTCTTGATGAACATCGCGTGAATACCCTTGAGCATTTTTGTATTTACCAAGAGCACTTAAAATGAGCTTACAATAGTAAATTCCACTTGAGAGACTTTAAGGTTGGTGATCTTGTGTTGAAATAGAACCAACAAAACTCAAACTTGTCGCCACACTTGCGAGATAAATTTACGGCTAACTGGTTAGGTCCTTACATTATCTCAGAGCAGATTGGACCTGGAACGTATCACCTGACATCGCTTTAAGGTGTTGAAGAGCCTAAACCTCTCAACATCCTTCATCTTAAGGTGTTCCACACATAATAATTCAAAAACTTAAAAATATGGAAAATTTCAAAATCCATAAAAATAAAAAAGCAATAAAATCTAAAAAAATATTGCATTTCATTTGCATCATGCATTTTCATTTTGCACATGCATTCCATGTAATTGCATTGCATTAGGCATTTCCATCCATTGCACTTGCATTAGGATAGGTTGTGTTTGTAATATTACAAACGACACCACATTTTTATTTCAATCATACATCTATGCATCATCATCATTGTCCATCACCCTTGTGAGTAATTGTGTTTCTCAACACAACCCCTCCTGTTGCTATGAGGAATATACTAGGGTTTTCAGGTCATTCAACCATACCTAGTGGTCTTCTTAGATTTAGTAGAAATTTTGCTTTTCTTTTGTAGATGATGTCTAGTTTTGGTAGCACTTAGCATATAAGAATCCAATCACTAATCAAACACATTAACAATCCTAATTAGGGTAAGGAAGGATGAATGCTACAAAAGTGGTCCAGGTCACCTTATGTGAGGTGCAATGGTCTAGATTAGTGGTCATTGGAAAAAGGACAAGTTTACCCCCTACCCGAATAAATCCCTTGCTCAAAAAAAGGAAAAACAAAATACAAAATAAAATGTGATTTTTATCACTATATATATGAGAAAGTATCCCAATAAATTGAAGAAAAGAAGAGGGTGAGCTTGAATCCTGGGAATGATCAATGCTCAAAAATCATAGGGTGATCCCAAATACAGCAATGGGCTAAATGAATCCTGCCCGACATTGGGGTAGGTCTAAGAAATTTACAAATGAGCTAGCTTTAGGTGGCCTGTATTACCTAGTGGTCTAGTCTAACTAAATCCAAACCTAGGATCGGGTGGACATTTGAGGATCCCCAATACAATAATGGGTTGAATGAATCCCACCTAGAACTGGGGTATGCTTATGTCTCATCTAATATATTCATTTGCACACATAGGGGTAATGAATAGCTTGGTCTTTCATAGTGAAAACTTTATTTTTCAAAATTCTAGTATAGTCATTATACAACTTTTGATAAGTCAACTAGGGTGTTTGAGTTTCATGGAAAACCTTAAAAATTCTTAAATAGCAACAACCATTTCAATCATTCAATTATCAATTTATTTTTATGAGATTTTATTTATTAGGATTGTTCATAATATAGGTTAGATATCGGATGGATATCATCAATGATATTTAAACGACTACTGACTATGTTGTGCATATTATTTTACTTATAAAATCTTGTGAACATAAACAATACATCATTTCATTGCACACATGGGTGTTTAATTGATTAATTATTATGATAATATATATCAATTACAGTCCATGATTATTATACATTATGTGGTGTAAGATATATCAATGTAGGTGTTCCATCTTGAAAGCTTACAAGGATCTTGTAGACACATATCTAGCCTAGCTAGAATGGTATGACATCGAGGCAATCCCTCGTTCATCAAATAGATTCATAGATACTATAGCATATTTGGTATCCTTAATCCCTTAGAATCCATCTACTGAATTTACTACCATTCATGTAAATATTCTATCGCATACTGTGATGCAGCATGTGACTTTTGATAACAAGGAATCAGTCAACATGATTCATATAGAACCAAACCATGAATGGTTCTATAAAGCTAGATACTTTCTCAAGAAGGCGTCCTAGAGGTATTTGATCTCGTAGGGTCCTACAAGGAATGACACCACCATTCACCACAAGGTTGTATCCCAGTCTGCATTCATGCATAGCAAAATGCCAAGGGAACAAGTCATCTTGACAGTTGAGGTAGAAACTTATCAGGATTGGATGTCACAATTACATGAATTTCTCAAACTTGGTTTAATATTGCAGGGATTGTTGTGTGTCACAAAATGCACATTCAGATAGAAAGTGACAAAGTATGTCTTGCTTGGAGATATCTTGTATTGTAGAAGCTATTATGGAGTTCTCCTTCATTGTCTTGAGCCCCAAGAATCAACATGGCCATTTTAGCGACATGGACATTTTCAAGCACATCCTTTTAATGGGTTAATATTGGATCCTGATGGAGAAGGATTGCACCACATATATCAAGAAATGCATCAAATGTCAGCATCATGCTAATATTATGCACTTGCCATCGCATACCTTATAGCCCATTCAAGTAGCTTGGCAATTTGCTCAGTGGGGTTTGGATCTAATCGGTAAGATATCTCTTCCATCATTGGGTCAGCATACATTTATTATAATGGCTACTAATTATTTTACAAAGTGGTTGGAAGCCATTCCTTTAACAATGACAACTGGAGCATGTATTGCAGATTTTATACTTCATAATATCATTAGTCATTTTGGGATAGCTTCCAAGATAATCTCGGATAATGGAACATCATTTAAGAACAAAACTATGAGGGATTTAATTTTTTATTATAATATACAACATAGTTTTGTGACTCCATATTATATATAGGCAAACAGACAAGTTGAGGCTTCAAACAAGATAGTGATAGCCATCTTGAAAAATATGGTACAAGAAAACCATAAAGATTGGCACATCCAACTACCCCTTGCAATATGAGCTTATAGTACTAGCATTCAGATGCCCACTGGGGTAACTCCATTTTCACTAGTATATGGTATTGAGGCCATTATATCCATAGAATTGGAGATTCCAAAACTGTGTCACATTGAAAGAGTTCATCGATGACGACACGGTACGACAAGCTCACCTAGATCAATTAATGCTTCTTTATGAATGTCATGTGAATGCCCTTGAGCATCTCCACATTTACCAAGAGCACTTAAAATGAGCTTACAATAGTAAATTCTATTTGAAAGACTTTAAGGTTGGTGACCTTGTGCTGAAAGAGAACCAACAAAACTCAAACCTGCTATCGTACTTCCCAGATAAATTTACGGCTAACTTGTTAGGTCCATACATCATATTAGAGCATATTGGACCTGGAACGTATAGCCTGAAGCTCTCAATATCCTTCATATTAAGGCATTCTACACATAATAATTCAAAAACTTAAAAATATAGAAAATTTCAAAATCCATAAAAATCAAAAAGCAATAAAATATAAAAAATATTGCATTTCATTTGCATCATGTATTTTCATTTTGCACATGCATTTCATGTAATTTCATTTCATTAGGCATTTCCATCCATTGCACTTGCATTAGGATAGGTTGTGTTTGCAATCTTAAAAATGACACCATATTTGTGTTTCAATCATGCATCTATGCATCATCATCATCGTCCATCACCCTTGTGAGTAATTATGTTTCTCAACACAATCCCTCCTATTGCTATGAGGAATATACTAGGGTTTTTCGGTCATTCAACTATACCTAGTGGTATTCTTAGATTTAGTAGAAATCTTGCTTTGCTTTTGTATATGATATCTAGTTTTGATAGCACTTAGCATATCATAATTCAATCACTAATCAAACACATTAACAATCCTAATTAGGGTAAGGAAGGAAAAACACTACAAAATTGGTCCAGGTCACCTTAGGTGAAAGGTTTTTTTACTTGCTCATTTTGTGAGGTGTAGTGGTCTGGAGTAGTGGTCATTGGAAAAAGGACAAGTTTACCCCCTACCTGAATAAATCCCTTGCTTACAAATGAAGAAGCAAAATCCTAAAATCAAATCAAATCCCTTGCTCAAAATAAAGGAAAACAAAAATATAAAATAAACAGTGATTTTTATCACTATATATATGAGAAGGTATCCCAATAAATTGAAGAAAATAAAAGGGTGAGATTGAATCCTTGGAGTGATCAATTCTCAAAAATCATAGGGTGATCCCCAATACAACAATGGGCTGAATGAATCATGCCTGGCATTGGGGTATTTCTAAGCGATTTACAAATGAGCTAGCTTTAGGTGGCCTGTATTGCCTAGTGGTATAGTCTAACTAAATCCAAACCTAGGATCATGTGGACATTTGAGGATCCCCAATACAAAAATGGGTTGAATGAATCTCTCCTAGCATTGGGGTATGCTTATGTATTATCTAATATATTCATTTGCACACATAGGGGTAATGAATAGCTTGGTATTTCATGGTGATAATTTGTATTTTAAAAGTCTAGTATAGTAATTATACAACTTTTGATAAGTCAACTAGGGTGTTTGAGTTTCATGGAAAACCTCACAAATTCTCAAATAGCAACAACCATTTCAATCATTCAATTTTAATTTTTTTTATGAGAGTTTGTTTATTATGACTGTTCATAATATATGTTAGATACAGAATGGATATCAAAAATGATATTTAAATGGATATTGACTATGTTGTGCATATTATTTTTACTTACAAAAGCTTGTGAATAGAAATAATACATCATTTCATAGCACACATGGGTGTTTAATTGATAAATTCTTATGATAAGATATATCAATTACAGTCCATGATTGTTATACATTTTGTGGTGTCATCCATTAAATTTTCAAACTCATATTGCATTCATACATTATGTTTTAAGTGATTAAAACATACATGTCCATTTACATTAGATCATCATCATGTAAATAATGCATTATATACATTGCATTCATCATATTAGAACATCATAAATTAAATGCATACAAGTACAGTAAATCAAACATGCATTTAACAACAAATAGTGCATCTATATGCATACATCAGAGTATTCCATCTACATATCTAGATCACAATATCTAGTCATACATACATCATCTAGCTAATGCATGTCATCCATACATCACATCATATAGCATCACATAAATATAACATATAATAATTGCATCTATATGCATCTCATAAACATAAAATAAATAAAACTACACATATAATGAGTCTAATAAAATTCAGATCATATATATATGTGTGTGTGTGTGTGTCAACAAGAGTATATAGGCATATGTCCAAAATGCTTGCAGGCTACAAATATACAGGTCCTTGACCTTACACTCAAAAATAGTACAAAAGCATCTTTCAAGATCTATACTAAGTAGCACCTACACCCCCAATCTATGAGGCTCCTCCTTCACCTCCACCCTCCATGTGGATCCACCTAGATCTGGTACTAGTGGATCTCTCTATCCTAAGTGTCCTATGGCTAGGTCGAGTTGAAGATTGTCCTATTTATTGGATTTGAGTCCTTTGAGTCCCTAGATTTATGGTCCTATCAATAACCTCACCCTCGAGCAGCTTGATATCTCCTTCCAAGTGAGAGATGCAAGCAACATCTGATGCTTGCTCACTAAGATGATACTGAACCATAACTCATAGCCTCCTGATCTCTACATCTGGATCCAAACCTGCATGTTCTTGCATAGCTATAACCACAAGACCAACCTATGGAGTTGAGGAATCCTCTCATGCACCAATCACCTGGTCCCTCTCATGAGTCATGAGTTGTAGCTGAGATCATATTAGATCTCACTCGGGTGTCATCTTATCCATAGTTGTAGTGGTATTGTCAATCTACACCTGTAGAGTAGCCACGGTGGTATCCCTCTATAGGATCTACATCTATAGGGTCCCCACCTATGTTTGTAGGCTAGCCACCTAGGCTCAGAGTTTTGCAACCTCATAATCAGGCTCCTCCTCCTCCTCATCAACATGGGGTACATCCTTAGTAACCGCACCCTCTCCTCATCTGCCCTAAGTCTGCTAGCAAACCCTGTACCCATGAGGATCTACTCCCTATAGGTGTTCCTCAGTGGCCCATGCTCTTATGGCTCTATCTCCATCCCTGTCGAGTGGTTCTTTGCCTCAAAAAATCATAAGAGTCCACCAGGCATCATAATATGTAGTGGTCCCTACGTCTTCCAACCTTGAGTCCTGCCAATCGTTGTCCTCATCACCCAAAGGGGTGACCTATAGCCATGCTAGATATCTCTCTAGGGTCAGGTGATGGTATAGAGTAGGTATGGGTGAAATGTCTTGGAAGATACCAAACTACCTTAGGATGCACGAGAAGTGGAAAATTTCATGCATGTCAGGCTTACGATCAATAAGCCACCTATCTCGTTTGGTATGCCTCAGGCACCTGTCTACCTCTGGCCATGCGATATAATCCATGTAGGGCCTCCATAACACCTACCTAGTCTATAGTCATTAAATATTATTGATGTAGTACTCTAGGTCTCCTATCTGAGTCCTACTCTAAAATCCCTCAGCCTCTCTGGGCTAGCAAGTAGCATAGCACTATGAATCCTCTGTAATATCACCAATATGATGTGGAAGTTCCCCTAGATGATTAGTGGTGATATGCTACCATACCCATAGCTACAACAACATGCTAAAAGTGACTCCAATGTGGCCCCGCTATGTAATCCTATATATCTCATCATAGAGTTGTGCTAGGAGGGCGCTACCCATGATAGAATTATTGGCTACTCTATAGTTCTTCGAAAAAGATCCTGCATCCTAGAGAAGAGGTTCTAGGGGAACCTCACTCCTGATGTATCTAGCAGGAGGATGTGGATGCATAGAAACATCAAGATGGCCTGTCTCTCTGAGAATATGTGTGCCCTATACCAGCACTCAATGGGCACACCCCCGTGGTCAATGTCCTCCAATGTCGCATCACTCTAATCACCAAAGATACATTAGAAAACTACAATATTCACCATAGTAGATGAAGAGGTGATGACCTAACCATAAATTGGGATGCAGAATATGCGGTAGACATCCTCCAAGGTGACTCTGATCTCCCCGATTGGTAGGTTAAATGTGTTGGTTTGTGCATCCTATTGACGGGCCAACGTAGTCATATAGGCATGATCATGCCTAATGGTAGGGAGGTGGATGACATAGCTGAGCCCTATAGCACCAAACCATGCTTGGTAAATAGTGCCAATCCCTCGAAGGAGGTCCCGATAAAGCTCAGACTCCCTTTCTCAGGAGGTCAGCTAGAAGAGCACATAATAATAAATACAAAATCAATCAAAAACATCAAAAAATGAACCTCAAAAGTTAAACAAATTCAAAAATCTTCAAAAAAAATAAAAACATTCATAAATGCATGCAACACATTTAGAAGAATTAAAATTACACTTCAAAACATTCAAAACATTCAAAACATTCAAAAAAATCAATTAAACCAGTTAAAATTAAAAAAATAAAAATAAATTGAAAAACATTTCTAAAGTCAGCTAATCACGGTTGGGACCCACAGCCAGCAATAATAATCAAATTTATGACCATTGGAATTCGAACCTAGCCGCAACTGAAATCTATGGCCCCCAATTTACCAATTGGGAACCATAGTTGCCACCCACGGCTAAGATCAGTGACCTTTTTGGGGTCACGTCCCACCCTGAAAAAAGAAAAAAAAATAAATTAAAACCCTCCCCTCTAAAACTAACCTAGAATAATCCTAAACTAGGGTGAGGTTCTTTACCAGTAGTTTAGTGTGGTTAATTTAACCCGTTATTTAATGAGGTTCACTTATTGGGTAAATCAAATAGAAGTGATGCATGTGGCTACCTTCATCGCACCGGCTCTGCCACTAGTGGATGTGTCCATTTGGTCCGCCATGTGTGTCCTTTGTAGGGTTTTACAGAATTGTTCCCTATCACAAGTTCAAACTCACCTCTTAGAGCTCTCAAATTTACAAGTTAGCAATTGAAATTAATGACATCAAAAATGATATATTTTCTTTTATATTTTCAATTTTGCCTCCAACCACACCTGGCACCCACAGGCACAAAATTAGGGTTTTTCGACTGCATGTCAGAGTCACGATTAAGAAAATTGTAAACTTTTGCTGTGTCTGGCATGCTCGATCAAAATGCAAAATTAAAAATATCTAATGGGTCAGTACCCTCAAAATTTTCAAAATTCAAATGTGCCTCGTATCCAGTTATTTACCCTATACACTTGGCGGTTGCAGCGACTTGCGATCCATGCAATACGACAAGATGAGTAAATTACCATAAGGCCATTTGGGGTAAATTAGTCATCGTGGAATTGATATGCTTCACTTAAATCCCTAAGAAGGCTTAGATAGTCGGACTACTCCACAGGAACGAAGTATTCATCTCAATTCTTCTATGATATTTTTAGCAGATCATCAAACAAAATGATTCAACATAAACCTAATTGGAATTGCTATCATTTTGATTCCCTAAGAAGGCCTGTATGACTGAAATACTCCATAGGATAGAGATGCATAATTACTGTTAACAGTTGCAATTATGGTTGAATTAAGCTTTACCAAGTACTTAAAGTGCTAAAACCTTAAACTATTCAAATCACTCATTGAGGTCAAGTGACTTGTCACTTCATTAAATTGTCCTACCCTCATCAAATCGTAGCTTAAGGGGGTAGTCATTATATCAATCATCATAATAAAATTCAATAGGATATCACTCGATCTTGTCAAATTACGTTCATCTTACGAATCATTTCCAAAGACTATCATAAGCTTACCCTTTGTTGGGGCAAAAAGCAACTATGACAATTAAGTTAGTAGCTCTCCTCATTTTGGATCTATATGGCATAGAAGCCTATAGTAGCACTAAAGCTACCCGATCACGGATGGAGCTTGCCAAAGCTTTGCAAATGTAATACTTCCCTTAGTTGGAAGTAATTATTCTAAGATGTGTACACTTTGGCAGGACTAGACATCTAATGTTGATCAGATTAGTGATCATCATTCAACCTACAATATTGTTGTAGGAGGTTAATTTTTGCTCAACATTATTCATTCTCACAATGCATCCCAAAGGGGGCATCTGTAGACACCTAAAACACATCATGTCAAGGCGACTACTCATATGGGACATGCAAAAAAACCATATGAATGATCTTGGACAACTCCAAGGTGAAGAAATGGTTTTAACCACTCAATTTGGGTATATTGGGCTAACTCAGACTTAGTCGTGGCTAATACCCATGGCTAATAGAGCTAGCTGCACCTCAGAGCCGTAGCTAGCATCAAAACTATTTTGAATTCTAGGTTGAGCCAAATTGGATTGCAACGGCCTGGGCAATGGAGATTCAAACAGTTTTGGGTAGGGAAGCATAAAGAAGGTTCCCTCCAACTGATCCAATTGCAGGTTTCTTGTTCTTGTATTCTCCATGAAGCTAGAGCAAGGCCTTCAATGTGCTATAATATCCCCCTCAAAATTGGGGATAATTTTGGAGAAATTTTGCATTTGAACTTAGTGAAGCTCTACCGAAATGAATAGAAAATTTATAACCCCTTTAGGAGAGTCAAAAGGCTGCCCAATTGAGGAGTTACAAGTATGAAACCTTCAATGGAGCTTCCAAAGGACTACAAAGAACAATCTCACAATCGAGCTTCTTCCACCATGAATTCAGACAATTCAATTGCCAAATCCATCAAAGGACATCAAGATGACCCTTGACCATCAATTCAATAAGGAAAATTGGAGATCCAAGCCCATATTTGGAGAGTAAAAAGGTTTTCACCTTAGCTACGACTGTCAACCATGGCTAACAATTACAGATGCACCTCAAACCCATGGCGAGATTTTGATCTTTGTTTTTCCCTATTTTAGCCATAGATTTATAGTTTTATGCTTTCATCTTGATATATTAACCATATATTAATCTTCTTTGATGCATTTGTATAGTTATATATAGATATTTAGGGTAGACTTCCTTCATTTCTTAGCATTTGTCAATTCTAGACTAGTTTATGCTCATTTCATGCAATTCAAGTTTCTAATGGCTAGTTAGGATGTTTCTCAGCTAGATTCATGCTTCTTTACATGCTTTACTACAATTTAATGATTTATTAAATAGTTTCATATATTACATGCTTCATTTACTTTCTTTAGCATTCTTTACGCAAGATTCATCCAAAAGACTCATCAAGAGAGCTCACCTTTGGTTTTAATCATTTTGTGTTGTTGCTTGAACGTAGGGTCTATAGGATCCATCCATTTGCAAGGAATTTAAGGCATCATATGCCTCTAATAATGGAGAAGAAGATCACCATTGGTCTTGAGTAGTTTGTATCCTATTGGAAAGTCTACGGATTACACCACCCCCTCATTTAGAGGGTTTTCAAAACTGTATTGATTGTATCAACATTGAGTATCCCTAAGAGGGACATACATGTAATCAAATTTGGTAAAGTTTAATAAAATAAAACCCCATTTATTGTTGAATTCATCATTTTCAATTTTGCAAGCTTTAATGTTTGATAGTAATTGATGCATTAGTTAGGTGTATTTTTTTTGTGTGGGTACAGGAAGAAGCTTGATCCAAAATGTGAGTCTTTCATTTTTTTTGGATATTTTAATATATCAAATCTTATAGGATTTACAATCCAAAGACTAATAAAGTGGTTGTTTCTAGAGATGTAATTTTTTATGAAGGGGGAGTTTATGGTTATCAAAGAAACCAGTCTAATAAGACCATCAATGTTAGTAATGGTAATGTTGGTGTTGAACAACCTACTAGTGTGTCTACTCCTCCATTAACTCCTCTAAGTAGTCCTTCAATTAATTCTTTAAATAGTCCTTAGGAAAAATTCATCAACACCCATTATTGATCTTATGAAGACTAAGAAGGAGAAGAGAACTCTTCAAGATCACCCACCAAATCAAATTATTGATAGCAAAATTTATAGAAGGCTTACAAGTGTTCAAGGTCAAGAAGATGATCAAGTTGTTTTAATATTGAAAAGGTTACACATATATGAATATGATTATGAACATATTAAATGTGAGTTGGTTAATTATGCTTTGATATCTCAAGCTGAGTTTAAACCTTCTTGTTTTGAAGATGCTTGTACTAATGATGTGTGGGTGCAAACAATGCAATAAGTGATCAAGTCCATTCAAAATAATGATACTTGGGAGCTTGTAAAACTTCCCAATGGTAATAAATGTGTGGGTTCCAAGTGGGCCTACAAGACCAAGTATAATAATTATGGTAATATTGAAATACATAAGGCTAGACTTATTACCAAAGGATTCACAAAAGGTATGGAACTGATTATGAAAAAATATTTACATCTATATCAAGGCAAGAAACAATCAAAATGGTTATTGTTTTGGCATCCCAAAGGATATGGAATTTCCATAACTTACATGTAAAAGGCATCTTATTGAATGGGTACTTAGAAGATGTACAACAATTGCAAGGTTTTTAGGTTAAATAAAAATAAGACTATATATACAAGTTGAAGAAGGCCTTGTATGTCCTTAAGCAAGAACCAAGGGCTTGGTATTCCTGGATAGATGGATACTTACATCAAAGTGGATCTAAAAGGGGTAAGAGTAAGCCTACACACTATTCCTAGAAATAAGGTGATAATTTTATTCTTATATGTGTGTATGTAGATGATATTATTTATATGAGCAACAACTCAAAAAAGAAATATGAATTCAAAAATATTGTGATGGACAAGTTTTAAATTAAATATTTAGGGTTGATGCATTAATTCCTTGGAATGGAGGTTTATTGATGTGAAGATGAAATTTTTATTTTCCAAAGAAAGTATGCTAAAGATATATTAAATAAGTTTTGTATGGACAAATGTAAACTAGTTCTCACACTAATAATTCATGGAGTAGTGTTGTGCAGATTCTTAACTAAGCTTGTAAATGTAGCTATGTAGATTTTGATATGAGCTTATAATTATAACTATATATATTCTTAGTTGGGCTTGTAATTGTAGCTATGAAGATTATTAAATGATCTTGTAGTTGTAGTTGTGTAGATTCTCAATTAAGTTTGTAACTATAGTTGTACATATTCCCATTTGAGGTTGTAATTATAGCTATAAATTTTCTAGGTGTGCTTGTTACTATAAGATAGAATCAATTTATTGTTGTGTGTGTTAAAAATTAGAATGCTCTTGTTGTGTAATTTTTCTAAGATATAAAATATCTTGTGAAATTTTTACTTTAATTTTTTTTGTTTTACTAAGGGATGTGGTTTTCACAATCTAAGCCATGTGAAAGACCTAGAACATAAGATCAATGATGTGAAGGCAAAAAAGAAGAAATATAAAATGGATATATTGTGTTATGATTATAAATTAGGACAAACTAATGTCACTCATCCAAAGAAAATATTTTGTAATATTTGTGAAGTTATTGGGCATGCCATTGTTGACTGTTTGTTTCATATAAAAAGTGTCAAACACCATTTGTTGATGGTGCAAAATGATATTAAGGAAGACAAGTCAAGCACTTCAAAAAATGGATGAGTGATGAGTGATAAATACTAGAACTACTAAGACAACCAGAATAGGGGAATAGATCCATAAGAGGAGAGGTTTAATTACAATATGATTTAGATAAGAGGACAATACTTTAGTGTTGAATATGCCAAGAGTTGGGACACTTCACATGTTATTATCAAAATGATCCATAAGGATGGCATGATAGAAACAATACCATAATGTTTTGTAGATGATGCAGACCAGGAAATCACAAGGTAAATATTTGAAGTAGGTGAATACAAGTAACTCATAGAATAAAAATTTTCTTTGACATTGAGAAGCCTCCATAAGAATAGTGGAAAAAGAATAAATACATGCTAGCTATAAATCATGTACAAATAAATAATATGGAAAAATACTCAAACCATGCTAAGGAGAAAAATATATGGTAGAAAGCATGTGTCCAACTTGAAGAAGAAACAACAAAAACCAATCATGAGATATTACTCTAGGATAAAAGTTGAAAGAACCTATGTAAATGAGATTGGTGTATGCAGTCAAAACACCAACTTTGCATCTAAAGTTGAAGAGGAGAAATAGAGGTTTCCAAGGAATCTTGTGGAGTATAGTGTTGATAATGCATTGATTAATGAAAATCCAACACACCCATTTGATGTGGAAAAAGTGGCAAGAGATCCTAACACCATATAATATGAAAGAAAAAATATTATGTAGGAAAATATCGATGAAGGTGATGAATAAAGGATGATCCATTATAGGGATGAGCGGGATCCAATTTTGAAAATAAAATCTTTTAAAATTTTTATGTAGTACAGAAAGGTCTTTTCGTGCACTTATAATTATTTGAAAGGAATTATACCTAAACTATGTGTGCATCAGATTTCATCTATTTTGGGTGCATATCCAATGATAAGAAGACCATATAGAATGAACCTAAAGTATGTTGCCTTAGTATATAAACTAAGAAGATGTTAGATGTAGGTGTAGGTTTCAAGGTGACTATGAGCGAGTGAGTTTCACTAATTCTAATCAACTTGAAGAAAGACAACAATCAAATCTACATTTGTATCAATTTCTAAAGTTTGAATGTAGTGACTATTAAAGTTCCCTTTCTTATACCATTGACTAATTTAATTTTGGAGAAGGTTGAAGGACATGATATCTATTCATTCTTATATGGATTCTAGTGATACAATCAAATTAGTATTACCAAGGAAAATGGGTTGAAGACCAATTTTTTACCAAAAAATAACATCTATAAATATAATTGAATACCTTTCAGTTTGTGCAATGCCCCTACCACAATCCAATGGATAATTTTGTATAGTTCTGAATAGATATCCATGGAAAATTTCAAAGTATACTTTAATGATTAGTCATTATATGGAAAGAAATATGAGCATCTAAAGGTATTGGATATAAATGCTTCATTGTCCTTGAACCCCAAAAAATGCAAGTTGTAGGTACCATATGGAAGAGGATTTGAAGACTAATTCTAACAAGATACAAGTTGGGATGAGCATGGACTATCCATACAACATGAGTTCAATGAAGTTATTTTTGGGACATATTGGGTATTATCAACATTTAATAACAAAATTGCACAAGTTTCACACCATTTGGATGTATTGAAATGCAAGAATATTCCTTTTAAATGGAGATAGAAGCATCATAAGGATTTCAAGTATTTGAAAGCAAAACTGGTTTACACACCCATTTTAGTATTTCTCGATTGGAAGAAAGGATTTTGTATCCATGTTGATGTATCCAATTTTGTAATTGGATGGTCGTTGGCCTAGGAGGGTTATATGGATTAGATCATACCATATATTTTTAAAGTTAGTTGTTGTCCCATGCGGAGAAAAATTATAACACTATAAAGTGGGAAGCCTTGAATGGTGTATGTGATGCATACATTCAAGCTTTATCTTCTCTCTACTCCCTTTGCTTTCCATGTGGACCATTAATTATTTTTGTATTTAATCAATAAGCTAACAATTCATGGACAATTTATCAAATGTCTTGTCATGTTATAAGAATTCATGTTTTTAGTGGTAGGTAGATATAGGAATAAGCACATGATATCAAATCAATTATCATGCATTTGTTAGGGAGATTCTATGCAAGGAGTGTCAAATAATTTTTTATATGCTCATTTATTTAATTACTATGTTACCATCATGGGATAAGTATGCAGTTGAATACTTATTAATGGTAGAGCTACCAAAGGAGTTGATGATATCCAAGAAGAAGAATATTATTCTAAAATCAGCATGAATTTAATTGATATTTGTATCATAGTACATTATTATACCGAATGGAGTATTACAAAGGTGTGTAATGGATAAAGTGAATGCAACATTGAAGGGAGCTCACAAATGGTTGTTAGGAGGATATATGGGACCAGATGCCACCATGAGGAAGGTGCTTCTAGAAGGGCTATGGTGGCCCACCCTCTCTCATTATGCAAAGGAGTTTATGACCACATGCAATACATGTGAAACAACTAGGAAGTCACTAAGGAGGGAATTCATGCCATTGCACTCATCATAGCCATAAAATGTTTTTAGGATCATATATCCTAACCCTAATTATTTATTAATAATATTATATATTTCATATACTAAGGTTCTATAGTAAGTAATATAATAATTATATATAAATTAATTATTATATTTTATTATAACATTAGGGTTTAGGCTTAGCATCGTATCCTTTCACTCACAACCCTAGGATGGGTATAAAGCATAATCACAAAAAATTATCATTTGAAGGCATCATGCATAAAATATAAAACATATTTGGTTTATACCATTGGAGGAATTCATATTCCAATGCAAAAGTGATTTGTATCAATAGTGATACTATTTGTTTTTATACTGTTTTATTTATTAATTTATTAAATTATTGCTAGAACCTTCAGGGTTCTACCATATGGTATCAAAGATTATTGATCCAACCATATGGGACCAAGAATTTCAGAAACTGAGGGAAGAATTTTGGGAACCTTCAGGGTTCTACCATATGGTATCAGAGCTTATGGATCCAACCATATGGGACCAAGAAGTTTAGAAAGAAGATCAGAAACTGAGGGAAGAATTTCAAGAATTGGAGAAACCACACTGACAATGTTTAGAAAATATTTTTAGTGTGCAACATTTCAAAAATATTATATAAAACATTATTAATAAGTTTAGTAAGGATCTAATGGAAGTGGAAGCATAAGAAGTTGCAAATGGATATGATAACCCTAGTAAAAAATTTCCTTCGAAAGAGCTCGAAGCCATAAATTTTCAAAGGGTACATAATCCACTCCCAAAATCAATTAATAGAATCCCTAAAAATACAAAATAAAAAATTAATGAAGTGCACCAGAAAGAGGAGGATATCAAATACAAGAAGGGTGCAATGGAAGCATTAGAGAGAAAAAGTAAGACTAATATATTATCTGCCAAAATTCGAGATATAAATTGTGCTAACCTTGGTGCAATTGGTATTAATATAGACGATGCTAAGAAGCACAAAAATAAAACCACCATAAGGGAAATATGAAAGTTTAATTATCTACTAGTTATGTGGAACAATACATTGCTCTCATCTATGCACCCTCCACCTTGGACACCACCATTAGGTTAAAAAAAATTTCAAGTAGTTCACTTTGCCATTGTAATGGTAGTGGGAAATCCAACATTAAGTGTGAAGTACCTTCCAACAACTTACTTTTCACCTTTTAAAATACCCAATCTGGTAGATATCTCTTGTTGTAGAGCACATTTCTCCAACCAGCAATAAAATGGACACATGCAAGCACATTCATGCTAGACCTTCGTACATTCCAGTTTTTGGATTGTAAGCAAGAACATAAGAGAATGGTGGTGTCGTAAAAGCCTTAGAGGTTTCTGAATTGCTATATTTAAGAACATTTACTCTTCTGACAAGCTTAAGATATTGAATAAAACCATGTATTGATATTATGAGGTAGGTACTATACCTAGATAGAAAATGCATAATATGGAGGTGGAATGACAAGTAGTTCCTTCATACAAAAGTTTAAGAAAATGCTATTTTAAAATTAACAAAGCTTATGGCCACCAATTAGTCTACATTGAAGATCAGATATGGCAGTTTCATGGCCACCGATTATCCCCTTCAAATATTGGATATAGCGGGTCCATTACACGTATAAATTTATATCTAAAATATATCTAATAGCCACAATAGTCTGTCCACAGGCTGAATCAGCTAATGCATGTCTTACACCACCTAATTTCTTTCGACATTTTTTTTGAAATAAATTTCAGTGCTCTCTGACAAATGGCCAAGAATAAGAAATTTCAGGGCAACAGTGCTAAATAAAGCCATAACAAATTATCTGTTTTCTGCCAACGTCTAAGTGACAATCTGCAATTTTCATTAGTATGCACCATACTTTGATAAATTCCAAACCATATCATCCTTTCATGTAAAAATCGATAAATAAAACTCTCAAAGCATCTTTTGAAGTTCATCTGTAGTTTATTTGAGTTTCTTTCCTTCAACTAGGTAACTAAATGAAATCATGATATAGAGTTTTTGATCATAATAATATAGTCTTTTACCTTTGGACCTTTACATGGTAGGTATGCTTGAGCCAATGGTTTACATTTTGAGTCAAATATAAGAGGATTTGGATTCAACCAAGCAATAAACAAAAACATTGCATAACTCCTCTCATTAACTAACCATCTATTAGAGTATATTACATTATTTAGTACATGATAATGTACCCCCATAGTACCCTCATGATACATTTGTAAATATTAGATTAGGGTTGAATCTATAGTTTAGAGTGTGATTTATATTTCCCTCTTTATGTAAGTATGGATGTGCAAGAAATGCACAAGTATCATGTAAAATTGGAATGTGCAAGAAATGCACAAGTGTCATGTGAATTAGATTACAAGTGTAGGTTGAATAATTATGCACAAGTATATTGTATTTATGAGAACAAATATGTAATGTAAATATGTGCACAAGTATCCTAGATTAGAGAGTGCAAGTAGAAGTGTAAGAGTTATGTTTAGGTATGCAAGTATTATAGAGTTGTGTTCATTAAGTATGCAAGTGGCAAGTAGATAATCCAAGATTCATGAGACTTGGAATAGGAAGAGCAAGAGCCAAGTATCCAAAGAGTCACATTGGTATGACTATATTATGGAGTAAATACTCCTTAGGTCATAACAAATTGAAGATATTATTTGTAAGAAGTGGAATAATAGAGCTTGTATACATTTTGAGCAATTAATATTGTAAGTTTTTCTTTATGCATAATACATAAATGATTCAAGATTTTTATATTATTATTTAAATATATATTTAAATAGTGTTTGAGTCATTATAAACCTTGATATACATATTAATTTTCTCATATTACTCATATTATTATTTTGATATTTATATATTATGGTTATTTTATATTGAGAGCTGTGTGATATTATCTATGATATTTTATGGTAGTATAAGGCTTCAAAAACCATAAGTGGTATCAAAGTTACCATTTAACTCTATCCAAATTGATAAAGTTCAACCACTATTATAAATAAACTTTATCCATATTTGATAAAGTTGATTAAGAGTCTATCTACTTTAAAGGCAGTAAGAATCAGACTCTAAAGATCATATTGAGTAGAAATGATAGGTTCTTTTCATGGTTGAAGAATAAATGATGATGACTAGGACTCAACTATATTGATTGAAAGGTAAAACAAATTTAAGATAGTTGATTATTTAGGGTCATAGCCAACCCTTGACATTGAATTATTATTGAAGGAATTTGGAGATATAGGGGTTTTTTGAAGTCACCTTTGTTGAGCAAGGTGTTGCAAGAAGTTTGTCATTGTTGTCAACACAAGCAGTTAGATCCAACGATGCAGTGGATAGACAGTTTAGGAGCCATTCAGATGCAGAGAACAAAAATTCAAAGGATAGTCAGATTATGTAAAGTGCAATTCCAAGAAAACAAGAGTGACCCAGTTTCAAAAATTCGAAGAAAAAGACAAGTTAGAAAACTGTCGCGATATCGCGACATGTTTTCTGTCGCGATTTCGCGACAAGTATGAGGAGAGAGAAAGCACAGTCGAAAATGTCACGATTTCGTGACGAAAGTGAGGAGAGAGAAAGCATAGCCGAAAATGTCGTGATTTCATGACGAAAGTGAGGAGAGAGAAGGCACAGTAAAAAATGTCACGATTTCATGACAAGTCGGAGGAAAGAAAGGACGCAAGGCAAACTGTCGCGATTTCACGACATGCTGGAGGCCAAGGAGCTAAGTCAAGAATCTGTAGCGATTTCGCTACATGTTGAATTTTCACTGGCCGAAGTAGGGAGAAAGTGTTAAGTGAAAAGCTGTAGCGATTTTGCTACGAATCAAAAGTGCACAAAGCAAAGGTGTAGCGATTTCACTACGTATCAAAATTGCACAAATCAAAGGTGTAGCGATTTCGCTACGAGTTGAAAAAGCACAACACAAAGATGTAGCGATTTCGCTACGAGTTGAAAAAGCATAACACGAAGGTGTAGCGATTTCGCTATAGGTCTAAAAGTGCAGAACTCAAAGGTGTAGCGATTATGTTTCAAGTCAAAAGTGTAAGGCACAAGAGTGTAGCGATTTTGCTACGAGTCAATATTTCACGGGTAGAAGCAAAGTTGGAAGCACAAGGCACTAAGTTGTAGCGATTTTGCTACTACATGAAACAAGGAATGTACGGAAGCCGAAAGCGTCGCGATTTCGCGACAAAGATGAGGATGACGTCAGCAAAAGCTGAAAGTGTCACGATTTCACGACAGGTTGCAAGAAAATCCTCTGGAAGCCAAAAGCGTCGTGATTTCACGACAAAGCTGAGGATGACGTCAGAAAAAGCTGAAAGTGTCACGATTTCACGACAGGTTGCAGGAAAAGCCTTTGGAAGTTGAAAGCATTGCGATTTCGCGACAAGGATGAGGATGACGTCAGCAAAAGTTCAAAGTGTCATGATTTCACAACAAAAATGGTGGCAAAGCTTTCAACGACCAAAAGGGTCACGATTTCGTGATAGCAAGGACAAGAAGGCGTACGGCTACAAAAGGTGTTGCGATATCGTGACATGTTATTATTTCATGACAACAGTTACAAAAAGGTGACAAAGGTGGCAGCAGCGGTTGAGGTCGACAAAGTTGAATCGGGGCCGATGGATTTTAGGGTTTTACAGCCGACATCTTCTAGGGTTTTACAGTGGATGTTCTTAGGGTTTGCAGCAAACTTTCTTAGGGTTTGCAGCCGACGTCCTTAGGGTTACTGTCGACTATGATTTGAGAGTTGATCTTGATTTTTCTTCTATAAAAGTGGGGCTTCCTCGAGTTTGAATGGTAAGGTGTGAAGATAGAGTGCGAAGGCGAGTAGAGTGATTGCGCAAGTGAAGTTTATGTCGGAGCAGAGTGCGGAGTAGTAGTTCGAGTCTGCATATCGTGATTGCGTGTTAGAAGTGCGAAATGTGTAGAGGTGGAGATCCAAGTTCAAAGTGATAGCGCGCAGACAGCAGAAGTGATCGATCATCCGATTGCAGCAGAGAGTGCGAAGAAGTACACAAAAGCGATCGGACAGTGCGAAGTATTTTGCACAGAAGTAGTAGAATGCAAAAAAATAGCAGACTGTAAGGAACAACGTGAAAGTTTTATTCTATCATTTTTATTATCTTTATTGACTTCCAAGTTGCAGCTTGGTATAAGGGGTTGGTGCCTCTTTCCAGTAGGTGTTGGTAAATTAGGAGTTGGTGCTCCATTCTGTTTGAATCAGATAAAGCAAAGGGGTTGGTGCTCCTTCCAGTTGATACTTGGTAAAATATTTTGTAAAGTTGTAGCTTTGCATTTGACTGGATTTGGATGGTAGTCCAAGCAGTCATTTTGAGGAGTAGTCACATTGGTGAACCTCATTAATTTGTTGTGTTGTGCGTCATGCTTTCTTGCTGCTTTTGATATTTCGTTTATCAGTTTTAAATAGTTCTTTGGATTTAAATATATATATTTTAGAAGTCTTAAAGATCACACTGATTCACTCCCATCTCAGTGTCACTGTGATTACAACAACCTTGATATTATATTAGAGAAGAATTATATTGAGTTATTATATATTTCATAGAAATAGTTGCAGCAGAGGTCAAGTTACATAAGTGTGAGAAGCTTTATACAAAAGAGAGAATAATTTTAGGTTGTAAGTGCAGAGATAACAAAGTAGTAGAAAGGAAGAAGATAGATATATCATTCTATAGTATATCAATCTTGAAGAAATATAAATAAGCACATAGCTTACTTTATATAGCTTAAAGCATTGGATTAGAATCTACATTTTTTGAAGAGCTGCAAGATATTAAGAAAAATCAAGATATTAAGAAGATTCAAGTCTATTTGACCTTGACATAAGATAAAGAGATTAATATAGAAAGGAGCTATAAGATGAGGTAAATAATATTTAAGTCTTATTGACCTTAATATAAGATAAAAATATCAGTATAGAAAGGAGTTATAAGATAAGAGGAAGAAGTATTAGGTTATATAAGCCTTGAAATTGATTAAAGAGATATTATAGGAAGAAATTGAAAGATAAGAATAATTTTTAGGTTCTATGGACCTTGACATCGATTAAAGGGATATTATAAGAAAATTTTGAAAGAAGGAAATAGATTCAGGTCATATAGACCTTGACATTGGCAAAATAAGTTAATATAAACACAGAAGATATTATAGAGGAGGTCATATAAATATTTGATTCAAGACAACCGAGAATAGCATGCAAGTAAAGTAAATTAAGAAGAGTTTAATATTGCAAAAAGAAAGAAATGACATAAAGGAGGAAAGAAGTTCAATCTAGTAAAGCACACAAAAGAGTCATATGATAAGCAATATATGAAGATACATAAGTACCATAAATATTCTATTTTCATTTAAATTGTACACCTATGTGTTAGCAAAAAGTATAATCAAAGATAAAAAAAAAAAAAGATTAAAGAAAATGAGTTGAGCAATCAAGTCTTACTAGTGGTTTAGCAGTGGTAGCTAAGTATTATAGTGCACAAGAATTTAGTTAAGCCTCATAATGAGTTAGAATATTTCAATAGGGATTTAGCAATGTCTAACAATAAATTGGAGGAATACAACAAAGCATAACAGTGTCAAACAATATCTAACAATAGATTGGAGGAATACAACAAATCATAACAGTTCCTAGAAGCATCTAGGAAAGTATAGTGAAGCATCACAATGAGATAGAGAAATATTATACTGAATAAAGGAAGTCTAGAGAGACATAACAATATCTATTATCAAGTAATAAAAGCGTAACATAGTATAAGATGAATTATATAGAGATCTAAGGATCTAGGTCAATCAAAACTAGAGTGCACAAGGTAATAAGGTAATCTATATAGTAGTCATAGAGTTTGAATCCAAAGTAGAGCTATTAGAGGTACAAGCAACACTCAGAGTATTTAGGAAGAAGCATATCAAGAGTCAAGTGGAAGTCGAATCATCCAAGTAACATATAAGTTTGGTGGAACAACGTGCTTGAAGTAATGAAAGGGAGCATGAGAAAAAACACAACACTTGAACGACATGCTTGGAGTAATGAAAGGAAGTGCTTGAAGTAACCCACTTGAAGTAACGTATCTAGTCAATGAAAACACTAAGTATTCAAAGCATATTTTATTAATAGACAATGAGCATCTTCAAGTAGATGTTAGTGCAAAAGGAAGTTAGGGTTTCAAAGTGCATTGGTGAATTCATCCTAAAATTCAAGTGATGTATATTTTGGAGTTCAAACATTGAAACTGCCTTTGGAAAGTTTTAAAATTATATCAATTTGAAGCGTCAAATGTGAAGTCAAAGGTATACTATGTTATTATTTTATTTAGTCATTAGAATTTATAAGGAGGTAGTAAGTAATATTAATGATATTTGATAAATTAGAATATTAGGAGTTATAAGGTTTATTTGAAAGTTTTTAAAGAGTTATTAAAACTTTTATTTTTAATTTTGAAAAGTATTGAGTGATAACATTTTCTACTTTATTTAATTATTTCAAGTATTTTTGATAGAATTTTTATTTTTAAAGTAATTTTCAAAATTGAAATTGAAAGTTTTTGAAATTTTGCAAATTTAATTTTGGAGTTAAAAGGTATTCAACATAAAAGGATAGAAAATAAAAATTTGCAAAATTTATATTTACTTTTATGAATTTGGAAGTTCATAAGGATTACTACTTCATAGGAATTAAATTAGTGAATTTGAATTACTTAAACCTAGGAGTTATAAGGTTTTCTACTTAAAAAAGAAAATAAATTATTGAATTATTTTTTTACCATGGGTAAAATTATTAGAAATACATTCAATGAATATAGTGAAGAAAGGATACACAAACTTAAGTTTTATTATCAATATTTGATAGATGAATTTGATGGAAAGAAACAAATGACTAATGCTTTAAAATATAAATTATCTTTATTTCTTGAATATATAAAAGAAGGAAAGTTCACCACACTCATAACTTATCTTCATGAGAAATTTTTTAGAACGGTCGAATTCACATAATATAATTATACTTTCATTTATTATTTAGCTTTGAGATCTTTCAAGAAAAATATAAGAAAAGAGAGATAGCATATACAACTTGAATGAATCTTATGTTAGATTCAATGAGGAATCACTAAAATAAAAGTTATATTATTGTGATGATTTACTAGCTCAATGTTTAGAATTCATATCATCAGGTACATCACAATTAAAGATGAAGAAGAAAATAAGAAAGAAGAAAAATAGAAGAAATCACACGAAGAAGGATAGTAAAATAATGAGTTCAAATCCAAAGAAGAACCATATATAATGGATTCAAATATTGATAGACTAAAGATAAAACTCAAGCAGATGTTAGAGAACACTTGAAGACTAAAGATACAGATGAAGACCATGATTTAAGACTAAAATCTTTAATAACCAAATAATGTAATATAGAGGGGTGTTGGAGTATATTACATTATTTGGTACATGCTAATATACCCCCATAGTACCTTCATGGTATATTTGTAAATATTAGATTAGGGTTGAGTCTACAGTTTAGAGTGTGATTTATATTTCTCTCTTTATGTAAGTGTGAATTTGCATAAAATGCACAAGTGTCATGTAAAATTGTAATGTGAAGAAAATGCATAAGTGTCATCTGAGTTAGAGTGCAAGTGTAGGTTGATTAAGTGTGCACAAGTGTCTTGTATGTATGAGAACAAATATGTAATGTAAATATGTGCACAAGTGCTCTATATTAGAGAGTGCAAGTAGCAGTGTAAGAGTCATGTTTAGGTATGCAAGTATTATAGAGTCAAGTGTTCATTAAGTATGCAAGTGGCAAGTAGATAAGCCAAGAGTCATGAGACTTGGCTTATGGAGAGCAAGAGTCAAGTATCCAAAGAGTCACATTGGTATAGCTATATTATGGAGGAAATGCTCCATAGGTCATAACATATTGAAGATATTACATAGATCTGTTAATTTTTAAGAAGTGGAATAATAGATCTTGTATACATTTTGAGAAATTAATATTGCAAGTTTTTTCATGCATAATACATGAGTGATTCGGGATTTTTATATTCTTATTTAAGTATTTATTTAAATGGTATTTGAGTTATTATAAGCCTTGATAAACATATTAATTTGCTCATGTTATTCTACTCATGTTATTATTTTGATATTTACATATTGTGGCTATTTTATATTGAGATCTATGCGCTATAATATTGATATTTTATGGTGGTATAAGGACTCAAAATATATCATCATATAATATGTTTATGTATCAATTACAAACTCTTTGATATGAAGTTCCATGTTGATGATTCTTTGGGTAGAGTTACTTTCCTAAATAATTTCATTGCATCAAGAGAACCTATATATTTTTGAAGTAATATTTTTACCCAAATTTTTCCTTGATCTTTGAACAATCTCCATCCAAGCTTTGCTTCTAAGTCCAAATTCATAACTCTACAATTCCGCAAGCCTGCTCCTCCAATATTTTTTTCTTTGCAATCCCTATCTCCCTTACAAATATGAAACCTAATTTTTTTCTCACAACATTTTCATAGAAAGTCTCTTTGAATTCTATCAATGTGCTATACCTATTGGTAGTCTTGAAATTGACATCATATAAATAGAGATGGATTACAATGTAGTCTTTATGAGTTGTAGGCTTCCAACCTACCAAACAATCTTTTATTCCATCCAAAAAAGAGATCCAAAGCTCCTTTTTATTTCCTTTATTAGATAAAGGAATACCCAAGTAGTTTGATGGAAAATTTTCAATTTTAAACTTTAAAATATTCACAATAATTTGTTGTAAATTTAGGGCAGTATTAATAAAAAATCTTGGATTTTATAATATTTATCAACTTTCCACTAGCCTTCTCATAGCATGATAATATTGATTTAAACTCCATGGTCTCATTGACTAAGGGATTACCCAAAAGAGAAGTATCATCGGAGATGAGATTGGCAGGGACCATTTTTTACAACTTGAATACCCTTGATTTTTCCTTTCATTTTTTTTTTTGAAAAGGCTCTCCCTAATGCTTCCACCAAAATAATGAATAGATGAGGAGAAAGTGGATCACCTTGATGAATACCACAAGATGACTTGAAGTAACTAGCAGGAGAATCATGTATCACAGATAAAAATTTTACACAGTGCTATAACAACATTTAATCCACTCATACCAACTATAATCAAAGCCAAAATTTTTGAGAATAGCACATAGAAAATTCCAGGAAACCCTATCATATGCTTTGTTCATATCTAATTTCAAAATCATACCTAGTTTTTTCATGGAATGAAAAGAATGTATGACCTCTTAAGCAAATAATTATACCATCAAGAATTTGTTTACCATGAACAAAACCACATTGTTCCTATGAGATAAGACACTGTAAAATACCCTTCAACTTGTTTGCCATAATTTTGACAATGAGATTAGAATTAACATAAAGAATTTTATTAAATGAAAATGTTTAAAAAATTAAGTTTATTAAAATTAATTTTGATGCTACCTCCAAAAAAATACAAGAAAAAATGGCTGAAGTGGTGTTTTCTTAAAGAATAACCTAAAATTTCCATCACACATAATTATATTAAACTTCAACTAACAATTATGTAAAGGAATAAGGTACTTCTAATAGAATCAAAATTGCAATTGAAATAGGATGTAAATATATTTCAATTGAATGAATCCACAAATTATTATTGATGTTATGAATAAGAATAGATGTATACATTATATAAAAAAAATAGCATTATTGTGTATGTCCATAAACATTTATTGAAGGGAGTCTCCTTACTCTTGAAAATATAAGCATATTTACAGAGAAAGAAACTAAGCAGCAAAAAATTATGTACAAAAAATTATGCAATTATGATGTAAGAAATGAAAATTTTAGAAGGCAATTAATCAAGGAGAAACTAAGCAACAAAAAATTATGCACAAACAATTAAGCAATTATGGTGTTGTCCTCCATCTTAGAGAAACTGAAAATTTAGAAGACAATTAGTCAAGATGAGATTTTATTTCTTAATAAAAACAATGTCAAAGGAGCTGATTGCATAAATATAATAGGTTGAAGAAAATCTTAAATATATTTATAAAAATAAAACTAAAAATACCTTTAATAAAAAAATAAATTATATATAAATGAATTAACCTAACAATAAGTATAATATTTTATTATTTTAATAAATAGGTATTACCAATCATGAAATATGGTAATAAAAATAATTTCAAATAATTACCACATATAACAAATTTAAAAAAAACATTATAATTAATTTTTATAAATATTTTAAACATAATATTAAAGAGGTAAACATTAATATTTTACTGGCCTGAGCATAGTTATATGGCGAGGAATCGAAACCATGTGTGTCAGGCTGTATGAAGGCTAGTTTAATTGACTCTTTATGTTAAGAATTGGAGTTCTTATGTATGATACTGAATACTAAGATTGCATCTTTTCAAGAAGTTTCAGACTTCCATTTAGAAGTGCCTATGAGACTCTATAAACGGAAATTGGAATTTCACGAAACAAATGATGTGTTGGAAAAAAATTGAAAATGGTATAAAACTAAATGTTCCGCAAAACAAATTTATGGAGCCAGGGTTTAAAAAACCTTTTTATCAAAGGAAAAAACATAAAAATAAATAACAGTTGCTTAGAACAAAAGTCCAAACATGAAAACAAATAAGAGAGTTTTGATATTTTTAGTACTTGTCTACTGTCTGCTTTGAGAATTCTACATAGTCAGGTCTAGATTTATATCATTTTCTTGGAAGACATCATATATTTGTGTCAAGTTATTCTTTCTAGTAGATTTGATTTTCTTGTTACCAACACTTAAGGATGGATTACCATCCACTGTCTCACAAATAGTTGAATCTTGACTTTCTTGACTTAATCTTCCAATCAGTTGTAGCTCACAAGGGACCCTCAAGGTTAATGGCTGCTCAATCTCCATTTGCTGATATTGCTGGTGTAACAATAACAAGCGGATAAAATGCCTAACTTTCTCCTCTTCCTCCTGGGAAAACAAAATATTCATAAGAGTCACAATTATTCCATTCGAAATGTAAAATATAATCATCAAAACTTTAAACCTCACCTTCAAACTTGTCTGGAATTTAAGCTTTCGTTCGACAAAAACAGAAGATTCTTCTTGATCTGAGAATATGAAATTTATTTTCTTCTTTCGGTGTATATCTTTCAAAAGCTCATTCATCCCATCTTCTTCACAAGATCTTAGTAGAGGAATATCACATTTGTTTAGACCTGAACTATCTGCAAAGTTTTCAGGGTGTGTGTAATATTGGGAGCTTTTACTGTTTCTGCCATGCTGTTCTAATGAAGTAATATCTTCTGAACTTACAGTAATTGCTCTATCCGCCATGCCAAAAGATTCAACTTCTTCGGTCCTTAATCTACAAAGTTACCCACAATGACGACAACTTTTCCTTAGGTAACATAGAGATTAAGAACCCCAAATGCGCTTAACAAAAGCAAATGTAATGAGGCCTACCTTTTCAGAGGAAGTTGTTGACCACCGTTAGCTGTGTAGTACTGCTCTTGATAGCTCCGAATCTGCTGCACTGGAAAGGCTTTGGACTCGGATTTTGCTGTAATTTAACACAAAAATAAATTTTAGTACCCAGAGCCTGGTTGGCTTATTGACAGAAGTTTCACAAAGAAAGCAATCAAAAGTAGTATTAATGACAGAATTAAGTATTAGAGTGGAACTGAAAAAGAACATCACAATTAACAGTTAAAAACTAAGAAGATCAATGGAGGATTAACTATTAATAGAGGTTTCAAATCTACATAAGCTAGATAAGAATTAACAAAGAGTTTGATAAAAAAAGTATTATTGTAAATTATGTTACAAGAATACATCATTAAAAATAAATAGTTTGTATGATACTATTTAAATTCTATAACCCAATCACCTATAAACCTGTTTCCCATTAACAGAGATCAGTAACAACCAATTACCATAGTTTTCTTTATCATTCTTGGTACATCGATGCATCTGTGTCAAATTACACAAAGTCCATTTAGAAACAGAGATTTGCATCCATAGAAATCTAAACAAATAAATATTTGCACAAATGAAGAAAGTGCGTATTCATTGACCTGAAGGTGGCTCTTGACTTGGGAGATTGTAAGGTCCTTGACGTTCATCTGCTGAAGTACCAACTTTGGGGTAGCCTCTACAAAAAAAAAAAAATTGATGACAATTCTTAGAAAAGTAGGGGAAAATCGGATCAAATTTGAAAACAAAAATATGAAATTGATCAGACTTACTTTCTCCACCCCCAAGGCGTTCTACTGCATTTACAAAGCATTCATGGAGGTGAGGAGTCCACCGAAGGCGAGGAATCTTAGACCGATTGTAGTGTCTAACTGCTCCACCTCTTTCACAGCTCATTTTTTAAAATCCCTTTTCAGGCTTTGCTCTATACAAAACAAATTCTAGTTTCTGGAACTTCTGTCCTCAGATTCAGAGCTGAGCCCAAAATAGAGACATAAAATTTTACCCTGAAGTTCTCCTGGATCGGAATTGCAAGAACCCAAATGTTTGAAAATTGCACCTTTCCAAACTAGTTGTCAATGATAACTAAATTTTGACCTCTGATACATTCAGACTAGCTATGTGAGACTCCTCAAATGATTGAATAACCTTCCATTTGCATTTTAACCAGTTCATACAATAAGAGGTTTATTTTAATATATATTTTGACATGGAAATTTTTAAAAATTAATATTTTTTTTACTATGAAATTTCCTTTTTAGACTATAATATCACCAAACATTTAATTTATTGGAGTTTTATTTTTATTAGTTGTGAATTATGTATTATTTGGTCAGGTTTAAATTTGTCAATAGTATTAATCATTATCACATAAAATTATTTGATTTTTTTATTGAGTAATACTTTTTATACATATTTATTATGAGGATTGAACTCAGATCACATCACCAATAATACAAATAAAGTCCTTACCGGTAGCATTTTAACTGGTTTAATAGGAGCATTTAATTGTATAAGAGGTTTATTTTCAGTAATATATTTTACCATGAAATTTTTGTTATACATTAATATTTTTTTTTTAATAATGAAATTTTCTTATAAAGTATAATATTATTAAACATTTAATTTTTTGAAGTTTTATTCATCTTATTAATTTTATAGTGGTAGTATATAGTATTATTTAACAAGATTTAAACTTATCAATCTTATTATATCATAACCACTTAATCATATAAAAATATCAAAATAATTTAATAATTATAAATGTATTACAAAATTCTAACCTAAATTTAAAAATTAATAACATTTTATTTTATTTGGTTAATAACATTAATGTTATTAAAATTTGTTTTAGCTTTATTATATAATAATTTAATTATTTATAAGTTTACCAGTTTTAAAACTAATCTCCACTTAAACTAATATTACCTAAATTTGTTTTAAATTAATTATTGAATACACGAGAATATTAAACTACAGTATTGAAGAGAGGAGTGTAGAGTGGTGTTATACGGATAGAATGAAAGAAGGCTGAACAGTATAACTAGTTTATATAAAACCCAGAGAATAACCATAGCGCACGTCTTTATCTGCGAGTTAAAAATGGAAAACAACTAGTGGATATATATGTGAGAGAGAATGTTGAATTTTTAATTCTTGGAGTTTGACAATCTGGGCAATACTTTTATTTTACTAATATTTCTTGGAAAATCTACACCTACTTTCATAAAAGAAATGTACTGTTGCGAAAATTTACAAAAGAACTCTGTGAGCGTTGTGAAAATGTCATAGAATGTCAACAAGAGGAAGGAAAAGTCCAAATAAGGTGTCTGTGTCTGAGCAGGTCTTTGATTTTTCTTTGATTGAAATTCGTTTGTATTCGATGGGACATTTGATGGCACACAGAATTTTGACGTTAACCCATTCCGAGAATTCCGTATTCAAAACGGGTTGGAAGAGGAACGATTGGTGGTTTGGTTGGAACTATTTGACCAACCCAACATCGTTAACATAAAATATGAATATGCACCTTTGTGAACACTCCAACATTATGTGATTGGAGTAATATTTGGATTATCTTAGTTTAAATTACCTAAAGAAGTTATATAGAAGTTATCTCAGTTTAAATTAGGGAAAGGGATTACATTGAGGTTACTTGGAAGATCCTGTGTGGCCTTCAATTATGTCATTAGTTTTACATTACTTCAATAAAAAATAAAATAAGAATACAAATACTCAAGTTCAAAATTATATTTGTTAGTATATAGAGGGGTGCACACCTTTATTAAATAAGTCACCACTATAAACCTTAGCCGGGAGGCTACCATTATAAACCCTAGCCTGCTTAGAAAATTCAGTATTCAAAATGTGTTTGAAGAGGAATGAATGGTGGTCTGATTGGAACTATTTGACCATATTGGTGGTTTGATTGGAATTATTTGACCAACATCAAATATGAATAAAGGCTTGAATGACCAAGTACTTGTCAAGAAGAGACCTAGGTTCAAACCTCGGGAGACCTAGGTTCAATCAGGGGCACGCTGCGAGCTTTAGCAAAGGTAGTAGTCCTCTGAGTGTGAGTCAAACCAACGATGATGGTACAAACCCAACGATGACGGTACAAACCCCGAGCCTCCATATTATGTCAGATTGTCCCCGAGCTATCAATGGTCTTCATATTACGTCGGGTTATCCCCGAGAGATCGGTGGTCTCCATATTATGCCAGGTTAACAACAACGAGACGAATAAATTGTTGGGAGCAGTCCTTGTGCTAAAAATAGTGGTTGTAACCAACTCCTGTATGTAACCCCACCCCCAAAAAAAAAATATGTTCCTTTAGAACAGTCCAACAGAAGAATGTTTATATAATTACATTTGGGTTACCTCATCTTGAATCATAGGAAAGAAGGTCCCCTCTTTCTATGTGGCCTCTAGTTATTCCACCCCTTATACTTGACATTACTCCAACTTAAAAAATAAAATAAATACAAATATGAAAATTTAATATTATATTTATTAATCACAATAATGATTTTTTAATACATAGGAGAATTTGTAACAACTAGTGTGACCTCTAATTATGCCGCCTTTATTACTTCAAAAAAAAATAGATATAAATTTAAAAATTCAAAATTATATTTGTTAGTATATAGAGTGGGTCTAGGTACTATACTTATGAAAAGAATGTTTTTTTTTTATACATAGAAGAATTTATAACACATTTGTCCAAACTATGAGACCGTCCACTATAAACCTGTTGGGAAAGAAGTCAAGTGACCCCTAACCCTCTAGGGAATTGAACTGGAACAATCAATTGATAAACACTTGCCCACTATTAACTAGTTATCCCCTTCTGGGTATGGTGTGGTTTGAACCTAGGTCTCAGAAGAGAGCCCAAACCACTGCGTTGTGTTAGGAGAACCAATTTTTTTTGCTAATTTATGAACAAGTAATTTTTTTTGGTATTGATAAAAAAGGGTTGGAGGGTCAACTAATGAATTGAATTATATATTATTACTAACATTTAAAAATATCTGAAAAAATATTATTTAATGGGAAAAAGGCATTTGTTCAATTCATTACAAGGGTGGCCCCTTCAATATCTAAAATAAATATATTTTTATGAATAAAACATTTATAAGTAATATGTGGTTATATGTGGTGGATTTATAATAAAGAATAGTTGTATGAGTCGAAGTAATTATAAAAAATATAATTTATCTAGGTTTTGGATATATATATTTTTGATGCATAGGAAAATTGGTAAGACTATTGGATGCTCCCTCTATAAACCCTAGCCAGTTGGGTAAAACGAAGTCAACGGGACCCTACAATGGCTCCATGGAATATAGAAGAGATAATTATGGAAATTCAAGACCTTATAGAGTTTGAAGAAATTAAGTTTACACAAGGATGGTTCTATGGAACATAGAAGAGATAATTATGGAAATTCAAGACTTTATAAAGTTTGAAGAAATTAAGTTTACACATACATTAAGGGAAGGAAGGAAAAAAATTGTAGATAGGCTAGTCAATATAGAGGTTTTATTGAGAATCATGAACTTAATTTCTCTTTTCCATGATTAGAGGAAGTAGTAAGTTTAGGTGAAGTTGACAAAAAACTGTTGACTAGCTGAACCAAATTATAGTTAAGATTTACTTTAATGTTTTCATTGGTAATATTTGACTTATTTTATAACATTAATGTGTTTTCATATAAACTATTTATTATAATTTTTGTGGTTGCACCTGGGCTTTAGGAAGGAAACTAGCAATCCAAATCTAGTAAAGCTGACTATGATAGTGTGATGTTTCAAAAATATTACTCTAGTAAGATGCAATGTATAAATAGTAGAGGTAAAGTTTTGGTATTGTGAAGGCTGCTATAGGAAAATGTCAAGAAAGATGCTACATTCTAGAATATTTGTATTCACACAAAAAATAAGAATATTTAGAAAATGAAAATCAAGAAAACACATAAAAAATAAGAATATTCAAAAAATGAAAATCAAGAATTCAAACATTTTATGAAAAATGATGTAGGTTTCTAGCTATAACATTTCAATTGAGATGAGAATTTATTTATTTTTGTAAAGTCTCAAGATTTAAAGGAGAGAATTGTGACTTGTCAAGGGTGGGGGACCCGAGTACAACCCTTTGTTCTCTAGACAAAAAATATTTTGTTTAATGTTTTTTTGGTTACATAGGAGAGTTGGTCACAACCACATTATTTTTAGTAAATGACAAGCGTAGGGTTAAAACCATAGGGGCTCCTTCCACCAAACATATTATGCCTCGATATTGTTTACCCGACGTGAAGGGGACCACCGATCACTTGGGATTCATACCATCATCATTGATCTGACACACACTTAGACGATTCAGATCAAACTACTACCTTTACAAATAGGCTACCCCCGAGATTTGAAATTGGGTGTCTTCTTGGTAAGTGTCTGGTCAAACAAGCACTTACCAATCCAACTAGCCCTCTGAGACATATTTTATTTAATTTTATTATACAAACATTTTATCTTTTTAAATTTTTGCTTTATATAATTAAAAATAATATTTTTATAAACTATTTAGGTATGGGGTCTTTTATATTATTTTATTTTTAATAGGTTATATGTGGCTTATAGTGGAGGTTGTTAGAGTTAGAGCATATTACATCATTTGGATCATGTAAATGGACCACCTTTGGTACATAGTTAGAGTAGGAGATTATTTTAGGGGGAAGTTAGCTACTTACTTCAAGCAATGTAATAAATGCACAAGTATCAATGTGCAAGTTGTAATGTGCAAGGTGTCCCCTTGTACAACTAGGTAAAGTTTTGGCTAAGGAATATCTCTTCCTATATAAAGGGCCTTGTTGAGTGGTATTTTCACCCGATTGTGAAAACACACTCTCCGATAGGATTTGGGTTCCAAATCCCCTCTTGCAAAGAAATTAAACAAGTAACTTCTCCAAGGTCTCCGCTATGTTAGCATTTTGCACAAATAATATTATTCAATTTGAATGCTTGGAATACCTTAGTGATTGCAAGTAACTGTTAACAAGGGGCACTGTGGTTTATTTTATTCTGAAATTGTAATGATTGTTCATTTAATCAGAATGAACTCAATGTGAATTAATCTTAATGATGAAATTATTTTATTTTCGATTTCGGTAAATTTTCAAGTGTTTTATTTTAATGATTGTAAATTAAACTAAGGTTAAACTTTCGAGAAAATAAAAATGCAGAGAATTTGAAGAAATGAAAATAAAATGCAAAGAGACTAAAACTAAAGTACATTCAGAGTGTTACGATTCCTATTTTGACAAAACCGAAGATAATGAGGTTTTCTGCATACAACCTAACCTATTGAACCTGCAAACTCGCACAATCCAGATAAGTTAGGTGCTGGTTTTTGAGATTTTAACCGTGATTTTCAGATTTAGACATTCGCATGAAGCAACCAAGAAAACTTGCATTAAACTTCACCTATAAGCCTAAAGATCTGAAAAGGGGAAAAATGAACATTAAATCTAGCATGCAGAAAATAACTCCTTCTTTCTTGTCAATGAGATGCAACTCTCTGTAATTCTGTATTAAAAATAATGTATCAGTTTACAAGAACAGAATGTTTCCGGTTTTAACAAAACCAGACAAAGTGGAGGAAAACGCTCCAAAAGCAGGCCCAGAATGGCCTATCACCTTCAGCTCTGCAACTCTGCCCGCAACGTTTTTGACCCCTGTACCTGTCCTGTGCTTCTGCTTTTAAAATTTCTGGTGCGGTTCTCTATTTTGCTCGGTGACGCTTCGTTTCATTTCCCAGATCGCTTCGTTTCATCTTCCCCGCCTCTTCGTTGTCTTTGACTTTCTGCTCGGATGTCGAACGTTTGATCTTCTCTATGAACTGTAACTGCTAGTCCTGAAGCGTTACACCATAGTCCTGACATCTTCATGCCACGTGTTCTGTGCCTTCCCTATATAATCTGTAATGGCCCATCATGAAAACCAACAAAAATAGCATGTCGCGATATCGCGACGTTTTTTCATCGACAACTTGGCTCTTCCACTTTTATCGCAAAAATAAGACATGTCACGATATCGTGACATTTTATGCCTTTAGTCACAAGAATACAAATATGTCACGATATCGCGACACTTCATTTTGTCCACTTTGACCGTGATTTCATGACATGTAGCGATATCGCGACATTTTTCATCTACATTCACTTTGGCTGCTCTCGATCGCGAAAACGCGACATGTCGCGATATCGTGACACATTCTTTCATTTACTCCTTCCTCGCTTTGCAGCCATGAAAACATGACATGTCGCGATATCACGACATTTTTTTTCTTGCGCTTCATTTCGTCTTCGGGTCGCGAAAACGCAACATGTCGCGATATCGCGACAATTTTCATTTCTTGCCACGACGGAGCAACATGTCGCGATATCACGACAACTTTTCATTTTCGATATCGCGACACTTTTTATTTTCTTGCTACCTTTGACCTGATTTCATGACATGTCACGATATCGTGACATTTTTCACTTCTTTCTCTATCCTCCTTGACCGCGATAACATACATGTCGCGATATCGCGACACTTTTCAACACTTCTTACTACCTGATTCAGAGAACATGACATATCGCGATATCGCGACATTTTTTTTTCTTTACCCTTGACCGATTTCACAACATGTCGCGATATCGCGACACTTTTTTTTCATCTCTGCAAAATAGCAACATGTCGCGATATCGTGACACTTTTTCATTTTTTGCGATGGAGCAACATGTCGCGATATCGCGACACTTTTTCTTTTTAGCCACAATGGAGCAACATGTCGCGATATCGCGACAACTTTTCATTTTTGGCCGCGACGGAGCAACATGTCGCGATATCGCGACAACTTTTCATTTTTGGCTTTTCTTTGCTCTTTTAACATCTGGGCCACTGCAACCTTCTTGGAAAGTGTGCAAAAAAGGTGGGTCCCCAATTTTGGGGTGTGTTGTGGAGCAGCCACAACAAATGGCGACTCTGCTGGGAAATGCTCCTGAGCATTTCGGTGAGAACCTAACCTAAAAAAAATACATACTTGAATACAGGCGTTAGCACATAAAACATAAACAAATGCCGATAGATCAGAAATACATGAAACATTAGAATCATTAAGTATCAGCTCGGTGTGTGCAATGTGTTCCATTTTCTATCGTTTGAAATTGATCAACATTCCATTGTCAGTTTTACATGAATGCATATGTGAGATTGTGAATGATTTGTGTAACCTGATAAATATGCTTAGAGATTTTGCTTTTATAAAGGCTTAGACCTTCTAGTATCATACACAAACATTTAAGATTATCAAACCCTCTTAGGATCAACTATATGTATAATGAATTGCTTTATTAGATCCCAAAGTTGGTTATGAGTCACTACTATCTTGAACCCATGTGCAAGTGAAAGTGAAATCAGAGCTTTGGGAAATCGGACTCCCAACCTAATCGAGATGGGAGTTTAACCCTATCCTTACTACTCTGATTTGGAATTCATTACCTCACTTTGAGCAAAATAATTTAACCAGTTATGGATGAAATGGTCATGCTAGTCTATCCGTTTGAACAGTCAGTGGTCTTGTTTTTAGACAAGACATGCTGCCACGCATGGGCATACTTAACCCCATAATCCATGATTTAGCTTCATTTCTTTATTTCTTGGACCTTGGGGATGACTACCCATCCTTTGCAGAGGACATGTAGTACGATCCTTCCAATCCAATATAAAGATGAAATGGGAAATATTTAGTTTTTATTTCTTGGACCTTTGGGATGACTACCCATCCTTTGTAGAGGACATGTAGTACGATCCTTCCAATCCAAGATTTATGAAATGGGAAATATTTAGTTTTTATTTCTTGGACCTTGGGGATGACTACCCATCCTTTGCAGAGGACATGTAGTACGATCCTTCCAATCCAAGATTTATGAAATGGAAAATATTTAGTTTTTATTTCTTGGACCTTGGGGATGACTACCCATCCTTTGCAGAGGACATGTAGTACGATCCTTCCAATCCAAGATTTATGATGAAATGAGACATAGGAGCTTTGGGGAATCAGATTCTCAACCTAGGCGAGATGAGAATTATGCCCTATCCTTACTACTCCATGTAGGTCAAATCAGAGCTTTGGGGAGTTGGATCCTCAACCTAAGTTCGATGAGGATTTAACCCTATCCTTACTACTCCGATTTTAGGCTTTAAGCTTTATGGAAGTGGTAAAAACCACTGTTTTAAGGATCATGTTGCATAATAGGATAGACATGAAATACTTCTTTCGCCTGACCTTTTCTTCCAAGCAAGGTTTTGATCATTTTGCTCAAGATCCTTTTTAATGTGTATAAAATGTGCTTGGTTCTAGATATCTCGGGCCTCGGTTCCCAACCTTAGGATTTTTTCTTATTTATGTTATAGCATAACCCTAAGAGGATTTGACACACTTTAATGATTTGTATCTGAAATGCATATGCAACTAAGATGGCATGTATATGCAAAGTGAGATGTAATATGAATGCATTGCCCTTTGAATTGCAGATGGAGTATTGCCATAAAAAATATAAAACTGACTACTTCATGCACCACAAGTTTCAAACGATATTATTAAACTTGTTTGTGTTTCTTGCGGAGCTTTCTACAACATAATTCCAATGTTCCATATTTCCCTGATCTAAAGCATAAGTTAGCATCTCAAGACAACTTTTTCATCATTTTTTTTTTTTTTATAGACAAACAAAACATGTCAAATAAACACACAACTTAAATAATAAAAAGAAACAAAAACTTGAAAATTCATACCAAAACAGAAAGATATAATTCCAATCTCCTACGACTTAAGGGCTAAAATAGTGCTTTAAAACATGCCCATTAACTGGTAACGTCAGATCCTTCCCGTCTAAAGTTCTTAATCTGAAGGTATTTTTCCCTAGGATTTCCGAAATCTGATAAGGGCCTAACCAAAGACAATCAAATTTTTGGTGATTTCCCTTCTCTTCATGTCTTTTATCCCATAGTAAGACCAAATCCGAGATTCTGAAGGATTTAATTTTAGCTCTTTTGTCAAACCATCTCTTAACAACCTCTTGGTGTTTACTCATGTGAAGCATAGCTTCTTCCCTTTTTTCATCAAGATGCAGTAAATGACTTAATCTAGCTTCAATGTGGTTATCTGTTCCCAAATATTCTTGCATGAAATGCAAGGTTTGCAGCTTCAAGTTTGCAGGAAAGATTGGGTCTTGCCCATAAACCAAATGATAGGGTGTGTTCCCTATTGATTCTTTTACTCTGGTCCTATCTCGCCCAAAGAGCAAACTTTAATCGGTCTGTGCCAATCTCGAGGGTTCTCTTCCAGTAATTTCTTAATGATATTCAACAAATTTTTGTTTGAGGATTCTGCCAAACCATTTCCTTGAGGGTAATAGTTAGATGCAAATTTTAAATTTACCCTATTGTCATATGCCCAATTTGCAAATTGAGTAGAGACAAAAGCTTTACCATTATCACTAACAATAGAATCGGGCATTCCGAATCTTGTTATGATGTGATCCTCGAGGAATTTTATTACAACATCTCGTAGTGGCATGTTTTGTAGGAACTGCTTCGTCCACCTTGTACAATAATCAGTAGTTGTTAGTATGAATTTATGGGAATCTAAAGAATTTGGGTTAATAACCCCAATGAAATCTAATCCCCATTGTGCGAATGGTCTCATCTCAACTACAGAGTTGTAATGGCATGGCTGCGTTTCTTTCTCTGTTGGCAGCTACTTGAAAAATGTGGCAAGATCTCACATGGGCATGTGCATCTTTAAAAATGTGAGGCCAATAGTATCCTGCTCTCAGGATTTGATGCGCTCGTGGCATTTGCCGCACCGTGGCCGGTTCCATATTTCCCATGAAATTTCTAGTGAACCTTGGCAGCTTCTACTTTATTCGGGCATCTCAAGTAGATCCCCTCATGATTTTTTCTCATAAGAACACCAGATCTAATCAGATAATTAATAGATTTAAGTCTTAAAGCCCTTCTTTGAGTGGAATTCAAATTGGATGGGCACTTACCGTTTAATAGAAAATGCACAATGTCAACATACCAGTCATCCTTAGAAATGTATTTTGCATTTGAATATTGGCATGTCATTTGCGGATTATTCTCAGCGATCGCCTTCACAAGTCCCTGTCCTCGAACTAGTTTCATAGGTTGGATTTCAAGATCAAATTCTTGGATGGTAGAAATCCATTTACCTCTTTTCTCACCTAGCTCGTTCTGTAAAAACATAGTCTTGACAGCAGGGTCAGGCACAATGGCAAAAACTCTGTTGTGCACAATGTAATGTCAAATTTTTTTACCGTTTTAAAAAGTGCGTACATCTGCTTATCGAGGATAGAATACCTCAATTGAGCATCTTTTAAAGGAGCACTTAAAAATGCTATGGGATTTTTTGCGCTATCCTCACCTTTCCGAGTCAAGACACTCGCAAAAGAGTGTTTCCGATGCGAAAGCATAAATATAGAAAGGTTTAGAATAGTCTGGACTTATGAGGGCAGGGGCTCTGGAAATGGCATCCTTAATGTTTTGAAAGGCCACCCTACTTTCCTCGTTCCATCTGACATCTACATCCTTCTTGAGCATCTTGTTCAACGGTTTGGCTATCTCAGTGAAGCTTGAAATAAACTTCCTCACAAAATTAATTTGCCCGAAGAAAGATCTCAACTCCTTTTTACTACCCGGGAGAGGCAAGTTTTGGATAGCTTCTATCCTTTCTGGGTCAATGGATATACCTTCTTTTGAAATGATGTGACCAAGTAGTCTTCCTTCTGTTACTCCAAAGATGCATTTTTTGGGATTTAAAGAAATTCCATGCTCTCTGCATCTTTGAAGAACCTTTTTCAAATCCTTGACATGGTCTTCTCTTTTCTTTGAAAATACTGGAATATCATCCACATACACAATGATACACTTGCCTATAAGCCCTTTGAATGCATAGTCCATGGCGCGTTGAAATGTTGCACCAGCATTTAACAGTCCAAACGACATTCTTCTGTAGGCAAATGTCCCCCATTTGGTTGTGAAGGCTGTTTTCATCCTGTCATTGGGATGAATAAGAATTTGGTTATATCCAGAATATCCATCAAGAAAAGACATCATTTCAGATCCATTCACTATTTGTAAAATTTCATCAATGGATGGCAATGGATAGTTATCCTTTTGAGAGGCCTTGTTAAGATTTCAAAAATCTATACATAGCCTAATCTCTCCGCTCTTCTTTCTTATCTGGAACGAGGTTAGCAACCCAGGTTGAGTGCCTAACAGGAAAAATAATCTTTGCTTCCAATAATCTCTTGACCTCCTTTTCTATTAAGGGCTCCAATAGCGGGTTAACAACTCGCTGTCTTTGTCTGAAAGGCTTGGAGTCCGGCTTTAGAGGGATGGTATGTGTAATGACGTTTTGGTTGTATGTTTTCAATTCGTTATAATTCCAAGCAATGCAATCCACGTAGTGTTTTAGTGCATGTATTATATTTTCTCTTTCTTCAACTGTACATGCCTTTGCGATGTACACTTCCCGTGGATTGTCTGCACTCCCTAGATTAATTAGATCACATGCATCTTTGGGGAGTGGAACCTTTTTTCCTTTTCTGGCCTTGTATCCCATATCGAACATTTTCTCCAATGAAACTATGTCTTTAGGTATTTTGTTGGATTGACATGTAGTTTCACTTTCGTTTTCTTCTTCTTGCCATCTTTGCTCCTCATCAATCACCTGGTTTTCAAAAATACCCGAGTTCGTGACAAATTTGAATATGTGTCTATCATTTTCAAAAACTTGGAAATTCTTGACATTATCAGGTATCGATGGACAAGGAACTAATTCGATGGAGAAATTTTTACACCTTTTTATATCAACTGGATTTAACATGCCTACGACGACTGCAAGAGAATCTGCTATGCGATTTCCTTTTCTAGAAATAAGGGCTATATTGAAAGCGTCGAATTCCTCAATGAGGTCCATTACCCTAGTTCTATAAAGGCTCAGTCTCTTATCATGGCATGTATATTGTCCTTTAATCTGTTTGACTACCAATTCAAAATCTCCCAATACTTTCAAGCATTTAACCTTTTTGCTCAACGCCAGTTGTAAACCAAAAATAAGTGCTTCATACTCTGCCATGTTATTAGTGCAAGGAAATTGCAATCTATAGGCAACCAATAATGGTTTACTTCCTGGACAAGTGAGCTCGACTCCAGCTCCTGCTCCTTGTTTTGATTTGGATCCATCAAACCTAAGCAACCATATGAAATTATTTCCCTCAAGAGAGCTACCATGAAATGTTTCCCCTTTAGGCTCTTCAGTAGCTTCTTCAACATCAAATGCATAAACCCCCAACTCTGGTTCAGAAAACTGAACTTCATTTGGCTTATTAAATTTTGTTATGATTTCCTTAAGCCTCGGTTCATTTTCTACTCTGATTTGATTCGCGATTCCTTTCCAGGGTAGCCACATATGTGAGCAATCGGTTGAAAAATAGTCATTCAAAGTTTTCATCCAATCCCTTGCAAGTAGCATTCCATATCTACTTGGGATATTAACAACCAGAATGTCGACCACTTGTTGGACCCTGGGTTCAGAATTTAGTTGAATTTTGACATCATATAGGGTCCCTACCACATTTACCTCAGATCGGTCCAATTGCAAAACCTTGCATTTGGATGAAACAGGCTGTAGGCCTAGCATTTGACATATCTCTGAAGGCATGAGATTGCTCGTGGCACCCGTGTCTACCAAACAATTATGCAAATTCTTACCAGCAATTCTCAGAGTCAATAAAAATGGTGGGACATCCCGTCTCTCCTTTCATAAAATCAAATGAGACTCAACTTCCTTTCCCTTCCATACTTGATTAGGTGAGTCCAGAGCCTTTATCAATGCTTCTTTTTGGCCAGGCAACCTGGCCGCCTCTAAAAATGAAAGGCTCGACTTAGATTTCCTTAAATCCTCCACTATGTCATATGTTGACCTCTCAAGTTTAACTACCTTTTGCGTGTCATTAGACGTTTCTCTTCTAAGTGGAGGAGGAGGATTATTATCCGCCTTAGTATCCGGAGGAAGGATAGAGTTGTTGGGTGGAGTTGATGATGTTTTAGGGGCTTTGAATTTACTTCTCAAATGATATCCGTGATTCCCCTTTCTAAACTCTCGAAAAGCTTGCACCTCCTGTTCCAAAATTTCATCTTCCTCTTCCTCACTCTCACCTTCTTGACGGTATAAAGTTTCCACCACCATAATGTTGTCATCTTGATGTTGGGGTGGACCATCATTTGGCACAAGTTCCAGGTCATCTACTTGGGCTTGGAGACAATGAGTGTATCTTGCGATTTCAGGACAATTCCTCTCATTGTGCTCCTTTGTATTGTGCAATCTGCACCCCTTTTCCCATGCAAAATCAGAAATATTCAGAAGGGAACTGGATTGACTAGGTCCTGCAGAAGTATCTAGTTGATTGGCAATGGGGGCAGGTACGCCTCCATTGTTTGGCTTCGTGTTCCAATGTCTCCCTCTATTGTTAAAATTTTGACTTGGGTGAGGGGCATGGGACTCATACTTCTATTTTTGGACCATGTCGTTACTCAATTTGTGAACAATCCTTTTGAGCTCCTCAACATCCGAATAAATCTCTTTCGGAGGAGGTACATTATTGTTAGTTCCCATGGGGTTTGCATAATTCGTGGGATCTTGATTTAACATTGGAATCGGATTCTGAGGAACTTGGTTTGTGTATGGATTTACACTTTGGATCGGAGTTGGATTTGGGAAAGGAACTATAGCCTGAGAATTAACTTGGCTGGTTCCTTGCATAGTCGGTTGACTATTCTGCAAAAATGCAGGAACGGGTGGAATGGATGTGATCGGTTGGATCGGAATGGGTGCATAGGCAGGTGTTGGTGGATATGGTTGTTGATATGGGAAAGCATTCATGTTTGGCATTTGTGGTGCCATGATTTGATTGGTCATAGGAGCTTGACCATATGGACCATATTGTCCCATCATAGGCATCTGGGGAAACCCATAGCCTTGTGGTGTCATTTGTTGCTCGATGGTCATAGCTTCATTGTAAGCTAAGGCGAGCATGGTGACTTGAGGATTTTGCCTGGCAAACATCGTTGTCATCGGATCCAATGCCCCAAAATAGATTTGTAAAGCTACTGTGGGGTCTATGGCAAAATGCCGAACTGCTCTATTATAACATTTTTGGAATCTCTGATTAAAGGTTCTGATTGGTTCACCCTGGCCCCTTTTGCATGTAATAAATTGATTGTAGATGGTTGCGGGATCCAAAGGTGACCTAAACTGATTGACAAAGGTATTCTCCATTTGTGTCCATGAAGTGATCGAGCCAGTAGGTAGGCATATATACCATTCATAGGCTACTGGATCTAGGCTCATGGGAAAAAGTCTGCAAGCCACATCTTCATGTTGGACTTGCAACCTTATCAAAACATCCCTATAGGCCTGGATATGCTCCTCTGCGGTCCTTGGGCCATCTGGTTTATATTTGGGCAAGAATATTTCTATGTTCTTAGGGATTTCATGGATATCCCCTGCAATATTCAAAGGGATATTATTAGCTCCGTACCAAGGAGCTGCTGGAGGTTGGGCCATATGATTTAAGATTGATGAGGATAACCCTACAAGCATGGTGGAAATGGTACTGACAATAGGTACACTGGTGGCAATTGATACCACCGGTGTAGGTCCGCTCGGTGCTTCTAAAACAAAGAGGTCTTCTATGACAAGGTTGTCTGATGGGTTCACAGCTTGCTTGGTTTTATTTCTTGGAGTCTTACAAGTGAGTGTAAGGTCATGAAATATGGTTTCCCTAGTTGTTCTGGACCTAGTTGCGATCCGACGCGGTGGGTCCAACTTGCCTGACGAAACTCTCGGTACCTCCAAGAGAATCTGCAACACAACAAAAAATGCTGCAGTTATAACCATTACTGAGATTGAAAGAATAACATTAAATCAAAACACATTATTTTTGTATGAACAATCAAACAACGTTAGAACGATGTATATGAATTTCTTAACAAAATCGAATAAAGTAAACCAATTCAAGCCCTCCTTCTAGCGCCAATCTGTTGAGTGGTATTTTCACCCGATTGTGAAAACACACTCTCCGATAGGATTTGAGTTCCAAATCCTCTACTTGCAAAGAAATTGTAAATAATTTCTCCAAGGTCTCCGCTATATTAGCATTTGGTATAAATGATAATATTCAATTTGAATGCTTGGAATACCTTAGTGGTTGCAAGTAACTGTTAACAAGGGGCACTGTGGTTTATTTTATTCTGAAATTGTAATGATTGTTCATTTAATCAGAATGAACTCAATGTGAATTAATCTTAATGATGAAATTATTTTATTTTTGATTTCGGTAAATTTTCAAGTATTTTATTTTAATGATTGTAAATTAAACTAAGGTTAAACTTTCGAGAAAATAAAAATGCAGAGAATTTGAAGAAATGAAAATAAAATGCAAAGAGACTAAAACTAAAGTACATTCAGAGTGTTACGATTCCTATTTTGACAAAACCGAAGATAATGAGGTTTTCTGCATACAACCTAACCTATTGAACCTGCAAACTCGCACAATCCAGATAAGTTAGGTGCTGGTTTCTGGGATTTTAACTGTGATTTTCAGATTTAGACATTCGCATGAAGCAACCAAGAAAACTTGCATTAAACTTCACCTATAAGCCTAAAGATCTGAAAAGGGGAAAAATGAACATTAAATCTAGCATGCAGAAAATAACTCCTTCTTTCTTGTCAATGAGATGCAACTCTCTGTAATTCTGTATTAAAAATAATGTATCAGTTTACAAGAACAGAATGTTTCAGTTTTAACAAAACCAGACAAAGTGGAGGAAAACGCTCCAAAAGCGAGCCCAGAATGGCCTATCACCTTCAGCTCTGCAACTCTGCCCGCAACAGTTTTTGACCCCTGTACCTATCCTATGCTTCTGCTTTTAAACTTTTTGGTGTGGTTCTCTATTTCGCTCGGTGACGCTTCGTTTCATTTCCCAGACTGCATCATTTCGTCTTCCCCGCCTCTTCATTGTCTTTGACTTTCTGCTCGGATGTCGAACGTTTGATCTTCTCTGTGAACTGTAACTGCTAGTCCTGAAGCGTTACACCATAGTCCTGACATCTTCGTGCCACGTGTTCTATGCCTTCCCTATATAATCTGTAACGGCCCGTCGTGAAAACCAACAAAAATAGCATGTCGCGATATCGCGACATTTTTATGTCGACAGCTCGGCTCTTCCACTTTTATCGCGAAAATAAGACATGTCGCGATATCGCGACATTTTATGCCTTTAGTCACAAGAATACAAATATGTCACGATATCGCGACACTTTTCATTTTGGCCGCTTTGACCGCGATTTCACGACATGTAGCGATATCGCGACGTTTTTCATCTACATTCACTTTGGCTGCTCTCGGTCATGAAAACGTGACATGTCGCGATATGCTGACACATTCTTTCATTTACTCCTTCCTCTCTTTGCAGCCACGAAAACCTGACATGTCGCGATGTCACGCCATTTTTTTTCCTTGCGCTTCATTTCATCTTCGGGTCGTGAAAATGCAACATGTCGCGATATCGCGACAATTTTCTTTTCTGGCCGCGACGGAGCAACATGTCGCGATATCATGACAACTTTTCATTTCTGGCCGCGACGGAGCAACATGTCGCGATATCGCGACAACTTTGCATTGACTTTTCTTGCTACCTTTGACCGCGATTTCATGACATGTCGCGATATCGTGACATTTTTCACTTTGTCTTTCTCTATCCTCCTTGACCCATGATAACATGACATGTCGTGATATCGTGACATTTTCGATCAACACTTCTTCCTGCCTGCTTTGACCGTGATTTCATGACAAGTCGTGAAAACATGACATGTCGCGATATCGTGACATTTTTGGCATCTTGTTCTGTTTGACCGCTTTGATCGCGATTTCACAACACGTCGCGATATCGTGACATTTTCTCATCATGTTGCATTCTGTTGCTCTTAGCCGTGAAAATGCGACATGTCACGAAATCGTGACACTTTTTCGTTCCACTGTACTTCGCTTGTCTGAGCCGCGAAAACGCGACATGTCGCGATATCATGACAATTTTATTTTTTAGCCGCGACGGAGAAACATGTCGCGATATCGCGACACTTTTTATTTTTGGCTTTTCTTTGCTCTTTTAACATCTGGGCCACTGCAACCTTCTTGGAAAGTGTGCAAAAAAGGTGGGTCCCCAATTTTGGGGTGTGTTGTGGAGCAGCCACAACACCTCAAGATAAGAGCAACCAAGAACATCAATGATTGTAGTAGAAGTGGTAAACCTTGTATGGAGTACAAGTAGTTCTTTAGCTTGTATTAATGGAGTGATCATTACCTCCATATTGCATTGTATTTTTATCACTTTCTATTTATAGTATATTTTAGTCATATTACAAAATTATTTTCTTTTATATTTTTTACATATTATTAGGACATGTGATAGATCTCTCCCATTGTATATATCCTCAAAAGCTAACAGTGGTATCAGATCCATGGTGAATCGAGATAAGATTAGGGAGAGTCACAATTACTACTCTTGGTCTACATATTTTCAAATTAGATCTATCATTGTGCATTGCTATATACAAATGCTACCATTAGGAATCAATTGATAGAAAGAGCCACAATAGTCAATAGGATTAGAGAGAATCACAAGAAATATTGAAAGGACTAAAATAAATCTCAGTTATAGAAATTATGATATTACATTTGGCTAGAATCTTTCCATAGAGTTGTAAAAAAACTCATGAAGACTAGGACTCAACATTCATTCCACTATTTTGACCGATCAACTAGTGAATATTATTTCTCCATAATTATAAATTCTTCTGTCCCATTTTCTAACAACTTGTTGCAGGAAAAGAAGATTCTAGAAAAATGTTGGGAAGCTTCCTACAAGATATTTCAGAAGAATATTTTCTTAGAATCATTCCAGCACTTGCAATAATAAGGAGAAGACTGAAGATTTCAAAGATCTAGAAAAAGGTCCCATTACAAGAGTTGCATTCCTATAGACTGCAGAAGTGAAGAAAATATCATAGTTACCTTATAGTAGACTCTAGGAAGAAAAGAATCTAGAAGATGAGTCAAGGAGAATATAGGATATTGGTGATATCCATAAATACCTATAGAGTGCAGAAGTTGAAAATGTTACATAAGCCTTGATCTAGAAGAAAAGTCCAAAGAAGCCTTGTTCCAAAAAAGAAGGCCATAGAAGCCTTAATTTTGAAGAAAAATTCTGAGAATAATTCCTGATTCAAAATAAAAGTTCTTGATTTAGAAGAAGACTCTAGAGAAGAGTTCCTAAAGAAGACTCTAGAGAAGAGTCTGTAAAATAGGAGATTGGTTATCTCCATTAAAGCCTAAAAATTGCAAAAGAAAAGAAGGACCAACAAAGGTCCAATTCCATAATCCAAAAGTAGTAAATTTTAGAGATCCGAGAAGAAGATCTCATCACCAACACTTCCAAAAAATAGAAGGTTAAATAAAAGGTATCAGTTGGAAGACCAGAGAAAATGTAATATAGAAGACCTTGGAGAGATATCAAGAAAGAAAATAAGAAGGCTTGGAGAGCTTTATTGTAGAGCTAGTAGAAGCATTATTAAAAGAGTTCCTAGGAGAACTCATTGGAGAAATCCACTACCAAGGAGAAGTTCTTGATAGTGAAGGACTTGGGATAATTATCGCCATCCGAAAACAAGCCCAAGAGAAGAAGAATTTTGAAAGGAGTGCCAAATCTAGAAGAAAAATCTAGTGAAGACCTCAAGATATTCAAAATCTTGAGAAGAAGAAGATCATGTTTGAAGTTAGAATTCGAAAAGAAGATTGAAGGAGGATTTAGATAGAAGAAGCCTACCAAATCCAGGAGATTTGGAGATTACCTCTTATTGGAAGAAGGTACAATTTAGAGAAATAAGTTATTTGAATCTACACCAAAAGATTGAAGATCACTGGAAGGAATAAGCCACCAAAATGTAGGCTCAACACAGAAAGTTCAAGACCATAGTTTGGTGAAGCAAGAAGTTGTTTTGGACAGCCAACAAGAAGCTATGAATTCATCCATTACAAGACAAAAACTTGGTGAATCAAAACACCAAGATCTAAATCTACTACAGAAGCCATTAAAAGGTAAGAAAATTGGGTGCAATTAGTTGAACTTCAAATTAGGGTTCATTATCAAATTTCATTAAGCACCATATTTAGATTAGAGTTGCAAAGGAGAAAGGATCATATTATAGTCTTCAAGAAAGTGCAAAAATGAAAATTCATTTTAAGGATATATTTTCACATTAAATAGGATTTAGATATTTTTCGAAAGAAAGAAAATTATCACCTACCTATTATCTATCTAGAAATAAAGAATATTACATCCTAAAATATTGATTGTAGTGAAAAATTGCAAAATACTCATTAAGGGTTCATCATAGATTACTCTTAAAAGTTGTAGAAGATTATTAAGTGCATTTAGAAATTATTTTGAAAGAGTTTATTTACAAGAGCAATAAGGTGAGATTATCATTACCATTAAAGTGCATTTTTAATTCATTTGCACTATACTAGTTGATATTTAACTAGTTACTCTCAAAAGGTTAGTTTGTGTTGTTAAAGGAACAAAACTAGCACAAAATCTATAGCATTTCATGGTCAAAAGAAGCCACCAATACAGATCAAAATGTGAAGAAGGAAACCACCATTAAAGTCCTTGAAGGAAGCCTCAAATTGAGACTTGGTGAGTCTCAATATTTAAGGAAAATAATAGGATTTCATATAAGTGCAAAGTGCAGAAATCCTTAAGAACCAACATTATCTTGGCTTAAATATCATTAGAATATCCAAGGAAGAAAGAAGTTGCCTCATAAAAATCAAGAAAGTATTTCAAAAAGGTCCTTTATATTGGTTCAAATCTAACTATTACACAACACCTCTTTTGTCCCTTCAAAAGGATAAAAGCATTTCTATTTACAAGTAGTAGCATGACCATAATATTTAGCAGGTATTAGAGCAAAGTTTGAGCAAGAGAAAAGAGCTACCGAAGAGTGCATACTTCATAGAAATCAAGGTGTTTAAAAATATCATTTCTCCACATCCAATCCAACCCTAAAAGCAAGTGTATCACCTGTAACATTGAAGCCATTACAAGAGGCTATTATCATTCAAATTTGCATAAGACAACATACAAAAGGAGATCATATACATTAGAAAGAACTACCAAGCTAAGTAGAAAATGGCTATTTCAAAAGCTACAAAACAATGCCATCAATCAGATACTAAAAAGGATACATAAACAACATACTATAAGCATCAATATAGAAAGGGAAAAGTGTTATACCCAAGACCATTACTTGTAGAGAAAAATCAATAGAAAGAAACACATAAGCTACCATATAACCTTAATTAGGAATACCATAGAATCATGGAGTATTACAACTAGAGCCACCCATTATCCTCATCAAGACAACATGTGAATAGAGAAGAGGAGATGCTTACATTTCACGAAACATATCAAGCCAACATATAATAAAAAGATATAGGGCTACAACACTCATCCTTGGAGCATTAGGAGAAAGGCTACGTGCACAAGATATGAGTGCCACTTGGCACAAAAGTTTTAAGCACCCAATATTCATGAATAATACAGTGCTCATATAAAAGGAGTTACAATTATTTGGAGGTTACCACCAAACTTATCATTGCATACAGATATGTTGGAACACCAACGTCTATTCTATAACCACTCAGGTAAAAATTTGAAAGCATGAGATTTCGGAAGTTTTGGAAAGGAAAACTATTTCGATACATTCAAAATTAGACTAACGCTTAAGTCCTAACATGTGAAGTGCATTGAACAAAAGAGGCAAATTGATTGAAATGAGATACAAGAATTTAGACAAGTCACAGCCCTTTTATTAAACTCTTTAACCTCGGTTACAAAATCACCTCCTCCCTTCTTAGGGGTTAGGAGCGTTAAATAAATTTGATTACAATTGTGATCAATAATCCTTCTTTCGCATGCCCACATTTGAAATGGGTGGGCCAAAGTGTTGCCGCCGCTTATGCTGATAAATCCTTGCTTCTCGCTGCTTATCCTGTGTTCAGAGACACAATGACGTTGTTAGTAGCACCTGTTGCAAAGAAGAAGAACTTGTTCTCTAAAAATGATAAAAGATACATGTAAAATATTAGCTAAATCGATGAGTAAAATGATTTTAAACGACCTGCATGTTTGACAAAAACCATAAAACTTTACTAGAGGGCCACTGCCATTGAAACAGTCAGCCAATCTGCATTCAACTAACAAAAAGCATAGAACGTAAAGCCTGATAATATTCGATAAATGTCTACTGCAATCCAGATTGTGAGCTATCTAAATAGTGTAGAACGTAAAGCATGATAATATTCGATAAATGTCTACTGCAATCCAGATTGTGAGCTATCTAAACAACGTAGAACGTAAAGCATGATAATATTCGATAAATGTCTACTGCAATCCAGATTGTGAGCTATCTAAACAACGTAGAACATAATGCAGGATAATCAAGCAATAAAAGAATAGACTAAAATGAAACTAACAAAAAGTGTGGGGTGCCCAAGCGGGCCGTCCCCATTAGAACATGATTTCGACGCCAATCCACTAGGGATAGGCCCAAAAAATCTTAGGTTGAATTGTCGACAAATTGATGGATTAATGTGATCAAATGTCTGGTTCTAAGGTCCGGATTCACCCTTCCAATATCCACCCGATAACCTCTCTTGCAAAAGAGATTAAGGATGTAAAAGAGATGAATCGAAAAGAGGTGCAATAGGGTGTTCAGTTTGGCAGCACTTCGTTACTTAAAAATTTCTACCAACTCCTCTTTTGGGTGGGAAAGTCCACCATTTTATAGACCCAGGGGGTCTCTTTGGAGGGTCATGCAAGGATGCCACGTGGCGGCCATGCCTTCCCAAGAGGGAGGAGACTCCTCCTTGACTTGTGCTTCCATGACTGCCTTTGTGACAGTCCTCTAACTGCCAATCTGCCCACCTACGTGCGCCTGCACGATAGGAGGCAATAATTGATTGTCTCTGGATGCTACTCGTTTAATGTCTACTTTTATTGGTTTAAATTCTGCCTTTGATTGGTTTAAAGTCTTCCCAGGCGTAAAGACGGGAGTTTGTCGCGATATCGCGACGTCGCGATATCGTGACGTCGCGATATCGCGACACCTAAGCCTTAGGTTTCCTTTTGGCCTTTAGTGTCACGATTTCGCGACGTCGTGAAATTGCGATGTCGCGATTTTGTGACACTTCTGGCAAAGGCTCTCTTTTGGCCTTTGGTGTCGCGATATCGCGACGTCGCGATATCGCGACACTTCTGGCAAAGGCTCTCTTTTGGCCTTTGGTGTCGCGATATCGCGACGTCGCGATATCGCGACACCTAAGCCTTAGGTTTCCTTTTGGCCTTTAGTGTCGCGATTTCGAGACGTCACGAAATCGTGACGTCGTGATTTCGTGACACTTCTGGCAAAGGCTCTCTTTTGGCCTTTGGTGTCGTGATTTCGCGACGTCGTGAAATCGCGACGTCACAATTTCACGACACTTCTGGCAAAGGATTTCTTTTGATTTTTGCCTTGTTTAAAATGACCAACTTCTGTCTGGAAATAAAACAATATTGCGACACTAAGAAGAAGCCAGGGTGCAAAGGCATATTTGAAGCAGAATGTCTGGAGGTGCAAAATTACTTTTTGACCTTCTAAAACTGCTGTGAAAGTGGCTAGGACCATTGTTTGACCTCTGAGGGCTGCCCTGAAGGCTGTGTGTGTCAATGCGATCAGTGTTTGTAGTCACATAATCGGATTGGTGTCATTTTTGTGTCTAAAGATGCCCCTTTTTGGGAAGCACTGCGGGTGACACAATGCTAAGCAAAAATAGATAACCAAAGCACTAATGATTAGGGTTTCTCAGTAACCTGACCAACTTGTGATGCCCCAAGTATGGAAAGGGCATGCATTCTTGAATCCTTGCTTTTGACGAGCTAAGGAATTTGATTTCAAGTATTAACCTATTTTGGTGAGGTGTGACTTGAGCTTGAACATTGATCAGTCATGAATAGGCAAAGGGCGCAACCTTTTGTCCCCGGGGGAACCTTGTTTTCATGCTTCGGGAATGCCAAGTGTTTGATCAATTTGTGATTATTGCTTGTTTACTGCCCCAAGCAGGAGCGTAATTGTCTTTGTCAATGATTCTTCGAATGCATGTCATTTCCTTGATTGGGTATGTGTTTGTTGATTGGTGACTAAGTGTGACTACCCCCTCAAGCGACGAATCGATGAGGGAATGACCTTCATGAGAAAAGCGACGAGTCGCTTGACCCGAGGTGACTTAGGTTAGGGTGCCTTCAGATGTTTAGCATTGAATGTGTGTGCAGTTTTTCGACATTTAGACCTATTTTTGGTGGGTGTTAACCCTTTTGGTGATGCCATAATGGGGTGAAATCGTCGAGAACCCGTCTTCCCGTGGAGCGGTCCGGCTATGGTAGCCTTCTTGGGGAAGTAGGAGAGTGACAATTTGAGCCCCGACATCGATTTTCTATGCCAAGAGGTTAAGTGCAAGAGCACTTGTGTCCGGCAATGCTTATTGCTATGTTTTTGTGTTGCATTTTTGTGATGTTTTTGTTGTTTTGATTTTCTTGATTTGTGTATATGTCATGATTTTATGTTATGCACAATGATTGATGTTGATGGATGCATGCTACTTTATATTGATGTATGCATATGGTATGATAAATGCAAATGTTGTTGATATATATGTGATATGCAAAATGTAATGGATGAAATGAATTTGTGTTGTTTGGTTAGGGCACTATAGACTATTTAGGACTTTGTGATTTTGTTTTTATGCGATTGCTATAGTGGATGACTTTGCTTTTGTGCATGTGGTATTTTGTGTATTTCCTGATGATAATGTGATGATGAAAAGTAGCGCAGTGGGTTAAAAAATTGTAGCTAAGGTTTTCTGAGACTCAGATGGTTTTAACTCACTAGCCACGATTGTACTTTATCTTACAAGACTTTTGAACAAGGTATGAATCGGACTTGTTTTTGACCAAGCTATTTCACATCCCTGTGTGTGCAATTGAGTTCATTTATGTGGTATTTGTCAGGATACCGCTAGTGCCAGATGGGCTTTCAACCGAACCTGTACTGAGGATCACCTAATTAGCTCCACTAACTCCTTTGTTGTATTTAGTTAGATTAATCTATGGTGTTATCCAGGATACCATAAGTTAGCTCATCCTTATGCAAACATTGGTCTGCACACATGCAAAGCGAATGTGACAGACATATCATCATGCGGGTAGGATACCACCATTGCCAGATAGGTTGTCAACCAAACTTGTAATGAGGATCACCTAAATGGTTTTTGAATGCTGAGAATTCCAGGGATTCAAGTTCAGGATATTTGTTGGCTGAATGATTTAGAAAGTTGCTCGTCTATATAGTGATGAAAATCACTGTTTATTTTCTATTAATTCTTTTTGAGCGAGGATTTTGAATAGTGGTGATAACCACTGTTATTTGATTTTTGTATTTTGAGTATTGTGAGTTTGGGCTTGTGAGTGGCCTTGATCCTTGTGGCCTTGGGGACGACTACGCATCCTTTGCAGGGACGTGTAGTACGAATCCTTACGACATTGGGAACCAAGGGGGTGATGGAGATTATGGAGTAAGGGCATTGATTTGTTAGGCCTTGGGGATGACTACCCATCCTGGTTAGGGGCGGATAGTACGAATCCTTACAACTTGGAGACCAAAGGTGAATGGAAAGTGTTAGGATGATGATTTGTTGGAATTTTGTTCGTGAATGGCATTGATCCTTTTAGGTCTTGGGGATGACTACCCATCCTTGGCAAGGACGTGTAGTACAAATCCTTACAACTTTGGGAACCAACTATGATTGGGATTTGGTAGTGGTAAAAACCACTATTTATTAAGGTGAATGGGTAGGAAAGAGCTCGTCCTTTTGTTAATTCTCAGCATTCTAGAACCATTCGCACAGGGGGATGAGCAAGATAACCGTTTCACTTATGGTGACCTGGATTACTATGCAGGTTTCATCTTTCGTTCACACAACTTGGGAATTTTTATGTGTTGTAATTTGTGTTGGGATGCTACGTAACAAGGTGTATTTCAAGTGTAACTCTACCTTCATAAAATCTATCTGACTCGGTACCTTACGTAGCTAAAGAGCAAAATGATGACTGAATTACGAAAACTCTTGATACATTAAAATACCACTAACTCTAGTGTGGTAAAAAGCAATGCATGGTGTTTTTTTTTTTTTTGTAAAATGGAACAGTGTGGAACAAGATGGACTAGCAGAGCAATTACAACCTATGGTGCCTTTGACTCGTATGACCACAAATATGCAATGTATGGATGCAATGCTTTATTGCAGACTATGTATTTTTGTATTTTTGATGGATTGATTTTTGTGAATATGAAGATGAGGTGCAAGAAGAGCTCTCTATTGATGAATTTGAGTATGCCTAGAAATGAGATGCAAAATTTTTTTTGTGTTGTTTTTGATGATTTTTGAATTTTAACTTTTCTTATTTTTGACCAAGCGATTGTGGAAATCCTTGGAGCATTTTGGGATTGACCAAGCGATTTTAGGGATCCTTGGAGCATTTTTGGGATTGACCAAGCGATTATAGAATCCTTGGAGCATTTTTGGGATTGACCAAGCAATTATAGAATCCTTGGAGCATTTTTGGGATTTGACCAAGCGATTATAGAATCCTTGGAGCATTTTTGGGATTTGACCAAGCGATTTTAGAGATCCTTGGAGCATTTTTGGGATTTGACCAAGCGATTGCAGAGATCCTTGGAGCATTTTTGGGATTTGACCAAGTGATTGCAATAATCCTTGGAGCATTTTTGGGATTGACCAAGCGATTATAGAATCCTTGGAGCATTTTTGGGATTTGACCAAGCGATTTTAGAGATCCTTGGAGCATTTTTGGGATTTGACCAAGCGATTGTGATAATCCTTGGAGCATTTTTGGGATTGACCAAGTGATTTTAGAGATCCTTGGAGCATTTTTGGGATTTGACCAAGCGATTGCAATAATCCTTGGAGCATTTTGAGGTTTTGACTAAGCAATTGCGATAATCCTTGGAGCTTTTTGGGGTTTGACCAAGTGATTGCGATAATCCTTGGAACTTTTTGGGGTGACCAAGTGATTGTGATAATCCTTGGAGATTTTGGGGTGACCAAGTGATTGTGATAATCCTTGGAGCTTTTGGGGTGACCAAGTGATTGCGATAATCCTTGGAGCTTTTGGGTTTTGACCAAGCGATTGCAATAATCCTTGGAGCTTTTGGCTTGCTCTTCAGGGGATAGATGTACCCCCAGCTTGAGAATCTATGGATTCATTGGATCTATGCCGATATCTATGTCAGTCATCTCCTCGAATGACATGTGGGATCCGTCCTCCAACTGATGTGGAGTCAGGATCAAATGGATATCATTAGCTGAATTTAGATCTACGTTGGGAACCTCGGGTTGCTCTTTAGCCTAAAAGATATCCTGAGTTGTCCCTGGGGTAAAATGAGGCATCTTACCGAAAGGCCAGTACTATGATGGTGATAAAGTTGAATTGAAACGATCCTAATCAATGGCATCTGTGTCTAGATGCAATGACCATGCTGGATCGGCCGGATTGCGGATGGGTGTGGTCAAATCAATGGAGATCATGTGGATGGAATGAATTTGGTCTCCATTACCATGGGTATGATAACTTGAATCTTCTGGATGCTCCCTATACTCTGGATCTGGCTCTAGGGGAACGGGCATGAACGGATCGGCCCTATGTGCTAATAGGAGGACAGGGTCTTCCCTTGGCACTGATGTCATTATAGGGTCTCGGGGTGGACGGTGCTCATCATGGATTTGGAGCCATGGATCCAACACTTGGTCCCACCCTACTGGGTCTACATACCACTCATGCCCTAACCTTATGCCTAATTGTCCCATCAGATCTTCATGAGTTAAAGGGCGATTGTGCCATCGCGCATGATTAAGATAGTCCATCTCAGTTTCATCTTCTGAATTACTGTCGGAGATCCAAACATGTTCATTTTCTTCAACCATTGCTTGCGACATTAAGGGTTCACCTTGTTCCAACAAATTAATCTGGTCCCATTGCGGTTGTTCCACTTTTGGTGGAGGGACCTGATTCTCTTGACACTATATTGGCTCAACTGGAACCTCTAAAGGGAACAGTTTCAAAAAGATTTTTGGACACCGTTTATGTTATCTTTGGGAATTAGTGTCTGAACTTTCGCCTCTCTCTAGCAAAGGAGAGGGATTACTGATGTTACCAAGGGTGTTTGTTGACCATGGGAGGTAATCTCCCAATGTATATTCTGTATTTGGGTTGGCATAAGGATCTGATGCCAATCCCCCCTTGTTGCCTATTCCTAGGCCTTGCATGTTTTCCACCAAGATGTCTAAGGGCAGGGGGTGGTTGAACCCTACTCCCGACTTATCATATGGCATTTGGTATCTTGGTTGGCAAAGGACACGCATCCCTTGCTCATATCTGCCTAGCCCGTATCCATGCCAATTGCATTGGCCGAGATATCTCAGAGCGAAGTCCGGGTTTGACAGATAATTGATATTTTCAGCAAAAGGCTCTTCATCTTCGTCCTTTTTCTTGCATGGTTCAACACCATGATCAAGGCCCCCATACACAAAATTTGTCTAGTTTGGTGGGTAGCCTAGAGGAACAACTGTTCCTATGGGAAGGCGAGGTCTCCCCATGTCCTGTACTGATTCTAATGCGGGCGTTGCCACAACATTCTACACTAGATACTCCCCCAGGCCCGTACTGGCCATTTCGACAGTGATTGTTGATGCTTGGGAGGGAGGGAATGGGAGGCCTTCCTGAGTCCATTCCATGTTTGGTGGGTTAGGAGTCTCAGCTTTCATTGTGCTAGGTGTTTCTTCTGTTGATACTATTGATATTGTTGGCAACCCCTCTTCTAGGGGCTGAGCCTCTTCCAGGATCTGTTTTCCCTTGTCCTTCTGTTTAGCCATGACAGGTGGTGTTGGTAGTGAAGGAGTAGATGATGAAGACTCACCTGGCTGGGATTTTGATGTTTTGGTCACCAGTGGTGCCTGCGGTATTGGACCCTGTTTAGATGGATTTAACTGGAAATCCAAATGCATTGAAGGGAGGGTCGATTGAGGCATTAATTGCATCGCATTGCAATACTTGAAGGGTTCTAAGTCCATCGGGACTACGTGAACTTCTCCTTCAAATGCATACTTTAGACACTGGTGAGCGATCGAAGGGACACACTTCATGTCCCTGATCCATGGCCGCCCTAGCAGTATGTTGTAAGCCATCTCACCTTCCAAAACATGGCACAATGTTGGTATTGTCTTTTGTCCTACCTAGACAGGCAGAACAATTGTGCCGACTGTCGAGCATATTGCATCGTTGAATGCTCGCAGTGTGTATGTGGAAGCCGTGATATGAGAGGCTGGTAGCTTCAGATGTTTTAATGCTGCAGTGGTAATGATGTTACTGGATGAGCTAGTATCTACCAACACTCTCTTGTACGGGATCCCGTTGACCCGTGCGATAACGTGCAGGGGTGGATCTGCCATGTCATTCGATATTGTTTTAACTTCATCCTCTCTGAAGGTAATGAACGACTCCGTACATCGTTTCACATGTCCCACGAAGTTATTGAAAGAATTAGCTTCGTGAGGCTGTAACTCGATGGTTTTCAAAATTTCCATAAGAGCTTCTCTATGGGGTGCTGACTGTTGAATAAGCTCGTAAATGGAAAGCCTAGCCGATGTGGTCCGCAAACTCTGCGTGAGTTTGGTCCGTATCATGACCTCGGGTCTAGGCGGAGGCAACTGCATAGGGCGTTGTTGAGGTTGCGACGTTGTTGGAACTTCCCTTGTAGCTACCTCGAGGGCAACTCCTGGGTACTTTTTGTTCCTGGTCACTATGCTGATCATTCCCACAAATCCTTGCATGGGAAGATTCTGTCACACCTCATTGACTTGAAGAGGTTTTGCCCGTGCCTCGTGGGCAGGCAAAGGGTCCTTGAATACCCCCATATATTGATTATTTGGCGCTATGGGGTTGTCCACGACCAATGTTTTGTTATCGATCAAATCTTGGATTAATCCCTTGAATTTCCAACATCCATTCAGGTCATGTCCCCTTCGCCTATGGAATCTACAATATAATTCCTCTCTGTATCCCTTAGGCTTGGGAGCATTAGGATCTACGGTTTGGATTTTTGGAAGGGTGACTAAATTTGCCGCTGACAAGCGGTCAAATAGGGAGTCCCTAGACTCCGCATAAGGGGTGAATTGTCGCCTAGGGCGACGCTGCTAATTTTGCTCCTATTTTTTATTATCTCTTTCATAACTAGGAGGCACTACCTGATAATTAGCCTTTTGGGGCTGTATTTCTTGTACAGGCTTGGGGACATTTATCGCAACTTGATTAACCGTAGCGGGTTGTGATTGCGTAGTCCCTGTCTTAGTGGTTTTGTTCCACTCTTTCTTTTTAGGCTTGGCGATTGCGCCCTCGCCTATTTTGATCTCTTCTATAACTCTGGCTTGCGCCAAAGCTTCTTCTAGGCTGGCGTATTGCTGCAGCAGCAATAGCCTAGAGATTGATTTTAGAAAACTCCATGCAAACATCTGTGTGAGGTCAGACATAGGGGGAAGGTAGGGTAGCTTAGAAAGCAAAGCCCTCCATCGATTCCCATATGCTGCCATTGTCTCTTCCTCATATTGCCTGAGGCTGGCCAGATCACTCAGTGATGCCTTCTTCTTTGTGTTGAAGGCAAAGCGTTCAAGAAACGCATCTACTAATTGATCTAGGTTGTTTATGTTGTGTTTTGGTAACTGTGTGAACCAATCCGAGGTAGGGCCCGTGAATGTGGTTATGAATGTCCTAAGCAACAATGCATCATTATCTTGAATGCCGAAGCATTGGCTCAGGAATCTTGTGACATGTTCTTGTGCATCCTCTTCACCTTTAAAGACTGCCAATTGAGGCAACTTGAAATGTTTGGGGTAAAGAGGTGTGGGCACTGAGGGATGCACTGGATGACTACGGAGTTGACATAACGTGGGCTTTTGATGCCTAGAAGCTTTTGTCTCCATAGACTCCAAATGCTCTAATAGCGCTTTGTATGCATCGAAAGATTTTATTTCTTCCTCTTTTGTTTGCTCCCGTTGTGAGTTATGGGAGACTGGAGGCCTATGGGGGGGTGGTCGAATGGCAGCCCTCCCGCCTTGATAGGGTGTTTCGGCCCATTCTATTTTTGGTTCATATTCCTCATGAACTTCCTGAGGAGTCTCTAGGCGAGACCTATGACCCTGAGTGAATCCCTGCTGAGGGTATCCATCATTGTTTTGGGGAGTGGCCTCCCTCTCGGGTCTATAAGGTCTCGGAGGCAAAGCTTGATGAGGTCGCGGAGACCTATCCTGCACCAAAGGGTTATGCCTCTCATATTGTTCTTCTTTTTGGGTGTGAGGGGTTGGCACCCTCTCAGGGAGTTTATAGCGCAACTCATCCGCTTCGCGCTGCATGCGCTCTTTATTAAGGCGGTATAAGTACTCTAACTCCTGATGACCTTGCTCAAGCTGCGTGATTCGGGCTTGGCGGGTGGCATGTCTGGCGACTGTCGGGTCAATTTGGTCCACCCTATTTTGCTCAAGAGGTTTGAATGTTTCTCCTATGTGTTTGCCTCGATCTTGATGATCTAAAATTTCAATGGGTCGCTTCCCTCTGTCGAGGTAGGCGGCATTTACTTGAGGCTCTGGCCTCGATGGGTGACCATGATATCTAGCAGGTGCGGAAACGCAAGGTTCCCGCGCTGTATGTTGTTCTCGAGGAATGCGATGGTCTTCCTCGTACTCCCTTTCATGGGTGTGAAAGGGGCGGGCGGAGTGAGCTCACCCTGTGTGGAGAGCCCTACGCTCTAGGTTTTGTCTTTCTATTCTAATGGGAGGCAAAGGAGAGGTACCGTATTCACATTGTCTCTCCTCATGGACACTGTGCCTCTCTAGCGCTTCATCACGCTGTGGCCACTCATGTCTAGCCTCAAAAGGCAATTTTCTATTTACATCGAGTGCCACATGTAAAGCTTCTTCCCGAAAGGGGCTGTGTTGAATGGGCAAACTCCACAGAGGAGGGTCCCAATAATTCCTTCTTGATGTGGCCTGATGTGGACTCTCTTGTAGGCCAGACCGCCAAGGTGGTATGGCCAAGTCCTCAGGGCTAAAGCGAAGGAGACCAGCGCCCTATCTTTGTGCACCTTTCGTAGCGTCCGCCCTTGATTGGGCTTGGCTACGGGTGTACACCATTGTGGTGCTTCTCTACTAGCTAAGCAGATTTTTATCTTGTTTATGATGATTTTTCTTTTTGTTACACTAAGCAGAAATGAACACACACATACACAAACCGTGATTATCTCTTTTAAGGATTAATAGTGTGTCCTAAACTGGTTTAGTGCATTTTGATGTTTTGTTTTGTTTTTGCAAGTTTTGAAGAACATTTAAATGCATAATGTTGGCTCATATGACTCCCATAAATGGTCGCCCCTTCAATATACCATTGTCGAACCGATATACCAACCTCTCTATATACCCGCCCTTACGAGAGGGAAACTATAGGTACGTGAGAGCAGATGGTACGTGGAACATAGGCGGTACGAAAGGGGGATTGTCCTGTTAATGACACCTACCATAGAAGACTTATCCTCGCATGCATGGGAATCACCCCAGCGACACTCGATCAGCTTTAGTCAAGATTTACGCCTAACAATAGTGACAATCGGGGAAATGGATGCAAAGCTAAGCCAAGGTGGTGATGAACCCACCATTGGTCTTGCTCAAGGGTTGGGGTCTTACGACCAACTCCTTGGTTAAAAAAACGTGCCACGTGATGTGTGTGTGGTTTATTTTAATTAAAATTGAAACATGCAAGCAACCACTATTTTCTTTAAGCACGCAAGAATTTGACAGAAAGTGAAAGCAAAAAATCAAAAAAATGACAAAGACAGTTTGGAACCCTTACCTTTCTCTGCCCAGACTTGCTATTTCTGATCCTCGGCTCTGAAAATTTACAGACAAAAATTACAGTACAGTAATCGTCGCAGGAAAAGATGAATTACAGTCTGCTTTTAAAAAAAAAAAAAATAGTACCTGTCAAGCACAGAACAAAAAAAAATCTGATCAGTTTCTTGATCTTAAAACCAGGGAACGGTCCCACCGTGATCGCCACTGAAAGCATGAGATTCCGGAAGTTTTGGAAAGGAAAACTATTTCGATGCATTCAAAATTAAACTAACGCTTAAGTCCTAACATGTGAAGTGCATTGAACAAAAGAGGCAAATTGATTGAAATGAGATACAAGAATTTAGAGAAGTCACAACCCTTTTATTAAACTCTTTAACCTCGGTTACAAAATCGCCTCCTCCCTTCTTAGGGGTTAGGAGCGTTAAATAAATTTGGTTACAATTGTGATCAATAATCCTTCTTCCGCATGCCCACATTTGAAATGGGCGGGCCAAAGTGTTGCCATCGCTTATGCTGATAAATCCTTGCTTCTCGCTGCTTATCCTGCGTTCAGAGACACAATGACATTGTTAGTAGCACCTGTTGCAAAGAAGAAGAACTTGTTCTCTAAAAACGATAAAATATACATGTAAAATATTAGCTAAATCGGTGAGTAAAATGATTTTAAACGACCTGCACGTTTGACAAAAACTAGAAAACTTTACCAGAGGGCCACTGCCATTGAAACAGTCAGCCAATCTGCATTCAACTAACAAAAAGCGTAGAACGTAAAGCCTGATAATATTCGATAAATGTCTACTGCAATCCAGATTGTGAGCTATCTAAACAACGTAGAACGTAAAGCATGATAATATTCGATAAATGTCTACTGCAATCCAGATTGTGAGCTATCTAAACAACGTAGAATGTAAAGCATGATAATATTCGATAAATGTCTACTGCAATCCAGATTGTGAGCTATCTAAATAGCATAGAACGTAATGCAGGATAATCAAGCAATAATAGAATAGACTAAAATGAAACTAACAAAAAGTGTGGGGTGCCCAAGCAGGCCGCCCCCGTTAGAACGTGATTTCGGCGCCAATCCACTAGGGATAGGCCCAAAAACTCTTAGGTTGAATTGTCGGCAAATTGATGGATTAATGTGGTCAAATGTCTGATTCTAAGGTCCGGATTCACCCTTCCAATATCCACCCGATAACCTCTCTTGCGAAAGATATTAAGGATGTAAAAGAGATGAATCGAAAAGAGGTGCAATAGGGTGTTCAGTTTGGCAGCACTTCGTTACTTGAAAATGTCTACCAACTTCTCCTTTGGGTGGGAAAGTCCACCATTTTATAGACCCAGGGGGTCTCTTTGGAGGGGCATGCAAGGATGCCATGTGGCGGCCATGCCTTCCCAAGAGGGAGGAGACTCCTCCTTGACTTGTGCTTCCATGACTGCCTTTGTGACAGTCCTCTAACTGCCAATCTGCCCACCTACGCATGCCTGCATGGCAGGAGGCAATAATTGACTGTCTCTGGCTGCTACTCGTTTAATGTCTACTTTAATGTCTACTTTTATTGGTTTAAAGTCCGCCTTCGATTGGTTTAAAGTCTTCCCAGGCGTAAAGACGGGAGTTTGTCATGATATCGTGATGTCGCGATATCACGACACCTAAGCCTTAGGTTTCCTTTTGGCCTTTAGTGTCACGATTTCGCGACGTCACGAAATCACGACGTCACGATTTCATGACACTTCTGGCAAAGGCTCTCTTTTGGCCTTTGGTGTCGCGATATCACGACATCGTGATATCGCGACACTTCTGGCAAAGGCTCTCTTTTGGCCTTTGGTGTCACGATATCGTGACATCACGATATCGCGATGTCGTGATATCGTGACACCTAAGCCTTAGGTTTCCTTTAGGCCTTTAGTGTCGCGATTTCGTGACGTCGCGAAATCACGACGTCGTGATTTCGTGACGTTGCGAAATCGCGACGTCGTGATTTCATGACACTTCTGGCAAAGGCTCTCTTTTGGCCTTTGGTGTCACGATTTCGTGACGTCGCAAAATTGCAACATCACGATTTCGCAATGTCGCGATTTCGTGACACTTCTGGAAAAGGCTTTCTTTTGATTTTTGCCTTGTTTAAAATGACCTTCTATCTGGAAATAAAACAATATTGCGACACTAAGAAGAAGCCAAGGCGCAAAGGCGGATTTGAAGCAAAATTTTTGGAGGTGCCAAATTACTTTTCGACCTTCTAAAACTGCTGTGAAAGTGGCTAGGACCACTGTTTGACCTCTGAGGGCTGCCCTGAAGGCTATGTGTGTCAATGCGATCAGTGTTTGTAGTCACATAATCGGATTGGTGCCGTTTTGGTGTCTACAAAATCCTATTTAAGGTACCCATTTTGGAGGAGACAGAACGAGATCAATAGGAAGTTAAGCATTTAATACTCTGAAGCATGATCATAGGAAGGAGGTTAATTCAAGCCTGTGTACCATTCAAAGGTGTAAGCAAGAATTAAAGTAGTTGTCATAAACCAACCATACCGGCGTTCTAGTTCAAAGAATATTCAATCCAAGCCAAGCATTCATTTAAGGAAGAAATCAATGCCATACACAGAGGAGAGAAGCGGTACTCAAGAGAGGAACCTATGACCAATCAAAGAGGGCATTGAATGCTCATAAGAGCCACATATTCAAAAGTTTTAAATCGACCACCTCATGGCATCAAAGGAAGATAATCCAAGGGATTATTAAGGTAAAGTTTAATATCACTTATTGCTTACTATAAACTAAATATATATTGGAGTTATAAGGGTACATTATATTTACTATTGCAAATAATTCACTTAGCATTAGTAATATATTAATCAAGCAAATTTCAATAATATTTATATTTGCAAATAATAAAGTAGGAGAAGGATGTCAAATTGGAAATTAAATATCCATTATTGCAAATATTATTGTTTTCTAATATTCCAAATTAGGGAGTTATAAGGAATACTACACCAAATAAATTATTGGAATTTAGAAACATTAAAAATCAAATATTAAAGGCTATAAAAGAAGGTTCATTAAGGTATATCAAGAGTTGGAAATTAATTGGTATACTTGTCTCAAAAAAACATTAAAGGGACAAAATAAATCCAACCATTAGAACCTCATCAAATTAGAAAGTGCTTAAGTTCAATAGGAGTAATAATGTGTAACAAAAGTTGATTTTGGTATTTACAAAACTTTACAAAATCAACCTGTTGAGTGATAATTTTACCCTATTGCAAAATCACACTCACAATTAGGATTTTTTTAGAAAAACCCTCTCTTGCAAAGAAATTAAAATTTCTCCAAGGTTCCTTTTACTTAATGTGTGCTTGTATGCTTGTGAAAATGTGTCAAAACAAATTCTTAGAATACCTTAGTGATTTGCAAGTAACTGTTAACAAAGGGCCTGTGGTTAAAGTGGTTTGCCATGTTTTATATCAATTAAAAGGCTTGATTTCCCTTATGTGCGAAAATAAAATGATGAATGAGTGCTTGAAATTGATCGTAATTCATTTTATCTTTGATTTGTCAAAGTGATTTACCCATGAATCCCTGTGCCAAGACTATTTCTTTTTATCTTAAGCTTAATGTGAAATTGTAGTTAGTACTTGTTGTTAGCAGATTCCTTTTATCTTAAATTAAAATGTTGTTGTTAGCAAGTATTGTGGAAAATAACTTCATTTTATCTTTACCTTAATGTGAAATTGGAGTTAGTACATGTTGTTAGCATATTCCTTTTATATCAGATTAAAATGTTGATTTTAGCAAGTGCTATGGAAAACCACTTCATTTTATCTTGACCTTAATTTGAAATTGGAGTCATTAGGTCTCTCCCATGAATGCAAATTGATTTTTATCTTGCCCCTTAGTTGAAAAAAAAGTGCTAAAAATTTATGAAGTGCTGATTCCTTTTATTCTTGGCTTTAAATGATCTGCAAATAAATGAAAACCCTGTGGAGTGCGAATAAAAATGCTATGGAACCTTAAAATGAATGCTTTAATTACAAAATGTCCAAATAATTTAATGTATTAGCATTAAATAACAAAATTACTTGGATGTCTAAATACTTCAAAACCCTTAATTTTAATGCAGAAAATTATCAACTCATTAGGATTTTGAGTGCTTGATGAAATTTTTTAGAAAATAAAATGAAAGATAAATAAATGACAAAGGCTAGGGTTAGAGAAAATAAATTTAAAAAAATCTAGAATATGGACCAGAATATGGAAAATGACCAAAGAAAAACTACTGAAAACTAATCCAACCTATGTTGCAAAAAATGTTAGATCCTGAAAAATTAAAAAAATCGGGTTAGACTTGCATCCACACAATCCAAATCTAGTTAAGTGCAAGATCCTAAGGAATAAAACATGCATTAAAACACTCAAATTATGCTACCATATCTATGCATAAAACACCATTGAAACGTATCCAAAACATGTAGAACATATATGTAATAAAGTTTCTACTATGCTCAAAACCTCTTTTCTGCATACAAGGTGAAACCAGAATGTTTGCAAAAACTTGAACAACCTTCCAATATTCTTCCTGTGCTTCTGTTTTGCTTGGATTTTTAACCTTTTCAATAAAATTATTTGTTTCATTTTCTTTATTTTCCCTTCGTTTGGTTTCATTTCAATCCATTCAATATTGTAACGTTTCATTTCAACTAGTTCATTTCATTTTCCTTATTTTCCTCATTTACTGCCATGCCCTTCACTTATTAGAATGATAACACTTGGCTCTTTTTTTTTTATTATGATAATTTCCCTTCAAACTCACCTTGCTTCCATTCCAACCTCGACCACATACATAACATGCTTCCTAATGAGCATGCTCCACATTTCCCAAGGCCTATTATCCACTTTCCATCGACTATTTATTTATCTTATTTGGATGACATATCATAATTCATAGGCAATGTCTTCCTTTCAATACATTTCACATGGAAAGGCTTGGACATGGACCTTACTCTATAAGAGGATAACGAACCTAACTCGAAATACATAGTAGATGACGGTGAAAGAATTTTAATTAACACATACTCATTCTCCACTTGGCCATGGTCATATAGGGTCCATGTCATAGCCCTGATCCTAGTATCCCTTTGAGCCAACCTGAAAATATACTGTAATCTTGTACATTTTAATTCGAGCACTGTGTAGACCTTAGGCCTATGGTGGAATGGTCCTATCCATTCCAACACTTCTCTCTCACCTTTCCATAATGTCTATGTCTGTTATCTCCTTTTTAGGAATCATTTTGCTATTTAATAATGACAACATCCTGTGTCACGTAGGTGCTCAAAAACATAGCAATCTATTTTAAGAACACAATGATGGTCCCTTTTACTTTGAACCAATTTCATCCCTCCTTTTACTAAATCTTCATGACCATGCAAAACTTGTGTCTACTTGGACAACTTTCGAACTCTCAATGGCATGCCCAATTAAAATCCACTCTTATCTTATCAACCCACTGTGACTTGCACACATGGATTTTAGTGTCCCTACTGCAAGCAAGCAGTGTTCAGCTACTTCGATTATCTACGAGGATATTTTCATGGTACAGGTGGTTGTTGCTCATGTTACCAATCACTCAAATACTACCAGAGCAATTTACTTAGATAATCACCTCCAACTCTAACAAAATGAGTTCGCTATCTTTGCATAACCATAAGTATCAATCTTCTAAGACAATCTGTAAATATGGCACACTCTAAATATAGGATACACATGAGTTTGAGAGTGTCACTTGCATCGATACATTCTGATGTTTTCAAAATAATCTATATTCTGAAGCAATTTTTTCAAATGACCTCTGATGCCCTACAACATGATCGAAACCAATTACAATAACCTATCCACTCCCCAATCACATCATAAGTGTCATTGGGTATGCTTCGTCTTTCTAAAATTTTTATAGCCTTCTAACAACTTTGCTTCACTCCATATTTGTCTTCACCGCTCATGTAGTTGTGAGTTTCACATTTTTTATTAGGGCAACACTCGAATGATCTGTGACATCTACATACAATCTATTCCATGAGACCACATGCTCAATGTTCTACTATGTGCACTATCCTCTACATTCCTAGAACAGCACATTGCTCTGATGGCCATGAAAACTGTTCTAGCGAAGATTCTCCACTAACTATTCATGCCACTATCGTGTTTGAATCTATGTGATACCACCAAGTTTGTGCCACTCTCATAAACTCACTATCATCTGTGTCCAACCGTGATATTACATGGTCTTGTTTGAGCTTTCTTGGATGGAGTTGTCATTCCATCAACCTTTTCTATGGAAATAAAATATGATGTCATCGCCTCCTATGAAATGGGAGTCGATGTTTACCAAGCATTTACTATGTTTATCATCGATGTCATTCAATATGTGATTACCAACTTGATTCCGTATTCAAGCATTGGGTGCTGACTTGGAGAAAACGAAGCAGCTTCATCCACCAATGATGACCCGAGTGAATGTGATTACCTTGGGCTTTGTGTAGTGATCAAGTTGAACCACACAATCCAAATGTCCCACGTCCTAGTCATCAATCCTTAGTGTGCACATTCTCCACTATGTCCTAGTCACTAATTCTCATTCTCCATCACATCCTAGTCACCAATTTTTGGTCTTGTGTTTTTACAAATGGTACTTTATGCATGCCAACCTTGACATTCAGACCACCTCCTTGAAAATCAAGCTTTGGGTTAACCCTCAGAATCCGTGCTCAATCACTTTCGTAACCTACACATACACATAAACAAGGTAAGAGAAATTGAAAATTTTCTAGTTCCCACATGAACCCCAAACCACAACGCAATAGTAACTTAGGATAAAAATAAAGTAAAATAAAGTGGATGTAATAAAATATGTAAATGATGATATTTTATGCAACTTTATTTATTTTTCATTTTTATTATTATTTATGTATTTAGTTATTTTAATTTTATTTTTAATATAAAAGGAACATTAAAGTGTAATGAAAATAATAAAAATGAAACACTTTTTTTTGTTTTATTTTATTCATTTTTCACTTTTTTTATTATTTTTCTTTATTATTATTATTATTATTATTATTATATTTTTTTATCTTTTATTCAAATGTGATTCAATTCAAGCATTTGAATTTATTAAAATTAAACAAAATCTTATAAACATAATCGACACACTAGATATTTCAAAAAAAACATAAAGAAAGCCCTAACCAACATCCTGTTGAGCAAGGTGCAACAACAATATTGTCATTGTTGTCAACACAGTCAGATGCAGTGGACAAGAAGTTCAAAAGCTATTCAGATGCAGAAGATAGGAGTTCAAAGGTTACTCAGAGTATGTACAATGATTTTCCAAGAAGACCGAAGTGGCCCATATGCAAAAGATCAAAGAAAAAGACAAGTAAGAAAAGTGTCACGATATCGCGACATATACAGCAGGTAAGAAAAACTGTCGTGATTTCATGACATGTTGGAAGAGAGAAAAAAAGCAAGAAAAACTATCGTGATTTTGTGACATGTTGAAAGAGAGAAAAAGCATGAAAAACTGTCACGATTTCGTGACATGTTGGAAGAGAAAAAGGCAAGTGGAAAAACTGTCACGATTTCGTGACATGTTGGAAAAGAAAAAGGCAAGTGGAAAAACTGTCATGATTTCATTCCATGTTGGAAGAGAAAAAGGCAAGTGGACAAACTGTCACGATTTCGCGACATGTTGGAAGAGAGAGAAAAATCAGGAAAAACTATCACGATTTCGCGACATGTTGGAAGAGAAAAAGGCAAGTGGAAAACTATCGCGATTTCATGAATTGTTGGAAGAGAAAGGGAAAGCAGGAAAAACTGTCATGATTTCGTGACATGTTGGAAGAGAAAAAGGCAAGTGAAAAAACTGTCACGATTTCGCGACATGTTGGAAGAAAAAGAGAAAGCAGGAAGAAGTGTCACGATTTCACGACAAGTTCGAAGAAAGAGAACAAGTAAGAAAAGTGTCGCGATTTTGTGACATGTCGTATTTTCATGACTAAAATAGGAGAGAGAAAGTAAGTTGGAAAAGTGTCACGATTTTGCGACATGTCGCATTTTTGCAACTAAAATAGGAGAGAGAAAGCAAGTTTGAAAAGTGTCGTGATATCGCGACATGTCGCATTTTCATGACAAAAGAAAGAGAGGAAGCGTACGGAAGTAGAACTATCACGATTTCACGACAAAAGTAGAAAGCAAGACTTCGGAAGCAGAAGTGTCACGATTTTGCAACAAAAGCAAAGAAGTAAAGTACGAAAGCAGAAGTGTCATGATTTCACGACAAAAGCAGAGAAGAATACTTCAAAGGCAGAAGTGTCACGATTTCATGACAAAAGCAAAGAAGCTAAGTACGGAAGCAAAAGTTTCATGATTTCATGACAAAAGCTAAGTTGAAGACTACGGAGGTAGAAATGTCGCGATATCATGACAAAAGCAAAGTCAAAGTCTTTGGAAGCAGAAGTGTCGCGATATCACAAAAAAAGCAAAGTCGAAGTCTTTGGAAGTAGAAGTGTCACGATATCACGACAAAAGTAAAGTCAAAGTCTTTGGAAGCAAAAGTTCCGCGATATAGCGACAAAAGAATAGAGAAAGTGTACGGGGGTGAAATTTTTGTGATATCGCGACATGTATTTTCACGGGCCAAAGCTCAGAGAAAGAGCAAGGAGAAAAAGTGTCACAAAAGGGAGAAGACGATTATGAAGTTTGACTGTAACGAAGTAGAGTGTGTGAAGTGATGGTGCAGAGAGAGTAGAGTGCGCAGAGAATGCAAAGGTGAAGAAGACAAGTCAGGATCTTGCAAAAGCAAAGGTATCTTACTATTAAACCTATAGATTCAAATTGAAGTCCAGGTTGGTGCTTGGAATTAGGGGTTGGTGCTCCTTCTAGTTGGTGTTGGTAAATTAGGGGTTGGTGCTCCTTCCAGTTGGTGCTGGTAAATTAGGGGTTGATGCTCCTTTCTGTTGGTACAAATAAATTAGGGGTTGGTGCTCCTTCCAGTGTGTTCTGGTAAATTGATTGTAAAGTTGGTGTTTTGCAAAGGCTAGATTTGGATGGTAGTCCAAGTAGTTAATTTTTGAGGAGTAGCCACATTGGTGAACCTCATTAAATCTTGTGTTGTGTGATGCTCTTTTGTTATACTTTTTGTATCTAGTAATAAGTGTTAATTGCTACAATATTAAGAACTGTAAAGTTAAGTTTAAAGAGCTACACTGATTCACCCCCCCTCTTAGTGTCATTATGAGACTAATAATTGGTATCAGAGCTAAGTTCCTGTATAAGCTTAACCAGCTAGGGTGATTTTGGAAGTAAAACAATGGTAGATGGTGAAGGATTATCATCAAACAAAGCACCATTGTTTGATAGATCTAATTATGCATTCTGGAGAATTAGGATACAAACATATCTCTATGCTTTGGGATACGACATCTGGGATTTAGTAGTTAGTGGATACACAATACCCATCTAGAAGTTGATACCCAGATTCCCAGGTTGCATCTTCATTTGGTAGGCCCTGCCATTTGATGAGAAATTCTTGGATGTGACGAGAGCTCCGTATGCGTGTTCTGCTTTGTAGAATTGCTTCTGGCTGGAGATATATACGCCCTTCTGCATCTAGTATTGGTAATTCTGACTGAGATTTCACTTTTTGGCCGATCACCTTGGCATGGTCATGGGATCTTTGGGGAGGTAGTCCCTTTGGTTCTTGGAAGACCTCTGCGTAATGTGCTATGATGTCCCATAAATCTGGAGCAAAAATACCCGAAGTTGCTCGAGATTGCTTTTTCAAACAATTAATTTGATCTATGAATCCGTATCCAACCTTTTTTAATGTTTTCTCCATACTATGAGAGCTCACCATCTGTGATGGGGGAGTAGTAATACCTTGTAAGTGAATGACCCATCCATTTTCCTTCCATTCCACAAATAATTTTTTGAAATTGAAGCTGACCGTGTCTAGTGTTTCCAACCATTCAACTCCCAAAATAACATCAGAGTTCCCTAAATTCATTACAAAAAGAGATCCAAACCAGGTATAAGTTCCCATTTTAATGGAGACTTGAGATGTTCTCCCAACACATTGAGCGTTCACCCCGTTGGCTACTAGAACCTGGAATTTTTCTTTGTTGGAAGAATTAATGAATAAATTCAAAGCTTTTGTTGTTTTGATGTCGATAAAATTATGGGTATTGCCTGAATCAATTAGCACATTTACCTTTTTCTGGCGAAGAAATCTCGGTACCTTGATTGTATGGTGGGTTGTTAACCCCATGAGGGCATGCACAGAAATAGCCATTGTATCCTCTTCCTTCTCTTCTAGAACAATCGATAGTTCTTCTTGAATAGGTTCTTCCTGGTGGTATGCTTCTTCCTCTTCTCCTTCATATTGAGAGCATTCAATATGAAAGTTTTGTTTTTGTGCACATGCTTGTTCTCTGGGATGGTGATTGCGACATTTATAGTAGAAGTATATTGATGGTTGATCATTTATGCAAAAAAAGTTGTTGCCATATTAAGGATGACTATAAGTTTCATGCTGTGTATACAACTGAATTCTCTTCTCAGCTAGCTTGGCCATTCTTATGCAATCGTTCAACGAGGTTGGATTTTGAATGTCCAACTCCACCTTAATATTTTATTTCAACCCATTGCAAAAATCTCCTACCACTATGTCTGGACTGAGGTGTAATGCATACAGTAGTAAACTGGTGAATTCGGAGACGAACTCACTAACTGATCTTTCTTGTTTAAGAGATAACAGTCTTACTGTGTATGATGATGTAGCTCCTTCATCAAATCTTTCTAAAAAATAGGTAGTGAAATTATTCCAGAAAATAGTAGCTCCTTTCTCGCGTTTAAGCCATACAAACCATTGGTAAGCCTCAGTGCCTAATTTTGATGCAGCGAAAGGGACTTTATCAAAATCCTTAATTTGGTATAAGTTGAGAATGCCTTCCATTTTGGCTATCCAACCACGAGGATCATGACCCTCAAAAGTGGGCATATCAATGCATGGAAAATTATTAGGGCCTCTCGGTTGGTGATAACTCATCCCTATCCTGATCTTGGTTATATCGCTGTCTATGATAGAAATTCCCGTAATTATCCGGATTGCCTCTTTGCTGCTCCCAATATTCATCCTGGTCGTCCTTTTCTTCATGCCTTTGTTCATGGGAATGATTTTGGGGATTAGTATTGGGATTAGGTTGGTTTTGTGTGTTCAATAGTTTAGTTAGGGTGACATTAATTTGGCGCATACCATCTAGTAATTATCGAAGAGCTTCATCAGTGTTAATGGCAGAGTTGCCTGATTCTCCTTGTGTGACGTTGTCGTGAGTTGGGAAAATATTAGTAGCCATGGGGTCTACCAGTGGATGATGTGGATTATAACTACCAATTTTGAAAGGAGAAGGAGAATTTTTTTGTACCTGGGCTTCGATGAGGTCTTCGTGCATTGTTATTGGTCATCTCCGAGATTGAAAGTCAACCGTCAGGTCCTTTGGTCCACTGTTTGGTCATGCACTTTCAAAAAAAAATTGGGCTTCAATCTCTCCAACAATATTGTTTTTGAATTGTACCAAAAAAAAAATGTGTTCCGCTTCAACTATCGCGCCAACTGCGATAATTTGGGATTTTTTGTGCAACTTTTGGTAGCAAATTTTTGTTAACAACTTTTTGACAAGTTTTGGTTTAACAATTTATTAACACTTTTGGTAGGACCCGAACGGCTAGGACAAGAGACAGTGAACAAAAAACCAGACACGAGATAGCTAGAACTGACCACAGGACATGACAGCTAGACCCGACCAAGGAACACGAGACGAGCTTACACGACTTAAGAATGTACAGACCAGGGAACGACAGATGTGAATGAACGATGGACCATAGGGAACAACTGACACGAACAATAAAGGGCACCTAAAGTTAAGCGATCGAAGGTGAAGGAACAGGGACCACACGACACGTAGGCACTGGACAGGGCAAACACGACTTAGAATAGGAGATGACACATGGGACACGAGACTCAAGACATGTAATGACTTGACGAGGCAAGACCTTCGCGCGTGAGGCTAGGATGGCTTCGTGTGACCGAAGTCACAACAACAAAGGTGCACGTTTCTTCTCTTAAACCACTTTGCACCCCCCACACGACGGATGTGGGATAAATGTCCCGGACATTTTTTAAAATGAAATTTAGACGATAGCTAACCTTAGGATTTGAAAAAATACTTGCCTCTGATTGGTTCGACAGCGTAGTTATGCAGCGTTCGAGGTTTCTACAGTGATTTTGCTATAAATTTGTGTGGCGATGAATTTATTAAACCAAAAATGCTTGGCAACCTCCTTTTACTATTTCTCACGTGGATTCGAGCGTTAGTTTTACCTTGGACAGATGGTGTTAGCGGAGGAAAATTTTGCACTGTGTGAAGTTTGTGTGCCCGTGAAGAAGCTGAGTAGTAACGCCTTTTGGTGCTTTAGTTTGCCCGCCCAACAACGACGAAAAGACTTGTGCACTCTTGCGACCATCAATTGAAACCTCCTGCAAACTAGATGGAGACTGTCCACCGCTTAGATATTCAACGTGTGTGTTGTGTTTTAGCCGTGGGGTTTGTAGTGTTAGTTTCCTTGCAATTTACGTGGGCTACTCTCCCTCCAAGATGCCTAGAATGATACCAAAAATGCTGCGTTCTTTTGTTGTGTTTAAAACAAAACTTTGTGTTCACCAACGCAGAAACCGTGGCAATGATCCAATGTCTGCTCCTCGCTACGATGGAACGTCTCTACACAGGTTATTCTGATGCACTGCGTGAAGGGAAGTGAAGCCTACGTCGCCCGCTCGCCTGGAATTTGATACCACTTGGAAGGTGATACCTTCTCGGTTACTCTATATCCAAAATAATGAAACCCGATCAAGCAGATTTACACTATATTAATTAAATAACAAATGAATACGCAGTAGTATCTAGAATAATAACAAGTAAATGGATCGCCACTTTAGGTGGGCACACCCTCACCATAAAGGCAAATATGTGAAGATCGCAAATGAAGTATAAAAAATGATAATAAGAGATGATAATTTATTTACTCTACACTTGGATAAATAATGACTAAATGTAATGCTTCATAACATAGCCGACGCTATATTATTTTAGGTATGTAACACCATCACTCCTCCAAAAGAGGCTGACAAAAAGAAACAGTTTGAAAATAACTCAAAAGCACAGAATGCTCTCATGTGCGTATTAGCAGATAGTGAACTAATAAAGATCATGAGTTGTACAACGGCAAAAGAGATATGGGACAAACTGAGGAGTATTCATGAAGGAGACGATAAGATCAAGGAGGCCAAGTTATAGACACATCGAGCTCAGTTCGAAGCATTAAAGATGAACGACGATGAAAACATTGAGGCATATATGCTGAGAGTTAATGGAATCATTAATGCAATCAAAGGACTCGACGAGGATATCGATGACTCTGCCGTCATGAAAAAGGTATTAAGATCTCTTCCTCAAAGGTTTGATTCTAAAGTCTCAGCAATAGAAGAAGCTAGAAATCTAAATTATTTTAGTATAGATGAGATGTATGGTTCTTTGACTGCATATGAGATGAGGATAGGAAGATCTAAACCCACAGACAAAGAAGCGACTTTTAAAGCCCTTAAAGATAAAAACGCAAAACAAAAGTCTAAGGAAGAAGAGACATCAGATGAAATGGAATCAAACTTTGTTAGAAAACTAAAAAGGGGAAAAGAAAAATACAGAGGAAAGCTACCGCTTAAATGTTTCAACTATGGAGGTGTTGGGCATTTTGCGACTAAATGTCCACTTAAAGAGAAGAACAAAAATGATGAAGGATCACACCAAGAAAGAAGTGATTGGAAGAAGAAAACAAATTTCAGAAAAGACAACTTCAAGAAGAAAAGTTTCATCTCCAGGAATGCCAGTTCATCAGAAGATAGCTCCGGTGAGGATTCTGAAGAGGAAACAAGTGAAGCTCTTTTCATGGCATTTGAAGAAGTGAACTCTGAAGTATGTGGTGAAAACCCTGAGGCTAAGGTAGATCTAGAAGGTGAGTTGATCTCTACACTTGAAGAGTGGAAGATAGAAAGGAAAAATAATAAGAAAATTTCAAGAAAGCTTAAGGATGCAAATGAAATCATAACCAGTTTGAAAGTATAGATAGAAGAATCCAAGAAAATCTCCGAAATGCAAATAACCATGAAAATAGATTATTGCAGCAAGCTAGAAGAAGAGATTGTTGGTTTAAGAATGCAGCTAGAAGAGATGAATAAGAAAATTAGTTGTTATCACAAACGTGAAGAAATTTCTATGAAGCTGGATAAGATCATAAATGACCAAAGTCCTGCAGGCATCAAATTTGGTATGGGTTTCGTCGAAGGAGAATCATCAAATGGATCAAAGGCCAAAAATGTAGAATCCATAAAGAATGAAGATAAGAAACAGGTTGATCAAGGAAAAACATCTCATGCAAAAGAAAGCAATAATGCCAGGCACGAAAGGAAAATTGACAATGATGGATTCACCAATGTCACACATCAAAGAAGAAGAAGACCTATGGCTCCCAGAAAAACATGGCAAATACCATCACCCAGGTTCAATTATCCATTTTTTGGTTTCTGTTTTAAATGCAATGGCTATGGACATAAAATATTAGACTGCAAATATAATGTAAGACCAAGAAATTTCACTAGTAGAAATGCTTTTTCTCCTCTGATGAATTATACAGTAGAATGTTATAACTGTCATAATTTTGGGCACATTGCAAAAAACTATAGAAGTACATTTGCATCAAATCAGTTTTAGGGAAGAAAATTTCAACCAAATAGGATGAGACAAAATAGAAAACTTCCCGAAAAACATGCACAAGATTTTGATAAGGGAAAGGCAAAACAAGAACCCAAAACTACTATCAAAATGGAGTGGAAAGGAAAAGAGCGACTTAAGGAAGAAAATGAATCCTTAATCGTACAAACAACATTTAAAGCACAGAATAAATATGTACCATGGATTCTTGATAGTGGATGCTCCAATCATATGACAGGTGACAAACAAAATTTGAGAAGTTACAAAAATATGAAGGTGGTTCAGTAAAGTTTGGAAATAATGATGGAGCTAAGATAGTTGGCAAAGGTTCAGTTAAAATTAGTGATGGAAAAATTAAGTCAGAAGAAGTCTTATTTTTGGATGGTTTGAAACATAACTTGTTGAGCGTAAGTCAGATTTGTGATAAAGGTCATGAAGTAGTTTTTATGAAGCAGGGTTGTAAAGTCAGAAAAAAAAACAGTGGAAAATTGATAGCAACTGGATCAAGGACATCTGGCAACCTGTACATGCTCTCAAAGACTTCAAAAGGAGCTTGTTTTATTGGAAAAGAAGAAGAAAATTGGTTGTGGCACAAGAGACTCGATCATATCATTTTTTATAATCTAGTAAAAATCACCTCAAAAATGGCAGTGAGAGATATTCTCACCATCAACAAACCTTCAAACAACATTTGTGCTTCATGCCAAAAGGGGAAGCAAAATAGAGTCACATTCAAAACAAAAGAGTACTACACAAGCAAACCTTTGGAACTAATACACACTGATTTATGTGGACCCATGAGAACACAAAGCATAAATGGTGATAAATATTTTATGTTGTGCATTGATGACTATTCCAGATTGACATGGATATTTTTCTTGAAGCATAAATTAGAAACTCTTGATATGTTCAAGATTTTCAAAAACCATGTTGAGAATGAAACAGGAAAGAGGATCAAATATTTAAGATCAGATAGAGGAGGAGAATTCATTTCAGAGGATTTTACGATCGTACGTAGAAAAATACGATATTAGGAGACAGTTTTCAGCAGCTAGGACACCTCAGTAGAATGGAGTGGTAGAAAGAAAGAACAAGAGGAAATGACACGAACTATGTTGTCTAAAAGCAGAGTAGCAGACATATTTTGGAAAGAAGCAGTCCATACTACGGTGTATATCCAAAATAGGTACATGCTGAGAACACATGAAAGCAAAACTCCTTATGAGTTGTGGTTCGGTAAAAGGGCAACAAAAAAATACCTCAAAGTTTTTGGCAGCAAGTGCTACATCAAAAGAACTAAAGATAATCTTGGTAAGTTTGAAGATAGAGCGGATGAAGGTATTTTTGTTGGGTATTCATCAAAAAGCAAAGCTTAAAAATGCTACAACAAGAGGATAAAGAAAATTGTGGATAGTGCCGATGTTAAATTTGATGAAGGAAGAGAACGAGTAATTAGCTATGAAACAAACTACCCAATTTATGAAGAGGTTATTGAAGGATATGAGGAAAAAAAAATAGAAAAGATACAGAAAATTGACTCAAATGATTTAAGTTGTGATTCAGAAGTGGAAGAAAATAAGAAATTCAAAACAGGCAGCTGGCAGAAAAATCATCCTGGAGAGCAAATAATTGGAGACCCCAAAGTTGGTGTTCAGACAAGAAGAAGAGTAGTAAGTAACTACTCTCTATTATCCAGCATTGAGCCCAAAAATGTTGATGACGCAAGCAAAGATGAAAGTTGGATGAAGGGAATAAATGAAAAATTAGATCAGATCAAGAAAAATGAAACTTGGGGGTTAGTACCTAGACCTGCAAATAAAAATATAATCAAGACTAAATGGATTTTTTGAAACAAATTGAATGAAGACGAACAGGTAGTTAGAAATAAAGCAATATTGGTATGTAAGGGTTATGCACAAGTTGAAGGCATTGACTTTGAAGAAACGTTTGCACCAGTAGCTAGACTAGAGGCAATTATAATGCTTTTGGCTTTAGCAGTCTACAAGAATTTCAAAGTTTATCAAATGGATGTGAAATCAGCGTTTTTGAATGAGAAACTTGAAGAAGAGGTTTATATTGAGCAACCAGATGGTTTCCAACTTGGTGATGATCCCAACTTTGTTTGCAAGTTGAAGAAAGCATTATATGGCTTAAAACAGGCACCCCAAGCATGGTATGCAAGGCTAGACAACTATCTCACCCAAAAAAGGTTTAAGAAAGGTATGGTGGATAGTAATTTGTATGTCAAAATAGAAAATGGGCATCTTATTGTTCTTGTTGTATATGTAGATGATATCATATTTGGCAGCAACAAAGATGAGTCATGTAAAGATTTCTCAAATAAGATGCAGAAAGAATTTGAAATGTCAATGATTGGTGAACTTTCGTATTTCCTCGGGTTGCAAGTTAATCAAAATAAGAAGGGCATATTTATTTCTCAAGTTAAATATGTGAAAGAGATGTTAAAAAAGTTCACAATGGAGGATTGTAAGCCAGTTAGCACTTCCATGATGACAAGGTTGCAAGTTGAGCAAGGATGACAAATCTCCACCTATTGATCAAACCATGTATAGATCTATGATTGGAAGCTTCTATCGTATCCTGACGGCTACCGGACCGAGATATTTTGCGAGACAGTATGCATGGTAGCACGATTTCGGGCTAATCCCAAGGAGACTCATGTGACAGCAGTGAAAAGGATTCTTCGATACCTTAAGGGTACTATGGAATATGGGTTATGGTATTTGAAAGGTAAAGACTTCACCCTTATTTTGTATTCAAATGCATATTGGGTAGGATGTGTAGATGATAGAAAGAGTACCAGTGGAGGTGCATTCTATCTTGGAGACATATTGGTCGTGTGGCACAGTAAGAAACAAGAGTCAATTTCTTTATCGACAGCAGAGACAAAATATATTGCAGCGACAACATGTTGTATGTAGGTATTATGGATGAAACAAACCCTGAAAGATCTTGATATTAGCTTCAGTGAGCCAATATCAGTTAAGTGTGATAACATCAGTGCCATTAACATCTCCAAGAATCTGGTTATGCATTCACGCACAAAACACATTGCTATCAGGTGTCATTTTTTGAAGGAGAAAGTTGCAGAAGGTGAGGTTAAGTTGGATTTTATTCCAACTACAAAGCAAGTAGCAGATATCTTCACAAAACCATTGCCCAAGGAAGTTTTTGAGTACCTTCATAATAAATTGGGAGTGGTCACACTTCCCAAGAATTGACTAGCTATAGGGATCACATTCTCAAGGGGAGCATTTAAGTATTTGATCATATTTTTGCTCATGTTCATGATTTTTTCTAAGTTTAATAAATTGTGCCTGAGAATGTTGTGCATGGACTCAAGGGGAGTCTGCAGTAGCCCTTTGGTATTATTGTCAAAGGGGGAGAAGAGTTACAAGAAATTGCACGTGTTGCCAACAATTCCAAAGGGGGAGATTGTTGAGCAAGGTGCAGCAATAGTATTGTCATTGTTGTCAACACAGATCCGATGCAATGGACAGAAAGTTCAAAAGCTATTCAGATGTAGAATACAGGAGTTCAAAGGTTACTCAGAGTATGTATAGTGATTTTCCAAGAAGACCGAAGTGGCCCATATGCAAAAGATCAAAGAAAAAGACAAGTAAGAAAAGTTTCGCGATATCGCGACATATATAGCAGGCAAGAAAAATGTCGTGATTTCACGACATGTTGGAAGAGAGAGAAAAAACAAGAAAAACTATCGCGATTTTGCGACATGTTGGAAGAGAGAAAAATCAGGAAAAACTGTCACGATTTCGCGACATGTTGGAAGAGAAAAAGGCAAGTGGAAAAACTGTCGTGATTTCGTGACATGTTGGAAAAGAAAAAGGCAAGTGGAAAAACTATCATGATTTCATGCCATGTTGGAAGAGAAAAAGGCAAGTGGACAAACTGTCACGATTTCGTGACATGTTGGAAGAGAGATAAAAAGCAAGAAAAACTGTCACGATTTCGCGACATGTTGGAAGAGAAAAATGCAAGTGGAAAAACTGTCATGATTTCATGACATGTTGGAAGAGAAAGAGAAAGCAGGAAAAACTATCGTGATTTCGTGACATGTTGGAAGAGAAAAAGGCAAGTGGAAAAACTGTCACGATTTCATGACATGTTGGAATAAAAAGAGAAAGCAGGAAGAAGTGTCGTGATTTCGCGACAAGTTCGAAGAAAGAGAACAAGTAAGAAAAGTGTCGTGATTTTACGACATGTCGCATTTTCGCGACTAAAATAGGAGAGAGAAAGTAAGTTGGAAAAGTGTCACGATTTCGTGACATGTCACATTTTTGTGACTAAAACAAGAGAGAGAAAGCAAGTTTGAAGAGTGTTGCGATATCGCGACATGTCGCATTTTCGTGACAAAAGAAAGAGAGGAAGCGTACAGAAGCAGAAATGTCACGATTTTGCGATAAAAGCAAAAAGCAAGACTTTGGAAGCAGAAGTGTCACGATTTTGTGACAAAAGCAAAGAAGTAAAGTATGAAAGCAGAAGTGTCACGATTTCACGACAAAAGCAGAGAAGAAGACTTTGAAGGCAGAAGTGTCACGATTTCATGACAAAAGCAAAGAAGCTAAGTACGGAAGTAGAAGTGTCACGATTTCGTGAAAAAAGCTAAGTTGAAGACTATGGAGGCAAAAGTGTCGCGATATCACGACAAAAGCAAAGTCGAAGTCTTTGGAAGCAGAAGTGTCGCGATATCGTGACAAAAGCAAAGTCAAAGTCTTTGGAAGTAGAAGTGTCATGATATCGTGACAAAAGAATAGAGAAAGCGTACGAAGGTGAAAGTGTCATGATATCACATGTATTTTTGCGGGCCAAAGCTAAGAAAAAGAGCAAGGAGAAAAAGTGTCGCGATATCACGACATGTAGCTTTTTCGCGGTCCGATGCAAAGAGAAAGAGAGAGAAATAAAAAGTGTCGCGATATCGCGACATGTATTTTTGGGGGCCAAAGCAAGGATAAATAGAGAGAAAGCGAAAGTATCGTGATATCGCGATATGTTGTATTTTCGCGATTGAGTTTAAGCCGACGAAGTCCTATGATAGCCAACTAAAATTAGGGTTTACAGTTGTCATGAAAGTCGACTAATATTAGGGCTTACAACCGACTAATATTAGGGTTTTCATAACAAAAATTTTGTTATAAAAGGAGGGTTTTTTGGAGATTTGAGGATGATGTTGAAGTGTGCGAAGTTCGGTCATAGTGCGCAGAGAGCAAGTCGTATTGAAATATGCTAAGTGCAAAATTTGCAAAGAGAGCAGAGTGCGCAAAAGGGAGAAGACAATCGTGAAGTTTGACTATAACGAAGCAGAGTGTGCGAAGTGATGGTGCAGAGAGAGCAGAGTGCGCATAGAACACAAAGGTGAAGAAGACCAATCAGGGTCTTGCAAAAGCAAAGGTATCTTACTGTTAAACCTATAGATTCAAATTGAAGTCCGGGTTGGTGCTTGGCATTAGGGGTTGGTGCTCCTTTCGGTTGGTGTTGGTAAATCAGGGGTTGGTGCTCCTTCCATTTGGTGCTGGTAAATCAGGGGTTGGTGCTCCTTTCTGTTGGTACAGATAAATTTGGGGTTGGTGCTCCTTCCAGTGTGTGCTGGTAAATTGATTATAAAGTTGGTGCTTTGCAAAGGCTGGATTTGGATGGTAGTCCAAGCGAGTCAATTTTTGAGGAGTAGCCACATTGGTGAACCTCGTTAAATCTTGTGTTGTGTGATGCTCTTTTGTTATACTTGTTGTATCTAGTAATAAGTGTTAATTGCTACTGTATTAAGAACTGTAAAGTTAAGTTTAAAGAACTACACTAATTCACCCCCCCCCCTCTCAGTGTCATTGTGAGACTAACACATCCAACATTGGAATCTATATTCCAACCTTATGGGTAGGAACCTATCAACATCATCACTCAAAGAAAACCAAAATTCCCAAAAATCTCAAAATTAAAGGTGGGTCCCCAAATTTGGGGTAAGTTTTTCAATGGCCACAACAAATGATGACTTTGTTGGGAAATGCTCCTGAGTATTTCGAATGAAGAACCCAATATGAAACCAAGACAAACAAATATTAGAGAAATATACATCATCTAGCAACATCCAAAGAATATGAGATTAGATAACTTCAAATGAAATCAACTAAACCATTTACCTTTGCTTGGTGTATGAATTGCGATTCATTTTGCATTCTTTAAATAATTCAGATTCCATCATTTGTTTTGCATTTAGGCTATAAAATATTACTCAAAAACACGTGCCTCTGCATTGCTCCACTGCCAGCCAAGCGTGCATAGCCCCAGTGGATATGGCCTTGATCTCTTCTAGACCTCGGTCTACTGCTAACTAGGCATATATAGCCCCAGTAGATATTATCTAAAACACCCAGACATTAGGTTAATTTTGCATTTACCTCCTTTTTTTGTGTTAAAACATTGCTCCACTACCAGTCAGGCGTCCATAGCCCTGGTGAATATTATATAAACCTTTTGATTGATTTACTTTTTTTTTTATCAAGCATTGTATTGCTTTGCAAAATTTACCTGCCACCTGGGTTAGAGACCACTTAAGGCTAAAGATGGAGTATATTAGATTTTTGCCTTAATTTGCAAACCAAAATGACTTTATCCTTCAATATTTCAAGGAATACCCTTTAATATGTGAGTTACATGTGGAGCTTTAGCAAAATGTTTCATTGTTCCACCTTCCACCATCTTAGTCCAAAATCTAAGAATGATTACTAAACAATTTCATCCCCCTTTTCCTCAATTCCACCTGATTCCAAACTAGGCAATCCACCCTACATGACAAAGAAGCACTATCAACAATAAAACTAGAAGTTAGTAGCTATCACAAACATAACCTCAATTAGAGGGACCAACTCAAAGGTGAACATGCAAAACAAGAGAATCAAAACTTGAAAATGAACCAAAAACCTATCCTAATGAAAACTGACAAGTGAGCAAATAGAAAACATTTGCAAATTATGTACAAAAGAATCACACCAAGAACCAGCTAAAAGTAAAAGCATGGAAACAAAGACTATATACAACAATATACAAACATGGTACAAATGATACAAGAACTCGGTTGCTTCATGGGTGACAAAAGTGCTTGAGAAACTGCCTATTAACAGGCAAATGAATATCATCTCCACTCAAAATTTTCAACCAAAAATTATTTTCATCAATAATTTTAGAAATCTTATAGGGACCAAGCCAAAGATAGTCAAATTTATCATGGTCACCCTTTTTCTCATGTGCCTTATATTAAAGCAAAACCAAATCATAAATTATAAAATATTTAATTTTATCCCGTTTATCAAACCATCTTTTTGTTAGATTTAAAGTGCACTATACCTTCACCTTGACACTTGTCAGTTTCTCTTGACAAGTGTCATGTGTTTCATATAGGCCTTATGCCTATATATTGTAACCGTGTTTCATTTGTAATATCATCTCATTGTGTTCATTTCAATATAAGGCCTAACATTTGGTATCAGAGCAGGCTTTCCCTACCCTGTGAAATCCCTTGAGGGGGGATTTCCCTCATGGAAATCCTCCCTCCCCTCATTTCATTTTTTCCCCCCATTATTTTTCAAAATAGGGAGTATGCTCTTCATCCTTGATGGATGAATCAGAAACCAGATTTTTGAAAATTAATGGCTGCCCCCAAATATTTTTTTTAGATGCATTTATCCCCATATGTATCCCTCTGCGGATTCCCTGATTCAATGTCTCCAACTGTTTCTTGGTTAAATAGGACAATACCCAGAAGTTTACAAAGAGAATCTGCGTTTTCTTGTCTATGAAATTTCATTGATGGACGATGTCGATGTTCATTTGAAATGGATCTAACTGATGCTGCTACTAAAATATTGTTGATCGTGTAGTCCGAGATTAAGTCTTGCTTCTGTTTGCTGATCTACCATCAAAATATCTGGCTCGAATAGTGCACATGCAGGTGGGCTCATATCTAGTGTAGGACTGCGTGCTGTACTCGAAGTCAAAATTGGGGCCCCCGGGGCAGTAGACGCAAATGTTTCCAATTGTGGCGATGTGAGTGTAGTGGTGGGGTTTGGACATGATGGCCATGATGGCAATGCAAGAGGCGGTGCGCATGGGCTTTGGGCGTAGCTTGGGCAGCACCATGGCCCTGTCGGCCTCCGACAGCGCTGCGATCATCTCCACTAGCTTGGGCGCCCTCGCCAAGCTATAGCGCCTACATGTTGCGGTCTTCAGTGCGTTCAGGTCCACGTCCTCCCCCCTCTGGCACCCATCCACCATGCCCCCCCAGGGGTTTCATGTCTACGGCCGCCATTGCTGCTTCTGTCAAATGGATTTCTTAGAGTTTGGAGCCGAAACTAGGGCTCAATAACAAGCGTTCCTATGAGTTGGCCAAAAACCTGCATGTAAAGTTCAGGTACATTTTGCCTACCCTGCACACATTGAATCCTCTATTGAAAACCGCTTCGAGTACACATTTTTTGAGCGGGTTACATTTGCAATGGAGGCAATGTAACGGGATTTTTTGATGCAGATTTGGTAGTTGTTTGCTACCATTGGAGGAAGCATTTTGACCCTCCCCTCTATGATTGGTGTAGATGCAGATGGATATCCTCACACAATTTTGCACAATCCGATGACTTCATGGTCATAATTAAATAATCACGGACATCACACCATTGCCCATTGTGATCGATGAAAATATTTTCTCTGTCCATTAGATTTTTTTCAAATGTTACCCAAAGCAAAGTGATAGTGCGAGTGCTGAATGAGGATGCTTCGGTATAGACGGTGAAAATTTTTGGTGTTGAAGACAAAGGAGACTTTTGTGATCCGGACGTGTCAGAAGCCATTTTTTCTTGTTCATGGATTACTGGTTCATCTCCCAAAGTTTCCAGCGAAAGTCTACAATCTACGACCGAGCTTATTTGCGATCTCTGACCATTCTTTCGTGGGTGGCCATCTGTGGGCATAAGGGCCAAAAGCCTACGTAGCACTGAGTTTTCTGAGTTTTTGATGCTTCACAATTCTGTCAATTTGTTACTGCATATACCCATGTTTTCTTTTTTTGTTGAGCGTGAAGGCCTGTGAGAATGGCGGGACGCTATGCTACTTGACTTCAAGGTAGGCATCAAGGCCGACCCCATCGGGGCCCTCGCATCATGGTCGGGCAATGATTGCTATAGTCAAAATGGCCTCCTCTGCAATGATGATGGTCTGGAAGTCTTGGTGAAGGAAAATCATGTTGACACGGGAAGGTGCGACACTAGTTGAGCCGCGGTGGCTATCCTATCACAGGTCGACATCGACAGTGTGGAGAGGGTCATCAGCGATGGGGGTTGCGTCGATGTGTGAGCATGGAATTCTATCATGGTAATGCCGTCGTCGGCATTTTATTCGATGAACTAGAGGGGTGCCAAGCTAGCCCAATTGGAGAATGAGACGTTGAAGAGCACATGATAAGCAGCTCACGCTTTTTTTGGGTGGAGCTCTCGGAAGATGACAGCTTCAATTGTCGGGGAACATCAATTGTAGCAGGAGTAGCAGAAAAAATTTTCGTCGGGTGAGGGAAATGATTTGATGCCACAAGATATGAAGACATGCGGCCCTTTCTCCTCCTCAAATTCCAACCACCAATTATGCAATTATTGCAATGATAGCCGCGTACACGTTTGCAAGCACCAATTTTTAATATATGTGCAGTGAAGTATAGAGTGAGAAATATTTTTTTTAAAGCTACAATATTGACTTTATATGAGATATTTGAAAGTTCTCACCTCCTCATAAAGATAGTTGACATAGTGGCAGCAAATTTCATTGAAACTCCCAAGTCAAGCATCTTTTTCCAGAGCACAACTCGGATGGGTGACTACTTGGGAATGTCCCGGAGCTGCACATTTTTTTTTTAGGGTCATTGTGTTTGATTTGTTGAAGCATCAATTTGTATACGCCTATAGGGGTATTTATAGTCATTGGAAACATTTTTCCACGATGGACACAATGCTGGTGTCATATTGTAATTTTGAGGTTATTTCAATTGAGTTTTTTAGCATCAAAGTTTTTCTACCTTGGAGTGCACTTTCGGTTGTATCCGACACTCCCAAGGTAATTTCATATGTGATCCTTGTACCTAGTGATATTTTCTATACACTTGGCGAATGCAGCGGTTGGTTACCCATGCATTTCGGTGGGATGACATGGTCACCATAAGGACACTTATACTAGGGACTACAGACAAAGACACCCTAGACTCTATCCGAGTTTTTTTTTCGGATCTAATTCTGAAGACTACAGATGAAGACACTTCAGAAGATTCTCTTATTTTCTTCTCCTCTCATTCTATTTGGATCTATGGCTTATTTTATTATATTGAGTGCATTTTCGGCAAACACCGACACTCTTATATGGCTCATTTTTCATTTGTATTAAGGTGCATTTTTGGCTAAGACCGACACCTTCTAGATTGAGTTCACCATAAAGAGAGATTTGACATTTATGGTGAATCTAGTCAGTGACCTACGAGAGGCAACATCCTCTGAGGATGACCTGCAGAGGCAACAAACCTAGAAGTGGCTGACCCTGAGGCACCCATGATGACCCTGAGGCACTTAGACGGCTGACCTAGTGGCAACAGACCCATGGAAGTGGCTGACCTTGAGGCAACAGACCAAGATGTATACATAGTGAATCTAGCATTATTCATAGTTGGAGAGCCAAGCGCAAAGAGCACGAGCCTAGACCAAATCAGCAATAAGAGAGGATGATAGGTTGTTTTCAAGAAGTCAACATTAAGGGGGAATGTTACCTAATATTGACTTGTTTTTTCTTTAGTTAGGATAGTGCACTTTAAGGGGTAATGTTAGAGTTAAAGTGCACTATGCCTTCACCATGACACTTGTCAGTTTCTCTTGAAAAGTGTCATGTGTTTCATATAGGCCTTTTGCCTATATATTGTAACCGTGTTTCATTTGTAATATCATCTCATTGTGTTCATTTCAATATAAGGCCTAACACTTTTAACAATGTATTACTAAAATGAAGCAAGACCTCCTCTTGATTTTTATCTAGATGCATGAGATGAGTGAGACTAGCTTCAATTTTATAATTTGTGTCAAGATATTCTTTCATGAGTTGTAAAGTTTATAGTTTAAGATTAACAGAAAAAATTGGCTCTTGACCATACACTAAATGATAAGGTGAAGTTCTAATGGATTCCTTAATTCTTATTCTATCTGCCCACAATGCAAACTTCAATTTGTTATGCCAATCACATGGATTATATTTAAGCAACATTTTGATAATTAACAATAAATTTTTGTTAGAGAATTTAGCTAAGCCATTACCTTTTGGATAATTATTAGAAGAAAACTTGATGCTCACCTTGTTGTCATATGCCCATTCTGCAAAATGAAGTGAGGTAAAAGCATAACCATTATCGCAAACAATTGAATATGGCATTCCAAACCTAGTTACAATATGCTCTTCCAAGAATTGGATAACCACCTCAATAGTGTAATTCTTGGTAGGAATACTTTTGTCCATATTGTGCAATAATCAGAGGCAGTAAGAATATACTTATGGGAGGTTGAAGAATTAGGGCTTACAACCGCTACAAAATCTAGGCCTCGTTGAGCAAAAGATATCATCTCAACCACAAGTTGTAATGACATAGGTGCATGTCTCTCTCTATTAGCTATAATTTGACAAATATGATAGGAACATACATGGAAAAGGGTATCTTTAAAGATGTGTGGCCAATAGCAACTAGATCTCAAGATTTTGTGTGTAGTGGCATTTGCAGAACCATGTCCCATCCCATACTTACCATGAAGCTCGTGTAAGATGTGAGTGGATTCTTCCTTACTCAAACAATGAAAAAAATTCCCTCATTATTTCTCCTATACAACACACCTGCATTAATCATAAAATTTTTAGATTTTAAATGAAGAGTTATTCTTTGTGTGGCATTAAAGTGTGAAGGACACTTACCATTCAATAAGAAATAAACAATACCAATATACCATTCATCTTGCATGATGTCCTCTACATTATAATGTTGATAAGAAATTTGAGGATCTATATTCGTAAGTGCTTTTGTCAAGCCTTGACATCGAACTAGCTTCATTGGGTGGATCTCAAGATCAAACTCTTGTAAGGTAGATATCCGCTTTCCACATTTTTTGCCTAGCTCATTCTACATTAACACGGTTTTTACAATAGGGTTAGGTACAATAACAAAAATTCTAATATTTTTGATAGTTTTATATAATAAATACACTTGTTTATCCAAAATGGTATATCTTAATTGTGCATATTTTAAGCGTAAACTCATAAAAGCAATAGGGTTTTCAGAATTAACTTTATTTTTCTAAGTTAGCATGTTAGAAAATGAATGATCGAATGCAAAAGTATATATGAAGAATGGTTTCTTGTAATCAGGACTTACTAAAATAGGTGTATTATAAATAGCATCTTTAACACTCTGGAAAGCAGTCCTGGCCTCACATGTCCATTTAATATTAACATCCTTTTTTAACATATCATTCAATGGTTTAACAATTTCAACAAATCCAGAAATAAATTTCCTACAAAATTAGTTTTCCTAAATAATGGCCTAAGCTCTTTATTACTACATGTAAAAGGAATCTTTTGAATTACCTCTATCCTCACAAGGTCTATAGAAATGCCATATTTTGATATTATGTCCTAAAAACTTCCCCTCAATTACTCCAAATATGTACTTTTTAGGATTAAGTGAAATTCCATTTTCTCTACACCTTTGAAGCACATTTCTCAAGTTATTAATATGATCTTCTTGTTTCTTTGAGAAAACAGAGATATCATCTACATAAATGACTATGCATTTACCAATGAGATCTCTAAAAGCATAGTCCATGGGACGCTGAAAAGTAGAACCTGCATTAAGCAAACCAAAAGGCATTCTCTTGTAAGCAAATGTTCCCCATTTAGTAGTAAATGCAATCTTCATTCTATCTCTTGGGTCAATAAGAATATGATTATAACTAGAATATACATCAATAAAAGACATCATTTCAGATCCGTTAACCATTTATAAAATGTTATTTATAGAAGGAAGAGGGTAGTTATACTTTTGTGAATCTTTATTAAGGTTCTTGAAATCAATACATAGTCGAATCTCTCAAGTTTTCTTTCTAACAGGAACTATGTTTGTAACCCATGTGGAATTTCAGATAGGAAATATAATATTTGCATCTAATAGTTTTTTGACTTCCTTCTCTATGAGAGGTTCCAACAATGGGTTAACTGGATGCTGTTTTTTCTTTAAAGGTTTAGAATCAGGATTCAAAGGAATGGTATGCATGATAATATTTTGATTATAAGTGTGTAAGTCCTCATAAGTCCATGCAATATAATCCATATATTATTTAAGTGCATGTATTATTCCTTCCCTTTCATGATGTGTGCATGCTTTCCTGATGAGTACTGTTAGAAAAATGGATCAATCGTTTATTGAATTATGTGCAGTTTAAATAAGACTGCAACAACAGGAAATGTCGGAGGTTGCCAAACCAACCAGCGTACATTAGCAATTTGTTAGAACATAATAACAAATGCATAAAATGACAAATAATGTAATAGTAAACAGTCAGTACGCTAACATCCTCCTTTATTACATTATTTGGGTAATGTAATAACTAATATCTATACTAAAATCCCCTTACATCATTTTGCAATACAAAGTGAGCTGTGAAACAATTCAAATTTGACACGTCCAAGTGCCTTAGTGAAAATGTCTGCAACTTGAGCATCGGTGGGAATGTGCTAAAGATGAATTCGGTGCTTTGGAACTTCATCTCGAATGAAATGACATTGTGTGTCAATGTGCTTTGTTCTTTCATGATGGACTGGATTCTTGACGAGGTTCAAAACACCCTGATTGTCGCAAAACAAGTGTATTGGAGATTTTGATGGATGGCCCATACTTGTCAGAATGCAACATAACCATATCACTTCGCACATAGCTTCATGTGCAGTGTGATACTCTGCCTCTGTTGATGAAATAGCAACCACCTGTTGCTTCTTGCTATGCCAAGAGACAGGACCGGATCCCAGATGAAAAATGTATCTAGAAGTTGACTTGCGATCATCAAATGATCCGGCATAGTCGGAGTCCATGTATCCTTGCAAGAAGAATTTGTTGTTCCTTTTGTATTCTAGGCCATATTTCATAGTACCACGGACATAGTGAAGAACACGTTTTGCTGCTTTCCAATGAGTGGTCTTAGGCTCCTGCATGAACCTCGAAAGATAGTTGACAGCAAATACGAGATCTGGCCTAGTATTGGTCAGATATATGAGACTCCCAATCAACTGTCGATAGAGAGTACCATCTACCTGAGGTGAATCATCATATCACGATAACTAAAGTCCATTCTCCATCGGAGTTGCCATTGGCTTGCAATCAGTCATGCGATATTTTTCTAGCAATGTCTTGGCATATTTTTTCTGAGACACTTTGATGGTGTGCTCCTTCTGGCTAAATTCCAGACCAAGACAGTAATGGAGAAGTCCGAGATCTGTCATCTCAAAATATTTACAAAAGTTTCTTTTGATAGTAGAGATCATTGTTTTTGAACTCCCTGTAATGAGCAGATCATCCACATAGAGTACAAGCAACACTATCTCAGAACCCTGTTTCTTGAAATAGAGGTTTGCATCTGATGGACATCTCTTAAATCCATGCTGCATAAGGTGATTGTCCATTTTTATATACCAAGCTCGAGGAGCTTGTTTTAGACCATATAAGGATTTGACCAATTTGTAAACCTTCTGCTCTTGGCCTTCCACTTCAAATCCTTCTGGCTGAGTCATGTAGACTTCTTCTTGGAGATCACCATTTAGAAAGGCACTTTTGACATCCATCTGGTGAACTTTCCACCCATATTATGCTGCCATAGCACACATAACCCGAATTGTGGTCATCCGAGCAGTAGGTGCAAAAGTTTCCTCGTAGTCAATGCCTTCCTTTTGAGCATAGCCCTTTGCAACAAGACGGGCCTTATGCTTATCAATTGTTCCATCTGCCTTGTACTTGAATTTATATACCCATTTGTAGCCAATGGGTTTCTTTCCATGCGGCAAATCAACAAGCTTCCAAGTTTTATTTTTCATCAAAGACTCATACTCTATATCCATAGCGGCCTTCCATTGAGGCTCACTAAGAGCATCTTGCACTAATGCAGGTTCAAGATCATCTATGGTAGACATGAATTCCCTATCATCATCAATATCCATATCCTCTACTTCTGTACTTGGAGTTACAGAAAGTTCCTCAAAAGATTGACAAAGATCATCAACCTCACCAGTTTCTTTGGCTTCTTTTTCCTTTTGATCCATACTGCGTGTACGAGGTCTATCCAAGTTCAAATTGGGAGGAGTGGATAAATTTGTGTCTCTAATTGTATTTGTACACCATTTTGGATTCTTCTTCGATGGTGTTGAAGAATATGTAGAAGGACCTCCTGTCTGTGTTGACGAAGGAATCTTCTCTTCCTTAGATTCCATAATATCTAGGTGTACTTTAGATGTGCTCTGTGATGTGAAAGCTTCATCAAAGACAACATCTCTACTGACATGAATTTTCTTGGTCAAAGGATCTATCAAACGATATCCTTTAGAGTGCTCATCATACCCAAGAAAAATACATCTCAGTGTTTTCTCATCTAGCTTCTTCCTTTTCTCTTTCGGTATGTGCATGAAAGCGTGACATCCGAAAATACGTAGATGAGATATGGAGGGTTTTTGACCACTCCATGCTTCCTGTGGAGTCATTCCTTTTAGGGCCTTTGTGGGTGCCCTATTCAGCAGATATACTGCAGTGGTGATAGCTTCTGCCCAATATTGTTGCCCAAGAGTAGCTCCTGTGAGCATACAATGAACCATTTCCATGATAGAACGGTTCCTTCTCTCAGCAACTCCATTTTTCTGAGGAGTATAGGCAGTTGTTAACTATCTCTTGATTCCATGCTTATCTAAGAATGCAGAAAATTCATTAGAGGTAAACTCTCCCCCTCGATCTGAGCGGAGGGTTTTAATAGAAGCTCTTGACTCCTTCTCAACGGATTTCTTGAACTGTTGGAAGAATGCGAAAGCTTCAGATTTCAGTTGGAGAAAGAAAATCCACATCTTTTGTGAGTAGTCATCTATGAATAACTGAAAGTACCTCTTCCCTCCACAACTATTGGGTGTGAAAGGACCGCACAGATCGGTGTGAATTAACTCCAAAGGTTTTCGTGCTCTTGTTGAGCTCTTCTCAAATGGTACTCTATGTTGCTTTCCTGCCAAGCAGTCAGAGCACACTGGCAATGTGGCAAAAAGGGAAGGAAGACCCTTTACCATATCATACTTACTAAGCTCAAGTAAGTAGCCAGAACTAAGATGCCCATATCTCTTGTGCCATAGGGAAGTTGCCTCCTTGGTAGAGACAGTCATGGCAACATGTGGAGTAGAGATAGCATCTAGTGCAAATAAGCCGTGCTTATATGAAGCTATTGCAATCTGCTTACCCTTCCTAGTAATAGTACAACACTTCTTGCCATTCTCAACACGAAATTTGACAACCATATTTCTATCCAGGATTTGTGTGACTGACAGCAAATTGTTAGCCAATCCCGAAACATAGAGGACTTTGTCAATTTGACACTTGCCATAAGGAAGAGTGACTGAAACTGTACCCTCTCCTTGAACCCTGTAGGTTTTATCATCAGCAATGGTGACAGGTTTGCCCTCTTTGGCCACAAATGATTCAAACCATGATCTATCGCCAGTCATATGTTTGCTAGCTCCAAAATCGACATACCAAATAGGATCCCTCTGTGTGGAATATGTGGTAGTCATGAGCATCTTGTGTGCCCATTCATAATCTGAGTCAGATTCTTCAATAGCAACATTCACCTGGGGTTGCTTGTTTTTATTTTGTGGTTTGTTTTGGCCTTTCTGCTTGTTCTTATGCCAACACTTATTGGTGTCATGGTTGTCTTTCTCACAGATCTTGCACCACCTCTTCTTCTGTTGAGGTTGTTTGCCTTTTCCTTTCGTATCTTGTTGATAATTTCCTCCTTTCTAAAATTTGCCTCCTTTTTTCCCATTACCTTTCTTCCTAGAACCCTGCCTGTTGGTGTATAGGGCTGTATTGGAAGAATCATCCTTGTGAAGTTGGCGTGCCTCCTGTTGTTGAAGCAGATTGACCAACTCGATGTAGGTAATTTGTCGTTGAGACACCTGGATGGAGGTGATCAACATATCAAATGAATAAGGCAAAGCTCTCATCACAAGTGAAATGAGAAGCTTTTCGTCCATAGTATCTCCCAAAGAATTCAATTTCTCTTTCAATTCAGACACTCTACACAGAAAGAGTTCAACTGTTTCACCCTGTCTCAAACTTAGGTTATGAAGTTGTTGTTGAAGATGAAGAATGGTGGAATCATTCTTTCCCTCATAGATGGTTCTAAGGGCATCCCATGCCTCTTTACCACTTGCTTTGTCAGCTATATGAGGTTGCACTTCATCTGAAATAGCAAACAAAATGAGCACCTTTGCTCGAATGTCTTTCTTGTCAAAAGCTATCTGATCTACGGAAGGACCTGTGGATCCTGCTGTTGGTGAAGGCCTAGTTGTTACTCCAGTAACAATATCCCACAAATCTTCCATTTGGAGAACTTCCTTCATCTTATGTTTCCATGGTGTATAATTTGGACCTTTCAATAACTGATGAGGATCAGTCATCAACTTTGCAACAGTGGCCATAGTGAAGGTTCCTTATATCACCAATTGGTCCCCCTTTCGATATACCTTTTGCTAGGCCGTTATACCGTACAAAATACCCGCCCTTACGTGAGGGAAACTATAGGTATTTAGAAATATCAACAAAAATCACCCGCCCTTACGTGAGGGAGACTATAGGTGAGTTTTAGAGATCATACGATACGTGGAACATAAGCGGTACTGAAAGGGAATCGCCTTGTTAATGGCACCTACCATAGAAGATTCTTCTCATGCGTAGGACGTAACTTCCCCTAAACACTATGAAGAATACTTCGTCAGGATTTACGCCTAAACACAAGTGCGATAAAGGGTAGTGGATGGAGTAAAAAAATGCAAAAATGGCTAACTTATCTCTCCCTGACGATTTATAGAGAACAAGCTCAGACATCGTTGTAGCAGCTATATTAGGCGGCGGATACAATAGCCAAATCACGACAGCTTTACCTGTAAGTGCTGGCCAAAGGTATCACAAATACCGAATCTTTGCAGTGCAATAAATTGCACGGATGGGTTTTAATTATTCCGGGGACTTAGGGAGTGTTTTGATTTTAATTTTTAATGTTATAGTGCAAAAATGAAATATGCAACATACAACAAAAAAAATGCCCACAAGAATAACCCACTAGGTGTCGGGCGCAGCCGAAAATGCACCTTTTACAATTCGCCAAATTGCCTTTTCAGAAAATTACTCACAATCCCCCTTTGATTTTTTGAAAAAATATCCCCCCTAAAAAAAAATCTCTTTAACAAAGCATTTTAATAATTATTATATATTTAAAATTAAAATAAATAATTTTAATTTATATAGTTTTAAAACTTATGAAAAAATAAATTAAAATTAAATTTTAATTTATAAAGTTTAAAAAAACTATAAAAAATAAATTAAAATTAAAAATTTTAATTAAAAAATAATAATTAAAAAAAAACTTTGAAAAAAAAAAATTATACCTTAGGGGGGAGTCGGCGGGATTTGAACCCTTGACCTGCAGGCTCCCTGAGCCTTACCGCACAGCTCACTGCCAAGTGAGCTAGCAGGCTGATCCGGAAGGATCTGGAGGCCCCTCGTATTTGAGCTGCTGCTTTCCCGTCCTCCTCTCTGCTTCCCGCTTCCCGAGCCCACTATGGCTGCCTCTACCACCTCCGCAGCAGCCACAGTCTGCCTCTGCCCTCTGTCCCCGCACGTCTCTATTTTTTTTTTAATTTAAAAAATGCGCGTCGAGCGCTAGGCGGGGGGGGCGGGATGTCGCAGGTGCACTACGTGCTGCGTTCGCGTCCACGGTGGGGGGGGGCGGGACGTCACAGCGCGCTACGCGCTGCGTTTGCGTCCACAGTGGGGGGGGTGCCGGGATTTATTTATTATTATTTTTTTTTTCACCCGCCTTCAATGGGGGGGGAAGGAGCGGACCCCCTGTCCTGCGTCCAGTGCGCGCGGGCGCGGACGTCGTCCCTCCTGGATGCGTCTGCAGTCCGTGCACAGGGTGGACGCTCTACACAGGTCGCAATCCGTGTGCAGGGTGGACGCTCTGCGCAGACCGCAGTCCGTGCGCAGGGTGGATGCTCTGCCTAGGCCACAGTCCATGCGCAGGGTGGACGCTCTGCGTAGGCCGCAGTCCGTGCACAGGCTGGACGGACGTTCGCCTCTGTGCAGCGTTTGCGCTGCGCACTGCTCCTAGCTGTGCAGCGTTTGCGCTGTGCAAGCTGTGCTGGCTGCGAGCACGGGAAGGGGTTGGGGGTGGAGGCTTCGGCCTCCACGTTTTTTTAATTTTTTTTTTAATTCTTCGCCAAAGGAATTCTCTGCCCAGCAAACCCAGAGAAAAAAAATAATTCTCCGGCTGGCAATTCCAGAGAGAGAAAAAAAAATTCTCCTCCTGCTACCCGAGCTTCTCTGCTTCCACTTCCAGCTTCTGCCTTCACGCCACTGGCTCTGATGCCATGTTAGAAAAATGGATCAATCGTTTATTGAATTGTGTGCAGTTTAAATAATACTGCAACAACAGGAAATTCCGGAGGTTGCCAAACCAACCAGCGTACATTAGCAATTTTTTAGAACAGAATAACAAATGCATAAAATGACAAATAATGTAATAGTAAACAATCAGTACGCTAACAAGTACATTATATGATTCTTCATTATTTCCAATATTAACTACATCATTTGCGTCACTTGAAGGTGAGATTTTGTCACACCTTTTGCTTCGATAGTCAATATCAAAAAATTTCTCAAGAGATACAATACCTTTTGGGATAGCATTATTTCTCTTCATTACCTGATCCTTTTCATCTTCATCCTCTTGTAACATTTGGTCTTCATCAATTACCTAATTTTCAAAAACACCTGAGTTAGTTACAAAGTCAAAGATGTGTCTGTCACTTTCAAATGCCTGTAAACTTTTGACATTGTTAGGTATAGAAGGACAAGGAACCAATTCTAGTAAAAACTTATAAGTTTTTTTATCGATGGGATTTAACGTACCTGTCATGACTGCCAAATAATCTACAAAACGATTACTCTTTCTAGAAATCATAGAAATGTTAAAGGCTTCAAATTCATCTATTAAGTCTCTAACTCTAGATTTGTAATGAATTAGCCTTTCATCATGACATGTGTATTCCCATTTTACTTGCCTAACAACTAGCGTTGAATCTCCTAAGACTTTCAAATATTTAATGTTCTTATTTAGAGCTAATCGTAATCCAAAAATTAAGGCTTTATACTCCGCTACATTTCAAGTACATGGAATTTGTAATATAAAAGCAGCAAGAGAAGACCTACCTTTGGGGATAATGCGTTCAACCCAAGCTCCACTACCCTTTTTGGATCTAGTTCCATAAAATTTAAGTATCCAAACAAGATGATAATCATTAAGTGGATCATAAGATAGGATTTCAATATTATATTCATATGTAATCAACTTGTTATCCAATATGTAAACACCCAACTCAGACTCATTATAAAGGGTTTCATTGGTTTTATTATACTCCGTGATCATCTCCTTGAGTGTGGGCTCTCTTTAAATTCAGATTTGATTGGCTACCCATTTCCAAGGTAACCACATGTGTGAACAATCCATGGTAAAATAGGCATTCAAATTATGTCTCTAATCCCTAGCTAGTAACATACCATATTTGTCAGGAATATCAACATGAATATCAATATATTGTTGAATTCTAGGTTCTGATGAAATCTAAATATGGATGTTATGAAACATGCCTACCACATTCACCTCATATCTATATAATTATACCACCATTATGTTTGAAGGATTAGGTTTCAAACCTAACCTCTTATAAACAACATAAGGTATTCCATTGCCCAATGCGCCTGAATTTACCAAACAATCGTGTAGATTCTTTCCTACAATTTTGATTGTCAGGAGAAAAGGAGGAACCTCTCCTTTGTCCTTTCACAAGGCAAAATGCGACTCTATAGTTTTCCTAGTATCAGTTTTTCTTAAACCACCCAAGGCCTTAATCAAAGAATCTTGTTGATTAGTCATCTATGCCACTTCAAAAAAAGTAAGCTTTTGTTTTATTCAAATCATCAACAATGTTATAAGTAATTTTATCAAAAATTTACACCTTTTGAGGTGGTTTGGATGAATCAATCTAATCGGGAGGTGTGGGATTGTTATTTAGCTTAGTATCTGGTGGAATAATAGAATTTTTTGAAGGATTAGAAGCAATATTCAGGGTATTACTCTTATTCCTCAAGTGGTAGTTGTGATTCCCCATTTGAAACTGCGTAAAAACCCAAAATTCTTCTTCTATAGGATCATCCTCCTCTTCTTCCTCATTTTCAAAATTAAAAGTTTCAACAACTAAAGAATATCCCTTTCCTCTTCTTGAACTAGCTTTATGGGAAGAATCCTCATTAGGCATTATTTCCAAATCATCCATATCTTGTTGCAAAATACCTATGGACTTCTAAAGCACTGGGCATTCATTTTCATTGTGATCGTTAGTGGAATGCATTCTACACCAATTTTTCCTAGAAAAATCTAAAATATTAACAACTACATGAGATTGGCTAGAACTAGCATTATTCTAATTAGCAATCGAACTAGGTACACCCCCATTGTTTAGTCATGTATTCCACTATTTCTTCTAAAATATATAGTTCATATTTTTTTGTTATCTTTGTGGTGCTTGCTCTTGGAACTAAACCATATCACTACTTAAATTTTGTACCAAACTCTTTAGGTCTTTTACCTCTGAATCAATATCATTGGGTTGAATAGTAGTAGTGTTAGGATTAGTTGGATTCCTAAAACTAGAAATGATCTAATTTGGTACCACATTTTAATTTTGAACATTTTGATCTAGTAAGACATTTTGAGTTTGAAAATTTGGATTTTGAAATGGGTTCAAACTCTGCATGGGTGTTGGATTTAGACATGTAGGAAAGGCTTGAGCATTCACTATTGTGACTCTATGAGTGGCCAATTGGTTCTCTAATAGTAATGGAGTGGTTGGATGGATGGATATAGTTGGATAATCAAGCATGGGAGGATAAGTGGGTATGGTAGGGCAAAGTTGATTGTAGGACAGAGTGTTCAACATTAGAATGTACTGTGACAAATCTTGGTTTATCATAGGAATTTGATTGTAAGCCCCAAGCTACCCTACCATCGGTAATTTTGCTATCCCATAGACATATGGTATGAACTACTACTCGATAGTCATGTCCTCCATGTATGCTAAGGCAAGGGTAGTGACCAAAGGATTTCTCCTAGCAAACATGGTGGTCAAGGGATCTAATGCCCCAAAGTATATCTGAAGAACAACATCGGTATTAATAGTAAAGTGACCAGTCAAAGTATAGAGCTTTTGAAATCTGGTATTGAACATTCTTATTGGTTCACTAGGTCCCCTTTTTCAAGTTATGAATTGATTATAAAATATGGCAGGATCTAAGGGAAACCTAAATTGGTTTTAAAAAAGGGGTTTCTAACTAGGCCCAGAAAGTAATAGAGCCTTTGGGTAGACTGATGTACCAGTCATACGCCAAGTCATCTAGGGTCAAAGGAAAAAATATGCAAGCCACATATTCATGTTCAACTTGCAATCGAATTAAAGTGTCCTTATCAGACCGGATGTGTTCTTCTACAATTCTTGTACCATCGTGCTTGTATTTGGGTAGAACATTCTCTATGTTCTTGGATAAGTCATGGGTAACTCCAGAAATGTTCAAAGGATTTTTGTGCACCCCATACCAAGTAGCATTTGTGGCCATTGGATTAGGTTGTGGGGTGACTAAAGGAACAATAGGAAGAATAGGGACAATAGGTGGTCCAACTAAAATCCCACTAGATGGAATAATAATTGCTTCACTCTTGGTTCTTCTATGTCTTTGATCATGACATAGGCTTTAGAATATGGTATCTTCTGCAGCCTTAGACCTAGTAATGATACCCTCATGTTCCATATTAACAATGACAACCACAAATGTTTGTTAACAATGCATCAATTAAACTATCACAATAAGAAACATTCTAAAAAATAGTTAGTATTAAAGCATGATCAACTAAATCAATTCCCAATCAAGGAATACAATCACCTATCAATGAAATCATGTTAGTCCAAATCAATGAATAATGAGCAATTTATCATCTACAACATCAATGAAATAACCAATTTAGGCCCTCCTTCTAGCACCAATTATGTTGAGTATATACAACAATAATGAAATATCCAATTTAGGCCCTCCTAGCACCAATTCAGTTGAGTGATAATTTTACCCTATTGCAAAATCACACTCACATTTAAGATTTTGTTAGAAAAATCCTCTCTTGCAAAGAAATTAAAATTTCTTCAAGGTTCATTTTACTTAATGTGTGCTTGTATGCTTGTGAAAATGTGTCAAAACAAGTGCTTAGAATACCTTAGTGATTTGGAAGTAATTATTAACAAGGGGCTTGTTCCATGTTTTATATCAATTAATGGTCTTGATTTACTATATGTGCATAAATAAAATGATGAATGAGTGCTTGAAATTGATCCTAATTCATTTTATCTTCGATTTGTCAAAGTAATTTACCCATGAATCCTTGTTCCAAGACTAGTTATTTTTATCTTAATATTAATGTGAAATTGTAGTTAGTACTTGTTAGCGGATTATTTTTATCTTAAATTAAAATTTTGTTTTTAACAAGTGTTGTGGAAATCCACTTCATTTTATCTTTACCTTAATGTGAAATTGGAGTCAATGCTTGTTGTTAGCATATTCCTTTTATCTCAGATTAAAATGTTGTTGTTAGCAAGTGTTGTGGAAAACCACTTCATTTTATCTTTGCCTTAATGTGAAATTGTAGTTAGTAGGTCCCTCCATGAATGCAAATTGATTTTTATCTTGGCCCTTAGTTGATAAAAAAAGTGCTGAAAATTTATGAAGTGTTGATTCCTTTTATTCTTGGCTTTAAATGATCTGCAAATAAATGAAAACCTTGTGGAGTGCGAATAAAAATGCTATGGAACCTTAAAATGAATGCTTTAACTACAAACTATCCAAATAATTTAATGTATTAGCATTAAATAACAAAATTACTTGGATGTCTAAATACTTCAAAACCCTTAAATTTTAATGTAGAAAATTATCAACTCGTTAGGATTTTGAATGTTTGATGAATTTTTTAAGAAAATAAAATGAAAGATAAAAAAAATGACAAAGTCTAGGGTTAGAGAAAAAAAATCTAGAATATGGACCAAAATATGGAAAATGATCAAATAAAAACTACAGAAAACTACTCTGTGCAGAAAATGTTAGATCTTGAACATTAAACAAGACCTATATCCACACAATTCAAATCCGGTTAAGTGCAAGAGCCTAAGGAATAAAACATGCATTAAAACACTCAAATGATGCTACCATATCTATGCATAAAACACCATTGAAACGTATCCAACACATGTAGAAAAGATATGCAATAAAGTTTCTATTATGTTCAAAACCTCTTTTTTGCATACAAGGTGAAACCAGAATATTGACAGCAACTTAAACAACCTTCCAATATTCTTCCTGTGCTTCTGTTTCAAAATTTCCAGCCTTTGTTTCTACCTCTTCTTGGATTTTTAACCTTTTCCATGAAACTCTTTTTTTCATTTTCTTTCTTTTATCTCTATTTTATTTCATTTCGATCTGTTCAATCTTGTAACATTTCATTTCAACCAGTCTGTTTCATTTCCTTTATTTTCGTCATTCATCACCATGCTCTTCACTTATTAGAATGATAACGCTTGGCTCTTTTTTTATTTTTATTGTTATACTTTCCCTTTAAACTCATATTGCTTCCACTCTAACCTTGAATGCATACATAACATGCTTCCTAGTGAGCATGCTTCACGCTTCCCAAGGCCTAATATCCGCTTTCCATAAACTATTTATTTACCTTATTCGGATGACATATCATAATTTGTAGGTGACATCTTACTTACAACATGTTTCATGTGGAAATGCTTGGACATGGACCTTACTCTAGAAGAGGATGTGAAGCTAACTCAAAATACATGGTAGACAATAGCAAAAGAATTGTCATTAACATGTACTCGTTCCACACTTGGCCATGATCACATAGGACCTACGTCATAGCCCTGACCCTAGTCTCCCTTCAAGCCATCCCAAAAATATACTATGGTCATGTACATTTCAATTCGAGCACTGTGTAGACCTTAGGCATATGGTGAAATGGTCCTATCCATTCCAATGCTTCTCTCGCACCTTTTCGTCATAGTTATACCTATTATCTCCTTTTAGGAATCATTTTACTATTTAATAATGACAACATCCTGTGTGTCATGTAGGTGCTCAGCAGCATAGCAATCTATTTTAAGAACATAATGATGGTCCCTTTTACTTTGAACCAATTGCATCCCTCCTTTTACTAAACCTTTATGATCGTGCATAAACTGTGTCTACCTGGATAACTTTTGAACTCTTAACAACGTGTCCAATTAAACTTTGCTCTTACCTCATAAAATCATTGTGACTCGCATACATAGATTTTTGTGTCCCTACTACAACAACCAGTGTTTGGCTACTCCGACTATCTGTAGGGATATTTTCATGGTACAGGCGGTTGCTTCTCATGTTACCAATCACTCAAATGTTGCCATAGCAATTTACTTTTATAATCACCCCCATCTCTGACCAATTGAGTCCATCATCTTTGCATAACCAGGAGTATTGATATTCTAAGAAAATTTGTAAAGATGACACGCTCCAAATGTGGGCTACACATGAATTTGGGTAGTGTCACTTGCATCAACATGTTTTGATAGTTTCAAAACAATCTATATTCTAAATAAATTTCTTCAAATGAGCTTCGATGCCCTACAATATGATCAAAGACCAATTCCAATAACCTATCCACTCTTCAATTGCATCACAAGTGCCATTGGGTATGTTTCCTCTTTATGAAATTTATCTAACCCTCTCACAACTTTTCTTCACTCCACATTTGTCTTTGTTGCTCATGTAGTTGTGAGTTTTGTATTTTTGATTAGGGCAACACTCGAATGATCTGTAATTTCTACATACAACCCATTCCATGAGACCAGGTACCCAACATTCTGTTGTATGCACTATCCACTACACTCCTAGAAGACCACATTACTCTAATGGTCATGAACACTATTCTAGAAAATATTCTCCACTAACTATTCATGCCACTATTATGTTCGAATATGTTTGATGCAACCAAGTTCGTGCCACTCTCATCAACTCACCATAATTCATGTCCATCTATGATATTACATCGTTCCATCTGAGCTTTCTTGGATGGGAAATAAAACACGATGTTGTTTCCTCCTATGAAATAGGAGTCGATGTTTACCGAGTGTTCATTGTGTTTATCATCACTGTCGTCCAATACGTGATCACCAACTTGATGTCGTATTCAAGCATCGGGTGCGGAATTAGAAAAATGAAGCACCTTCATCTGCCAACGATGACCCAAATGAATGTGATGATCTTGAGCTTCATGTAGCGACCACATTGAACCACATGATCCAATCGTCTCATGTCCTAGTCACTGATTCTTGATGCACACATTCTCCACTACATCATAGTCACTAATTCTCATTCTCCATGGCATCCTAGTCACCAATTCTCAGTCTTGTATTTTTGTATATGGTACTTTTTGCATGCCAACCTTGACTATTGGGACACCTCCTTGAAAATTGAGCTCCAGGTTGACCCTTGAAAGCCATGCTCGATTACTTTTGTAACCTGCACATACACATAAAAAAGGTAAGAGAAATTAAAATTTATTTAATTCCCACATGAATCCCAAACCACAACACAATAGTAACTTAAGATAAAAATAAAGTAAAATAAAGTGGATGTAATGAAATATGCAAATGATGATATTTGAAACTTTATTTATTTTTCTATTTTATTTATTTATTTTTATTAATTTTAATTATTAATTTTATTTTTAATATAAAAGGAACATTAATGTGTAATGAAAATAATAAAAATGAAACACTTTTTTTTGTTTTATTTTATTCATTTTTCACTATTTATTTTTATTATATATATATATATATATATATATATATATATATATATAATGTGATTCAATTCAAACATTTGAATTGATTAAAATTAACTAAAACCTTATAAACCTAACCGACACACTAGATATTTCAAAAGAAACATAAAGAAGGCCCTAACCAACATACAACATTAGAAGCTATATTCCAACCTTATGGGTAGGAACCTATCAACATCATCACTTAAAGATAACCAAAATTCCCAAAAATATCAAAATTAAAGGTGGGTCCCCAAATTTGGGGCAAGTTGTCTAATGGCCACAACACAATTTAAAATTGAACTACTATTCTCAAAAAGCACTTCATTCATATAGCATATCCAAAAACACTAGGGAGTCATAAGGCATTCTACAAAACTTGATAATAATAGCATTCATCAAAGTTTATCAAGTACTCAATCCATTTGGGAGTCATAAGTCTCTACAAGGATTTTATTAAATCAAATTCACTAGGGAGACATAAGGAAGCCTACAAAACCTAAGCTCTATAAAGGTTTTATCAAATCAAATTCACATACTCTAAACTAGGGAGTCATAAGGTAGACTTGTTGTGGTCATTCCACAACTAGCTCCAAATTTGGTGATCCACCATAAAATTTTGGTTTTTTAGGAGTTTTAAGTGCTAATTTTGATAGATTCCATGGTTTAGCATTGGCTAATGTATTTTTTGTTTTACTAGTTTTGCTAGTGTTTTAGGTTAATAGGTTTTGTTTATTTTGATTAGTTTTAAATTTTTCCTTTATTGTGATTTTCAATGAATAAATTTTTTGAAATTAGTTATTTGATTGTTTATATATATATATATATATATATATATATATATATATATATATATATCTGTTTATTATAATTATGAAAATAAAAAATTCAAAAATAATATATTAATATATATACATATATTAATAAATAAATCAAAATAAAAGAAAACAAAATAATAAACAAAGAAAGATTTTATATATATATCCAAATAAAAGAAAAAAATAAATAAACAAAGAAAGAAAATATTATATTATATATATATAATATTTTCATGGTGGTCGGATGTTTTTTAGCTTTAAAGTATTTAGTTTTAAAGTTTTAGAATTGTTAGTTATGGTTGTAGTTTATGTATTTTTAATTTTTTAGTTTTGTTAAGTTTAAAATCTAATTTACACTTGTCTTTTGGTGCAGGTAGATCATGTGCCTTTAGCTGGTGATTAATACATTTTTAATAGAAGACACCAATAAGTGTGGTGTTTACGCCACATGCATTGGTATATTTGCATACAGGTTGTAACGGCCTAATTGAGTAGAAAACAGAAAAAAACAAAAGGGATTAAAGACAAACGATTACTTAGAAATGAATTGGAAAGAAAAGCATCTTCTAATGAAAACAGAGAAAACAAGGGGTCAGAAAATGAAATGAAGGGATTGAAAACCAAACGAAGGGATATGAAGAAATGAAACGAACGATTTCTATTGAACATAAATTCTCTACTAAACTTTTAAATACAACATCGAAAAGCAGAGAAGGGGTTGGATTATTTTGGGAAGGCCAGATATGCTACTGGAATGGAGATGTAAAACAAAAATATTTTGGTGTTTTGATGCAAATATTGCAGGATTTTTGCACCTTTTTGAGCAAAATAAGAGGAGAATCATTTCTGAATATTTTTGTGTTTAATGTTCATTTTTCCTTTTCTCGGTTTTTAGATTTATAGACAATGTTTAATGCATTTCATTGTTGCATTACTGAATATCTATAAATAGAGAAGTCATTTTATTCCTTAGAAGCTTGCATCTAACTTATTTCGGGATGTGTAAATGCAGTTCCGGTTAGGTCGGGTTACATTCAGAAACTCTCATATCTCAGGTTTTGCATGATAGGGTAGCTTAACAATAGCCTTTGATGTAATGTATAAATTATCTCTCTTTGATGAAATCAGAATTTTCATAAAGAAAGGTGAATTTATTTCTCCGAAAATGATAGCTTATGGAATACCATTAAAATTTACCCCCTTTAATGAAATTGAAATTTTCATAAAGAGAAGTTCATTTATGCCTGCAAATAAAAATGTAAAACTGAAAAAATCTGATTTGCCTTTAAAATGTGAAAAAATAAAATTTTGAAATTATAAAAATCTTCATAAAATAGCAATTTTCAATAATTTTTATAAAATCGAAATGGCTTCGGAATGAGTTCAAATTTGTTTCGGATGAAATATTGTAACTCATTCTTCACACCCATGTATTTATTTTTGTCATTTTAATTTTTTTCAATTTTTATTTTAATCGCCGAAGTTAAAAAAAAATCTGCAAAAAGAAAAGTTAGAAAAATAAATATAAAATCCAGAAAATCAACTAATAGCAGTTTTAAAACATTACATTATTTCTTCTTTATGAAAATTATGATTTCATTAAAGAGAGATAATTAATAATGACATTTCAAGATCATGCAATAAATTGCTCTCTTTGTGAAAATTAATTTCATCAAAGAGGGATAATTTATTTATTATATCAAAGGCTACTATAGCTACAAAGTGGGTCATCCAAATTATTCCATCTTGAGGTTTAAAGCAATATAAAAAGAATTCTTTCATCATTTGAAATTCATGTTTAGAGATAGGTTTTAATCTTTTACTTCATGCTTAAAGCAAGATTTAGTGCAAGATAAAACTTGTATAAAAACTACTTAATAAAGGAAGATAAAATCTACCTAAAATCCTCCAAGATAAAAGGAATTAAGGCTTTACATCGTGGTCATATGAGGGCCAATTCATATTTATATTTTTTTAAGTTTTATGAACAATCATTAATATAGCATGGTAAAATAAACCAACACATGCCCCTTGTTAACAATTATTTGCAATCACTAAGGTGTTCCTAGCACTTATTTGATATATCTTCATTGAGATTACTAATACACATGTGCAATGCTTACATAGTGGAACCTTATATCTTCATTGAGATTACTTATTTGATATATCTTCATTGAGATTACTAATACACATGTGCACTTATTTGAAGGATATGAGAATCTATCAACTAGTGATAAGGAGAGATTCTCCTTATTTTTTAAAGAAGCAAAAGAGGATAGCTTTGAAGCATTAATTAGTTATCTTCATGAAAACCTCTTTAAGGCATGGTGAAATTCACAAAATATAGTTATATTCACATCCGAGAGTGTTTAATAAAAAATAATAGGAGAAGAGGGGGAAAAAGGAAGAAAATTTATGCTAAAAGAGATCATAGCAAAGAATACATGAATAGCAAAGAAACCATAAATACTGAACTAGACATGCATCATCAAAAGACTAAAGAATCCTCAACTACAACTCTCTTTACATCATATGAAGACACTAACTACTTACTTGATTAGATTACAATGAGCAATGAAGAAGAATACAAGTTCCAGTTCTGACTCAATAAAGAAGAAGAAGAAGAACCAATTCAAGGAGGTGTACAGTGCAATGTGAATTAAAGAAGAAAATAAAAGACCTGATCAAGTTGAAGAACATTTGAAGACAAATATCCATATTGAATATTGAAATCTTCAATACCCAAATAATGTAATACAGGGGGGTGTTAGAGTTAGAGCATATTACATTATTTGGGTCATGTAAATGTACCACCTTTGGTACATAGTTAGAGTAGGATATTAATTTAGGGGGAAGTTAGCTACTTACATCAACCAATGTAATAAATTCACAAGTATCAATGTGCAAGTTGTAATGTGCAAGGTGTCCCCTTATACAACTAGGTAGAGTGTTGGCCAAGGAATCTCTCTTCCTATATAAAGGGCCTCATAGTGATAGATTAGAGAGCAAGAGATATATCAAGAATATCAATTGTATTGTAGTAGATAGTGGTAGAAATCCTATATGGAGTACAATTTAGTTCTTTAGCTTGTATTAATGGAGTGACCATTACCTCCATACTGCATTGTATTTTCACCACTTTCTATTTATAGTATATTTTAGTCATATTGCAAAATTACTTTCTTTTATATTTTCTGCATATTATTAGGGCCTGTGATAGATCTCTCCCATTTTAGATATCCTCATAAGCTAACAGAGGAAAGTTCCATCAAAATACCAAAATAGTACATTTATCATTAGGTCACTTAAACCATTTTCAAATTTTTTTTACCAAAGATATTTTTTTATTTTCTTTTCTATCAAATATATTATGCATCTTTCTTAAGTGTTATGTTTATGCAATTAGCTCTTTGACAATATTTTCATTAAGAGATAAAGTCTCACTCGACAAGATGCCTTCTAAAATTTGAAGATAAATATTACACCATGATTGGTTAAATTAGCTACCAATTGACCTCCTTTATAGATATGCTCACATTTTCAAGAGATTGCCTATAATAATAGATGATGAACATCAGCAATAATATTACTTTTTATCCAATCATAACATTCATTTTTGTTGATAGCATTAATGGTTATTTGTGAACCCACCTCATCCTTTTTCAATAGCAATTTTTATCCCTATAAGAAGTGCCCTATCCCCTACATAGTTATTAGTTGAAGTTCCATATGATTCTGAGTAAGTGAGTGTAGCACCCTAAAATTGGCGCAGTTAAACCTTAGTAAAAAGATAAAAATTTTAATTTTAACCCAAACCGCCCGTTAACTACCCGTTACCCGCTTCCCTTGTTTTTCACACCATTTTTAGGATTTGTTTTGACCGTTGGACGATATCGTCGCAAATCAGACAAAATTGTCCTAGATTTGATGAATTCGTCTAGAACAGAACGTCCAGACGATTTTGTCCCAAAACTAAATTTTCATAATTAGCTTTTGTTTCAACAGCTTCTCTAAACTGGGCAGAAAGTGTGTCTGCACAGTTAGAGTCTCCCTCGTTGGCGATCTCCCAAATTGGGATGATCTCCAACCTCCTAACCTCTCCCTAATCCTATATAAACTAGGATTTTATCAGTTTATCCCCCTGAACCCCCTGAACCCCCTAGTTTACTGATTTCCCTACAAATTTAGTTCCTTGTGCCTTAGAACACCTTCATACTTTTGTTTGCATTGCGTATTTCAAGTTTTCTTGCAGGAATCTTACTGTTTTTTAGTTGGAGCAAGCGTGGATTGTTGCAAGCGATTCCAGATGATTTCGGATGATCTTATCATAGATCGATGATGATATCATACAATTGGAGGCGATCTCGACTGTAGTCCAGATTGGGGGCAATCAGAGCCCAAAGTTTGCATTTTCTTATTGTTTCTCTGCATTTCTTTATGTATTATCTTAGTTTATTATATTTTTGCATCCTAGAGTTCATCTCATTTAGTATAGATGCATGATAAAGTCAAAATAAATTGTCAAATTGATGCATTTCATTTTAATTGCTATCTGGATCTATCATTTAGGTAAATTTACTATTATTTCTATCATTTCCCCTTGATTTTGCAGTTGCAATTTCAGTATTTTGTATCTATTTCTGTGACTGTAGGATTCTGACGAATTCGTCTGATGAATTCGTTAGATCCTATAGCCTGAAGGTAAGGATGCAAAAAATTTGGAGTGATACATTTTGGTGAACCCGACGTGAAAAACTAAAAACCTTTTGAAAACAATCCAAAAAAAAAAACATAAATGCATTTAGAATCAAAGATTGCATATCATATTTAGATGGTAGATTATAATAAAAGACGAGTTGTCACCATTAATGTTGAGAATCAATTAGCAGCTATAGAGATTACTTCTGTACTTAGAGTACCTCAAACATATAGAGTCCCACCTTTATGGGATGAACTTAATAGGAGATTGAATATCATTGAATCTAGATCAACCGAACTTAGGCAAATCAAGAGGTTTGTCCTAGATAGAATCCTAGATCCTGATCAAGTGACCTTATATCATGAACTTTAGAGAGCTTGCCATAGGTGGTTAGCAGATAAAATAGCCCTTGTGTCTTTCGAGTTGTACACCTTTGAGGAATACCTCGACAATGTAGTTGTAGTACATAAATTTCTATCTCGTATAGAGGATCAAGAGGTCGTCCTTACGGATAGAAAGAGATGGAATAGAGTTCCTAGAGCTGTGTTATATCGAGAGTATTGCCATGAGCTCTATTTTTACAAGTTAGAGTCAGAAGTAGATAACATCACCATAGCACACTTTGTCAAATTCTTGAAAAACCATTTTCAATTTGAAGAGGAGCATTTCATGACTCCTGATGAACTTGATCCCATCAATGACATCTATAAACTATTTATAGAAAACTAAGTCATTATTTTATTATTTCTTATATTTAGTATGTTGTTTGTTCTCTTTATAATATTATCATAAAAACAAAAACAAAAATATAACAAAAATCAAAACATTTTCTTTTAAGTATTATAGTAGGTATATAATTAAAATATATACCTCCCAAATTTGTTGCAAATATATTAATATATATTTGCTAAAATCTAAGTTTAAGCATAATGACTAGACTTAGGAATGGAAAACAAACTGAAGTAGAAGAATATTGGTTAGGAAAACCAATAAATAAACCAGATGTCCTTCCTGAAGACCCAATTCAGGAAGAAGGAACACTAGACCAACAAGAAGAAGAATTTGCTGAAGCAAACGAACAAAGAGAAATTGTTAGAGAGGAAGGATCCTCATCTCCTAAAATATCTCTGGAAGGAGCTGTCACTTTTGAGAATATGGAACATTTTTGGAAATTCCTCGATACTAATATTGGCACTCTTAATAGAGCAATCCATATGGACAAGGATCAAATTAGTGACACTCAAGCAACCCTAGAAGACATATATCACACACGCACTAATCCCTTGTCCTTCATTGATCAAGAAAGTGATCAAGCTAGACCATCCAATTTGGATATGGCCGCTATAATCCAGAACATGCAACAACAACAGGTTACCCAATCTAGAGTGCCTTTTACCAAGCCTAGGGTTATTCCCACACAAAAGAAACCATCATTCACCGCTCTATTCTGCCAAGTTATTGATCAACATACCTCAAATCAACAAAATCCTAAAACAAAACCAAACACCAATTTCCAACAATCTGGGATACAACATAATGCTACAACAAATATTCTTCATAACACTCTTCCTACCAACCATTTGCATAATAGCAATATAGCATGTGATCCTTACATCACACCATCATACGCTCAAATACCACCAAACCAATATGGTGGACAAAATAGTAATCTAGAAGCCATGGTGAAACAGTTAGTCTCTCGCATGGACGAGATAGATCCTTACTATCCCTTGTACAATTATCGAGAGATGTGTAGTCAGCCTCTAGATCCTATAGTTGTACCACAACCATATCCTAAACACTTTCCTATGCCTGTCCTACCTATATACAAAGGAACCAAAGATCCCATAGAGCATCTTCGTATGTTTAGGATAACCTATCATGATATATCACATGATGACTTGTTATTACTAAAAATGTTCCCAAAAATTTTAGGAGGAATGGCATTGGAGTGGTATTATCAACTACCCACTCATTCTTTAAGGAATTTCAAAGAAACCGCTGAGTCTTTTCTTCATCAATTTAGTGCCTACATTGAAAGGCATGTAACTATTAAAGATTTGTACAACTTAAAACAAGACAAAGATGAATGTTTTGCTGATTTCCTAGCTCGGTGGAGATAGTTGATAGGAAAATTGCACTTTGTGTTACCTTATCGAGAAATGCTGGATATCTTTATCAATAATTTACAAGAACAATTATCCTATGAGTTATCAACTACTACCTTGACCACCTTCGATCAGGCTATAGACTTAGCCCGAAGAGTGGAAGATGTTCTTATTAGGAGAGGTCACCTTAAAAAGAAAGATGATGAGAAAACATCTAGAAATCAATATAAAAATAAACAAGTTATGGGTGATGGAGTCACTGATAGCAGAAACATTACTAATGTTAATACTACAAAAACAACGGATAATTTTATACTGAAACCTCCTGATAAACCACCCCAAGAATTTACTAGGTTAAAAAAACTTCTATCAACCATTCTCCTACAATTACTAGCACGATGTTTGATCCAATTGCCAAATATCTGGGAACTTGGTCCAACTATACCCGGATACAGAGCTGATTTACACTGTGATTTCCATAGAGGACTTGGACACGCTACCAACTCTTGTAAAATATTAAAACATAAAATACAAGACCTGATTGATAACAATGAGATGGAGGTGCAAGCCTTTCAACCTAAATAAAATCCTCCTAATAATGCTCAAAAGAACATCCCTCAAAATCAGAATCAGAATGCCAATCAATCATTGGACATATTTCAACATCCTTTACCAAAGCATGGTAAAGAAGTGGCTAATCAAATTGAGCACCATAATGTTCTCCCTCCTACCCGATATGTAGGAACTATAAGTGGACATTCACCTACTCATGATGTGGAAGTATTTGACATAACTTTATCCATGGTTATGACCAGATCGCTATATAATATTCGGACACCTGATATTAGTGATACCGAATACGAGACTAAAAGTGACATGGAAATCACCTCAAATCAATCGAATAGTTCTGAAGATGAATCATATCCTATTCAACCCATCACAAATTCTATGGTTCCAGAAGAACCATTTCCAAGAAGAGTCACTACTAGACCATCTTCTCACCAATTACTTTCTAATGAACAAGCCATAAACGCTAGACCAAGACCTATTCATTATCCTAAAAATAACATTGTAGGTACCATCGGAGCTGTTACTCGACAACAGGCTCAAAATTCTCAACAAGATCAAACTCAGAATGATGGATCAGCTCCATTTGTTTTGAAAATTTCTAATAAAGGGAATCACGTGCCTAATGTTCAACCTAAACCTCCTTATAATATTAATGAACAATTATCAAATACTACAACTAGAATTTCCCTTTTGGACCTTTTAAGATCTTCTCCTACACATAGGGATGAATTAATGCTCACATTAAGCCAAATGATGGTACCACAAAATATTCAACCTCGAAGCCATATCCAATACTATCATAACTCGTGAAGTCGATTGTATTGACTTTCGGGATAGAGATATACCACAACATAGTTTACATAAGGATAACCCATTATATATTACTGCCCTAATTGGAGATGTAGTAGTTAAACGAGTCTTGATTGATAATGGTTCATCTTTAAACATTTGCACTTTTGACTTCTACCAAATATTTGGGTTTAGAAGTGACGAAATGAAAAGAACTGATATGATCATAAAAGCCTTCAATGACGAAACACAAGAAACATGTGGAGTTATCACTATCCCATTGCAAGTTGGCCCAAGAACCTTAGACACAACCGTATTTATTGTACATTGCCTTGCATCGTACAATATACTTTTGGGTCACCCTTGGATCAATGCAATGCGAGCTATTCCCTCAACTTTACATCAATGTGTTAAATTCAAATTTAAAAATCAGTTGGTTACCATTCATGGTGATCCTAGACCCTTTGATATGTGTGCTTTGGCAGAACCTGTTGGAGTTCAATTTTGCCCTACTTTATCATCCACACATCCTAATTCTCATCAACCGTCTAAACATATGAAAAACACACTCATAACATCATCTACTCCATCAACTACACCTCTACATATAGTCCAATCGTCTTTCGAACAAACCACATTAGGACCCCAAAAGGATCCTAAACCCACAACCAATGCTTATTGTCTTACTCCTATCACTTCTATACCTATAGACCCATCCATCGACATCTCTATAACATCTACATCCACTAAAGGCATACTTTCTACATCCGACGATGTAGGAAATGTTCCTTCTACCTCTTACGCTCTTACTGATGAGCTCTTACCCGATTTATCTAAAATTCTTATATCAGAAAAAACAAACATTGCTATGCAATATTCCCTTCTTTTAAATAAATTTCCGCCCTCTCCTTGCACCTTGGGTCTCCCATAGCCTATGGGAAGTATTTACCAAGTCAGGAGTTGTGATTTTATTTATAAGGGATATGATTGGGGAAGAATACCTAGAAACATAAATACACATTTTGATGGATATGCTCGATGTTATTTTGCTAATGAGTATATTAAAGCTAAGCCAATAATGCTTAAATTGGGATATAAATGGAAAGGTTTGGGACCTTCCCAAAATGGTATGAAAGAACCTTTTGAGGTAGAACCATGGCCTACCCGATGTGGTGTGGGCCTATTTCCTAGTAAACATCAACCCTTCCCATTTGAGGATGATGACCATCTCATATCTTACCAAGATTATTTGGATGAACGCGATGCTTTGCATTTAAGGAATCAACCATTTACATGTAATATGTTATCCATAGCTTACCCTCAGATGATCGCTGAATCCGACGATTAGTTGGAGGGAGACATCTTCCATCATGTCTCCATTGAGGCATTATTACATAATGGATTTTATTTCGATGGCTCTATACCTACTATAGCCCAGCTTGAGGCCACGACTCCTCAAGATGAATTATCCAAGCTAACCTTGGAATAATTACAAGAATTAGGCATTTCACCCGCCCCATCTAATTTTGAGAGAGATCTACATATGGAAGTTGAAAACATAATAAAGATTAACATTGGAACCGAAGATAACCCTCACATAATCAACATTGGATCAGAATTGAGTCAAGAAAAACAAGATAAATACATTGCATTTCTTAAACAATATGAAGACGTTTTTGCTTGGACATATGAAGATATGCCAGGATTAGACCCTTCTGTAGTTATGCATCACCTAGTAGTCCATCCGGATGCTAAACCTGTTAAACAGAAACTTAGAAAAATGCATCCTAAAGTGGCCTTACTAGTCAAAGGAGAATTAGAAAAACTCTTGAAGGTCATTTTCATACAAGCCATCGATTATGCTGAATGGATCTCGAATGTAGTTCCAGTAACTAAGAAAGAAGCTACCAAAGTTAGGGTTTGTACATACTTTAGAGATATTAATGTTGCTTGCCCTAAAGATGATTTTCCTCTTCCCAACATGGATCAGATCATTGATTTTATTGCTGGGAGTGGAATGATATCCCTAATGTATGGATTCTCTGGTTATAATCAGATCAGGATATCTCTTGAAGATCAAGCTAAAACAACCTTTATTACCCCTTGGGGAACCTTTTGTTGGAAAGTGATGCCATTCGGTTTGAAGAATGCAGGTGCAACCTATCAACGAGCTATGACTTATATCTTTCACGATATGATGCATGATATTCTACATGATTATGTAGATGATATTATAGCTCATTCCATCAAAGAAGATGATCATTTAGATGACTTGAGAAAAGTCTTTGATCGGTTAATGGAATATCTTATCCGACTAAATCCAACTAAATGTATATTCGGAGTCAAGTTCGGTAAATTATTGGGGGTTATAGTTTCTTTACGTGGCATCAAAATTGACCCTCTCAAGATCATGGCTATCACTGATATGCCCGCACCCACAAATATATCTGAATTACGAAGTCTACAAGGTAAGCTTCAAGCTATTCTCCGCTTCATCGATAAGTTGGTGAACAAAACCGGGCCCTTTCTTAAGCTTCTTAAGAAAGATGTCTCTTTTCATTGGGACGATGAATGTCAGGAAGCATTTGAACTCCTCAAACAATATCTTCTTAAACCACCAGTGCTTTCACCACCTAGATATGATCGCCCATTTATCTTGTACATTTTTGCTTTAGATTTTGCCTTAGGAGCTATGTTAGCTCAACTTGACGATGAGAAAAAAGAACGTGCTAATTAAAACATTAGCAGAACCTTAATCAGTTATGAAAATTTCTATACAATATTAGAGAAGTTATGTCTCACAGTCGTATTTTCTACACAAAAATTACGCCATTATATGCTCAGTCGAAAAACATATGTTATTGCTAAATTCGACCCTTTGCGATATCTCATGAGTCGACCTTATTTATCTGGTCGCACAACAAAGTGGGTTCTTGCGCTAAGTGAGTTTGAACTCACGTTTATAGGATAAAGTCTATTAAGGGTCAAATCATAGTAGATCAATTAGCTGCTGCACCCTTAGAATCTACCCATCCCCTCATCATTGAGTTTCCCGATGAATGCCTTAAATTAGAGGCAGACCATCTAGAGCAATGGTCCCTATACTTTGATGGAGCCCGATGCATGAGTGGGGCTGGTGCAGGTATTATTTTAATATCTCCGTAGAAACATCTTATACCTTTGTCCTTCAAATTAACATTTGCTTGCACTAATAACACTATTGAATATGAGGCTCTAATCCTTGGATTACAAGCTGCCTTGGCACTAAAAATTAAAAATTTATTGGTTTTCGATGATTCTCAACTTGTCATAAATCAAATCAATGATGTTTATCAGACCAGAGATGATAAATTGCATCCATACAAAGCATATGTCTTACAATTATTATCTTTATTTGATCAAGTTACCTTGGAAGCTATTCCTCGAACTAGCAACCGTGCGGCTGACGCTATGGCTGCAACTGCATCTCTTTTGCCCTTGGAGTTAGATGATGAATATGCTACCATAATTATTTGTTGACTCCAGGAACCCGCTTCAAATAAATCATGCTTAGAACCTTTGGATGTGTTTCTAATCAATGAAACTACTCCTTAACCATGGTACACTGATATATTTAATTTTCTTCAAAATGCGACCTTTCCTAAAGGTTGTAATAGCAACCAATGTCGGTTGTTACATCGACGAGCAAGTCACTTCGTGATTATTGGTAATACCTTGTATAGGAGATCTTTTGAAGGCATCCTACTGAGATGTTTGAATCTAGAAGAATCTAGATCAGCTTTGAGTGAAGCCCATAATGGATCTTGTGGGGGACATTTTAGTGGTAGCGCCATTGCTAAGAAGCTCCTTAGGATAGGATATTTTTGGCCTACCATGGAGAATGATGCACATGATTATGTGCACCATTGCGACAAGTTCCAAAAACATGCTGACCTTGTCCATGCGCCTGCACAAGAGCTGCAGGCTATTTCATCTCCTTGGCCCTTTTCAAAATGGGGCTTAGACATCATTGGAAAAATCAACCCTGTGTCATCTGATGGACACAAATTTATCATAACCGCCACTGAGTATTTCATGAAATGGGTTGAAGCTATGCCCTTAGCTTCTTGCATTGGAACCCAAGTTTCCAAATTTATTTTTAATCAAATTATTTGTAGGTTCAAAATTCCTGCAAATCTCATCTCAGATAATGGAACTTGTTTCAAAAATAAAGATGTCAAGAAATTATGTCAAAAATATAAAATTCAACATCGTTGGTCCACTCCCTATTATCCTCAAGGTAATGGCCAAGCCGAAGCATCTAATAAAACATTAATCAAAATCCTCAAAATACTGGTCAATAAATTTGGTCGAGATTGGCACATCCAACTATATCCTGCTTTGTGGGCTTATCGAACTAGTGTTCGCACTCCCACAGGTACTTCACCTTTTGTTTTGGTCTATGGCGTTGAAGCTGTTTTTCCCTTTGAATTAGAAGTTCCTTCTTTGGCTCTGCTACTTCAAGATACTAAAGTAGGAGATGAATATCATGTTGGTAGACTTAGTCAGCTGGAACTCCTAGATGAGAAGTGCATCAATGCTTTGGAGCATCTTTGTGCCTACCAAAACAAGCTCAAGAGAGCATACCTCAAGAAAGTTCATCATCGATCCTTTGAGATCAACGACCTTGTCTTAAAAGAAAATCAAAAAAATACTAATGCAACTAAATATCTTAAAGGTAAATTCGAGCCCAACTGGCTTGGACCGTATATCATCACCGCTAAATTTGGCTCAAGAGCATACAGATTATCTACCTTAGATGGTAAAGATCTTAAAGAACCTATGAACATTATGCATCTCAAACGCTATTATGCATAAAATCTGGTCATTTCATCATTGTATATATTGTTATTTTGCATATTGTTTTATTTTAGTCATCCATATAAAAATTTCAAAAAAAAAATAGTAATAGTATTTATTCTTTCCATTCATAAATTAAAATCAAAATATAAAAACTTCAAAATCATCAAAAATCTTCAAAAACATATTTTATTTTCACACCTGTCAATTCTTGAAGTATTGCAATTATATTTTCAATTATTTTGGATAAATTAGCATTTATTTGGAATCCCGCACTTTCACACTCACATGAATAAATATCTTGATTTTATTTGGTATGATTATTAATCTCTCTTATATCAAAGTCCACAGTTGAATTAAATAAAGTTTTGAGCATAGAGAATTGATCTTGTTATTTACTTGAACCAAGTATATCTCTTCACATTAAAATTATTTCATTGCAAAATTCGATATGATGCTACATAGTAGAAGTGGTTTCTTGAGCGAAAAGTTTCCCCGCTATCCTATCATGCACATGGTCTAGAATCTTTGAGAATTGACAAAAGGACAAGCTCACCCCTACCCAGAATAAAAATCCCTTGCTCTACAGCCAATCCGAGCAAGTATCCCTAGCATAGGAAGAAAAAGAAAAGTCAAAGAAAATGAGAAACAGAAAAATATCATTTTGTATCATCACAACAATATTTCAGCATTATCTCAGTTCCAAGCAAAAATACAAAAATACAAAAAAAAAAAAAAAAAGAAGAGAAAAGAAGCAAACGAGAAAAGAAAGCAAACAACAATAAAATCCCTTTTCCCTACCCCTTGAAAAGAAAAGAAGGGTGAATGAGCTTGAATCCCTGGAATTCTCAATTATTCGAAAACTGTGAGGTAAGCCCCATAATAGGTGGTTTGTGCCCAACCCGCTTGGCCTTGGGTAATCCCTAGCGTGGTGATATGTCTGTCACATTAGCGACCTTCTTTTGTATAGACCTATGTCGGCTTATGGATTAGCTAGCTCTTGATGACCTAACTTACATAGTAGTCTGGTATGGTTACATGCATATAAATCATGGTCAATGAACACTCATTTGGTTAATTCAAATTACTTGTATCAAATTATCTTGCTCAAAATTGGTGAATGAACATATAATTGCACACACATTTGTATTTGAGAGATTTTGTATCATTATGATAAATCAAGATTGGTAATGAACTCACATCTGCACATGGGATTTCTTATAAATCTACATTTTGTCCTTGAGATAGTTTAAAATATCTTTGCAATTCTTTCAGAACCATTTCATCTTCTTATTTAAGAACATTTTCTTAGCATAAAAACAATTAAATATATGTCTTTCCAACAAACAAAAATTTTCTTTCACATCTTCAAAAACCTAGTAAATAAAGTCATGTTTATATATTATTATTTTCTGTTTATCTCAAAATCAAAAATCACTCATGCAATAAAACTAAAATATCAATTTCCTTTTTGGATTTCGCGATGATGGTATAAGTCTATACCTATAATTCTATGCCTAGCGCAAACCATTGTTCCAATTTTATTTTCCCATTCATTTTAATTCATAAAAAACATATGGCTTACATCATTATGTTACACAATTGTGCTTTAAAAAGAACGCAAATTTTCTATTTTATGTCCTTATGTCAACATTCAATTTTGCAATGATGGTATAGTTCCTAGGAACTTATTCAAAAAAATTTATCACACTTAGGAATTTATGCCTAGCAAAAATCATATTTCTTTTAATATCTCATGCATAAATTTTTATGAAAATCTGAAAACAAATCATCACCATCATCATTTCCATCATCACAACACAAAGTCTTAAGACAGTCTCTTAAGCACCCTTTTACTTTTAACAATATTTCTATAACAGGATTAGCTTGACGACCTAGCGAGCGATGACTCCATTAAATGGTCTATAACAGCGACAATGTCCTTTGAAATTATTGTTAAAAGTCCCTTTTATTTTTCATCAAATCACCTCAACAAAACAACCAATTTATTCACATCAGATTATTTCATTTACAATTTTTTGGCATGACATAAAATTATAATTTATTTCCAACGACATAATTACATAAATAATCAATCACAAAATTCAAAATTAAAGCATCATACAACATATACACAAGTCATATCATCAAAAATACAATCTATATATATCATCAATCAAATATGTACATCATCTGGATTGGTATGCCACAATCAAAACCCTGGCATACTCAATCCCCTCAAAAAGTGATAATATATACAGTCTATAGTCTATAGCAGCTAGCCTCGAGAAGCCCTCGAGCTCTCAGCCTCATCTCCTCCCCCGCCTTGAGGTGGAGGAGGTGGTCCCATAGAGGTCCGACCTATGTCTCGGGTCCTCACCATCGATCGTGAGGATGTCCTCGATGATCCCATCATGATTGACTCTACAATGGGGGCTGGCAATGGTATCCTCTGTCCCTCTGGGACCACGTGATAGTATAACCCCTGGTAGAATGTGGTCTGAGCAATAGACCATGCCAGATCCTGAGTGCTCGCCCCTCCACTCTGAGCCCTGAGTCATGTAGCCTCATCCTGTAGTGTCTACACCTGAGCTCGAAGGTGGGCAACCTCAGCCTGGAGAGCCACCGTCTCGCTGCTCTCCCCTACCTCGACACCCTTGCCCTTATCGAGCGATGGTGGCCTCTCCCCTTGCTAAGAAGGGAATCTCTCCTCCCTCCTCCCTATCTGCTACGACCTCTATGGAGCCCATGCCATCCTCTGGCGTCTCTCCTACGGAGACCGTCGTTGCTCTCTCCCGTCGTGACCCCGCATTGCCTCAATAACAACCTGACGTCTCCTCCCCATCCATCGCACCATGGCGTGCACTAGACCCTATGCCCTCATCATCCGAGGAGGGCGGATGCCTACATACCAGGCATCGTATCCATCTACAACCCCAATGTCATCACCATCCACTAGCTGGATGGGGGCATCATCTGCATCTTGAATCCAGAACCGTTGCATGTCTAGAGCCCCACTTAGTGTAGTACTATCTCGAATAGTCTAAGAGTACTCATAATCCCTGAGAGAAGGGATCCCCTATTGTAGACCGAACTATCGTAAGACTCGATCGTAGCGATGGAGCTCTACCTCTCCCCGCTCCATCCTCAGCCAATAGACTTTCCTGATGCGAGCCAGCTCCTGCCCATCCTCTGCCCACCCTGGATGCTCTCTCCATGGCCTCTAGGTGATCTGGTCTGGGATGAGGTCATCCAGCAACCTCCGTGACATCGACAGATCTATCCACCGCTGTGACCCCCTCTGTAACCACCAGTAGAAAACCTGGGGCCTCTCTCGGTCAACCCTTGTCAGTGGGAGCCCTACCAACCTCCGCATCGTGATGTGCTCCCAGCACCAAACCTGTAGTAGTGATGTCAAGACTAGACATTGGCCTCCCTTGTATATGACCCCATGCAGGATCCTATACAAGCGACATAGCACAAAGCTACCCCATGCAAACCTGTATCCATGGTCTCTCATGTCATAGACCACATCTGAGAGGAGCCATGGTAGCCTACACCCACTCTGGTGGCATAGCAGTAAGCCACCTACTACCCCTACAAAAACCTGAGTCAGCCTAGATGCCCCAGGCATCTACCTCAGAGACTCGATGTTCACTTCACCCTTCTCCAGGGCAAAGCTCGGGTCTCTGGTCAGCCTCATCATCGCCTGGCCCTGATTGGTCATAGGAGTCATCAGTCATCCCTGTATGGGGATCCTTAAGATCCTCCATACGTCCTCTAGTGTGGGAGCCATCTCCCTTATCGGTAACCAAAAGCAAGATGACCCCGGATACCACCTCTCTGCTAGGGCTATCAGTAGCCCCATGTCCGTTGGTACTTGTGGCATCTCTGCCACATGCTGCAAACCGACCTGTGCTAGTCGGTCATGCTCTACCTAGTCGAGCGTGGCTATGTCATCTCTCAGCCCCTCGTATTTCCACTTTCGACTCTTTAGTAATCCCCTCTACAAACAAACAATAAAACAACAAAATGCATTAATAAACCAATTATTAAAATCAATTAAATGCAATTCAAACAAACTTAATTTCATCAAATGATGATATCGTCCGCTATTGGACGATATCGTCCTAAATTGGGAAAAATCATCCTTTGTAGGATGAAATCGTCTCCTATTTCGCAACTTGGGGATCGCCCCTTGTTGGACGAGATCGCCCCTAGTTCGCCGATTTCGCCCTCAGACGAAATCGATGATCTAGAGACGATTTCGACGAAATAGGGACGATTTCATCCCGACATCGTCGATGGCCTAAAAACGGCCATGATGCCCCAAACAATCAACATTTCAATCAAAAAATTGCACAAATTAAATCCAAACATAATTCACTAGGATTAGATCCTTACCCGTAGCCCGCATCGAACCTTTGTCGATCGGTGCGCTGTCTCAACCATTTTCTTCTGCAGAGCTCTAAAACAGTAAAAATGAACAGTGCAAATGAATTAGGGTGTTACCCTATTTTCTTAATTTTATTTAAAACCAACAACATTTTTAATTTTTTTTTTTTTGCTTTTCTGTGCTTTTACCTCAAACGTTCGATTTGGGTAAAACAATGGAGGGGGCACCATAGTCAGCAGTCGAACGATTCGACCAAGAATCGTCGCCTAGAAAATTGAGTAAATTTTTGCTTTCTCGTAAAACGGGAAGAACTCATCTTTAACGCATTTTCTTCAAAAAAATTACTAAAGAGGGGGCAAAATGTAGCACCCTAAAATTGGCACAATTAAACCTTAGTAAAAATATAAAAATTTGAATTTTAACCCCAAACCGCCCGTTAACCGCCCATTACCCGCTTCCCTTGTTTTTCACGCCATTTTTAGGATTTGTTTTGACCGTTGGACGATATCGTCGTAGATCAGATGAAATCGTCCCAGATCTGACGAATTCATCTAGAACAGAACGTCCAGACGATTTCGTCCCAAAACCAAATTTTCATAATTAGCTTCTGTTTCAACAACTTCTCTAACCTGGGTAGAAAGCGTGTCTGCGTAGTTAGAGTCTCCCCCATTGGAGATCTCCCAAATTGGGATGATCTCCAACCTCCTAACCTCTCCCTAATCCTATATAAACTAGGATTTTCTTATTTTATCCCCCTGAACCCCCTAGCTGACTGATTTCCCTACAAATTTAGTTCCTTGTGCCTTAGAACACCTTCATACTTTTGTTTGCATTGCGTATTTCAAGTTTTCTTGCAGGAATCTTACTATTTTTCAGTCGGAGCAAGCTTGGATCGTCGTAGGCGATTCTAGACGATTTCGGACGATCCTATCATAGATCGATGATGATCTTGTACGATTGGAGGCGATCTCGACTGTAGTCTAGATTGGGGGCAATCAGAGCCCAGAGTTTGCATTTTCTTATCATTTCTCTGCATTTCTTTATGCATTATCTTAGTTTATTATATTTCTGCATCCTGGAGTTCACCTCATTTAGTATAGATGCATGATAAAGTCAAAATAAATTGTCAAATTGATGCATTTCCTTTTAATTGCTATCTGGATCTATCATTTAGGCAAATTTACTATTATTTCTATCATTTCCCCTTGCTTTTACAGTTGCAATTTTGGTATTTTGTATCTATTTCTATGACTGTAGGATTCTAAAAAATTCATCTGATGAATTCATCAGATAGACGCCGATCTCATCTGATCTTAGACGATCGACTATGATCTGAGATGATTATGTGCAATGACAAACGATTTGAGACGATTTGGACTTCTACAAAACTCATAATCTTCATCAGACATCCGAAATTAGGTATGTTCTATTTTATTTAGCCTACTTTCTGTGTTTAGCATTTACGCATGTTTTTTGTATTCATAAAAATCATCATTGGCATATAGAATAGCTTAGATTCATCTTGGCCAAACCTAGGATTGAATGATTAAAGTGCAAAATGAACACATCAAACCTACTCTCAACCTAGGCGTGGAAACTGCCACTCAAAAGTTTCCTGGTGAACCCACCATCCGTCAAAAATTCACCCTTATACCCCTCCCCCGAGAGGTTGGACCTTTAAAGGGCCTCTCAGTCCGAGGTATTGTCCCATCCTTCTCGCATCCCCCTTCCGGGTGCGGATCCTATAGCCTGAAGGTAAGGATGCAAAAAATTTGGAGCGATACAGTGAGGCTAATTTTACCTTCATTATTTAAAAACTATCACCTCCACCATCAAAACTAATTTTGGTAAACTCAATTTTTAAACATTTCCACTTTATCATAGATAAAAGCAAATCCTTTGTTTAATTTCATTGTTGTAAATGACTATTCCATGTATATTTAGATCCTATAACCAAGTGGTTAACATATTTTTCTACACTTGATACTTCCCATGATGAGAACCATATCTGTAAATATTCTGCAAGAGAGGCAGTAATATAGTTCCAATCTTGGCTATGATTTTTTATTTATTTAAAAAATCTATTATTCCTTTCAAATTGTAATTTCTAACAAATAATGAGAGGAACAATCCTCTAAAACATACGTAATGCTTTAGCTTGGAAATAGCTCATCCAATGTTTTATCAACTCTTTCAATGTTGATGAAGCTATCCTATATACTTTCTTATTTTTGAAAAAGCAACCTCAAATCGTGTGAGAAAAAAGACAATAAAGAAGTAAATGGTTTTATCATACAAGGCACATTTGAAAGGTCCATGATATCTTTTTTTTTGTAGAATCTTGCCTATAAGAATCTCACTTTAAATTGTTAGCCAAAAGAATGTTGAAGCCTTAGGGAGAGCCTCTAGTGACTGACTATTCTTCCAAGATAAATATTTGGAAGTAAGAAATTTTTATTTATCTAAATTCTCATATCTCAATTTGACCAAGTATTCACCATCTCTTGTTAGATTCCAAAGCAGCTCATACTTTTGCATAAATTTAACTAGATAAAACTCTTGAAGCATATTTTGAAAACTCATTTGCATTACTTTACTTAACTAGGTTATTAATAGAAATCCAAGATTTGGAATTGCTCACATTAATATAAACTTTAATATTTGGAAATTTACAATCTAGACATACCACTTTGAATCAAAGACAAAAAGATAAGGCTTCAACCAAGCATTAGACCAAAAATTTGCATAATTCTCCTCATTGATTGATTTTTTGGTATGTTTCTTGATCAATTGTAAACTATTTTATAAGAAGTAATATATTGGTGACCCTTTGGGTAGGGTTCTTTCCCTAAATAATAACATTGTATCAAGATAACCTATACATTTTTGAAGTAACATTTTTGCTCAAATATTTCCTTGATCTTTGAATCATCTCCAACCAAGTTTTCCCATAAAATCAAACTCATAACTCTATAATTCTACTAGCTTACCCATCCAATATTCTTTCATTTGCGAACCATATCCCACTTATAAAGAGAAAAGATAAATATTTACTCACATCATTTCCAAAGAAAATCTCTTTGAGTTTTATCAATTTCTAGTACTATACCTATAGGTAATCTTGAAAGTGATATCATATAAATAGGGATGGATTGCAACATAGTATTTATAACATTTTTCCTTCCCAAAATGGTTAAGAAATTACCTTTCCAACCTACCAAACAATATTTCATTTTATCAAAACACAAGGTCCAAAACTCCTTTTTATTTTCTTTATGAAACAAATGAATGTCCTATTAGCAATTGTTCTTAATTCAATATCAATAATGAATATCAAGCTCAAAGAAATCTCACAATATACTAGGATGCATCACATATATTCAACTCATGATTCATAAAATTGTTAAGACCTCATTCTAATATTATTAATAATTGTTTAGTCATGGTGTACTTTGGGTGCCCAAGTTTATGGGTCCATATGATGTAACCATTATTTATTATAAAAATATATTATTTAAATATGTAATGATTATTATTGAGTTTCTATCTTAGTCCCCCACTTTCATGTGGATGGGAACCCTTGAGCATTAGGGTTAGAATAGTCAAAGTCTATAAAAGATCTAAGGGGGCAAGAGAAGAGACATCTCATATTTTTTTGTATCAAAGCTCTACTTCTAAGGAGGTTGCCCCCTCAAAGAGGCTTGTGATTATGTAATGTGTTCTTGATTTTTGCAATATAATATATTGCATTTCTATTTCATATTGCAATATTGTTAATTTCAAGCCTTATTTTTTTTTATTATTTCAATATTGTGTGGATGTGCCTTATTTTTACTACAAGGTTCCTAACAAGTGGTATCAAAGTGCTTTCTAGGGTTGCATCTTGTTGTAGTGCAAACAATTTGTGTCCTATGATTTTGACCTGTTAGGTATAATTTATCTTTAATTATATTATCCTAATTATTACCCTACAAAGAAAAACCAAGGTATTTTTTTGTTTAATTTAATAGGTTAGAAACCCCATGTCTAGGGCTTTAAAATACCATGGAGTTGTCATTATTGATAAGCTATATTGTCCATAAAGTATCTAGTAAAGTGAGGGATGATCAAATTCTAATATCCAAACCTCAAACAATATTTGTATATAAAATTGAGCTTCCACATACTTTTAGGTATATAGGAAGCCCCCTAGGTTTAGAAGAGATCTTTACCCATAGGAAGTTTTTTAACCATGTATCTATCCATAGTGCACCAAGTACAACTCGGGAAGATTATCATCTCATAATATTAGAGAAGTAGATAGTGCGCTCAAGGGTATGTGTGGAACTTGTTGGTCACAAATCTGCCTAAGTACAAAATTATTATTTGTGCACCCTAGACCCAACCAACATTGAAATACCAAAGGAGAGAAATGTCCTTCGAGCCAATCTCTAGAGAGGGCTGGTTCCCATACTAAAACTAATGATCGGTTTAAAGCTTATGGTAATAGGAAAGAGATGGGAAATAATATAAAGGAATGAGAAATATGAATATAAGCTAGATATGAAATGTGGGAATAAACTAATAGTAAAAATTCATAGCAAGCATTAATTAGCATATAACAAAAAGAAAGGCATAAGAACCATGCATAATTTGCCAAGATAACCTCCAAGATAGCATTCCAGTATTCACTCCCTCACAAGCAGTAGTTAAATCCATACGCAGAATTTAAAATTAGCAAATAATGGACATGAATGTAATCAGAAATGACAAACAAAAAGAGATCAAATATAATATTACTCAAGGAACCAGAAGCCTAATGTCTTTCTATTTATGCAGAAAACTTAAAGTGTTTTTTTGTAGTGTCTATCCTATTTTTTTACATTGAAATACTTAGTATTTATAGAGGATTTTGCCTCTATCATTAAATGCCCAACACAATAAAATGTCAGCTGGTAAAAAATCAGTAATAATAATTTTCTCCTTGGTAATGGTGATACTCAAATCAGATCATTCTTCAGGGAGCAACGATCCAATTTTTATGGAGTGCACCTAGAAAATCAGCAAAGATGGATGATGGAAAAAATGTTATGTGCGTCGATGCATCAAAACTCTGTAATGTCACATGATAAATGGGAGCTTGGATATTAAATCTTGGGTGCCATTACATCCTTCTATACCTCAGAATCTGACCCTTGCTAGTGGAGATCAATGAAATTTAATTCTGCTTCGATAAGAAATGAAATCTGTGAAGGGCACCTCAAAAATAATCGGGATTATGTCAGATCATGGTATTTAATTCTGGAAACTTCTCAGCAAGAATCCTAGAAAAATTGATCTCATTGCTCCAACAATTAAATTTTTCCAGTATTTGATTTTTTTTTGAGAGATATCATCAACAAGGGCGCTTTGAAATAAAATGTTGCTGAAAAGAAGGGTCAAGAATTGATTTCTCTTGTGCAATTTGATGTATTCTAGAAGAAAAGATGCGAAAATGATTGATTTCACCCCTAAGAGGGGCAGTAATTATTTTTGCCCCAACCCAGGGGTGACTTTGACTTTGACCGGTTTCATGACTTTCGCCTCAAGATGTCTTCATTTGGAAATTCACTCCGAAGGAGGACAAAAATGATTTTCACCCCTCCTGAGGGGCACCTTTGACTTTGACCTTTTAATATTTCTCGGATGATGTCATATTAATGTTTGTTCTCCGAAAAGCTTCTTTCACTAGAATTTCACCCCAAAGATGGGCGAAAGGGATTTTTGCCCCTCTTGAGGGCCGCTTTTGACTTTGATTGCATCGAGCATGCTCTTCATTCTATTTTCACCCCCAAGATGCTTTTAACTAGAATTTCACCCTAAAGAGGGGCAAAAATCATTTTCGCCCCCTTTCAGGGGTGCTTTTGACTTTGACTTTTTTGTCACTTGCAAAATTTTCTCTCCTTCTCTTGGATGAAACCTTCTCATTATGGTAATTTCACCCCAAAGGAAGGACAAAAATGATTTTCGTCCCTTCCTAGGGTGAAAATGCATTGGAATTCATATTAACTAGTGCTTTCATTTAAACAAAAACTACCAAAGCCCTTTAGAGTATTTCTTTTCACATTCGATATCGAGACGTTCCTTGCATTGATTTTTCCCCTTTTACATTTCACCATTAGTTTTTTACTAGAAACATTTACTGTGCATCTTTAGAAATAAAATCAACCTTATTTATTTAATGAAATTTCTTACAGGAAAGGAACATATTAAAACAGTAAAAAAAACATGATTGTATCACATATTTTTTTTCAAAATTTTACAAATAAAATTTAGTGTGGCAAAAATATCAACATTTTTGGTGGCTCTCGAGGTATCTAATTCTTTTGGATGTAATCAACCCCAGGCCTTCATCCATGGGTTCAGCTATCACCACCATTGGCTACATCAGGTAGTACCTTTGATTCCGTAGACTCCTTTTTCCTTCTTTCCTCTTGTGCCTGCTTCTCCTGCTATTTTGTAGCTTTCTATTCTACTTCTACTCATGCCCATACTTCCTTCTTGGTGAGGATTTCACTGGTAGTTTCATATACAACAATTGCCTCAACCTAGGTGTCTAGAGTGAATGCAGAGAGTGAACTTAGTGAATCAATTATGAAACACTACATCTCAACATGATTCATGTTGATGCGATTAGCTCATAGCTCGAGTTCCAATAGGGATGATCCAATGCAGGTGAGCCTCTCCATGTATGGCAACACTTGTTCCTCCATGATTGGCTCTGCTCCTCCCAAATTTTGATCTCTAAAGTATCTTTTGCAAATATTTTCTAGGCTACCTTCAATTCTTTTATTGGTAAAAGCTCACCCTAATCATCAATGAATCTCGAGAACCTAGTATTGGCTAGAGCTTCAAAATAAATAAATAAAATGAAATGCTCAGGTTCAAACATAGTTTTCAACTTTCGACCTTCTCTCGCTAGATCTAACTTGGAAAATAAGTTGTGCAACATCATCCTAGCCATGGTCTAATCGTAATCCATCCCGCTCATTGGCATAACTTGGAATTTAGACTAAGCCAATGTTTGAATCTTCAATGCTAGTTCAAGTTTTGGTTCCATTTGTTCCTCAACATACTCTAAGGTTCGCTCTCCAAGAAAAATTACTATCCAAGTGTATCGCTCCAAATTTTTTGCACCCTTACCTTCAGGCTATAGGATCCGTGCCCGAAAGGGGGATGTGAAAAGGATGGGACAATACCTCGGACTGAGAGGCCCTTTGAAGGTCCCGCCTCTTGGGGGAGGTGTATAAGGGTGAATTTTCGATGGATGGTGGGTTCACCAGGAAAATTTTGAATGGCAGTTTCCATGCCTAGGTTGATAGTGTGTTTGATGTGTTCATTTTTATGCTTGATCATTCAATTCCTAGGTTTGGCCGATATGAATCTAAACTATTCTATATGCCAATGCGGATTTCAATGAATACAAAAAACAGAAATAGATGCAAATTACAGAGAATAAGTTAACCAGAAGAATTCATACCTGATTTTGGATGTCTGATGGAGATTCTGAGTCTTGTAGCAGTTCAGATCGTCTCAGTTTGAACATTATCGTCTGATATTTCTCGGGATCGTCTCAAATCACATAAGGTCATCTAAAATAGGACAGAATCACCTGAAATCTGATGAATTCGTCAGACGAATCCGTCAGAAACCTGCAATCATAGAAACAGACACAAAATACCAAATATGCAAATGCAGAAGCAAGGGATAATGATAGAAATAACAGCAAACTTGCCTAAATAATAGTGTCTAATAACAAATGAGGAAATGCAGTAAATTTAATGATTGATTTTACCTTTATCATGCAACTATGCTAAATGAGGTGAACTCCAAGATGCATAAAACATAATAACCTAAAACAGTGCAGAGATATATTATGAAAAATGCAGAAAAACTTAAGAGAATGCAAACTCTAAACTCGGACAACCCTCAATCTGGACTACAGTCAGGATCGTCTCCAATCGTACGAAATCGTCCACAATCGTCCAAGATCGTCTGCGACGATCCAAGCTAGCTTCGACTGAAAAACAGTAGAGTTCCTGCAAATAAAAAATGCAAAAATACCAAATGCAAGTAATAATACGAAGGAATAAAAGAGCTAACTCTGCAATGAAATCCTGTCAACAAAGGGGTTGGGAGTTCAGGGAGAATCAGCAAGAATTAGGCAGGGAGGCAGGGGGATAAACTAGAAAAATCCTAGTTTATATAGGATTAAAAAGAGGTTTGGGAGGTTGGGGATCATCCCAATCGGGAGATCTCCAACAAGGAAATCTCCAACTGCACAGACACGCTTCTGCCCGAGTTGGAGAGGTCGTTGAAATAGAAGCTAATTATGAAAATTTGGTTTTGGGACGAAATCATCTGGACGTTCTATTCCAGACGAATTCGTCAGATCGGGGACGATTTCATCTAATATGCGACGATATCGTCCAACGGTCAAAACAAATCCTAAAAATGGCACGAAAAACGGGGAAAGCGGGTAAAAGGCGGTTTAACGGGCAGTTTGGGGTTGAAATTCAAATTTTAATATTTTATCTTTTTACTAAGGTTTTAACCGTGCCAATTTTAGGGTGCTACATTTTGCCCCCTCTTTAGCGAAATTTTCGAAGAAAATGCGTTAAAGACGAGTTTTTCCCGTTTTACGAGAAAGCAAAAATATACTCAATTTTTTAGACGACGATTCTTGGTCGAATCGTACGAATGCTGACTATGGTGCCCCCTCCGTGTTTTTACCCAAATCGAACGTTTGAGGTAAAAACGTGAAAAAGCAAAAATTAAAATGTTGATGTTTTAAATAAAATTAAGAAAATAGGGAAAACCCTAATTCATTTGTACTATTCACTTTGTCTATTCCAGAGTTCTACAGAAAAAGAAAATGGTGGAGACAGCGCATAGAGCGACAGAGGTCCGACGCGGGCTACGGGTAAGGATCTAATCCTAGTAGATTAGGTTTAATGTAACTTTGTGCAATTATTTTGATTTAAATTTGATTGTTTGGGGCATCACGACCGTTTTTAGGCCATCGACGCCGTCGGGACGAAATCGTCTCGATTTCGTCGAAATCGTCCCTAGATCGTCGATTTCGTCTGACGGTGAAATCGACGAATTAGGGGCGATTTCGTCCAACAAGGGGCGATTCCCAAGTTGCAAAATCGGAGACGATTTCATCCTCACAAAGGACGATTTTGCCCAATGTGGGACGATATCATCCAATGGTGGACGATATCATTTTAAACTTGATTTTAAGTTGTTTAATTTGCATGCTTGAGTTATTAATGATTTTGTTGTTTTATTGTTTGTTTTGCAGAAGGGATTACTAAAGAGCCGGGAATGGAAATACGGTGGGCTAAGGGATGACATAGCCACGCTTGACCAGGCAGAGCATGACCGACTTGGACTGGTCGGCCTATAGCATGTGGCAGAGATGCCACAAGTATCGACTGACATAGGGCTACTAACAGCCCTAGCAGAGAGGTGGTATCCGGGGTCGTCCTGCTTTCGGTTACCGACAGGGGAGATGGCTCCCACTCTAGAGGACGTATGGAGGATCATGAGGATCCCCATACAGGGACGGCGATGATGCCTACGGCCAATCAGGGCCAGGCGATGATGAGACTGACTGGAGACCCGAGCTTCACCCTGGAGAAGGGCGGAGTGAACATCGAGTCGCTATGACAGATGCCTGGGGCATCTAGGCTGACACGGGTTTTGGCAGGGGTTGTCGGTGGCTTACTGTTGTGCCACCAGAGCGGATGCAGACTACCGTGGGTGCTCTTAGACATAGTCTGCGACATGAGAGACCACGGGTATAGATTTGCATGGGGGAGCTTTGTACTCTGCCGCTTGTATAGGATCCTGCATGGGGTCGTATACAAGGGAGGTCGATGTCTGGTCTTGACATCATTGCTGCAGGTTTGGTGCTGGGAGCACATTGCGGTGCGGAGGCCGGTAGGGCTCCCATTGACAGGTGTTGACCGAGAGAGACCCCGGGTTTTCTACTGGTGGTTGCAGAGAGGTTCACGATGGCGGATAGATCTACCGATGTCTCAGAGGTTACTAGATGACCTCATCCCAGACCAGATCACCTGGAGGCCATGGCGAGAGCACCCCGGGTGGGCAGAGGATGGGCAGGAGCTGGCTCGCATCAAGCGAGTCTGCTGGCTGAGGATGGAGCGGGGAGAGGTAGAGCTCCATCGCTATGATCGGGTACTACGATAGTTCGGTCTACAGTAGGGGATCCCTTCTCTCAGGGATTACGAGTACTCCCAGACTATTCGGGATAATACTACACTGAGCGGGGCTCCAGATATGCAACGATTCTAGAGTCAAGACACGGACGATGCCCCCATCCAGCCAGTGGATGGTGACGATGCCAGGGTTGCTGATGGCTACGATGCCTGGTACGTAGGCATCCGCCCTCCTCGGATGACGAGGGCGTAGGGTCCAGTACATGCTATGGTGCACCAGATGGGGAGGCGACGACAGGCTGCTATTGAGGCAGCGCAGGGTCACGGAGGGAGAGAGCAGCGGTGGATCTCATAGGAGAGACGCCAGAGGATGGCACGGGCTCCACAGAGGCCATGGGAGACAGGGCGGAGGGAGGAGAGGCTCCCTTCATAGTAGGGGGAGAGACCACCATCGCTTGATAAGGGCAAGGGTGTTGACGTAGGGGAGAGCAGCGAGACAGTGGCTCTCCGGGCTGAGGTTGCCCGCCTCCAGGCTCAGGTGCAGACACTACAGGATGAGGCTACATGGCTCAGAGCTCGGGGCGGAGGGGTGAGCAGGGATGATCTATCATGGTCTATTGCTCAGACCGCATTCTACCAGGGGTTATACTATCACATGGTTCTAGAGAACCAGAGGGTACCATTGCCAGCCCCTATTGCAGAGCCGATCATGATGGGATCGACGAGGACATCCTCACGATCGACGACGAGGACCCGAGATACAGCCCGAACCTCTATGGGACCACCTCCTCCACGTCAGGGTGGGGGAGGAGATGAGGCTGAGAGCTCGAGGGCTTCTCGAGGCTAGGTGTCTATGGACTGCATAGATTTTGTAGAGATTTGTTGAGAGGATTGAGTATGCCAGGGTATAGATTGTGGCATACCAATCCAGTTTTGATATGATGTATATAATTTTTGGATATATATATGATCTTGTTTCTGATGATATGACTTGTTCATATGTTTTTATGATGCTTTAATGTTTGAATTATTTGCTTATTGGATTGAGGATTCATATAATTATGTCGTTTTGAAATATTATAATTTTGATGTCATGTTGTAAGATTTTAAATGAAATAATCTGATGTAAACAATTGGTGGTTGTGGTGTGATTTGATAAAAAATAAAAGGGACTTCTAACAATAATTTCAAAGGACATTGTCGCTATTATAGACCATTTCATGGAGTCGCCGCTCACTCGGTCGTCAAGCTAATCCCAGTATAGAAATATTGTTAAAAGTAAAAGAGTGCTTAAGAGACTGTCTTAAGACTTGGTGTTGTAATGATGGAGATAATGATGGTTTGATGATTTGTTTTCAGATTTTCATAAAAATAGTATGCATGAAAATATGATGTTGCTAGGCATAAATTCCTAAGTGTGATAAAATTTTGAACAATTCCTTTAGAATTTATACCATGGGTGTAATATTGAATTTTGAACATAATGTCATGAAATAGAATAGGTGTTTGTTTGTTTGTAAAGCATAATTGTGTAACATAATGATGCAAGTCACATGTTTTGATGAATTTTGTTTTAAAATACATGGAAAAGAAAATTAGAACGATGGTTTGCGCTAGGCATAGAATTATAGGTATAGACTTATACCATCATCGCGAAATCCAAAGAAGAAAATAGATTGTTGGTTTTATTGCAAGATGCATTTTTGACTTTTGATAAACAAAAAAATAATAATATGAAAATTTTGTTTGAAATTATTTTTGAGATTTTATGAGAAGATGTATGTAATTGCTTTTATACAAAACAAAAATTCTGAAATAAAAGGATAAAATTATTTCGAAAAGAGTTACAGAGAGATATTTTAAATTATCTCAAAGAGAAATGTAGATTTATAAGGAATCCTCATGTGCAAATGTGAGTTCATTACCAATCTTGATTTATCATAATGATACAAAATCTCTCAAATACAAATGTGTGTGCAATTGTATTGTTCATTTACCAATTTTGAGCAAGATAATTTGATACAAGTAATTTGCCTTGACCAAATGAATGTTCGTTGACCATGATTTATATGCATGTAACCGTACCAGACTACTATGTAAGTTAGGTTATCAAGAGCTAGCTAATCCATAAGCTGACATAGGTCTGTACAAAAGAAGGTCGCTAATGTGACAGACATATCGCCATGCTAGGATTTACCCAAGGCCAAGCGGGTTGGGCACAAACCACCTGTTATGGGGCTTACCTCACAGTTTTCGAATAATTGAGAATTCCAGGGATTCAAGCTCATTCACCCTTCTTTTCTTTTCAAGGGGTAGGGAAAGGAGTTTATTGTATTTTGCTTTTGCTTTTCACTTTTGCTTCTTTTTTTTTTTTTTGTACTTTTGTATTTTTGCTTGATATTTGAGATAATGCTGAAATATTGTTGTGATGATTCAAAATAACCTTTTTCTTTTTCTCTTTTTCTTGAACTTTTCTTTTCTTCCTATGCTAGGGATACTTGCTCGGATTAGTTGTAGAGCAAGGGATTTTTATTCCGGGTAGGGGTGAGCTTGTCCTTTTGTCAATTCTCAAAGATTCTAGACCATGTGCATGATAGGATAGCAGGGGAAACTTTTCGCTCAGGAAACCATTTCTACTATGTAGCATCATATCGAATGTGCAATGAAATCATTTTAATGTGAAGAGATATACTTGGTTCAAGTAAATAACAAGATCAGTTCTCTATGCTCAAAACTTTATTTAGTGCCAATGTGGACTTTGATATAAGAGAGATTAATAATCATAACAAATAAAATCAAGAGATTTATTCATGTGAATGTGAAAGTGCGGGATTCCAAATAAATACTAATTTATCCAAAATAACTGAAAATATAACTGCAATACTTCACAAATTGAGAGGTACAAAGATAAAAGACGTTTTTGAAGATTTTGATGATTTGGATGTTTTTGGTGTTTTTATATTTTAAGTTTATGAATTGAAAGAAATACAAGATAGTGGTTTTTTGAAATGTTTTAAACAAATATATACAATGATGAAATGACCAATTTTTACGCATAGTAACGTTTAAGATGCATAATGTTCATAGGTTCTTTAAGTTCTTTACCATCTAAGGTAGATAATTTGTATGCTCCTGATCCAAACTTAGCAGTGATGACATATGGTCCAAGCCAGTTGGGCTCAAATTTACCTTTAAGGTTTGTAGTTGCATTAGTATTTTTTTGATTTTCTTTTAAGACAAGGTCACCGATCTCAAAGGATCGAGGATGAACTTTCTTAAGATATGCTCTCTTAAGCTTGTTTTGGTAGGCGCAAAGATGCTCCAAAGCATTGATGCGCTTTTCATCTAGAAGTTCTAGCTGACTAAATCTGCCAGCACGATATTCATCCCCTACTTCAGTATCTTGAAGTAGTAGAGCTAAAGAAGGAACTTCTAATTCAAAGGGAAAAATGGCTTCAGCACCATAAACCAAGACAAAAGGTGAAGTTCCAGTGGGGGTTCGAACACTAGTTCGATAGGCCCACAAAGCAAGATATAACTGAATGTGCCAGTCTCGACCGGTTTTATTGACCAATTTTTTGAGAATTTTGATTAAGGTTTTATTAGATGCTTCTGCTTGACCATTACCCTGAGGATAATAGGGAGTGGACCAACGATGTTGAATTTTATATTTTTGACATAATTTCTTGACATCTTTATTTTTGAAACAAGTTCCATTATCGAAAATGAGATTGGCAAGAATTCCAAACCTACAAATAATTTGATTAAAAACAAACTTGGAAACTTGTGTTCCAGTGCAAGAAGCTAATGGCATAGCTTCAACCCACTTCGTGAAATACTCAAGTGGCGATTATGATGAATTTGTGTCCATCGGATGACACAGGGTTGATTTTTCCAATGATGTCTAGGCCCCATTTTGAAAAGGGCCAAGGAGATGAAATAGCCTGTAGCTCTTGTGCAGGCGCATGGACAAGGTCAGCGTGTTTCTGGCACTTGTCGCAATGTCGCACATAATTATGTGCATCAGTTTCCATGGTAGGCCAAAAATATCCTATCCGAAGGAGTTTCTTAGCAATGGCGCTACCACTAAAATGTCCCCCACAAGATCCATTGTGGGCTTCATTCAAAGCTGATCTGGATTCTTCTAAATTCAAACATCTCAATAAGATGCCTTCAAAAGATCTTCTGTACAAGGTATTACCAATAATCACAAAGTGACTTGCTTGTCTACGTAATAACCTACGCTGGTTGCTAGTGCAACCATCAGGGAAGGTTCCTTTTTGCAAAAAATTAAATATATCGATATACCATGGTTCAGGAGTTGTTTCGTTGATGAGAAACACATCCAAAGGTTCTAAACATGATTTTCTTGAAGCGGGTTCCTGGAGTCGACGAATAATGATGGTAGCATATTCATCGTCTAACTCCAAGGGTAAAAGAGATGCAGTTGCAGCCATAGCATCAACCGCACGATTGCTAGTTCGAGGAATAGCTTCCAAAGTAACTTTATCAAACAAGGATAACAACTGCAAAACATATGCTTTATATGGGCGTAATTTATCATCTCTGGTCTGATAAACATCATTGATTTGATTTATGACAAGTTGGGAGTCACCGAAAACCAATAAAATTTTGATTTTCAATGCCAAGGCAGCTCGTAATCCAAGGATAAGAGCTTCATATTCAGCAGTGTTATTGGTGCAAGCAAATGTTAATTTGAAGGATAGAGGAATAAGATGTTTTTGCGGAGATATTAAAATAATACCCGCACTAGCCCCACTCATGCATCGAGCTCCGTCAAAGTATAAGGACCATTGCTCGAAATGGTCTGCCTCAAGTTTAAGGCATTCATCAGGAAACTCAATGATGAGGGGATGAGTAGATTCTAAGGGTGCAATAGCTAATTGATCTGCTATGATTTGACCTTTAACAGACTTTTGTCCTATGAAGGTGAGTTCAAATTTGCTTAGCGCAAGAACCCACTTGGCTGTGCGACCAGATAAATACGGTCGACTCATGAGATATCGCAAAGGGTCGAATTTGGCAATAACATACATTTTTTGACTGAGCATATAATGTCGTAGTTTCTGTGTAGAAAATACGACTGCTAGACATAATTTCTCTAATATGGTATAACGAGTTTCATAACTGATGAGGGTTCTGCTAATGTAATAATTAGCACGTTCTTTCTTCTCATCATCAAGCTGAGCTAACATAGCTCCTAAGGCAGAATCAAAAGCAAAAATGTACAAGATAAAAGGACGATCAGATCTAGGTGGGGAAAGCACTGGAGGTTTGAGGAGATATTGCTTAAGGAGTTCAAATGCTTCTTGGCATTCATCGTCCCAATGAAAAGAGACATCTTTCTTAAGAAGCTTAAGAAAGGGTCCAGTTTTGTTTGCCAACTTGTCGATGAAGCGGCGAATAGCTTGAAGCTTACCTTGTAAACTTCGTAATTCTGATATATTTGTGGGTGCGGGCATATCTGTGATAGCCACGATCTTGAGAGGGTCAATTTCAATGCCACGTAAAGAAACTATAACCCCTAATAATTTATCGGACTTAACTCCGAATATGCATTTAGCAAGATTTAGTCGGATAAGATATTCCCTTAACCGATCAAATACTTTCCTTAAGTCATTTAAATGATCATCTTCTTTGATGGAACGAGCTATGATATCATCTACATAATCATGTAGGATATCATGCATCATGTCATGAAAAATATAAGTCATAGCTCGTTGATAGGTTGCACCTGCATTCTTTAAGCCAAATGGCATCACTTTCCAACAAAAAGTTCCCCAAGGGGTAATAAAGGTTGTTTTGGCCTGATCTTCGGGAGCTATCCTGATTTGATTATAACCAAAAAATCCATCCATTAAGGATATCATTCCACTTCTAGCAATAAAGTCAATGATCTGATCCATGTTGGGAAGAGGAAAATCATCTTTAGGGCATGCAACATTAATGTCTCTGAAATCGGTGCAAACCCTAACTTTAGTGGCTTCTTTCTTAGTTACTGGAACTACATTTGAGATCCATTCGGCATAGTCAATGGCTTGTATAAAAATGACTTTCAACAGTTTTTCTAGTTCTCCTTTGACTAGTAAGGCCACTTTGGGATGCATTTTTCTGAGTTTTTGTTTAACAGGTTTAGCATCTGGATGGACTACTAGATGATGCATAACTACAGAAGGGTCCAGACCTGGCATGTCTTCATATGTCCAAGCAAAGACATCTTCATAGTCTTTAAGAAATGAAATATATTCATCTTGTTTTTCTTGACTTAATTCTGATCCAATATTGATTATGTGAGGGTTATGTTTGGTTCCAATGTTAATTTTTATAACATTTTCAACTTCCATATGTAAATCTCTCTCAAAATTAGGTGGGGCGGGTGAAACACCCAATTCTTGTAATTCTTCCAAGGTTAGCTTGGATAATTCGTTTTGAGGAGTCGAGGCCTCAAGCTGGGCTATACTAGGTATAGAGCCATCAAAATAAAATTCATTATATAACAATTCCTTAATGGAAATATCATGAAAGATATCTCCCTCCAACTCGTCGTCGGATTCGGCAATCATTTCAGGATAGGCTATGGATAGCATATTGCAGGTAGAAGAATTATTCTTTGGATATAAAGAATCTTGTTTATCTAGATAATCTTGATAACATACGAGATGGTCATCATCCTCAAATGGAAAGGGCTGACCTTTACTAGAAAATAGGCCCACACCACAGTGAGCGAGGCCACGGTTCTACCTCGAAAGGTTCTTTCATACCATTTTGGAAAGGTCCCAAACCTTTCCCTTTATATCCCAATTTAAGCATTATGGGCTTAGCTTTAATATATTCATTAGCAAAATAGCATCGAGCATATCCATCACAATGTGTCTTGATGTTTTGGGGTATTCTTCCCCAATCATATCCTTTATAAACAAAAGCACAACTTCTGACTTGGTAGATACTTCCCATAGGTTGTGGGAGGCCCAAGGTACGAGGAGAAGGTGGGAGTTTATTTAAAAGGAGGGAAGTCTGCATGGCAGTGTTGATCTCTTATGATATAAGAATTTTAGATAAATCAGGTAGGAGCTCATCAGTAAGAGCATAAGAGGTAGAAGGAACATTTCCTACATCGTCGGGTGTAGAAAGGATGCCAGTAGTGGATGTAGATGTCATAGGAATATTGACGGGTGAATCTAGAGGTATGGAAGATATAGGAGTAAAACGAGAAGCATTGGGTGTGGGTTTAGGCTCTTTTCGAGGTCCTAATGTGGTTTGTTCAGAAGATGGTTGAGCTAAATGTATAGGTGTAGTTGAAAGAGTAGATGATGTTATGGGTGTGTGTTTCACACGTTTGGGCGGATGATAAGAATTAGGATGTGTGGATGACAGGGCGGGGCAAAATTGCACTCCAACAGGTTTTGCCAAAGCACACATATCAAAGGGTCTAGGATCACCATGAATGGTAACCAACTGGTTTTTAAATTTGAATTTAACACACTGATGTAAAGTGGAGGGAACCACTCGCATCGCGTTGATCCAAGGGCGACCCAAAAGTATATTGTACGATGCAGGGCAATGTACAATAAACACGGTCATATCTAGGGTTCTAGGACCAACTTGCAAGGGTATAGTAATGACTCCACATGTTTCTTGTGTCTCGTCATTGAAGGATTTGATAATCATATCCGTTCTTTTCATCTCGTCACTTCTAAACCCAAATCATTGGTAGAAGTCAAAAGTGCAGATGTTTAAAGATGAACCATTATCAATCAAGACTCGTTTAACAACTACGTCCCCAATTAGGGCAGTAATATATAAGGGATTATCCTTATGTAAACTATGTTGTGGTATATCTCTATCTCGAAAGTCAATACAATCGACTTCTTGAGTGATGATAGTATTGGACATGGCTTCAGGTTGAATATTTTGAGGTACCATCATTTGGCTTAATGTAAGCATTAATTCATCCCTATGGGTAGGAGAAGATCTTAACAAGTCCAAAAGGGAAATTATGGTTATAGTATTGGATAATTGTTCATTAATATTGTAAGGAGGCTTAGGTTGAACATTAGACATATGATTCCATTTATTGGGATTTTTCAAAATAAATGGAGTTGATCCATCATTCTGAGTTTGATCCTATTGAGAATTTTGAGCCTGTTTTCTGGTAACGACTCCGATGGTACCTACAATGTTATGTTGAGGATGATGAATTGGTCTCGGTCTAGCATTTATGGCTTGTTCATTAGAAAGGAACTGATGAGAAGAGGGTCGAGTAGTAACTCTTCTAGGAAATGGTTCTTTCGAAACCATAGAATATGTGATAGGTTGAATAGGATCTGATTCATTTTTAGAACTATTCGATTGATTTGAGGTGATGTCTATTTCACTTTCAGTATCCGATTCTACATCACTAAGATCAGGTGTTTGAATATTATATAGGGGTCTGGACGTAACCATGGATAAAGTTGTGCCAAATATTTGAGGATCCTAAACAGATAATTGTCCGCTAATAGTCCCTACATATCGGGTAGGAGGGGGAACATTATGATGTTCGATTTGATTAGCCACCTCTTTACCATGCTTTGGTAAAGGATGTTGAAATATGTCCAATGATTGATTGGCATTCTGATTCTAATTTTGGGGAATGTTCTTTTGAGCGTTATTAGAAGCATTTTGTTTAGGTTGGAAGGCTTGCACCTCCATCTCATTATTATCAATCAGATATTGTATTTTATGTTTTAATATTTTACAAGAGTTTTTAGCGTGTCCAGGTCCTCTATGAAAATCACAATGTAAATCAGCTCTATATCCGGGTATAGTTGGATCAGGTTCCCGGATAGCTGGTAATTGGATCAAGCCTCGTGCTAGTAATTGGGGGAGAATGGTTGATAAAGGTTGATTTAACCTAGTAAATTCTTGAGGTGGTTTATCAGGAGGTTTCAATATAAACTTCTCTGTTGTTTTCGTAGTATTAATATTAGCAATGTTTCTACTATCAATGACTCCGTCACCCACAACTTGTTTATTTTTATACTGATTTTTGGATGTTTTCTCATCATCTTTCTTCTTGAGCTGACCTCTTCTAATGAGAGCATCTTCCACCCTTCGAGCTAAGTCTATAGCTTGATCGAAGGTGGTCAAGGTAGCAGTTGATAATTCATAGGATAGTTGTTCTTGTAAATTATTGATAAAAATATCCAACATCTCCCGATAAGGTAACACAAAGTGTAGTTTTCCTATCAACTGTCTCCATCGAGCTAAGAAGTTAGCAAAACACTCATATTTGTCTTGTTTTAGGTTGTACAAATATTTAATGGTTACATGCCTTTCGATATAGGCACTAAATTGATGCACAAAAGACTCAACGGTCTCTTCAAAATTTCTCAAAGAATGAGTGGGTAGTTGATAATACCACTCCAATGCCATCCCCCCTAAGCTTTTCGAGAACATTTTTAGTAATAGCAAATCATCATGTGATATGTCATGACATGCTATCCTAAACATACAAAGATGCTCTATGGGATCTTCTATTCCTTTATATATAGGTAGGACAGGCATAGGAAAGTGTTTGGGATATGGTTGTGCTACAACTATAGGATCTAGAGGTTGACTACACATCTCTCGATAATTGTACGAGGGACGGTAGGGATCTATTTGGTCCATATGGGAGGTTAAATGTTTCACCATGGCTTCGATATTGCCAGCTTGCCCACCATATTGGTTTGGTGGTACATGAGCATGGGATTTGTGAGTGTAAGAAGGCGAAACATAAGGATTCGATGCTATGTTACTATTATGCAAATGATTGGTAGAAAGAGTATTATGAAGAAGGTTTGTGGTAGCATTATGTTGTATTCCAGATTGTTGGAAATTAACATTTGGTTTTGTTTTAGGCTTTTGTTGATTTTGTTGAGCAAGGTGCAGAAACAGTATTGTCATTGTTGTCAACACAGATAGATAGATGATGGGGTATGAAAATTTACACCATTTACAGATCTAAATTTACACAAAAATTTGGAAAACACTTTGCTCGAAACAAAAAATCCAATGTTCTATTACTAACTTGCAAAGGTTACAATAATAGTAACAGCCCGCAGGCTTTACCACAACTGGCGCACAGGCACAGTTCTTTCACTTGGTCACAACTGACCAACCACAAAACTAGCCCGCAGGCGTAGTTATTCTCCCTGATGATGGCTACCTCACGTTCGGCGATCTGCCTGCACTCCCAAGAAAAATTTATAGCAACTTTGATTGGAATACGCACCCAAGCCAGTTCAGAATGGCTCACGGCCCTTGATTCTGCAACTCGACTGTGCAACTGCAACTGCAGGTTTTCCAACCCTTCTGCATGGCTCAACTTCATCCTTTTATAATTGTGGTGTGACTCTCAGTGTTCCAACTGGTGGCCCTTCGATTCGTCTTTGCCACGACTGTTCGGTTCCATAACTGCATTCTACAACGGCCTCTGTAACTGTCGTCCACTCTCGTTCACTGCCGCTTTCTCCTATAACGGCTCTGCAACTGCCATTACGATTTCTGTTTACTGTCACGCTATTGTTCTATAATAGCCTTAGAAGTTGCCACCTGTCACTCTATAACGGCCTCCGAGAATGCCACCTGTAACTCTGTAATGGCCTCCAAAAATGTAGCCTATCATGATTTCGCGACATCTTCTTCCTCTACCTCTTCCTCTTCTCTTCTGGTCACAATATTGTGACATGTCGCGATATCATGACATTTCTGCTCCATCGCCTTCTCTTTCCTCTTCGGGTCACGAAAACTCGACATGTCACGATTTCACGACATTTCTGCTCCATCACCTACTCTCTCCTATTCGGGTCGTAAAAACCTGACATGTCATGATATTGTGACATTTTTGCTCTCCTGCTCGTCCTTCTCTCTTTCGATCGTGATATCGTGACATTTTTCTTCCTCGCCTCCTTTCTCTTCTTCGGGTCGTGAAAATGTGACATGTCGCGAAATCACGACATCTTCTCCTCTCTACTTCCTCTCGCTTCTTCGGGTCGTGAAAATGCGACATGTCACGAAATCACGACATTTTCCTCCACTGGCTCCTTCTTTGCCTCCTGGTCGTGAAAATGTGACATGTCGCGAAATCATGACATCTTCCTCCCTTGGCTTCTTCTTCGCCTTCTGGTCGCGAAAATGCGACATGTCGCAAAATCGTGACATCTTCCTCCCTTGGCTTCTTCACTTGCCCTCTGGTCGTGAAAATGTGACATGTCACGAAATCGTGACATCTTTTTTCCTTGGCTCCTTCTTCACCTTCTGGTCGTGAAACTATGACCTGTCACGAAATCGCGACACTTCTTCTTCACTTCCTCTTTCCTTTGCGGGTCGCGAAACTACGACATGTCATGAAATCGTGACATCTTCTCCTCTACGCCAACTCTCTCTTATGAGGGTTGTGAAACTATGACATGTTGCGAAATCATGACATCTTCCTCTTTCGCCCTTCATCCTGCCTTCAGGTTGCGAAATCATGACATCTTTACTTTCAGCTTCCTCTTTCTTCCTCAGGTCGCGTATTCATGACATGTCATGAAATCGTGACATCTACTCCTTCTGTACTCTCCTTTTGCTCTTGGGTCACGAAATCATGACATATTTGCTTGCAGCCTTCTCCTTCCTGCTTGGGTCACGAAATCGTGACATCTTCTTCCTGTTGGCTCCGTTCTCCGTTTGTGTCATGATATCATGACACATTTTCTATCGCGATATCAGGACAACTATCTTTGTCTGCTCCTATCTCCTCTTCATTTTGCGATATCGTGACACTTTTTCTATCGCGATATCGCGACAGCTTTTTCTCCTAGCCCTCTTTGCCTTTTTTTGTCGCAATTTCGTGACACGTCACAAAATCATGACATTTTTCCTCCAAGGAAAGTTTTCAGAAGTGGCCCTCTTGCCACTGGATGCTTCTACATCAGGTGTTGCTGGATGCTGCTGCATCAGACACCTGAGGATGGTGGAGAAGTGATCTTCACTTCTGTGTTGTTTGGTCACTGCCTTTTGTAATACCTTCAGACATTCGCCTGCCTCTGCAGCCTGCTTTAACTCTGTTTTCTAGCCTCTACTTCTCAGTTTATCCTCGCACTTTCTGTGTTGCTCCTCTTGCCTCTGCAATTTTATTCTGAGCCACTCCTCTTGTAGGGATTGCACTTGCCTCTGCAAAACTTTGAAGTCTTTCATTGTCATCATATTTCCCTCAGATCCCAAACTCTCTCTTCTCTCTTAGAACCCTATCACAGATCTTGGTGCAAGCGCTCTGCTTACATGCTTAGAATATTATGGCTCTGATACCACTTGATGGGGTATGAAAATTTACACCATTTACAGATCCAAATTTACACAAAAATTTGAAAAACACTTTGCTCAAAACAAAAAATCCAATGTTCTATTACTAACTTGCAAAGGTTACAATAATAGTAACAGCCCGTAGGCTTTACCACAACTGGCGCATAGGCATAGTTCTTTCACTTGGTCACAGCTGACCAACCACAACACTAGCCTGTAGGTGTAGTTATTCTCCCTGATGCAGGCTGCCTCACGTTCGACAATCTTCCTGCACTCCCAAGAAAAATTTATAGCAACTCTAATTGGAATACGCACCCAAGCCAGTTCAGAATGGCTCACGGCCCTCAATTATGCAACTCAACTATGCAACTACAACTACAGGTTTTCCAACCCTTCTGCATGGCTCGGCTTCATCCTTTTATAACTATGGTGTGACTCTCTATGTTCCAACCGGTGGCCCTTCGATTCGTCTTTGCCATGACTATTCGGTTCCATAATTACATTCTGCAATGGCCTCTGTAACTGCCGTCCACTCCCGTTCACTTTTGCTTTCCCCTGTAATGGCTCTGCAACTACCGTTATGACTTCTATTTGCTATCGCACTGTCGTTCTGTAACAGCCTCAAAAGTTGCCACCTATCACTCTGTAACGGCCTCCAAAAATGTAGCCTGTCACGATTTCGTGACATCTTCTTCCTCTACCTCTTCCTCTTCTCTTCTGGTCATGATATCGCAACATGTCGCGATATCATGACATTTCTACTCCATCGCCTTCTCTTTCCTCTTCGGGTCGTGAAAACCTGACATGTCATGATTTCATGACATTTCTGCTCCATCACCTTCTCTCTCCTCTTCGGGTCACGAAAACCCGACATGTCATGATATCGTGACATTTCTGCTCTCCTGCTCGTCCTTTTCTCTTTCGGTCGCGATATCATGACATTTTTCTTCCTCGCCTCCTTTCTCTTCTTCGGGTCGTGAAAATGCGACATGTCGCGAAATCACGACATCTTCTCCTCTCTGCTTCCTCTCGCTTCTTCGGGTCATGAAAATGTGACATGTCACGAAATCGTGACATTTTCCTCCGTTGGCTCCTTCTTTGCCTCCTGGTCGCAAAAATGCGACATGTCGCGAAATCATGACATCTTCCTCCCTTGGCTTCTTCTTCGCCTTCTGGTCGTGAAAATGCGACATGTCACGAAATCGCAACATCTTCCTCCCTTGGCTTCTTCGCTTGCCCTCTAGTTGCGAAAATGTGACATGCCACGAAATCATGACATCTTTCTTCCTTGGCTCCTTCTTCGCCTTCTGGTTGCGAAACTGCGACCTGTCGTAAAATCATGACACTTCTTCTTCCTCGCTTCCTCTTTCCTTGGCGGGTCGTGAAACTGCGACATGTCACGAAATCGCGACATCTTCTCCTCTGTGCCAAATCTCTCTTCTACGGGTCACAAAATTGCGACATGTCATGAAATCACATCTTCCTCTTCCGCCCTTCATCCTACCTTCAGGTCATGAATTCGTGACATCTTCGCTTTCGTCTTCCTCTTTCTTCCTCAGGTCGCAAAATCGTGACATGTCGCGAAATCGTGACATTTGCTCCTTCTGTACTCTCCTTCTGCTCCTAGGTCACAAAATCGTGACATGTCACAAAATCATGACATATTTGCTTGCAGCCTTCTCCTTCCTACTTGGGTCGCGAAATCGCGACATCTTATTCCTGCTGGCTCTGTTCTGCATTTGTGTCGTGATATCGCGACACATTTTCTGTCACGATATCGCGACAGCTTTCTCCATCTACTCCTATCTCCTCTTCGTGTCGTGATATTGTGACACTTTTTCTGTCACGATATCACGACAGGTTTTTCTCCTCGCCCTCTTTGCCTTTTTCTGTCATGATTTCGTGACACGTCGTGAAATCGCGACATTTTTCCTCCTTAGGCAACTTTTCAGAAGTGGCCCTCCTACCACTGGATGCTTCTGCATCAGGTGCTGTTGGATGCTCCTGCATTAATAGATCAGTTGATGTAGTGGACAGGAGTTTAGAGGTCAGTCAGAGCATGTACAGTGAATTTCCAGGAAGACAGAAGTGACCCAGATTCTCAGAATCAAAGAAAAAGACAAGTAAGAAAACTGTCACGATATCGCGACATGTTTTCTGTCGTGATTTCGTGACATATCGGAGGAGAGAGAAAAAGTTGGAAAAGCTGTCACGATTTTGCGACATATCGAAGGAGAGAGAAAATGCTAGAAAAGCTATCGTGATTTCATGACATGTTGGAGGCAAAGAAGCCAAGTGGAAAAACTGTCGTGATTTCGCGACATGTTGGAGGCAAAGAAGCCAAGTGGAAAAACTATCGCGATTTCGTGACATGTTGGAGGCAAAGAAGCCAAGTGGAAAAACTATCACGATTTCATGACATGTTGGAGGCAAAGAAGGCAAGTGGAAAAACTGTCACGATTTCGCGACATGTTTGGAGAGAAGGTGCAGGCAAAGAAAATTGTCGCGATTTCGTGACATGTTTGGAGAGAAGGCGCAGGCAAAGAAAACTATCATGATTTTGTGACATGTTTGGAAAGGAGGCACAAGCAAAGAAATGTGTCATGATTTTGTGACATGTTTGAGAGAAAGAGCTTGCAAAGAAAAGTGTCACGATTTCATGACAATTTGCAAGAGGAAGCGCTAAGGAGAAAAAGTGTCACGATTTTGCGACATGTCGGGTTTTCGCGATCCGATGAGAAGAAAAGCGCTAAGGAGGAAAAGTGTCACGATTTCATGACATAATGCAGGAGAGAGAGTCCGATAGAAAAAGGTGTCACGATTTCGCGACATGCTTCATTTTTGCGGTCCAAAGCGAAGAGAAAGAGGAGAAGGATGAAGTGTCGCGATTTCGCGACATGCTTCATTTTTGCGGTCCAAAGCGAAGAGAAAGAGGAGAAGGATGAAGTGTCACGATTTCATGACAGAAGCAAAACGAAGGAGCATGGAAGTAGAAGCGTCGTGATTTCATGACAAATTCAAGGAATAAGAGCTCAATAGCGAAAGCGTCACGATTTCATGACATGTTCCATTTTCGTGGGCCAAAGACAGAAAAGGCACAAGGCAGCGAAAGTGTCACGATTTCATGACATGTTCCATTTTTCGGGCCAAAGATAGAAAAGGCACAAGGCAACGAAAGTGTCACGATTTCGTGACATGTTTCATTTTCGCGGGCAAAAGGCAGGGAAGTGCAAGGAGGCAAAAAATGTCACGATATCGCGACATGTCATGTTTTCATGGGTAAAATGCGAGAAGAGCACAAAGAGACAGAAGTGTCACGATTTCATGACAGGTCGCAACAGCACGATTACGGACAGTTAACTACAGACAGAACAACAGTTAAAGGGGCAGTTGTAGAGGAAAAGCATGCAGCCAAAATAAGAAGAGTTAACTGGAGTCAATGCGATAGTTACAGGTGTAGTTACAGATAGAAATCATGCAGCTATTTTAAGAACAGTCGAAGAAGGAGAAATCGAACAGTCGCATAAATAGAATCAAAAAATGCATGCATGCATAGAAAAGAATACGAACAGTCATGACCAAGAAGACGAACAGTCATGGTAGAGGTATATGTTGCATATAACGTGTTCAACGTAATGCCCACTCTATATACGCAAAAGGAGTTACATAAAGATGCAGTTATAGTTGACAAGTAGCAGAAGAGATTATTTAAGAAACAGTTACGGGTTGCATGCGTAAATATGGAAGTTAAAAATAGAGACTAATATGTTATAAAAGTAGGTCTACATGAAGAATAAGGTTGCTGTTGAACGTGTGAAAGTGCTATCGAAAGAGGGTTAGAAGAGTGTTGTTAGAGAGAGACAAGCAGAGCAGTAAGGGTTTACTGAGTTTTGACAAATTGGAGACCAGTCAGGGTCTTGTAAAAGTGAAGGCATTTGTATGTCATTATTATAGCTTTCAAAACTATGATCTAAGTTGGTGCTTGGATAGGGGTTGGTGCTCCTTTCTGTTGGTGCAGATAAATCAGGGGTTGGTGCTCCTTCCAGTGGGTGCTGGTAAACAGATTATAAAATTGGTGTTTTGCAAAGACTAGATTTGGACCGTAGTCCAAGAAGTCATTCTTGAGGAGTAGCCAAATTGGTGAACCTCGTTACATTGTGTGTTGTGGTGTGCTCTCTTGTGATAATTGCTTTATCTATTTTTAAGTTCTCTTTGCTTCAACTTTAAGAGTGGTAGATTTGAATTTAAATAGCTACACTGATTCACCCCCCCTCTCAGTGTCATTGTGAGAATATCAATTGGTATCAGAGCAAGGTTCCTGAACAAGCTTAATCAGCTAAGGTGATCTTGGAAGGAACACAATGGTAGGTAATGAAGGATTCTCATCAAACAAAGCTCCTTTGTTCAATGGAACTAATTACTCATTCTGGAGACTCAAGATGCAGACATATCTGAGTGCGTTAGGATACGACATTTGGGAGTCAGTAGAAAGTGGATACACAGTACTCGCTACTCCTCCAACAGATACTACTAAGAAGAAGTTTGAGAATAACTCCAAAGCAAAGAATGCCATAATGTGTGGGCTAGTAGACAGTGAACTGATAAGGATCATGAGCTGTAAATCAGCAAAAGACATGTGGGACAAACTGAAGAGCATCCATGAAGGAGACAACAAGATCAAGGAAGCCAAACTACAAACTCATCGAGCTCAGTTCAAAGCATTACAAATGAATGACGATGAGAACATAGAGGCCTATATGCTGAGAGTCAATGGAATCATTAATGCAATCAGAGGACTCGGCGAAGAAATCGAAGATGTGGTTGTCATGAAAAAGGTACTTAGAACTCTTCACAAAAGATTTAATTCTAAAGTTTCTGCAATAGAAGAGGCTAAAGATCTAAATAATTTTAGCATGGACGAGATGCATGGTTCTTTGACTGCATACAAAATGAGAATAGGACAAACTAAGCCCATAGACAGAGAAGCTACTTTTAAAGCACACAAGAATACAAAAGCTGAACAAGAATCTGAGGATGAAGAGACATCGGATGAAACGAAAGCCAACTTTGTTCGGAAACTTACAAAGGGAAAAGGAAAATATAGAGGAAAGTTACCATTTAAGTGTTTCAATTATGGAGGGGTCGGTCACTTTGCAGCTAAGTGTCCAATGAATGAGAAAACCAAAAGTGATGAAGGGTCACACCAAGAAAGAAGTGACTGGAAGAAGAAACCAAATTTTAGGAAAAGCAACTTCAAAAAGAAAAGTTTCATATCAAAGAATGTCAGCTCTTCTGAAGATAGCTCAGGTGAAGATTCTGAAGAAGAAACAGGTGAAGCTCTGTTCATGGCATTTGAAGAAGCAAAAATAGAAGAAAAATAGGAAGGTGACACAAAAAGTAAGGATGAGGCTGAAGTATATCTGGAAGGAGAGTTGGTTGCTGCACTTAAAGAGTTGAGTACAGAAAGGAAAAAGAATAAAAAGGTCTCAAGAAAGCTAGAGGATGCGAATGACATAATAAGCAGTTTGAAAGTACAGACAGAAGAATTTAAGAAAATGTCTGAAGAACTCGAAGTTCAATTAACCATGAAAATAGATGAGTGCTGCAAACTGGAAGAAGAGATTGTTGTCTTAAGAATGCGGCTAGAAGAAAAGAATCAAAAATTAAGTTGCTATCACAAACTTGAAGGAAGTTCTGCAAAGCTTGAAAAGATTATAAATAGTCAGAGGACTACGGGCATCAAATTTGGCTTGGGCTTTGTCGAAGGAGAATCGTCAAGTGGATCAAAGGCCATAACTATAGAACAAGTAAAGAAAGAAGATAAGATCAAGGTTGATCAAGGAAAAATGAATCAAGCAAAAGAAAGCAACGGTGCTAGGCACGAGAAGAGTGCTGACAATGAGGGATTCATAAAAGTTACACATCAAAGGAGAAGAAAATTTGTGGCTCCTACTACAAAATGGCAAAGACCAATTCCCAGGTTCAATCATTCCTTTTTTGGTTATTGTTTTAAATGCAATGCTTACGGTCATAAGATTTCAGACTGCATTCATAATATAGGACAAAGAAATTTCACCAGTAGAAATGTCTTTTCACCCTTGATGGATTATGCAGTAGAATGCTATAACTATCATAACTTTGGACACATTGCAAGAAACTGTAGAAGCACATATGCAGCAAATAGATATCAGGGAAGAAGATCTCAACCAAACAGTTTAAGGCAAAACAAAAAATTCCCAGAAAAACATGCACAGGCTACTGACAAAGAAAAGTCTAAACAAGTGACCAAAACTATAGCCAAACCAGAGTGGAAAGAAAAGGAGCGACCCAAGGAAGAAAAGGAATCCTTGATTGTTCAGACAACTTTCAAAGCACAGAACAAATCTGCACCATGGATATTGGATAGTGGATGCTCCAGTCACATGACAGGAGATAAACAAAAATTTGAAAAATTACAGAAATATGAAGGGGGCTCTGTAAAGTTTGGAAATAATGATGGAGCCAAGATAGTTGGCAAAGGATCAGTCAAGATAAGTGATGGAAAGATCAATTCCAAAGAAGTTCTGTTTGTGATTGGTTTGAAGCACAACTTACTGAGCGTAAGTCAAATCTATGACAGAGGTCATGAAGTCATCTTTAAGAAGCAGGGCTGTGAAGTCAAAAAAGCACACAGTGGGAAGTTGATAGCTATTGGATTGAGGACTTCTAGAAATCTATATACTCTCTCAAAAACTTCAGAAGGAGCATGCTTGATTGGACAGGAAGATGAAAATTGGCTGTGGCACAAGAGGCTCGGTCATATTAGCTTTGACAATCTGGTAAAAATAAGTTCAAAAAGGGCAGTAAGAGATATACCCACCATTGGCAAACCAATAAATAGCATCTGTGCTTCATGCCAAAAAGGGAAGCAAACTAGAGCCACATTTAAATCAAAGGAATACTTCACCGGTAAGCCTTTAGATCTAATACATACTGATTTGTGTGGACCCATGAGAACACAAAGCATAAATGGTGACAAATACTTTATGTTGTTCATAGATGACTACTCCAGGATGACATGGGTACTATTTTTAAAGCTTAAATCAGATGCCTTTGAGATGTTCAAGATTTTTAAAAAATAGGTTGAGAATCAAACTAGAAAAAGAATTAAATGCCTAAGATCAGACAGAGGAGGAGAATTTATCTCAAAAGAATTTGTAGAGTACTATCAAAAATATGGGATCAGAAGACAGTTTTCAGCAGCAAGAACACCTCAACAGAATGGTGTTGTAGAAAGGAAGAACAGGACAGTGCAGGAAATGGCACGGACAATGTTGGCTGAGAACAAAATAGTTGACAGATTTTGGAAAGAGGCAGTCCATACTATGGTTTACATCCAAAATAGGTGCATGCTAAGGACGCATGAAAGCAAAACACCGTATGAGCTGTGGTTCGACAGAAAGGCAACAACAAGATATTTCAAAGTGTTCGGCAGCAAGTGCTACATCAAACGAACTGAAGATAATCTCGGTAAATTTGAAGATAGAGCTGACGAAGGTATTTTTCTTGGTTACTCAACAAAAAGCAAAGCCTACACATGTTACAACAAGAGGCTAAAGAAAATTGTGGAGAGTGCAGATGTTAAAGTTGATGAAGGTAGAGATCGAGAAACTACTTATCAAGAAAACTACCCTATTTATGAAGAAGTCATTGAAGGAGATGAAGAAATGGAAATAGAAGAGAATCAAAAAATTGACCCAGCTGATTTAAGAATTGACTCAGAAGAAGAAGAAAACAAGAAATTCAAAACAGACAGCTGGCAGAAAAATCATCCCAGAGAACAGATTATTGGGGACCCAACAGTTGGTATTCAGACAAGAAGAGCAGTAGTACGAAACTACTCTCTATTATCCAGCATTGAGCCCAAAAATGTTGCTGAAGCAAGCACAGATGAAAGTTGGATGAAGGCAATTAATGAAGAACTAGATCAGATTGAGAAAAACAAAACCTGGGAGTTAGTACCAAGGCCGACAAATAAAAATGTAATCGGTACTAAATGGATTTTTCGAAATAAATTGAACGAAGATGGACAGGTTGTAAGGAATAAAGCAAGACTGGTCTGTAAAGGCTATGCACAGGTTGAAGGTATTGATTTTGAGGAAACCTTTGCACCAGTAGCTAGACTAGAGGCAATCAGAATGTTTCTGGCCTTAGCAGTTCATAAAAATTTCAAAGTATATCAAATGGACGTAAAATCAGCATTTCTGAATGGAAAACTGAAAGAAGAGGTTTACATTGAGCAGCCAGATGGGTTCCAACTCGGTGATAATCCCAACTTTGTTTGCAAGTTGAAGAAAGCTTTGTATGGCTTGAAACAGGCACCCAGAGCATGGTATGCAAGGCTGGATAACTATCTGATTCAACAGGGGTTCAAGAAAGGTTTGGTGGACAGCAATCTGTATGTCAAAACAGAGAATGGCCATCTTATTGTCCTTGTTGTTTATGTAGATGATATCATTTTTGGTAGCAGCAATGATAAGTCCTGTAGTGACATAGCAAATAAAATGAAGAAAGAATTTGAGATGTCTATGATTGGTGAACTTTCTTATTTTCTCGGACTGCAAGTCAATCAAAGTGAAAAGGGCATTTTTATTTCTCAAGTTAAATATGTGAAAGAAATGTTGAAAAAGTTCACAATGGAGGATAGTAAACCTGTTAGCACTCCCATGACAACAGGTTGCAAGTTGAGCAAGGATGACAAATCTCCAGATGTAGATCAAACCATGTACAGATCTATGATTGGAAGTCTACTGTATTTGACAGCTACCAGACCAGATATCTTACAGGCAGTATGCATGGTAGCAAGATTTTAGGCTAGTCCCAAAGAGACTCATGTGACAGCTGTAAAGAGGATTTTTAGGTACCTCAAGGGTACTATGGAGTATGGGTTATGGTACCCAAAAGGTAAGGACTTCACTCTTATTGCATATTCTGATGCAGATTGGGCAGGATGTATTGATGATAGAAAGAGTACCAGTGGAGGAGCATTTTATCTTGGAGACAGGCTGGTAGCATGGCACAACAAGAAACAAGAATCAGTCTCTCTATCCACAGTAGAGGCAGAATACATTGCAGCAACAACATGTTGTACACAGATATTATGGATGAGACAAACCTTGAAAGATCTTGGTATTCACTTCAAAGAGCCAATTTCAGTTAAATGTGATAACACTAGTGCTATTAACATATCAAAGAATCCGGTTATGCATTCTCGAACCAAACATATTGCAATCCGGTATCACTTCTTGAAGGATAAAGTTGTAGAAGGTGAGGTCAAATTGGATTTTGTTCCAACTACAGAGCAAGTAGCAGATATATTCACCAAACCATTACCCAAGGAAGTTTTTGAGTACCTTCGGAGTAAGTTGGGAGTGGTCACGTTTCCCAAGAACTGACTATCAATTGGGATCACATTCTCAGGGGGAGCATTTATGCCTATGTTTATAGTTTTGCTCATATTCATGATTTTTGCTAACTATAACAATGTGTGTCTGAGAATGTTGTGCATAGACTCAGGGGGAGTCTGCGGTAGCCCTTTGGTATTATTGTCAAAGGGGGAGAAGAATTACAAGAAATTGCACATGTGTTGCCAACAATTCCAAAGGGGGAGATTGTTGAGCAAGGTGCAGAAATAGTATTGTCATTGTTGTCAACACAGACAGATAGATCAGTTGATGCAGTGGATAGGAGTTCAGAGGTCAGTCAGAGCATGTACAGTGAATTTCTAGGAAGACAGAAGTGACCCAGATTCTCAGAATCAAAGAAAAAGACAAGTAAGAAAACTGTCACGATATCGCGACATGTTTTCTATCGTGATTTCGCGACATATCGAAGGAGAGAGAAAATGCTGGAAAAGTTGTCATGATTTCGCGACATATCGGAGGAGAGAGAAAATGCTGGAAAAGCTATCACGATTTCACGACATGTTGGAGGCAAAGAAGCCAAGTGGAAAAACTATCGCGATTTCGTGACATGTTGGAGGCAAAGAAGCCAAGTGGAAAAACTGTCACGATTTCGCGACATGTTGGAGGCAAAGAAGCCAAGTGGAAAAACTATCACGATTTCACGACATGTTGGAGGCAAAGAAGGCAAGTGGAAAAACTGTCATGATTTATGACATGTTTGGAGAGAAGGCACAGGCAAAGAAAACTGTCACGATTTCGCGACATGTTTGGAGAGAAGGCGCAGGCAAAGAAAACTGTCACGATTTCGTGACATGTTTGGAAAGGAGGCACAAGCAAAGAAATGTGTCATGATTTCGTGACATGTTTGAGAGAAAGAGCTTGCAAAGAAAAGTGTCACGATTTCATGACAATTTGCAAGAGGAAGCGCTAAGGAGAAAAAGTGTCACGATTTCACGACATGTCGGGTTTTCGCGATCCGATGAGAAGAAAAGCGCTAAGGAGGAAAAGTGTCACGATTTCACGACATAATGCAGGAGAGAGAGTCCGATAGAAAAAGGTGTCACGATTTCGCGACATGCTTCATTTTTATGGTCCAAAGCGAAGAGAAAGAGGAGAAGGATGAAGTGTCACGATTTCATGACATGCTTCATTTTGGTCCAAAGCGAAGAGAAAGAGGAGAAGGATGAAGTGTCACGATTTCATGACAGAAGCAAAACGAAGGAGCATGGAAGCAGAAGCGTCATGATTTCATGACAAATTCAAGGAGGAAGAGCTCAACAATGAAAGTGTCATGATTTCGTGACATGTTCCATTTTCGCGGGCCAAAGACAGAAAAGGCACAAGGCAGCGAAAGTGTCACGATTTCGCGACATGTTCCATTTTCGTGGGCCAAAGACAGAAAAGGCACAAGGCAGCGAAAGTGTCACGATTTCGTGACATGTTTCATTTTCGTGGGCGAAAGGCAGGGAAGTGCAAGGAGGCGAAAAATGTCATGATATCGCGACATGTCATGTTTTCACGGGTAAAAGGCGAGAAGAGCACAAAGAGATAGAAGTGTCACGATTTCACGATAGGTCGCAACAACACGATTACAGATAGTTAACTGCAGATAGAACAATAGTTAAAGGGGCAGTTGTAGAGGAAAAGCATGCAGCCAAAATAAGAAGAGTTAACTGGAGTCAATGCGACAGTTATAGGTGCAGTTACAGATAGAAATCATGCAACTATTTTAAGAACAGTCGAAGAAGGAGAAATCGAACAGTCGCATAAATAGAATCGAAAAATGCATGCATGCACAGAAAAGAATACGAACAGTCATGACCAAGAAGACGAACAATCATGGTAGAGGTATATGTTGCATATAACATGTTCAACGTAATGCCCACTCTATATACGCAAAAGGAGTTACATAAAGATGCAGTTACAGTTGACAAGTAGCAGAAGAGATTATTTAAGAAATAGTTACGGGTTGCATGCGTAAATATGGAAGTTAAAAATAGAGACTAATATGTTATAAAAGTAGGTCTACGTGAAGAATAATGTTGTTGCTGAACGTGTGAAAGTGCTGTCGAAAGAGGGTTAGAAGAGTGTTGTTAGAGAGAGACAAGCAGAGCAGTAAGGGTTTACTGAGTTTTGACAAATTGGAGACCAGTCAGGGTCTTGTAAAAGTGAAGGCATTTGTATGTCATTATTATAGCTTTCAAAACTGTGATCTAAGTTGGTGCTTGGATAGGGGTTGGTGCTCCTTTATGTTGGTGCAGATAAATCAGGGGTTGGTGCTCCTTCCAGTGGGTGCTGGTAAACAGATTGTAAAATTGGTGTTTTGCAAAGACTAGATTTGGACCGTAGTCCAAGCAGTCATTCTTGAGGAGTAGCCAAATTGGTGAACCTCGTTACATTGTGTGTTGTGGTGTGCTCTCTTGTGATAATTGCTTTATCTATTTTTAAGTTCTCTTTGCTTCAGCTTTGAGAGTGGTTGATTTAAGGTATATTGATCAATAACTTGGAAAAATAGAGCAGTGAATGAAGGTTTCTTTTGTGTAGGAATAACCCTTGGTTTGGTAATAGGCACTCTAGGTGGTTGGGTAACCTGTTGTTGTTGCATTTATAGCAGCCATGTCCAAATTGGATGGTTCGGCTTGATCACTCTCTTGATCAATGAAGGACAAAGGATTAGTGCGTGTGTGATATATGTCTTCTAGGGTTGCTTGAGTATCACTAATTTGATCTTTATCCATACGAACTGCTCTATTAAGGGTGCCCATATTGGTATGGAGAAATTTCCAAAAATGTTCCATGTTTTCAAAAGTAACAGCTCGATCTGGAGTTATTTTAGGAGATGAGGATCCTTCCTCTCTATCATTTTCTTTTTGTTCATTTGCGTCCACAAATTCTTCTTCTTGTTGGTTTAAGATTACTTCTTCTTGAATTGGTTCTTCAAGAAGGGCATCTGGTTTATTGGTTTTTCCTAACCAATCTTCTTCTATTTCAATTTGTTTTCCATTCCTGAGTCTAGTCATTGTGTCTAAATTTAGGTTTTAGCAAATATATATTAATATATTTGCAACAGATCTTGGGAGGCATATATTTTAATTATATACCTACTATAATACTTGAAAGAAAATGTTTTGATTTTTTTTTTGTTTATATATATTTTTTTATGATAATTTTATTTTGTTTTTGTTTTTATATTTTTTTTTATAAAGACAATAAATAGCACACTAAATACAAGAAACAACAATAATAAAATAATAACTTAGTTTTCTATAAATATTTTATAGATGTCATTGATAGGATCAAGTTCATCAGGAGTCATAAAGTGCTCCTCTTCAAATTGGAAATGGTTTTTCAGGAACTTAATGAAGTGTGCTATAGTGATATTATCTACTTCTGACTCTGTTTTGTAAAAATAAATCTCATGGCAATACTCTCGATATAGCACAGCTCTAGGGACTCTATACCATCTTTGTCTATCTGTAAGAACGACCTCTTGATATTCTATACGAGACAAAAAATTATGTACTACAGCTGCGTTATCGAGGTATTCCTCAAAGGTATACAACTCAGAAGACACAAGGGCTCTTTTATCTGCTAACCACCTATGGCAAGCTCTCTGAAGTTCATGGTATAAAATTACTTGATCGGGATCCAGGATTCTATCTAGGACAAACCTCTTGATTTGCCTAAGTTTAGTTGCTCTAGATGAAATGAGATCTAATCTCCTATTAAGTTCGTCCCACAAAGGTTGAACCCTATTTGTTTGAGGTACTCTAAGCACATAAGTAATCTCTATAGATGCTAATTGGTTTTCAACATTAATGGTGACAACTCGTCTTTTATTATAATCTACCATCTAAATATGACATGCAATATTTTATTCTAAATGCATTTATGTTTTGTTTTTTGGATTGAATTGAATTGTTTTCAAAAGGTTTTTAGTTTTCACGTCGGGTTCACCAAAATGTATCACTCCAAATTTTTCGTACCCTTACCTTCAGGCTATAGGATCCGTGCCCGAAAGGGAGATGTGAAAAGGATGGGACAATACCTCAGACTGAGAGGCCCTTTGAAGGTCTCGCCTCTCGGGGGAGGTGTAAAAGGGTGAATTTTTTATGGATGGTGGGTTCACCAAGAAACTTTTGAATGGCAGTTTCCACGCCTGGGTTGATAGTGTGTTTGATGTGTTCATTTTTATGCTTGATCATTCATTTCCTAGGTTTGGCTGATATGAATCTAAACTATTCTATATGCCAATATGGATTTCAATGAATGCAGAAAACAAAAATAGATGCAAATTACAGAGAATAAGTTAACCAAAAGAATTCATACCTGATTCTAGATGTCTGATGGAGATTCTGAGTCTTATAGCAGTTTAGATCGTCTCAGTTTGAACATTATTGTCTGATATTTCTCAGGATCTTCTCAAATCACATAAGGTCATTTGAAATAGGACAGAATCGCCTGAAATCTGACGAATTCATCAGAAGAATCTATCAGAAACCTGCAATCACAGAAACAGACACAAAATACCAAATATGCAAATGCAGAAGCAAGGGATAATGATAGAAATAATAGCAAACTTGCCTAATTAATAGTGTCTAATAACAAATGAGAAAATGCAATAAATTTAATGATTGATTTTACCTTTATCATGCAACTATGCTAAATGAGGTGAACTCTAAGATGCGTAAAATATAATAACCTAAAACAGTGTAGAGATTTATTATGAAAAATGCAAAAAAACTTAAGAGAATGCAAACTCTAAACTCGGATAGCCCTCAATTTGGACTACAGTCAGGATCGTCTCCAATCGTACGAAATTGTCCGCGATCGTCCGAGATCGTCTGCGAAGATCTAAGCTAGCTTCGACTGAAAAATAGTAGAGTTCCTGCAACTAAAAATGCAAAAATACCAAATGCAAGTAATAATACGAAGGAATAAAAGAGCTAACTCTACAATGAAATCTTATCAACAAAGGGGTTGGGAATTCAGGGAGAATTAGCAAGAATTAGGCAGGGAGGCAGGGGGATAAACTAGAAAAATCCTAGTTTATATAAGATTAGAAATAGGTTTGGGAGGTTGGGGATCATCCCAATCTGGGAGATCTCTAGCAAGGAAATCTCCAACCGCACAGACACGCTTCTGCCCGAGTTGGAGAGGCTGTTGAAATAGAAGCTAATTATGAAAATTTGGTTTTGGGACGAAATCGTCTGGACGTTCTATTCCAGACGAATTCTTCAGATCAGGGACGATTTCGTCTAATATGCGACGATATCTTCCAACGGTCAAAACAAATCCTAAAAATGGTGCAAAAAATGGGGAAAGCGGGTAAAAGGCGGTTTAACGGGCAGTTTGGGGTTGAAATTCAAATTTTAATATTTTATCTTTTTACTAAGGTTTTAACCGTGCCAATTTTAGGGTGCTACACCAAGCCTCATGAATATATAATAAAATCTTGAGAGCATATGTCACCACTGTCACACAATATTTCATCAAATAGCAATGATTTTATTTGATTTTATCCTTGGAGAAGCCTATTGATTGCATGAATTTCTTAGCCAGCTATTTTTGTAAAACCTCAAGCTGGGCGGTTAATGCTTGTACTTGTTTCTTTACTCTAGCCCAAGATGTCCGGTATCATTTGGCTTCTTTCTCCAACTCTTATGACCTCCGCTACCAGTTCTTTGCCTCTGACTTCATTATTTCCAACTAGTCCCTATTTTTGGCCTACGCATCATTCATTTCAATAATCTTCACCTCAACCTTGAAAAAAAATTTCTTGTAATGCTTGCCATGCAGGTAAAGAGAGCTCATATCCACGTGCATATTCCCTAACTTCTCCATGGTGTCAATCTTCATCAAGTCCTCCGTAATGACTTCATAAGTGTAATCGCTTGGATCCATTTCTCCTTGAGGCTTCTGGACCTAGGGAGTCATTTTTACAATATGAGACTCCATAGTTTTAGGGTCAAAAGTGACCTTCTTCAATGTCTTCAGTATAGTCTGAGCTTATTTTCTCTTACATTTTTTTAGCCACTATGATGAAATTAGTTGGATCTGAATCATCTTTGCTGCAATAGGATGCTTTGGTACAATCTCTATCTTTGGCTTCAGTAGCACCTACAACTCAACAAAAGGAGCAAGAGGAAAATGAGCCTGCTAAGGTTTTGTCTTATGAAGGGAAGTGGAAATGGGAACAATTGGTGGAATAGAAGTGGTTAAGGGGATGGAAGTAAGGGTTTCAACTATAGTTACACTAATTCAAGGAGGTTCTTGCATACTTATAGATACGGTAGAAATTAATGGAATGGAGGATGAAGGGAGCAAAAATGGATTGCATCAAGATGCAAAAGAACTAAAATAAAGAGAAATAGTAGAAGTGGGAATAGAAGAGAGAGGATTGGTGACTGGGGGCTAAGAAATTAAGAAGTAAAATTGAGGTGGAGGGTACATCGAATGGATGTGAAATGAAAGCAAAAACTATGAAATGGGAGACAACAGTCACCAAATGCTCAAGAGAAAGGGAAGAAGGTGTAGAAAATGTACCTTCAGGCTTAGACATATTTTGAGTCAATGATGAGGGTGAATGTGGCATTGGTTCACCCTTGTATTGCTCCTTCTTAACCTCCTTCTCTAGATCTATGAATTCCATGTGCTAGCCAAGTTGTTCTTCCTAAACCAAAGGAGGATCTTCTAAAATGCTATCCTGTGTGGCTTTGTTCACAGGAGGAGGATTTGCACCTGATGAAGGAACTACGCCCGTTATTGGATTTTTGGATATCTTCAAGAAAGGGTGAGGAAAGGGAGTTCCTCATGCTTATTATTATTCTTCCATTGGAGTTGCATCTCTGGAAATGACTATATTTCTTCTTCCACAAGTGGTGCTTCCTCGACCACATGCTGCTCATGTTTAGCCATTGTCTCTTCATTATCAGATCTTTGAAAATTTTGAGGCACAATCTTAGCAAAATAGATCGGTTGATAGTCATCATAGTATTCATCATAGACATATAAAATACCTCATCCATTACCAAACCATAAGCTGACATGGTTTTACCTCTATGGGCCCTCATAACCCACCAGTTAGTAATTTTTCATCAGACCAAGCTGACAACTAATCTTTCATCTTTCCAAACAAACCCGAGGAAGGAATTTGATGCTTGTGAACTACAGGGTTGTACTCAATCTTCATATCATAAAATTATGCGATGGTGGAAGTGTAGTCATCTCCTCAACATGTCATTCGAGATCGTGCCCTTTATTTTTGTGTCACTAAATATCAGGTCTGGGAAAACAATAAAAACTTTTAGCTTTAATGAAATCTAAAAACTGACCCAAAGGGTCATAATTCCATCGTTGAGGTAAATCCACCATACCCATATCAAAAAGTGCTTCATTAAGCAATTTATTCTAGACAACTTGGTCTATCTCAATACCACTAAAGTGAAATGGTATGGTACATGTAGTCTTCTTGTCCTGTCCTACCCCATAGACTTCATTGACGTAGTCAGTCAAATGGGAAACTTCTATTGTGAAGAGAAATTCAATAGTAAAATATGGAAGGAGAAACGACTTACTAGTGAAGCCAAAAATTTGCACCATGATGCCCTGCGTCAATAATAAAATATCTCCTTTATTCGTAGTGATAATTTCTTCCCTCATTAACCTTGTAACTCTTTCACTTGTGCAAAAAATAAGTTTGAGGTAAGGGACTAAAAACATGTGATTAAAATTATAGAATGACTCCCCCCTAAACAAGCTTGGAGTCCAAAAATATACTGGCAGCTTATTGTCTGCCTCATCAGCTTGTTTTACTACAATAAAATAAAACCACTGGTGCATGTAAAAGAAGAAATACTAGGCCAAAAATAAAGTGTACTTGAATAAAAATTCTTCTTCGCTCTATATCGTCTCTAATTGGGTGTGCATTGCTCAAGCCACATAATCTGACCAGTCGAATAAAATGGGGTTTGTGCTTACCTGCATTGCTATCGGGGCATAAAATTCTACCTACAAAATGCATTACACCAGTGCTGCCTACCATTTGTACACTGTGGTATTAGTAGGAAGAATGAACACCCAAGCCAACATGGAATACATGTTTGGAATTTTAAAATATGTTGAAGGATTTGATAAAGCCAACAATTCTCTGAAATGGGGTGCCTTTATCAATTGGTTCTCCATGAACTGATGCAACATTACAGTTGACTGGTACCTTTCCTCTTGCTCCTTGAGATTTATATTTTTGAACATGACATCCGATGAAGGCTTTAGCCCATAGTCAAACGCTTATCTGACTGTCTCGAGTGAAATGGTGAATAATTTATCTCCCTTTGCATTATGGGCGGCCCTAGTTGTAGGCTAATAAAACTTTACTATTTCCATTACCAACTCAGGGTAAGGATGCACAAGTGTACACAGGTACTAGGAAAGCTATGCATGATAAACAACTGTTAATGGGATTTCTGATGTTAGGCCTTGCTTGACTGTAGTCTCCATGTCCTAGCATAATTTTTCTATGCCTTTGTTCAAAATAGAAAAATCTCTAATATTAGACAACTCATCAGAATATGGGTCGAGTTCAGTATTTTTATGCTGCCTAGCTTTTTTAGCCTTTTCACCACCTTGCACTTTTTTTAGCTCTAAATTTTTCTTCGAATCGATAGCCTTCTTTCCCATATTTGTACCACAACTCCCACTACAAAACTTTGGCAATTTTTTAGCAAAGCAGTAATATGAGGTGTTGAAGGATAATCTGGTAATGTTCAAAAAAATAATAATTTTTGACTTTCTTACTCTGCAATCTTCTAACTCACCCCTTTTATAACTTTAACCCCCTAACTACTAGATTTAATGCAAGTGTTGCACCTAAGGAATTCGAGTGAACGTGCTCCTTGGCTCTCTCACCCATCACATTTTTTAATGATTTTAAGATGCTCATTAACTGCCAATAACCTCCTTGCACAGTGAATCTTCCTTGAACATGGAACTCCACTACTTTTGTCTTGGAAGGCACAATCTAGATATATAATGGCTCATATCAGGAAAAGCAAATGTCACATGTGAGATATGGGGGAAAAATAATTAATTTCACTGTATAGAAATGTTGAAACGTCCTTTGGATATTTTTCCAGTGAAATCAATTTGATTGCATGTATTAACTCCGAGATCTTTCCTAAAATTAGCGTTCAACAAAAATTGTTAAAGGAGAGCACTTGTCTAGCCGAAAATGTCCCCGGGAGAAAGTATTCACACAACTTGCACTCTGAAACTACTTCTTCTGCTTGCTTTATGGAATTACATGCCTTGTAATATTTTTAAAATAATTCATCTCTGATTTTACCCCAAAAATCTTATTGCTAAAAAATAAGCTTTAACTTAGAGTTCTTTGCATGAAAAAGCAGGGCAAAATTAATTGTCTCCTTCCTTGCTGAACTTAGTGCCGCCAACTGGAGTTATTGAAAAAGTATGCATTTGTTTTTAGTTTTTTCTAGCAGTTTCGCTCTGAAAACGTCTTCGGGGAAATAAATAAGGGTTTCACTCTAAAAATAGAAAAAAAACAAGACAAATATTCTTGGGACAAAAATAATTAATTTTTATCTTTTGTTTTTTTGGCAATTTAAAAAAAAATGGGGAATTAAAAAAAAAAAGTGGGACGCCCCCTTTTTTTTTAACTTTAACTTTTGCTTTTTCTTCTCCCTCTTTTTTTTTTATCTTTTATTTCTTTTGGCAAAAATAGGAGTGCTATTTTAATGAAAAATCAAAACTTTGAAGTCCAAGTGAGCCCATGGCGCTTTCAAAATTTCTCACCAAAAAACAACCTGCTTTCTTTTCCCCTTTTTCACCCAAAAATAATACAAAAGCCTTTAAAAAGGTTTTTGGGGCGAAAACAATTTTCTGGAAATGATGAGGTGCTTTCACAGCTAAATCACCTACCTTGGGGGAAAAAAATGAATTTTTGATGAAATAACCTTCCATTTTTTTTCTTTTTTTATCACTTTAAACATACTCAACTGAAAATAAAATAACATAATAACTTATGTACATATATACATACTTGATCAAAAAATTGTCACTGATGGTAGGTCTTCAAATGAAGACCATTTACGGGAATTGGCAGCACACGACCATGCATATCCTGCAAAAAAAATGAATTGACCTGATTGACACTTGAAATATGGAACGAGACCTCCCATATCGTTTCAAACTTGTGATGCTTGTCGGTCTTAGCCTTGTTTTCATTCCATTTCAGCATTAGATCACCTACCTTGAATGCCATTGTATGAATTATCCCTCTCTTCTTCCAACTATAAAAGTTGTGGCAATATCGTGCTCATGGGATCTGAATCATCATCTTCACCATACAATAAGTACCATGTCTGAAGAGCCAAAAATTCAATATGAATGGGCAACACTACGTATTTACCATACACCAAGAATAAGGAGACATCTTAATGTATTTATTCATGGAGATATAATCGGCCCATAATGCTTGGTTTAAAAGTAAGTGCCAACTACACTTATGATCACCCAGGGTACTCTTTAGAATCCTCAGCAAATTATTGTTTGTGGACTCATCCAAGTTGTTCCCTTGCAGGTAATAGTTAGATGATGTCTTCAAATAAATTCCATACTTCCTCGCAAATTTTCTAATCCTAGCACTGATGAAGGGAGTCCCATTGTATGTTATTATTGCATCTGGTATGCCAAAATGGGTGATTAAACCTTCAAGGAAAGCAATAACTTTTGTTTGATCCACCTTCTTGGTTGGGATTGCTTCCGACCATTGGGTAAAATAATTAGTAACAGTCAGGATATATTTGTGTTCGACAGAGTAATTGGGATCAATGACCCCAATAAGGTCTAGGTCCTATTTCTAAAATGGTGCCTCTACTTGAATCAGATGAAGGGGCAATGATGCATTCTTGATTTTTCCAACATACCTCTATTACTTATCACAATTATCACTAATTTTGAAAGCATCTACAAAGAGATAGGCTAGAACTAACCTGCTTTAATGATATTTAATGCCATTGGCCTCCCTGCATAATGGCCTCCTGATAGAACAGAGTGAAACTCATCTAGGATTATTTGTTTCTCTAATTATCAGACACACCTGATAAGTACTCCATCAATATTTCTATGGAACAATCCATTTGGCATCATCATGTACCTAAGGGCCTATAGTCTTAATCTCCTTCTATATGAAGCATTGAGGTGTGAAGGACATCTCCTTGAATGGAAATATTCAACAAGGTCCTCTGTCTAATCACGATCATTCATAGAGTGATTAGCAAATTGCTTGTTGAATCTTCAAGTTGGCAAACCATGGATTCAGATGCAACACTTTTTGCAAGCTCTTAACACAATGCTCAACCTTGAACTAGCTTGTTTGGATAAATTTCAACATCATATTATTGGATTTTGTAGACCCATCTAGATCTCTTGTCTCCAAGATCTCCTTGAATGATGAAACTCTAAACATCTAGATGAACAACATAAACTATCATCTTGCTTTGAGAAACAAAATGCTAGAAATTTTGTATTTCATCACTGCATATACTTGTTTTTTAATAAAATTATATTTCTCATCATTCAGTTGGATGACTTGGCTCAAGAAAGCAATTGATCACTCGTCTCCATAATCTCCCTTCTGCGTAAGAACTGCTACATATATCTCTTGTTCACCAATGATGTAAAAAATAAAATATTTTGAGTAATCAAGATTCATTAGTACTGGGGCTTGAGCAATTCTCTCTTTTATTTCCTTGAATTCCTGCCTCCTCTACTCAATATATTTGAACTTATCATTATTTTTTAACAAATATATCATTGGCTTTACTACTTGGACGAAATCTGCAACAAAATTTTGAACAAAGTTAATTTTCCCAAAGAATGATTGCAAATCCTTCTTGTTGGCTGGCAACGAAAGCTTCAGGAGGGTTTCAACTCTAGCTAGGTCAATCACCAAACCTTTTTCTAAAATAACATGGCCTAGGATCTTCTCTTATTTTACCACAAATATAGACTCCTTCAAGTTGATTAATATCTCGAACTCCTGATACTTTTCAAACACTTATCTTAGATGAAGACTATGTTCCTCCCTATTGTGAGAAAAATGATCATGTCATCCAAATAAATAATAATTACATGATTTAACAACTCACTGAAAGCTATGTCAATTAATCTCTAAAAATTTGTTCCAGTGTTTGAAAGACCAAATGGCATACGATGATAAGAAAAAATTCCTCATTTTGTGGTGAATGTTATTTTTTACTAGTCTTCATCCTTGGCCTAGATTTGGTTATAGCTAGAGAATCCGTCTAACAAAGAGAATATCTCAGCACCAACAACCACATGAAGAATTTGGTCAATTTTTGGTAGTGGATAGTGATCCTTCAGAGATGCTTGGTTTAGGTTTCAAAAATCTACGTACAGGAAAATATCTCCATTCTTATTTCTTACAAGGACCAGATTTGCTACCCAGGTAGAGTGCTTAATCGGGTAAATGATTTTGGCTTTCAGCATCTTCAGTATTTTTCTTTATCAAAGTTTCAATTTTAGGATTGATCGGTCTCTGCTTTTGTTTGAAGGGTTTCACTTCTTCCTACAACTCAATGGTATGCTGGATTACATATTTGTTGTAGCCTCTCAAATCCTAGTAGCTCCAAGTGATAATGTTTGGGTACTCATGACATAAATCTTTGATTTTCTCTAGCTCTTCCTGAGTACAATCAGTGCTAACTTTGATCGACTTCTCAGGTCCCATATGTAGTTCAACATACTCATTTTCATCCACTTTGATCTTATGTTTTTTTTCTTTATCATTTTGATCAAAGAGACTTTCAAGTATAATCAACCCCTTTGGGATATGATTATTCTAAATTTAAATCAACCCCTCGACTTCTTCCTCATCAAGTGTTCTTTCTTCCACATTACTCGCTTCTCTTATCAAGAAATTAACAATCTGCTCATCACTTTTGAACACTTTTTAGTGGATATTTTTGTTAGGGACTGAAGGTCTGTAGACTAACCTCACAGTCTTAGGCTTCCTCACCACATGCTCCACTAGGGAAAAATTAGCACCAAGGGACACCAGGAGATTGACATGCTTGTTCTACTTCTGTGAGATTGCTTGGATTTTCAACACTGTATATGCCTTAAAAAAATCCCATATCTTATTTCGGTACGCCTTCAAGTAGTGCTACTTGGAAATGCACTTACTTATTACCTGGTTGATGATTAGCTCAGAATATCCAAAGATCTGGAGTTGTATGATCCTAAGCTTCTCTACCTTTTTTAGACCCAAGCAGAGTGCTTCATACTTGACAATATTGTTTGTATAGCTCCAGGTCAACCGGTAAGATTATGTCTTTAGTATGTCGAAGGGAGAAATGAGAACAATCCCAACTCCTACACCATTCTTGCACATAGCACGATCAAAATACAACTTCCATAGCTGATCAGGAATAGTATCTTCATCATCAGGTAACTTCACTTTAGATTTTTAAAGCTTAGTGATAGTGTAACAGTTGATTTTGATTTCTATCATGGCATTAAAATCGAGCATTGAAAACTCATCTTCTGTCTAAAGCTCATCCAAAACTTCTTCTATCAAGTCTAACTCCTCGAATTATTCTATCATCAAGTTGACATAATTCATGGGTTTATCTTCTTCTTCAATTCTCTATGTGATAAGTTGAGGGCTTCTCATTATTAATTTGTATTCTCTTCCCTTTTACATGAATCTCCAAATGAGAATATTCCAGAGAAAGGTAACCTCCCAAATTGGTAGTAAATTTTCGTGATAGGCACATGCTAAAGTATGGATCCAAATAAACCGTGACCACTTCTTGGATCACAGTGATCTGAGGTATTTTGTGTAGCATGATAGGGATGTATTTGATGACCCCCACTGTCCTAATAGGGGTTCCATATAATTGAAAAAATCCAGGGCTACTTCTTGTGTATTCCATACCCATAACATTGCAAACTGTCTTTGGCATGATAGTTATTGTAGTGTCAGAGTCAATCATGCAATTGTACACAATCCAACCTTACATCCTAAGAGATAGATAGAAGGGGTTGGTCTATTATTTATAGTGGTATAAGTTTTTGGCATTTGTGCTAACACCATCTGAGTTGAATTCTTCCCCTTGTATTTTATAAATTTTAGTGATTCTTACAAGTCCACTTATCCAGGAAATTGCAGTGCATCATAGAGACTCACCTTGGTTGGAATCCTCTTCAACTCTTCAAAAATGTTATACGTGGATGCACAAGACTCTTTTATTTTAGTGTTAGTATCATATTTGCTTTGATACTACTATAAATCTTCTACCCTCTAATGCTTGGTCAAGGATGGGTACTTGAGATTTTCTCTCACTTGTTCTTCTATTTCAGCTCTTTCCTGAGAAGTTGAGTCCTTTTCTTGCAATATCTCTTTCACTCATGGATATAAAAGATATTTTGGTAGGATGGGTGCATCTGGTTTGGGCATTGAAATAGTTACCTTTTCTAGTGCTTATTTTTTCTTATTTTACACCTTTGAGTTAGCGGGTACCTTCAGGGGCTCCATCTCAGATGGGTCCATAGTAATGGGTTTTCTTCTAGTTCTTGTGAGAACTGATTCTTGATCTTCAGAAGGGACCATGAAATTATGATTGAATTATGTGATCATGTTGATTTTACCAGTGGAGGAATTTTACACCAATATCTACATGTAGTCTAGGTGAACCATGCAAGTTTCCTCACCATGTGGATCATTTCATGTAGAGCACCGATATGCTTTTTTTGATGTGTCAGATTCTTCATTTGTCAGCATAATCAGATTTATCTAAGGCATATTGTTGGTCAAAGCTACTTGCTCCATAGTGATCGACGACAACCAAAATATCCTAGGCTAGAAATATCTTTCGACCTACTTCATTTTGATAATTGTGATCTCATTACCCATCGCTCTTATGGCCAATTTCATTGACTATAACTCTTTCAACACTTTTTCTTATGGATCAGGATTTGAGGGTTCTAAAGGATCTGGTAATGGAAGTGGGACAAGTGGAGATGGGAGTGTTGGGAATGGAACTGGAGTGGGTAACTGCAAAATGGTTGGATAAGGCAGTTGAGGTATAGAAACTATAATTGTGGTTCAAGATGTAATAAGATTCCATGAAGGGATTGCATACATGAGGGACATAGGTAAGGGTTGAGAAGATGCATTAGCATACAAATACTATGGAGGATCAAGAAAAATAGGCAGACCATTTTTGGTGGAAGCTTACTTATAGCAATCAGGTCAGATTCAGCATTTTGTGCAGTAGAATACAAATCAAGAAATATGTTGACATTGGATTTTAATATAGCCATACTTATGTCAGAGTTGAAAGCTCAGAGATAGTAAAATATTGCTTGTTCAAGAGTCGGTCGAAAACCATCATGATCTCTATGCCAATTTCGAGTGAACCTCACATTAAATTCCATGATTTCCTCCTACAAATGCCTTTGAATGGTAGTCAATTGGTGCAACAGATAGAATGAATCCGCTTATTCATTGAAGCCTTTGATCAACAATTCTACCAATTGGTCCCAAGTAGTAATGGTGGTAGGTTGTAATGACCAGTATAAGTAAAGCAACTTACCTCTAAGAGAAAGCATAAGAAATATTACCATTATATCCTCGTTTGTGATGCTATGAATTATTTCCAAGGTAACTACATCTTGGACATGCTCATAATTTATCTTCCATATTCCATCATAAGTAGGTAGAGCCTTCATCGTTGCTTGTGGAATTATGTTTTGAGCTTGCAGGTTTAAAGGTCTAGAGTGGTTCCATGCTGGGAATTGCCTTAGTGCCTATGGTGGAATATTTTGGGCCATGTCGACTGGAGTGTATGGTTGGGGAGGTGGAAAACTAGTGGTTGTACTAGTAGAACTTGTAAGAATAGAGAACACACTAGCTAACTATGAATATGTTACACTTGATGGGATAGCCAGAGTGACTAACTTAGAGTGTGCTCCTAGAACTTGGGTGTCAAGATCATAAAAATCAATGGGATCTTCTAGATTTTTGGCCTTCGATCTTGTGATCATGAAGAAAGCTTTCGTTCACATCACGTTCAAAGGCTTTTGGGTAAAGCTGAGTCATCAGATGTTCTAATAATATAGTACAAAGGTAAACATCAAACCTTAATACTATTCAGAGTGGAACTTTTGAGCATCCCACCAGGCATACCAAAAACTATTGGTCATGAATCTACCTAAGTAAAAAATTATTATTTATGCACCCTATACCCGACCAAAATTAAAAGGCCAAATGAGAGAAATGTCCTCTGGGCCAATCTCCAAAGAGGGTTGGTTCCTGTACTAAAACTAATTATTGGTTTAAATCTTAGGGTAATATGAAAGATATGGGAAATAATAGAAAGGAATGGGAAATATGGCTATAAGCCAAATATTAAAGGTGGGAATAAACTCATAGAAAAAAATCACAACATGCATTAATTAGCATATAATAGAAAGAAAGGCACAAGAACCACATGTAGTTTGCCAAGATAACCTCCAAGACAACATTCCAGTATTCACTCCCTCACAAGCAATAGTTAAGTCTAGATGCAAAATTTAAAATCAGCAAATAATGGACATGAATGTAATCAAAAATGACAAACAAAAAGAGATCAAATACAATACTACTCAAGGACCCAGAATCTGAATGTCTTTCTATTTATGCAGAAATCTTAAAATGTTTTTTTGTAGAGTGTCTATCATATTTTTTACATTGAAATGCTTAGTATTTATAGAGTATTTTGCCTCTATAATTAAATACCGAACATAACAAAATATCAGTTGGTCAAAAATCAACAACAACAATTTTATCCTTGGTAATGGTGATACTCAAATTAGATCATTCTTCAGGGAGCAAAAATCCAGTTTTTATAGAGTGCACCTAGAAAATTGGCAAAGATGGACGATGGAAAAAACATTTTGTGCGTCAGTGCATCAAAACTCTGCAATGTCACATGGTAAACAGGTGCTTGAATATTAAATCCTAGGTGCCATTACATCCTTATATACCTCTAAATATGACCCTTGCTAGTGGAGATCAATAAAATTTAATTCTACTTCAACAAGAAATGAAATCCATGAAAGGTGCCTTGAAAATAACTGGGATTACGTCGGATCGTGGTATTTAATTCTGGCAACTTCTCAGCAAGAATCCTAGAAAAATAAATCTCATTGTTCCAATAATTAAATTCTACCAGTATTTGATTTTTCCCCATGAGATATCATCAACAAGAGTGCTTTGAAATAAAAGGTTACCGAAAAGGAGCAAGAATTGATTTTGCCCATGCAATTTGATGTTTTCATCCCTTAGCATTTTTTTCCCCTTTCTCAGGTATTTTCACCCAAAAATTATATGAAAATATATTCTAGAATAAAGGAGGCGAAAATGATTGATTTCACCCCTGAGAGGAGCAACAATGATTTTTGCCCCAACCCAGGGGCGACTTTGACTTTGACCAGTAGAAAAATATGTAGTTTCTGGGATTTTCACCTTAAGATGTCTTCATTTGGAAATTCGCCCTAAAGGAGGGCAAAAATTATTTTCACCCATCTTGAGGGATGCCTTTGACTTTGACCTTTTAATCTTTCCCATATGACATCATCGTAATGTTTGCGCTTTGAAAAGCATCTTTCACTGGGATTTTGCCCCAAATATGGGCAAAAGGGATTTTCACCCCTCTTGAGGGGTGACTTTGACTTTGATCGCAAAAAGCATGCTCTTCATATATTTTTACCCCAAAGATGCTTTTAACTAAAATTTCACCTTGAAGAAGGGCGAAAATGATTTTCACCCCCTTCCAGAGGTGCTTTTGACTTTGACTTTTTTGTCACTTTCAAAAATTTCTCTCCTTCTCTTGGATGAAACCTTCTCGTTATGGTATTTTCACCCCAAAGGAAGGGCAACAATTATTTTCACCCCGAAAATACCTTGGAATTCATATTAACTAGAACTTTTATTTAAACAAAAATTGCCAAATCCCTTTAGAGTATTTCTTTGCACCTTTGATCCTGAGACGTTCCTTGCATTGATTTTTGCCTTTTACATTTTGCCATTAATTTTTACCGAAAAATTTTACTATGCATCTTTAGAAATGAAATCAACCTTATTTATTTAATAAAATTTATTACAGGAAAGGAACATATTAAAACGGTAAAAACAACACGACTTTATCATTCATATTCTTTTTTCAAAATTTTACAAATAAAATTTAGTGTGGCAAAAATGCCAATATATTTATCCTTAAGTAGTGGCCTAAAATATTGGTTTGAGCATTATTGTAGTATAACATAGGGCTATGTACAATGCACACACCTTGGCCTATAATTATGCTATTTTAGTTAGATGTTAAATCCTAAAACAACTCATCAATCCTCTCAAAATCCTAACCATAGAAGTAAGCATGCTAAGGAGACTACACTTATAGAATCAGTTCTACTATAACCACTCTTGAATAACAAAGATAACTATTGGAGGTCAATAATTGTCAAGAATAGTGTTAGATACAATTATTAGTAACAATCAAAATATTTGTTAGTAATAGATTCAAATAGGGCAGTTGCTAGTAACACTTGAGACAATTGTCAATAACAGTGAGGAACAAAGTCAATTAGGGAAGTTATCAGTAATAATTGAGACAATGGACAATAACAGTCAGACAAGGTAGATTTCAAGGATAGATATTAAAGCCTTTTTCCAGGTGAAGAAAAGCTTTGGAAGGAAAAAAAACAACATAATACAAAAACAATCTTCACATAACAATGATACTCATGTTCTTTTCAAACCCTAACTCAAATTCTTCACACAACCAATGGCTTCAACAACAATGCTTATCAAACAAGGTTTTAACAACTCTTTATTCCAGAAAACCTTGAAGCATTAACTCAAACACTCTCAAAAGGAAACCCTAATCAAGTCCTTTTCACTCCAAACTTATTTTCAAAAAACCATTCAATCAACTCAACTATGGAAGAATTTGCCCATACCTTTTGCTTGACAAGAAGTAAACCACACAAATCTGCCACACTCACAATCACTTCTTTGCCAATCTCAACAAGGGTTAGAAGATAATAATTTTCTCAATGAATCACAATACAAAAAGATATCAAACAAAATACACCTTATCACTCCAACTTTAAAATAATATCCAACACCTTCATAATAATATTTTTGGCAAAAATCCCTTTAAAAATAAAATCAACACTCTTAAAGTCTTACTCCTCCAATATGCAAATATAACAATTTAAGACTTTATTTAAAAATAAAATCAAACTCCTTATAACTCCAAAAACAATTTCCAACAAACACAAATTTCCAACTAGAAACCCTTTCAACTATTTCCAACTAGCAACCCTTTTAACTCCAAACTTTAGGCAATATTAAAAATAATCAAAATTTAATTACCTTGCCTTTGGAGGGATTCGAACCCTCAATGCAGCCCATGACCAACGCCTTAGCCATGGCTCCAACCATCGCATGAGCTAAGCACTCGCTTGGGAAGGGGAGAGCACCACGTGCTCTATGAACCTTCCTTTCTCTACCAAAGATAAAAATGTGTGCCTTCCCTTGGCACTTCAACACAATGCAAACACTGCCATCGCATTTTGAATGCAGGCCACTCGATGCCTCAACGTTTTAGCCAATGCCTCCTTGCCACTAGGCCATGCTGCCCAGCTGGCTCCAAAATTTTTGTCGCTTTCAAATTATTCCCAATCGCTACCACAAGGAAATACAAAATCATTGTTTTCTCACGAGCTTCCTCTTTCACAATTCGCATGCAATCACTTTTCAAAGCAAGGATAATTTTGAATGCCTTTAAGGCATGGTATATATAGCCTTTCCACCTTTATGCAAACATGTCGGTGCTCCTCCAACTTTATTCGATGTCGATGCTCGAATTAATTTATAAATGATTTAAATTTATTTAAATTTAAATATTATAAATTAATTTAATAAAACCTTTGGTTTTATTAGGGCCTTCTCTAATTGCACAACTTGGTATTAATGATATTTATTTATAAAATTTAAATTCCTTTTGAATTTAAATATTTTATAAAATAAATATTAGACCTCCTTTTAACTTTGCAATAGGCCTCCTTTGGTTTTTATAAAAAACCTTTTAACTTATGCTCCCATATAATATTAAAATATTATGGAGCCCTTTTGCCTTTAACTTGTGCACTATTGAAACTTCTTCCTGGATATCAGTGACAACTTTGACGACTTTATTTCTTGTCAAATTCCTTGACATTAATGATGACTTCATCCGGTGACATCAATGACAACTTTGACTTAGGGACTCAAAATGTCCAACAATCTCCCCCTTTGTCATTGATGGCAACCCAAATTATTTTTACCAAAAACTTGACCTTTCCTTTGTTCTGCTCCCCCTAGGACACTGCTCCCCCTGGCTCAATGCTCTCTCAAATATCAAATCTCTCCCCATTACTCAAATCTCTCCCCCTTTGACATCAATGGCAAAGGGTCACCTTTGGGGCTCGGGGCTAAGAATGAGCCTCTTAGCTTAGCCCCTTCCCCACCTCCTTTTGAGGTGGTTAATTCTGGGGTGGGAGTCTCACTCCCAATTTTCCTCGAAGATACTCAAAAGTTTCCTTTGAAAGTGGCTTAGTGAAAATATCTGCTATATGCTCCTTTGTAGTGACATATTCCAATCTGACCTGTTTATTTGTCACTTATTCTCTCAGAAAATGGTATTTAATCGGAATGTGCTTTGTCCTGGAGTGCATCATTAGATTTTTTGAAATACTTATGGCACTAGTATTATCACATAGTATAGGAATGGGATGATCATGCTTTATCTTGAAGTCTTCTAGAGTTCTCTTCATCCATAACACCTGTGTACAACTGGCTATCACTGCAATGTATTCTACTTCTGATATAGATAAAGATATTGAAACCTGCTTCTTACTTAACCAAGAGACTAGACATTCTCCAAGAAAGAATGCTCCTCCACTTGTACTTTTTCTATCATCAATGTTGTCGGCCCAATATGCATCTGTATATGTTGTTAGTGTGAAACTATCACTTTTGGGATACCAAAGCCCAAAATCCATAGTCCCTTTTAGATATCTAAAAATTATTTTTACTGCTGCCACATGTGTTTCCTTAGGTGCTGCCTAAAACCTTGCCACTAATCCCACTGACTATACTATGTCTGGTCTTGTAGCTATAACATATAGTAAGCTACCAATCATAGATCTGTATAATCTTTGATCTACCTCTGGAGATTCATCATCCTTACTCAACTTGCATCCTGTGACCATGGGAGTACTTACCGGTTTACAATATTCTAACCTAAATTTCTTTAACATTTCCTTTATGTACTTGGATTTTAAGAGAAACACTCCCCTTTCTGATTGTGAAATTTGAAGTCCAAGAAATAAGGATAATTCACCAAGCATAGACATCTCAAATTCATTCTGCATGTTCTTAGAAAATTCCTTACACATCTTATCATTGTTTCCCCCAAAAATTATGTCATCAACATAAACAACTACTATTAGAAGATCACTCCCTTCATTTTTGATATATAAATTATTGTATGCTATTCCTTTTATGAATCCCTGTTCTTGAAGATACTTATCCAATCTTGAGTACCATGCTCTAGGAGCCTACTTTAAACCATACAATACCTTTTTCAACCTACATACCTGATCTGGTTTATCTGCTAGTATGAATCCCTCTGGCTGTTCAATATAAACCTCTTCTTCTAGAACCCCATTTAGAAATTTTGACTTGACATCCATCTGATATACCTTGAAGTTCTTGAAAACTTGAGAAGGCTAAAAACATCCTTATAGCTTCAAGTCATGCAACTAGAGAAAAAGTTTCATCAAAGTCAATTCCTTCTACCTGTGCATAACCTTTGCATACTAACCTTGCTTTATTTTTGACCACTTGTCCATCTTCATTTAATTTATTTCTGAATACCCATTTTGTGCCAATCACATTTTTGTCCTTTGGTCATGGAACAAGTTCCCAAGTTTTGCTCTTCTCTATCTGATCCAATTCCTCATTCATTGCCTTAACCCAAAATTCATCCTCACTTTCCTGAGTGAAGTCTTTTGGCTCAATCTTAGATAGCAAAGAAAAATTTGCTTGTTGAGATGGTTTTATTATTCTTCTCCTTGTCTGTCTTTCATCTGGATTCTCGATGATCTATTCTTTTGGATGATGTTTCTGTACATACCTAGATGGAGTTTTGGGAAGAAGTCTTTGTGTTTCTTCTTCTTCTTTATCTGATTCCTCACAAAATTCCTCTTGACAACATCCATCTTCTTGATACACAATTTGTTGAACTGGTTCTCTGGAATCTATCTTCTCATCAATTGTTACATTTATACTTTCCACCATAGTGCATGTTCTTTTGTTGAAGCATTTGTAGGCTTTACTCTTTGTGGAATAACCAAGAAAAATTCCCTCATCACATCTTGGATCAAACTTGCCCAAGTTTTGATCTTCCCGTCTTATGTAACATTTGCTTCCAAAAATTCTAAAGTGTTTTACAGTGGCAGGTCTTCCTTTCCAAAGCTCATATGGAGTCTTGTGATGATTTACCCTCAATTGAGCCCTAGTGATTATGTATATTGTTGTGTTTACAACTTCTTTCCAAAAACCATCTGATAACTTAGATTCATTTAACATAGCTCTAGCCATGTTTTCAACAGTCTTGTTTTTCCTTTCAACTACCCCATTTTGTTGAGGAGTTCTTGTTGTTGAGTACTCTCTCTTGATTCCATGTTGTTCACAAAATTCTACGAATTCATTTGAAGTAAATTCTCCTCCTCTTTCAGATCTTAGACACTTAATCCTTTTGCCTATTTCATTTTCAACCAATTCCTTGAATGCTTTGAATTTTTCAAAGGCCTCTGACTTCTCTTTTAGGAAGGTTACCCAAACCATTATGGAATAATCATCTATAAACAACATAAAGTAACTCTCACCTTGAATTCTTTGTGTTCTGGTAGGACCACACAAATCAGTATGTATTAGGCTCAATGGCTCAGATGACATATAACCTTTTGGCTTAAAGGTTGTCCTAGTTTGCTTTCCATGTTGACAAGGTGCACAAATTGTGTTTTGAGGTCTTCTTATTTTGGGTAAATCTCTAACTGCCTATTTATTGCTTATATTGACTATGTTGTCAAAATTCAAGTGACCCAATATTCTATGCCACAACCAACTCTCATATTCTTGTGATAGAAAGCACTTTTCCCCCTTGATCTCATTGAGCATGTATAAGTTGTTTGGGGTTCTTCTTGCATTGGCAATGATTTTTCTAGTTTCTGATTTCCTTATCTCACATCTATTTGGATGGAAGGTGACCATGTATCCTTGATCACAAAGTTGACTTATACTCATCAGATTGTGTTTTAACCCTTTAACATACAAAACATTCTCTATTTTTGTTTTTCCATTGTCTAAACTTAGAGTTCCTCTTCCACCAATCCTTGTTGATCCATTATCACCAAAGCTTACTGATCCTCTATTTGTTTCTTTTAGTACAATGAATTTGTCTTTGTCTCCTGTCATGTGACTAGAGAAACCACTATCAAGATACCATTGTTCTTATTTATCCTGAGCATGAAGGGTTGTTTGCACTAACATTGATCTAGCCTTAACATTTTTCTTTTCATCTTTCCTAGTTGTTGAAATTGTTTTTCTAGACTCAAGAAGCATCATTTTACACCATCTAGCCTTGTACCCAAAATTATTGCATTTGTAACATATAACATCATCATCCATGAGAGGTGCAAAGGAATTGAAATTTCTATTGTATCTTGCATAATGAATACAGTGTGCAACTCTATGACCATATTTATTGCAAGAAAAACAATGACCATGGAAGAAATTATGTAACCTGTTTGGATGTCTTGAAATTTGTGGAGAAGTCATATTTCTCTTGTGATTAACTCTTATCCAGGGTTCTCCTTTGCTTTCTTCCTTTCTGATATCCTTTGCTTGCTTATCCTTGTTTGAAGTTTCTGCTTTCTGAAGACTTGATTCCCCTTTATGATTTCTCATATTTTGGATCTTGTAGTACCTTGGTCCTTTCAACTTTATTCCTTAGGAGAATAATTTTTGCTTCCAATTTTTCACATTATGTTTCCCTGGCTCTCAATAGACCTATCATATCTTTCTAAATATTCTTTCCCTCTTCCACCTAATGAGTGTCGTTAACTCTTCATCATTTAATCATTATGTTTGTCAATCCAGGGCGGTGTCCAAGGCTATATACGAAAGCAGAAGTGAACAGTCTGAAGATTAGTTCATTCAGGTCATGGCTTTATTCATGGGATAGTTAGTGCTTGGCGGTGTTTGTGTCTCCTATTTAACTCTTAAAAACTGAAACTAAACTGCTAATTATCCTTGCAAAAATGAAATTGTAGAGATTCACACTGTTGCTAAAAAGAAAACTGAACTATTGCTGCAAAATTTAAAATGATAGAATTAAAATGACAGAATTGGAACTTAAGGATTTGAAGCATCACACCTTTCAAAAAATGAAATCTTAACACAGTAACAAAATTCAAAAGTTAATAAGCATATATTGCAAAACTGGAACAAACTGAAATAACAAGAAATTCTCTGATGCAAACTGGAAATACAGATTGGAAATGCTGAAACTAAAATAGAAAATGTTATGCTATAAAATCTATTCTATATGAATTAAATACAATGCATTAATTTACCAAATGTTATATGCAATTTAACTCAACATTTAATCATGCAATAAGCTATCAGATTCCTGCTGATTTACTGTAGCAAGAAATGAGCAGAATTCTGGCAGAATTAATCCTTCCCCTGGGCCTGGAAGTGGCCCTTGCTTCTTGAACCAGAAGAAGGTGAAAGTACCTATCCTAAACTACCAAAACTTCACACTAAACTCAGAATGCCAACATAAATAATGAAACTGCACCTTTTATTAAATCTGCAGTAGCATAACAATAGTGTAGGGGAAACCTGCAAAATACTGTTCTACTATAGTATAATGCTACAAACCTTAAAATTTTGTTATTATTTATCCTCTAGCTCCTATATATGCTCAAAAAAATGAGAGATATATTATTTATACTAATGGGTTACAATATTTATAAGATTTTGTGCTGCTATGTAGGGCTGCTACAACTATTGCAGAACTATTTCCCAAAATGTAGGGATTTATTCTATTATCCATTATCCATTCTTTCTGTTGGGTTTCACGCATTGAGGGATAGGTGTTGGGAAGAATAATGGTATCCCTTAAATAGTTGTAGCCACCGTTTACCACCCTTCTATTGTTGTTATAGGCACTTTTGACCAAAATTGTTCTTACTGCATTCATTCTAGAGCTGCTCCGAAATATCAGGCATGATAACAGAGTTTGTGTTAATTCATGCACCAAAGGTGCAATAAAATAGTTGTGACAGTGTGGATAGTCTCCATAATTTCTCAAAAGACTTATTCCATCCTTTGCATGAGCTGGAGTGGACCAATTCCAAGCCATGTTGTATATGTACAGTTGGCTAGAATTTAAATGGAAAATTTCTTGTTTCTGCACAGTCAAACTATTTTGAACAAGTTTTGGCACCTTTCTGGTAATTTGAAATAGTTAGACAGTGGGGAAAGCCAATGAAATAAACATAGAACAAAATTCATAGTAGCAACTTAGTATTACAATATTCAATTAAATGCAAAATCTACTAAATAATTTAGCTGAAACAGATTATAAAACACAAAAAAAAATGAAGCGGAGCTCTGGCGAACTGGCGGAAAATTTTCTGAGCAGGCGACAGGCGATGTTCTAGGGTTTGTGGAGCGAAGGAAAATCCAGGGCATCAGGTGGGTTGCCGTAGTGTTTTTCTGGTTATTGTGGATCTGAAGGAACGTCTGCTGCCCAGGGAGGGCCCAATGGGGTCTCCTCCAGTCCCTCTCTCTGGGAGAAAGAGCTCTTACGCTGAACTGCTAAAAGAAAATTCTTCGTCTTCTAATGACGAAGCTCAGAGAAATACTCTTCATACGCTCTTCAAGAATGCTGGCAAGAGTTCAACAACACATCGAGTTAATGGATGCCTCCCACAATCCGCCTCAAGACCCAAGATTGTCATCGAACCAAAGATGGTCGAAGACACAATCATATACAGAGCTAACCATGATCTGATCTGTAAATTCATGGGTATCCGACCTACCCTGAATTTCTTGCATACCTGGGTTAGACAGAACTGGGAGCCTCATGGTGAGTACTCCTTATGGTTTATTAGCAACGGGTATTTCATTGTTAGTTTTTCTTCTCTAGCCGATAGAAACAAGGCGTTTGAATTAGAGAAGAGGAACCACGGTCCGACAGGGTTATTTGTTCAACCCCTGGAGAGTGGGTTTCGATCCTCGTATTGAACCCACGGCTGTCCCGGTTTGGATCCGGTTGTACGCTCTTCCAATGGAGTTTTGGGGTGAGCAGGTTCTGGAAATGATCGGTAACTCCCTCGGTAGACATCTGGGCGTCTCCAAGGACACCATAGAAGGTAACATAGCTGTCTTTGCAAGAATTTGCATGGAAATGGATATTAGCCAGCCTCTACCGATAGAGGTGGAACTTGAACTGGCAGGAATATCTTGGATCCAACAGCTAGATTATGAGGCTCTGCCCTTCAGATGCAGAGTTTGCCACAAACATGGGCATTTGGCCCGGTTTTGTCCAAATATTTTGAACACAAAAATGGAGGCCCCGCTTGGAATGCCAAATCGCCCCAGAGAGGGTAAGTCTACTCTTGCCAAAGAACCATCCAATACTCCTCAGGGTAATGATGTTCAGAAATATGGCTTTGAACAGCCCCAAAGAAGGAGAAAGCAAAAGAAAAATGGTAAGGAGCAATCACAACTCAAGCCACCCAATAGATATGAAATTTTTAAGACACTAGTGGATCAAGAGGATCAAGTCATGGAAGGAGTGGATGGGAATATTGAGGACAATAACATCCACACTCATGCTTCTCCTTCATCTCCCCCTGTCTTAGAACAGGTGATTGAGTCCACTGAGTTACCGCAGCCAGAGAATGCAGGGGCACTGATAGTGCACTCCCAAGCGCAACCAGTAATTAAGGATGTCAGCATGGGAATTCCAAAAAAGAACAGAGAAAGGCCAGCCCTAGGGATAACTCAGGTGGAAAAGAGATCCAAAAATAGCAACTCTCAAGGAGCGGGCATAAAATCAAATAAGGACCCGCTAGCAGTTCAAGGAGACAAGCTGATCACTGGAGGATCGGTGAGGACAATTGACTCTTATCGCTCTCAAGGTTTTCAATGATTATTCAATCTTGGAATGTTAGGGGTTTAAACAGTAGAACCCATCAATCTGCTGTTCAAAGACTCTTAGGAAAATGTAGAACAGACTTTTTGCTTATCCAGGAGACAAAAATGTCTTTAGATCTTATGTGTAAAATAGTTAATAGAATCTGGAGGGGCGCTGGTCATATGGATGTGGCTGCCCAAGGTGCCTCAGGGGGGATTGTTACTTTTTGGAACCCTCTGGAATGGACTGCAATAGAACATATAGCTTGGAGGGGTGTTCTCACATCTCATTTTAGGAATAATGTCACAATTGAACATGTCTTAATCACAAATTTTTATGGGGCCCAAAACCTTGATGGCCGTAGGCTCCAATGGAAAGTCGTACATAACATGAGGTCCTCAAGGGAATATTTATACTGGATTATCGCTGGGGATTTTAATGCTAAATTATCTCGCTCGAGATCGGGAAGGTGGAACCCCAATTTTGGATCCAGGGGATCGGCTTCTGATTGCCCAAGTCCAGGCCTTTCACTTAGTGGATGTTAAAGGCCTTGGAACCTACTTTACTTGGACTAACAAGAGGAGGGAGCCACATAGCAAGAAGGTAAAGCTAGACCATTTTCTGGTCTCAGAGGAGGCATTTGTAAAGTGGAACACTAAATTCCAGATTTTGGAGGGCCCAGTTTTAGATCACTTTCCCATTTTGTTGGAGGGAGGGACTATGACAGGGCAACATCACAAACCTTTTAAATTTGAGAATTTTTGGTTACAAAAGGAGGATCTTCGAAAGAAAATTCCGCAGTGGTGGGAAGAAGGTCGTCTACCTTTTGGGACAACAATGTTTAGATTCCACAAACAGCTTCATTTTGTCAAAGTTCAACTGAAACAATGGAGGCAAGCTAATAAGTCAGATTTCTAGCTCCAAAGAGCTCCCTTGGTGGCCAGATGGGATGAGGTTCAAAAACTCTTTAGGGAAGGAACAATTACTGAGCAGCTCAAAACCGAGGATGATGCCTTGCGCAAAGCGGTGGAGGACATTGATAACCAAGAGGAGACTTACTGGAAACAGAGAGCAAGAAACACTTGGTTATTAGAAGGTGATAGAAATACCAAATTTTTCCATCGATCACCTTGTGCTAGGAGACAGATGAATAACATGGAAGCCCTTCAAGATGAGAATGGACACTCCTTTGATACTCTTCCCGGTATGCATTCCCACTCAATGGATTATTTTTCTAAACTTTTTAAGGAAAGTATGGAGCAAGATGTTGAGGCTCAGAATGAAGTTATTGATGTCATACCCTCTCGTTATCTCTCGAAGAAGAAAATCAGACCCTTCTTAGACCCATTGATAGAGATGAACCGAAGAATGTGGTCTTTGGAATGAGCACTGGCAAATCTCCAGGTCCAGATGGCTTTCCTATTGAGTTTTTTTAGGCCTTTTGGGATACTGTGGAGGAGGATGTTTTGGCTGTCACAGAGGAGTCCAGAACTAATAAAAGAATGCTTAAGGCAATAAATCATACCTTCATCACTTTAATTCCAAAAGGGGAGGAGGGGGCTCATATCTCTGATTTCAGACCTATTGCCTTATGCAACGTGATTTATAAAATAATCACAAAGATAATGGCTGAACGGCTAAAACCTCTCCTTCATAACATCATCTCCTCAGAGCAAGGGGGTTTTGTAGAGGGTAGACAAATCTTGGATGGGGTGGTTCTCGCTCAGGAGGCAATCCATACAATGCAAAAATCTGGTAATAAAGGAATGTTCATTAAACTGGATATGTCCAAGGCTTATGATAGGGTGGAGTGGAGTTTCCTGTCAAAGATGATGGCAGCCTTTGGTTTCTCTCAAGACTGGATAGATTGGGTCATGAGTTGTGTTTCTATGCCTTCTTATTCTGTTCTAATCAAGGGTCTTCCCTCTCAACCTTTTGGAGCCACTCATGGTCTTCGCCAAGGAGACCCTTGCTCTCCCTATCTTTTCCTCATTTTGGTCGAAGGATTAGGTAGACTTTTCTTGAGGAGAAGACATCAAGGCCTCGCTAATGGTATCAAGGTGGGTGAGGAAATTTTGACTCACTTACAGTTTGTGGACGATACAGGATTGGTTGGAGTGGCCAGCTTCAGGGAAGCTAGAGGAATCAGAGATACTCTTAATGTCTACCTTAGGGCTTCAAACCAGGTCATCAATGATAAAAAATCCAAAGTGGTCTTTTTCAATCTTGACCAAAGGCTACAGGACAGAGTTATAGAGATCTTGGGATTCACAAGGACTTCTCTTCCAATAGTTTACTTGGGAGTTCCTTTGCATTTCAAAAAATTAAAAATAGATACCTGGAAGGATCTTTTGGATGGTATCAAAGATAGAATGAATCATTGGTCTCATAAATGGTTAAGCTATGGGGGTAGATTAACTTTCTTACGATCGGTTATTCAAGCCATGCCAATTTATAAATTCTCTATCCCGGCTGCCCCACATACTATATGGAAAGAGCTGGACAAAATGGCTAGAAGATTTTTATGGGAAGGAGCAAAAGGGGAGAGGAAATGGGCCTTGGTTGGTTGGGATAAAGTTACCCACCCCAAGGAAAAAGGAGGGCTCGGACTGAGAAGCTCCAAGCTTAATAACAAAGCTTTGGCTGGAAAACTGTACTGGAGGTGGATTTCCCAACCAACCTCCTTATTCAATAGAATCCTAACCAATAAATATTTGGGTCATGTTCACCCCAATGAGGTGGGCCGTTTCCCTCTGGATGGTACTGGATCCTTAGTGTGGCAGGCTCTCAAGCTTGGATCTCAGGTTATTAAAGACCAATTGTTTTGGAAAGTGGGGAGAGGGGAGAAGGCACGCTTTTGGACTGATTCATGGGACCAGTACCCACCCATCATTGCTGCGTACCCCGAATTACAACCAATTAAATCCGCCATAGAAGCCAAGGGCTGGGTCCAAATTGAAAGTTATTTCAACACTAGCCAAATGGGGGAGTATAAGTTTAAGAAGTTTAAGAGGTTGGAGGAGTGGCCAATTACAATCCCTCCGGAGCTGGCACCCATCTTGACCAAAATCTTGACAGAAAGGTTTCTCACAGGGAGAGACGAGGAGGATGAATTAGCTTGGGGCTATGGGAACCTTGGTGTATATACAGTGAAGGACGGATACGACAAGATCCTCCTAGAGCCTCCCCTACATTCATTTCCGGTTCAGGACTGGAGAAAGATTTGGCATTCCAAGGGCTGGCCGAAAGTAAATTTCTTTGTCTGGCAGTTTATGCACAATGGAATTCTCACTTTTGACAATCTCATAAGTAGAGGAATCATCGGTCCATCTCAGTGTGTATTATGCCACAAGAACGAGGAAACAGCTGATCACCTGATGTTTGAGTGCCCTTTCACGCGTCAGATTTGGAAGCGTTGGTTCTCTCACTATAAACTCCAGGCTAATGGTGATCTGAATCGGACCAATATTTGGGAAAAATGGAAGAGGGGTAGATTTAAATCTAAAGCTCTTCGAATTGGTTGGGAGCTTGGCTTACTTTTCATCTGGTGGCAAGTGTGGTTGGAGAGAAATGCCCGTATTTTTAGAGAAACTTTCTCCTCGCTAGATGGAGTCTGGCAGGTCATCTGGAGCAAAGTCACAGAAACTGTTGCCATCTATGTCGAAGAGGAAAATCAAAGTTGGTCCTGGGCCACTGGAAGAGGGAGCCGAAGAGCAAGAGAGACAGGACAGAGCTAGCTGGAAACCACCCCTGAAGGTTGGATCAAAATCAATACTGATGGAGCTGCAAAAGGCAATCCGGGCAAGTGCCGGAATTGGTGTAGTTTGCCGGGATCATGTTGGTTCAGTGCTCTATTGGGAACCGCAAGGCTTGGGAAGAGCCACAAACAATGAAGCGTAAGCCATTGCTATCAAATCTGCTTCCATCTGGGCAGTTAATCAGGGCCACAGGAGGATAATTCTCGAATCTGATTCTCAAATTATGGTTGGCGCTCTAGATTGCATGAGGAAATTTGCTTCGAAAGCATGGAGGTTGCGGATTCTGGTCTCTCAAATCAAGGAACTATGGAGGGAATTAGATGATGTGATCCCCGTTTATGTGAGTAGAGATTTAAATAAAGCGATCGATTTCCTTGCGAAGATGGGTGCTGAGAAAGAGGTAGGGGTGCAGCTGCACAGTGACATGCCTTTGGAGGATGAAGTGATTAGGCAGGGCCTTGAAAGATCCTTGAGACAATGAGCAAAGAAAATGCTAAGGGTGGTTTTTGTCACGATATCGCGACCTGTTGCGCCGTCGCGGCCTTTGGAGGGAAGCTGTCGTGATATCGTGACATGTTGCGCCGTCGCGGCCTTTGGAGGGAAGCTGTCATGATATCGCGACATGTTGCGCCGTCACGGACTTTGGAGGGAAACTGTCACGATATCGTGACATGGTGCGCCATCGTAGACTTTGGAGGGAAGCTATCACGATATCGCGACATGGTGCGCCGTCGCAGACTTTGGAGGGAAGCTGTCACGATATCGTGACATGTTGCGCTGTCGCGGCCTTTGGAGGGAAGCTGTCGCGATATCGCGACCTGTTGCACCATCGCGGCCTTTGGTTGGAAGCTGTCGCGATATCGCGACATGTTGCGCCATCGCGCCTTTGGAGGAAAGTTGTCACGATATCGCGACATGTTTCGCCATCGCGGCCTTTGGAGGAAAGTTGTCGCGATATCGCGACATGTTGCGTCATCGTGGCTACTGGAGGGAAGCTGTCATGATTTCGTGACATGTTGCACCGTCGCGGTTTTCGAAGGAAAGTTGTCACGATTTCGTGACATGTTGCGCCGTCGTGGCCATGGGAGGAAAGTTGTCACGATATCGTGACGTGTTGCGCCATCGCGGCCAATGGAGGAAAGTTGTCATGATTTCGTGACATGTTGCTCTGTCGCGACCGAGGAAGGATTATTGTCGCGATATCGTGACATGTCGCGATATCGCGACATGTTGCTCTGTCGCGGCTTGGGAAGGATAGTTGTCGCGATATCGATGTCATTCGACATGTTGCTCTCCGCTAGGGAAGGTTAGTTGTCACGATATCACGACATGTCGCGATATCGTGACTTGTTGCCTCGTCGCGGCCAAGGTTGGTTAGCTGTCGCGAAATCATGACATGTCACGATTTCGCGACATGTCGCTCCGTCGCGGTCATGGATGGTTTGTTGCCGCGATATCGTGACCTGTCATGATTTCATGACTTGTTGACTTTTTGCGGTCAAAGGTGGTTTGTGTCACGTTTTCGTGCCTTGTAATCGGTGGGAAGGGTCTTCTCCCTTATGTAACTGATCTTTGTTTTAATACAAGTTTTTTCAAATTTTTCAAAAAAAAACACAAAAAAAAATAGTCAAAATAGGATACATGCACTTTAACATTTAAACATGCAAACACTATCATATAATGCATTTTATCACCAGATTAATATCAAAACATAACATAAGCTGTTCCAAATAGTTTTAAAAGTTATCAAAAGTAGTCTTTGTATGAGGTAATTTTTTGCCTCATCATTTCCCCCCAGCCTATTATAATGCATGTCCTCATGCATTCTGTTCTACCACAACAGCACAAAGATCTATGTCAAGATAACGTTCATCATATTTCCATAGTCTGCCCCCAATATTGTAATATCCTCTGTGTTCTTTGATGTCCCTAAGCCATTCTTGGAATTGATCATCAGATTGTGGGTCGTTATCAAAGAAATATGGGACAGGGGTGATGATTGTTGGATTCCTGTACCTGAGGCCAATCCACTATTCCTTTACCTCAAATATGGTCTGGATTACACATTCTGCCCTTCTTCTTGACCACATCAGGTTATTTGGCGAGATGGGTTCTCGCTTCTGTAGTGATATAGGTAGTTCTCCCCATCTGCTTTTGCAAGCTGATAAAGCATCAACAAAGGATGTTGCATAGAAAGTTTGGAAATCAGCTATGCACTTTTGAAGATTACCCAGATACATCTGCCTTACCCTGTCATCTCTCATCAAAGTGTAGTGCTCATTGGTGGAGGTCCTATGGTTAAGGTGAACCGGTCTGATGAGCAATACTGCCTGTAACTCCATTGCTTTGTTGGCTTTCTTCTCCTATTCCCAATAAACTTGATTCTGCAATGTGGATAGGAAAGACCTAATCTGAAGATCACCAATAAATATGTGGGGGAGGAAGATCACTTCAGTTGGCAAGAAGAAATTATGCAGGAATAGTTCACACAACAAATTTTGGTGTTCTACAGAGCTCTGCCAAAAAGCCTCTAGAAATTCTCCAAGAGTTTCCAATTTGTGGGGGAGACCAGAAGTGATCCTCATTGTCTGCCAATGAAGGTATCTTTCCTTTAACATTAAACTATAGAACCTAGCTGGCCTCCTACATTGTATCATACACTCTGCAATTTGGCATACCTCTTGCACCTATTTTTTCAATTTATCAATTTTTGAATTTTTATCTTCTAATTCTTTTGTCAAGACCTGCAGAGATGAGACCTTACCCTCCATTTGGTGACACTTCTTCATCCAATAGGCCATATCTTCATTATATCTTGTTAACGTGACTATGTCAGGAGGTCTAATAATGGGCTGCATTTGGGAAATGATATTAACCTGTATGCCTACGTCTACCTTTTCAACTGTAGGTGATTCTGTTTGCATCCCAGTTTCTATCATTTCTACTTCAGGTAAAAGCAAATTAATAGGATCTTGAATGGACTGTGGCCTTACCTCTTCCTGCACTACTATCTCTGCATCCACATGTGTTATTTGTTCATCCTGTTGTTGTAGGCCTTCAAAAATTTGTACAAGTGCTCCTGGTTCCTCATCCTTTGTTCTATCTTCAATCTATTGTGGTGCTTGTGCAACTTCTTCCTCTACAATTGCTGCCCTAATTGGTGAGTTCCTCTCAGATAAGGCTGCATCACCAGCCAAGTTCAATAGAATATTGGCTAATTCATCTCCAGAGTCAGACTGAGGGGGTTGTTGCTCTAGAATTGTCAGTCTGGCCTTCACCGCTTCTATCTCCTACCATAATTTAGCAATGAGATCATATTTTTCTTTCAGGGAGGTCTCATTCTTTTCAATCCAACCTGTTTGTGTCTTAATGACACTCTTGGCAGCAAGTAATTGAGTCTTTATATCCATTTCATTCTCCTCTTTGATGCTTAAATCATCCTCCCTATTTCTTAGGATAATCTACAAGTGGTGCAGGCATTTCTGCAATAGTGGTGTGTCCCCCTGCTTCCTCTATTATGGTTCTGTCTTCTAAGTCTGATGAGTAATTGAGGGACATTGTAGGCATAGCCATATCTATTGCACTATCCATGCCCTTGGCACTTATATCTTCAACTTCCTCCATAGTTTCTTTCACCTGTAGGGTATCTATTCCAGATAAATCAACATGTGCAGTTCCTTCTTCCTTTTCCACATCATCTATGTTGGTGGATTTCTGAAGTCTTGAAGACCTTCTCAATCCCGAAGCTGATTGCTTTCGTTTCTTTTTAGATTGTGAAACAGAGCTTGGGGACTCTGGCTCAGAAGCTTTTGTTTCAACCTGTCTTGACCTACTTGAAGTTCCACCTTCTTCAGAGGTCTGAAATACCTATACATTTTTTGCAAATGTGACCTTCCATTTTCGTTTGGTATAACTAGAAGCATATTTCCTTCTTCTTGTTCTTGAGGATGGGGGTCCTTCTGGAGATGAAGGAACTTCACTTGCAGAAGCCTCACTATTTTTATCAAACTCACTCTCTGGTTCAATTTCCTCTATTTCTTCCTCAGATACAGGGCTTTCAACTACCTCTTCCTCAATCAACTCATTCCATGCATGAAAAAACCTATCAAAGCTTCTAGGGTTTCCCCTGAAGTGATGCCTGCATATAATCTTGATTAGGCCATGGTGTTTGGGAGACCCTCTTCCTGCTTGGTACTTTTTGGCCATATTTACTAGCTCCTGATATAAATACAGAGGAAGGTTTACCCTAAGCTCAGGGTTTGAGTTGCCATGGTGAAGATGGGTCAGAATTCTCATGTGATGTCCAGAAAGGATAGGGAATTGCCCATCGTAGGTCAAAAACCTAATGACCCATACTGCAACTTCATCCCAAGGAGGCTATAAACTTGTTCTTTTGACCCCCTTGCAGATATTATTACTCAATACAAACTCAGTGGGCCTATCCTCATCTCCCCTGAACTGGTTTACTAGTTCAATTAAAGTATTCTTGCCAGATTTCCCAATTTGAACCCCATGCAATGGCATTTCAGTAACTTGACTGAGAATTTTGGGGCTTACCTGGATTGTCATGCCGCTGATGTGAATTTGATTGTTGTGAAAGGTGCGTGCAAACTCAGTGGCCAATCCCTCTGAATGCCCATCGAACTTGCACAAAAAGGGCAGAAATCCTCCTATAAAAATTCGCATGGACTCCTCATCTTTTTGCAAATACTCTATATTGTCTAGCTCAATTTTATTTTTTTGTCCTCCCATTGTCAATTCTCTGTGTTCTGAGTATCTCAGGCCTATAAAATTCCAACAACAGGTTTGTTTTCGGTTTGGAAATGCTTAGGTCTATCGAGGGCTATGCTCGAGGGTGAGAAGTAAATAGGTGCAGTGCAAGAATGACTTCAAAACATGCCAGGGAACGTGAACTGGGCACGTGGCGGTAAGTCATTGCACGCAGAAGCCATCATCAATCTGAATTTACTTCATGTCACCATTTAATTACAGCTATCGGGAGTGACATGGTATAATTTCATTTTACGAAAGTTTCCCCTTTAAAACAGTTGTTGAATCATGTGCCATATGGTCACATGCTGTAATTTTTGAAACTCCATGTCCTCCCCAAAACTCCGTGCTGCCTTGAAACTCGTATTTGAAATCTATGCCCCAAGTGATATTTCCAACCCAATTGGTGCAAAGACTTAGGAATCCATGTGTCCCCTATTTGACTTTTCAATCGTATGATTTCGAAGATTAATGAATTAACCTATCGTTAATTCATTCCAATGGGTTTTACCATATAGCTCATTCCAGAGCACAGACCCTTATTTATTCCGAAGCTAATTCCAAAGCTTCCTCATTCTGAAACTATTATGTGCAGCAGGTTTATTCTGGAGCATTATCACTCAAAAGCAATTGAAGAGCCTTTTCTTCCTTTAGACTATCTTGATAACTTTCTGGAACCAGATCTTATGTATGCCCTGTATACTAACTAGGGATATCATACACTACACAATAAATATCTACAATGTTAAAATGAAAAAGGCACATACCTGAGATAACCATTTTATCTACATTTTATACAGATGTTGTTTCTGCTGATTCTCAACTGACTCCTCTACTGAATGTAATAAGGTGCAATCTGGAAAATAGTGAAACAGTGGTGAGAAACAATGGAACAATGATGGTGAGTTCAAATGGTGGGCCCACAAGGCAAACATGCTGAGAAAACCGGTTTTCATGTAAGCCCAATTCAGAAGCGCCTCAAAGAGGTTTTCACATTCTGAATTATTTGTTTTTTTTTTTTCATTTTTTTCATTTGTTTTTATTTATTTTTTTATTATTTTTTTAGTTTTTTTTTACTTTTCATGTCACTTTACTGAGTTCATCTTGGACGAAGTGATTTCCTCCAACATGAGTACATCCAAGTTTCCCACTTGCTTGAGAAACTCCTCCTTGGTTAGCGGTTTGTGATATACTCGAAGACGATGTCCGTTAACCACCAACTTTCTTCTTGAATCATCAATAGGTGAAAGGCGTACAACTCCATTTGCAAACACTTCCTCAACCTGATATGGTCCGAGCCACCGAGTCTGCAACTTTCCAGGATAGTCTTCATATCGTGAGTCGAACAACAAAGCCCAATCGCCCTGCTGAAATTTCCTTTGTTGAATGTGACTGTCATGCCACAATTTTTATTGTGCTTGGATCATCTCAGTCTGGTGCAATGCATCCCTCCATAGCTCATCCAATGCATTGAGCTACAGAATTTGGTCTATTTGTGCCTGTGACAAATCAATACCTACATCCAAAGCAGTTCGAAGAGTCAATAACTCAAATTCAATAGGCAAAAGAGGTTTTTTTCCATAAACCAATTCATATGGCGTAAATCCAGTGGTGGATTTCCAAGTAGTGTTGTAAGCCCAAATTGCTTCAGGTAGTTTGTCCAACCAATTTCTCCTATGTGAAGCTATGGTTTTGGTTAAAATCCTCTCTAATTCCCTATTTGTTACTTCAACCTGACCATTGGCTTGTGGATGATACGGTGAGGATTTCCTATGCTTGATTTCATATAGTTGAGTGAAAGCTTCAATAAGTCTTGAGGTAAACTGAGGTCCTTGATCTGTGGTGATGGACTGTGGGGCTCCAAAATGTAGGAAAATCTATGAATACAAGAAATCAACAACTTTCTCTTCTCGAGCATGCTTAAAAGCATGGGCTTCTACCCATTTGGTTACATAGTCAGTACATACCAAGATATGCACTTTCCCTTGGGAAGGAGGGTCAATGGGTCCTACAAAATCTAGCCCCCACCTCTCAAATGGTTCTGTTCTTATTTGAGGTTGTAATGGCATTTCACTAGTGAAAGTAGGTTTTCCCATCCTTTGGCATGCATCACAATGTCTAACATAATTTTTCACATCTTTATGCAAAGATGGCCAGTAATAACCAGTACCCAAGATCTTCCGAATTGTACTCTTGATTGAATAGTGTCCTCCTGAAGGTTCATCATGACATGCTCGTAGGATATCATATACTTCATCCTTGCGGACACACCTATGCAAAACATGGTCAGGACTGCATTTAAAAAGTAAACCTCCTATCCACTTGAAAGAAGAACTTTGCTTGATTAACTGTTTCTTTTGTTTAGGAGTAAAGTGAAGAGGAATTTTTCCTGTAGCCAAGTAATTAGCTATATCTGCAAACCATGGAGACTGCACAGAAATAGTGAACAGTTTCTCATCAGGAAATGCATCTTCAACCAACTCTCCTGTATCTGCATTTGGCAATCTTGATAGAAAATCTGCAACGACATTAGCTTTCCCTAGTTTATTGACTATAGTGATATCAAATTCCTGCAACAATATTAACCAATGAATAATTCTTGCACTAACTAGAGGTTTATTCATCAGGTATTTAATGGCAGCATGATCTGTATGAATGAATACCTGATATCCTATGATATAGTGTCGAAACTTATTGATAGCATATACTACAACTAAGAACTCCTTCTCAGTGGTAGTGTAGTTCTTTTCAGCCCCTATCAAGTTTTTACTGATATAATAAATGGCATAATGCTCCCCATTATCAATTTGTCCTAATGCAGCTCCAATAGCAGTATTGGAAGCATCAGTTTGAATATGGAAGGGCAATTCCCAATTAGGTCCTCTCAATACAGGGGGAGTTGTTAATTTTTCTTTCAATTCATCAAAAGACTTTTGACACTCAGTAGACCAAGTAAATTCAGAATCTTTCATTAGTAATGCAAACATTGGATTGGCTATGGTACTGAAATTGGCAATAAACCTATGGTAGAAACCAATATGTCCCAAGAAACTCCTCACATCAGTTTGAGTTTTTGGAGGAGGAAGGTTTTTGATGACTTCCACCTTTTTAGGATCAACCTTGATCCCATAAGAGGAGATATGATGACCAAGGACAATCCCTTCCTCCATCATTAAGAAGCATTTCTTAGGATTAAGAGACAAATGGTATGTTTCACAATGTATTAAAACTTTTTCAAGTTGTTCCAAAGTATATTCAAAACTATCCCCAAATACTGTGAAATCATCCATGTAAATCTCTACACTCTCATTTGTCAAATCAGAGAATATGGCCAAAACAACTCTTTGAAATGTTGTTGGAGCATTACATAAACCGAAGGGTAACACTCTGTAAGCAAATTTTCCCCAAGGGCATGTGAAAGTAGTCTTCTCCTGGTCCTCTGGTGCAACCTGGATCTGATTATAACCACTAAAACCATCAAGAAAATAGAAAAATTTCTTACCAACAAGGGTATCTAACACTTGGTCTATAAATGGTAATGGAAAATGGTCTTTATGTGTCACTTTGTTTAACTCTCTGTAATCCACACACACTCTCATTTTCCCATTTTTCTTTGGAACAATGACCAATGGAGAAACCCACTTACTATCTGAAATTGGGTAGATGAATCCTACCTCTAAAAGTTTTTCAATTTCTTCTTTAACAATGTCTTTTAGAGCAGGATTCAGGCGTCTCTGAGGTTGTCTCACTGGTTTGACATCTTCAGTGTATATCCTATGTGTGCACACCTCAGGGTGAATGCCAGCCATGTCCTTATAGTTCCAGGAAAAATCCTGAACATGTTTCTGTAAAACAACAAATAATTTGGCTTCCTGTTCATTAGTCAGCCAACTATTAATATTTAGCACTTTTCCTGGTTGTATCTCAATTTGTTTAATCCCTAGATAAACAGAATTAACTGATTCATATTTGCTGATTAAAGAATTTAATGGATAGTGGTGTGGCTGTAGAGTATGAAATACTCTAGATTCTATTTCATAAGTGATGCCATATGGAATCATTCCATGCATAGGACATGTGAAAGAGGTAAGAAGATGATGATGCCATCCATGTGGCAGTGTGAAAGAGCTTTCTTGTATGGGAATAGGTGACAGATGTTCTGAGGTATGGTCTTCATCCTTCCATAGCAAGCGATGAACAATGATTTGATCATCTTTAAGTCCTTCCTCTTGTAATGTTTCAACTAGGACAGTCTCATCTTCAAAAATTTCTCTTTCTGGTGAGTTGATTTCCTCAATGTGTTCCTTCACTACTACTGTGGCTAAAGTGGCAATAGTTTCTCCTTGTTCTTCATCAGACTCAGGATACCATATTTGTCCAGAAAATTTGGTTGAAGGTTGGGCTGGTGGATACAAGGAAATCTTCTTAAGGTCAATGCCATTTGAAATAGTCATTTCTCCTGATCTACAGTCTATAAAAGTAGCTATAGTAGCAAGCCAAGGTCTTCCTAGAATGATGGGATAACCAGTAACTGAATTCCTAGGCTACAATACCAAGAAATCTATAGGATACTCCCAGGAAGAGACTTCAATGGCAATATCTTCTAGGATTCCTTCTAGCTTGGCAACTGACCTATCTGCCATTTCCAAAACTATGGTGGTAGGACTGAGATTATTGAGCTGTAGTTGTTGCATTGTTTCCTTAGTCATTACATTGATTGCAGCTCCAAGGTCAATTAGTACATTTGGAATTTGCACTAACCCAATAGTAATTGTGACTACTGGACTTCCTAGATCACTATATTTGGGAGGCACTAATTTTCTAGATAGCAAGTCAGCCAACTTCCCTTCTACTTGCACAGTTTTAGGAAAGGCTTTCTTCTTTCTACCAGGTTTCTTGATACACAACTCCTGAATGGTTTTCTTGATTAAGGGCACATCCTTTATTGCTTGCAAAAAAGGAAGAGAAATTATCATTTTCTTAAGTTCTGTAACTAATTCTGATTCAGGAATAGTTGCAATATTTTTAAACCTTTCAGGGTATGGTACTTCTCCTACAGGGGGTTCTTGTTTTTCCTGCTCATTTTTTGATTTTTCTTCTTTCTCTTTTGTTTGCACTGGTTTTGAATGTGGAGATTCTTGCTTTCCATCAATCTCTTCAATGGTGGGTGGAGCAGGGTCAGGTAAAATCTTCCCTGAATGCAACTGGATATTTCTACAGTCAAGTACATGAACTGCAATAGAATCTTCAGACTCAGCTCCATAAATAGGGGTTGCTTATCTGGTATTATTTGGGTTAGCCACAGGCTGAGCTGGAAGTGGAGGTTGCTTAACTGGTTGTGCTTGTTGAGGTTGTATTCTTCCTTGAAAGTTTTGATTAGGAGCTGGCAGCAGATTTTGAGTCTGTCCTTGATACCTCTGTTGCCCTTGATATGATGGGTATTGTGGCCCCCATCTTTGCCCAGATTGTTGATTCTGTGTCCAAGGTGGATTAACAAGATTCCATGGTTGATTCCAACTAGAATGTGACCAGTCTTGAGGGGCTGACCAAGATTGATTCCAGGGTTGTGGAGGTGGTTCTGAATATCCCCAAGGCATATTCCAAGGATTTTGTCCCCACCCTGTAGGAAAACGAGGGACATTTTGGTAGTGTGAAAAGTTACCTCCTGGCCTCTGCCCAATAACATTAAGTTCTTCAGTTTGGGTTTGCAAAACATTTTTAAGGTGAGGCAAGAGATGGCACTTATCAGTGTTATGCTCTTTTGAACATATGCCACAAATAGTTGAGATAGAGGTTCTATCCAAAGGACAATCATGTAGGGCATGCTTATTCCTACATCTAGGACAATAGATAGCTAGGGGTGGTGAAGAATTGGATTTTGCATTCCTTTCCCCTAATGCGGAATTTAATTGTACAAGAATATCAGTTTTCATGTTAGCCATTTCTTCCATCAAATATTTTATATCAGTATTACCAGGATTCCACTTCCTTCTTCTTTGCCTAGTGCGGGAATAATTTTTGCATAACTCTACAATATCATTAATCTCAAGCTGGTTTATATCTCCTTTTCCCATTAAATCCAATACTTCTCTGGAATCATCCTGCAAACCTCTCAGAAATATAGTTTTTAATAAGTCAGTTTCCATAGGACCACATCTCTTTTGGATAAAGGTAAATCTATCAAGATAATCCTCTAAGTTTTCATCCTCTTCTTGTCTAATCCGAAATAACTCATCCTTCCTATTTCTCACTCTACAATACTCTTGATACTTATCCAAAAATGCAGTTTCCATTTGATCCCAAGTGCGGATTGAATCTGGTTCAAGGCTCATAAACCATCGTAAGGCTGCATCTTTGAGTGTAGAGGGAAATAACTTCAGTTTTTGGTTGTCATTGACATAGTCATAAGTATTGTCATTGTTGTCAACACAGTTAGTTAGATCTATTGATGCAGTGGACAGGAAGTTCAAAAGCCTTTCAGATGCAGAAGACAGGAGTTCAAAGGTTACTCAGAGTATGTATAGTGATTGTACAAGAAAACTGAAGTGGCCCATTTGCAAAATATCAAAGAAAAAGACAGTAAGAAAAGTGTCACGATATCGTGACATATTCAGCAGGCAAGAAAAACTGTCGTGATTTTGCAACATATTGGAAGAGATAGAAGAAGAAAGAAAAATTGTCACGATATCGCGACATGTTGTGAAGAAAGAAAAACTGTCGTGATTTCATGACATGTTGGAGGAGAGAGAAGAAGAAAGAAAAACTGTCGCGATATCACGACATGTTGAGAAGAAATAAAAACAATCACGATTTCACGACATGTTGAAAAAGAAAAAAGCAAGTAGAAAAAGTGTCGCGATTTCGCGACATGTTGGAAGAGAAAAAGAACAAGTAAGAAAAGTGTCACGATTTCGTGACATATTGCAAGGAAGGTTGTACGGACGAAAAAGTGTCACGATTTCGTGACATATTGCAAGAGAGATAGTACGATAGAAAAAGTGTAGCGATTTCGTGACATGTTGAAAGAAAAAGAGGCAAGTAGAAAAAGTGTCATGATTTCGTGACATATTGCAAGGAAGGTTGTACGGACGAAAAAGTTTCACGATTTCACGACATATTGCAAAGAAAGTTGTATGGAGGAAAAAGTGTCGCGATTTCACGACATATTACAAGGAAGGTTGTATAGACGAAAAAGTGTTGCGATTTCATGACATATTGCAAGGAAGGTTGTACAAACGAAAAAGTGTCACAATTTCATGACATATTGCAAGGAGGGTTGTATAGATGAAAAAGTGTCACGATTTTGTGACATGTTGTAGGAGAGAGAGTCCCAAAGAAAAAGTGTCATGATTTAGCAACATATTATAGGAGAGAGAGTACGAGAGAAAAAGTGTCATGATATCGCGACATGTCGGGTTTTCGCGACCCGAAGACAAGAAAAAGTGCTAAGGAGAAAAAGTGTCGCGATATCGCGACATGTCGCATTTTCGCGACCCAAAGGCAAGTAAAAGTGCTAAGGAGAAAAAGTGTCGCAATATCGTGACATGTCACATTTTCGCGACCCAAAGGCAAGTTAAAGCGCTAAGGAGAAAAAGTGTCATGATATCGCGACATGTGTTTTCGTTGGTTGAAGCCAAGAAGAGTAGCAAGGAGGCAAAAGTGTCACGATATCGCGACATGTTATGATTTTGCGGGGCCAAATCTAAGAAACAGAGCGAATAAAAAAGTGCAGCGATATCGCTACATGTATTCTAGTGGGCCAAAGTTAAGAGAAAGCATACAGAAGAAAAAGTGTAGCGATACCGCTACATGTATTCTTGTGGGCCAAAGCTAAGAGAAAGTGTACGGAGGTGAAAGTGTCATGATATCGTGACATGTTGTGTTTTCATGGCAACAACAACATAAGAGTTACAGGGGTAGTTGAAGCCGATGAAGACCGATGTAAGCCAATAAAGATTAGGGTTTGCAGTTGACGAAGACTAGGGTTTGCAGCCGACGGACAGTAGAGTTTACAACCGATTGAGATTTGAGTTTTCATCATGAAAAATATTGTTATAAAAGGAAGGCTGTTTGAAGAGTTTCTAGAGTAGTGGCGTGCGAAGTTTGAAGATAGTGCATAGAGTGCGAAGTTTGGTCGTAGTGAGCAGTGTGCAAGTTGTCGATGTGTGCGAAGTTCTATCGAGGGGCACAGAGTGCAAAATTTGGTCATGTCGAATCGTGCTAAGTGTGAAATTCACAAAGGAAGCAGAGTGCACAAAAGGAAGAAGACGATCGTTTGACTGTGACACAACAATTTGGGTGAAGTGATTTCGTAGAGAGAGCAGAGTGTGCAGAGATCGCAAAAGTGAAACAGACTAGTCGAGGTGTGGTGAATGCAAATGTATCTCTCTGATAATATTCTAGACTCATAATTCAAGTCTAGGTTGCAACTTGGCATCAGGGGTTGATGCTCCTTCCAGTAGGTGCTGATAAATCAGGGGTTAGTGCTCCTTTCTGTTGGTGTAGATAAATAAGGGGTTGGTGCTCCTTACAGTGGGTGCTGGTAAATTGTTTGTAAATTTATTGCTTTGCAAAGGCTAGATTTGGATGGTAGTCCAAGCAGTCATTCTTGAAGAGTAGCCACATTGGTGAACCTTATTAAATCTTATGTTGTGTGATGTTCTCTTACTATACTTGTTGTATCTGTTTATAAGTTTTAATTGTTGCTATTTTAAGAGCTGTTAATTCATGATTAAAGAGCTACACTGATTCACCCCCCTCTTAGTGCCATTGTAAGACTAACAATTGGTATCAGAGCTAAGTCCCTATACAAGCTTAACTATCTAGGGTGATCTTGGAAGTAACACAATGGCATATGGTGAAGGCTTATCATCAAAAAAAGCACCATTGTTTGACAGATCTAATTACGTGTTCTGGAGGATCAGGATGCAGACATATCTCTATGCTTTGGGATACGACATCTGGGATTCATTAGTTAGTGGATACATAGTTCCCACCACTCCTCCAAAAGAGGCTGATAAAAAGAAATTGTTTGAAAGTAACTCAAAAGAAACAAATGCCATCTTGTGTGGATTAGCAGACAGTGAACTCATAAAAGTCATGAACTATAAATCGACAAAAAAAATATGGGACAAACTAAGAAGTATTCATGAAGGAGATGATAAGATCAAGGAGGCCAAGTTGCAGACACATCAATCTCAATTTGAATCATTGAATATGAATGACGATGAAAACATTGAGGCATACATGATGAGAGTAAATGGAATCATCAATGCGATCAGAGGACTCGGCGAGGATATCGATGACTCTACTATCATGAAAAAGGTATTAAGATCTCTTCCTCAGAGGTTTGATTCTAAAGTCTCAATGATATAAGAAGCTAAAAATATAAATTATTTTAGTATAGATGAGATGTATGGTTCTTTGACTGCATATGAGATGAGGATAGGAAGATCTAAACCCACTGACAGAGAAGCAGCTTTCAAAGCCCTTAAAAATAAAAACATAAAACAAGAGTCCGAGGAAGAAGAAACATCAGATGAAATGGAAGCAAACTTTGTTAGAAACTTGAAAAAAGGGAAAGGAAAATACAGAGGGAAGCTACCATTTACATGTTTCAACTATGGAGGCATTGGGAATTTTGCGACTAAATGTCCACTTAAATATAAGAACAAAAATGATGAAGGATCCCACCAAGAAAGAAGTGACTGGAAGATGAAAATGAATTTCAAAAAAGGCAACTTCAAAAAGAAAAGTTTCATCTCCAAGAATGTCAGTTCATCAAAAAATAGCTCTAGAGAAGAGTCTGAAGAAGAAAGATATGAAGCTATTTTTATGGCTTTTGAAGAAGTTAAATCAGAAAAGGAAGGAGTGACGTCTGAAGTTTGTGGTGAGAATCTCGAGGCTAAAGTAGATCTAGAAGGTGAGTTGATATCTGCACTTGAAGAGTGGGAGATAGAAAAGAAAAAGAATAAGAAACTGTCAAGAAATCTTGAGGATGCAAATGGAATCATAACCAGCTTAAAAGTACAAATAGAAGAATCTAAGAAAATCTCCGAAGATCTTGAAGTGCTATTAACAATGAAAATAGATCATTGCAACAAGTTAGAAGAAGAGATTGTTGGTTTAAGAATGCAGCTAGAAGAGATGAATAAGAAAATTAGTTGTTATCACAAATGTGAAGAAAGTTATATGAAGTTGGATAAGATCTTAAATGACCAAAGACCTGCAGGCATCAAATTTGGTCTAGGCTTCATCAAAGGAGAATCATCAAGTGGATCAAAGGCCAGAAATGTAGAATCCATAAAGAATGAAGCTAAGAAACAGGTTGATCAAGGAAAAACATATCATGCAAGAGAAAGCATTAATGCCAGGCACGATGGGAGAATTGACAATGATGGATTCACCAAAGTCACACATCAAAGAAGAAGAAGACCTATGGCTCCTACAAAAACATGGCAAAGACCATCACCCAAGTTCAATTATCATTTCTCTGGTTTCTGTTTTAAATGCAATGGCTATGGACATAAAATCTCAGACTGCAAATATATTGTAAGACCAAGGAATTTCACCAGTAGAAATATTTTTTCTCCTTTGATGAATTATACAGTGGAATGTTATAACTGTCATAAGTTTGGGCACATTACAAGAAACTGTAGAAATGCATTTACACCAAATCAGTCTTAGGGAAGAAAATTTCAACCATACAGGATGAGTCAGAATAAAAAGCTTCCTAGAAAACCTACTCAAACTATTGATAAGGGAAAGGCAAAACAAGAGCCCAAAACTACTATCAAAATAGTGTGGAAAGGAAAAGAGCAACTAAAGGAAGAAAATGAATCTTTGATCGTAAAAACTGCATTCAAAGCACAGAATAAATATGTACCATGGATACTTGACATTGGATGTTCCAGTCATATGACAGGTGACAAAAAAAAATTTGAGAAGTTACAGAAATATGAAGGAGGATCAGTAAAATTTGGAAATAATGATGGAGCCAAGATAGTCGACAAAGGCTCAGTTAAAATCAGTGATGGAAGGATCAAGTCATAAGAAGTCTTGTTTGTGGGTTGAAACATAATTTATTGAGTGTAAGTCAGATTTGTGATAAATGTCATGAAGTAGTCTTTATGAAGCAGGGTTGTGAAGTCAGAAAAACAAATAGTGGAAAATTGATAGCAACAGGATCAAGGACATTTGGTAACTTGTACACACTCTCAAAAACTTCAAAGGGAACCTATTTTATTGGAAAGGAAGAAGATAATTGGTTGTGGCACAAGAGACTCGGTCATATTAGCTTTAATAATCTATTAAAAATCACCTCAAAAAGGGTAGTGAGAGATATTCCAACCATCAGCAAACCTGCAAATAGCATTTGTGCTTCATGCCAAAAGGGGAAGCAAACTAGAGTATCATTCAAAACCAAAGAATACAACACAAGCAAACCTCTGGAACTAATTCACACTGATTTATGTGGTCCCATGAGAACACAAAGCAAAAATGGTGACAAATATTTTATGTTGTGCATTGATGATTATTCTAGAATGACATGTATATTTTTCTTGAAACATAAATCAGAAGCCCTTGATATGTTCAAGATTTTCAAAAACCAAGTTGAGAATGAAACAGGAAAGAGGATCAAATGTCTAAGATCAGATAGAGGAGGAGAATTCATTTCAGAGGAGTTTGTAGAGTACTGTGAGAAGTTTGAAATTAAGAGACAGTTTTCAGCAGCCAAGACACCTCAGCAGAATGGAGTGGTAGAAAGAAAGAACAGGACAGTGTAAGAAATGGCATGGACTATGCTGGTTGAAAGCAGAGTAGTAGACAGATTTTGAAAAGAAGCAGTTCACAATGCAATGTATATCCAAAATAGGTACATGCTGAGAACACATGAAAATAAAACTCCTTATGAGCTATGGTTCGAAAAAAGGGCAACAACAAAATATCTCAAAGTTTTTGGCAACAAGTGCTACATCAAAAGAACTAAAGATAATCTTGGTAAGTTTGAAGATAGGGTGAATGAAGGTATTTTTGTTAGATATTCATCAAAAATCAAAGCTTAAAAATGCTACAACAAAATGCTAAAGAAAATTGTGGACAGTGCTGATGTTAAATTTGATGAAGGTAGAGAACGAGTAATTAGATATGAAACAAACTACCTAATTTATGAAGAGGTTATTGAAGGAGATGATGAAAACAAAACAGAGAAGATATAGGAAACTGACTCATATGATTTAAATTATGATTCAGAAATGGAAGAAAATAAGAAATTCAAAACAGGTAGCTGGCAGAGAAATCATCCTAGAGAGCAAATCATTGGAGACCCTAAAGTTGGAGTTCAGACAAGAAGAAGAGCAGTATGTAACTACTCTCTACTATCCAAAATTAAGCCCAAAAATATTGATGATGCAAGCAAATATGAAAGTTGGATGAAGGCAATAAATGAAGAATTAGATCAGATAGAGAAAAAAACACTTGGGAGCTAGTACCTAGACCTGGAAACAAAAATATCATCGAAACTAAATGGATTTTTCGAAACAAATTGAATGAAGATGGATAGGTAGTCAGAAATAAAGCAATATTAGTTTGCAAGGGTTATGCACAAGTTGAAGGCATTGATTTTGAGGAAAATTTTGCACCAGTAGCTAGACTAGAGGCAATTAGAATGTTTCTGGACTTTGAAGTCTACAAAAATTTCAAATTTTATCAAATGGATGTGAAATCAATGTTTTTGAATGGAAAACTTGAAGAAGAGGTTTACATTGAGCAACCAGATGGGTTCCAACTTGGTGATGATCCAAAATTTGTTTGTAGGCTAAAGAAAGCATTATATGGCTTAAAACAAGCACCCCGAGCATGGTATGCAAGGCTAGACAACTATCTCACTCAACAAAGGTTCAAGAAAGGTATGGTGGATAGTAATTTGTATGTCAAAACAGAAAATGGGCATCTTATTGTTCTTGTTGTATACGTAGATGATATCATATTTGGCAGCAGCAAAGATGAGTCGTGCAAGGACTTAGCAAATAAGATGCAGAAAGAATTTGAAATGTCAATGATTGGAGAACTGTCGTATTTCCTCGGATTGGAAGTTAATCAAAGTAAGAAGGGCATATTTATTTCTCAAGTTAAATATGTAAAAGAGATGTTAAAAAGATTCACAATGGAGGATTGTAAGCCAATTAGCACTCCCATGATGACAGGTTGTAAGTTGAGCAAGGATGACAAATCTCCACTTGTTGATCAAACTATGTATAGATCTATGATTGGAAGCTTACTGTACCTGACAGCTACTAGACAGATATTTTATAGGCAATATGCATGGTAGCACGATTTCAAGCTAATCCTAAGGAGACTCATGTGACAATAGTAAAAAGGATTCTTCGATATCTTAAGGGTACTTTGGAATATGTGTTATGGTATCCGAAAGGTAAAGACTTCACCCTTCTTTCGTATTTAGATGCAGATTGGGCAGGATGTATAGATGATAGAAAGAGTACAAGTGGAGGTGCTTTTTATCGAGGAGACAGATTGGTCACATGGCACAGTAAGAAATAAGAATCAGTTTCTCTATCGAAAGTAGAGGCAAAATATATTACAACTACAACTTGTTGTACATAGGTATTATGGATGAAACAAACCCTGAAAGATCTTGGTATTAGCTTCAGTGAGTCGATATCAATTAAGTGTGATAACACCAGTGCCATTAACATCTCCAAGAATCCAGTTATGCATTCATGCACAAAGCACATTGCCATCAGATATCATTTTTTGAAGGAGAAAGTTGCAGAAGGTGAGGTTAAGTTGGATTTTGTTCCGACTACAGAACAAGTAGCAGACATCTTCACAAAACCATTGCCCAAGGAAGTTTTTGAGTACCTCCACAATAAATTGGGAGTGGTCACACTTCCTAAGAATTGACTAGCTACAGGGATCACATTCTCAAGGGGAGCATGTAAATATTTGATTATCTTTTTGCCCATATTTGAAATTTTTTCTAACTGTAATAATTTGTGCCTGAGAATGTTGTGCATGGACTCAGGGGGAGTCTGCAGTAGCCCTTTGGTATTATTGTCAAAGGGAGAGAATAATTTCAGGAAATTAAGGAATTTGCATGTGTGTTGCCAAAAATTCCAAAGGGGGAGATTGTTGAGCAAGGTGCAACAATAATATTTTCATTGTTGTCAACACAGTCAGTTAGATCTATTGATGCAGTGGATAGGAATTTCAAAAGCCTTTCAGATGTAGAAGACAAGAGTTCAAAGGTTACTCAGAGTATGTACAGTGATTGTCCAAGAAAATCGAAGTGGCCCATTTGCAAAAGATCAAAGAAAAAGACAAGTAAGAAAAGTGTCGCGATATCACGACATATTCAGTAGGCAAGAAATACTGTCACGATTTTGTGACATATTGGAAGAGAGAGAATAAGAAAGAAAAACTGTCGCAATATCATGACATGTTGAGAAGAAAGAAAAACTGTCGCAATATCATGACATGTTGAGAAGAAATAAAAACTGTGGCAATTTCACGACATGTTGGAGGAGAGAGAAGAAGAAAGAAAAACTGTCGTGATATCGCGACATGTTGAGAAGAAAGAAAAACTGTCGCGATTTTGCGACATGTTGAAAGAGAAAAAAGCAAGTAGAAAAAGTGTCGCGATTTCGCGACATGTTGGAAGAGAAAAAGAACAAGTAAGAAAAGTGTCGCGATTTCGTGACATATTGCAAGGAAGGTTGTACGGATGAAAAAGTGTCGTGATTTCGTGACATATTGCAAGAGAGATAGTACGGTAGAAAAAGTGTCATGATTTTGCGACATGTTGAAAGAAAAAGAGGCAAGTAGAAAAAGTGTCACAATTTCACGACATATTGTAAGGAAGGTTGTACGGACGAAAAAGTGTCGCGATTTCGTGACATATTGCAAGGAAGGTTGTACGGACAAAAAAGTGTCACGATTTCACGACATATTGCAAGGAAGGTTGTACGGACGAAAAAGTGTCACGATTTCGCGACATATTGCAAGGAAGGTTGTATGGACGAAAAAGTGTTGCGATTTCACGACATGTTGCAGGAGAGAGAGTCCAAAAGAAAAAGTGTCACGATTTTGTGACATATTGCAGGAGAGAGAGTCCGAGAGAAAAAGTGTCATGATATCGCGACATGTCGGGTTTTCGTGACCCGAAGGCAAGAAAAAGCGCTAAGGAGAAAAAGTGTCACGATATCATGACATGTCACATTTTTGCGACCCAAAGGCAAGTAAAAGCGCTAAGGAGAAAAAGTGTCACGATATCGCGACATGTCGCATTTTCGTGACCCAAAGGCAAGTTAAAGCGCTAAGGAGAAAAAGTGTCGCGATATCGTGACATGTTGTGTTTTCGCTAGTTGAAGCCAAGAAGAGTAGCAAGGAGGCAAAAGTGTCACGATATCGCGACATGTTATGTTTTCACGGGGCCAAAGCTAAGAAACAGAGCAAAGGAAAAAGTGTAGCGATATCGCTACATGTTGTATTCTCACGAGCCAAAGTTAAGAGAAAGCGTATGGAAGAAAAAGTGTAGCGATATTGCTACATGTTGTATTCTCATGGGCCAAAGCTAAGAGAAAGCGTACGAAGGCAAAAGTGTCACGATATCATGACATGTGTTTTCACGACAATAGCAACAGAAGAGTTACAAGGGTAGTTGAAGTCAATGAAGACCAATGTAAGCCAATGAATATTAGGGTTTGCAACCGACGAAGACTAGGGTTTGCAGCCGACGGAGAGTAGGGTTTACAGACGACTGAGATTTGAGTTTTCATCATGAAAAATATTGTTATAAAAGGAAGGTTGTTTGAAGAGTTGCTAGAGCTATGGAGTGCGAAGTTCAAAGATAGTGCACAGAGTGTGAAGTTCGGTCGTAGTGAGTAGTGTGCAAGTTGTCGATGTGTGCGAAGTTCTATCGAGGGGTGCAGAGTGCAAAATTTGGTCGTGTCAAATCGTGCTAAGTGTGAAATTCACAAAGGAAACAAAGTGCACAAAAGGAAGAAGACGATCATTCGACTGTGACACAACAGTTTGGGCGAAGTGATTTCATAGAGAGAGTAGAGTGCACAGAGATCGTAAAAGTGAAACAGACTAGTCAAGGTGTGGTAAATGTAAATGTATCTCTCTGATAATCTTCTAGACTCATAATTTGAGTCCAAGTTGCAGCTTGGCATCAGGGGTTGGTGCTCCTTCCAGTAGGTGCTGGTAAATCAGGGGTTAGTGCTCCTTTCTATTGGTGCAGATAAATAAGGGGTTGGTGCTCCTTCCAGTGGGTGCTAGTAAATTGTTTGTAAAGTTATTTCTTTGCAAAGGTTGGATTTGGATGGTAGTCCAAGCAGTCATTCTTGAGGAGTAGCCACATTGGTGAACCTTCTTAAATCTTGTGTTGTGTGATGTTCTCTTGTTGTACTTGTTGTATCTATTTATAAGTTTTAATTGCTGCTATTTTAAGAGATGTTAATTCTTGATTAAAGAGCTACACTGATTCAACCCCCCCTTTTAGTGCCATTGTAAGACTAACATCCAATACTTCTCTAGAATCATCCTGCAAACCTCTCAGAAATATAGTTTTTAATAAGTTAGTTTCCACAGGACCACATCTCTTTTGGATAAAGGTAAATCTATCAAGATAATACTCTAAGTTTTCATCCTCTTCTTATCTAATCTGAAATAACTCATCCTTCCTATTTCTCAATCTACAATAATCCTTATACTTATCCAAAAATGTAGTTTCCATTTGATCCCAAGTGCGTATTGAATCTGGTTCAAGGCTCATAAACCATCGTAAGGTTACATATTTGAGTGTAGAGGGAAATAACTTTAGTTTTTGGTTGTCATTGACATAGTCATAAGTTTGACACAAAGTTTTGAATTCAAAAAGGAATTGATCAGGATCTTCATAAACAATTCCCCTAAAGGTTGGTAAAACTGAAGGTGAAATTGTTTTCATAGGGGTATTTTGAGTAGGATTCAGATGAATAGGGTATTCAAAATTTCTAATAAGAGGATTGTTAGCATCATGACCAACACTTTCCCTATCACATTCTCCTTGTTCTACCATAGGTGCTTCCTCAGTTTTGACTTGTTCAACTAGTTCAGATGGATCAACCCTATGGGTATGTCTAGAATCAAGTAACTCTAAGAGTTACTCTTGTAAAGATCCTAAAATTTTAGTTGATGAATAATATGATTCTCTTTTAAGTCTTTTAGGAAGTTCATACACAAACAGATCTTCACCTGATCATGAAGAATACCTTGGTGGAAAAGAGCCAGTTCTAATAAACCTTCCTTTTTCGTCTCTTGGCCTATTCATCCATGCTCATCCACTAAATAAACTAGAATTCAGTTTTTAGGAACTGTTACCTGTAATAGGATAGTTTCTGGACTGCTATACTTCTAAAAAAACCTAAAATGTCCTCGATAACAACACAAAAAATTATGAGTGTCGTCAAATATTCATCATTTAATCATTATGTTTGTTAATCCAAGGCGATGTCCAGGCTATATACGAAGGTAAAAGTGAACAGTATAAATATTAGTTCATCCAGGTCATGGATTTATTCATGGGACAGTTAGTGCTTGGGGGTGTTTGTGTCTCCTTTTTAACTCCTAAAAACTAAAATTGAACTGCTAATTATCCTTGCAGAAATGAAATTGCAGAGATTCACACTATTCTGAAAAGAAAACTGAACTATTGCTATAGAATTTAAAATGATAGAATTTAAATGAAAGAATTAAAATGATAGAATTAAAATGACAGAATTGGAACTTAAGGATTTGAAGCATCACACCTTTCAGAAAATGAAATCTTAACACAGTAACAAAATTCAAAAGTTAATAAGCATATATTGCAAAACTGGAACAAACTAAAATAACAAGAAATTCTCTGATGCAAACTGGAAATACAGACTGGAAATGTTGAAGCTAAAATAGAAAGTGTTATGCTATAAAATCTACTCTAGATGACTTAACTACAATGCATTAATTTACCAAATGTTATATGCAATTTAACTCAACATTTAACATACAATAAGTTGTCAGATTCCTGCAGATTTGTTACAGTAATAAATGAGTAGAATTCTGGCAGAATTAATCCTTCCCTTGGGCCTGGAAGTGGCCCTTGCTTCCTAAACCAGAATAAGGTGAAAGTACCTATCCTAAACTACCAAAACTTCACACTAAACTCAGAATGCCAACATAAATAATGAAACTACACCTTTTATTAAATCTGTAGTAGCATAACAACAATGCAGGGGAAACCTGCAGAATACTATTCTGCTACAGTATAATGCTACAACTCTTAAAATTCTGCTATTCTTTATCCTCTAGATCCTATCTATGCTCAACCAAATGGGAGTTATCTTATTTATACTAATGGGTTACAATATTGATAGGATTTTGTACTGCTATGTAGGGTTGCTACAACTATTGTAGAACTGTTTCCCAGAATGCAGGGATTTATTCTGTTATCCCTTATCCATTCCTTCTGTTGGGCTTCATGCATTGAGGGATAGGTTTTGGAAATAATAAAGGTATCCCTTTGTAGAGAAAACTAGATAATATTCCATTAATCATAGCCAACTAAATAGTACAACTTAGGACTAAATTAGCTCGTAGTCATAAGATCCTAGAAACAGTCTAGAGCCCAAAATAACTTAGGACTAACAACACTAACAATATTCTAACTAAATAATGTAATAACAACTTATACGCTAACATCCCACCTTATTACATTATTTGTGTAATGTAATAACTACTAGCTATGCTAACATCCCTCGATACAACAATATTTGGGTAAAGTATATAACTGCCCCAATACAATGAAGAAGAAGAAGAGAAATGAAATAATGGTGGCTCGTGCTTTGTCTCTGGCTCATGGCTTTGGCTCTAAGCATACCTCTAGAATTGTACCTCTGGGTCTATCTTAGGATCTTCCTGTGAATATTTCTCTGGATTATCGCCTCTGGATTTTCCTGTAGATCTACCTCTGGAACTTTGTCTCTGGGTCTGTCTTTAAGTCTGTCTTTGGGTCATTATCTCTGGGACTGCCACTAGGTATGTCACTGGATTTGCATTGGGGTCTACCATAGGTTTTACATTTTTGGTAGAAGCCATACTACATTTCTTTCATCATGGTCCATTGTGTGAAATATGTCCATCCAAAATCTATATGAACCTTGTTGGCCATTTTTAGTTTGCACCAACAACTTGAAGAAGAGTGATTCATACATCCACAAGAATCACAAGGATGTAATCTCCAACACTTAGTTGCAACATGTCCTGTCTTTCCACAGTGACTGCAATAATTCTTTTTAGGAGTTGTAGGAGATTTAGGTTTTACAAACATAGAATTATTGGTACTTGCATGTCCAGTATAGCCAAGGCCTTCATGCTTTGCCCTGACATTTAGCATTATTGGAGATTTAATGCCTTGTTCCTGTTTACCTAATATCTCACCATTGAATCCCATTTTCTTCATCATTTTGGAACCAAATCCTTTGGTGTGTTTTTCAAAACATCCAATTTCATCATCTTCATCAATGTGTTTAACAATATGGCATTTGTCACTATTGATGAGATTATGGAGTTCTTTAGGAGGTTCATTTTTTAAGTCACTAGTGTCGCAAGCAAAATCTGCTACTAAAATGAGATCACTTGTGCTACAACTGATATCTACCAACATAGGCATGAGGTCACTTGTATCACAACAAGCATTGGCCATCATGGGCTCAAGGTCACATGTGTCACAACAAGCATTCGCCACCATGGGCTGAAGGTCACTTGTGTCACTACAAGCATCGACCATTAGGGGATTGACCTTTGTTTCCTCACTAAAGTCCCTATAGATTTTACGTTGGGCCATATCAAGAGAAATCAATGATATGTAGACTTCCCTTATGACTCCTATAGGGATTTGAACACCATTTTTCTGAAGGTCTTCAGAATCTTCAGAATCTCTGAGAATGGATTTTACACCACTGTGTAGTGTAGAAAATTTTTCATCCTCATAAAAATCCATCCCTTCCATCTCTGGTGGAAAGTAAGGACCTTTAACTGATTTTGCAACATCATCAGTTTGTTTTGGGATAGTTTTCTTCTTTGATCTACCCATTCTTAAGGTGTCGATCTCTATCGAAAATGCACCTTTTATAATAAAATTTTGCAAAATAATTTGACTAAGGTGTCGGTCACTACCGAAAATGCACCCTTATAAGTCTTCCCCCCTTGGTTTTGCAAAATTATATCCCCCTTAGTGCAAAAAGAATGCAACTAGAAACCCTCTTGGGCTTTTACAATGTGCCTCTAGGCAATTTGGTCACCAAATAAATAACCCTCCCGTTATGACAAGTACTTCAATAAAAAAAAAACATTTTTTTTTTTTGCTATTTATGAAGCCTAAAAAAGAGAGAATTCCCCCCTTTATTATAAGGTCTTCAAACAAAATAATTTTGCTATTTATGAAGTCTAAAAGGTGGGTTGAGGTTTGATGAAATTCTGCCTTGCGCTCTCAATTTGCTAAATTAAAGGTTATAAGTGCAAAAAATAGTTCAATTAAATTAAACTTAAAAATATAATTAAAAAAGTTTAAAAATCAATTTTTAAAAGTAAAAAATCAATTTAAAAACAAAAACAATTATAAATTTAATGAATTTAAAAGAAACTATTTTTAAAACTATAAAAAACAATACCTTTTTTTTTTCTTTTAGCAAAATGTAGCTTTTGGGGGAGATCAATATTTGAACCCACGATTTGTGGTCGGGTAGGAACGTTAGCTCCTAAGACACCGACCACCCCGACTATCATGGCCGGTGAGAGGAAAGAGCACAAACAACTCTTTATTACTGCCACCTCCACCTTGATGAGCTACGGCAAATCTGCCTCTCTGGGTGTCAGGGATTGCTTCTAGGTGATGCTGCCTTCACCAAGCGTCGCTTCTTCCTAGCAGTAAACACTTGATTGCTTAGCCAATAACCGGTTGGCCTACCAGCTTCGGTGAGTTTCAAAGGACAAGAATCATCCTTTATTCATGTTGGTGGTCTCGATTTTTTTTTTTAAAACATGGCTACAAAATCTGTTGACCACACTGCTACTTCCACCCATCACTGTCGACATCGATTTACCTTACCTCAACCATGGGTTCTCCAGTGCCTGGAAACATCACAATCTACAGATGTTCGATAGAAGACGTCTTCGCTACGTCTCCCGATATCTGAATATAGGTGGAAAAATGACTTCGCTTCTACCCATCGCCTGACATCAAAGCTACTACGATGACATCGTCGCTATGGGCAAAAATAGTCTTTGTGAACAAAAGTTGCACCTCCTGTCACCAATCGTGCTGCTGTGCACACGATTTTATAGCAACTCCTTATTGCAACTCTTGCGTGACCTCTGATTGGAAACAATGTTGGCCACTCACTAGTTTTCGTCGATGTAGTCTTCTCCTTCGGCAAACGATGAAAAGCTCTACAACAAAGGCAATCTCCTGATTGCAATGGCAAAAAAATTGTAGGCTTCGATCGACAGCACACAAGTTTAGTTGGAATTTTAATGCTACGCTCTTCGTCGGTTTTCCTCCTACGTCAGCATGTCTGCTTCCCAACAAATCACCTTTCATCCTCACACTTTTGTTGCATTCGAGGTGGTGATTTTCTCAGCAAAAGGCATTAATTCATCCACAAAAATAACACATAGGGAGATCGCCAGTTTCAGTTTCATTGCACCAGACGCTCCTCTTCATTTTGCAGATCTAGAACTCGTGGGCACGTTCCTCGTTGTAGAGGACAAAATGCATTGCTTTGGCCTCAACCAAAAATACAGTCTCTCAACTGGGAATGATTCTATAATTAGCAACAAATAAAATATCTACAACTCCAAGGGTTCTTGCAGAACGATTTGCTCGATTGAAGGTTTGTTTCATACGACTCTTCACTGAAACCGCCTACCACCATGAGATCTCAACGTCTATGTTATCTCCTGGAATCCTTCGAAGGATGTCTACGTGATGCAGCTAGGACAAAATGTCCCACATTGGGCATGCAGCAAATTGAGAAATGTTTAAAAAATAAACAGACTCACATTGCTTAATGTCCACGTGATGGTGGACGCTACCTTCGAATGACTTTTTGTTGGCCACACGCGTCTAGGTCCACTTAGGATCTCTGTCCTCACGGTCAGTTCCCCTTGGACGCATCTTGATCTATCCACTTTAGGTGCATTCGTGCAATCCCTATCCAGTCAGGTCTAGTGGTATCCTAGATCTACCACCTGGGTCAGTTCGATCCTAGCTGTCGACAGTTCTAGGTTGCGCTCTGTGTGAGTCGATCCACCTGCCATGTTGAGTCAATCAAGATCTGACTGTGGTTTAGGTATGCTGCATTGTGTCGGATCTATCAAATCTGACCCCAGCTTAGGTCCTAGGGAGTCATGGTAGTTCTGTCAGTCCTCCACTATCCTCACGTTGTCAGTCTCATATGTAGGTAAGATTGTGGAGCCGTGTCAGCCTCTGTGCCCGTCAGATGAAATTACGTCGCGCCAGCTGAATTGCCCACAAAATGGTGTAACAATGGAGCTTGCTCTCTTGCTCTATTACCATGTAGAGAAAACTAGATAGTATTCCATTAAGCATAGCCAAATAAATAGTACAACTTAGGACTAAATTAGCCCATAGTTATAGGATCCTAGAAATAGTCTAGAGCCCGAAATAACTTAGGCCTAACAACACTAAAAATATTCTAAATAAATAATGTAATAACAACTTATATGCTAACACCCTTAAACAGTTGCAGCCATCATTTACCACCCTTCTATTGTTATTATAGGTGCTTTTGACCAAAACTATTCTTGCTACATTCATCCGGAGCTGCTCCGAAATATCAAGCAGGATAACCGAGTTTATATTAATTCATGCACCAAAGGCACAGGAAAAAAATTGTGATGGCATGAATAGTCTCTATAATTTCCCAGAAGACTTATTCCATCCTTTGCACGAGTTGGAGTGGACCAATTCCAAGCCATGCTATATATGTACAGCTGGCTGGAATTTGAATGGACAATTTCTTGTTTCTACACAGTCAAACTATTTTGAACAAGTTTTGGCACCTTTTTGGTCATTTGAAATAGTTATATGGTGGGGAAAGCTAATGAAATAAGCATAGAACCAAATACATAGCAGCAACTTAGTATTACAATCTTCAATTAAATGCAAAATCTACTAAATAATTCAGCTGAAACAGATTATAAAACACAAAAAAAATAGTCAAAATAGGATACATGCACTTTAACATTTAAACATGCAAACACTATCATATAATGCATTTTATCACTAGATTAATATCAAAACATAACATAAGTTGTTCCAAATAGTTTTAAAAGTTATCAAAAATAGTATTTGTATGAGGTAATTTTCTGCCTCATCACCACTCTAATCTTGAGTTCTATGAGATTTTGTATAAGTTCCATCCTTGCTTATTCATCTTCTTGAAATTGTTCCTTCAAGCTTGAATTTTTCTCTCTAAGTCTTTCCAATTTTTTGAGATCAGAAAATAATTCTTTTTTTATGTCAAACATAGTCTCTTATTCTCTTTTTGAAGTCATGTGTGCAACCGATGGATCCTCTTCCAAGTTGTTAGTCTTTTCACGGAGAGACCCGCTCTGATACCAATTGAAGAGCATGTGCTTATACTGAGGGGGGGTGAAGAGTATACAATAAAAATTTTTGCCTTTTAAAACAAATAATATCATCGAAAATATTAAAGCAGTAAACATCACACAAAGAATCACACACATGAGAGACATGATTTTACATGGTTCACCCAATGTGGGCTACTCCATGGAGAAAATATTATTTATAATTTTTTCTTAAATAAATTCTCTTGTGAATCCTTTCCCTACAATGTTTATTGACCTATGTCCAAAGGACATGTTGACCCCCTAAATTAATTTCATGGATCTCTATCCATATGAGAACTTCTTCTCCTCTACTCTGGCTGGTGATCCTCAAGAAAAATACTGCCTCCACTGCACTGGCTTGTGGATCTCTCTCCACTAAAGACTTTTATCCCCACTCAAAAGACCTATCTTCACTACCCTAGCTGATGGATCTCTATCCACTGGAGACTACTATCCTCTTTGCTCTGTCACCTCCAAAGCTCTATCTCAAATCTACTAAATAGGTCCATTTAGAACCTGCTAAAATCTACTCAATAGGTCCTATTGTGGCTGATCCACAACGTACCCCAAAATTAGGGACCCACATTTTTTGCATATTTTCCAAGAAGACCGAAGTGGCCCATATGCTAAAGATCAAAGAAAAAGAAAAAAACCACAAGGATAAAAAGTGTTGTGACATCACAACATGTTGCATTTTCGCGGTCCAAAGCAAAGGGAGAGGCCAAAAGAGAAAAAGTGTCGCGATATCGCGACATGTTGCACCATCGCGGCCAAAAGAGAAAAATTGTCGCGATATCGCGACATGTTGCATTTTTGTGACCAGAACAAAAGAAAGAAAAAGTGTCGCGATATCGTGACATGTTGCATTTTCGCGACCAGAATAGAAGAAAGAAAAAGTGTCGCGATATCGCGACATGTTGCATCATCGCGGACAAAAGAGAAAAAGTGTCACGATATCGCGACATGTTGCATCGTTGCGGCCAAAAGAGGAAAATTGTCGCGATATCGCGACATGTTGCATTTTTGTGGCTAAAAGCAACAAAAGATGGAAGGGGCCAAAAGTGTCACGATATCGTGACATGTTACATTTTCGAGATTCAAAAGGGGCAGGCAAATAGAGAAGTAAGAAGCATTGCGATATCGCGACATGTTCCATTTTCGCCAAGGTAACAGCCCTGCATAGTGACATGGACATAAGGACAAAATCTAGTAAATAAGATAAAACGTTACATAAGGAATCTTTAATGATTGGAAATCATTTAAGATGGTCGTTACACACGAAGGGAAACGAACACAAGCCTATGTGGAGAAAATGAAACGAAGGGCCACAAAATAGAAGTGAAAAGTTTCTTGGGAACGAAGGCACACACATGCAGGGAAGGTGAAACGAACAGTCATTGGAAAATGAAACGAACCGTAATGGAAGGAGAAACAATGTTTTCACAAGTTTAAATATGCCATTCAAAGAGGCCAGAAGGGGATGGAAAACTGTTGCAAGTAGTGTTGCAGGTTTGAAGGTAAGATAGCCATTTTGGACCTAGTTGGGCTATTTTTCTTTCGTAGACTGGTTTTTCTTCTTCATGGACATGGGTTGGAAATTGTTGTGAGCAGAGTTGCAGACTTGAAGGCGATGAGGCCATTCTAGACCTGTTTGAGTCATTTCTCTTCCATGGACTGGTTTGGGAAAACCGAAAATTCTGCTATTGTAAAATGACATATTTTTAATGCAGAAGTTTTCAAAAATTTGCATCTTGTGGGCAAGAAAGAAGGATATTTTCTTTGCATGCTATGGATTTAATGTTTATTCTTTCATTTTTTTAGATTTCGAATTTATAGATAATGTTAATGCCATTTTTTGTGGGTTACATTAGGCGAATATTTGAAATCTGAATTTTATTTCGTACCCTAGGAACCAACACTTAGTCTATGGGGATTGTGCTTGTTTTGCAAGTCCAATAGGTTAGGTTGCATGCACGGAGACCTCACATATTCGGTTTAGTCGAAATAGGATAACATCATACTGAATGTATTTTATTTTCAGTTTTTTGCATTTCATTTTCATTTTTTCTGCATTTTTATTTTTTTATAGAAATTTTAACTTTTCAAGGAATTAAAATAAACATTTAAAAAATATCAAAATCCAAAAAAAAACAATGAACAATCACTAAAGTTTCATGGTGAAATAAACCAACATTGCCCCTTGTTTACAGTTACTTGCAATCACTAAGGTGTTCCAAGCATTTAAATTGAATATCTTTATTTGAGATTACTAATACACATATGCAAAATGCTAATACAATGAAGACCTTGGAGAAGTTGTTTGTTTAACTTATTTGCAAGAGAGGATTTGGAACTCAAATCCTAAAGGAGAGTGTACTTTCACAATTGGGTGAAAATACCACTCAACAGATTGGCGCTAGAAGGAGGGCCTGAATTGTTTTATTTTAGTGTGATTTAAATGCTAGAGGGATTTAAATTTTGAATATTTCATGCCCTATTGATTATTATATTTATCCCTATTTTTATAATACAACCTTGTAGTGTTAAAATGAGAACATGAATTTCTATGCATTGTTCAAACGCTTTTTTATTGTTCATACAAGAATAATGTGTTTTGATTTGATTTAAAAAAAAAAATTGTCTTGACTAACGAGGTTGTCTCCATGCAATTACTTTCATTCGATTTTAATAGATATAGCTCTTGATTGATGCTAAAATGATTATTCATACGTTACATGTTTGATATTTTCTAGTCATTTCATGCTTATTTGTAAGGAATTATTTTGTCTGAAAATGTATTTGTTGTCGGTATTATGCTCTTCACCTACGCGTAATGCGATCTTGTGAATTAGAAAGCCTACAACACTAGGAGTATGCTCTTCACTTGCGCATATGCGATCTCGGTGAATCGAAACTAATTTACATTTTTAGAATACTCGCTTTGTCAAGGTTCCTTCTTTCATGACTAAAAAATTTATTTTGAGGTTATTCTTTGAATTTCATTAATTGCAGGATTTTTTGTGTGTCACAGGTTTTCTTTGAGGTACTGAGAGTTTTGTTAGGTTCTTGTAGGGTTATCATCATCAATTTTGAATCAAATGGCCCAACCTCCACCACCTCCTTGGTACGGATCCAATAAAATTCCTTTGAATATTGCAGGGGATATTCATGAGATCCCTAGGAATATAGAGATATTTTTTCCCAAATACAAATCAGATGGCCCAAGGACCACAGAAGAGCATATTCAGGCCTATAGGGATGTTTTTATAAGACTGCAAGTTCAACATGAAGATGTGGCTTGTAGACTCTTCCCCATGAGCCTAGACCAAGTGGCTTGAAGTGCCTTTTCAACAACCATATTCTTCAACACCCGCTTACGCACCCATTCCAATTCAACCAATCACATCCATTCCCCCCATTCCTTCATTTTTGCAAAATAGTCAACAGACTATGCAAGGAGCTAGTCCGATTAATTCTTAGGCTATAGTTCCTTTCCCCAATCCAATTTTGATTCAAAGTGTGAATCCCTACGCAAATCAAGTGGCTCAAAATCCAACTCAAATTTTAAGTCAAGATCTCACCAATTATGCAAATCCTACTGGAAATAGCAATAACATAGCTCAACCAAAAGAGATTTATAAAGAGGTTGAAGAGCTCAAAAAGATAGTTCACAAATTGAGCAATGATTTGATTCAAAAATAGAAGTATGAATCCCATGACCGTCACCCAAATAAAAAATTCAACAATAGAGGGAGACAGTGGAATACAAATCCAAACAATGGGGATGTGCCTTCCCCTATTACTAATCAGATAGATTCTGTAGGACCAAGTCACTCTAGTTCCATTCTTAATATTTTTGATTTTGCATGGGAAAAGGGGTGTAGATTGCATAATACAAAGGAGCATAATGAAAGGAATTGTCCCAAAATTGCTAGATATACCCATTGTCTCCAAGATTAAGTGGATGATTTGTAACTTGTGCCAAATAAGGGTCCACCCCAACATCAGCAAGGAGTGGACAACATTTTGGTGGTGGAAACTCTATATCGGCAAGAGAGTGAGAATGAGGAAGAAGAGGATGAAATCTTGGAACAAGAAGTGGTTGAAAGTGAAATTGTAAGAAAACCAATAAATGAATTTGAAGATATGATAGAATTTCACCACTTGTTCTTGGAAGACACTCTCGATGAGAAGCTTGGAATTAATGATCAAAAATTTCTTCACCCTCCAAATTTTGATAAAATTGAATCAGGGGTCACCAAGTTGGACTATGATAGCCTTATAAATTGGAATTCAAAAAATGACCCACTTTTGGAAATAATTGAACCATCTAAGGAAGGTGAAGGTGAATTTGATGAGAAGCACATTGATGAATTGGAAGATGAAGAAGAAGTTCTTGAGCGTCACGACTTGAACTTGGAAGATGATTACTATGATTCGTGGAAGAAATGGGAAGAATATTATCAATCTGAATCTTCTAAAAAACTTGTTGCATCAATTAATATGCAAGATAACTCAATTGCTTCCTCACATGAGGATACTATAAATCCTGTACAATTTGAGAAAGTTTTGGAAGAGGAATTCGAATCTCATCAAATTTTGGAACATGATAAGGATTATACAACCATGAATCAAGAAAGAGGGTCATTTGCTTTAGATTCCTTTGCAGGAAAAGAAATTGAAAATCTTGATCCACTTACTTGTGCTACAATGATTATGCCATTTCAAAATGAGAAAATTATAAAACCTGAATCATTTGGGTTTGATATCATTAATAATCCAATTAAAAATCTCACGTTACCCAAAACAACCCAAGTGATTGATCACGGAAATGTGTTAGTTAACCCACCCCTAGATAGACAAGACTTATGGTTTGAAAGGGATGGACATATTTTCAATTGGGTACCTAAGTTTGGTGCCTTTGATAAACAAGTCATGGAGAAAGAACAAGTGCTACACGATGATAAATTTCATGAGAGAAAAGAGGAATTTTCAAATCCTCTTCAAGTAAGGTCAAATGAAAACATGCCAAAGGTAAAATCTCATCGTTTTGGTTTCACCATGCAAAATTCGAATGAGGGTTTGCCTAATGAATGTTTTGATTCAAATATTATTAATGTTATGGCTTTATTGAATGAAAATGAAAGCTTATTTCTACACCATGAATCAAAGTGCGGAATGGACATCTTAAAGAATAGACATAAAGGAATTGAATATCAATCATTGTCTAATCAATTTGAAAATTTGAAACTCCACCATAGGATTATTAATGAAACTAAATCAAATTGGTATGGTGAGAGGGGAAAGTGGAAGTTTGTTTCTTTGTTTGGTTTGATCTTATTTTTGTTGGATTCCTGCAAAACTTGGTATGCGTATCACGTCATATGTCTTTTAAAGAATTCTAATCAAGTTTGGGATCCGGGAAAATGATAATCCAAACTTGTTGTACATTTGTATATACTTTTGGTTTTATATTAGATCTCATTTTGGTTTTAATTTTTGTGTGTTGGTCCTTTGGACACTTTTGGTTTGTCAACTTAGGTCCTTATGAATGTTTACTAAGACTAGGAGAATATGAAACATCAAAATTGTATTGCAGAAAGCTCCACAAATATCGCAAACACATTAAAGAATATCGTTTGGAACTTGTGATGCATGAAGTTGTCAGTTTTACACATTATGGTAAAGTAGGTGGTATATTCCATCTGCATTTCAAAAGGAGCAATGCATTCATATCTCATGTTACATTCCACGTTGCATATACATTTCATCTCAGTTGCATCTTCATTTCATGTACAATCATTGAAAAAGTGTCGAATCCTCTTAGGGTTATTACATAACATATATTAAAATGATCCTAAGGTTGGGAACTGATGCCCAAACTATCTTGAACCAAGCACGTTATGCACATATTAAAGAGGATCTTGAGCAAAATGGTCAAAACCGTACTTGGAAGAAAAGGTGAGGCGAAAGGAGTATTTCGTGTCTGTCCTATCATGCAACATAATCCTTAAAACAGTGTTTTTTACCACTCCCATAAGTTCTTAAAGCCTAAAATCAGAGTAGTAAGGATAGGGTTAAATCCTCATCGAACTTAGGTTGAGGATCCAACTCTCCAAAGATCTAATTTGACCTTCATAGAGTAGTAAGGATAGGGTCTAATTCTCATCTCTCTTAGGTTGAGAATCTAATTCCCCAAAGCTTCTATTTTGCCCACTCAAGAACTTGAAATTCAAAAGAAAATATTTTTCATTTCTTTATTAATATTGTATTGGAAGGATCGTACTACATGTCCCTTGCAAGGATGGGTAGTCATCCCCAAGGTCCAAGAAATCAAAGTAAAGTCAAATCCTGGATTATGGGGTTAATCTCCATCGGGGCTATAGACGCTTGGCTAGCAGTGGAGTATGCTCATGCGTGGCAACATGTTTTGTCTAAAAGCAAGACCACTGATTGCTCAAACGAACAGGCTAGCCTGACAGTTTCATCCATAACAGGTTAAATCATTTTGTTCAAGATGAGGTAATGAATTCCATATCAGAGTAGTAAGGATAGGATTAAATTCCCATCTCACTTAGGTTGGGAATTCTATTCCCCAAAGCTATGATTTCACTTACACTTGCACATGGGTTCAAGATGGTAGTGACACATAACCAACTTTGGGATCTAGTAAATTAATTCAGTATACATATATTTGGTCCTAAGAGGGTTTGGCAGTTTTAATATGTTTGTTCATGATACTAGAAGGTCCGAGCCTTTGCAAAGCAGGTTGTTATATCTCTAGCATCTTCATCATACATCAAATCCTGCACAAATCATTCATAGCCTTGCATACGAATCATAAGTGAAACTGACAATGGAATGTTGATCAATTTCAAATGATAGGGAATGAAGCACATTGCACACACCGAGCTGATGCTTAATAATTCTAATGTTTCATGTATTTCTCATCTAGTTTCATTCTTGGCATATTTGCTAATGCTTGTATTTGAGTCTGTGTATTTTCAGGTTGAGTTCTCATCGAAATGCTCAGCAGCATTTCCTAGAAGAGTCGCCATTTGTTGTGGTTGATCCACAACGTATCCCAAAATTGGGGACCCACCTTTTTTGCATGTTTTCCAAGAAGACCGAAGTGGCCCATATGCTAAAGATCAAAGAAAAAGCAAAACACCACAAGGAGAAAAAGTGTCGCGATATCGCGACATGTTGCATTTTCACGGTCCAAAGCAAATGGAGAGGCCAAAATAGGAAAAGTGTCACGATATCGCGACATGTTGCACCATCGTGGCCAAAAGAGAAAAAGTGTCACGATATCACGACATGTTGCATTTTCACGACCAGAATAGAAGAAAGAAAAAGTGTTGCGATATCGTGACATTTTGCATTTTCGTGGCCAGAATAGAAGAAAGAAAAAGTGTCACGATATCGTGACATGTTGCATCGTCGCGGCCAAAAGAGAAAAAGTGTCACGATATCGTGACATGTTGCATCGTCATGGAAAAAAGAGGAAAAGTGTCGTGATATCGCGACATGTTGCATTTTCATGGCTAAAAGCAACAAAATACGGAAGGGGCCAAAAGTGTCGCGATATTGCGACATGTTACATTTTCGCAATTCAAAAGGGGTAGGCAAACAGAGAAGCAAGAAGCATCGCGATATCGCGACATGTTCCATTTTTGCCAAGGTAACAGACCTACATAGTGATGTGGACATAAGGACAAAATCCAATAAATAAGACAAAACATTACATAAGGAATCTTTAATGATTGGAAATCATTTAAGATGGTCGTTACACACGGAGGGAAATAGATGCAAGCATATGTGGAGAAAATGAAATGAAGGGCCACAAAATAGAAGTGAAAAGTTTCTTGGGAACCGAGGCACACACATGTAGGGAAGGTGAAACGAACAGTCATTGGCAAATGAAACAAATCGTCATGGAAGGAGAAAAAATGTTTTCACAAGTTTAAATACACCATTCAAAGAGGCCAAAAGGGGGTGGAAAACTGTTGCAAGTAGCATTGCAGGTTTGAAGGCAAGATAGCCATTCTAGACCTAGTTGGGATGTTTTTCTTTCGTAGACTGGTTTTTCTTCTTCATGGACATGGGTTGGAAATTGCTGCAAGCAGAGTTGCAGACTTGAAGGCGATGAGGCCATTCTGGACCTGTTTGAGTCGTTTCTCTTCCATGGACTGGTTTGGGAAAACCAAAAATTTTGCTATTGTAAAATGACATATTTTTAATGCAGAAGTTTTCAAAAATTTGCATCTTGTGGGCAAGAAAGAAGGAGATTTTCTTTGCATGCTATGGATTTAATGTTTATTCTTTCATTTTTTCAGATTTCGAATTTATAGATAATGTTAAGGCCATTTTTGATGGGTTACATTAGGCAAATATTTGAAATCTGAATTTTATTTCGTACCCTAGGAACCAGCACTTAGTCTATGGGGATTGTGCTTGTTTTGCAAGTCCAATAGGTTAGGTTGCATGCACGAAGACCTCACATCTTTGGTTTTGTCAAAATAGGATAACATCATACTGAATGTATTTTATTTTCAGTTTTCTGCATTTCTTTTTCATTTTTTTTGCATTTTTTATTTTTTTCCAGAAACTTAACTTTTCAAGGCATTAAAATAAACATTTAAAAAATATCAAAATCGAAAAAAAAAACAATGAACGATCACTAAAGTTTCATGGTGAAATAAACCAACATTGCCCCTTGTTTACAGTTACTTGCAATCACTAAGGTGTTCCAAGCATTTAAATTGAATATCTTTATTTGAGATTACTAATACACATATGCAAAATGCTAATACAACGGAGACCTTGGAGAAGTTGTTTGTTTAACTTCTTTGCAAGAGGGGATTTGGAACCCAAATCCTAAAGGAGAGTGTACTTTCACAATTGGGTGAAAATACCACTCAACAGGTCCACTCAAAACCTGCTCAAATATGCTCAATAGGTCCACTTAGAACATGCTCAAATATTAACAATTGGTCCACTCAGAACCTACTCAAAACTGCTCAACAAGTCCAATCAGAACTTGCTCAAATCTGCAAAACAAGTCCACTCAGAACTTGCTTAAATCTGCTCAACAAGTCCAATCAAAACTTGCTCAAATCTGCAAAACAAGTCCACTCAGAACTTGCTTAAATCTGCTCAACAAGTCCACTTAGAACTTGTCCAATCTCATAGAAACATAAAGAGAATTGTTAGAGACTCAATATTTTCTATACTCAATGCTCAATCATTTTCTCAACCCAAATCAACATATGGAATAGTATGTTTTATGGAACTTGAATAATCACTTCACATACCCACTTGACTAGGCTCACCCAACTCTACTCAACCAATCACTCAATGAAACACCCCTTTATCACACACCCTAGTCCAAGCATATAACCACCAACTCAAAATATTTTCAACAATGTTCAACAAAAAATCTCACATAACAATGATACTCATGTTCTTTTCAAACCCTAGTTCAACAACTTACTTCAGCAACAATGCTCATAAAACAATATTCACATAACAATGATACTTTCAACAACTTACTTCAACAACAATGCTCATAAAACAATCTTCACATAACAATGATACTCATGTTCTTTTAAAACCCTAACTCAAATTCTTCACACAACCAATGGGTTCAACAACAATGCTTATCAAACAAGGTTTTAACAACTCTTTATTCCAGAAAACCTTAAAGCATTAACTCAAACACTTTTGAAAAGGAAACCCTAATCAAGTCCTTTTCACTCCAAACTTATTTTCAAAAAACCATTCAATCAACTCAACTATGGAATAATTTGCCCATACCTTTTGCTTGACAAGGAGTAAACCACACAAATCTTCCACACTCACAATCACTTCTTTGCCAATATCAACAAGGGTTAGAAGATAATAATTTTCTCAATGAATCACAATACAAAAAGATATCAAACAAAATACACCTTATCACTCCAACTTTAAAATAATATCCAACACCTTCATAAAAATATTTTTGGCAAAAATTATTTTAATAATAAAATCAACACTCTTAAATTCTTACTCCTCCAATATGCAAATATAACAATTTAAGACTTTATTAAAAATAAAATCTAACTCCTTATAACTCCAAAAACAATTTCCAACAAACACAAATTTCCAACTAGCAACCCTTTCAACTGTTTCCAACTAGCAACCATTTTAACTTCAAACTTTAGGCAATATTAAAAATAATTAAAATTTAATTACCTTACCTTTGGAGGGATTCGAAACCTCAACGCAGCCCATGACCATCGCCTTAGTCATGGCTCCAACCACTACGCGAGCTAAGAACTCGCTTGGGAAGGGGAGAGCACCATGTGCTCTATGAACATTTCTTTCTCTGCCAAAGATAAAAATGTGTGCCTTCCCTTGGTGCTTCAACACTACGCAAACACTGCCACCACGTTTTGAATGCAGGCCACTCGACACCTCAACATTTTAGCCAATGCCTCCTTGCCACTAGGCTAGGTTGCCCAGCTGGCTCCAAACTTTTTGCCACTTTCAAATTATTCCCAATCGTTGCCACAAGGAAATATGAAATCACTATTTTATCATGAGCTTCTTCTTTCACAGTTCGCATGCAATCGCTTTTCGAAGCAAGAATAAATTTGAATTCCTTTAAGACATGGTATATATAGCCTTTCCACATTTATGCAAACATTTCGATGCTCCTCCAATTTTATTCGACGTCGATGCTTAAATTAATTTATAAATGATTTTTTTTTATTTAAATTTAAATATTATAAATTAATTTAATAAAACATTTTCTTTTATTAGGGCCTTCTCTAATTGCACAACTTGGTATTATTGATATTTATTTATAAAATTTAAATTTCTTTTGAATTTAAATATTTTATAAATATTAGACCTCCTTTTAACTTTGTAATAGGTCTCCTTTAGTTTTTATAAAAAACCTTTTAACTTATGCTCACATATAATATTAAAATATTATGGAGCCCTTTTGCCTTTGACTTTTGCACTATTGAAGCTTCTTCCTGAATATCAAAGACAACTTTGACAACTTTATTTCTTTTCGAATTCCTTTAAATTAATGACATCAATGACAACTTTGTCTTAGGGACTCAAAATTTCCAACACCCCAATCACACCGCACTCCCTTACAAATATCTTTTACATATTATGCCATCCAAACAGGCATCTCGAAAGAGCGTGCTTCTCCCAATAGTCTAGACATGACCACATTCATTGCATACACTAGCTCGTCAACCTTTAACATGCTTTGCTTGATCCCTCTTCCTCCTGGACCAAAAGCGTTCATAACCGATAGACATGTAATCTTAGTGAATGATGTGATCATCTAGTGGGTCTTAATATGGTCCACAATCTTCTTCCTAATGGGCTACCCTTCCTTCGATAACCTGAATGTCCATCCAAAATTGTCAGCCAAAAATTCCACCTTAAGATGGTGATTGCCAACTTGCACATATGTGTAATTATAATTGGGTACACATGATTGTACCATTTGTAATATATACTCATTGTAGAATACCTTATATTATGGTGGAATTTATGCTATTATGCTCACTCTTTCTTGTCTAATCATAAATTTTAATGGGTGCTTGTCTTCATTATCGTTCCACCATTTTTAAAAAATTCTCCTATGGGTTGTACAAAGGTGATATCCTTGATATCCACTTGTTTTATCATTAGGAGTAGCTTCCCTATGCACCTCACTATGAAGATCCCAATAATGTTCCCTAGGTGGTTCCATTACCTCCTCACAAAATTGTGGCACTGCCCTTCCTCTACCACCATGCTAGTTCTTAGGTCCTCTCCATGTTCTATAACCTCTCCCCCTCCAAGGTCGGTAGCCATGTTCACCTTGTGGCTAAAACCCTCATCCTTGGTCCTACACTGGGTAGGTCACTCCTTCTCACTTGGGCCATGAATCTCTTTGGTGTAATGGTTCTATTGAATAGTCATTCCCTCTTGGTGCTCATTCTTCACCATTCCTCATTATGGAACACTCTGTTATTGATATTCTTAAATTTGGTAACTTAGGACAATTGCATCACCAACCATACAATCTACTCTAAAATTTACAAATACTTCTAAAAATATACAAATGCTTCCAAAAATCATACAAGTGTTGCTCACAATTATACAAGTGCTATAGAAAATTGTACAACCTTCCAAATTGTACAGTTGTGTCAGAATTCATACAACTGTAGTTAAATTCTATATGATTTACCCAAAATGTACAATCCAAGCTTTAAATCATACAATTTCACCATGAAATCATACAACCCCAAATAATACTAGTGCACCTCTTCTCTGTACAATTGCACTCAAAATCGTACAATTTGCATAAAAATTGCTCGATTCAACTGTAATTTACACAATATTTCTCTAAAATCATACAATATACCACCAATTTGTACAATTTCATACCCAAATCATACAAACATCATTTTATACCATTACTTTCCATAAAATCTTCAACTTTGAATGATTTATATAATTAACTTTGCTCTGTTTGTGCAAATCTCTCTTTTTGGTGCATTACCAGTTCCCTTTGCAATTTTTCTCTCCTACTTTTGCAATTCTTCAATGGTACAACTTAATTTTCCTTGAGTGCAATCTATTGTATGAACCTCTCCTTTATTTTTTCACATGAAATAAATTATATGCCATTAATTTTTCATCGGTTGAATTTTCCTGCACTAGGGTTTGCAATCTTCCACTCTACTTGCATTTTTTGAATCAATTCAAATCCTAGTCTTATTTTTTTTCCATTGGGGTTTTCTTTGCTACATTTTTGCTTAAAACCCTAACTCCACTAGTTTGAAATTCAACCTCCAGTACATTTTCTAAAAATAACTTAGCTTTTTCAAAGTAAAACCCTAACTTTGGCAGCTTTTCTTTCAAATATGGTTTGTTTTTCAAAAATAAGAAGATTCCTTGGTGCAAATTCATGATGGGTCATTAATTTTAGTTAACTTGTGATGTTTACATACCCATGTGAGAAAAAAATTATTTGGTTGCACACTTCTTGCTCCTAGATGCTTTGAAATTCATTGTTTCATTCATGCAATTTTCAAACTTGGTAAAAATAACATGCATGGCACCCTCTTTTTTATATTTCAAACATCTCTTGCATGAAAATTTGTCATCTCAACCTCATTTGCATGTAGTTTTGGATTCTTTCATGGATTATTTCCAACTCATCTCTTTTTGCATGCATTTTTTCCTTTCTTGCTTTTTGAATATTTTATTGTTTTTTTCTTTTCTTTTCTTTTCTTTAGAAGGGGCAGCCATTTCTAGTTTGAAACCATGTTCTATATTAATTGTGTCCTAAGGAATTATCACAATTAAGATTATTTATTTTATTTTTTTTAAATTGCCAAATTGCTAACTTATCTTCTAGTAAATCGTATAGTGACATTCACTTGTACGATTCCTTTTGCCGATGTGTCATTTGAAGGTTCCACCACCTCATTCCATACAATTGGGTGTCATGAAATTGTACGATCAGGATTCGATCGATCATTCATATGATTTACTCCCTCCTGTTGGTCCTCTATATGATTTGGAATCATACAAGTATCATTTTTATGATTTGCAATGGTGCAATTACCATTTGTACAATTTGAAATCATACAATTTCAAGTTGTATGATTTGCAATTGCACAATTTCCTCCTTGTAAAGCTACATTTTCTTTCTCAATTTATCCATCCCAAGGTGGGGGTGCCCTTTCCACTCCACTTTCATTTGTGCAGCTTCTACTCCTATCTCTTTAGATCAAGTCAGCCTCCAAACTTGGTGAATGAGTCATTTTCTTGCCTTGAATTTCCTCATCTACAAAGCGTACTTTCCCTCTTGTAGCAAGTCCTATTCCTTGCATTTGTAATCCATGATCTCATCCTATTTCTATTGAACCTCTTTACATATTAATTGGGTTGCCCTATTCCTAAGGTAAACCTCTTCTTGCTTCTATTTTTTTAGGTTCTTGTCGATGCATGGGTGGTCACCCAAGTAGGTATCTTCCTATGAGATTGGGTACTTTTCCCCCATTAATAGAGACCATGTACATTCCTAGTCCAATTCAAATACGTGAGTGGTGTATCCCTAGGCCATATTGGAGTAGGAGGTTGAATCCTTCCCCTCCTACCTCTAGGTGATTGCAATCCTTCTCTCTAACCTATCTACTACCCCATGGTACTTGGAATCCTTTGTGGTTGATCATGTTGTAAACTAGGTTCCCCTCTTTCCCAAGTGCTCAAAGTTACATCTACCAACTGTATATTGGCTAGGTGCCCTTCGTTTCTTGGTTCTTGTATACAAATCATTGTAATTCTCTTATCCAGCGATGCGCATGGCTTAGTCATTTTATCCAACATATTTCTTCAAAGCGATGTTGTGGGGAACAATTGACCAAAGTCTCTCTATAATCATTCAAAAAAGCAGACTTGTACTTGAGTCATTACGACTATCCATTATTTGTGTTGACCACTTCATTAGTAAATTTCTTCTTCATTGAAGTCTTATTACTTCCTTTATTTGCCTTCTCAATTGTTGATAGGCTATCTCATATGCATTTGGATTTGGTTGAGCATGGAGTGCTTTTGTTTATGCTAAGAGGTCATCACTACCACTCTCTTGGTCGCTATTTCTTACTAGATAGGGCATTCCCCTAGAACTAGAATCACTTGATTATTCATGTAAGTTTCCTTGGGGCTTAGGATATATGAGGTCTTTCTCTATGTCTTGCCATACTACCTCAACTACTTCTCTCGTGACTAATGAATCATCTATCGAATCTCTTATTTCAACGTGTAATATTTCCTTCTCATGAGAACTTGTACCTTCCTATTATCTTCCCATTTCTTATGCTACTTCCTCACTACTCTTACTGCTTGTACATAATTCCCTTTGTTGTACAACTTGTTGCTCATCAAGCCATTGCATAGTGTCATCCATCTCCTAAATGATCTATCTATGAAGCCTTAAATTATGCGCTTACAATACCTCATACTCTTCCAAATGTTGTGCTTTATATCATATTATTTTTTGTATCATACCAATCTGAGGTAATAGAATAATTCCTACTAACTCTTCTTATATAGCTTGACCTTCATTTGAATCTAGTATTTCCATATCGAAGGTGTCTGTTCTATCTTCATACTTATCGTTAGTCATATCCTGCATTGACCTTATGCTATGTGAGGTAATTCTCTTCATTCTAGTTGTGGATACACCACTTCTTCTTCTAAATGGTTGGCTTCTTATTTCCACTACCAATTAATTTCTAATGGTACTAGTTCTTAGTTTTTTGTTTTACTTGGAGGGATCCATTATTCATCCTCTATAATTTGATCCATCATGTTTACAAACCTTATGTGTATTTGCATTCACATTATTTCACCAAGGTCAGGTACCAATTCTCACCTTTATATAATTGGTCTCACCTCCTCCTTTTCTACAAATAGATGAGTGATCATCATATCGTCATCCTCCTATGGTGGATATTGATTACTTGGTAGCACTTCCTAAGGTTCATTGGACATAACTATCTCTTTCCATATTTGTTAAATTTCATGCATCATGATGAACACACATCAAAATCTATAAGTTTTTAAATTTAATCCATTTATTGTGTTAGGTACCATTGTCCCATTCAACTTTTGAAGCTTTACTACACCATTTTCCAATGCTTCCTGTTGGCAATTTTGGGTATGTTGCCTAGTTTCATGTTTGTGAGTTGTCATTGATGTCAAAAGGAGTTTGTGTTGATGTCAAAAGAAATTTGTGTTGATGTCAAAAAGAGTTTAGTGACAAAAAGATCTTGAAAGTTCCATGATGTTTTTTTATGGGTTTTTAATTAAAACCATGGTGACAAGGTTAAAGGTTTTTCTTAAAACCATATGGACTCATTAAGGGTTTTTATTAAAACCATATTTGCTTAATGAAAAGGTTTTTGCTCCTTGAAAAAACCTTAAAATTCCATTTTTATTATTAATAAATAAATTAACTCAAACCTTTGAAAAGGTTTTAAGTTAAGTTTATTATTAATAAAATAATAATTATTAATTTAATAATTATTATTGAAAGGGTTTCTAAACCCTTAGCGGCGTTCATGTGGAAGACTTACAGCGTCGATGTCAACTTGCATGGGATGCAAAAGACTATTAAAGGGCATTAATTCCTAAGGTTCAATGCACCTTCGATTTGCGTGATTACCTTCGAATTCGTATTGCTCTGTGACCTTCGATTTTGGATTGCGCTATGATTTTCGAGTCTCATTTTGCTCTGTGTTAATTTCTGATTTCGTGCGCCAGTGAGGAAGACAAATCTGGTCTGTGTTAAATTCTGATTTCATGCGCAGTGAGGAAGACAAATCTGGTTTGTGTTAAGTTCAGATTTTGTGTGCCTGTGAGGAAGGAAATTCTGGTTGTCTTTTACGAGCAAAGGGAAGGTAAAACGATGAGTAGCACTTGAGAGTTTCGTTGGGAACTTGTGCTCTAATGATGAAGGCAGTGGAGCAAATGCGCTCGCTAAGCAAAGGTGCCGAGTTCGATTCATGACAGGTGTGTTTCAATTTTTGTTAGTCGCGGTTATTGTGCATGTGGTACGACGGTTCCTTTGGGCCATGAGTTTGGAGTAGGAAGCACTTTGGCACTTATGTTGGTGTCTCCAAACTTCTCCTAAGTTTGGAGAATTGATTTTTGGCCAAGGTAGATCTTTTGTTGATAATGTGGAATATTTGATTTGACTTGGCAATTATTGTTGGTAATTGGATAGAGGTATAAGGTTAAATAGAAATATTGCTTTGACATTGTTATTATTGATGCTTAATGTTTATGTGGTAAATGCATTTAGAAGTAAATGTATTTTAGGAGTTATAAGGGTTTAAGTAATAATTGTGCTTAATGTCATATTGGGGTTAGAGAGCCTTTGGATTTATTGAGTGGATATTCTCTTGTAATTATTTTTTGAGGTTGAAGTTATTTTGTGATATATTAAGTAGGATTTATAAGGTGTAAAGGAATATTGTTGATATGTATATTTGTGAGTTTTGATTATTGATGAGTTGGAGTGATAAGGTGTTATTAGGACTCTTATCATTGTGCATTATTCCATTGTTGCTAACTCTAATTTGTGGCAAATTGAGAGTTAGTGTTGTGATAGATTTTGAGTTCTCCTTCTTCATCAAAGTCAAGGTATGGGCACATTTTTCCATGGTTATTATTGATTGATGGTTTTCTAAAAATAAGTTTGGAGTGAAAAATATTAAATTAAGTTTCCTTATTTGGAGTGGATCTTATTTTCTGAAAGTGGAAGTATTGATTATGCATTATGATATCATGATGAGTTTATGAGTTATTGCATAATTCTAGTTTATGAGAGTGGAAGCATTTGAAGTTTGCTTTAGGGTTTTTTAGTGAGAAGCTTATGCCATTGCTATAAGTTGTTGAAACCCTAATTGAGTTGTTTGGTTGTTGAGAGTTTGGTTTTGAGATTGCTTCCATTGAGATTGAGTTGATCAAGTTATGCTTTACTTGATACATGAGTTGGGCTTGCTCCTTTGAGATTTGATTTTATCAAGTTGTACTTTGCTTGATAAAATTGGTTGTGTGGTTAAGTTGAGCATTCCCATTTGAGAGAAGTTGAAAATATCTTGAACCCCTTTTTGATGCTTAGAGAGAGATTGCTTTGAGTTCTTGAAAATAAACTTGGCTAGGGTTTGATAGCAAGTTATGGTTCTATTTTGGAGGAGTTGATTCCTTGATATTACAGTATTGGCAATTGTTGCATTGTGGTTCAAGATCTTGTGAAAGTATACTACTTCTATGAGATTGATTTGAGTTGAGATTGAGAGTTGAAGTATAGACCATATTGAGTCTCTAACAATTCTCTTTATGTTTCTATGAGATTGATTTGATATGATTGGATGAAACACATTGGGTCTCTAACAATTCTCTTTGTGTGTTCACATTGGGCAAGTTTCTTGGTAAACTTGCTTGAGCTAATTTGGGTAAGTTCTTGGTGAGCTTGCTAGGACAGATTTGGATAGGTTCTTGTGGAGAACTTGTGGACTGATTTGGACAGGTTCTTATGGAGAACTTGTGGACTGATTTGGACAGGTTCTTGTGGAGAACTTGTGGACTGATTTGGACACGTTCTTGTTGAATAACTTGTGGAAAGATTTGATGAAGTCTTAGTGAAGACTTGTGAGCAGTTGTGATTGATTTGTTCAATATTTTGGCTTAAGCTTGGGATAGATCTGACAAATATTTGAGTGCTGATTTGTGCTGGACCAGAGGACTGAGTTTGGTGCAGATTTGTGACAGAGTTTGAGAGGACTTGTGTTGGACCGACTAACTCTGTTTAGTATAGGTGTTGATGAGCAGCTGTGGAGGTGATAAATGAGGGCAAAAGTCTCTAGATCCAGAGCAAGGAGGACAACAAATATTCTGTGGAAAGGAGTTCCACCTGCTAGCGACAGAAGAGACAATGATCTTTTGAAGTATCATTTCCAAAGCTTTGGGGGATAGGACTATAGACACCCAAAATGTGTCATATCGAGGGTGACTACTCATATGGACATGCTACAAGACCATATGGAGGATCTTGGACAGACTCCAAGATAAAGCAGTGGTTATAACCACTCAATTTACACATTTTGGCCTAAGCATCCTGAACTGCAGTTGACACCTACGTTCTGCAGTCTGGACCGCAACTATGACTTGTGATCTTAACTGAATTTCAGTTAGGCCTTCCATCTAAGAAAAATCTATTGGAATGACAAAAATATCTAGAAGGAGGTAGTTGAAGGACGAAATATTCCAAAGGCTTCCTTCCCAACTGTTCTAACCAACCTTCTTGGTCTTGGCTTCTCCATGAAGCCACCCCTAGCCCTAGGGGTATGCTATAAATACCCCCTCCAAATAGGGAGAAAAGAGAGAGTGAGCATTAGAGATTTGAGCAACAAAGCCCTGGTGAATTGTACACTCAAACTAAGTATACTAAGAGATAGAGCTATTGCACTTAATCCCTGACCCTTTTGCCACCATTCCTGATGAATTGCATTATGGATGCCCTAGGTACTTCGGAGGATCAAGAAATGTAAATCCAAGAAAATGAAGGCCCTTCGCATCGAATTGATCGCCAAATCAGTCTGAGGACAATGAATGCGACCCTTGAACATCAATTTGGACAAGGATATTGAGCCCACTGCCCTTAATTTTGAGGGTAAACTCATCAAAGGTCAAACCATGGCTATCAGTCGTGGTTCACAGTGCAGATCGCTCACTAGATCTGCGGTTTGAAATAGGTGATAGATCACCTTACCCTTTTCTTTTATGTCTAGCAAGTTATGTTAGATTAGCCATTTTGTTGATTTAATAGCATTTTAGAAGACTTCTGACCGTAGAACTAGGCTAGATTCACATTTTATGCTTATGTTTCAATTAGGACTAAAATGCTTTCTTTATGCATGTTTATGCTTCATTTTCTATATTTGATCCATGCATAGTGTAGATGCTATTTTACTTTATGCTATTACAGGAATCTTGATTCACTTTGCATAGTTTAGCAGCTTTCTTGATTATGCATGTTAATGGTGTCATTGTACATTTTACCTAAAAGGGCCTCATCATGAGAGGCTGCCTATATTTTTGACATTCTTGTTGTTTCTTGACCGCAAGGAACAGTTCCAAAGGAGATATAAAGCATTCAATCCCTTCCCCATTGCGAAGAAGAGGGTCATCAACACCCTAGAGAAGTTCGTGTCACCCTAAGGGACATTTTGATCACACCTACCCTTGATAGGGATTAAACACTATTGTAATTAATGTATCAAATGGGTATCCCTAAAAGGGACGAATCTATAATTTTACTTCATTGAAATCAATAAAGGATTCCTTGTATTCATGTTATTTCTTGTTATCAAATTATGCATGCCTATTTGTGTATTTTTCTTCGATTGTGATAGTTAGATTAGGTGTGAGACTCTTTGGTGGTTATATATGGTGATCACAAAAAAATCCGTATTTCTAGCCCCTGGGTGCTGAAATTTTTGTTTGTTTTATCTCAAGTGCTAACCGCAGCTAATAGCTGCAGTTATTTTTTGTCCTACGATGTTGGCAATTTTGGGTACCTTGAGTACATTGCCTTTGCTCAAGTATAGTTGTTGTCATTGATGTCAAAGGAGCTCTTGGTAGTTGTTGTCTTTGATGTCAAGGAGTTCTTGAAGCAATTTGATTTGTTGTCTAAGTATGTGTTTTGATGAAGGTTTCAGCTGGTCGGTAAGTCTCCAAGAAAATCGGAGTAGCCCAGTTGCAAAAGATCAAGAAAAAGATAAGTTAGAAAAAGTTTGCGAGCGGCTGGAAAAAGCGTCGCGATTTCGCGACATGTTTTAGGAGAGAGAAAGTTTTGGCAAAACTGTCGCGATTTCGCGACATTTTGGAAGGCAGAGGCAAAGCTGGCAAAACTGTCACGATTTCGCGACATGTTTTAGGAGAGAGAAAGTTTGGGCAAATCTGTCATGATTTCACGACATGCTGGAAGGCAGAGGCAAAGCAGGCAAAAGTGTCACGATTTCGCGACAAGTTTCAATGAAGTTGTACGGATGCAGAAAGTGTCACGATTTCGTGACAAGTTGAGTTGGCAGTGTTGAGTTGCAGAAAGTGTCACGATTTCATGACAGGTTTCAAAGAAGTTGTACGGATGCAGAAAGTGTCACGATTTCACGACAGGTTGAGTTGGCAGCTTGCAGATGGCGAAAGCGTCGCGATTTCGTGACATGTTCCAGTTTCACGAGCAGTTGGCAGAAAAGAGCTTAAGGCAGTGAAAGCGTCACGATTTCGTGACATGTTCCATTTTCGCTAGTGCAAACCGAGAAAAGGTTGAAGAAGCAAGAAGCGTCACGATTTCGCGATAGAGTTGCTGATGACGTCAGCAAAAGCAGATGTGTCACGATTTCGTGACAAGAGCAGAGAGTAAGGCCTTGCAGACTAAAGCGTCATGATTTCGCGACAAGAATCATGATGACGTCAGCAAAGTCAGAAGGCGTAGCGATTTCGTGACAACAAACCAAAGAAGGCGCACAACAGGCAGTAGTGTCACGATTTCGTGACAGCAAGTAATACAAGGTGTACGACGGACAAAGGCGTAGCGATATCGTGACATGTTTGAGTTTCGCGCTAGGAAAGCTATAGAACAACAGAGGCGGTTGAAGCCGACAGAGTTAACCTTTGTCGACGAAGTGTAAGGTTGTGCAGTCGATGATTGTTTTAAGGATATACAGTCGACTAAGATCAAGAATTTAATCATGAATTATTGCTATAAAAGGAGGACTATTTTTGAGTTTCATGTATCGAATGTGTGTGTCGAGTTTGCGCAAGCGAAGTCTGCTGTGTGCAAAGAGCAGTCATATCGAATCGATCGAAGGGTGTGTTCGAAGTGCGACTTTCACAGAAGTAGAGTGTAGGAAGAAGTTCGATCGAGGAGAAGCAGACTGTATGAAGAAGGTGCTGTTGTGGCTGCACATAGGCGCATAAGTTGCTGTGCGATCGAGTGCTACAGTATTTACATAGACTATGTAAAGAAAGCAGATTGTGCGAAGACTGCATTGCGGTGTATGTGCAACAGAGCAGAAGCTAAGTTGAGAAGATAGTGCTGCTGTAATTTGAGAAGACTATGCTGTCGTAGTTGCGTAGACAGTGAAAAGTTGTTTTCAACCAAGTACAGAAAAGAACAGAGGAAGAGGACAATTGTGCCAGACCGAAGGACTGTGTTTGGTGTAGATAAGAGGACCAGCTTTGCAGTGACAGAGTTGAGGACGAGAGATCTCCGACCAGAGCGGGGAAGACAGGTGTTTTCTGTGGAGAGAGTTCCACTTGCTAAGGGCAAAGGAGATAGAGGTCTTCTAGAGGATCACCAGCAAAGCAGAATTAGGGGAAGGTATCTCCTTTGAGCCGAGGCTCATAAACATTGTAATCGGGAAGGATTCCCAGAGGACTTTGATATAACTTTTAGAGGAAAGTTTTATCCGTGGAGTAGCCCACCTTGGGTGAACCACGTTAAAATGGGTTTTTTATGTGTGGTGCTTTCTGTCTTGTTTAATTTTATGTTGATGCCACTGCTATCTGAAATTAAAATTATTAAATGGTTAAGTCTTATACTGTTCACCCCCCCTCTCAGTATAAGTTCATGTTCTTCAATTGGTATCAGAGCAGGTCTCTCCAGAAAAAGCCTAACAGACTTGGAGAAGGATCTAACGAGAGGAACATATAAATTCAGAAAAGGTTGAATTCGATCTCAAGAGTGAATTCTTCTTGGCCTTAAGAAAGCTTGAAAAACTCGGGGAAGAGAATTCTGTCCTCAAGCGAGCATTGTCGAGGAAAAAGAGATAGCAAGATCAGAATTGGCTCAAAGTGTTATAGATTTCAAAATTCTAGCTGAAGAAGGGAAGAAGATTGAACAAGTTCTAACAGAGATTCTAAAAGGAAAGGTAGCTGATTGTGAGAAACTAGAAGGGGAGATTATGTCTCTTAGAGTGAAGTTAGATCAGTCAACTCTTAGACAGAATATTTCATGTGAAAAGAAGGATGGCATCACCATTCATGAAACAGGGTCTTCAAGCAAGAACAATCTTCACTCTGAAGAGCAATGGATTCCAGTTGATCGCAAAAAGAACAAACTTCCAAGGTATCAAAACAGGTTACATAATACCTTTCATGGATATTGTTTTTCCTATAAAAAATTTGGTCACATAGCTATGCATTGCAATAAGTCTCTGAAGAGTCATAGTAAGGAAAATGTTAACTCATTTGCACCTCTTATGAATAAAAATATCATGTGTTACAAGTGCAAGAATTTTGGGCATATAGCAAGGATGTGCGGTTTGGATAGATTTAGTCTTGAGTTCTCAAAAAGGAGGAATGAGATAAAATCTAAGTCAATGATAGTTCAAACTGCTTTTCATGCTCAAGACAAAGTAGAAAAATGGTATCTTGATAGTGGCTGTTCAAAACATATGACTGGTGAAAAAGAAATTTTTTTGTCTTTTAAAGAAACAAACAGAGGAACAGTCAGTTTTGGAGATAACAGGTCCGCAAAGATCTGTGGTAAAGGGACTCTTAGTTTGGATGGGAAATCCAAAACAGAAAACGTGCTTTATGTAGAAGGGCTAAGACATAATCTGCTTAGTGTGAGTCAACTTTGTGATCAAGGGCACATAGTATCTTTCTATTCAGATAGATGTGAGATAAGTAAAGAATTAAATGGAAAACTTATTGCTAGGGCTACAAGGACTCCAAACAATCTTTACATGCTGAGTGAGATAAAAAGAGAAAAATGCTTTCTAACTCAAGAAGATGAGAGTTGGTTGTGGCATAAAATATTGGGACATTTGAGTTTCGATAATCTGGTCAGTATTAGTAACAAGGAAGCAGTTAGAGACTTGCCCAAAATAAAAAGGCCCCAAAACATCATTTGCGGTCCTTGTCAACGTGGTATACTTCTTCCAAACCCTTGGATCTTATTCATACTGATTTGTGTGGTCCCACTAGAACTCAGAGCATTCAGGGAGATAGCTATTTCATGTTGTTTATAGATGATTACTCAAGAATGACTTGGGTTACTTTTCTCAAGGAAAAATCTGAAGCTTTTGAAAAATTTAAAGTTTTTAAAGAAATGATTGAAAATGAGACTGACAAGAGAATCAAATGCTTAAGATCAGATAGAGGAGGAGAGTTCACTTCAAATGAATTTGTGGAATACTGTGAACAACACGAAATCAAAAGAGAATATTCAACAGCAAGAACTCCTCAACAAAATGGAGTAGTTGAAAGAAAAAACAGAACTGTTGAAAATATGGCTAGAGCAATGTTAGATGAGTCAAAACTTTCAGATGGTTTTTGGAGAGAAGCGATAAATACAGACAGTCCACATCATTACCAGGGCTCAACTCAGAGTCAATCATCATAAAACTCCCTATGAGTTGTGGAAAGGAAGACCAGCTACAGTTAAACACTTCAAAGTGTTCGGGAGTAAGTGCTTCATCGGAAGGGAAGATCAAAATCCGGGTAAGTTTGATCCTAGGTGTGATGAGGGAATTTTTCTTGGATATTCCAGCAAAAGTAAGGCCTACAGATGCTTCAACAAAAGAACTCATATAGCTGTAGAGAGCATAAATATAACAATAGATGAAAAAATAGGGATAAGAGAACCAGTCAAGGAACTCAGTGATGGAATCTATCAAGAAGAATTCAAAGAAGTGTCAGATGAAGAAGAGGAAAGACAACAGCTGCTTCCCAAAACTCCTTCATGGTATGTTCAGAAACATCATCCCAAAGACTTGATCATTGGTGATCCAAATAGCAGGCAAACAAGAAGAAGAGTCATTTCTTCACATGAATCTACGAATGTGTCATTGTTATCTCAGATTGAGCCAAAAAAATTTAGTGAAGCATGTACAGATGATTTTTGGGTAAAAGCAATGGATGAAGAGCTAAATCAAATAGAGAAAAGTGAAACCTGGGATTTGGTTCCAAGACCTAAGAACAAGAATGTCATTGGCACAAAATGGGTTTTCAGAAATAAACTTAATGAGGATGGAAAGATTGTCAGGGAACAAAGCCGAGGTTAGTCTGTAAAGGGTATGCTCAAGTCGAAGGTGTTGATTTCGAAGAGACGTTTGCGCCTGTTGCTCGTCTTGAAGCGATCAGAATGTTTTTGGCCTTGTCTAGTTTCAAATCTTTCAAAGTGTTTCAAATGGATGTAAAGTCTGCTTTTCTAAATGGGGTGTTGGATGAAGAAGTCTACATAGAACAGCCAGAAGGTGTGTCTCTCTCAGAACAGCCAGACTATGTGTGTAAACTGAAAAAGGCACTGTACGGGTTAAAGCAAGCACCCAGGGCTTGGTACTCAAGACTTGACAGGTATCTTAATGAACAAGGATTCAGGAAAGGCGTGGCAGATAGCAACTTGTACATTAAGAATAAAGGTGATGATATGATTATCATAGTTGTCTATGTTGATGACATTATTTTTGGGGGAAATAATACTCAGATGTGCAAAGTTTTTGCTAACACCATGCAAAAGGAATTCGAGATGTCTATGATTGGAGAGCTGTCATTCTTTTTAGGACTGCAGATTGCGCAATCAAAAAATGGTATATTTCTCTCTCAGGAAAAGTATATCAAAGAGATGTTAAAAAAATTTGGGATGATGGACAGCAAACCTGTATGCACTCCAATGATTACAGGGTGCAATCTGAGTAAGGATGATGAATCTCCAGCAGCAGATCAAAAATTGTACAGATCTATGATTGGCAGTTTACTATACAGTACAACTACCAGACCGGATATCATGCAGGTTGTTGGATTAGTAGCAATATTTCAGGCAGCTCCAAAAGAATCTCATGTTGTAGCAGTCAAGAGGATATTCAGATATTTGAAGGGCACTGTGGATTTTGGGCTTTGGTATCCCAAAGGCGATGATTTCACCCTCACAGCCTATACAGATGCAGATTGGGCAGGCAGTATTGATGATAGAAAAAGCACTAGTGGTGGAGCATTCTTTACGGGAAAGAGTCTGGTTTCTTGGGTGAGTAAGAAACAGCCTTCAGTTTCCTTATCTACAGCAGAAGCTGAATACATAGCAGTAGTGGCTGGGTGCACTCAGGTTTTATGGATGAAAACAACCTTGGAGGATTTCAAAGTCAAGCATGAACAACCTATCCCTATTCTTTGTGATAATTCAAGTGCCATAAGTATTTCTAAAAATTCGGTAATGCACTCAAGGACGAAGCACATTTCTATCAAATATCATTTTCTAAGGGAGAAAGTGCAAGAGAAGCAGGGTCAAGCTAGAGTATGTACCCACTAAAGAGCAGATTGCGAGATATCTTCACCAAACCCCTTCCAAGAGATACGTTTGAGTATCTAAGGGAGAAATTGGGAGTTGAACTCTCACCTCAAAATTAATCACCTCATCGGGGAGGTGGGGGAGGGACAAAGCCAAGAGGCTCTTTCTTAGTCCCGAGCCCCAAAGGTGACCCTTTGCCATTGATGACAAAGGGGGAGAGATATGAGTAAGGGGGAGTGCTTCAAGTGAAGAGAAGAGCATCAAGTCAGGGGGAGCAAAAACTTCAATTGCAGAATTCTCAGTTGATGGATCAGTTGGTTCAGTTTTGGCTCTTGAAGATATGTTTTAAGTTAAAAGTTGCCATCAATGACAAAGGGGGAGATTGTTGGCAATTTTGGGTACCTTGAGTACATTGCCTTTGCTCAAGTATAGTTGTTGTCATTGATGTCAAAGGAGCTCTTGGTAGTTGTTGTCTTTGATGTCAAGGAGTTCTTGAAGCAATTTGATTTGTTGTCTAAGTATGTGTTTTGATGAAGGTTTCAGCTGGTCAGTAAGTCTCCAAGAAAATCAGAGTAGCCCAGTTGCAAAAGATCAAGAAAAAGATAAGTTAGAAAAAGTTTGCAGGCGGTTGGAAAAACTGTCGCGATTTCGCGACATGTTTTAGGAGAGAGAAAGTTTTGGCAAAACTGTCGCGATTTCGCGACATGTTGGAAGGCAGAGGCAAAGCTGGCAAAACTGTCGTGATTTCGCGACATGTTTTAGGAGAGAGAAAGTTCGGGCAAATCTATCACGATTTCGTGACATGCTGGAAGGTAGAGGCAAAGCAGGCAAAAGTGTCATGATTTCACGACAAGTTTCAATGAAGTTGTACGGATGCAGAAAGTGTCACGATTTCATGACAAGTTGAGTTGGCAGTGTTGAGTTGCAGAAAGTGTCACGATTTCATGACAGGTTTCAAAGAAGTTGTACGGATGCAGAAAGTGTCACGATTTCATGACAGGTTGAGTTGGCAGCTTGCAGATGGCGAAAGCGTCACGATTTCATGACATGTTCTAGTTTCACGAGCAGTTGGCAGAAAAGAGCTTAAGGTAGTGAAAGCGTCACGATTTCGTGACATGTTCCATTTTTGCTAGTGCAAACCAAGAAAAGGTTGAAGAAGCAAGAAGTGTCACGATTTCATGACAGAGTTGCTAATGACGTCAGCAAAAGCAGATGTGTCACGATTTCATGACAAGAGCAGAGAGTAAGGCCCTGCAGACTAAAGCGTCATGATTTCGTGACAAGAATCATGATGACGTCAGCAAAGTCAGAAGGCGTAGCGATTTCGTGACAACAAACCAAAGAAGGCGCACAACAGGCAGTAGTGTCACGATTTCGTGACAACAAGTAATACAAGGTGTACGACAGACAAAGGCGTAGCGATATCGTGACATGTTTGAGTTTCGTGCTAGGAAAGCTACAGAACAGCAGAGGCGGTTGAAGCCGACAGAGTTAACCTTTGTCGACGAAGTGTAAGGTTGTGCAGCCGACGATTGTTTTAAGGATATACAGCCGACTAAGATCAAGAATTTAATCATGAATTATTGCTATAAAAGGAGGACTATTTTCGAGTTTCATGTATCGAATGTGTGTGTCGAGTTTGCGCAAGCGAAGTCTGCTGTGCGCAAAGAGCAGTCGTATCGAATCGATCGAAGGGTGTGTTCGAAGTGCGACTTTCATAGAAGCAGAGTGTAGGAAGAAGTTCGATCGAGGAGAAGCAGACTGTACGAAGAAGGTGTTGTTGTGGCTGCACATAGGCGCATAAGTTGCTGTGCGATCGAGTGCTGCAGTATTTACATAGACTGTGTAAAGAAAGCAGATTGTGCGAAGACTGCGCTGCGGTGTATGTGCAACAGAGCAGAAGCTAAGTTGAGAAGATAGTGTTGCTGTAATTTGAGAAGACTGTGCTGCCGTAGTTGCGCAGACAGTGAAAAGTTGTTTTCAACCAAGTACAAAAAAGAACAGAGGAAGAGGACAATTGTGCCAGATCGAAGGACTGTGTTTGGTGCGAGATAAGAGGACCAGCTTTGCAGTGACAGAGTTGAGGACAGAGATCTCCAGCCAGAGCAGGGAAGACAGGTGTTTTCTGTGGAGAGAGTTCCACTTGCTAAGGGCAAAGGAGATAGAGGTCTTCTAGAGGATCACCAGCAAAGCAGAATTAGGGGAAGGTATCTCCTTTGAGCCGAGGCTCATAAACATTGTAATCGGGAAGGATTCCCAGAGGACTTTGATATAACTTTTAGAGGAAAGTTTTATCCGTGGAGTAGCCCACCTTGGGTGAACCACGTTAAAATGGGTTTTTTATGTGTGGTGCTTTCTGTCTTGTTTAATTTTATGTTGATGCCACTGCTATCTGAAATTAAAATTATTAAATGGTTAAGTCTTATACTGTTCACCCCCCCTCTCAGTATAAGTTCATGTTCTTCATGCAGCTGTCACCTACAGTTTACACTGCAACTCATAGACCAGAACTATAGTTTACAGTAGAAGCAGTAGATAGCAGAAAAACCACTTGGCAGCAGATCAAGAGGTGAGGTAGGTTCTATTTTCATTATCTGTTCTACATTTTCTCTTCTGTATTTTTACAATAAGTGGTAAATCGATGGCAAATTAGGTACATTAAAGGAAAAGGATAAATGAATAAATCCTAATTTGTTTTCACATTATTTCCATTAGAAAGGTGCTACTAGGAAAAGTGGACCTCTGATTGCAGTCTGCCCTAGAATACAGTGACCTTGATAAAATTGTGTGGTCGTTTGCATACGTGAGGCCCAATTAGAGGCCATGTCATCGTAATTGCAGTATCATAACATCATGTAGGGCATAACATGCATACCTTTGTGAATTTTAAATGTTCCTTCTTATGCATATCATGTAGGAATGATCATATGAATGCTCTTTTATGCATTTGTCTTTGTACAAAGTAAAACAAACCACACACACCATTTTCATTTTAAACATCAGTGATGTTGGGCTCTCACATCCAACCCATTTGATTGAGACCAATAGTGGATGTCATTACCACTTGGTTGGATCATTTGAAATTGTATTATCGAGACCTGCTCATTGCCAAGACCGACCCAAGAACTGTTCTATCCATGCAAAATAGCATGCACTCATCTTCGGAAGGGTGTATCACTTCACACGGTGTGCTAGGTGAGGGTTGGTAGTACCTATGCTACTTCGTTGAGTATGGACTTCATTACCATATTCGTCTTGTGCGAGTATATAGGTGAAAGCCAATTAAACTGAGAATAAAATCCAAAATTTTTACAAAAAATGCGAGAGTTTCTCATACTGATTCAACACATTTTGAAACAACATCAAACAGTTTAGGGCACATTTTAAAATTTAAAAGTAATATAAGCATCATTGTATACCTTATTTGATAATAAAAGATACATATAGACGTTAGGTACACTATGGTGGATACACGGGGTGGTCGACAAGGGTGCAGGCCCGAGGCCGATGACCAAGCCCCAATCGATTCACAATTACACGTGTCTAGTCCTCAACCACATGAGCAAACCGAACGATGTTCGATGAGCATTAGAGGAGACAACTCGACACAAGGGGATACCATTAAGCGTACCCCTAATAGACTAGCATTAGTACATACTGCTAGACATAGATTAGAACATGGGGTTTCCCAAGCTGAGGGTGCTCCACTCGAAAGCCATTATAGATACCGTAGTGCACACGCATCCATGGGATAGGCCAAAGAGTATGTCATGTAGGGGACAAAATTTGTACCCATCCACACTAAGTCTATAGGGTGTACTATACCCCCATCTTCTGAGTATAGAATAAATAGAGGTCCACCCACTCAGGGGCAAGTAGACGGGCTCCCTACTGAGTGCAAGTCTACCCATACTCTCATGCGTACTATAGCATGCAAGATCACCATCGATATGTCAAATGTGGGAGCTAATGGAACACCACCCCATGAGAGGTGGAGGTCTAGACAGCTAGACAGTCTAGGTAGTGTGCTAGAGTAGTTAGGCTGTAAGCCTTCGGCTCCACCCACTCGTGCTCCATGTGAGCATAGCGGGAGCACCATTAGAACTACTAGAGAGCATGGAGAGGCTTCTAAGAACCCTCATGTCTCGTGTCCACCATCCATGCATGGTGGCATGCAATATAGGACATAGCATGATGTTGATTCCATATTCATAGACAGAGGCAAAAGCATAGCACATTAGTCCAATGGGTACAGAACCCACAAGGTCGCTCGTACAGAGCAAGCATATCAAAGGCCTCCAATGGTTGACTAGGTCAAAAGATCATATCGACTAGCCTCTGAGAAAAAATGCCAACTCCTCCAAGATCAATTGAAGTATGCTCACCTAGAGAGGTAGTGTATCGAAGATGAAGATATTTAGACGTAGAGGCTTACTAGACAAAGGTTGTATGAGCAGCGCTTGCACAAGGAGTGCATCCTCATCCATAAGGAGTGTGTAGAGTAGGAAGATAGGTTGGCTAGGGCCAACCTATACTCTCAATATGAGCATAGAAAGTAGGTGCACAGGAAGGCTTTTTTGCAATCCAACATACATCATGAGTGCGTAAGCGTTCACACTCATATCACTGCCCATCATAGAAAGCGATCACCCTCGGTCGACAATCAGAGGCAGTAGCATTATGAGGAACAAGATGGGAACAGATGCAACCAAGAATATCCTAAGAGTTCCTGAGTTGAGGATGAGGAAGAGAAATGCCCTCCACCTTGATAGAAGAGGAATATACCTCCCAAACCACCTCTGCACCAACTTAGGGAGGAGGACTTTCTATCTTCTGAGGCTTACAAAGCTTTGGCTAAGAAGGTCAAGGCAATTGAGAGACAAGGTGTGGCTATCCAAAAGGCAACACTAAGGAAAATTCACAATGAACCTTTAGATCCCTCAGTACCTACACCCCCATACCCAGAGCATTTTGATATGCCCAGGTTGGAAAAATTCAAGGGTGATGAAGAGGCGCAAGAACATGTCACGAGCTTTCTAGATGCTTGCTTCCATATAGGGAACAACAATGCACTGTTGTTGCATATGTTTGTCATGACACTCTCTGGGTCAGCCCAAGAGTGGTTTACTTAGCTAAAGAAATACAACATAACAAATTTTGAGCAATTAGCTGATGCCTTTCTTGAATGCTATTCCTTCGGCATCAATAAATAGGCCAACCTTTCTGATTTGGCTGTGCTAGCTCAGCGTGACGATGAGCCAATAGAACAGTATGGGAAAATGTGGAGGAGATTAATGGCAAAGTTGCCATTACTGATTCCTACCACAAAATTAACCCAAATGTTTACAAAGAGTTTTGCCAAGCACATCTCTCTACTATTGCAGCTGCAGCAGTATGCTACATTCGAAGAAGCTTGGGTGCAAGCCAAGGTAATTGAGGATATCAAGTTGTAGGAAGGCAAATTGAAGCTAAAAACCAGGAAAGAGGGATATAATAAGAGTACCTCAAAGCAACAGGGCAAGCAAACCCATGTGAATCAGGTGGTACTGAATATCAGAAATGAGGATAAGGGGCAAAAGAAACAGAAATATCAAGCCCATCCTCCTTCTATGCAATATGACCAACGCAAAAATAACTACAAGGGAAATAATAAAGAGCAACACTCACCTCACATATTTATGCTATTGACATAATCAATGACATCGATATTTTTTTAGCTCTGTGATGCCAAGGCAATAAGATTACCCAAAGTCAATATGGTTGATCCAAATCAGCCCAATCCCAAAGACTATCAGGAAGAGTTGTTTTGCATATTTCATAGAGTGAAAGGCCATGCCATCAAGGTGTGTTGGTCCTTAAAAACATTAATGCAAAATATGATAGAAAAGGGAGATCTTGTAGTACCAAGAAATCCCCAGACGCCAAACAACCAAAACATGGGATTTTTAAAAATCCATTACCAAACCATGAGGCACCCCGTAACCATGCTGGCCACATCAATCAAGTGCGAGTTGAACTACCTATCCAGGGGTTCATAGGCATGGTAAATGTTGTTACCATGCATGGGAGGTATGAACGACTGAATCAACCTCATGCTCCCATTCAAATACAAGCCATGCCCCAGTAGCGACAGGTATAAAATATTCCAAGCCCGCCAACAAGACCGGTGGTGACCATTAGGAGCAGGCTAGTTCAAAACCTGCAGATGAATCCTGCGAAGTTGTCGATATATGAGCTTATATAGTAGTACCCTAGGCATAGGGATGTAAAACGACGAACCAGTTTATTATTGTATTGCACAACTTAAATAATGTTTACATTTCCGAGAATAGACACCGGCAGAACTGAACCTGTTACAGCAGTTGTAACAGAGCAACAGTCTGTCTAATAAAGACAAATACAAGTACGCTAACATCCCCCTTTATTACATTATTTGGGTAATGTAATAACTAATAGCTATACTAGACTACTAACATCCCCTTACATCATTTTGCAATACAAAGTGAGCTGCGAAACAATTCAAATTTGACACGTCCAAGTGCCTTAGTGAAAATTTCTGCAACTTGAGCATCCGTGGGAATGTGTCGAAGCTGAATTCGGTGCTTTGGAACTTCCTCTCGAATGAAATGACATTGTGTGTCAATGTGCATTGTTTTTTCATGATGGACTGGATTCTTGACGAGGTTCGTAACACCCCGATTGTCGCAAAACAAGTGTATTGGAGATTTTGATGGATGGCCCATACTTGTCAGAATGCGATGTAACCATATCACTTCACACACAGCTTCACGTGCGGCGTGATATTCTGCCTTTGTTGAAGAAATAGCAACCACCTGTTGCTTCTTGTTGTGCCAAGAGACAGGACCGGATCCCGGATGAAAAATGTATCCGAAGTTGACTTGCGATCATCAAATGATCCGGCATAGTCGGAGTCCGTGTATCCTTGCAAGAAGAATTTGTTGTTCCTCTTGTATTCTAGGCCATATTCTATAGTACCACGGACATAGTGAAGAACACGTTTTGCTGCTTTCCAATGAGTAGTCTTAGGCTCCTGCATGAACCTCGAAAGATAATTGACAGCAAATACGAGATCCGGCCTAGTATTGGTCAGATATATGAGACTCCCAATCAACTGTCGATAGAGAGTACCATCTACCTGAGGTGAGTCATCATATCGCGATAACTGAAGTCCATTATCCATAGGAGTTGCCATTGGCTTGCAGTCAGTCATGCGATATTTATCCAAAAATGTCTTGGCATACTTTTTCTGAGACACTTTGATGGTGTGCTCCTTCTGGCTGAATTCCGCACCAAGACAAGAATGGAGAAGTCCGAGATCCGTCATCTCAAAATATTTGCACAAGTTTCTTTTGACAAGAGAGATCATATCTTCCGAACTCCCCGTAATGAGCAGATCATCCACATAGAGTACAAGCAACACTATCTCAGAACCCTATTTCTTGAAATAGAGGTTTGCATCTGATGGACATCTCTTAAATCCATGCTGCATTAGGTGATTGTCTATTTTTATATACCAAGCTCGAGGAGCTTGTTTCAGACCATACAAGGATTTGACCAATTTGTAAACTTTCTGCTGTTGGCCTTCCACTTCAAATCCTTCAAGCTGAGTCATATAGACTTCTTCTTGGAGATCACCATTAAGAAAGGCACTTTTGACATCCATCTGGTGAAATTTCCACCCATATTGTGCTGCCATAGCACACATAACCCGAATTGTGGTCATCCGAGCAGTAGGGTGCAAAAGTTTCTTCATAGTCGATGCCTTCCTTTTGAGCATAGCCCTTTGCAACAAGACGGGCCTTATGCTTATCAATTGTTCCATCTGCCTTGTACTTGACTTTGTATACCCATTTGCAGCCAATAGGTTTCTTTCCATGCGGCAGATCAACAAGCTTCCAAGTTTTATTTTTCATCAGAGACTCATACTCTGTATCCATAGCGGCCTTCCACTGAGGCTCACTAAGAGCATCTTGCACTGATGTAGGTTCAAGACTATCTATGGTAGACATGAATGCCCTGTCATCATCAATATCCATATCCTCAAATTCTCTACTTGGAGTCACAGAAAGTTCCTCAAAAGATTGACAAAGATCATCAACCTCACCAGTTTCTCTGGCTTCTCTTTCCTTTTGAGCCATACTGCGTGTACGAGGTCTATCCAAATTCAAATTGGGAGGAGTGGATAAATTTGCATCTCTGGTTGTATTTGTACACCATTTAGGATTCTCCTTCGGTGGTGGTGAAGAAGATGTAGAAGGACCTCCCTGTCTCGTGTTGACGAAGGAATCTCCTCTTCCTTAGTTTCCACAATATCCCGGTGTACCGTAGATGTGCTCTGTGATGTGAAAGCTTCATCAAAGACAACATCTCTCGCTGATATGAATTTTCTTGGTCAAAGGATCTATCAACCGATATCCTTTAGAGTGCTCATAATATCCAAGAAAAATACATCTCAGCGTTTTCTCATCTAGCTTCTTCCTTTTTTCTTTCGGTATGTGCATGAAAGCTTGACATCCAAAAATACGTAGATGAGATATGGAGGGTTTTCGACCACTCCATTATTCCTGTGGAGTCATTCCTTTTAGGGCCTTTGTGGGTGCCCTATTCAAAATATACACTGCAGTGGTGACAACTTCTGCCCAAGAGTAGCTCCTGTGAGCATACAACGAACCATTTCCATGATAGAACGGTTCCTTCTCTCAGCAACTCCATTCTGCTGAGGAGTATAGGCAGTTGTTAACTGTCTCTTGATCCCATGCTTATCTAGGAATGCAAAAAATTCATTAGAGGTAAACTCTCCCCCTCGATCTAAGTGGAGGGTTTTGATAGAAGCCCCTGACTCCTTCTCAACGGATTTCTTGAACTGCTGGAAGAATGCAAAAGCTTCGGATTTTAGTTTGAGAAAGAAAACCCACATCTTTCGTGAGTAGTCATCTACGAATAACTGAAAGTACCTCTTCCCTCCAACACTGTTGGGTGTGAAAGGACCGCATAGATCGGTTTGAATTAGCTCCAGAGGTTTTCTTGCTCTTGTAGAGCTCTTCTCAAATGGTACTCTATGCTGCTTTCCTGCCAAGCAATCAGAGCACACTGGCAATGTGGCAAAAAGGGAAGGAAGACCCTTTACCATCTCATACTTGCTGAGCTCAAGTAAGTAGCCGGAACTAAGATGCCCATATCTCTTGTGCCATAGGGAAGTTGCCTCCTTGGTAGAGACAATCATGGCAACATATGGAGTAGAGATAGCATCTAGTGCAAATAAGCCATGCTTATATGAAGTCATTGGAATCTGCTTCCCTTCCTGGTAATTGTACAACACTTCTTTCCATTCTCAACACGAAAGTTGACAACCATATTTCTGTCCAGGATTTGTGTCACTGACAACAAATTGTTGGCCAATCCCGGAACATAGAGGACCTTGTCAATCTGACACTTGCCATCAGGAAGAGTGACTGAAACTGTACCCTCTCCCTGAACCCTGTAGGTTTTATCATCAGCAATTATGACAGGTTTGCCCTCTTTGGCCACAAATGATTCAAACCATGATCTGTCGCCAGTCATATGTTTACTAGCTCCAGAATAGACATACCAAATAGGATCCCTCTCGTGTGGAATTCGTGGTAGTCATGAGCACCTTGTGTGCCCATTCGTAATCTGAGTCGATTCTTCAATAACAACATTCACCTGGGGTTGCTTGTTCTTATTTTGTGGTTTTTTTTGGCCTTTCTTCTTGTTCTTATGCCAACACTCGTTGGTGTCATGGTTGTCTTTCTCACGGATCTTGCACCACCTCTTCTTCTCTTGAGGTTGTTTGCCTTTTCCTTTCGTATCCCGTTGAGAATTTCCTCCTTTCCGAAAGTTGCCTCCTTTTTGCCCATTACCTTTCTTCCTTGAACCCTGCCTGTTGGTGTATAGGGCTGTATTGGAAGAATCATCCTTGTGAAGTTGGTGTGCCTCCTGTTGTTGAAGCAGATTGACCAACTCGATGTAGGTAATTTGTCGTTGAGACACCTGGATGGAGGTTATCAACATATCAAATGAAGAAGGTAAAGCTCTCATCACAAGTGAAATGAGAAGCTTTTCATCCACAGTATCTCCGAGAGAACTCAATTTCTCTTTCAACTCAGACACTCGGCACAGAAAGAGTTCAACTGTTTCACCCTGCCTCAAGAATGGTGGATTCATTCTTCCCCTCATAGATGGTTCTAAGGGCATCCCATGCCTCTTTACCACTTGCTTTGTCAGCTATATGAGGTTGCACTTCATCCGAAACAACAAACAAAATGAGCACCTTTGCTCTACCGTCTTTCTTGTCAAAAGCAATCCGATCTCGTCGAAGGACCTGTGGATCCTACTGTTGGTGAAGGCCTGGTTGCTACTCTAGTAACAATATCCCACAAATATTCCATTTGGAGAATTGCCTTCATCTTATGTTTCCATGGTGTATAATTTGGACCTTTCAATAACTGATGTGGATCAGTCATCAACTTTGCAACAGCGGCCATAGTGAAGGTTCCTTATATCACCAAATTGGTCCCCCTTTCGATATACCTTTTGCTAGGCCAATATACCGTACAAAATACCCGCCCTTACGTGAGGGAAACTATAGGTATTTAGAAAGATCAACAAAAAATCACCCGCCCTTACGTGAGGGAAACTATAGGTGAATTTTAGAGATCATACGATACGTGGAACATAAGCGGTACTGAAAGGGAATCGCCTTGTTGATGGCACCTACCATAGAAGATTCTTCTCATGCGTGGGGCGTAACTTCCCCTAAACACTATGAAGAATACTTCGTCAGGATTTACGCCTAAACACAAGTGCGATAAAGGGTAGTGGATGGAGTAAAAAATGCAAAAATGGCGTACTTATTCCTCCCCGACGATTTATAGAGAACAAGCTCAGACGTCGTTATAGCAGCTATATTAGGCGGCGGATACAGTAGCCAAATCACGACAGCTTTACCTGTAAGTGCTGGCCAGAGGTATCGCAAATACCGAACGCTGCAGTGCAATAAAATTGCACAGATGGGTTTTATATTCCGGGGACTTAGGGAGTGTTTGATTTTAAGTTTTTAATGTTATAGTGCAAAAATGAAATATGCAACATACAACATAAAAAAAACTGCCCACAAGAATAACCCACAAGGTGTCGGTCACAGCCGAAAATGCACCTTTTACAATGCCAAATTGCTATTTTTTCAAAAAATTACTCTCTATCCCCCTTTGATTTTTGAAAAATATCCCCCTTAAAAGGTGTTCTTTAACAAAGCATTTTAATAATTATTATAAATTTAAAATTAAAATAAATAATTTTAATTTGTATAGTTTTAAAACTTATAAAAAATAAATTAAAATTGCAAAAAAAAATTTATACCTTGAAGGGAGTCGACGGGATTTGAACCCCCGACCTGCAGGCTCCCTGAGCCTTACCGCAAGATTTGAACCCCCGACTTGCAGGCTCCCTGAGCCTTACCGCACAGCTCACTGCCAAGTGAGCTTGCGGGCTGATCCGAAAAGATCAGTGGGCCTCCTCCGTTTTCAACCTCGGCCTGCCCGTCCTCCGCTGCTTCCACCTTCCAGCCTCCTCTGCAACTCGCAGCCGCGGCTCCCGTTCTCGTTTTTTTTTTTATTACTCGGCTCACCGCTCTCTTTATTCTTTCTTTTCCAAAAAAAAATTCTTTTCGGTCCGGAGAAGAAAAAAAAAATGCAAAACGCGGCGCTGCGAAAAATGTCGCGCGGGGGGGGGGGGTTATACCAGTGGGAGGGAGGGGGAGCGGCGGGAATTTTAAAATTTAAATTCCCGTCGGGGAATTTGGGGGGGAGGCCTCGGGGAGCACGACGTGCTATTTGCACATCACACGAGGGGAAGAGGGGGGGGGCAGTCCCTCTGCTGCACAGTCGGCTGACTGTGCACGGACTGCGGTCCCTCCTCGGGCGCCGAGGAATTTAATTCCCAGCGCGTCAGCGATCGTGACACGGGGAGGAGCTCCAGGGAATTCCCCGCACGTCGGACTCCCTCCGACTTTTTCGTGCGACACCTCACGCCCTGCGCGAGCTCTATCGCGTTGCGCTTCCGCGACACCTCGTGCCCTGCGCGAGCTCTGTCGCGTTGCGCTTCCGCGACACCTCGCGCCCTGCGCGAGCTCTGTCGCGTTGCACCCTGCGCGACCGTCTCCTCGAGCATCGTGCGACAGTCCTGCACGCTCTGTAGTGTGGCGCGGTAGTCTGCTATTGCTATCACGGCACCGCTTGTGCATGAACGGGTCTGCGCGGAGGGTCGACCTGCAGTGTCGCGGCTGGCAGCCCGGGGGTGGGGACAGTGACGATGCTGCAAAAATTTATTTATTTATTTATTTATTTTTTTGCTGTAAAACAAATACAAGTACGCTAACAAGGGATACTCTTATGGATATTCTAAGGTTCATTGAGGTACAGTCGAGGACGCACATGCATTCATGAACTTCATGGGGTATGTACAATAGTGCTAGGAACCAATGATCCAATTATACGATGACAAAGTGAAAATGGTTTCTGCAAGCATGGATGACCCGCAACTACATACCATTGCATGTGTTAACCATGTGCCATTCAAAAGGGTCTTGATTGACACTGGTTCATAAATCAATATAATCATGACTAAGGCGATGCACCATTTGAAATTTCCTAAATCACTCGTCGTACCAACTACCTTTACATTGAGAGTGTTTAACAACACACTATGCTCTATGGTTGGCACGATTGTCCTACCTATTCAAGTGGGACTAAATACCATTCCCATAATGTGTCACGTGATAGAGGGTGCCTTACAGTATAACATCCTATCAGGGAGGCCTTGGATTCATGAAATACATTGTGTTCCCTTGATATTGCATTAGTGTGTCAAGTATATACATGAGGGACAAGTTCACATGGTTTCATCAGATGAAGAACCATTCAAGTTCATGAACGTAGTAGATTTTCCAAGGGATTTCATGATCCCATCAATGCACTTGGACATACGACCCACATCACCGATGAGGCTTATAAGAGGTAAATAGGCAGTGCATGTTCAACCATCAGTATCTGTATCAAACAGATATGAACATACCACTGCAACTTCTCTGAGACTGAGTGCATCAGCAATGCATCAGAACAACAAGAAATTAAAGGCAAAATTGGGCAGGAAAGAAGCAAAGAACGTGCCCGAACCAGTCGCAATTGAGGCTACCACTACCATGGAGGTGGAGGAAGCCCAGGATCAAGTCGAGGAGGAAACTCAGCCTGCTTTGCCTGCATCGTCAGCAGGGTCATCCACACCACAGGTGACTGTTCACTTAGCGAGCACAGGTCTGGTTGAATATCTTGTGCAAAATATGACCTTCGATCCTATTTTAGATACTACATGAGACATGGGCCAAATGATAGCCCATCGATAACCAATTGGATTCATAGTACCATTGGGCAAGCCACCCAACCAAACAAATTTCATTTATGCCAGGTTGGATCAAGTTCCAATGTGGGCACCCATGGAGGTAGATGATGACAAACAGTTCATGGTGAACATTCGGTACTTGTCTAACCCTGAGTATGCCATGCATATTTTTTAGCTCTATCATTGTCATGGATATGGCCTTGGTATTTTTGAACAAGGATGAAGAACCCCTCTTGAACCATGTTATCAATTGGCAACTGATAGGTTTGGATTGGGATTGCAGATTCAGGGATATGATGATTTACTCGCTGCATCATTGGATTATTTGTACCTGGATCTGGGGGACGATGAGGATTTTAATTTGTATCATCCTAACATGTCTAGCCTTCGGGGCAACAACCCAATGGTGTCAGTAATCACCATTGAGAGACCGGATATTGAACATGAAGAGTTCTCGGAGAAGAACCCCAGAGGCAGCCTGGGTCATCAAAATTGTATCACAATCGATGATACCGATATGTAGGGGCACAACCCCATAATTCTAGGTGATATCAATTTAGGATATATTTGTAGTAAATATAAAGAGGAGTCCACCTCCAAAATGAGTAGACCGAGTTATGATGTAGATGGCGAGTCCTCAAATGATGATCAATTCGAAGAGGAAATTGACCGAGCCTTCGTGGTTTTGGTATTTCTACACCATTTGTTGCCTAGAGAGCAATTAGATGAGATACAAGAGCATTTCATGGTTGATAGTGATTATGAATATGAGATAGAGCAGGCCTACTTAAGGCCTCATCCAACTAATCTCCCAATATTTGTGGACACGATAGAGTGGCTTGCTCATAGTAGCAATCATAGCGATGAGGTTGAGATGACCGATTCGAGGCTAGTATATCCGCTACATCTATTTCTTGCGAAGTCAAAGTATGTTATAGAAGAGGTACCTCTTAACATAGATCACTCTAAAGAGGAAGTAGAGCCATTTTTTGCATCGATGTCATATATACGATCATTTTATCTGGTCTATATGGATAGTGATGATAGCAAACACATAATCAGCTACATGGGGCCACATCTGTCAGATCACCCCTTGCATATGGGGGGAAGTAAAATATTATATATTTACAATGATAATGAGGATTCGTTGGATATGGCCTATTTTGGGCCTCATCACCTGCATAATAAAAATCCACCTCGGGGTCCGCCACCTGTTACAGCTACGGGTTTGCATCGAGAGATTAATCTCTAGCACTGCTCAGGGAAAGAATAAATCTAGAAGAGGAATATCAAAGGCTCTTTTCCCATCCACCTACTTATTCCGAGCTTCTTGAGCCAAGAGATCCCATTTTGCAGTTAGTGCACAGAGAGGATCTAGTTGTTTCAGCATCCCACAGGGAGGACCCTTTCATCCCCATGCCATCTAAGCCAGATCTTGGACATGAAAGCTACATAGATGATGTAGATTTCAGTCTGTGTGGTCCTGGAGATCAATTCCATTCTATCAACATGGTCTCCATTGATTTGACCACTCCACTTTGCAATCTAGTAGATATATCCAAGCCATTGCATCTAAACATGGATACTATCGATTGGGATCGTGCTGATTTGCCAATAGAGCCTAAATATTTCTTCCTGAACGAAGAGATGCTACAACCATTTCATTTTGGACCAGACTACGCTTATGATGTCTATCACGCTAAAAATACTTCCAACGAAGAACATATAAATACAGCTGATGACATCCATTTTATCCCTATGCATCATCATCTTGAGGAGGGATCCCATATTTCAATAGAGGAAACCTTCGAAGTGGATATCGGTAATGACCCCACCAATCCAAAGAAGGTTAAATTTGGAATGATTCTCACTCTAGATGAGCATGCTAGCATCATCCCTCTGCTGAAAGAGAGACCTAACCTTTTTTCTTGGACATACAAAGATATGTCCGGTCTAGACCCGAAGTTGGTTACTCATAACCTTTCACTAGACCCGTCCAAGAAGCCTATCAAGAAGAAGCTTAGAAAGATACATCCAATAGTAGCCTTAATGGTGAAAGACGAATTACAAAAATTGTTGGATGTAGAATTTGTCATTTCCATCGACTATCCATAATGGGTATCTAATATGGTTCCTGTAGGAAAACTAGATGGAAGGATTCATATTTGTACAAATTTTAGAGATCTCAACAAGGCAACACCCAAAGATTCATTTTTGTTTCCCAATATCGATGCTCTAGTAGACTCTACTATCGGTCACACAATGCTCTCCTTAATGGATGGTTTTTCTGGTTACAATCAAATTTGGATTAAGCTCGAAGACCACCACAAAACCGCATTTATAATGCCATGGGGAACATTTTGCTACAAAGTTATGCTATTTGGTCTCAAAAATGTTGGTGCTACATACCAGTGGGCCATGACATACATTTTTCATGACTATATGCACAAAATTTTGGAATATTATATCGATGATTTGCTAGCCAAGTCATTGCTACGAGAAGAGCACGCGGAGGTCTTGAGAAAAGTCTTCGATAACCTGATAGAGCACAACGTCAGGCTAAATCCTAAGAAGTGCGTATTTGGCATAACTTCTAGAAAATTGTTAGGGTTCATTGTCTCCAAGAGAGGCATCGAAGTAGACCCAAAAAAGGACAAGGCCATTTTGGAAATACATCCTCCCACCAATATTAAGGAATTAAGGAGCCTCCAAGGCAAGGTAGCTTCGATAAAGTGATTTATCACCCAACTATCGGATAAATGTCGACCCATGAATCAACTACTACATAAGGGAGTCCCATTCAACTGGGATGAGGACTGCAAGGTAGCCTTCGCTGAGATAAAGAAATACCTGGCAATGCTACCAGTTTTAGCTCCACCAAGTCTAGAAGAGCATTTTCTGCTATATATATCAGCAATAGACTTTGCGTTAGGGACCATGTTGGCCCAAAAGAACGTATAAGGTAAAGATCAAGCCATATATTACATTAGCCAAACCTTGGTGAGTTACGAACTAGGATATGCATATGTGAAAAAGCTATGTTTAGCAGTAGTGTTCGCTACCAAGAAATTGTGGCACTACATGTTAAGTCACACGACATATGTGATATCAAAACAAAATCCTTTGCAGTATATGATGAGCAAGACATATCATAATACACGTACTGCAAAGTCGATGATGCTATTGATATAATTCAATCTAGAATTTGTAATCTAGAAGTCCATTAAGGGATAGGTCAAAGCAGATCAGTTAGTTGAGGCACCACTATCCAACAGTAGGCCTCTGACAATCAAGCTTTTGGATGATGCATTTTTTGTAGTATCTGAAGCTCCCAAACCCAAATAACTAGAGAAAAATGCTGATATGACTATTTTATTTGATGGTTCGAAGTGCGAGCAAGGAGTTGGCATAGGGATAGTGTTTTTTATGTCACAAGGAGCTCCAATGCCTTTATCGTTCAAACTAGACTTCTCGTGCACCAACAATAATGCTGAATATGGAACCCTACTTTTGGGTCTTCATACATCTGTCGCCATGAATATCAAGAGATTAAAAATCTTTGGCAATTCCCTACTCATAATTAACCAAGTGAAGGGACTATTTCAATGTCAATGTCCAATACAAAAAGTCTATAAAGATATTTTGCCACATATCTAGCTAAACTAGAATGGTACAACATTGAGGCAATCCCTCATTCGTCAAATAGATTCATAGACACCATGGCTTCTTTGGGATACTTAATCCCTCAAAATACATCTGCCAACTTCACTACCAGCCATGTCAAGACGCTCTCGCATCCTGTAGCAAAGCATGCAGCCTTTGATAACAAAGAATCAGTCAACATGATTAGTGTGGAACCAAAAGCTGATTGGTTCTGCAAAGTTGAAGACTTTCTCAAGAAAGCACCCTGGGGGTATTTAACCTCCCAGAGTCCTACGGGGAGTGGCACCACCATTCACCACAAGGTTGTATCCTAGTCTACATTTGCAAAAGTAAATACGTAGGGGGTACAGGTTGTCTTAGCAGTCAAAGCTGAGGCTCATCAAAATTGGATGTCACAAATTCAAGACTTTCTAAGATTTGGTTTTGTCCCAAAGGGACTGTCGCATGCTGCAAGATGCACATTTAAATAGAAAGTGACTAAATTTGTCTTTATGGGAGACATTTTGTATCGCTAAATTTATTATGGAGTTCTCCTTCGTTGTCTTGAGCCCCAAGAGTCATCTTGGATAATTTCAGAAGCTCATGACGGTACATGCGGTGGCCATTTCAACGGCATGGTCATTTTCAAGTGCATCCTTTGAATGGGTTATTATTGTCCCACTATGGAGAAGTATTGCAATGTGTATGTTAGGAAATGTGTCAAATATTAGCATCATGCTAATCTTATGGACTTGCCATCATAGGCCTTATAGCCCATCCAAGCGGCTTGGCCATTTTCTAAGTGGGGGTTTGATATAATTGGCAAGATCTCTCCTCTATCATCAGGACAACATACATTCATAATTACGACTACTGAGTATTTTACAAAGTGGGTGGAATCCATTCCCTTAACAACGACCACAGGATCTCACATAGTAGAGTTATCATAAGTTGTTTTGAGGTACCATCCAAAATAGTTTCGGATAATGGACCTTCTTTTAAGAACAAAATTGTGTGATCTTTAACCTCTAAGTATCGTATCAAACATAGTTTTGCATCTGCATATTATCCACAGGAAAATGGGCAAGCTGAGGCCTCAAACAAGACTATGGTAGCCATCTTGAAAAAGACAATGCAATAACACCACAAGGATTGGCATACACAACTGCCCATTGCATTATGGGCTTATAGAACTAGCATTCAGACTCCCTCTAGGGCAACTCCATTTCCAATAGTATATAGCACTAAGGCCATTATGCCCTTAGAGTTGGAAATTCCAATGTTGCGCGTTGCATTGAAAGAGTTCATCGATGACGACACCGTATGGGAAGCTCACCTAGATCAATTGATGCTACTTGATGAACGTCGTGTGAATGCCCTTCACCATATTTGTGTTTATCAAAAGTGACTCAAACAAGCTTACAATATCAAATTCCACCAGAGAGATTTTGAAGTTGGGGATCTTGTGCTAAAATAAAACCAACAGAACTCAGATTTGTTGCCTGATATGCGAGACAAATTTATGGTTAATTGGTTAGGACCCTATATCATATATGAAAAGATTGGTCTGGGTACCTATTGCTTGATGTCACTAGGGGGTGTTAAGGAGCTTGAACCTCTCAACATCATCCATCTTAAAGCATTCTATGATTAGAGAGTGTAGAAAAAAAAGCTTTAAAGGCATCTGTAAACCCTTTGGTCAGTCAAAAGGCACCAAGGATTTCTAAAAATTTCTTGGTCAACAAAAAGGCTCTAAGGGTTGCTTAAAGCCACTTGGTCATCCCAAAAGGTACCAAGCATTTCTAAAAATTGCTTGGTCAACCCAAAGGCTCCGAGGGTTGCTTAAAGCCACTCGGTCATCCCAAAAAGGCACCAAGGATTTCTAAAATTGCTTGGTAAAACCAAAGGCTCCGAGAGTTCCTATAACTACTCGGTCATTCCAAAAGTCTCCAAGCTCTCATTTGAGTGATTTGGTCATGTCAAAAAAATTTCCAAAGGCATCTGTAAGCCCTTTGGTCAATCAAAAGGCACCAAGGATTACTAAAAATTGCTTGGTCAACCCAAATCTCTGAGGGCTTCTTAAAGCCACTCGATCATCCCAAAAGGGCACCAAGGATTTCTAAAATTGCTTGGTCAACCCAAAGGCTTTGAGAGTTCCTGTAGCTTCTCGGTCATCCTAAAAGGCTCCACGCCCTCTTGTTGAGAGTTTGGTCAACTAAAAGGTTCCAAAGGTGTTTGTAAGACCTTTGGTCAATTCAAAAAGCTCCAAGGATTTCTAAAAATCGCTTGGTCAACCCTAAAAAGATTCAAAGGCATATATACTCGTCGTTTGGTCAAATATGAAAGCTCAAAAATGTATAAAAAATTTAAAATATATAAAATTCAAAAAAAATTGGTAAAGCATAAAATCCAAAAATATTTGCTTTTGCAGTTTGCATTTTCATATATGCATTCACATCATCATATTGCATTTAGGCATTTATCATCCGTTGCATTCCATAGTAGAGTGTAATGTATCTATCAAAATCTTACAAACTATCGCATGTTTGTGTTTCAATCATGCACCCTTGCATTTATAATAATTTATTGCATTCATACACGATACCTATTGCGAAGAAATATGTATATATATTAAGTTTTCTAGTCACTCAGCCATACCTAGTGGGTTCTTCAAATATTGTAGAAAGATTGCTTTGCTATTATATACAAGGTCATTAGTTGGGATAGTGCTTCAACATATCAGAATCCCATCACTAAGCAAAATAATATAAAATCCTACTAATACAAGAGATGATGAAAGCTGCAAAAGCAGTCTTAGGTATCTAGAGAGATGGGTTTCATGACTTGCGTATCTTGCAAATAGTCGGTTTAGAAAGGTGTATTTTGGCAAAAGGACAAAAATTTTCCCTATAAATCCCAAAGTCACAAAGTTTAAATCCCAAGTTATAAAGTCCAAAATTACAAATTTCAAGTTCAAAATGTAAAGTGACATAGTGAATCAAAAGCACTATAAAAATCCCTTGCTCAAAGAAAATGGTAACATGTGGACTAACAATGATTTTTATCACTACATATGAGCAAGTAAGAAGGGTGAGAACTTGAATCCCTAGATTGTCCACCTTTTGAAAGCCATAGAGTGATCCTTGATCACAGTAATGGGTTGGAAGAGTATCTCCTTCTATCAGAGGAGTAGTTCTATTGGGTGATCCCCAAACGTATCAATGGGTTGAAAGAGTCCCGCCTGCATTTGGACGGGTAGCCCTGATCAATTTGCAATATGAGCTAGCTCTAGGTACCTAGGATTGTCTAGTTGTATAAGTCTAATAAAAGCTGAAACAAGGATGGTACGATCTTATGAGGAACCCTATATCACATATGAGTTGAAAGAGTCCTGACTGACATACGGGGTATGCTTATGATCTATCTGAAAATAATCACATGCACACACAGGGATAATGAATAGTTGGGTCTGTCATGGCAAAAGCCTTATCCAATAAATGCCTTGTATAGTTAGTGTATGATTTTTTGGAGAAGTCTACTAGGATGTTTGAGTTTCAAGGAAAACCCCAAAAATTTCTCTAATAGCAAAAAGATACCAAATATAATTAAACATCAAAAATAAGAGTCATTCATTTATCAGAATGTATTTTACAAAACACAATCAAACATATAGGATAGATACTGCATAAATATTAGAAATGATGTTTAGACGACCACTGACTATATAGTGCAACAAAGAAAAATATACAGAATGACATATTCATTCATTAGCATTATACCAATCCATTTCATTGCATTTCATATATGGGTGATTAATTTATTAAGTTCTTGTAATGAGAATTATCAATTATTTTGCATGATTGTCATACATTTTGTGGTGTCGTATTTTAAAAATTGATATACATAGTTTACATTCATTATTTATGTTTTAAGTGATTAAAGCATACATGTTAATTCCTATTAGATTGTGATTATGTACATAATGCATTACCATACATTGCATAGCATGCCATAACTTCATAAATATAAACGCATGCCAACAAAGTAAAAATAAATATGCATTCAAAATAAATACTACATCCATTTGCATCCATTATATATGGCACATCTAATCATATAGATCATTGCATAACATCATCATCATAAAATAGATAGCTATCTAGTGCATGTCATCCATACATTGCATCATATAAACATTACATCATATAAACATTGCATCATATCAACATAGCATCACATAAGCATTGCATCCATGTGCATCAAATAAACATAAAATCAAAATTAAACATCAGATACACATAATGAGCCAAAAAGACCAAGTCATATATATATATATATATGTGTGTGTGTGTGCAAAAAGAGTACATATGAGGAGTATCAAAATACCTGCAGGCTACAAAGCATGTAGGTCCTCGACCTTACACTCAAAATGAATACAACATAGCAAAATTATAGTCTACATCTAGTAGAGCCCAGGTCTAGTCTGTTTCCCTTGTACCGAAGCTCTAGTCGCCTCCCTCAACACTATGCTATGGAGCCTACTCTCCTGTCTGTGCTGGCACCTATGGTGGGTCATGTTGTAGGTCCTACCTACCTCCAAATCCTAAGGTGCCCAGCACATGAGAAACTAGTAACTACAACAAGCTAGTCCCCTGACTGGTAGCCCCTGAAGTCTTCCCTGCATCTCTAGGCCTGGCACGCGATGTCATCCCATGTGTGCTAGAGGACTTGTGCATCCTCTCAATCCTATGAGTCTTGTTACCTAAGCTCACCATAGACTGCCCTGAGGTCCTAGACCTGGTACGCTAAGACTATAAGGAGAAAGGATCCTTAGGAACCTATAGCCCGTGCATCTTAATATAATCGACTAGCTGATCAATGCGAGCAAGTCGGGCTGCATGCATCTCATTGGTCCTCATGGCCATACTGCACAATCACTCTACCTCGATCATCAGATCCTATGCAGTTGCTAGTGCTGCCCCTGGTGTTGCTGGAGACCCCATAGTAGCCTAAGGAGGTGGCATAGCCCCCATAGGGAGGGACCTCACCCTCCTATGGAACCTCATCATCGAGGTCAACCTTGAGAGCCTCCTCAATGATGGTCACTATACCCCAACCACCCTCTATCCATTGGTGCACTCTATGCCCATTAGGATCTGCCTCTACCTCTGCCTGTTCTGGCTCTCTGTCCAAATGCCCTATGCCATACCATATGAACATGGAACACCACTCATCATACTCTGGAGTGGTCCCAATATTCTTGACTCCAGTCTCCTAGTAGTCATCAGCAGCATCTCCTAGAGGCTCTAGAATTACCATTGTATATCATGCTCTATGACCAAGAATCGGTACCTAAGGGGGATATATGGAATATCCTGCACGATCCCAAAATATCGTAGGACCTAAGAGTAGAATTGGTACTCTTAAATCTTGGTCTTACGACTGATCAACCATCTGTCATGATGTACTTATCTCAGCCACTGACCCTCCTCTGGCCATACTAGGAAATCCATATAGGGCCACCATTGAACATCATTCAGGCCAAGTACCACGAACTAAGTGATATAGTGTTGGACGTCACCAACATGGATCCTACTATGGGTACCCTCCTCACAAGGCCAGAAGATGGCATAACACTGATGATCATCAGCAATAGCAGTGATCCATAGTGGCAGATCTTTAGGATGCTCAATTCAAATATGTCACCACCCCCAGATCTATAACATAAGACTACAGTTGAGGCCCTTATGACTACACTTCGTAATCTGGTATATCTCCTTGTAGAGATGACATAGTAGGATGCTCCCCCAAGCTAGAAGTAGAGGCACCTCTATAGAGCTCTACAACACCCTCTAGGCGATGGACAAGAGGTTCCAGGGAATCCTCATGCCCGAGGAGTCTGGAAGCACAATCTGTACTATGAGGTGCATAAAGAGGGCTTCCCATGTAGAGAAGAAATCCTCGTGGTACCACTCACCAATCTGTGCCCCTCCATGGTCAATTGCGTCCTGAGCATCCTTGCTCTAGTCATCGAAGATAGTGTCAAAAATAGCCTCCTTTACCCTAAAGGTAGAGGAGACAATGGCCTCACAATCAATGGGGATCCTGAAGATCATGTATACGTCCTCTAAAGTAATAGTTATTTCACCTATAGGTAGGTGAAATGTGTTGGTCCATGCATTCCAACATCGGGCCAATGCAATCAGGTAGGATTGATCTACCCTAATAGTGGGTAGATCCATGACGTATCCGAACTTGATAGCTTAGAACCAATCCTAATCGTCATCGGATAAAGCCTCGTGGAGAGTCTTCAGAATATCTGACTCCTGGGCTCTAGAAGTCAATCTCTGGAATAAAAATTATAATTTAAGACTAAATCCAACTAACTAGAGCTAAAAAAAAAAATAGCAATAGCAAACCACAACTAAAACCTACGGTCCCCAATTTACAAATTGGGAACCGTAGCTGAAACCTGTAGTCCCCAATTTGCCAACTGGGAACCATAGCTACCAGTTGCGGTTTAGGAGTGGCACCCATTTCGGGTACCCTCCTAGACCACTAGAGCTAAATTAAATTCCTAAAGCTAGCCTAGACTAGTGGGGATCATTACCAGTAGTTTAGTAAGATTCATTATTTGCATTACTTAATGTAGTTTGTTTTACTGGTATTGAGTGTGTGGTCTCAATTTCGAGTTACCTTGCCCACACCCTGGCCCCGGCTAGTAGATGGCTAATCAGGATCCACCATCAAGGTCGAGGAGTGTAATCACGGTAGAGTGTGGTAGCATTTTAGATTAAAAAGGGTCTTATCACTCTCAGAGCTCTCAGATTGCTAATGTTTGCTAGGAACTAATAAAAAATTTAAAATGGGAATTCAATTTATAGGTTTTCCTAGTCTTAGCAAACTGTAGCGGATACCTATGGTTTCGAAACTAGGGTTTTTCACTCGCAGGTCTGACCTGCGATTCCCAAAATTTGGAAATGTAAACCGTAGACCGTACCTATGGTTCGCAACTAGAATTAAATGCACTCAAAACCCACCGTGGGAAGGTCTAAAAGAGAAAATTAATTTCCACCAGATAAAAATTCAAAATAAATGATTAAAATTGTAAATTTGGTGATGTTTAAAGCACTAGGACCGATCAAATACATGTAAAATTAAAACAACAAAAAAAAAACAAATAATTAAAAACCAAATGCACCTCGTATTCAGTGATTTATCCTATACACTTGGCACTTGTAGCAAGTTGTGATCCATGCAATCCGTCAATATGAGTAAATCACCATAAGGACATTTAGGGTAAAATTGTCATTTATTTTATGACATCTTTCAACAAATCATCAAAAAATATGATTCAACACAAGTCTAATTGCATTTGTATCATTTTGATTCCTTAAGATGGCTATTGTAGCCTGACTACTCTAGGGGATAGAAATGTGCCAATACTACTAAGAGTTGCAATCATAAGCTGAACTAGGCCTAGCCAAGGCATTAAAAGGCTCAAATCTTAATTTGTTCAGGATCATTCATTATGGTCAAGCAATTTCATTGCTTCATACATTGTCATTACCCTCATTGAATCATCGCTTGAGGGGGTAGTCATAATTTCATAATCATAATCAAAGTCAGCAGAAGATCCCTGAGATCGTCGATCCCCTGCTCTTGTCAAAATTGTGTTCATTCTTGCGAATCATTATCAATAGCTATCATAATCTTCCCCCTTTGCTTGGGGTAAAAAAAAAATATTATAATTGGTTTGTAACTCTCATCCTTCGGATTTATGGGTTATAAGATACCCATACTTAGCATTGGTGCTATCCAAACGTTTGATGACAAGGGCAGACTTGTCAAAATATAAGCCTTTCATAAGTTGGAAGCAATGATTCCAAGATGTGCGTCCTTTTGCTGGACCTGGGGAATATAATGTTGATCTGACTAATGATCATCATAGAATCTTAGACATCATTTTAGGATGTATATTTTTGCTCAGCATTATTAAATCTCACAACACATCTCAAAAAGGGCATCTATAGACACCTAAAACATGTCATGTCAAGGGCGACTACTCATATGGACATGCTACAAGACCATATGGAGGATCTTGGATAGACTCCAAGATATAGCAGTGGTTCTAACCACTCAATTTAGGCTTTTTGGCCTAAGCAGTCTAAACTGTAGCCCAGACCTGCGGTCTCCAGCATGAACTGTGGTTGACACCTGCGGTCTACAGTTTGGATCGCAACTATGACCTACGGTATTAACTGAAGTTCAGTTAGGCCTTCCATCCGATCCAAATCGGTTGGAAATGCCAAAAGATCTAGAAGGAGGAATTTTAAGGATAGAAGATTCTAGAGGTTTCCATCCCAACTGTCCTAACCAACTTTCTTGGTCTTGGCTTATCCATGAAGCCACCCCTAGCCCTAGGGGCATGCTATAAATACCCCCTTCAAATGGGGAGAAAAGAGAGAGCGGGCATTGGAGATTTGAGTACCAAAGACTTGGTGAATTGTACACTCAAACTAATTATACTAAGAGATAGAGCTATTACACTTAATCCTTGACCATTTTGCCACCATTCATGATGAATTACATTATGGATGCCCTAGGTGCTTAGGAGGATCAAGAAACACAAATCTAGGCAAACAAAGGCCCTTCACATCAAATTGATCACCAAATCAGTCTGAGGACAATGAAGGTGACCCTTGAACATCAATTTAGACAAGGAGATTGAGCCCACTATCCCTTATTTTGAGGGTAAACTCATCAAAGGTCAAACTACAACTGTCAGCCACGGTTCACAATGCAGACCACTCACCAAAGTTGTGGTTTGCAACAAGTGACAGATCACCTTACCCTTTTCTTTTCTTTCTGGTAAGTTAGGTTAGATTAGCTCATTTGTTGATTTAATATCATTTTAGAAGACTTCTGACCGTAGAACTAGGCTAGATTCACATTTTATGCTTATGTTTCAATTAGGACTAAAATGCTTTCTTTATGCATGTTTATGCTTCATTTTCTATATTTGATCCATGCATAGTGTAGATGTTATTTTACTTTATGCTATTACATGAATCTTGATTCGCTTTGCATAGTTTAGCAGCTTTCTTTATGCTTTCTTTATTATGCATGTTAATGGTGTCATTATACATTTTACCTAAAAGGGCCTCATCATGAGAGGTTGCCTATATTTTTGACATTCTTGTTGTTTCTTGACCACAGGGAACAGTTCCAAAGGAGAGATAAAGCATTCAATCCCTTTCCCATTACGAAGAAGAGGGTCACATATACCCTAGAGTAGTTTGTGTCACCCTTAGGGGCATTTTTATCATGCCTACCCTTGATAGGGATTAAACACTATTGTAATTAATGTATCAAATGGGTATCCCTAAGAGGGAAGAATATGTAATTTGACTTCATTGAAATTAATAAAGGATTCCTTGTATTCATGTTATTTCTTGTTATCAAATTATGCATGCCTATTTATGTATTTTTCTTCGATTGCGATAGTTAGATCGGGTGTGAACCTCTTTGGTGGTTACAAGGACATATCCTTTGGGTAGGAGGCTCATAAATACTTCTTTATGGGATAGGACATCTCCTTTGGGTAGGAGGCTCATAAATATTTGATTAGGGGAAGGATTCTCCTTTGGACAAAAATTCCATAAACATTGTAATTGGGAAGGATTCCCAAAGGATTTGATTGAGAAAATTTAGTGAAAGATTTTCTCTATGGAGTAGCCCACCTTGGGTGAACCACGTTATATTGGTCTCTCGATTGTGTGATGACTTGTACACTAGTTTGATTACTACTTTGATTTTGCTATTGGTTCATTGCATTACTTTCTGAAGTAAAAGGAAAAAGTTAAAAAGTGGTCTTATACTATTCACCCCCCCTCTCAGTATAAGCTTATGTTCTTCAATTGGTATCAAAGCAAGTTCCTTTAGAAGAGTTTCACAGCTTGAAGGAAAATCTTGAAAATAACACAATGGATTTTACAAGTGGTAATTCAACACCTATTCTTGATGGGACAAATTTTGGTCTATGGAGCATAAAGATTAAGGTTCATCTAATGGCTCTTGGAAATGAATTTTGGGAAGCAATTGAGTTTGGGTACACTATTCCAAAGATACCTCCTACTACTAAATATGAGAAACTTCTACATCATAGCAATTCAAGGGCAATGAATGCAATTCTGAAAGGTCTACAAAAGGCATATATTACAAAGGTGATTCATTGTAATACAACAAAGGAAATGTGGGATCAATTGCAAGTGGTTCATACAGGTAATGCAAATGTCAGAAAAGAAAAATTGGGATATTACAAAGGTATGTTTGAACAACTCAAGATGAATGATTAAGAAAATATTAGTGACTATATGCTTCCTATGGATGATATTATTAATTCCATGAAGGAACTAGGTCTTGAGCTTGCTTAAAATGATGTTTGTGATAAAATTTTGAGGTCTCTTTCAAATAGATTTAGTGAAAATATTTCAGCTATTGAGGAAGCTAAGGATTTGGATAAATTGAAAAAGGATGAGCTTCATAGTATACTTGCAAATTTTGAGTAAATAACTAAAGTGGTACCCGATCCTAAGAGGGAGGCATATTTCAAATCTACCAAGAAGTCCAAGGGTAAAAAACAAGATGACAGTGATGAAGAAGTAAACTACAATAGGAAAGGCAAGTTCTCAAGAAAGCACAAAGGTATGAAATCTGTTAAATGTTTCAATTGTGGAAAGTTTGGTCACTATGCTACTGACTGCCTAGAACCCAATTATGATTGTGATGAAGAAAAATAGAATTATAAGAATAGGGAATCTGAGAAGCACAAGAATCAAAGGAAGAACAAAAATGAGAAAAACAATCAAGGGAAGAGGTACTTACAAAAACACAAGAAAATTTTCTACACAGACAAAGCAAGTAAATGTTCTGGTAGTGATGATGGAAGTTCTTCAAGTGATGATAGAAATGAGATGTTGTTTCTACCAAAAAATGAAGGAAAAGAAAAGAGGAATAGATTTGTTGTGCTTAAGTGCTTTAGATGTGGAAATTTTTGTCACCTTGAGGATGATTGTACAAATGATGGTTTAAATTCTGGTAATACTATGTATGAGGATGCTTTAGAAAATTATGAGGAAGATATTCTTATGGCTTTAGATGAAGGTAGCACCTCTAGTGGTAAGAAATCATAAAAGGATATTGATGTTTCAAAAGGCAAACAAATAGAGGATGTTTTAGAAAAGGGAGAAGTAGATATTAAGGCTGATCTTGTTAATGCTCTTGATCTGTTAAAGAAATAAAGAAAGAAAGAAATATGCTAGACTCATTGATAGGTTTGATGAATACTGTTATGAAAGAGATGAGCTTATAGGGAATCTTGATATCTCTATAGCAAAGACACAAGAACTCAAAGAAGAGTTGACATCTAGGTATCTTGAGTGTAAAGAGTTAAAACATTAAGTAGCTTCCTTGAAAAAGGAAACTAAAGAGTACAAGGAGAAGCTTTACAGGTTTGAAGAAAGTTCCAAGAAGGTAAAATCAATTATCAAGTATCAAATAAGGGCAACAGATAAAACAGGTCTTGGTTTTGGAAAGAAACAAAAGGAACAGGTTGAGGAATCTAGTATGAGCTTCCAAGAAGAAGATGGTTTAGATGAAGAGAGTACTTCAGAGAGTAAGTTTTCATATGGTAATTCAGATAGCACAGAATCAAAAAATAGGAATTAGCATAAGAGGAGAAATACTAAAGGACCTATGAGGTCAAGGCAAGGAAAGTTCAATGGAAGATGTTTTGCATGTCACAGGTTTGGACACATGGCTTCACAATGCAGGGCTCAAGCAAGACAGGTTAATGGAAATTTTAGAAATGGTAATTTCTTTCAAGGGTATTGCTACTCTTGTAATCATTTTGGGCACAAGGCAGTTAATCACAGGGTTAACAATAGGAACAGGTTTGGTCCAACAGAGAGGATTCAAAAAATAGGTACATCTCAAAGGAATAACATTATCAAATGTTATAAGTGCAATAATGAAGGACATACAACCAGATGGTGTAGAGTAGAATTTCCAAGGTACATGTTCAAGGCTATGAATAGGAACAAGAATAATGGCAGCAACATGAATAATGACAAGAATAGGAATAATAGCTTGGACAGAAATAGGGATGAGAACATGAACAGGAACATGGTTTTGAATAGGAACAAGAACAAGGATATGAACAAGAACAAGAATAGGAACATGGACAAGGATATCAAGAAAAATCATGGAAAGGTAGCTATGGACATTGATGATGATTAGTGCCTAATGGGAGTTTTACTCCAACCCCAAAATTAATCATCTCAATAGGAGGTTGGGGAGGGGCTAAGCTAAGAGGCTCATTCTTAGCCTTGAGCCCCAAAGGTGACCCTTTTCTATTGATGACAAAGGGGGAGAGATTTTAGTAAGGGGGAGAGCCTTGAGTCAGGGGGAGCAAAGCTTCAGAGGATGGTTTTTAGTTGGTTTCAGTTTTGATAGTTGGCAGTTGCTTGAAAGCTTTTTTTCAATAGTGGTTTCAGTAGTGGTTTGCCATCAATGACAAAGGGGGATATTGTTGGTAATCTTGGGTATGTTGCCTAGCTTCATGCTTATGAGTTGTCATTGATGTCAAAAGGAGTTTGTGTTGATGTCAAAATGAATTTGTGCTGATGTCAAAAAAAGTTTGGTGAAAAAAAGATCTTGAAAGTTCCATGATGTTTGTTTATGGGTTTTTAATAAAACCGTGGTGACAAGGTTAAAGGTTTTTCTGAAAACCATCTGGACTCATTAAGGGTTTTTATTAAAACCATATTGGCTTAATGAAAAGGTTTTTGCTCCTTGAAAAAACCTTAAAAGTCCATTTTTATTATTAATAAATAAATTAACTCAAACCTTTGAAAAGGTTTTAAGTTAAGTTTATTATTAATAAAATAATAATTATTAATTTAATAATTATTATTGAAAGGGTTTCTAAACCCTTAGCGACACTCATGTAGAATACTTACAATGTCGACATCAACTTGCATGGGATGCAAAAGACTATTAAAGGGCATTAATTCCTAAGGTTCAATGCACCTTTGATTTGCGTGATTACCTTCAAATTTGTATTGCTCTATGACCTTCGATTTTGGATTGCGCTATGATTTTTGAGTCTCATTTTGCTCTGTGTTAATTTTTGATTTCGTGTGCCAGTGAGGAAGACAAATCTGGTCTGTGTTAAATTCTAATTTCATGCGCAGTGAGGAAGACAAATCTGGTCTATGTTAAATTCAGATTTCATGCGCCTATGAGGAAGGAAATTTTGGTTGTCTTTTGCGAGCAAAGGGAAGGTAAAACAATGAGTAGCACTTGAGAGTTTCATTGGGAACTTGTGCTCTAATTACGAAGGTAGTGGAGCGAAGCCACTCGCTAATTAGAGGTATCGAGTTCGATTCGTGACAGGCATGTTTTAGTTTTTTCTTGGTCGCGGTTATTGTGCACATGGTACGATGATTGCTTTGGGCCATGAGTTTGGAGGAGGAAGCACTTTGGCGATTATTTTGGTGTCTCCACACTTCTCCTAAGGTTGGAGAATTGATTTTTGGCCAAGGTAGATATTTTGTTGATAATGTGGAATATTTGATTTGACTTGGCAATTATTGTTGGTAATTGGATGGAGGTATAAGGTTAAATAGAAATATTGCTTTGACATTGTTATTATTGATGCTTAATGTTTATGTGGTAAATGCATTTAGAAGTAAATGTATTTTAGGAGTTATAAGGGTTTAAGGAATAATTGTGCTTAATGTCATATTGGGGTTAGAGAGCCTTTGGAGTTATTGAGTGGATATTATCTTGTAATTATTTTTTGAGGTTGAAGTTATTTTATGATATATTAAGTAGGAGTTATAAGGTGTAAAGGAATATTGTTGATATGTATATTTGTGATTTTTTTATTATTGATGAGTTGGAGTGATAAGGTGTTATTAGGACTCTTATCATTGTGCATTATTCCATTGTTGCTAACTCTAATTTGTGGCAAATTGAGAGTTAGTGTTGTGACAGATTTTGAGTTCTCCTTCTTCATCAAAGTCAAGGTATGGGCACATTTTTCCATGGTTATTATTGATTGATGGTTTTCTAAAAATAAGTTTGGAGTGAAAAATATTAAATTAAGTTTCCTTATTTGGAGTGGATCTTATTTTCTGAAAGTGGAAGTATGGATTATGCATTATGATATGATGATGAGTTTATGAGTTATTGCATAATTCTGTTTTATGAAAGTGGAAGCATTTGAAGTTTGCTTTAGGGTTTTTGAGTGAGAAGCTTATGCCATTGCTATAAGTTTTTGAAACCCTAATTGAGTTGTTTGGTTGTTGAGAGTTTGGTTTTGAGATTGCTTCCATTGAGATTGAGTTGATCAAGTTATGCTTTACTTGATACATGAGTTGGGCTTGCTCCTTTGAGATTTGATTTTATCAAGTTGTACTTTGCTTGATAAACTTGGTTGTGTGGTTAAGTTGAGCATTCTCATTTGAGAGAAGTTAGAAATATCTTGAACCCTTTTTTGATACTTATAGAGAGTGTGCTTTGAGTTCTTGAAAACTAACTTAGCTAGGGTTTGATGACAAGTTATGGTTCTATGTTGGAGGAGTTGATTCCTTGATATTGCATTATTGGCAATTATTGGGTTGTCGTTCAAGATCTTGTGAAAGTATACTACTTCTATGAGATTGATTTGAGTTGAGATTGAGAGTTGAAGGATAGAACATATTGAGTCTCTAAAAATTCTATTTATGCTTCTATGAGATTGATTTGATATGATTGGATGAAACACATTGGGTCTCTAACAATTTTATTTGTGTGTTCACATTAGGCAAGTTTCTTGGTAAAATTGCTTGAGCTGATTTGGGAAAGTTCTTAGTGAGCTTGCTAAGACAGATTTGGACAGGTTCTTGTGGAGAACTTGTGGACTTATTTGGACAGGTTCTTATGGAGAACTTGTGGACTGATTTGGACAGGTTCTTATGGAGAACTTGTGGACTGATTTGGATAGGTTCTTGTTGAAGAACTTGTGGATAGATTTTATGAAGTCTTAGTGAAGACTTGTGAGTAGTTGCGATTGATTTGTTCAAGCTTTTAGTTGAAGCTTGGGATATATCTGACAGAGATTTGAGAGCATATTTGTGTTGGACCAAAGGACTACGTTTGGTGTATATTTATGACAGAGTTTGAGAGGACTTATGCTGGACCGACTGACTGTGTTTAGTACAGGTGTTGATGAGCATCTGTGGAGGTGATCAGTGAGGATAGAAGTCTCTAGATCCAGAGCAAGGAGGATAGGATGTCTTATGTGGAAAGTAGTTCCACCTGCTAGCGGCATAAGAGGCAGTGATATTCTAAAGTATCATTTCTAGAGCTTTGGGGGATAGGACATCTCCTTTGGGCAGGAGGCTCATAAATACTTCTTTGGGGATAGGACATATCCTTTGGGAAGGAGGCTCATAAATATTTTATTAGGTAAAGGATTCTCCTTTGGACAGAAAGTCCATAAAAATTGTAATTAGGAAGGATTCCCAAAGGATTTGATTGAGAAAATATAGTGAAATATTTTCTCTGTGGAGTAGCCCACCTTGGGTGAACCATGTTATATTGGTGTCTCAATTGTGTGATGACTTGTACACTGGTTTGATTACTACTTCGATTTTGCTATTGGTTCATTGCATTGCTTTCTGAAGTAAAAGGAAAAAGTTAAAAAGTGGTCTTATACTATTCACCCCCCTTCTCAGTATAAGCTTGTTTTCTTCACTTCCATGACTCAAAAGGGACCAAGCCACAAAGTCTTTAACTTCTTAGGCTTTATTTCCTATTTTTTGTTGAACTTAAGAACCAAATCACCTAGTTTAATTTTCAAATTATAGATATGCTTATGATGACACAATTTCCTTTGCTTTTAGGCCACCTCAATCGCCCATTGTGCCATGAATATCCATTCATATAATTGAATGATCATGACCAGTCGCTCTTCTAAACTTTTTGATCACCTAAGAGATGCTCCATAGCTATCTGCAAATCGGGTACCAAGAATTCAAATGGTACTACCGCCTCTTGACTATACATCAATTGGAAAGGTGTATGGTTTGTTTTTAGTTTGAAGGTTGTCCTATAATCCCAAATAATAGATGGTAACCTTTCATCCCAAGATTCTCCTTCTATACCATAGGTCTTGTATAATGTAGATACTAAGACCTATTATTTACTTCTACTTACTAGTTTGCTCAATGTTAATAGGGACTTGACAATGAGTGCAATATCGTGAAATCAATTATTAGATTTTTGATAACCTCATTAACAAAGTGACCTCCCCGATCACTTGTTATATGCAGTAAAATTTCCAATCATGTAATCACTTGTTCATACAATAATCAAGCTATACTTTTTATTGAGTTATCTGGTAGTACCTTTGCTTCTACCCATTTCGTTAAATATTCTATTTATACTACAATGTATTGACACTTCATCCTATGAGTGGTTTTCAATGATCCAAAAAAATCCAACCTCCATCTTTCAAAAAATTCTTGAGATTGTGATGGATGCTAAGGCATAAAATCTCTACACTTTTTGTCTTGCAATTCAATGTGAGCAGGTGATAAATTATGAAATGTTGTTGTAGTGAGGATGGTCCATGAGGATAGTTGAAGCCCATCTACCATTTGGTTATAGCAAAGAAGACCGAAGCCATCACTATTAATTGTATATGGTGAAAGAGGTAATTTTCTCCATTTCTTCCCATTGTAATATCATAAAGCAAGCAAGGCATTGTATTCATACCACTTTACACTTGGGAAAAATCATTGTAAAATGGAGACCAAGGCTCCACTGTTAATATAGATACAAATTGCTTTATCACATTTTATTATTTCTATTACGTTGTTTGGTGTCATCTTCTTTTAGCATACAAAATGGTGATCATGGTGGGACCACCAAAGGGTTCCATATATGATTTGTATTTCTATTTATCTTATTGATTTTTGTCTATTTATATTACAGGTTTCTGGGGCTCGATCATGTTAGAATAAAAAAATAGATTAAGGAGTTCCAGGGTCTGTTTCAGTTGTTCTTGAACTTGCACAAACATGGAGTGGAATTTGAAAAATGTGCATGGGTATTTGATGACTACGGATGGGCATTTGGCAAACACACATGGGAATTTAGACATTTGCACAAATGTGAAGTGGCATTTTAAGATCTGGAGAAAGATAAATGAAATGATCACATGTGTGTAATGAAGTAACTCTAGTTTAGAAAAAATTGTTTCCAAAAATAAAGAAAAAAAGAGTATTCTTATGTTTTCTACATCTGTTTTCATCATAGGAATTAGGGTAAATTTGAATCTTTCATAGGCACTAAAAAAAATTCAATTTTAATTGAATAGGAATTTAAAACATACTATCCATTTTTGGATTACATAGTTGCATCCTAGGGTTAGGAAGTGCATTTTTTTTAGGTATTCTAGGGTCTTGGGCTTGTTCTATCATTTTTCTGACACACAATCATAAATTTAGACCCACATTTACATAGTGCCAAATGTAGACTTGCATTTGGAAAATGCCCACCCTGTTTGACCAGTCACAAACATGCACTCATGTTTGTTTCTATGTTTTAGAACCATTACCAAGTTGATCTGAGAACTATTTTTGCTACACCTATTTATATTTTCATAGGTTCTATGTGTTTCTATCATTTTATTTACTTTTGTGTACTTTTGATTATGTACTTGGGCATAAAAATTGGAATTGCATTTTAGATTGCATAAAACCATAGAAAATCAAAAACACCTCACGCACTTGCATGTATTACACAAAATATTGGTAAGGTTGGACTTCATAACCAACATCCAATCGAGATTAGTGATGTTGGAATTCACTTCCTTCCACCGTATTTCCCCCTAAACACCATAGTAACCCCAAGCGAGTGGTTTTTTGGACTTCATCACTAGAAAAAGTCCCTTAATTTTGGGTGTGTCTAGAGTAGATAGTTTAGTGAAGCTCTTTACCATAGGGCTATTTAAAATAATTAGTGGATGCAGTTGTCATTCTTGTTAACATCCTAAAAATGTAGTTTAATTGAAAGCAAGGCTTTTCCAGTAGCAAAATATTAGATAGTGTAGTGCTTCAGGAGTTCTCTATTTCCATAAGTTTACCTTGAGCCACATCCATAGGAAGCCACTTTTTGCTACTTAGGTTACATTTCACAATAGGGGGTGTGATTAAGCCACCTTTAGTAGCTTTTTATTTTTTATTTTTTATTTTTTATCCTCTCATCTAGGAATAGGAGTTTCAACATCAAAACACACCAAAAATCGAAAAAATAATTAAAAAAATCCAAAAACTTCAAAAAAATAAATAAATAACTCCAAAAAAAAAATCAAAGACTTCGAAATTTCAAAAATAAAAATAAAAAATAAAAAAAAACTTGTGAGAACTTAGAAAATATTTTTTTGATAAGTGTGTGTTTGTTTACTTTTCATTTTCATCACACTTTCACACACATACCTCCACATTTGTCACCCCGTATCACCCCAACTTATGGTAACAACCCGAAGTTAAGACAAAGAACTAATCCAAGTCTAGAGTCAACCACCTGCATCCATGGATAACTTTACTTAATCTTTCCAAGCTCCAACCATATCAGTGGTTGGCCAAGTCAATGTGGCCTACACTATGCATCTAGACTTGTTCGCTAGGTCATCCAGTTTTTCCCTCACTTTGGACATGGACATGATGTAGAGGGCTACCCATGCTTCCATTCTAGATACTCCTAGGAGTGATCCACCCATGCCATCTAACCAATGTGTCACATATCTAGATACTGATGCCATTAGGACTTACTTGATTGCAGTAAGCTTGGTTTTTTCATCATTACCTCCTCTCAATTGCTTGTGAATGAGGCCAACCAAAGCACTCTTCCTAATGCATAGCAACAATCACAAGTTCCAAATACCAACCATTCATACAACTCACATCAAAACACCATTTTCACTCAAGATCCATCATGGGTTTCATGACCACCCACCTTAACCATACCCAACCATCCACTTCATCACACATATGCTAAATATTTAGGATAACATACCATCATACACCCATCCCATCATCATTAATAAATTCATCAACAAAATTTATTCCATAATCCATTTCACCATAACATCCATCATCATAAAATTCCAACCAACAACACACATCCCTTTCATCAACAAAAAATAAATTAGGGTTTTTACTCATAATCAAAAGACCCTAAGTTTTAATTCTTGTAGAACAATATTGATATCTTAGTCATGCAAACACTTGGGATGTTGTAACAAAAACCAACCGTAAGGTAGCTAATAATTCATCCAAATCATTCTTTGGCACCATCATCACCTTATCCAATAGATTTCACATTACCTAAGTTTGACAAGTTTAACTAGGATGAGGACCCCCGAGAGCACGTGAGTGGTTTCATTAATGATTGTTTTAGGATACAAGAGAATGACCCTCTCATGCTCTAAATATTTCTTCAAACATTTGGAGGAGATACCTTAGATTGGTACAATCATCTCGTGCACCAAAGTATTTATACTTTTGAGCAACTAGCAGACCAATTCTCAGAGTGTTTCTCTCTTAATGTTAGAAAGAAAATAATATTAACTGACTTGTTTAACCTACGTCAATTTGAAGACAAGTCAATTTATGATTTTAAAAAACATTGGAGGTAAGTCATTACAAAGTTGTCATTCTTCCTCCCAATGGTGGAATTGACAAGAATGTTCATAAGGAATTATTCCAAACCAATCTCCTTTCTACTACAATTGCAATAATACATAACTTTCTATTGGAAATAAAGTCTATTCCATCATTTGGGTTACGTAAATGTATCCTCCAAAATACATATCTAGATTACTTCATGTGCAAGTTATATAGTTACTTCATACAATGTTATAAATGCACAAGTGTCAATGTGCAACTTGTACATGTGCAAATTATCCCTTGCATAGCTAGATAGAGTGTTGGTCAAAGTATCCTATTTTGCCTATATAAGGGTGGCCTCTTAGATAGATAGAGAAGAGATACAGGGGACATAATCAGATAGCATAGCTTAGTGGATAGTGTAGTTCTTTGTGCCTCACCATTAATTGGTGATGGATACAATGTAGATTAGTAGCTTTGTTAATGGAGTGCTCATTTCCTCCATAGCTACATTGTAATATTTTATATGATTTATATTTTTAGCATACTTTAGTCATCTAGTAGATTTAGTTTTCTTTCATGTTATTTTGCATCTTGTGATTGTTATCTTCCAAGCCTCGTTCATCAAAATATAGAAGTGGTATCAGAGCCACGATAGATCTAGTTTGTGTAGGTCAATAGGAAAAACACCATTGTTGGTTATCCTAAGAGTTTTTTCAAACTAACGCGTCGCTGGACCAGCCACTGTCAAAAGATATTAGAAGAATCTAGGTGGTAAATTTTGGGAGATTCACAAAGATAGGACTAAAAGGAATCTTAGTTTTAGAAAATACTAAGATCATTTTTGTCTAGAGTATTTTTTGTAGAGTTGTTATGAAAACTCATGAAGACTAGAATTCATCATTCAATCCATTATATTGACAAATCATCTAGTGAAGATCATCCAGATTATCTGAAATTTACTAATTGATACCTAAAGTTTCTTTTGTTGTAGTAAGTTAATTCTCAAAGGATTGGGACTCCTCCTACGATAAAAAGCTAGGAGACTCCAACTTCATTACTCGAAGGTCGGTGTGCCCTCATAGTACTGATGTTAGTTCATTATGCAAGATAAGAATATTGTAGAAGAAGACTTCTAGTGAATTATCATGGTGAAGATAGGATACTAAAGATATCCACTATTGGATTGCAGAATGTTATAGTTGAAGAATAGGCCACAGAAGCCTTGATATTAAAAAGGCCATAGAAGCCTTAATACTAAAAAGGCCACATAATTCTTGATCCTAAAAATTCCATAGAAGCCTTGGTACTCAAAAGGCCACATGAGCCTTGATATTGAAATAGGCCATAGAAGCCTTGATCCTAAAGAAGAATTCGAGAAGAATATATAATTTAGAAGTAAACTAAAGATTTTAGTACTAATATCTTTGTTGCAAGAATAAAAGATTCACTGAGTTGGGATATTTCCTACAAGAAATTTAGGAAGAGTATCTTCTTCAGAATCAGATCAACCCTAAAGTAAAAGTTAAGAGATCAGGAGAAGATCTCATTGAATAAATTCTAGTATTGGAAGAAGAAGAAGGACTAGGAGAGTCCTGCTCAAATCCAAGAGCAACAAAATCATAATATCTAGGAGAAGATCTCACCACCAGCACTTATAGGAGCATAAGGTTGAAGAAAAGGTCTCAAGGAATACCATCATAAGTTGCCAGATCAAAGACCTTGTGAAGGTCTCATCGAGCATACAAGAAATGATAGGAGAGCCTTGCTAAAGATTAAGAGAGTTATTTGAGAACTCATTGGAGAAATTCACTACCAAGGTGAAGTCTCTAATAGTGAAGAACTTGGGACAATTATCACCATCTAACAACAAGCCCAAGAGGAGAATTTGGCAAAGAGTGCTAAATATTTGAAGAAGAATTTTGCATGGAGTGCCAAATCTGAGAAGAAGAATTTGGTAAGGAGTATCAAATCTATGAAGAAGAAATTGATAAGGAGTAACAAACCCTAGAATAAGATCCTGCTTGAAGTCAAAATTTGACAAGAAGACTTGGAGATTTGAAGATTACCTCTCAAAGCAAGAAGGCACCACTTTATAGACATAGACTTCTCCAAATCTATAGTAGAAGGAGGAGAACACAAAAGGAGATCAAGCCACCAAATCCTAGGCTCATGAAAGAAATTTCAAGACCATTATTTGGTGAAGAAGGAGTTGTTCAGAACATCCCACTTGAAGCAGCAACTTGGTATTTTTAGACACCAAGGTCTACATACTCTACAAAGGTGGGAGAAGAGCTATAGAAAAAAGGTACGCAACTTATGGTGTAAAAATATTTATTAATTGGATTATTTATCAAATTTATTAGAGCACTTAAATTTGGATTAAAGTTGCAAAAAGTAAATTAGATTACAATCTTCTAAAGTGCAAAAGGAAACATATTCTTTTTAAACATTTATTTGCACATTTATTAGGAATTGATTATATTTTAGATTAGATTCTATCAACTACCTATTATCTACTTTTGAAAAAGAAGACAAAGTCATACAACATTGATTGTATTGAAATTGCAGAATAACTCTTAAAGATTCATTTTAGGTTATTCTTGATTAGTTGCGAAATATTATTAGTACATGAATTTGAGAGTTGATTGGAGTGATAAGGTGTAATATTAGTGCATTAAAAGTTAAAAAATGGTACTACTATACCACTCTCAAAAATAATTTTAGTTTTGTGTTTCTTAAAAGGCTCAAAATTTGATTTGTATCAAGTTTCTAAAGACACTATTGAAGCACAAAAATCTGCAACTTGTAGTGGCCAATAGAAGCCACCAAAAAAGGTTAGAATCTTCCAAAATTTGGAAAAGAACTTAATTAAACAAAAATAAAAATATAAACTTATGAAAGTGAAACTTGGTGAGTCTCAAAATCAAAATGTTAAGACCCTCCTTAACATACATTATTAATTATATTATATATTTATTTATTAAGGGACGTATCCCTTCATATTCACAACTATTATATAGGTATAACTATGACGTACTAGAGATGATCTTAAGGCATTGAAGAATATAATATTAATATTTAAGTGTGGGTTTCTACCTTACATTCCAACAACGATTCCTTCCTTAAGCAATGATTCCTTCTTGTTTGCATTAAATTATCTAAAAATTCATTCAAGGATACACAGTATCCTTGCAACCGGTATCAGGACCTGTTCGTCTTGGAATTCTACGCCATATACTATTCTGGAAGGCAAAGCATTCTAGTTGTAGATTGAATTCAATGCATACAGTTCTCACCACCAATTCGTTCATTTCATGATGACCATTATCGCAAGCCTAAAACATCTCGAATTCTTCTAACAAACCTCACAACCTAATAGTTTATTTCACACCATCATTAACAATCCGCACTTCCGCACTTAGCTTATCAATATCTACATCACATCTATAGGGATATATCAAGTTTGACGTATCTCGAAAGTTGCAGCAAGGACATATCAAGCCAGTCAAAAAAAATCCACCTCATTCCTATTTTTAAAAAAAATTTGTACATAACATTAAAACAACATATCTCAACACCATCCATAACCTGACACAGGCGACATTCCACAGCATTTAAATCAATCAAAATCTAGCATATAAATCATTTAAAATCATCTAAAAAATCCTACAACTCATCATATTGGGATAGGTTGGAAAAACAAACGTAAATTTGAGAGAAAATTTAATTTTACCCACTCTGTACATTCACCGGCGACGTCTCGATGAAATCCAGCAAAATCATATAAAATTACCGTCATATTATAAAGTTTAACCTAGAAAATGCATCACCAAAAAATAATTCATCATTGGGCAATTGAACGGAAGGTGCAAGAGTATAAATTCATGAACAAAATCCGTTCGCAAGAGTATTTCCCCACCCCTCTAAGATTTTTCACAATCTGTTAGCATCCTTCGCCATCACAAAATTGCCAGGCATGACATCGCCATCACAAAATCACTTCATGAAATCCTTACCACCAAGCTCCCGATGCTAATAGACATTATTCGGCCATTTTCAGGTGAAGAAATTAAAAAACTGACGATAAAATAATTATTAAACCTAAGTTTTTGGAAAATAATTAACCGTCGACAAACACTGTCGCATTATCGAAGAAAATGTTGTTAAAGTTCTTTTTTGGGATATTAATATCCCACATCGAGTAAGCAGGAGATAATGTGGTTTTTAAAAAGAATAAGAACCCAATAGTTGGGTGTAACTACCATTAGGTGGTCAAGCACTCGCACAACCCCTCCGTTGTCCATGACTTCCTTTGTCATTAGCTCACCACGTCACTCACCTGTGACAGCCCATTTGTGCACGTCACTCACCTGTGACAGCCCATTTGTGCAGCAGCTTGTATCCACCCGCCTGTGCCTCGTGCCTTATGTCACTCCATCTTCGCCTCGTGCCTTGTGTCATTCTGTCTCCACCCCCTGCACCTCATGCCTTCTACCTCTCACGTCATCCCATCATGCTTACCGTCCTATCTATCGCACTCGCCTCATGCTCCCCACCACTCTCCGTGCCGTGGTGCCAAAATAAGTTAAAAACAAAAATTGGCCTTGTACTCCCCGTCGCTCGCCGTGCTGTAGTGCCAAAAAATAAATTGAAAACCAAAATTTAGAAAAGGGGCACATTATCAAAACAATTTTTTTGTTTTAGAAACTTTTACAAAAAAAAAAAAATTACTTTTGGTAAATTCATCAAAAAGTGTCAAATTTTTTTCAAACTAGATCATGAATGTTATAAAATATCCAAAAATTTTCAAACTAGATCATGAATGTTATAAAATATCCAAAATCCAACCGCAATGGCCAAAGGACAATTTTTTCGCAATTTTTAATGATAATTTTTCTAAATTTTTTGTGACGACTTTCAACAATTTTTGCGACACCTTTTTACCAAACGACTATGCAAATGGCCGACGAAAGAATGTCTCACGACCCCAACCTACTTTTGTTGCTTAATCTCACCCACCTACGTCAAATCACATCAGTGAGTGTATATAAAATTCAGTTCAAAGATATTGCCAATCACATCACAAGGTTGGACAAATCAGTTCTCATAAGCGGCTTCATCAATGGATTGAAAGAAGAAATTAGAGTGAAGGTCATGATGTACACTCCTCGCACCCTGCAAGAAGCCATTGGATTAGCTTTGTTAGCCGATGATAAATTCAATGTCCAAAATCGACATAGAGAGCAACCTATTGACAAATCAACGTTCATGCACACTATCTCAAAACATAAACCCTTTCCAGTTAAGTACCTTAGTGTTAGCGTACTATTACTATTTGCTATTACATTATTTGTCCTGTTCTTGCATTTGTTATTTCGTTATAACAAAATGCTTATTGTAGCTGGTTGGTTCCGGCGGTTCTCATTGTAAACCATTATTTAAACACCCAGCAATAAATCAATTCTAGTTCGCATTTCATTTTCATGGCATCAGAGCCAGTTCTGTGAATTTTGGGCAGAGGATTTTTTTTGCTTGCGTGCAAAGGCTGGAAAAAAATCACGTCACGCGTTTTAGAAGGAAAAAAAATTCCACCGCGTGCTATGGGAGAAAAACAAAAAAAAAAATTCCAGGAGGCAGCGGTGACGCTCGTAGTCCGAGGAGGAGGAGCCCGCGCGCGACACAGTCCGGCTGCGCGAGACGTCTAGAGGAATCCCCGCGCGCGCGAGACAACGTCCGGTTGGGACGTACGCGCGTAGCGCGAGATGCCCAGAGGAGTCCCCGTGCGCGCGAGATAACGTCCAGCTAGGACGTACGCGCGCGGTGCGAGACGGACGTAACCCCCCCCGCTCGGCGCGCTGCGTCGCGGGAGAGCCCGCCGCATGCAAGGGACGCAGAGGAGGGAGCGCGACGCTCCCCCGCCCGTTGAAGGCGGAGCGCGGGAAAAAAAAATCCCGCCGTGCGGGGGACGCAAAGGAGGAAGCGCGACGCCCTCCCCGTTGAAGGCGGACCACGGGGTGAAAAAAAAAAAAAAAGCCCGCCACGCGCAAATTCGCGCGCTCGCGGGAGTTGCCAGCCCGCCCCCCCTCCCCCGTTGAGCGCTGGAAACGTGCGTCCTGCATCCAGCGCTCTTCCTCGCTCCCCCCCCGCCCCCCAGTTGAACGCAGCAGCGGACCGCGACGCGGAAGTGCCTGTCGCGCGAATAAAAAAAAAAAAAAATAGAACGCGTGACGGACCGCGACTTGCAGAGGAGGTGGCAGAGGGCTCGGGCAGGCTGAGGAAGGATAAAGGAGAGGAGCTCCACTGTTCCTTCCGGATCAGCCCGCTAGCTCACTTGGCAGTGAGCTGTGCGGTAAGGCTCAGGGAGCCTGCAGGTCGGGGGTTCAAATCCCGCCGACTCCCCCCAAGGTATAAATTTTTTTTTCAAAGTTATTTTTTTAATTATTATTTTTTAATTAAAATTTTTAATTTTAATTTTTTTATAGTTTTTTAACTTTATAAATTAAAATTTTAATTTTAATTTATTTTTTTAAGTTTTAAAACTATATAAATTAAAATTATTTATTTTAATTTTAAATATATAATAATTATTAAAAATGCTTTGTTAAAGGAATTTTTTTTAAGGGGGGATATTTTTTCAAAAAAATCAAAGGGGGATTGTGAGTAATTTTTTGAAAAGGCAATTTGGCGAATTGTAAAAGGTGCATTTTCGGCTGTGACCGACACCTTGTGGGTTATTCCTGTGGGCATTTTTTTTGTTGTATGTTGCATATTTCATTTTTGCACTATAACATTAAAAATTAAAATCAAATACACTCCCTAAGTCCCCGAAATAATTAAAACCCATCCGTGCAATTTATTGCACTGCAGCGTTCGGTATTTGTGATACCTCTGGCCAGCACTTACAGGTAAAGCTGTCGTGATTTGGCTACTGTATCCGTCGCCTAATATAGCTGCTACAACGACGTCTGAGCTTGTTCTCTATAAATCGTCGGGGAGAGATAAGTTAGCCATTTTTGCATTTTTTACTCCATCCACTACCCTTTATCGCACTTGTGTTTAGGCGTAAATCCTGACGAAGTATTCTTCATAGTGTTTAGGGGAAGTTACGCCCCACGCATGAGAAGAATCTTCTATGGTAGGTGCCATCAACAAGGCGATTCCCTTTCAGTACCGTTTATGTTCCACGTATCGTATGATCTCTAAAACTCACCTATAGTCTCCCTCACGTAAGGGCGGGTGATTTTTGTTGATATTTCTAAATACCTATAGTTTCCCTCACGTAAGGGCGGGTATTTTGTACGGTATAATGGCCTAGCAAAAGGTATATCGAAAGGGGGACCAATTGGTGATATAAGGAACCTTCACTATGGCCGCTGTTGCAAAGTTGATGACTGATTCGCATCAGTTATTGAAAGGTCCAAATTATACACCATGGAAACATAAGATGAAGGCAATTCTCCAAATGGAAGATTTGTGAGATATTGTTACTGGAGTAGCAACTAGGCCTTCACTAACAGCAAGATCCACAGGTCCTTCCGTAGATCAGATAGCTTTTGACAAGAAAGACAGTCGAGCAAAGGTGCTCATTTTGTTTGTTGTTTTAGATGAAGTGCAACCTCATATAGCTGACAAAGCAAGTGGTAAAGAGGCATGGGATGCCCTTAGAACCATTTATGAGGGAAAGAATGATTCAACCATTTTTCATCTTCAACAACAACTTCATAACCTGAGTTTGAGACAGGGTGAAACAATTGAACTCTTTATGTGTAGAGTGTCTAAATTGAAAGAGAAATTGAGTTCTTTGGGATATACTGTGGATGAAAAGGTTCTCATTTCACTTGTGATGAGAGATTTGCCTTCTTCATTTGATATGTTGATCACCTCCATCCAGGTGTCTCAACGACAAATTACCTACATCGAATTGGTCAATCTGCTTCAATAACAGGAGGCATGCCAACTTCACAAGGATGATTCTTCCAATACAACCCTATACACCAACAGGCAGGGTTCTAGGAAGAAAGGTAATGGGCAAAAAGGAGGCAACTTTCAGAAAAGAGGAAATTCTCAACAGGATACGAAAGGAAAAGGCAAACAACCTCAACAGAAGAAGAGGTGGTGCAAGATCTGTGAGAAATACAACCATGACACCAATAGGTGTTGGCATAAGAACAAGCAGAAAGGCCAAAACAAACCACAAAATAAAAACAAACAACCCCAAGTGAATGTTGCTATTGAAGAATCTGACTCAGATTCGGAATGGGCACACAAGGTGCTCATGACTACCACAGATTCCACATAGAGGGATCTTGTTTGGTATGTCGATTCTGGAGCTAGCAAACATATGACTGGCGACAGATCGTGGTTTGAATCATTTGTGGCCAAGGAGGGAAAACCTGTCACCATTGCTGATGATAAAACCTATAGGGTTCAGGGAGAGGGTACAGTTTCAGTCACTCTTCCTGATGGCAAGTGTCATATTGACAAAGTCCTCTATGTTCCGTTATTGGCCAACAATTTGTTGTCAGTGACACAAATCCTGGATAGAAATATGGTTGTCAACTTTCATGTTGAGAATGGAAAGAAGTGTTGTACTATTACCAGGAAGGGTAAGCAGATTGCAACAGCTTCATATAAGCACGGCTTATTTGTACTAGATGCTATCTCTACTCCACATGTTGCCATGACTGTATCTACCAAGGAGGCAACTTCCCTATGGCACAAGAGATATGGGCATCTTAGTTTTGGCTACTTACTTGAGCTCAGTAAGTATGAGATGGTAAAGGGTATTCCTTCCCTTTCTGCCACATTGCCAGTGTGCTCGACCGCTAGCGGGGAAAGTAGCATAGAGTACCATTTGAGAAGAGCTCAACAAGAGCATGAAAACCTCTGGAGTTAATTCACACCGATCTGTGCGGTCCTTTCACACCCAACAGTTGTGGAGGGAAGAGGTACTTTCAATTATTCGTAGATGACTACTCACGAAAGATGTGGATTTTCTTTCTCCAATCGAAATCTGAAGCTTTCGCATTCTTCCAACAGTTCAAGAAATCCGTTGAGAAGGAGTCAGGAGCTTCTATTAAAACCCTCCGCTCAGATCGAGGGGGAGAGTTTACCTCTAATGAATTTTTTGCATTCCTAGATAAGCATGGAATCAAGAGACAGTTAACAACCGCCTATACTCCTCAACAAAATTGAATTGCTCGAGAGAAGGAACCGTTCTATCATGGAAATGGTTCGTTGTATGCTCACGAGAGCTACTCTTGGGCAACAATATTGGGCGGAAGTCTGTCACCACTCGTAGTGTATCCGTTGAATAGGGCACCCACAAAGGCCCTAAAAGGAATGACTCCACAGGAAGCATGGAGTGGTCAAAAACCCTCCATATCTCATCTGCGTATTTTTGGATGTCACGCTTTCATGCACATACCGAAAGAGAAAAGGAAGAAGCTAGATGAGAAAACATTGAGATGTATTTTTCTTGGTTATTCTGAGTACTCTAAAGGATATCGTTTGATAGATCCTTTGACCAAGAAAATTCATGTCAGCAAAGATGTTGTCTTTGATGAAGCTTTCACATCACAGAGCACATATAAAGTACACCAAGATATTGTGGAATCTAAGGAAGAGAAGATTCCTTCGTCAACACAGACAGGAGGTCCTACATCTTCTTCAACTCCACCGAAGAAGAATCCTAAATGGTGTACAAATACAATCAAAGACGCAAATTTATCCACTCCTCCCAATTTGAACTTGGATAGACCTCGTACACACAGTATGGCTCAAAAGGAAAAAGAAGCCAAAGAAACTGGTGAGGTTGATGATCTTTGTCAATCTTTTGAGGAACTTTCTGTAACTCCAAGTATAGAAGTAGAGGATATGGATATTGATGATGACAGGGCGTTCATGTCTACTATAGATGATCTTGAACCTGCATCAGTGCAAGATGCTCTCAGTGAGCCTCAGTGGAAGGCCGCTATGGATACAAAGTATGAGTCTTTGATGAAAAATAAAACTTGGAAGCTTGTTGATCTGCCGCATGGAAAGAAGCCCATTGGCTACAAATGGGTATATAAAGTCAAGTACAAGGCAGATGGAACAATTGATAAGCATAAGGCCCGTCTTGTTGCAAAGGGCTATGCTCAAAAAGAAGACATTGACTACGAGGAAACTTTTGCACCTACTGGTCGGATGACCACAATTCGAGTTATGTGTGCTATGGCAGCACAATATGGGTGGAAAGTTCACCAGATGGATGTCAAAAGTGCCTTTCTAAATGGTGATCTCCAAGAAGAAGTCTACATGACTTAGCCTGAAGGATTTGAAGTGGAAGGCCAAGATCAGAAAGTTTGCAAATTGGTCAAATCCTTATATGGTCTGAAACAAGCTCCTCGAGCTTGGTATATAAAAATGGACAATCACCTTATGCAGCATGGATTTAAGAGATGTCCGTCGGATGCAAACCTCTATTTCAAGAAACAGGGTTCTGAGATAGTGTTGCTTGTACTCTATGTGGATGATCTGCTCATTACAGGGAGTTCAAAAACTATGATCTCTATTGTCAAAAGAAACTTGTGCAAATCTTTTGAGATGACAGATCTCGGACTTCTCCATTATTGTCTTGGTCTGGAATTCAGCCAGAAGGAGCACTCCATCAAAGTGTCTCAAAAAAAATATGCCAAGAAATTGCTGGAAAAATATCGCATGACTGATTGCAAGCCAATGGCAACTCCGATGGAGAATGGACTTCAGTTATCGCGATATGATGATTCACCTCGGGTAGATGGTACTCTCTATCGACAGTTGATTGGGAGTCTCATATATCCGAACAATACTAGGCCAGATCTCATATTTGCTGTCAACTATCTTTCGAGGTTCATGCGGGAGCCTAAGACCACTCATTGGAAAGCAGCAAAACGTGTTCTTCACTATGTCCGTGGTACTATGGAATATGGCCTAGAATACAAGAGGAACAACAAATTCTTCTTGCAAGGATACACGGACTCCGACTATGCCGGATCATTTGATGATCGCAAGTCAACTTCTGTATACATTTTTCATCTGGGATCTGGTCCTGTCTCTTGGCACAGTAAGAAGCAAAAGGTGGTTGCTATTTCATCAACAGAGGTAGAATATCGCGCTGCATGTGAAGCTATGTGTGAAGTGATATGGTTACGTCGCATTCTGACAAGTATGGGCCATCCATCAAAATCTCCAATACACTTGTTTTGCGACAATCAGGGTTTTCTGAACCTCGTCAAGAATCCAGTCCATCATGAAAGAACAAAGAACATTGACACACAATGTCATTTCATTCGAGATGAAGTTCCAAAGCACCAAATTCAGCTTTAGCACATACCCACCGATGCTCAAGTTGCAGACATTTTCACTAAGGCACTTGGACGTGTCAAATTTGAATTGTTTCGTAGCTCACTTTGTATTGCAAAATAATGTAAGGGGATGTTAGTATATCTATTAGTTATTACATTACCCAAATAATGTAATAAAGGGGGATGTTAGCGTACTGTTACTATAAGAAATGGAGGAGCGAAGAGAGACATTTGTGATACTTGTCAATCCATCATGAGTGAAGCTGAGGAAGCTGAGCAAGATGAGTCGGATGATCAAGATGAGGGAGAGGTAGAAAGTGAGAAACATTAACCCACACTGCCCACATTATCCACTCACCCCCATAACGACAATATGGTCAAGGTATACAAAGAAATAGCTACCCTAGGAATCAATGAGGTAGACATTCCTAAAGTGACTCATTATGGCCAAACATGCACTCTACAAGAACTACACTCAATTTCCTCTCCAATAGTGAGTTATCGCCACAGGATCAAACCTATTAAAAAATAAGGTAGAGTGGTGACTACACACTCCTCCATTGCCTCTCCCAGGGAACAACAAGAGAATGTAGAAGTTTTACCACCTCTATTTATGTATCAATTTAAGGCATTTGAAGAACCCCAAGGGTTTCTCTTCCCTCATCATCACACATTTACTAATTTTTTTGGCAACCCCACACTAATGCTTCATCCTTTTCGATATCCCTGCCTAAGGAAGGATGACATTAAAAGAGTCCAAGAACTTATGCAAATCCTTCTTGGAAAACAAAGGACAAAGCTCTTTTTAAGGAGGGTGGCATGTTAAGACCCTCCTTAACATACATTATTAATTATATTATATAGTTATTTATTAAGGGACATGTCCCTTCATATTCACAACTATTAGATAGGTATAACTAGACGTACTAGAGATTATCTTAAGGCATCGAAGAATATAATATTAATATTTAAGTGTGGGTTTCTACCTTAAATTCCAACATCAATTCCTTCCTTAAACAACGATTCCTTGTTGTTTGCATTAAATTATCCAAAAAATCATTCAAGGATACACAATATCCTTGAACAAAAGTATTACAAAGTTGAATGCAAGGAAAGAAAGTGCAAATAATTGCATCAATTGAAAAAGCTTCTATCTACTGTTTATGAAGCTTGGATTTATTATCAAAAGTGTCCAAGAAAAAAATGAAATGTGTGTCTACTATTTAAAGACAACCTCAAACCCTTGTATTGCAGGAAAAATCTACCACAAAACCAGAATTTCAAATACGGAAATAGATTACAATATAAGGTATATTGAAAAGCCTTATTATACAAAATTATAATACATTATATGCACTCCTCTAATAAGGTTTTTGATGACATAACAACAGATTTGTAAGTGCCATCAAAGGGCACGTTTACTAAAATAAAAAGAGTGAACAAAGATTGGATGTTAGCACTCTTCCTCCCAAGATAGAAGGAGCCACTCAAGGGCTCATCTTGGATGTACGTACCTACAAAATCAAAGCTCATTTCAGATCATTCAAGAGCTACATTTACATAGACAAGTGAGTGCATATATATTTCTAAAAGACGTCAAAAATATACAAGGATTCAACACGAATGGAAGCACAAAAGAAAGAGATAAAAGTGTTACATTCGTGGTCTCTAACTTGGAGAAGACCATCTATCGAATAAAGGTCCAAATCGTCATCCAAGATCCATAGCACATCGTCTATCCACCTGTAGGAAAATAGCTTGCTTGCTACCCAAGAAACATAGAAAAGTAAAGGGATTATGGAGTTAAAATCTCCATATTTGAAGATGTTACAATAAAAAACTCCATGTAGAAATAACACTTGGTATTATGGTCATAATTCCTCTTTCAATGTTCTAGAAACTTCCATGTAGGAGTTACAAGAAAAGTAGTGACACTTGGTATTCTCCACCAGCTTCACACAAGTGCCCACATGTTTTTGGATTTCTTCAAGAGCATTGAAGAAATGACTTGGAGTGTTACATAAAGAAGGGAGAACTCAATTGTAATGTATGTGACATGTGTCACAACACCCATGATCAACTATCCTTAAAAGGCATTCAAAGTCCAAGTTCAACATGTGTGCGAGTGAAGCACAGTCAAATATATCCAAATAAGGAACGAAGCACAATCAAGGAAGGAGTGAAGCACATAAAAAATGTTCGAAGTGGAGCATGGAATATAGGGGAAAGGAGCATTAAAGGCTCCCCCATTTTTTAAGGTCAAACCTTTAGTGCCTACATACCAGCATTCAAGACCAGCTACTCCAAGGAATCTCCATTAATTCAAGAACCTAAGGTACCACTTATATGTTGTTATACTCAGCCATAGAAAGCGTCGAACATTGAGGAGATATTGCATCTAAAAAGGTAAGGTCTAAATCCCATTTATTATTGCTTTCATAAATTGGAGATATAAGGGTTATAAACTAAGGTTAAAACTTAGATTTTGAAAGCAAAAGGGGTGACTTATCTTATTAAATTAATATTTTCAATCTTACTTAGGAGAATAAATAATTCAACTTGGATTAAATCATTTTGCAAATATTATTATAATTTCTCTAATTTTCTAAACTGGGGACCCACAAGGATTACTCCATAAATTTTATTTTATTGGAATTAGAAATAATCCATGGGATATAAAATAGGTCATTAAGGGTTTCTATTAAGGTTGGATAAATATATTTTTACTTGTCTCAAATCTTCAAAAAGGGACAAAAGAATTCCAACATCAAAACCTTTTCAAAATTGAAAAATTTCTTAGTTCAATTAGGAGTATTAAGGTGTTCAAAGTTTGATTTTTTATTCTTACAAAACTTGTACAAAATCAACCGAAATTGAACTATATTTTTACAAAAAGTACTATATCATACTTCAAAACATTAGGGAGTCATAAGGCATTTTACAAAACTTGATAATAATAATATTTGTCTAATATTATCAAGTTAGGAAGATATAAGCTTTCTTCAAAACCTAAAAATAGGTTTTCATCACTAGGGAGTTATAAGGTAGCCCACAAACCTAAGGATCTATAAAGGTTTTACAAAATCAAGCTTATATACTTCAATCAAGGAGCACATATCTTAAGACCTTGGGGCTATAAGAATTCAGGTCATACAAATGTCTATTGGCATACTTGGTAATGCTCTTAGAAGTGGAATAAGAAAAATACCAATATGGATCAAGAACCTGATGGACTCCAATGATGAAAAGAGGAAAGAAAAGGAAGAACCTCTACAATATGATATAATTTCTGAAGTCAAAAACTATGCAAAGGAATATTCATCTAATGAATCAAATGAACTAAAATAGGGAAAGATTGATCAACAAGATTTTAGCAAAATGGAATAGCTTCAATTGTGTAAATATGGTTTGTAGACCTTATTAAGGAGATAGACAAACATGATATACCTAAAATTGATCACAAAATTGCCATGTCATCTCTATTGTGCATCCATTGCAATCAAGATGGTCTTGAAAAAATGAATTGTTGGAGTTTACATCCATGCAAATATTGTGATGGAACAAATCACTTATCTTTTTCCTATCACTTCAAATATGGATATTATTTATGCTATGAAAGAAGATTGCTTCAAATATTAAACTATTATCTTTAGAAATTTATTTTAGATATATCTACTAACATTGAGCTCAAGGTTGATACTTGTGAAGGATAGAGAACCAGGTCTTACCAAGGTACAAAATAAGGAAGAAGGATCAATTCAGGTCCACTCAAGACATGCACCATCATGAGAGCAATGAATCACCAAAGACACTTGACACCAAGGAGAAAAAAATTTAAAAAGACAAGAAGCATTGACATAAAGATTGTAGCAGCAGAAAAAGAACTAGATAAAGCTAAAGATGAAGAAGATCCATGTTGAAGACTAAAGTATTCAATACCTAAATAATGTAATATAGGGGGTGTTGGACATAGATCCTATTCCATCAGTTGGGTTATGTAAATGTATCCTCAAAGATACATATCTAGATTACTTCCTATGCAAGTTATCTAGTTACTTCATGCAATGTAATAAATGCACAAGTGTCAATGTGCAAGTTGTACATGTGCAAGTTGTCCCTTGCACAACTAGATAGAGTGTTGACCAAGTATCCTATTTTACATATATAAATATGGCCTCTTAGATAGGTAGATAAGAGAGTTGGGGAACATAGTCAGATAGCATAGCTTAGTGGATAGTGTAGTTTTGTGTGTCTAACCATTCATTGGTGATGGATACAATATAGATCAATAGCTTTGTTAATGGAGTGTTCATTTCCTCCATAGCTACATTTTAATATTTTATATGATTTATATTTTTAGCATAATTCAATCATCTAGCAGATTTACTTTTCTTTCATGTTATTATGCATCTTGTGATTGTTATCTCCCAAGGCTAATTCATAAAAATATAAAACATTCAAGGAAGCTCTCACTCAGGCCTGGGTAATTGAAGAAATCAAAATTCAACAAGACAAGATAAATATAATAAATAAATAATGGAAAGATAAGGGACAAATGGGTAACAACTAGGGCTAGTTCAAGACTATTTAGGTTAATTAAGTAGTCTTGAGCCAACCATCATAAAAAACACAACAAGATCAAGACCAAGTACAACAACCCCCACAACAACAACAACAACAAACAACAAAAATAGCCACAACAAAATTATCAAGTGGTTCCACCCCCACAACAACTACAAAATCAAGCTCAACCCATAGACAATCATTAGTGCCAATTCAACCAGCAACCCCATAATTACACCCCATTGTTCGAATCATATTCATACCTTTTCTAAATATTGTATGATGCACAAGCTATTACCTTTCTAGAGATGAAACCTGAAGATCCAAAAAAAACACGTGGTAAGAACTACAAGGAGTATTTGTACTACCATGACATAACAATTTCTATGCATTCAAAAACATTGTGCAAGATCTGCTTGAAAGGGAACATATCAATATTGATAACCCTTTGGCCCAACAAAACCATAATATTGGTATCTATTAGAAACCACTACCTCATCATGAGGTAACTCAACAAACACCTAGGACATCAACCTCTATAATTCCCCCTAACCAAGTCAACAATGTATCTCAAATTATACCAATGTTTTATGGGTGCCATTAATATAGTCACTCGAGGGTAGAGAAACATGAATCATACACAATAATCCAATGAAACAACACAAGCAGTACCACCTCCTACAACACCACCAACTAATGTGTATCAAAAACCAACTCACACACATCCACCCAAATCCATCCATCTTTCATCGACCCAAATCCATCCATCTTTCAAGTCATCCACCAAGACATCTCATCATATTCTTCCCACACCTCATCATTCATCACAACCTCCACCATTCACATTTGGTCAAGTCCAAACATCACATCCAAAATATACACTGGGAAATAAGTCTCTACATCACGAACCCAACCATCCAATGTTTCATCAACATCCATAATCATCCACAACCTTTCATATCATACCACTTCAATTTCACAAGCACCCCTCATCATCTCATATCAGCATGAGCCTCCAGCCACTAGCCATTGTGTTCAAACAAATTCATCTCCACATCCATCATCTACTATCTCATATATAGGGCCACCTATCTGATAGGAACCATTACAGTATACACTATTCCCTCCACCTGATATACATATCACCATCGAAGCCTTCACCTCTGCACTCGCTTCATCCACATCCACCCCCACTCAGTTTTAGTCCATCTTGCCAATCCAAGCATTGGTGATTACATAGTTGAGAATGTCACAATAACACTACCTATTCTAATTTTTAGATATTTTTATCATCCACATGCCCCACCTTTAGCCATAGGTGTAGTGTTAACATGGGTTCAGAACCAAAAATTATTAGTTTTGTATATGGGGGAGTGGATTCTTCATCTGATCCACCTCCTCCTAATTATCAATTCATACAACAATTTTGTGCCAACCTAGAATATATGTCCAACCTAGGTTTCCCTATGCAATATTTTCATCGGGTTAACTGGAAGGGATATAGTCTTGAATGACATGAATAGTGTGTGTGCAATATCATCACTATAAAGAGGTACATGATCGCTATGGCTTGGGGTACATGCCACTATCTTCTACCACCTCTTTTGACCATGCATTATAGCAACTCACCCTAGATTCTAAGGAGGAGGGTGAAGATAGCAAAGATAGAAATAATATTGAGGATGAATACATAGACCCTAATCTTGTACCTCATTTGTACAAGGCATTTCCAAAAAATGTGATTGCACATCGACATGATTAATTCTATTTTCAATTATGACTTTGAGGAAGAATTTAGAAAGGAGTTTGATGCCCTATCTATCACCTTCGATGATTCTAAATAAGGTGTAGCCCCCATAGTTCCCATAGATGAATAATATGAGTATTTCATTAGATTTTTTTCCATATATTAACCCATATTCTGCTTAATCCTTTTAAGGGAGCAAGCTAAACCACCATTAGATTCATCATCACCACCTTGACCAACCTAATGCATAAAAAATAAACCAAAAGAAAATTCATTAGCACTTAGCCATACATATTGAATTTTGTGCATCCACTCATGCATTCCACCTACATTGCATACATGCATTTGTATCATTTTCATCCATTCATGTCGCTTGTGATATTAGTCATTATTCGATCAGTTTGATAATTGCTAGTCCATCATATCTTTTTGCCTTAATTAGGGACACATTTGGTTTAACATTAGTCATCAATCCATTAGTCATAATCATTTACAACTTTCCTTGTGGTATTTTGATAATTAAGAGGTCCGTGTAAGATCGGATAGATACCATATGACCATCAACAATGATGGTTATACAACCACTAAATTTTGTACGTACACCCCTTAATTTTCAAAAGCTCATAAGGAAAATACATCTACATATCACATAATATAATGTTTGTCAAACAATCCCTAGGTGTTTTTGATCACTCAGCCACTCCTAGTGTGTTAAGAAATCTCAATTCAATGTCAAACAATTCTAAGGTGATTTAGGTTGCTCCTAGTCAAATCAAGTTTACTCTTGGACCAAGCACATTTGTAACTAAGAAAATTTTAAGTTATGGGAGTTAAATCTACCATCTTTGAACCAAACACAAATCACATATATTAATGTGATCTTGCATCAGAGAGAGTTATAAAGCCATGATTGTATTGAACTTGGAAGAAAAAAATATTCTTGCTTGTCCCATTATGCACATAGTCCAAAAATAGTGGTTTTCACCACTTAAACACAACATAGTCCAAAAATACCAATGAAAATAGTGGTTTTTACCACTTAAATTTAACAATAGAAAGAGTGGGTAGTAAGGATAGGGTAAAATTATCATCTCAACTTGGTTGAGAATCTGATTCCCCAAAGCTTTGACTCTTTTTACAAACACATAATAATAATGATATGTCTTTAAGTAGTAAGGATAGGGTTTTTTCTCATCATGACATGGTTGAGAATTTGATTCCCCAAAGCTTGGAGATTCTATCATTGGACTATGGATCTAATCTCCACTAGGGCTATAGGCACTTGATTGGTAGTGGAGTATGTTCATATGTGGTGACATGATGCAGGAGCATCCAACGAAAAGCAAAATACTGCAAAGAAGAAAAAGTGTCACGATATCGCGACATGTTGGCAAAGAAGAAAAAGTGTCATGATATCGTGACATGTCGGCAAAGAAGAAAAAGTGTCACGATATTGTGACATGTCGCATTTTAGCGACCAAAAGACGAGAGAAGGCGCAAGAGAGAAAAGTGTCGCGATATTGCGACATGTCACATTTTCGCAACCAAAAGACGAGAGAATGTGCAAGAGATAAAAGTGTCGCGATATCGCGACATGTCGCATTATCGCAACCAAAAGACGAGAGAAGGCGCAAGGGAGAAAAAGTGTCGTGATATCGCGACATGTTGCATTTTCGTGACCAAAAGACGAGAGAAGGCGCAAGGGAGAAAAAGTGTCGCGATATCGTGACATGTCACATTTTCGTGACCAAAATATGAGAGGCGCAAGAGAGAAAAGTGTCACGATATCGCGACATGTCACATTCTCGTGACCAAAAGACGAGAGAAGATGTAGGAGAGAAAAAGTGTCGCGATATCGTGACCAAAAGAGACGAGAAAGAGCAAGAGGGGAAAAGTGTCGCGATATCGCGACATGTCGCATTTTCGTGGCCAAAAGAGAAGAGAAAGAGCAAGAGGGAAAAGGTGTCGCGATATCGCGACATGTCGCATTATCACGACTAAAAGAGAAGATAAAGGGTAAGAAGGAAAAAGTATCGCAATATCGTGACATGTTGGCAAAGAAGAAAAAGTGTCGTGATATCATGACATGTTGCATTTTTGTGACCAGAAGAAAAAATGGTAGGCAGTTACAGGGGCCGTTATAGAGGAAATTATCGAGCGATGGGTATACTAAACGTCATAACTGGTTGACAGGTAGACAAAGTCTATAGTGGTAGCACTGAATAGCACGTGGCACCAAGGTGCAATGAAAGCAGACGAAGACCAAGATTCGGAAAGAAAAACGTTTCGAAAGCCAAGACAACGAAGAGGCATGGGAAATGAAATGAAGGGCCACAAAAGGGAAACGAAGAGTCATGCCAGAAATTTTAAAATGGGAAGCAAAGGCATGCACAAGGGGTCAAAAACTACTGAGACAGAGTTGCAGATTTGAAGGCAAGAGGGTCATTCTGGACCTGTTTGGGATGTTTTTCTTCCAGGGTGGGAAATGCTATAAGAAAAAAAAATAATGAACTATCTTTTAGAATAAATGATTTTGTTTGGCAGATTACTGCCATTTCTATAAATCTTTCCAAGTTTGAAGGCAAGAGGGTCATTATGGACCTGTTTGGGCTATTTTTTTCCAGGGCGGGAAATGCTATAAGAAAAAAAAAAAACTATCTTTCGGAATAAAGGAGTTTGTTTGGAAGATTGCTATCATTTCTATAAATCTTTTCAAGTTTTTGAATGAGAATTTGAATGAGAAAATTTGGCTCTCCATCAAGTGGTATTAGAGCTTAGGGTTCCTGAGTGTGTGAGTAGATCATCGAAAGTGAGACAGTTTGCACCAGGATCTGTGGAAGAGCTTAGGGTTCCTGAGTGTGTGAGTAGATCACCGAAAGTGAGGCAGTTTGCACCAAGATCTGTGGAAGAATTTAGCGTTCTTGAGTGTGTGAGTAGATCGTCGAAAGTGAGGCAGTTTGCACCAGGATCTTTGGAAGGGTTGTGATAAGAGAGCGAGGAAGAATGCCTCCATGAAGAAATCATGGTGGTGGAAGAAATGTGGTACCGGAAGGTGATTTCAAATATTTACAGAGGCAAGTGCAAGCCTTGCAAGAGGAGTTACGAAGAGGGGTTGAGCCAAGGAGAGAAGACCATAGTGAAGATGAAGCTTGGGAGGTTTATTGTCCATTAGATGAAGAAGAAGCAATGGATCCTATAGAAGCTAGATTATTTAAGGCCATATCTTGGATTGGGAAGAATCCAAAGTTTGATGTCTCCATGTATTCTGGAAATCTCAATCCAGAGGAGTTGATTGATTGGATCAATGATATGGAGGAATATTTTGAGTATGAGGAGGTTGTAGATCCAGATTGGATCAAGTTTGCAAAAATGAAGTTGAAAGGCCATGCTAGCATATGGTGGAAAGAAGTGCAGCTAGAAAGAAATAGAAGCAAAAAGGAAAAGATAACTAGATGGGATCGAATAGTAGAGAAGTTGAAGAGACAGTTTATTCCTATAGATTACGAATTGGATCTGTTGAGGAAAATGCAGAGTTTGAGACAATCAAGAAAATTTGTCAAAGAATATACAGAGGAGTTTTACAAGATCTCAATCAGAACTAGCCATTCTAAGGTTAACAAGGAGAAGGTAGCCCGTTACATCAATGGATTGAGAACCAATATTCAAGAAGAGTTGAGTCTGGTTAGGATGAGTACCATTGAGGATGCTTACCAGTTTGCTCTAAAATTTGAAGAGAAGCTGAACATAATGTTTGAGGGTAAGCAAAAAGGAAGAGGTCATGGAGAGAGAACTGGTGGAAGAATAGATGGAGGACGAGATGAAAAGAAAGAAGAAACTAGCAACAACCAAGATCAGAAAGAGGAGAGTACCTACCGCCCCCGTAATCAGAACAATGGTTACCAAAGAGGAAGAGGTAGATCTAGATGTGGGTATGGAAGAGGAGGATTTTGTGGAACCTGTTTCCATTATGGGGAAGAGGGACATCGGGCATATGAGTGTCCCCAACACTAAGAGAGGATGAATAAGAGACCTGAGGGTCATGCTAGAGCTGCTATAGCAGATGAAGGTGCTGAATCAAAATATTTTGAGGAGGCAAAGAGAGGAAAAGTTATGGTCACAAGGAGAATCTTGTTGAATGAGGAGAAAGAACCAGACCAGAGGAGGAGTCTGTTTCGCACAAGGTGCAAATGTTCAGGTAATGTCTGTAATGTTATTATAGATAATGGTAGTACTGATAACTTGGTCTTTGAAGAAATGGTTACTAAGTTATAGCTAGAAAGGAGGAGACACCCGCATCCATACCAGATTGCATGGTTACAAAAGTACCATAGGGCATTGGTCAGTGAACAGTCCTTTGTCAAGTTTAATATTAGGAGATACCAGGATGAGGTCCTGTGTGATATCCTGCCTATGGATGCTTGCCATATGCTATTAGGAAGACCATGGAAGTTTGATCACCGTGTAGTCCATGATGGACATGCCAAAACTTACTCCCTAACAAACGAAGGAGTGCACCATAAACTAAAGCCACTGAAGGAGATGGATGAAAAGAGTTTGCTGACAAAAATGATAGTGGAAGTTGTGGGGTTTGAAGAACTTAAGGGTTTGTAACCTAAAGACCCAGATTTTGCTGAAGCTTGGAGAGCTTGTACAACCCCAGTTACTCTGGATAGGACTATCAACAGGAGTACTAGTAAATCACCATTCCATATTGTATGTGGGAGTAGTCCAAGGAATGCTTCTGAGTTGAGAATGATGGATAAAGGAGAAAAGAGCAGTGCTGAGGCTGAATATTTTGCAAGTTTTGAGATGTTGAAAAAGAAGGTGATAGAACAGTACAAAAGTGAAGGTCACTTCTCAATCCACTCCGAGTGTCTGATGCAGGAGCATCCAACGAAAAGAAAAATACCGCAAAGAAGAAAAAGTGTCACGATATCGCGACATGTTGGCAAAGAATAAAAAGTGTCGCGATATTGCGACATGTTAGCAAAGAAGAAAAAGTGTCATGATATCGTGACATGTCACATTTTCACGACCAAAATATGAGAGAAGGCGCAAGAGAGAAAAGTGTTGTGATATCGTGACATGTATTTTCATGACCAAAATACGAGAGAAGGCACAAGAGAGAAAAGTGTTGCGATATCGTGACATGTCGCATTATCATGACCAAAATATGAGAGAAGGCGCAAGGGAGAAAAAGTTTTGCAATATCACGACATGTCGCATTTTCATGACCAAAATATGAGAGAAGGCGCAATGGAGAAAAAGTATCGTGATATCGCAACATGTCGCATTTTCGCGACCAAAAGACGAGAGGAGGTGCAAAAGAGAAATGTGTCGTGATATCACGACATGTCGCATTCTCACGACCAAAAGATGAGAGAAGGCGTAAGAGAGAAAAAGTGTCGTGATATCGTGACATGTCACATTTTCACGACCAAAAGAGACAAGAAAGAGCAAGAGGGAAAAAGTGTCACGATATCACGACATGTCGCATTTTCGCGGCCAAAAGAGACGAGAAAGAGCAAGAGGGAAAATGTGTCGCAATATCGTGACATGTCGCATTATCGTGACTAAAAGACAAGAGAAAGAGTAAGAAGGAAAAAGTGTCGTGATATCGCGGCATGTTGGCAAAGAAGAAAAAGTGTCATGATATAGCGACATGTCGCATTTTTGCGACCAGAAGAAAAAAGGGCAGGCGGTTACAAGGGTCGTTACAGAGGAAATTATCGAGTGAAGGGTATATCGAACGTCATCATTGGTTGACATGTGGATAGAGTCTACAATGGCAACACTGAATAGCACATGGCACCAAGGTGCAATGAAAGCAGATGAAGACCAAGAGTCGAAAAGAAAAACATTTCAAAATCCAAGACAACGAAGAGGCATGGGAAATGAAACGAAGGGCCAAAAAAGGGAAATGGAGAGTCATGCCAAAAATTTTAAAAGGGCAAGCAAAGACATGCACAAGGGGTCAGACACTGCTGAGATAAAGTTGCATATTTGAAGGCAAGAGGGTCATTCTGGACCTATTTGGGTGTTTTTCTTCCAGGGCGAGAAATGCTGTAAGAAAAAAAATAAAATAAACTATCTTTCAGAATAAAGGAGTTTGTTTGGCAGATTTCTACCATTTCTGTAAATCTTTCCAAGTTTTTGAATGAGAATTTGAATGAGAAAATTTGGCTTTCCATCATGACATGTATCTCTTGAAGAGACCTCTACACACACATAAGGACAAACTAACTTCTTGGTTATCTCCATTATTGACTTAATCTCACCCTACTCAATATGGATAAATGAATCCACCATTTGCACACACATTGGTTCTTAATTGGCTTGTGTCAATACCAAACTCAAAATTGATTGGAAATGAATATTCATTACACACATAGTTGGTCCTTGAGAAATTTGACTCCACTAGGACACCCTTGACATCTTATGAATTTGCAAGATGAATATATGAGTTTGTTTGAGATTGCTAGGATGTTTGAGTCTTTGAAAAAAACTCTATATTATTTATCACTAAGGCAAAAAAAATCATATAAGAAATTAAATTCCATGTTGTTATCACATTATTACATTCCATAATTTTTTTTGGTAGATAAGATACTATAGCATTAATATCGAGTTTTACAGGTTGACCCAAAAACTTTTACAAAAATCAGCCCAGGGTTGTTGATGAACATGTCCTTACTAAGGATTCCATATATGTAAAATCTACATACCATCAAAGCCATTACATTTGGTAAGGCACATAGCCTATTATCAAAAAGAAAATTTCCATACAAAATTTTGGGTATACCCCAAGAAAACACACCTGTATCATAATTACAAAAAAAGAAACAAACACGGATCCCTTCCTTGAAACAATGGAGAAAAAAAAAGCTACAAGCACACATAGCAGAGTACTGAAAAAACTACCACAAGCTCTGTATTGAAAATTACTCTTAATAATTCTTTGGTAATTGATTTCTTCCGTATATGACATGCTTTGGGATCACATACCATCTTGGCCAATAGGCCTTGGAGAATTGAACCTGCTGGATAGATTTATGGCGGTGGCTATCTGGTGGTTCATGTGGCTCTGGTTCGAAGTCTTATATTGTCATTTCTTTCCTGCTTTGTGATTATCAACCAATATCAAATTACTAATATGACTAGGAGCCATGTTATCTGACATGTGATTGTCCCAATTAGTCTTTTTTGTATTTCCAAGAACCATCCATGAAGACTGACAGCTCGGATAATTTTTATTGTGAGTCCATTTCAAAAAAGAGGTGGGAATACTCCTAGCCTTCGAACTTACAGTGCCTTCCCTATATGTAAATTCACCATCGACACCCAAATTGGATAGCTTATCAGCAATTTTGTTAGCTTCTCGAAAGACATGTTGGGATTTTCTGTCCTATCTTCCCTGGAAAAGGATCCTAGCCTCTTCAACAATTGTTTTAATCCTCCAAGGAGGTGTTTTCCAATTATTGAGGAGATTTATAACATGCATAGAGTCTCCTTCTATGATAAAATTGCCTTCTAAGTCTTGAGTCATTTGAAGGCCTCTCCACATAGCTCTAGCTTCAGTTTTGTTGTTCGTCCTTGTTCCCAAATATTTTTAAAATGCAAGCATCATATTCCCATTGTGATCTTGCACAATACCGCCAGTGCCTGCTCTTCTAGGAATGTCCTTAGCCGCTTCATTAAAATTAAGCTTAAACCAACCCATAGGAGGTGGGGACCACTTAACATTGGCTCTAGGGTTGACTACCCTAGGCACATACTCATCTAAAAAGGTTAAGCTTAAATATTGAGCAATCATGGTCTCTTGAAAATGAGGTTTACAACTATAAAAAGGGATAAGGTTCACATTCTCGTTAGCAAAGGATAGGATCCTAGAAATGATAGTTTGATGATCATGGATAGAATAATTAAAGACTCTATGGTTCCTTTATAACCACACCTGCCAAAGATAGTGATTGAGAAAAATTTTCCACATGTATCTAAGTATTTGGCTTGAAAAGGGACAAGGACACTAGATGACCAAATCAAGTACAATGGCTGGTTTAACCAAGGAAATATTGGAGGCCTAAAAAACCCCACTTAGGACAGTCAAGGAAAAAGGGCACTCAAGGAAAATGTGATAAATGTTCTCCCAATTAGCCTTCCATAGATAAAACTGATTAGTGATACAAATACCTTTACGCATCATATTATCAATGGTTAGAATTATTCCTTGGATAACCAACCATGAAAAGACTACAATTTTTGGAATTAAATTTTTTATCCAAACTAAGTCTTTTTGGAGGAAAAAATCTTCATCATAAAGCAGAAGCTTGTAAGTTGATTTAACAGTGAACTGCCCATTTTTTGTAGGAGTCCAAGTCACTTGATCTTCCTTGGGTCTCATGGGAATAAACTGCTGCCCGAGAATATTACAAAGATCATTTGATTCCACTTGAAATCCCTAAATCCTTATTTATTTCCACTTCATTCTGCCTTTGTCCTCAACCATATAATCAGAGACTTTTTTGCCAATGAGTTCTTCCGTGATATCTCTAATCTGGGATAAGTTAGGATATTGCGTCAGTGGTTCATCCTTAGCCAATTTGCCATTCCAACAATTTATCCTCTCACCATTGCCTAAAACCCATCATAAACCTTTTTTAATGATTTTCTTACAATTGAGAATTGCTTTCCAAAAAGCAGGACCTCTGATTAGAACTGAGTCACTTAGAAATTCCATATTTTGAAGATACTTTCATTTGATGATAGTTGTCCATTCATTTTCTTCACCAGAAATGAGGCACCATGCTTGCTTAGCTAGTAAAGCTAAATTCATATGAGCAATTCTCCTCAGACCTAAACCCCCATTTTCCCTAGGTCTGCACACTTTGGTCCATCCTACAAGGTGTATCCTTTTTTTCTCCTTTGATCTAGTCCATAAAAAACATTTTTGGAGTTTCTCAATTTTCTGGAAAACCTTCACAGGGGCTTTGAAAACGGAGAGGAAATAGACTGGAATGCTTTGAAGAGAGGCCTTAGTGAGGGTCAAATTTCCTGCTTGAGATAGAATATGACCTTTCCATACAACAAGTTGTTTTTGAATTATTTCAATAACCCTGTCCCACATTGAATCTCTCGGAGAACCAATGAAAAGAGGGAGACCAATATATGAAGTGGGGAGGTTTGCTATATCACACCCTAAAATTTCTGCAATCCTTCCTTGCATCTGAATGGGGGTGTTCAAGAAATATAATTTGCTTTTACTGAAATTAACTTTTTGACTAGCAGCATCCTCGTAGAGTTACAAGATGTATTTAATTATTTTGGCCTCAACCATCGACGCCTTAGTCAATATAAGGGTATCATAGATGAATTGTTGGTCAAAAACAACCCGATTGAGAGATGTCTTGATTTCTGATATTATCCTTGAACTACAAGTATTTTTGATGGTTTTACCTAAAGCTTTTGCCATAATGATGAATAACATGGGGCTGATAGGGTCCCGTTGTCGAATTCCTCTATGAATTTGAAAGTAACTAGCAATTGTTCCATTAACCAGAATCAAGAAACATGCTTTATAAATGCATTCTTTGATCAAATTAATCCATTTATGGTGAAAACGAAACTTAAGGAGGACAGTAATCAAAAATTCCCAATTTAGCCTATCAAATGCTTTGTTCATATCAAGCTTGAGGGCAAAAATAGACATGTTAGTCTTATGAGCAGAGTGTAGAGCTTCATGAATTGTGATAACTCCATATAATATTGACCTGCCCTGGACAAATATTCCTTGGTACAGATCTATGATGTAGGGCAGAACATCTCTTATTCTATTTGCAATGGCTTTAGTTAGGATCTTGTAAGAAATATTGCACAAATTGATTGGACTATGATTCAGGGGTTTTATTCTTAGGAATTAGAGAAATAAAAGTAGAGTTGAGACCTTTTAGGATATGATTGCTTGCTTGGAATTCTATGATAGTAGAAATTACATCCTCACTTATGATGTCCCAAAAATCTTGATAGAAATGAGGGGGAAAGTCGTCGGGTCCCGGGGCTTTGTTTGGCTCCATGCTAAACAAGGCTTCCTTAATTTCCTCATCAGAAAAGGGAGCTAGAAGCTTAAGGTTTATATCCTCATTTATTATGCTAGTAATGGATTGCAAGAGAATATATTTGGCCTCCTCATTGCACTGCGATTCCTAACCAAGGATAGAATTGAAATAAGTTATTGTCTCCTTTCTGATTTATGTTAAGTCCTAAGTAATAGAACCATCTAATTTTTAAAAAAAATTATCTTGTTATTGCTTCTGTTTCTAAGCGTGGTGACATGAAAAAACTTAGAATTTGAAAATCCATATTTTAAACAAAGAGCCCTTGATTTTTTCCTCTAATAGATTTCCTCACAGGCCAAAATGTTATGAAACTCTGCTAGTTTTATCCGTTCCTCCTGCCTAGTAGTTTCATCAACATCAACATGTTGAATCCTATGATCAATTATCTTCAAACTTTCAACAACCTATTTTTTTGTTTTCAAAGAGGTTTCCAAAGACCTCTTTGTTCCAAGTTTGAATCTTTTCCTTAACAAAATTTAATTTGCCAACAAGTTTAAAAGTTGCACTACCCCTGATAGGCTGTTGCCACCACTGAATTAAGTTATCTTTGAAACTGGAACGTTTGATCCTCATAGATTGAAATATGAAAGGTTTCTTGAAGGACAGAGAGTTAGGTATCTCCAACAAAATGGAATTATGATCAAAGGCAATTTTAGGAAGGGCTTGTAGGGTAGAATCACCGAACATAGTTGTAGCCTCCTTTGATAGAAAAAACCTATCAAGCCTTTCTTGAATGAGATGAAACCCTATCCATCGATTTCTCTATTTTCTCCTCTAAGTTTTACATCCATAAACATGTTGGAGTTCACAAAGTCATTGAACTCATCCATGCTCTTGATAGGTGGTCCATTTCCACCCATTTTTTTTGAAGGGTAAAGAGGAGTGTTAAAATCCCCAGCCAGAATCCAAGGGACATTATGGAATATTTCACTCAAATTGCCTAAGTACTCCCACAGTAGAGCTCTCCCTTGAATTGAAGTCGGGGTATAAATATTTGAAAGGATCCACGACCTGTTGTTGTTTATTTCCTTAAATAAAACACTAAGAACCCTATCATATTTCTAAATAATGGTGCCTTCTACTATCCGGGGATCCCACAAAGTCATAAGGCCTCTAGAAACTCCTCTGGATGATTTGTAAACCATCTCCCCTTGATTCCAGATTTTTTTGCTATTTTTTTTGACTAAATCTCATCAGTTTTTGTTTCTTGCAACATGATAATAGTTGGATTCACTTGATTTCTTATTGCACTAACTTTCCTATGTTTGGGCAGGCCATTGAGGCCTGTCCCGTTCCATGAGAGGAACTTCATTTAGATTTTTTGGTATTTCTTCCTCTCCCCCTCCCTTGAGGGGGTTTTCCTAATTTGTTGTCTTCAGAACCCAGAATAACATGTTGAAACAAGGTTCTTTGTTTTCCATTAGAAATGTCATTATCAGTTTTAACTTTTTGATGCTCAGCATTTGATATTCTCCCTCTTCTTTTTTCACAGCCAAAATCTATAGGAGACTTCACAGTGCTCTTGGTTTGTTTAGGACTAAACTGGGGGGAGGCAATTTGTTGTAGAATCAGACTGCCATATTCCTCAGTTTGAAGAGTTTCATATATCTCCACCCCTACATCCAAATCTTCTATTTTTTTTCTATACTCCCCTGGTCTATGGGATAATTCATTTCACACATTAGCATAAAATATTGGTATTATTGATTAAGTAATAAAGACAAAGTCTGCTAAAAAATGGTCCATAATATTTTTGGACGACGATTAATAAGGCAACATCATTCGTTCATTTTCATACATCACCACTAATTGCATTCATTCATAATACATGCATTTCATCACATACATATAAAAAAAGACTCAAAATGAACCAAAACTCCTTTGGTCACTTTCAATTCAAAGGCTTCAAAGGAACCAAACTCCTTTGGTCATAATCAATCCAAAATGCTCCAAAGGGGACACCCCTTTGATTAAATCAATTCAAAAAGGCTCCAAAGGAACCAAACTCCTTTGGTCAATTCCATACAAAAGGCTCTAAAGGGGACATACCATTGGTCAATTCAATTCAAAAAGGCTCCAAAGGAACCAAAATCCTTTGGTCAATTCAATCCAAAAGGCCCCAAAGGGGATGATACTTTGGTTAAATCAATTAAAAAAGGCTCCAAAGGTACCAAAATCCTTTGGTAAATTCCATCCAAAATGCTCCAAAGGGGACATCCCTTTGGTAAATTCAATTTTTAAAATGCTCCAAGAGAAGCACACCCCTTTGGTCAAATCACTTCAAAAGCTCCAAATGCACCAAACCCCTTTGGCCAAAAAAAAATATCGTCGAGTGAACCTCGTATCTAGTGATATATTGTAGTCACCTGGTGGTTGCAAAAATTGGTTATCCATGTAATTTAATAGGATAGGTATATCACCATAAGGACACTTGTTAAAATAACATCAAATCACCCCTTAAAGCATCCTCATGAAAAATTCACAACATCACCAAATCATCTCATACATGCATACAAAACATCATCCCATATCATTGAATAACACAAGATTATACTAAGAGGGGGTGAATAGTATAGCACCCACTTTTTACTTTCTTTCCAAACCAATATCAATTAATGTCCTTAATTGCAATAACCAAATATAGCAGTGTGCATTAATAACTTATATAGAAATAGTAAGCAAGAGCACAAGTCACCACACACAATTGAGACACAATATTTAACGTGGTTCCCCCAATGTGGGGTACTCCACACGATAATCTCCTTATAATATTTCACACAAAAATAAGGATCCTTATCCAATAAAATGATTACTTTGATTTGATAAAATCTAGGCAATACACTGATCTAATCAGGTAGGCAATCCATTGATCTGCTCAGGTAGACAACACACTGATCTACTCAGGTAGGCACCACACTAATCTGATCAGGTAGGCAATCCACTGATATGCTTAACAATCTCACCAAGAACTTGTTCAAATCTACTCTAGCAAGCTCACTAAGAACTAGCCCAAAACTACTCAACAAGCTCACTAAGAACTTGCTCAAAATATGCTCAACAAGGTCACTAAGAAATTGCTCAAAATATGCTCAAAAAGTTCACCAAGAACTTGCTAAAAATCTGCTCAACAAGCTCACTAAGAACTTGCTCAAAATATGCTCAACAAGCTCACCAAGAACTTGCTCAAAATATGCTCAACAAGCTCACCAAGAACTTGCTCAAAATCTACTCAACAAGCTCACTAAGAACTTGCTCAAAATCTGCCCCAAAAACTATCCACAAAGCTGTCCAGAAATCTATCCCAAAAGCCTTCTCAAAAGCTCAACCAAACATGCTAAAGTAGCACTCAAATATCATCCACAAATCAAACGCAAGGCTTAAATATGAACTCAATAATGAATGGTAATACACTCTTCAAATAATGACAACTATGATCCATAATGATCTCAAATCAAATAAATCTCATAGAAGCATAAAGAGAATTGTTAAAGACTTAATATGTTCTATACTCAAATCCAATATCTTTCTCAACTCAAAGCAATCTCATAGAAGCATAAGGAGAATTTTTAGAGACTCAATATGTTCTAATATCAATTACTTTCTCAACTTCAACTCAAATAAAATCAGAATATGTATCAACAAACTCAAATATTTCCAGCAATGCTCAACCATAAATCTCACATGACAATGATACTCATGTTATTTTCAAGTTCTTTTCATAACCAATGGGCTTCAAAAACTATGCTTATAAAACAAGGTTTAAACACAACTCTCAAACCATAAAATATTAAAGCATTTCAACCAACCACTTTCAAAAAGGAAACCACAATTAATCCTTTTCTCTGAAACGATATTTCAAAAATCAACCACCATAAACAAAGTCAATGGATAATATTGCTCATACCTTTTTGATGCCTTATTGGTTGTCCACTAAATCTGCCACACTTAACAAACTTTGAAAAATAACAAAACACCTTCACTTTTGAAACCCTTTACAAAAATAGAAAGATATCTTTATATACACCGTATTTATCCTTCTAAATAATTTAATCAAATAGCCCTCAAAATAAGCTTTCCAACGATGTATAATATGATATATTTCTAAAAAGAAAAACACAAGAAATTTCTCTTTTTCTAAATGTGGATCACAACCCTTATTCTTCCTAGAAATATCAGCAAGCTTACAAAACCTTATAACTCCCTATCTCTAAAAAATAATTTTCATACACCTATAGCATTCACAATATCAACTATGCAAGTCGCTTCTCATAAATACCTTTAATTTCGAAATCGTGGCCTTAACCTTTGAAAACGTTTCACAAAAAAATTGATGAGCGCCTTCACACCTACGTGATTCAAACTCTATTCCTCCTTGCTATCACTGTGAGACGCTAACCACATGGGCGCAAGCCCATGTTGGGAATAAATCCCAACCTTGTTGTATAAACTATGCTAGATTGTTCTTAAAACAAAAAATGTTTTCCACCAAAACTTTTATCCCTGCAAGATTCGAAATGCAGACCTCCCATGTGCCAAAGTTATATCTTGCCAACTATGTTGCACTGTCCAATATGATGTCAGGTCTATACGTCCTTGATTTTATTTAACCCTTAAAAATGACTTCTTTATTTTTTCGCCTTCCGCTTCCTCCACGCACGAATTACTCTTCAATTTTCTCAACCTTGGCATTCTCAATAGGCAAAGTTTTTAACCATTATATATACACATTATAATGCTTCGAAAGACATCGGTGGATTATAATAAAACCTTCATTCTTTTGGACATCGACGATAATAAAATATTAAATTTAATTTTAATTTAAAATTTAAACTTAAATATTTAAAATTAAATATCTCCTTCACCGTGGTACTGTTTTCGACGAAACTAAAAGCCAACCTAGGTTTTAAGAAAAACCCATTTCAAATATGCCATCCATGGTTTTAAATAAAACCTGTTATTTTACCTACCTTTATTTTCACAAAAACCTTGTATATATCCATGCTCTCCAAAATATCATAAATGCTTATTTATGAAATTCCTTGGCCATAAAAACTCAATGTGATCCATGTGACATCAGTGACAACATAAAATAACTCAAATTGCCAACAATATTCCCCTTTGTCATTGATGGCAACACCTCTAATGAAAATCACCACAATCATTGCAAAAACCATCTTCGAGAAACAAAGCGGCTCCCCCTGACTCAATGCTATCTACGGAGGTTGCTCCCCCTAACTCAATGCTCTTACCCTTACTCAAATATCTCCTCCTTTGACATCAATGGCAAAAGGGACACCTATGGGGCTAAAATATATGACTCTTAAGCTTAGCCTCCTCACCACCTTCCCTCTTGAGGTGATTGATTTTGGGGTGGGAATACTTTTACTCCCATCTATTCTCTCAAATGCTCAAACATTTCTTTCGGTAATGGTTTTGTAAATATGTCTACAATATGATCTTTTGTAGGAACATATTCCAATCTTACTTGTTGCTTTGTAACCTGTTCTCTTAAAAAGTGATACTTTATTGGAATGTGCTTTGTTCTAGCATGCATTATTGGATTATTCGAGATACTTATAGCACTAGTATTATCACACATAATAGGAATGGGATTATCATGTTCTATGCTAAAATATTTAAGAGTATGTTTCATCCATAATACCTGTGAACAACATGCTGCTACTGCAATATATCCTACATCTGTTGTGGAAAGTGGCATTGATGGTTGTTTCTTACTTATCCAAGAAACTAGGCAGTCACCAAGAAAGAATGCTCCTTCGCTTGAGCTTTTTCTATCATCAATATTTCTTTCCTAATCTGCATTTGTGTATGCTATGAGAGTAAACTTACTACTTCTAGGATACCATAGACCATACTCCATTGTTCCTTTGAGATATTTGAGTGTTCTTTTCGTTGTTGTCACATGTGATTCTTTTGGAGTTGCTTGAAATATTCCCACTAAACCAACTTCCTGTATTATATCTGGTCTTGTAGCTGTAACATATAACAAAATACCAATCATAGATCTGTATAGAGTTTGATTTGCATCAGGAGATTAATCATATTTGCTTAATTTACACCTTGTAACCATTGGAGTACTAACTGGCTTACTATCCTCCATTTTGAATTTATTCAACATCTCCTTTATATACTTTGTTTGTGAAATAAATATCCCTTTTTCTAATTATGAAATTTGTAATCCAAGGAAAAAGGTTAATTCACCAAGCATAGACATTTCAAACTTATTAGTCATGTTTCTTGCAAATTATTGACACATTCTGTCATTGCTACCCCCAAAAATAATATCATCCACATAAACTTCCACAATCATCAAGCCATTTCCCTTATTTTTAAGATACTGATTGCTATCAATTGTTACCTTTCTGAAACCTTGCTCTTGAAGATATTTATCTAGTCTTGAATACCATGCTCTAGGAACTTGCTTTAAGCCATAAAGAGCCTTTTTCAATATACACATATAATATGGCTTACCTACTTGATTAAACCCATCTGGTTGTTCAATGTAAACTTCTTCTTCTAAATGACCATTTAGAAAAGCTGATTTGACATCCATCTAATATACTTTGAAATTCCTATAGCTTGAAAGTTCCAAAAACATCCGTATAGCTTCCAATATTGCAACTGGTGCAAAGGTCTCATCAAAACCAATTTCTTTTACTTGTGCATATCCTTTACACATCAATATTACCTTATTTATAATGACTTGACCATATTCATTTAGTTTGTTCCTGTAAACCCATTTAGTACCAATTACATTTTTTCCTTTTGGTCTTGGAACTAATTCCCAAGTCTTACATTTTTCAATCTGATCTAGTTCTTCCTCCATTTATTTAATCTAGCATTAATAATTTTTTGCCTCTCTAAAATCCTTTGGTTCTATATGGGATAGTAGTAAAATATTTGCTTGTTTTGTTGATCCTATGATTCCTCTTCTTGTTCGTCTTACATCAATACTGTCAATGATCAAGTTCTCTAGATGATTTTTTTGAATATATCTTGATGTAGTTTTGGAGGGTATATTTTGCAAATCTTCTTCATCTGAATATTCACCCATTTCTTCTTGATAGCTTTCTTCTTCTTCAAGAATATCTTCTTGATATGGCTCATTTATTACTGTTCTTTCATCAACTCTAACATTTATACTTTCCACCATGGTATTTGTTTTTTTATTGTAGCATCTGTAGGCCTTACTCTTTGTAGAGTATCCAAGAAAAATACCTTCATCGCATCTAGGATCAAAATTTCCCAAGTCCTTATCCTCTCTTTTGATATAACACTTCCAAAAATTCCACAGTAGTTTACCGTGGGAGGTCTTCCTTTGCAAAACTCATATTGAGTCTTATGTTGCTTTGTTCTAACTTGAGCTCTGTTCATAACATAAACTTTTGTACTGGTTGCTTCCTTCCAAAACCAATATGAGATTTTTGATTCATTTAGCATTGCTCTGGCCATATTCTCAATAGTTCTATTCTTTATTTCTACTACTCCATTTTGCTAAGGAGTCTTGGATGCTGAATATTATTTTTTTATTCCATGTTCTGCACAAAACTTAATGAATTATGTAGAGATGATTTCCCCTCCTCTATTTGATCGAAAACACTTGATCTTATTTCCTGTTTTATTTTCTACCATTTATTTGAATACTTTAAAATTTTCAAATGCCTCTGATTTCTCTTTCAGAAAAACAAACCAAGTCATTCTAGAATAATCATCTATGAACAACATGGAGTAGCTTTCACCTTTTAGACTTTTGGTTCTCATAGGACCACATAAATCAGTATGAATCAATTCTAATACCTTGTAAGAGGAATATTATTTCGACTTGAAACTTGATCTTGTTTGCTTTCCATACTAACACTGTGCACAAATTGTATTTGAAGATCTTTTTATCTTTGATAGGTCTCTGACAATTTGTTTGTTGCTTATCCTTACTATGTTATCAAAGTTCAAGTGACACAATATTTTATGCCATAACCAACTTTATTCTTCTTGAGATAGAAGACATTTTTTCTTTTTTATTTCATTGAGAATGTAGAGATTGTTATTGGTTCTTTCTGTATTTGTAACAAGCTTCCCTATTTTTGTTTCCCTGATTTTGCATCCTGTAGAGGAAAAAATAATTGTGTACCCTCGATCACAAAGCTGACATACACTTAGTAGGTTGTGTTTTAGACCCTCAACATAGAGTACACCTTGTGTAGTAGTATTTCCATCATCCAAAATTAAATTTCCTCCCACTTTGATTCTAGCTGAAGCATTATCACCAAATATCACAAATCTACTATTGTTCCCTTTTAAATAAATGAACTTATCCATATACCCAATCATATGAATAGAGCACCCACTATCAATATACCATTTTTCCATCCTATAACCCAGTAGAATCTACCCTCAAGTTGTTAGCCTTTTTGAAGGAACCCGCTCTAATACTAATTTAAGAACACAAGCTTATACTGAGATGGGGGGTGAACAGTATAACACCCACTTTTACTTTCTTTCCAAACCAATATCAATTAATGTCCTTAATTGCAATAACTAAATATAGCAGTGTGCATTAATAACATAGATAGCAATAGTAAGAAAGAGCATAAGTCACCACACATAATTGAGACACAATATTTAACATGGTTCCCCTAATGTGGGGTACTCCACAAGATAATATCCTTATAATATTTCACACAAAAATAAGGATCCTTATCCAATACAATGATTACTTTGATCTGCTCAAATCTAGGTAATACACTGATCTTATTAGGTAGGCAATCCACTGATCTTCTCATCCAGGCAACACACTTATTTTCCAAGGTAGGCAACACACTGATCTGATCAGGTAGGCAATCCATTGATCTGCTCAACAAGCTCACCAATAACTTGTTCAAATCTTCTCTAGCAAGCTCACTAAGAACTTTTCCAAAACTGCTCAACAAGCTCACTAATAACTTGCTCAAAATATGGTCAACAAGGTCACTAAGAACTTGCTCAAAATATGGTCAACAAGCTCACCAAGAACTTTCTCAAAATATGCTCAACAAGCTCACTAAGAACTTGCTCAAAATCTGCTCAACAAGCTCACCAAGAACTTTCTCAAAATATGCTCAACAAGTTCACCAATAACTTGATCCAAATATGCTCAACAATCTCACTAAGAACTTGCTCAAAATCTGATCCAAAAACTGTCCACAAAGCTATCCAAAAATCTATCCCAAAAGCCTTCTCAAAGGCTCAACCAAAGATGCTCAAATAGCACTCAAATCTCATCCACAAATCAAAGGCAAGGCTTAAATATGAACTCAACAATGAATGGTAATACACTCTTCAAATAATGAAAACTATGATCCACAATGATCTCAACTCAAATAAATCTCATAGAAGCATAAAGAGAATTGTTAGAGACTCAATATGTTCTATACTCAAATCCAATATCTTTCTCGACTAAAAGCAATCTCATAGAAGCATAAGGAGAATTGTTAGAGACTCAATATATTCTAATCTCAATTTCTTTCTCAACTTCAACTCAACTCAAATCATAATATGTATCAACAAACTCAAATGTTTCCAACAATGCTCAACCATAAATCTCACATAACAATGATGCTCATGTTCTTTTCAAGTTCTTTGCATAACCAATGGGCTTCAACAACTATGCTTATAAAAAAAGGTTTAAACACAACTCTCAAACCAAAAAACCTTGAAGCATTTCAACCAACCAGTTTTGAAAAGGAAACCATAATCAATCCTTTTCTCTCCAATGATTTTTCATATATCAACCACCATAAACAAATCAGTATAACACAAATAGTCAAGATATCTAAATATGTAATTATCCCACATGAATGGATAAGTGGAAGTGGTAGATAGTTAGGCATTATAAATACAGACAAAGAAGCATAGAGAGGAGATGAAGAGAAGAATATTGTATTTATCTCAAGTTGAGATATTGTAAGGAGTGGCTTCCTTCCAATAAGGAGCATTGTACAGTGTTTCCCTACCTTAAGGGTTTGAAATATAAATTGGAAATATTTGAATAATTTACATATTTTATCTTGTAATGATTTATGTATATTATCTATTGTGATTATTTTTTTTTTAATTTGTTAATGATTTATGTGGATGAGCAAAGGATATTTATAACAAGTGGTATCAAATCACTTTCCAAGGCTATGTTTCATTGCAAAATATTTAGTACCAAAGGACATTCTAGGGTTGAGTTCAACTGCAAAAGTTTTAGTACTTAAGAAGAACCTAAATTAGGCTAACAACCTTTTGCAGAATCAAGTGTAAATCTTGACCGCTTAACTAGAAGAAGTACTTGGGCTAATAATTGCCCTAAAACTCATTTTGAGTGCTCCAAGAACTCGATTAACTATTTTGAGTGTGTCACCAATGAAAAGGGTCAATGGAACCACACCCCATTAGTTGTGTTTTTACCCTATGAAAGTATACAAAGAGTTTTTGTTTAGAGGTAATACCATGGTTAGTTTTATTGGAAATTAAAGTAGTATAAAAAGGTAAAAAAATTATTTACAATGGTAAGCTTTGGACCTTACCTTTTTTACCTTCTTAGATGGTATCTGACTGGGCATATTGGATGGTATGGGCGGTAAGGCATTCGATATCAAGTTTCCTTCCTCCTTTCCTCCCTATTTTTCTTCATTTCCTAACTTCTCCTATATTACCTAAGGTTGTTAAATCAACCCTATTTAAGCATTGTAATTTCTAAGTTTCGTAAGGTTAATGAATAATATTTCTTATTTCCATTTTTATCCAAGACTCATGTGCTACATCTGGTATCAGATCCGAGGCCAGAGAGGGCCCTAAGATTGAGGTGGAAGAACCAGTAGCACGAGCACCGAAGTGAGCGAGGTCAAGTGGGGCCTGAACCACCTAAATAGTCATATGAGCAAGATCTTCATATTTATAGACCAATAATCATAGTCATAACTATTAAATTTTGGTATAGGTAAGCTATTGTGTGAGGCCATAGTTACCAAAAAACTCTCTTTATTTCACGGTTACAATAAATTACTTTGCTATTTGAAAGAAGGAAATAAGAATAAGGAAGAAAGAAAAGATTACAAATTTAAGTCAAATTTGACTTGTTCTACTCTATCATTCACTACTTATTCCTCTTGATGTGGGGATGCTATCTCTTGATTCACAAAATTATTTGCTACTTCTTCGTCATCACTTATCAATATTATTATCGGTGATTCTGGTTCTAATATTTCCACTAAAATACTATAGTGTGTATACTCTGATTCTTGTGGTGCAACTTGTACAAATTTCAATTGTTCAAATTGACTCCTGAATGAGTTGTCTTCAAAGTTGGCCTTGTACCCTGAGTTAGGATGCCTTTGATGTGCTATCACTACATTTTGAAGTTGGCTAAACACAATGTTGATCCCATAACCTCTTACTTTTTCATCAAACCTCTTTGCACCTTCTCTTGCTAAAAATTGCACATAAGGCATGATAACAACCATCTGGTATTATCATCAATGCCTATTTACAATTTTACAATTTAATCCTTGGTATCTTTTACAAAAAAAAACTAAGCCTCTTAGGCTTATTACACAAGAGTTCTATAGTTTGTGATTCCTTGAATCAAGTAAAAAAATATGTACCCTTTGATTACAATAATTGTCTCTTAGACAATATTTTCCTTTCTTTTATAATATTAAAAAAACTATATTACTATTTAATAAATTAAAAAATAATTGCCCTAATTTTTTTTTAAAGAAGCAATTATATTTAATATATTAAATATAATATAAGTAGTTTTAATAATATAAAAAAAATTAAAAGAACTTATATAAATTTTTTTTATGGTCTGCAGGAATCGAACCCGTGACCTCTTGGCATCAACAAATCGCACTAACCAACTCGGACACCACTGCTGATGAGAACCAAAGTGAATGAATACAATTTTATGCTATTTCGGATCCGATTTTTAATAAAAAAAAATTCAAAGCTTTTTCTGTCGTTGGGTTTCAAACCCGTGACCTACAACAAGGCGGGTGCCTTACGGTTGGCTCCTTGAGCCAGTCGAGTTGAGTGGCTCGAAGGGAAGGCAAGGGAAGCTTTCCTTCCTTGTTCTTCTCGTGGCCGCACAAATTTTTTTTTGGGACTTTTAGTCCCACATCGACCATGCGAGAGTGTTTGAGGTGTTTAAAACCCTCAACGCTCGCATAGTCACTTGATTGCCTTCGAGAAATCAGTGACCACCCTTTTGCCTCCTTTAGCTTGTCACCTGTCACCATGTTGCTTGTTGCCTCCTTCTACCATGTAACCCTTTATTCACCATGTTGTCGATTCTCCTTCTACCACATAATCAGATTTGTGTCATCTGATCTACGTCGACCTTGCTCTCCTCTCACCATGTGGTGCTCTCTAGTTGGTTTCTCCTAGGTTGCTCCTCCTCCTCGCATGCTCGATGTGTGGGCCTTCTCCAAACCTCACCTCGATTCATGATTCATGGGCCTTCTTTGACCTCACCTCGGATCACGTGTTGCAGGCCCCACTTGACCTCGCTCACTTCGGTGCTCATGCTACTGGTTCTTCCACCTCAATCTTAGGGTCCTCTCTGGCCTCGGATCTGATACCAGATGTAGCACATGAGTCTTGGATAAAAATGGAAATAAGAAATATTATTCATTAACCTTACGAAACTTAGAAATTACAATGCTTAAATAGGGTTGATTTAACAACCTTAGGTAATATAGGAGAAGTTAGGAAATGAAGAAAAATAGGGAGGAAAGGAGGAAGGAAACTTGATATCGAATGCCTTACCGCCCATACCATCCAATATGCCCAGTCAGATACCATCTAAGAAGGTAAAAAAGGTAAGGTCCAAAGCTTACCATTGTAAATAATTTTTTTACCTTTTTATACTACTTTAATTTCCAATAAAACTAACCATGGTATTACCTCTAAACAAAAACTCTTTGTATACTTTCATAGGGTAAAAACACAACTAATGGGGTGTGGTTCCATTGACCCTTTTCATTGGTGACACACTCAAAATAGTTAATCGAGTTCTTGGAGCACTCAAAATGAGTTTTAGGGCAATTATTAGCCCAAGTACTTCTTCTAGTTAAGCGGTCAAGATTTACACTTGATTCTGCAAAAGGTTGTTAGCCTAATTTAGGTTCTTCTTAAGTACTAAAACTTTTGCAGTTGAACTCAACCCTAGAATGTCCTTTGGTACTAAATATTTTGCAATGAAACATAGCCTTGGAAAGTGATTTGATACCACTTGTTATAAATATCCTTTGCTCATCCACATAAATCATTAACAAATTAAAAAAAAAATAATCACAATAGATAATATACATAAATCATTACAAGATAAAATATGTAAATTATTCAAATATTTCCAATTTATATTTCAAACCCTTAAGGTAGGGAAACATCGTACAATGTTCCTTATTGGAAGGAAGCCACTCCTTACAATATCTCAACTTGAGATAAATACAATATTCTTCTCTTCATCTCCTCTCTATGCTTCTTTGTCTGTATTTATAATGCCTAACTATCTACCACTTCCACTTATCCATTCATGTGGGATAATTACATATTAAGATATCTAAATAGCCAGTAAAGTAATAAGGGGACAAGAATTTCCTAAAGTTCAAGTGGCACCTAAATAGCCAGACATGGAAAAATTAATTGGGTACACCTGAGTTCTTCACAGTGGTTTAATAGCAAGAGGTGAAAGGAGGCCTTAGCTCTAGAGCGACCGATCAAGAAGGTTGCCTTCGACCTAGTCACCATGGAGTCCCTCACGAATATAATCACTCCCTTAGTCCAAAATTCATAAGGACAAATATTGTCAAGTGATGATTTCTGTGAGACTATAACTAAATATTTCACTAGGATTGATCCAACGGAGAAGATGGGCAATATGTTAGGGTAAAATAGGTAGTATATTGCATTACACTACTTGGGTAGATTATTACATTTACTTTTCTACTTTCTACCATGTAGATATTTACTGTCTTAAATATCTAATGGTTAATTTCCTAAATATCCTAGGTGGAAGAGTTCTAAATCAAACTCTCTTCCTCTTGATAGATTGTTTGGCATGATCTCTGTTCAATCAGTTTTGATTACTATTTTGTAACCTATTTAAAGGCTATAGTTTCTAAACTATATGCTAATGCAAATATTCAATTATCAAACTTATTTTGGATCTCCTGGTCACATTGGTACCAGAGCTGGAGGGAGCTGGGAGGAGGAATCGTTCGTTGGAGAAGTCGAGCGCAGGAAGCACCAATTTGGTGACTTTATTATTTTTTTCTCTCCTATGTTCCTAAGTATCCTATAGTTTTTTATAATTGATTTTTTATTACTCAATTTCCCGGAGGCAGAGGAGGTGGACATCTATTTTTTTCTAAATAGGCCACCTCACCCCACCTCGACAGGCTTTAGGGCCCCAGGAGAGGATCCGAAGGAGAGGGTCGACCAGGCAGGATATTCCCTGTTGGAGATCGTGCCCATAGGGCCCGCGTAACCATGGCCAACCAGCGGGAGTGCATAGAGGGTAGGAGCACCCTCACGCTCCCACGTGGCCTGACGATGGCCTGGGAAGGAGCTTTCTTTTATAAGGCTCCCACCCATAGGGCCAACGCACCCACGGTAAGCCAACGAGAGCACATAGAGGGCAGGAGCGCCCTCACGCTCCCACGTGGCATCACCTAACTGGGAGTGCCTCGAGGGTAGGAGCGCCCTCACACTCCCGACGGAGCGCATCAAGCGCTAACACTTGGAGAAACCTCAACTAAAAACTCTCCTCAACTCGACACGTGATACCAAACCTAAAACCTAAACTCGACTCATAAGCCATTTGACTAGGAAGGACATGTGGCATGCACTACGAGGTGACACGTGACATAACGAGCAAGGGCAACAAGGAGACACATGGTGAAGGCAAACAGTGACATGTGTGCGATAGAAAATTTGGTTGGGCAACATACTGCCATGTGGTAAGGTTTCATTGCACGCAAAGGTGACACGTGGCGGAGGCAAAGAGGGGGGACAGTTCAATGATTGCCCAAAGGCAATCACGTGCTATTTAGCATGTACAAGCTTTTAAAGCCTGTTTCATCCCTCACGGGATGAATGTGGGATAAAATCCCACAAAACCCACGAGCATCCCCGCTCGTCTATAAGGAGCTGCACGCGGGGCTAGCTTCCAAAGCCGCCCCAATAGTGCAGTGGTCAAGATTGCTCTTGACGAGCACGAGGTCGAAAGTTTGACCCCTGCGTGCTCTCTTTTTACAAAGAAGGTGCATTTCGACTTCAATTTGGTAAAGTTTCCAATTTAAAAAAAATTGCTTAAATTTAATATTTTTTTAGATAAATTTTTAATAATTTTATATAGTTTTGCCTAAAAATAATCATTTTTTTATATCAATTGATTATTTTTGTCAAAATATGTTTAATTATTTAAAATTAAGTCTTTAAAATTATTTTTTTTAGCATTTACATTGGAAATATTTTATACACCAATTTTTTTTTTGCAATAATACCATTCTATTTCTTATGTTTTCTCCACATTTGGGGATAAAGAGACAAAGAAACCAAACATCTTATTGCAAAACATAAAAAAAAAAGAGAACAAAACTTCAACATTTCATGAAGATCAAATCTTGGGTAAGGAAAGCTCTTCGTCGTCAAAGAGTAATAAGAAAGAGAAACGAATTACGAAGGCAAACTACTCGATCAAATTTTTGTCGTATGCTTCGTAAATATCGTAAATCTATTCCTCGTTCCATTATCTATACTGATCCATGGAAAGGGTTGGACAAAAGCTATGGTCCCATGAGGATTCATGAACCTTTTGATCCTAATGCACCACCCATATTTGAGTGTTGAAGACAAAACCAAGTCGTGTGTCGACTGGTCTGGAAGCCTTTCAAAAGAGGGTCGTGTGTCGACTTGTCTTGAAAGGAGTGCTTGATTCTTAATTTTGTAAAAATTAAGGGGGGATAGAGGACACATTTGTGATTCTTATTTTTTGCAAAATTGAAGAACAAAGGGGGGATATTTCAGTATAATAAGGTGCATTCTCGATTGTACTCGACACCTTTTTCTTAAAATTGGCTATACTAGGTGCATTTTCGGTTGCATCCGACACCTATAGTGATAAAAATTTGGGTCACTCTTTTGATTGATTATTGCACTAACCATCACTTGTTTTTTGCAATTACAAATCATAACATCAAAGAGCATTTCAAAAACCCAAACTTCACTAAATAATCATGCTAAATCTTGCACAGGTTAAATAGCCAATTATTTATACATCCCTTCCAAGGTCATAAAATCAATCACCTTGATTTACTCTATTTTTTTGGCTTAAACTCCTCAAACTAATCATCCTTATTCAAGGGTGTTTAGGCAGGGGCCATTAAATATCTTAAAGAGTAAATTAAAAGTCTTCTAAAAACTCCCCATTAATTTACTCTATTTGTTTGGCTTAAACTCCTCAAACTGATCATCCTTATTCAAGGGTGTTTTAGGCAGGGGCCATTAAATATCTTAAAGAGTAAATTAAGATCTTCCAAATACTCTTTTGAGAGTATATTGCAAGATAAGTCATCTTAGTCACATTTGTTTGAAACCTTCACAATGGCACTGATAAACAAATATCTCAATGAAAATCAATTGCTTAAAGGTTCAAATTATTCTGCCTAGAAAACTAAGATGAAAGCAATTTTAACTGTAGAGGAGATGTGGGGTATAGTGGAAGGCACTGATACAAGACCCCCATCACCAGGAGCAGATCAAACAACATGGGATAAAAAGGACCGAAGACTTTCCTTGTTGATCTTGTTAGCTATAACTGATGACATCCAACCTCATATAAGTGAAGCTAAAAATGGTAAGCAGGCATGGGATGCCTTATCTACCATATTTGAAGGAAAGAATCAATCAACGATTCTTAACCTTCAAACACAACTTCACACTCTTCAAATGAAATCTGGAGAAACAGTAGAGCTATTCCTCTACAGAGTGGCAGATATAAAAACAAAACTGCAAGCCTTAGGAGAAACAGTGGATGACAAAGTCCTGACCTCAATCATTTTGAGGGCTCTTCCAGACTCCTATAGAATGTTGATCACTTCCCTTCAAGTCTCTGGTAGGACAATGACTTTTGTAGAGTTGGTAAACATGCTTCAAACTGAGGAAGCAAATCAACTCCAAAGAGATGATGCATCAAATAGTGCACTCTTCTCAAACAAACAAAGTGGAAAGAAAAAGTGGAATCAACAGAAGGGATCTTCTTCTAATAAAGGCAAAGGCAAAGAGACTCAAAAGAAGAAGCAATATTGTAAAATTTGTGATAAAGACACTCATGAAACCAAGAGATGTTGGTTTAAGAACAAACCGCCCAATGAACAAAGACAAAAGAAGGGCAAAGGCAAACCACAGAACAAGAACAAACAACAACAAGGACATATAGTTGCTACTGAAGATTCTAGTTCAGACTCTGAACGAGCACACAAAGTGCTCATGACTCATACTGATTCCCCTCACAAGGATACAGTGTGGTACATAGATTCAGGTGCTAGCAAGCATATGACTGGCGATAAGTCTTGGTTTGAGATATTTGAGGCATGAGAGGGCAGACCAGTAACCATTGCTGATGATAAGACCTATCGAGTCCAGGGAGAAGGAAGTATTTATGTTTCCCTTCCAGATGGAAAATGTCAGATTCAAAATGTTCTTTATGTACCAGGATTGGCAAATAATCTCTTGTCAGTTCCACAAATTCTGGACAAAAACATGAATGTCAACTTCAAAATTGAGCAAGGAAAGAAACGTTGTTTCATCACCCAGAGAGGTAAACACATAGCAATGGGTTCTTACAAATATGGTTTGTTCACTTTAGATGCAATTACCTCACCACATGTTGCCATGGCAGTAACAACAAAAGAGGCCACATCTCTATGGCATAAGAGATTTGGGCATCTAAGTTCTGGGTAGATTTCTTGGCAGGAAAGCAACACATAGTACCTTTTGAGCCTAGCTCTTTTAGAGCTAAGGCACCTTTGGAGTTAGTTCACATAGATTTGTGTGGTCCTATGTCTACCAGTTGTGGAGGAAAATGGTATTTTCAATTGTTTGTGGATGATCACTCACGGAAAATGTGGGTCTTCTTGCAGTTGAAGTCTGAAGCATTTGACTATTTTTAGCAATTCAAGAAACTTGTTGAGAAAGAATCAGGATGTTTCATAAAGACCCTCCGTTCAGATCGAGGGGGGAATACACATCAAAAGAATTTTCTTCATTTCTACAAACACATGGGATAAAAATATAGTTAACAACAGCCTATTCTCCTCAGTCAAATGGAGTTGCTGAGAGAAGAAATCGTTCCATTATGGAAATGGTACGATGTATGCTTAAAGGAGCAAATCTTGAGCACAATTACTGGGCTGAAGCTGTGACAACTAAAGTATATATTTTGAATAGGGCTCCCACACGGGCTCTTGAAGGTATGACTCCTCAGGAAGCATGGAGTGGAAGGAAACCCTCCATATCTCATCTACGTATATTTGGGTGTAAGGCTTTTATGCATATACCTAAGGAGAAAAGAAAGAAGTTAGATGAGAAAACCTTGCAGTGCATTTTTCTTGGATATGATGAATTTTCAAAAGGCTATCGGTTGATAGATCCATTCACCAAGAAAATTCACATTAGTAGAGATGTGGTGTTTGATGAAGCTTTCACACCTAACACCACATCAGTATACCTGGAAGATGAGGAGCAACAACCACAGACTCCTCAACAATAGAAAAAGCCTCCAAAATGGTATACTAGTACTATGAGAGATTCCAAACTCACTTCACCACCAGATCTCACTCTCAATCGTCCAAAGACACGAAGCATGTCTCGACAGAGAAAGGTAGAAGCATCTACTTCAGTTGATGATCTTTGTGAATATTTTCAAGAGCTTTCTGTTAATAAAGAGTTAGAAAGTGGAGAAGATATGGAAGTTGATGAGGAGAGGGTTTATATGTCATCATATGATGAAAATGAACCTTCTACAGTTGATGAAGCACTTAGTCAACCTCAGTGGAAGGCAGCTATGGATGCTGAACATAAATCCCTCATTAAAAACAAAACATGGAAGCTGGTCGATTTGCCTAAAGGAAAGAAGCCCATAGGCTGCAAATGGGTTTACAAAATCAAATATAAGGCAGATGGTACCATTGAGAAGCATAAAGCCCATCTTGTGGCAAAGGGCTATGCTCAAAAGGAAGGCATTGATTATGAGGAAACCTTTGCACCCACAACAAGGATGACCACCATTCGAATTCTTTGTGCTATGGTAGCACAATTCGGATGGAAATTACATCAGATGGATGTGAAAAGTGCCTTTCTAAATGGTGATTTAAAAGAAGAGGTATACATGACTCAACCTCAAGGATTTACTGAGGAAGGCCATGAGCAACAAGTTTGCAAGTTGGTCAAATCATTATACGGGCTGAAACAAGCCCCAAGAGCATGGTACATCAAAATGGATAGTCACCTATTGCAGCACGGTTTCAAGAGAAGTCCATCCGATGCAAATCTCTATATTAAGAACACAGGTTCTAAAATAGTGATTCTTGTATTATATGTAGATGATCTGATCATTACCGACAATTCAGAGAAAATGATTAGCACCATGAAGGATGACTTGAAAGAGTCATTTGATATGACAGATCTGGGACTTCTCCACTACTATCTTGGCCTTGAGATAGAACAAAAGAAGAATCATCTTAGGGTGACTCAAAAAAAGTATGCCAAGACTTTAGTAGAAAAATATCGTATGACTGATTGTAAGCCCAAAGCAACACCGATGGAATCAGGGCTTCAGTTATCATGGTATGATGACTCACCATAGGTAGATGGCATGCTATATCGACAAATTATTGGAAGCCTCATCTATCTAACCAATACTAGACCAGACATCACTTATGTTGTAAACTATCTCTCTCGGTTCATGCAAGAACCAAAGGCTTCTCACTGGAAAGCAGCAAAGCATGTCCTCCACTACATTCATGGTAGTGTAGAATATGGTTTAGAGTATAAGAAGAATAACTCATTCTTCTTACAGAGTTACACTGACTCTGACTACGTTGGATCTATAGATGATCGAAAGTCAACATCAGGATATGTATTTCATCTTGGATCTGGTCCTGTCTCATGGCATAGTAAAAAGCAACAGGTGGTTGCTTTATCTTCAATAGAGGCAGAATATCACGCTGCATGTGGAGCTGTGTGTGAAGCGATATGGTTAAGTCGCATCTTGGCAACTATGGGTCTACCAAAGAAACTTTTGATTCATCTATTTTGTGACAACCAAGGTGTTTTGAACTTGGTCAAGAACCCAGTCCACCACGAACGTACAAAGCACATTGACACAGATTGTCATTTCATTCGTGATGAGGTTCCTAAACACAGGATCAAGCTCCAACACATTCCCACCGACGAACAGGTTGCAGACATCTTCACAAAGGCACTTGGACGTGTCAAATTTGAGTTGTTCCGAAATAAACTTTGTATATCAAAGTAATGTAATAAAGGGGGGATGTTAGGGTAAAATAGGTAGTATATTGCATTACACTACTTGGGTAGATTATTACATTTACTTTTCTACTTTCTACCATGTAGATATTTACTGTCTTAAATATCTAATGGTTAATTTCCTAAATATCCTAGGTGGAAGAGTTCTAAATCAAACTCTCTTCCTCTTGATAGATTGTTTGGCGTGATCTCTGTTCAATCAGTTTTGATTACTATTTTGTAACCTATTTAAAGGCTATAGTTTCTAAACTATATGCTAATGCAAATATTCAATTATCAAACTTATTTTGGATCTCCTGGTCACACAATATACAAATTGATATGAGCCCGATATATTTGCATGGAGAATCCTACAAGGAGAAATATTTTGAGAATGAAAATAAAATTATCGAGCTCAAAAATACCCTAGCTAAGAGTAGAGTGCAAGAAGAAAGAACGGCCATTGAAAATGAACACTTGCACCGATAGGTAGGAGTGCATTTGAAGGAAATATATGCATCTAGGATAGAGATGCATTCACTCTGACGAAAGTTAGAGGCTATGTAAAATCAAACAGTCGAGAAGGTTGCACAGGCTATAGGATTTTATCTGAAGAAAATTAAATAAATGCACCTTCACTCAGCCCAAAACTGTGAGAAGCTGTCCAAACAAGTAGTTAAGGTATTACACTATTTATGGATGGCTAGCATACAGATTCAGTTGGGAAAGCAATTAATTGATAACACAGAGGAAATACTAGAGCCATATATGGATATGGTTGTAAAGATTCAATCTATGGCTAATTCTAGCATTCACATTCACCCCCTGAGTGAAATGAATCATGCTTGGTCCACTGCCAAAGTCACACTGCGTAGTTATTTTTAGAGAACATACCTAGTGAGAGAGGGTTGAAAATTTCTTAATACCGTCAAGAGAGAGCATACTATTTCCATGGCTCATTTTGATACTCTTATCGAGTTGGGATTACCAAACTTCACTAATGAATGTGGTGAACCTCTCCCTCAGGAATAATTGATTGCTTCTTGGAGGAAGTTTGTTGAGGATACTTCAGAGATTGATGCATAGGAGGAACCCATCACAAAAGCACAGGTATTGCCTCTAATGCAAAAATATACTCACCTAGAGTTGTCATTGTATGAGCTGGCTTAGATAGCAAAGCACCTCAGGTTGGAGGATTTCAGAACCTACACTTTGTCTATGAATCGTTTAGTATGCCTAGCCTATTCACCACCCATGCTTGGGAAGAAGCTATTACAGTTTATGAGGTTACCTTTGAGAACCTCAAATAGTAGGTGGAGTGGGTAGAATTAGAGCATGTGGTGGTAGATAAAGTAGCAAAATAGGTAGAGCAAGCCGAAGTCCTCAAAGTTGTGGTTGAAGCTAAAACCAAGGAGAAAGCCGAAGAGGAGGCGCATCAGAAGGCATATATAGTGAAAGTACCAACCAAGGCAGCTGGAAAAAAGACTCCATAGTAGCCCAATGGATAAAGGCCTAGGATCACATGCATCCATACGAGTTGGATAAATGTTGGTAGTTTTGCTCTTTACCACACTAGGATTTTGGTTTTATTTTAATGAACTAGTTTTATTTTAATATGATGATATGCATTACTCCTAATATAATATTTTGGGCTGAATTTATATGTTGCAGTTATTTTATTTTTTTATTTTTGTACATACACTCTTTTAGCTTGGAGGTGATGAATGTTTAAGGAGAGAATTTGAAAACTGCATTAGAAATTCAAGTTTACGCCATTCAAAAGCTCATTGTAAATTGAAGAGGCATTCACTGAAAAATAGAAAATATTAAAAAATTTTGAAGGGAACGAAAGTGCCCAATGATGAGACAAGAAAGAGCGTGTTCGTCCCAAGCATGGGGTGAAAGCTCTGTTCGCCCCACTTTGGGGTGAACGTCTTAACAAAATTTTGAAAAATTGCATGTTTGCCATTATAAATAAAATCATTTCGGCTAATGATCGTGTTCACCCCAAGAATGGGGCAAAATATTTGTTCACCCCACTTTGGGGTGAATGTAATGTAAAGCACGACGGAAGAAGAAAAATTAATGATGCACGTGAGACCGAATGGTCAACATCGCGTTCACCCAAGTTGAGGGGCAAACGCCCTGTTCGTCCCTCCCATGGGAAAACGTCCTCCTAGGAATGGAGTCACATGAACATGTTGGAGAATGGATATTGGGTGAATGCATCAAGAGGGTTGAGGCAACGTTGAATAGTCAATGTCGTGTTCACCCCAAAAGGAGGGTGATTATCTTTGGTGCCTATTTTGAGGGTGAACACAATTTTTAAAGGCAAGAAACATGACTATTAAGTATTTTCACCAGGTATAAAAGGAATTATTGTCACCATGGTCAAGGTAGGAAGGTAGTCAATGAAAATTGTATTTGCAATTAATATCCATATTTTCAAAGGTGCCCGAAGCAGATTGCAGGTAATATTAAATAATTGAGGTAGGGGGTAACTCAAATCATGGATCTCAAGCAAAGAAGAAAGCCATATTAAAAATACAAGAGAGTTTTCATGATTTCCAAAGTAGGAGTGCATTTTCATGATAGCTAATGTCTCTTAATTTTCTGTGCACCAAATCCAAAAGTGCAAATTTCATGGAAATACGTCCTTGTAAACCAGATTGCTATTTCAAGACAACAAGATTTGAATATTTCCAAGGAGAAATTTCCTCACTATGGTTCCAGAGCTGCGATCATTTTGTCTCTATGTGCATTTAATGAATGAGGTGAAATCCTCGATAAATACTACTAAATTTTTTTTTTTTTTTTGGGTGGTGGCCACAAGGGGTAAACAAATTGTGACCACGAGGGAACCATTACATAACATATCCGCAACATGTGAGGCGAGAGATTTGAACCTGGGCCTCTCAGCAACTAGAGAGGGTTAACTACCCACTTGCTCTCCAACTCCTCTACATGGGCGGATAAATACTACTAAATTTTCATTGTAAAAGGAGGTTAGACACTTTGTGAGAAAACTCTCCAAGTTATCTGGATTAATATAAAAGACACTAGGATTTTGAATTTACAAGTGATCTTGTGTGCAATTTCCTTCTATATTCGTGCATTTCTATTTTACATTCATGTTCCTTATTTATTGTTAGATTTGAATACTGCGTTTGAATTTAAATGTTGCTAATGAGGGAGTGAGTGTTGAAGTGTTACTTTGAAGGTTATTCCTATAATTTTATAAGTAAATTCTACTGCCATTATTTTGTTATATGCTATTTCATGCTTGGGTGAATTTCTTGCTATTAGTCTACCTTGAATCCTACACCTTCGACCTATGGCCATATTTCCTATTTCTTTCTGCAATTTCTAATTCCTTTTCTGCAACTCTAGTTTTCAAGCAATGTAGGATTTAGCTTGGGAGCCAGGCCTCTCTAGATATTGACATGGAGGACTTCCTTTTATTTTGGTCATTCAATATTGGCCATATCTAGGGTGCACAAGCGTAGTTTTGTTGATTAGGCAGATATTTGACCAACACTTTGTGAGCACAGTCACTATAGGATTATTTATGGACGAACCTATGTTTATCAAGATCTTTTTATTTTTGTAAAAACACTTTAACATTTCCATAATTCTATTCCATTCTATTATATTTATCCATCCATAATGCACATCTATTTTGTTTTTCTTTTCTTGACAAAATTTTTTAGACTAATTATTTTCTCCATAAATTTTACAACATTGGAGGATCCAATGTTTTTTTATTTTATGCCATATCTATTATGACTATTTTATTTAATGGATTTTATTTTGTTGTTTGTTACACATTCAACATCACTTTTTCCAAAATTCCTTGTTATCAAACTAATATTAGCATTCCCTATCATAAAACCACTCTCATTAGCTTTTCCTGTAAATCTATCTTTTTATTTGATCTAAGTTCTTTCATTCTTTATCCTATTTCATTTGTGTACCTTTTAAGTTCATCATTGTCCTAATTTGAATGTAGTAAGTCATTACTAGAATAATTAACATTATTGACAAATTATGAATGACATACCATCAATATCCTTATAACAAATGGAATATTTTAAATCACTAACAATATGTTGTCTATCAACTCTGATAATTTGGCACACATCTTGGACAATACACTTTGTACAATCAAAGCTAGTATTTTTATACAAGTATTTTCATGAACACTCTTTATTTTAACACATCAAAACCTTTATTAGAAAACTCCAAATCATAATTCGTTAGATAAACCCATTTGGTGCTATCCTTGTTACCATATAAATGTGGATTACAAAAAATGGTTTGTTAATAGTAAATACTATCTTTGTCAATACATCGTTTATGAAATTTAGAGCTATTTTGACCTTGTTTTATTTTTCAATGTGTTTTCATTTTGGTCAATATAATCACAACTATTCTTTACATAATCTTTGTATTTACTAAAATTTTGAATGTCACATACTATCCTCTATATAGGATCTTGGGTTTCACACCATGCATCTACTGATGTGGCATTCAAATTAAAATTTTCATCTATTTTTTAATTTTTTTGATGTGTTATTTAATATTTCATCGAATGTGGATAGATCCATAGTTATTTTTCCCATAAGTGCCTTGTGGTTTGATTCATGTTCTTCCTCATCATTATATTATTTTTCTTGTACTTCTTGAAGCATGTACCATTTTTAATTTTTACTTTTTGGATATTTTTAGTGTTCATGTATATCATTGTTGATTTTTTTTATTGGTTACATAGATTAAAATTTAAATATTAAGCAGTCTTTGATAGGGCCCCAAAATCTATATACAAAAATCCATCCATGGCTAGAAGAACAAAGAAGAACAAAAGGAACTATCCAAAGAGGAACAAGCAATAAGGTTATCCTCAGCCAACACCAAAAACCAAAAATTCAGGTAAAACTGATACATAGAACAAAAAGCATCAAACTTTGAACAACAACCCTCCAAACTAGAGTGGGCACCCTTAGCTTTCAAGATCAAGATTGACCTCAACATATTGGATTGCAACATTTAAGGTGTCCATATCAGCATTATTGTCCTTGGTAGGGATGTCCTTAGTTTTAACAGTCACCTTCTTCAGCTTTTTAGTAGGAACTTCTTCCACATTTTCGGTAAAATACTTTTTAAAAAACCATAAGTTAATGGCATTATGTAAATTAACCAAATGGATAATGAAATTTTTTACATACTGGATGATGAACATCTGCATGCAGTGATTAGGGTTGTCCTTGTCTTCGTCTTTAAACTCAATGACCAGTGACTCTTTCTGTATAGCTTTGCTCTTCAGTCATGTAGAGGAGCGTAAAGTTTTTTGTTCAGGCTCGCTCTTAGGTTCAAGTCAAGCACTTCTTGGTATATTTCTTAACTCCTGAACATTTTCAACAATTTTCTACTTTTTGGTAGACAAACTTGGAGTATAAGAAGATTGAGGTATGGTTTAGGATGAACTAGGTTTCAGAGGACTCTGTTGGGTTTGGGGGTAAAATTAACCACAATACCCTTAGGATAGTGAATTAGCCAATGTTTGAATAGAAAATTGAAAAGGCCATGGTGGATAGGTAGTTCTGACCCATTTTTCTCCCTATAATATTCAATGGTGTAATTAACAAAATTAAAAATAAATTTAGGTACATTGACTACACTTAATCACAAATATGGTTGTAAAAGGAGAAGTGAAAACTATGGATAGACTTGTCAGGATCATCTACAGTCACATACTCCATGATCGATTTGATAACGCTCCCCATGAAAAAGGTAACTCATCATGTCACATGCGTAGACGAGACCTTTTGCAAAGCTCATTATCCTTGATGTCCTTCAATTAAACATCCCAATTGTGCTTCTCTCTCTTAATTGATCTTCCTTTTGGTTGTTGTCTAGTCAATTTGACAAGCATTTTGATATCAAGGACATAGGTCTTGTCACAGATGGTAACCTTACCATTGTCCCATGTCTCCATGAAATCCAATGTAACTTTAAGGTATTCACCTTTGAATTTGTGGAAGAATGAGAGGAACCCCTTACTAGTAAGGATTCCTTCAACAATGGAATCTAGATAGAGCTTATAAAGTTTGAAGAAAGCCATGATGACCACACACATATGGGAAGGTTTTTTGATGAACAACTGAATTACAGAATAGCGAATAATGTTTAAAAACTAGGCAATATAAAAGGAAACAACCGATATAGTAAGAACATCAATGAACCAATGACAATCTCGACATGAGTGCTTCCTAGGGTGTTGAAAAGAAAAACTGTACAGTTCAATCCCTCTCGATAGAAGCTATAATTTTTATTGCTATAGGAGATCGTGTGAGAATCTAAGTCAAAATCACACAAATGAGTAATATCAAAAAGGTACATCAAAAAATGAGGAAAGACAGGCGGAAGGATGATGACATGGAAGGACAAGATGGGAGGATGGACAAGGGTAATGACTATGGACTGGTGAAATTTAAAATGAGTAAGGAAAACAAAGGCAATGCTTTGGAGGAAGGATAATTGACATCCCTTTTCAAGATGAGGGAGGACACCAAAAATATTTCTTTGAAAATAGTAAAAATGACATCCTAGGTTGACAAGACTAAAAATCATGTAAGGCCCATAACCAAAAAAGGAAAGAGAAAAAGCTGGTAAGAAAATTAAGACACAATGGCATGAGGATCATGAGGAGGACGGTAGACTTGCTCCACATCAGTAGGGATAATTCCTGAAGTCAAATTTTATTGATCAATGAATTGGACCAAAAACTAAGGAATGTTAGTGGTCCAACTCATCAAGTCAGTGATTTGGGTTCCATAATTTGCTAAATAATCAACTTTGTTGTTCTCTCTGAATGTGTACTAGAAAATAATATCCTAGAATTTTTGTTGAGATTTCTAGCTTCTTCGATGCAACTCCTTATTTTCCATGAATGAATTTTGGAATTTTTTAGGTAATTAATGATAGTAAGGGAGTCACCCTTGACAAGAATCTTGTCAGAAATATCTTTGGCCAACACCATACCACACCATAGATCCGAAGATTCAACAATTTGGTTTGTTTTTATTCCTAAAAACTTAGCAAAAGCAAGGATTACCTTATATTTATTGTCTCTGAGGATACCACCCACTCCTGACTGACCAGGGTTGCCCTTTGTAGCACCATAAAAATTCAATTTGATCCATATTTATGGAGGAGGGATCTAAGATGATTGAGCTCTATTGGAAGTAGGATGTGGACTAAAATTGATAACAATAAGGAACTTCAAAGCCTGCCCTAAAGAGACTTCAAAATTGGAAACAGGTTGTGAAGGTAATGGGCAAAAGGCAGCATTTTCAATAGCAAATGAGAGGAAATTATTGAATATAGAATCAGAGCTTTGAATAATATTGGAAAACACTCTTTGGTTTCTCTCCAACCAAATCTACCACAAGAAGTGATGAATATAGAACTACCATAACGTCTTGAGATGAGGATTCCTAAAAGGGTAGGCCATTGAGTAAAAACAACAGATATGGAGCAAGGTTTAACCCAAGAAATATGGAAGCAAACAAAAAGGCTATTAAGGATGAAAGTAGCAAAAGGACAACCAATGAAAATGTGATGAGGTGATTCCCAATCAGAACAACACAAAAAACATCTATTGGGAATAGGTAACCCTATTTTCAATAAGTTATCAATAGTAAGGATTTTATCCTGAATAGCCATCCAAGCAAAGGAGGCCATTTTAGTAATTAGTAGCTTGGTCCACACAAGATTGAAAGGAATTATAGATTTCTTACGTGGTAAGAGAAGCTGGTAAGTAGATTTAACAATAAAATCTCCAGAATCAGTAAGCTCCCATAACAAATGATCATTGGTGTTCCATGAGGGGATTATTGATATTTTTAGAAGAAACTGTATTTATGTGACTTCCTCGGGATGAGTAGATATGAATAAATGCTTCCAATATTTCCTACCCTCCTAGGAATAGATGAAATCAAAGCCTCTTTATCCACAAATAGTATTTGTATAATTTTTGAGGATAGCCAATATAGGAATATTTATGATTGGTTCGTTGAGGAGCCATTTATCTTGATAGAATTTAATTTTATGCCCATCACCTAGTCTCCAACGAAGACCCTATTTAACAATACTTCTAACTTGCAAAATGGATTTCCAAAAACAAGATCCTCTTGGGGACACACCAACACTAAATAATTCAGTACCCTATAAGTATTTCTAATGGATAATTGTGATCCAATCAAGGCCATCCTTTGAAATTAACCTCCAAGTATGCTTATCAAGAAGGGCTAAATTGAAGAGGTGAATCCTTCTTAGGTCAACCATGCCAGATTTCTTTGGCCTACAAACTTTATCCCAAGAAACAAGATGAAACCGTTTTTTTTCAGATCTTGACCATAGAAAGTTTTTTTGAATATGTTCTAGCTTATGGTAAACCCCTGCTAGAACTTTGAATACAAACATGAAGTAAATGGGAATCCTTTGAAGTGAATCCTGAGTCAAGGTAATTTTGCCAACTTGAGACAAGAGATTACCTTTCCAACCGGCTAGTTTCTTTTGTAGCCTTTCAATCACACCACTCCACATTGAAGCATTAGGCTGTCCCAAGAACAAAGGAAGTCCTAGGTATGTAGCAGGTAAAGGAGCACTTTGGAATTCAATAATGGCAGAAGTTTTGTGTTGTCGTTGGATGGGCGTATTTAGGAAATAGATTTTTCTCTTGCAAAAATTGATTTTTTGCCCAGCTACTTCTTCATATAACAATAGGATGTGTTTGATAACTTTAGCTTCAAGGACAAACACTTTAGATGAAATAATGGTGTCATCCACAAACTTTTGATGATAAATAGGCCTAGTCTGAGAAGTAACTTTTATAACTGAGATGAGTTTGAGATTACAAGCTACTTTTATTGTTCTTCCCAAAGCTTCCGTGGCAATTATAAATAACAGGGGAGATATGGGATCACCTTGACGGATGCCTCTATTGCTCGAAAAATAACCAATAGTGGAACTATTGATAAGAACTAATAACCACGAGGTGGAAATACATTCTTTAATTAAATTAACCTAGTCATAGTGAAATTCAAATTTCAAGAGGATTGATACAAGGAAATCCTAGATTAGTCTATCATATGTTTTACTCATATCCAATTTCAGAATAAAGGCTGGTGTTTTTTATATTTGAATAGAATGAAGAGCTTCATGGATAGTTATGACTCCGTCAAGGATGGATCTACCATGAACAAAGCTTCCCTAGAAAGGGTAAATAATGTAAGGAAGGATGTCTCTCAATCTATTAGCAATGGCCTTTGTGAGGATTTTGTAGACCACATTACACAAACTAATAGGTATGAAATTAGTCATAGATTTAGCATTTGAATTATTTGGAATGAGGGCAATAAAGGTTGATTTAAATCCATGAGTAATGGTTTTTTTAGATTGAAACTCTCTAATGGTAGAACAAATATCATTGTATACTATATCCCAAAAGGTCTGGAAAAAATGAGGAGGAAATCCATCAGGGCTTGGGGCTTTGTAAAGATGCATTGAAAACATGGCTGAGTGGATCTCCTCATCAAAAAAAGGGGCTAGCAATTTGGAATTAGCATTAGTAGAAACCAACTTAGGAATATGATCAAGCATAGAATCAAGAGCAATATTAGAGGGTATTCTGCTTTCCCCAAGAAGATTTGTGAAATAAGAGACAACCTCATTCCTGATTTCTTGAAAGTCAAAAGTAGTAGACCCATATGTATTTACCAGTTCTCTTATTCTATTGTGACTTCTATTTATCATGGTGGAATCATGAAAAAACCTAGTGTTTAAATATCCTTCTTTAATCCACAAAGCTCTAGATTTTTGTTTCCAAAAATTTTCTTCACGTGCAGGAATGTTGTGATAATTATCCAAGGACTCCCTTTCTTTAGCACGTATCTGATCATCACAAAGACCTGCTTGAATTTTTATTTCAATGGAAAGAAGTCTGTCTTGAAGATATTTTTTGAACTCAAACAAATTTCCAAACACCTCTTTATTCCATATTTTGATATTTTCCTTTACATGCTTTAATTTTTGTGCTAGGAAAAAGGAAGGACAACCTTGACCAACCTATTGCAACAATTAGGAGATCCTAAGTCTCAAATTAGGATGCTAAGTCCACATTGATTCAAATATGAAATGTCTTGTAAAAGGGTTATCCTTGAAAATATCCAAAAGGAGTGGACTATGATCAAATCCAACTTTTGGGAGAGCAAGAAGGTTGGCATCCCTAAAGATTTGGACAACTTCATTGTTGATTTAATTGTTATTTTATTTGTTGATATCTTTGGAAAGGTCTATGCATTTGATTCTATTTATTGAATGAATTATTTCTACAAAATATTATGATGTGTCCTTCTTTGTTACATATACGATAATATATATATTTTTATCCTGGATGATTTTGTTAAGATGAGGTAGAAGGATTTCATGTGTTACTTGGTGACCCTTTTCTTGAAATGAAATCATTATTTTATGGTTGTTTTCATGCTTTATTTTTATTTCATATTCATGAATAATATTAACCAATTATTTAAATGAAACTCTTTTGTTTGGCACTAGGAGAGATGTGACCAATGTTTTAAATAATTCTAGAAGTGCTCTAAGTGTAACTTGTCAATAAAAAATTCTTCTATTTTCTCTCTTATAGTTTGTAGTTTTGATTTTAAATTTTCTACCCCTTGAAGAAAGTGTTCTATGTTTTCACAATCGTGAACTTTCAATTAGTACAATTGTGATTGCAAGTGCAAAATAGTGGTTTCATTATTTCCCTCAAATATGATGCATAGTTTATCCCAAGTCTCTTATATGTGCTTGTATTTTATTTGATATTCTAAATGTTATTAGAATTAGTGCATTTGCATCTTCTTCTTGATATTTTTATCTACTTGTGGTATCCTCTATAATGCTTTTATCCCCAATAATTATTTCTCAAAGTTTCTCCACAATAAGTATTGACTTCATCTTATTTTTCCAAGGGGTGAAATTTTGTCCTTTTAGTAACTACGATTCTAAAAGAAAGATATTTGTATTTTCCATGATGTCCCTTTGAAATGCTTCTCATATTAGGATATCTAACAATATTTTCCTAAATATTTTCAATATGATCTAATTTATTTTACAATTTTCTTGGATGAGGGGAATTCTAAAAAATATTTTAATTATCACGTAGAAAGCCTTTTAACTCCCCAATTCAATATTTTATTTTTTTTCTATTAGGGTAAAAAATAGGTTTTTGAAAGTGTCCAGATGCTTTTACATTTTTCAATTAAAATCAACAGTCCTATTGCACAAAATATGTTGTTATAGGACTACAATGTTTTAGGTTATTTCCATAAGTTTTCAACTATTTTCAACTTATTCCATACTACCATCCTAATTCCAAAAACATATCTAATATGACTCTTGGGCCTTATCCAAAATTCAAAAAGGTTACAACCCTCATCAATAAACAAATTATTTGACAATCAATCCAAACTACCATTGAACCACACCACCTATCGACCCTTAATATTGTCATTGAGTTTAACCATTTGTAGGAATTTCCCTCGACTAGTTAATCACTAGAAACTTTATGGCCTCAAAATGATTTTCTTATTCCCATAAATTGTTGATCATTCTACTCAAATTATCTGCACATGACTTTGATAGGTAACCATATTTCTAGATGAGATAGTTCATAGGCCTACTATCCATTGAGGTACATCTTAAGTAGACTACCACTACATTTTCCATGTTGCAAATGACTACCGATGTCAAATATTTTTTTTGGAAAATCTTTGACTAGGATTTCACAATTGCAAAGACCAAATTTTAACTAGATCAAAAAAATAATTCTTGACACATTGGCACATGATCCCATATCTATCAATGACAATGCTTACTACTAGGAGTTTACTCCTCTAGCTTGTAAAATAGTATAAGTTATTGGATTAAAATTTGACCAAATAATAAATAACCTATTTACATATATTCCCTTTCTACAAAATATTTTATGTTTGGATGAAAATTATCCAGGGGAATCTACCTCTAGTCCTCTTCATGAAGAGCCCCCTAGTTAACGAACCAATCTACCACCCTATTGCATTCTATGAAAATATGATTCATCTCCACTTGCTCTAGTGAGTTAGGAATCCTTAGAGTTTTTGTTATTAAATTTGACATCAAAAAAAACTTTTTAGTCATCTTGTTAGGTTGATAATACTAAAAGAATATCCCTCCGCTATCATCTTTCTTAATTTGAACTACATTACTAGTTTTGCTCTAGTTAAAGTTGCTTTGAATTTAGATTGATGACTTATTACAGAGCCTAAAAAATCAATGACAAAACCAATTAGAACCCCTTTGTTATCCATTATCACCACTCCCACTACCTTCTTAGGGTTCCCCTTAGATGCTCCATCAAAATTGAGATTTATCCATCCCTCCCTAGGTGGATGACATTTTACCCTTCTTGTATTTTCTTGGGTGGATTTCTCTATCTCAACTATGTTAAGGTCCTAATATTTACTAATACTTTCCTCCTCTACTAATTACACACTTTCTCCCCTGCCATAAGGGGTATTCTAATCTTCACCTCTGCACATGACCATAATTTTTTTTTTTGTATACTTTCTACACTATTTTTAATTTTTTTGGTATCTCAAACATAGATAGGAAATAGAATTACATGGCTTTAAGGGTACTCTTTACTAGTTTATTTTTTCCTACTTGAATTAGTAAATTTCCTTTCATACGTAGTAGCTTACATTGAATCTTATTTATCAACATATCCCATACCTAGTACTTACACAAAACTATTAAAAAAAAAATTCCAAGATAAGTGGATAGAAGACTTGATATATTACAACTTATTACCTTTCCTATCCTTCTTTACCCCTTCTTTAGAGTGTTGATAAAGAACACCTTTCTCTTTTCCAAGTTAATTATCACTTGGGAAGACTTACTATATAGATTTAGAATTTTTTTGAACTCTTTGGTTTTGGCCATCAAAGGTTTCCCAAGCAATATTGTATCATCCACAAACTATTGGTAAGATATACCTCTCATCGACACATAATATTTCAACCCATTAATACTCTCGTCATTTGGGCTGCATCTATAATCTCCCAAGGTATTTTTCCATGATAATAAAGAGGTGATAAGAGAGTGGGTTCCCTTGCCTTAAGCCATTGTTTCTCTCAAAGAAACATATTAAGGAATTATTTATGATAACCAAGAACCTTGGTCCACCATAGCAATTTCTCACCCATTGTCTCTATCTTCTACTAAATATGAACTTAATAATAACTTTGTCTAGCAAGATCTAGACATTATGAACCTCCTTTGCTCATCCACATAAATCATTAACAAATTGCAAAAATATTAAATAAATAATCACAATGAATAATCTACATAAATAAATACAAGATAAAATATGTAAATTATTCAAATATTTCCAATTTATATCTCAAACCCTTAAGGTAGGGCAATATCGTACAATACCCCTTATTGGAAGGAAGCCACTCCTTACAATATGTCAACTTGAGATAAATATAAATTCTTGTCTTCTTCTCCTCTATGATTCTTTGCCCCTATATTTATAATTTTGAACTACCTATCACTCCCACTTATCCATACATGTGGGATAATTATATCTTTTCCCATATTTATAATGCCCAACTACCCACCACTCCCACTTATCAATGCATGTGGGATAATTACATATAATATAATATTATAATATTTATTTAATATTATAATATTAAATACTTATCTTTGCTACCTAACATTCCATCCTTGAAACATAAGAAGAGACTAAACAATATGATTTTTTGAGCCTTGTTGTGAACTGGTATCAATCTTGATCATTCATCCATCCTAGTGAAACTTTGATTGGTGGTGGTATTTGTTGATGTTGATATGCCCTTCTACCACTTGAATTTTTGGAAGTAATCCTTTGGTTCCATGTGTTGGAGGCATATTTTTTATGGCAATAAATATCACTCTTTTTCATCCATACTTGTTTACTTTTTCCACTTGAGTATCCAAGACTACTTTGTTGGCTCCACACTTTTGTTGCTCTACTTTGGTAATGTGAATGATGGGTTCATTTGTTACTTGATATTGTTGCACCACTCTGAAAACTAGATCGACTATACTTTATTTGCCAAACACTTCCATAGTTAGTGTCCTTATGATTCCATATAAAATCATAATATTGTTTCCCAAAGCCATACCTCCAAGATTGTTGTCGCTCTTGGTGGTGTGGGTAGCGATATGCTACAACATTATCTTGATGTTTTGTTAGATTTAATTGTTCAATATTGTGTTCTTTTCTTTTATTATCCTATATCATGCTCTCATATTTTAGTTTGTACTTGGAATTTGATTTTGCTTCTTCTTTGATTTATGCTACTTCTCCTTTGCCTCTATTTCAAGTTCTTTTGTTTTTTCTTCACTTTGTTTCCCTGCAATAGCTACCTATTTTTTCTTACACTAATAAATGTCTTGTAATGTTATCTTCTTATTTTTGTACCATAACTTCATGAACCTTGTTTGCACATTAATGTTAATAGTACCTACAAAATGCAACCAAGGATAGCCAAGAACAACATCCATATCACCATCTCAATAGCATAAAAATTTGAATGTAAAACATATTTGTCCATGGTGATTTTTAAATCTTCAAAAATCTAAACATACTCACCCTCAAGCTTGATGTTTTTAATTTTTGTTGTTGGAAATTGTAAACTATTAGCCAAGTTACTATTGATGAAGTTATTTTTTCTACTATGGTTTATGGAGACAATACAATTTTTCTTTTGAATGCAACCATGAACTTGCAAAATAAATTTTTTACATTCAATCTTGTTGACCATTGTTTTGCCTTGACACACAAGGTGTAGTTTCCTTAGCTTGCACATTATTATTTTTTTTTTTATATCCCCATTTTCTTAAAAATGCAACTTCAAACTATTCTTGTGTATGTGTGTATTTATGAGCTCAAGAAAATTTTAAAAACCAAAGAAACGTGTCACCTCTCAAGCAATCCAAAATATTTACTTTCTATTCTCTCTTAGAAAAATTTAAAGAATTTTTTTTCCACTTAATGAAACATTCCTTATCATTAATATCATCTTATCTAGAGGATTTTGGCAACTCCATGACCTCAACCCATTTTTTTTAACAAATTATCTTCAAATTGTAGTTTTTTTTTTTATATAACAAACTTCCACTTCCAAAATACTACTAAATTGTGGAATTTAAACTATTACTAAACTACAAACCTTTTACTGCTATCAAATTGGGGACTGAATATTTTAGCATTACTACCAAACTACAACTACTACCAAATTGTGAACTAAATATTTTAACACTGCTACCAAACTGCAACTGCTACTCTAGGTACTACTACCAAACTGCAAGTTGCTACTCTAATTTTTTTTTTAATACTCATAAAAACTTGCTTTATAGAATTTTTTTTATTTTGACTAGAATGCAGACTTATATCTTTATTTTTTTAAACAACTTCCACTTTTGGATTGTTGGTAGCCTGCAAACAGTCTACTCTACTAAAGTTGTGGAACTATTGTAGACTGTAGAAACTATGCAAAGACTCTTGTTGAATTTGTTGCTAATGGTTGTATGGAACTTTTATGAAAATTATGGAAATGAATTGGACCCCAAAATTTGGCTTCCTAATGGCTTAAGGTAAATATCACTAGCCAAAAAGGTTGTCTCAGTTATTACCACTCTCTGATTACCAAAAAAATTTCCCTAGGGAATAATTGATGAGAAACTTGTGGCACGTGAGTCTTGGAGCAAAATAGAAATAAGAAATATTATTCATTAACCTTACGAAACTTAGAAATTACAATGCTTAAATAGGGTTGATTTAACAACCTTAGGGAATATAGGAGAATTTAGGAAATGACCAAAAATAGGGAGGAAAAGAGGAAGGAAAATTGATGTCAAAAGTCTTGCCGCCCATGCCATCCAATATACCCAGTCAGATACCATCCAAGAAGGTAAAAAAGGTAAGGCCCAAATCTTACCGTTGTAAACAATTTTTTTACCTTTTTATACTGCTTTAATTTCCAATATTCTCCCCCTTAAAGTTGAGAGGACTGACTATATAGTATCTCAACTTTATATATTGAGATTTAGCTATACTGTAGATTAAAAATACACGCCAAACAAAAATAAATAAAATCACAATAACAGAGTACAGAATAGTTGCACAAAACAAACGATTTCTATTAATCGATGGAGTTTAAAAACTTTTTTTTTGAATACAACTGGGCCTGTAACCCTTTATTTGTGATACAAGATTACAATTCGTGCTAGGGTTCTCCGAAACCCTAGCTGGCACAAATGGTGGCACTTCCGAAGAATGTATCTTCAATCCCAACAGAGTGAGTGGGCTTTGTTGTATCCCTTGCTTGGACCACTCCAGCTTAATCAGCTGCCATCAATAAATCGGATCTACTGTCAAAAACCTGCACACATTAACACTATCAAGGAGTTAGAAATTAATAAGAGGGCTCCACTGTGTGAGCCCTCGGAAACAATCTAAAACCCTAGAAAAATGAAATGCAAGAATTCAATAACAGATCAATAAAAGAAAAGAAGTTACTTGCTTTAAACTAATTTATACCTGTTCTCTGTTAACGTAGCTAGACCAGGCGACACCTGGAAGTAATGTGGCTATCAAATCGGCTGCGGAAGGCGCTCTGGTGCACTTGCTGAATGCCCGTGTGCTTCTAGATTAAGGTTTTAGACGCCGATTTGAGTCTGTGGCTGTGGGTAAACGCCCACGGGAACTTGGTAAACACCCATGGGCACTTGGTAAATGCCCGTGGGCACTTGGTAAACGCCCGTGGGCACTTGGTAAAGGGGTAAACGCCCGCGGGAACTTGCAAAAAGAATGGGGGATTCTACAGAATGCTACAGAAGAGATGGCGGCGAAAGCAGCGATGGAAGCGACGATGGATGCGGCGATGGATGCGACGAAAAGGTAGCAAAAGAGAGATAGAGGGGATCAAAAAAGGAGATAGAAGAAGTTAAGAAGATAGAAAAGATCCAGGATAGAAGTAGCAAAAGACATAGGGTTTGAGCCATCAAGGTGACTCAATTTATAATCTACTCTTAGGGCACACTTTAGGGTTTTAACGACACTTTGAACGTGTGGCTAAGATTAAAGTGGATCTAAGGGTAGAGAATAAATCTAGGTTGTGAAATGGATTAAGATGGATGGACGGATGAGATTAAATGAAGGACGGATGGCTCAGATTAAATCACTTAAACTATTATTTAAATATATATATTAAAATATTAAAATATTAAAATATATATATATAAATATTAATTTAAATAAATTTGGGGATGAAAAATGGCGGGAAAGGTGAAATTGGGCCAAATAATGGCGGGAAAGTGTGGATTTGGGCCAAATAATGGCAGGAAGGTGGATGACAGACACGTGGCTGACAGGAAGGTATAGAGGACTGACTTAAATTTCCAATATTCTCCCCCTTAAAGTTGAGAGGACTGACTATACAGTATCTCAACTTTATATATTGAGCTTTAGCTATACCTTTGGTGAAGATGTTTGCAATATTATACAAAGTGTTACAATATTGAAGCTCAACTATTTGTTGTTCCACCATATATCGAATGAAGTGATACTTCATATCAAAATTGGTGGAATAGATTGTATGCCAACTGAATGGCACTTATGTTATCACAATACAGTCGAGTTGGACCACTTTGAATTTCTCCAATATCTTCAAGAACTTTTCTCAACCATAGGGCTTGAGTACTAGCATGTGTGATGGCAATATACTCAGCCTCAGTCGATGAAAATGCTACAACGGTTTATTTCTTGGAACTCCATGTAATTAGTCCTAATCCTAGACTAAAAAAAATTCTTGATGTAGATTTCCTATCATCTATATTGCTGCCCCAATCACTATCACTGAAGCCAACTAATTTCATAGAATTACATTTTTTGTAATGGATTCCAAAATCTAATGTACCTTTTACATATCTTAATATTATTTTAGTTGCTTGTAGATGCAGCTTAGATGGACTAGCCATAAACTTTGAAACTAGAGAACCAACATATTGAATATATGTCCTTGTGTTGGTGAGAAACATTAGACTCCCAACCATGCTTCTATAAGTGTTCATGTAAACCTTTGATGCTCCATCGTCCTTGCTCAATTGGATCCCATGTCCAGTTGGAGTTACAACTGATTTGCACTGCTCCATGGCAAATTTCTTGATCATGTCTTGAGTATACTTGTGTTGACATATGAAGACCCCTTTATTTGATTGATGCACTTCCATACCTAGGAAGTATCGCATTAAACCAAGATCTTTCATCTCGAACTGTTTTATCATGAAGTTGTTGAACTCCATATTCATTTTATTGTTACTACCCATAAATATTATATCATCCACATACAAAAAAACTATGAGAATGTCTAATACATGCTTTAGGTAGTATAGAGTTGGTTCAATTTTGCTTCTTGTGAATCCATACTCGCTAAAATAGCCATCAATACGTGAGTACCAAGCTCTTGGTGCTTGCTTGAGGCCATAAAGTGCTTTCTTCAATTTGTAAACAAGGTTCTCCTTTCCCTGTTCTTTAAAACCTTGAGGTTGTTGAACATAAACCTCTTCTGTCAAGTATCTATTCAAAAAATCACTTTTCACATCCATGTGTTGAACATTCCATCCTTTATGTGCTTCTAAGGAAAGAATTGATCTGATTGTTTCTTGTTGTGTAATAGGAGCAAATGTTTCCTCATAGTCAATTCCAAATTTCTGAGTAAAAACTTTTGCTACTAGTCTCGCCTTATGCCTCTCAATGCTTCCATTATAATTGTACTTGGTCTTGTAGACCCATTTACACCCAACCATTTTTTTTCCTTTGGGTAGCTTTACTAGCTCCCATGTATCATTATTGTTTATAGAGGTTATTTCCTCTTTCATGGATTCTTGCCATACATTTTGAGTACATGCATTCTCATATATAGCTGGTTCTAGCTGTGTACTAGCCAATAAAGCATAATTGACTACATCCCCCCTAGGATCATGGGAGTCATCATCTCCATACAATTGCAAAATTTCAAGTTGCTACAAAACTGTATTCATCTCACTAGCTTGGCTTCTAGTGAATATTCTCTGGAAATTCTGATCCAACATTTGAAAATATGGATGATGTTGTAATGTTCTTTTACCTCTCGATGGATAGTCTTTGTCAATGTCCATCGGTGAAGAACTTACTGATATCTATGGAGAAGGAATTGGAGTGGTGGTTGAAGTACTTGATGTAGCACTCTTGTGTGGGTTTGGTATACCTTTGATTTTCTTTGGAAACACCTACTGTACCTGTGAAGAACTTACATATTGGGACTCATCATCAACAAAAATTATTTGATGACCCCATTCTCACCCTTCATCAAAAATTACATCCCTGGAGAGTATAACTTTATAAGTCTTGGGATTGTAGAGTCTATATGCCTTTGTAGACTCGCAATACCCTAAAAATATACAAGATTGACTTTTTGGATCAAGCTTCTTCATTTTCTCATCAGGAATGTGTGCATATGCTAAAGAACCAAACACTTTGAAGTGGTTTACATTAGGTTTCTTTTTGTACCACACCTCATAAGGAGTGACACTATCTAAACTAGAAGTAGGACTTCTATTTAGAATATATACACTGGTTCTTACAACCTCTGCCAAGTACATATGAGTTAGATGCTTAGTCTGAAGCATCGATCTCATCATTTCAACTATGGTGCGGTTCTTTCTCTCGGCCACACCATTCTATTGTGGGGTATAGGCAGTGGTGAATTACCTTTTAATCCCACTTGATTTACAATATTTCAATAATGCTTTTGAGGAGTATTCACCTCCTCGATATGTCCTAAGACATTTTACATAATTCCCACTTTGATTCTCTACATTGTTTCTAAAATCTATGAAGCAATCAAAAGCTTCATCTTTATGTTTCAAAAAATAAATCCAAAACATTCTAGAGAAGTCATTTATGAAAGTGAGAAAATAAGAATGGTTTTTGAGACTTTGTGTTTGCATTGGTCCATAGATGTCTGAATGTACTAACTAAAGTGGATAGTTGGCTCTCCACCCTTGTCTTTTTGGAAACTTCGACCTTGAGTGCTTTCCCAAAGCACATCCTTCACAGAACTCCTTTTGTTCATTGATTTTGGGAAGTCCTATCACCATAGCTTGAGAAGTTAGAAGTTTCAAGCTAGAGAAATTAAGGTGACCATATCGCAAGTGCCAAAGCACACTTGGATTTGTTATAGCTATAATTGCAATTTGAGCTCCTCCTATCTCTTCAAATTTGAGAGGGAATAACATGTTCTTGGTCATGGGGACCTGTGTGATGACATGATTACAATTATTTTGATAAAAAATGATACATTGTCCTTCATCAAATACAAGCTTGTAATTGTTTTCCATCATTTACCCAATGCTTAGCAGATTGTGTTGGATATTTGGAGTGTAATAGATGTCATGCACTTTCTTTACTCCTTCTTTTGTTGGAACCTCCATGGCTCCAATACCCTCTACTTGCAATGTCTTATCATCCCCTAATTTGATTTGGGATTTATAAGTGGAATATAGAGTAGCAAATAAATGTTCTTTACCACTCATGTGGTTTGAACAACCAGTATCTAGAATCCATGTGTCATTTAGATTCTGTTCTGATTGTCCATATGAAAGAAAAATATTAGAGGTATCATCTTCTTCTCCATAATTACCATATTGACTACTACTACCTTGTGAAGATTTTTACCAGCAGTCATGAGCGAAGTGACCTGAATTGACATAGTTGAAACAAGATGATTTTGACTTGTCACTTCCTCACCCTTGATTTCCACTTTGTCCTTGAGTTCCTCCTCGATTTTTATTTCCACCTCTTTGTTGATTTACTCCTCTGTATGAGTTGCCTCCTCTATTGGAATTGCCTCCTATGTTCTGGTTGCCTCCTCTATTTTTATTGCCTCCTCTGTAGTTGCCTTTGCCTCTACCTCTTTGCTTGCCTTTGTCTTGACCTCTTCCCCATCCTCTTCCATTGTTTTCATTGGAAGTGAAGGCCTTATCATCGCCTCCATAGCTAGTTGAAGGATTTTTAGGAAACCTCTCTTCATGTGAAATTAACGATCTTATTAATGCATATAATGTTAAAAGGGAAATATCTTTGGATTCTTCTATAATTATGGCAATATGGTTCCATTTCTATGTAAGTTTTCGCAACACTTTTGTTACAATTATCTCAAGATTGATTTCTTTGCCTAGTGTAACCATTTTATCCATAATTGCTTTTACTCTAACACAATAATCATCGACTTTTTCATCATATTTCATTCGAAGATTTTCAAAATCTCTCTTCAATGTTTGAAGCCTTACCTGCTTCACTTGATTACTACCTTGGAACCCATCACTCAATGCTTTCCATGCAGCTTGTGTAGTTGTACAAGCGATGATTCTAGGGAATATGCTTTTCTCCAATGCAGCTTGGAGATGAGAAAGAGCAGAAGAGTAGCTCTTTTTCTCTTCTTTTCATGTTTTCTTGTCTATGACACTTAGTGTTGTCCATTCTAAGGATTCTGTGTAGCCCTATTCTATTATGTCCCACAAATCTCTTCTTATGAGCAAGATCTTCATATTTATAGACCAATAATCATAGTCATAACTATTAAATTTTGGTATAGGTAAGCTATTGTGTGAGGCCATAGTTACCAAAAAACTCTCTTTATTTCACGATTACAATAAATTACTTTGCTATTTGAAAGAAGGAAATAAGAATAAGGAAGAAAGAAAAGATTACAAATTTAAGTCAAATTTGACTTGTTCTACTCTATCATTCACTACTTATTCCTCTTGATGTGGGGATGCTATCTCTTGATTCACAAAATTATTTGCTACTTCTTCGTCATCACTTATCAATATTATTATCGGTGATTCTGGTTCTAATATTTCCACTAAAATACTATAGTGTGTATACTCTGATTCTTGTGGTGCAGCTTGTACGGATTTCGATTGTTCAAATTAACTCCTAAATGAGTTATCTTCAAAGTTTGCCTTGTACCCTGAGTTAGGATGCCTTTGATGTGCTATCACTACATTTTGAAGTTGGCTAAACACAATGTTGATCCCATAACCTCTTACTTTTTCATCAAACCTCTTTGCACCTTCTCTTGCTAAAAATTGCACATAAGGCATGATAACAACCATCTGGTATTATCATCAATGCCTATTTACAATTTTACAATTTAATCCTTGGTATCTTTTACAAAAAAAAACTAAGCCTCTTAGGCTTATTACACAAGAGTTCTATAGTTTGTGATTCCTTGAATCAAGTAAAAAAATATGTACCCTTTGATTACAATAATTGTCTCTTAGACAATATTTTCCTTTCTTTTATAATATTAAAAAAACTATATTACTATTTAATAAATTAAAAAATAATTGCCCTAATTTTTTTTTTAAAGAAGCAATTATATTTAATATATTAAATATAATATAAGTAGTTTTAATAATATAAAAAAAATTAAAAGAACTTATATAAATTTTTTTTTATGGTTTGCAGGAATCGAACCCGTGACCTCTTGGCATCAACAAATCGCACTAACCAACTCGGACACCACTGCTGATGAGAACCAAAGTGAATGAATACAATTTTATGTTATTTCGGATCCGATTTTTAATAAAAAAAAATTCAAAGCTTTTTCTGTCGTTGGGTTTCAAACCCGTGACCTACAACAAGGCGGGTGCCTTACGGTTGGCTCCTTGAGCCAGTCGAGTTGAGTGGCTCGAAGGGAAGGCAAGGGAAGCTTTCCTTCCTTGTTCTTCTCGTGGCCGCACAATTTTTTTTTTGGGACTTTTAGTCCCACATCGACCATGCGAGAGTGTTTGAGGTGTTTAAAACCCTCAACGCTCGCATAGTCACTTGATTGCCTTCGGGCAATCAATGACCACCCTTTTGCCTCCTTTAGCTTGTCACCTGTCACCATGTTGCTTGTTGCCTCCTTCTACCATGTAACCCTTTATTCACCATGTTGTCGATTCTCCTTCTACCACATAATCAGATTTGTGTCATCTGATCTACGTCGACCTTGCTCTCCTCTCACCATGTGGTGCTCTCTAGTTGGTTTCTCCTAGGTTGCTCCTCCTCCTCACATGCTCGATGTGTGGGCCTTCTCCAAACCTCACCTCGATTCATGATTCATGGGCCTTCTTTGACCTCACCTCGGATCACGTGTTGCAGGCCCCACTTGACCTCGCTCACTTCGGTGCTCGTGCTACTGGTTCTTCCACCTCAATCTTAGGGCCCTCTCTGGCCTCGGATCTGATACCAGATGTAGCACATGAGTCTTGGATAAAAATGGAAATAAGAAATATTATTCATTAACCTTACGAAACTTAGAAATTACAATGCTTAAATAGGGTTGATTTAACAACCTTAGGTAATATAGGAGAAGTTAGGAAATGAAGAAAAATAGGGAGGAAAGGAGGAAGGAAACTTGATATCGAATGCCTTACCGCCCATACCATCCAATATGCCCAGTCAGATACCATCTAAGAAGGTAAAAAAGGTAAGGTCCAAAGCTTACCATTGTAAATAATTTTTTTACCTTTTTATACTACTTTAATTTCCAATAAAACTAACCATGGTATTACCTCTAAACAAAAACTCTTTGTATACTTTCATAGGGTAAAAACACAACTAATGGGGTGTGGTTCCATTGACCCTTTTCATTGGTGACACACTCAAAATAGTTAATCGAGTTCTTGGAGCACTCAAAATGAGTTTTAGGGCAATTATTAGCCCAAGTACTTCTTCTAGTTAAGCGGTCAAGATTTACACTTGATTCTGCAAAAGGTTGTTAGCCTAATTTAGGTTCTTCTTAAGTACTAAAACTTTTGCAGTTGAACTCAACCCTAGAATGTCCTTTGGTACTAAATATTTTGCAATGAAACATAGCCTTGGAAAGTGATTTGATACCACTTGTTATAAATATCCTTTGCTCATCCACATAAATCATTAACAAATTAAAAAAAAAATAATCACAATAGATAATATACATAAATCATTACAAGATAAAATATGTAAATTATTCAAATATTTCCAATTTATATTTCAAACCCTTAAGGTAGGGAAACATCGTACAATGTTCCTTATTGGAAGGAAGCCACTCCTTACAATATCTCAACTTGAGATAAATACAATATTCTTCTCTTCATCTCCTCTCTATGCTTCTTTGTCTGTATTTATAATGCCTAACTATCTACCACTTCCACTTATCCATTCATGTGGGATAATTACATATTTTTCCATATTTATAATGCCCAACTACCCATCACTCCTACTTATCAATGCATGTGGGATAATTACATATAATATAATATTATAATATTTATACAATATTATAATACTAAATACTTATCTTGGGTACCTAACACCAGGGGACCTTATCATAAGATTTATTCATATCTAGCTTCAACAATAGTCCTTCACTTCTATTCTATACTACTGAGTGTAGTGTTTCATGGAGAGAGATGATACAATCCAATATTTATCATCCTTTCACAAAACCACTTGTTGTTCTTCTATAATATCCAAGAGGATTTTTTTCATCTTTAATGCTATCACTTTAGTGATGATCTTATATTCTTAATTACATAGGCTTATTGACTTATAGTACTTAAATCCCTTATACGTCTATTTATTTTGGATGAGCACTAAAAAGGTGTTAAATTCTCTTAGAAAATTACTTGAATGGATAGACTCTCAAAATACTTCTATTAAATCCTCCTTTACTATATTCCAAAGTACTTGGAAGAAAAATACCTAGAAACCATACGAGCCTGAATATTTATCCTTCCCCAAGGAGAATACCACTTCCTTCACCTCCTCTTCACTAACATCTCTCACCAACTCTTCATTCATTCCTCTTGACATTCTCATTGGTATATATTGAAGAATTTCTTCCATAGCTTCTTGGTCTTCTCCCCTTTCCTTTGATAGCAACAAACTAAAAATTCAACCACCTCTTGCTTGATCCTTTCTTCACCTTTGACTATTTCACCATCCTCACATAGTATTTCAAAAATCCTTCCAACACTTTTATGCTTTATTGTTGATATGTGAAAGAATTTAGTATTTTTGTCTCCTTCCATAAGCCATTTGTTCCTTGATTTTTGCCTCCAATAAGTTTCCTCTTAAGAAGAAACATTGTCAAAATATAATTGAATCTCCTTCTCTCTATTATATAGAGCCTGGTCCATCCCAATCATCCTCACTTCCTCCTTCAACAAACTTAGTTTTTACCTAAGGCTTTCCTTTTGTTTAAAGATGTTTCCAAAGACTTGTTTATTCTATATATTCACTTCCTTATTCACGTGTATGATTTTCCCTTCCACAATAAACATATTAGAGTCTTGGAAATGAAGCCTCCATCATGATTCCACTATTATAAAAAAAAAATTGTGCTAAATCCACATGTATTCAAACTTGAAAGGGATTCTCCCTTTTTATCTTTCCCCAAACCAACTAAATAACAAAAAAATATGATCTAATCCCATATTAGGAAGAGCTACTAACGAGTACTCATAGTTACCCTTAAAACATTCTATAAAGATAAATAATCTATCCAATATCACTTATATTAGGTTATTCCTTATTCCCGTATCCATCCATGTAAAAGAATTACCTCTTAATTCAACATCATATAGAATAGATTATAACAAAAAATTGCTAAAATACTCCATGCTATCTGAGAATCCTTTGGATCCACTTTTCTTCTCTTTAGCCATAAAAGGGGTGTTGAAGTCCTCTTCCACTATCCATATTATATCCCTTATTCATTGCCCCATCTACTCCAATTCCTTCCACAACACCTTTATTTATTCATATTCAGTGTATAGATATTTGTAATGAGGAAGGTCAAATTTGAATTTTTTGAAGATATACAAATACTTATAAGGTGCTTATTTTTTGAGATGAATTCCCCTTTAAAGGTATCATAATTCCATAAAATTAATACTCCTCCTAAATCTCCCATCACCTCCACCTGGCCACTACCATATTTCTTCCATATCCATTTCTTAATATTAGCCCATATTGTAGCATTTAATTTTATTTCTTGTAACATAACTATATCATGTCGGTTATCCTTAATAAAGTATTTCAACACCCTATATTTATTAGGGGTATTCATTCCCCTAAAATTCCAATACAGGATCTTTATATCCTAATTTTTGTTGTGGGATTCTGACCAATTGAGCCTAATATCATATGAATCCCCAAGTTGGTATCCTTTTTCATCTCTTTTAAGCAGTTTTTATTTGAAGAAGTTCTTCCCATATTATTTACTCCTTCTATTACCACATCTAAGTTCTTCTTTGTACTTCTTGTTACTCTTATATTTGAAACTTCTTCAATTCATGAGGATCCTTCCTTTACTAGCAATATGTCTGCTATGTAAGGGACCACTTCTAGATCTGTATCTTCCATATCCATATATTTTCTCCCTTGCTTTTATCTTTTCTTCTTCTATTTTGGGGTTAGCCATTTCACTTTCCTTCCTTAGATCATCTTGTTATGGCATAGATGAGCTTTCACCTTGAATCCTCCCTAGAAGAACCTCATTGTCTTCCTTGTTGCTAGAATTTTTCTCCACACTCCCTCCTTGTTTACTAGGTCCATTAATTTAACTCCCCTTTCATGTTAATTAGTTCCTATTTTCTCAACATTCTTTGGATCTTATCCCTTTGGATCTAACTCATTTACAACTCTATCTTCTTGGTATAGAGACTCTTTTCTCTTGTTACCCTCCATCTGATCTTTCTTCTTCCATATCTATATTTTCTCTTTTCCTCTAAACATTCTAAGATTCTCCCTAGAACTTTTCCTTCTTATAGAAAGGTTTTTCTTTTCCAAGTGACCTATTTTTGTTCATATTCTACAACTTAAGGGGTCATTCTTAAAATAAGATTTTAAATTCAAACTCCCCATATAGAGATAACTTGATCTCTTTTGGGAGTTTCTTCCTAGATTCAACTAGGACACAATTTCTTGCAAAGAACACCCTCTTTATTTCCTTTGTAATGTATTCTATGGAGAGAATGTTGGCAATTTTGGGTTTGAGATCCTAGCTTCTTGTCTATGAGTTGTCATTGATGTCAAAAGGAAATGGCATTAATGTTAAGAGGATGTGTTGGCTTCAAAGGTGGAAGATTCCAAGAGAATATTTTTAAGAGAATCCGGAGAGATTCCATTGGCAAGGGTTTTTCATTAAAACCAAGTTGGATAGGGTTTTTATTAAAACCAAGTTAAATGGTTTTTATTAAAACCAATGGAGGTTCTCTTTATTATTTATTTAATTATTATTTAAAACCCTTCAAGGTTTTAATTAATTAATTATTTAATTAATTAAGGGAGAAATTATTTTTAATTTATTAAAAATACTTAAAGGTTTTTAAACCTTTTTTTATTCTTAATTTATTAAAATTATTTAAGGGTTTTTAAACCCTTTTTGAAAAGACTTTTGATTAATTTCGAAATGGTCTTTATTTCTGTCGACGTCAAGGTGTCTTCGAAGAGACTATTTATTCTCCAACTCCTAAGGTTGGAAGGCTAATTAATTCGAAATTCCCCGAATGCAATTTGCGGTGTTTGTGCTCTGTATTCGTTGCGATCGAAGGAAGACTTAGAAGCACGTGCGGTTGAAAAGTCTTCGGGAGTTTTTTTGAGGGTGAAGTGGAGGGAAGTTCACTTGTGAACTTCGTAGCCCGCGTGGGCTAGTGGCAGCGAAGGCTATTGTTGGGCGTTGCATTGGCGGAGGTCACCGTTTCGAGTCTCGCGGGGGTGCTTTGCTAGAGTAACACACATTTTTATTAAAACGTCTTTATGCCGCGAAATTCGAAGTTTCTTGGACAACGATTTATAAGGTGTGATTAAATTTTATGAGTTTTGGCTTTTGTGATTAGCATTGAATAAAAGCTTAGGAGAAATAAGGGCATATTTCTTTGGATGTATTTTTAAGATTATTCTTTGCTATGCTAAAATTAAAAATGGAGGTATAAGGTGTGAGTCTCTGATTGTTGATTTATTGGCATGTTATGGTGGTTGTGTTTAAAGAAGTGGAGCTAAAAGGTGTAATAAAGGAAGTTTATATTATTGCTCATTTCTTTTTATTCTAACCCTAACTTGGTTGGAAGTTTGAGAGTTGTGTGTGGTGACAGATTGAAGGTTCAATTATCTTCTACTCCAATAAGGTATGGGCACATTCTTCTTATGAGTATGATTGGTGTATGTTTTCTGAAATAAGGTTGGAGTGAAAAGGTATTCTACTAGGTATCCTTTGGCTAGGTGTAAATCCTATTTTCTGGTTTGTTGAAGACTACTTATGCATTGTTATCCTTAAGGAGAGTTTTTGGTGAATGCATAATTTTTGGTTTGAGATAGTGGAAGCTTTGTGCACTAGGGTTTATATTTGTGAGTCTAGCTACTTGCATTGAGTTGGTGGAACCCTTGGTTGGCTGTTTTGAGTTTGATGGTTGAGTTGCTTCCATAGAGGTTGTTTGATCAAGTTATTGCTTTACTTGATTCATGATATTGGGCTTACTCCATTGAGTTGATTTGAGCAAGTTATTCTTTGCATTTGGTGATATTGTGTTGGTGGCTATTTTGTTCAAATATCTTTGGAGGGAAAAGGATTTCTACTTGTTTCCTTTTCTTGTGATGATTGGTTGAATGCTTCAAGGTTGATGTTGAGTTGAATGGTGTTGGTTGACTAAACCTTGTTTGATGAGCATTGTTGTTGAAACCCTAATTGATGGTGAAAAGAACATGAGTATCATTGTTATGTGATTCTTTGCATAGTTGGCAATTGTTGGGGTTTCATGTTCTTGAAAGAAAACATTCTATCCTATCCATTTCAGATATTGAGTTGAGTTTTCAGATTTGAGATTGAGATTGAGCTGAGTTGATTTGAGTTGAGTTTTGAGATTGGGATTTGAGTATAGAACATATTGAGTCTCTAACAATTCTCTTTATGCTTCTATGAGTTTGAAAAATCACATTGGGTCTCTAACAATTCACTTTGTGATTTCCTACTAAGAAAGTTTTTCTTGGTGAGCTTGCTGAGTTTTTGGACAGGTTCTAGTGGGGACTTGTGAGTAGTTTTTGGACAGGTTCCAGTGGGGACTTGTGAGCAATTTTTGGACAGGTTCTAGTGGGGACTTGTGAGCAGTTTTTGGATAGGTTTCGATGGGGACTTGTGAGCAATTTTGGATAGGTTTCGGTGGGGACTTGTGAGCAGATTTGGACAGGTCCTAGCAGAGGACTTGTGAGCTGAGTTTGATAGTTCTATCAGAGAACTTGAGGATAGAGGTGCATTGGTTCTATGAGAAGAACCTGAGGACGAGTTGGCAAGTCTTTGAGAAGGCTTGTATGGAGAGGATTGATTTGTTCAAGAGTTGGACAGATCTGATAGATAGAGGAAGACTTGTACTAGACCGACTGACTATGTTTGGTACAAGTTGTTGAGCTACTGTGGACGTGATCATAGAAGGCAGAGGTCTCTTAGGCTAAGCATTGAGGATAGGAGGTCTTCGATGGAAAGGAGTTCCACGTGCTGGCAAGAGGTAGAGGTAGTTGATCTTCTGAGGGATCATTTCAGAGCAGAGGGGAAGGTATCTCCTTTGAGCAGAGGCTCATAAATTCTGATTGGGGGAAGGTATCTCCTTTGAGCAGAGGCTCATAAATTATAATTGGGGGAAGGTATCTCCTTTGGGTCGAGGCTCATAAACATTGTAATTGGGAAGGATTCCCAAAGAACTTTGAGATAAATTTTAAAAAAAAGTTTTGTGGACGTAGCCCAGCCATTCTGGGTGAACCACGTTAAAATTGGTGTCACTTTGTGGATGATATTGTGCATTGCTTTGATATTGCTTTGGGTATATTGCTTTACTATTTTGAAGTATAAAGGAAAAAGTAAAAAGAGGTCTTATACTGTTCACCCCCCCTCTCAGTATAAGCTTGTGTTCTTCAATTGGTATCAGAGTAGGTGCCTTCGAAAAGTTTAACAGCTTGAAGGAAAAGCTAGTAAAGAACACAATGGATCATTCAAGTGGCAATGCAAGACCTATTCTTGATGGGTCAGATTTTGGTCTTTGGAGTGCAAGGATGAAGGTTCATCTAATGGCACTTGGGAATGAGGTTTGGGAAGTGATTGAAGATGAGTACACTATTCCTGAACATGGTCCTAATACTAAAGAAGAAAGGCTCCTACATCACAGCAATTCAAAAGCAATGAATGCAATCCTGAAAGGCTTACGAAAGCGAGATCTCACCAAAGTGATTCAACTGCAAGACAACTAGTGAAATGTGGAAACAGTTGAAGGTGGTTCATACGGGTGATACAAATGTCGGAAAGGCCAAGTTGAGACACTTCAAAGGTATGTTTGAACAACTCAAGATGAATGATGATGAAAATATTAGTGACTACATGCTTCGTATGGATGAGGTTGTTAACTCCATGAAAGACTTAGGTCTTGAGCTTGCTGAAAATGATGTTTGTGATAAGATTTTAAGATCTCTTCCTAATAGATTTAGTGAAAATATTTCTGCTATTGAGGAAGCTAAAGATTTGGATAAGTTGAAAAAGGATGAGCTCCATAGTATACTTGCAAGCATTTGAGTTGAGAACTCAAGTGAAGGTTGATGTCAAGAAAGAGGCAGACTTTCAAGGCTACCAAGAATTCCAAGGGTAAACAACTTCAAGATAGTGATGAGTCTTCTAGTGATGAAGAGGCATATTACAAGCAAGAAAGGCAAGTTCTCTAGAAAGCACAAAAGTATGAAAAATATAAGATGTTTCAATTGTGGAAAGTTTGGTCATTATGCTACTGACTGTATTGTTCCCAAGAATGAAAGTGATGAAGATAAACAAGATTCTAAGAGCAAGGATTCTGAAAAGCACAAGCATCACAGGAAAAACAAAGATGAGCACAACAATCAAGGAAAGAGGTATTCTCACAAGCACAAGAAGAGTTTCTACCTAGACAAAGCAAGTAAGTGTTCTAGTAGTGATAGTGAAAGTTCTTCAAGTGATAATGAAAATGAGATGTTGTTCATATCAGAAAAAGAGGAAGAACCGAAACATAGATTCATTATCATGAAATGTCTTAGATGTGGAAATTTTGGTCACCTTGAGGATGATTGCACAAATAATGATTTGGTTTCTAGTATGTATGAGGATGCTTCAGAAAACTATAAGGAAGATGCATGTATGGTTTTTGAAAAGGGTAGCACCTCTAGTGATAAGAAATCTGAAAAAGGCTTTGATGATTCAAAAAGCAAACAAATAGAGGAAGATATAGAGGAAGGTGAAGTAGATCTTGAAGGTGAACTTATTAGTGCTCTTAGTGCTTTGAAAAAGGAAAGAAAGAAGAATGCTAGACTCAAGGATAAGTTAGATGAATGTTGTATGGAGAGAGATGATCTTATAGAAAGTCTTGACTTCTCTATGGCTAAGACACAAGAACTCAAGGATGAGTTAGAGTCTAAGGTTCTTGAGTATAGTGAGTTAGAACAGAAAATGGCTTCTTTGAAAGAGGAAACTAAAGAGTACAAGGATAAGCTTTACGGGTTTCAAGATAGCTCCAAAAAGGTTAAGTCACTCATCAAAGGTCAAAGAAAGACAACAGATAAAACAGGCCTTGGTTTTGTTAAGCCACACAAGGAACAAGTTGGAGAGTCTAGTAAGAGACTCCAAAAGGAAGAGAGTTCGAATGAGGAAAGTATTTCAGAAAAGGAGTCCTTGAATGATAGATGCACGAAATAGAAAATAGAATTCAGAATGAGAAGAAGAAGTTTTCGAACCTAAGAGGTCAATTAAAGGAAAGTTTCAAGGCTAATGTTTTGCTTGTCACAGGTTTGGTCACATGGCTTCACATTGCATGGCTCAAGTGAAGGAGGTAAATGACAGTTTTAGAAGTGCTAGTTACTTTCAAGGGTATTGCTACTCTTGTCAATAGTTTGGGCACAAGGCAGTTTATTGCAAGGCAAATAACAGGAACAGGTTTGGTCAGAATAGGTTTGGCCAGAATAGGTTTGGTCAGAACAGGTTTGGTCAGAACAGGTTTGGCCAGAACAGGTTTGGTCAGAACAAGTTTGGTCAGAACTGGTGGATTCAAAGATTAGGTTTACCTCAGAGAAACAACATCGTCAAGTGTTTCAAGTGCAACAATGAAGGTCACATAATCAGACAGTGTAGAGCTGAAATTCCAGAATACAGGAACAGGAACAGTGGCATGATCAGGTCCAAGGATCAAGGCATGGACAAGAACAGGGATGAGAACAAGAACAAGAATAGTGAAAGGAATAGGAATATGGACAAAGAGTTCAAGAGAAGGCCCGACAAGGAAGTTATAGATGCTGATGATGATCAGTGCCTAATGGGAGTTTTACTCCCACCCAAGAATTAATCACCTCATCGAGAGGTGGGGGAGGGACTAAGCTAAGAGGCTCATTCTTAGTCCCGAGCCCCAAAGGTGACCCTTTGCCATTGATGACAAAGGGGGAGAGATTTGAGTAAGGGGGAGAGCCTCAAGACAGGGGGAGCTGTTTATGTTGAGTTTCTGTGTTGTTGAGAAGCATGGTTTGCCATCAATGACAAAGGGGGAGATTGTTGGCAATTTTGGGTTTGAGATCCTAGCTTCTTGTCTATGAGTTGTCATTGATGTCAAAAGGAAATGGCATTAATGTTAAGAGGATGTGTTGGCTTCAAAGGTGGAAGATTCCAAGAGAATATTTTTAAGAGAATCCGGAGAGATTCCATTGGCAAGGGTTTTTCATTAAAACCAAGTTGGATAGGGTTTTTATTAAAACCAAGTTAAATGGTTTTTATTAAAACCAATGGAGGTTCTCTTTATTATTTATTTAATTATTATTTAAAACCCTTCAAGGTTTTAATTAATTAATTATTTTAATTAATTAAGGGAGAAATTATTTTTAATTTATTAAAAATACTTAAAGGTTTTTAAACCTTTTTTATTCTTAATTTATTAAAATTATTTAAGGGTTTTTAAACCCTTTTTGAAAAGACTTTTGATTAATTTCGAAATGGTCTTTATTTCCGCCGACGTCAAGGTGTCTTCGAAGAGACTATTTATTCTCCAACTCCTAAGGTTGGAAGGCTAATTAATTCGAAATTCCTCGAATGCAATTTGCGGTGTTTGTGCTCTGTATTCGCTGTGATCGAAGGAAGACTTAGAAGCACGTGCGGTTGAAAAGTCTTCGGGAGTTTTTTTGAGGGTGAAGTGGAGGGAAGTTCACTTGTGAACTTCGTAGCCTGCGTGGGCTAGTGGCAGCGAAGGCTATTGTTGGGCGCTGCATTGGTGGAGGTCACCGTTTTGAGTCTCGCGGGGGTGCTTTGCTAGAGTAACACACGTTTTTATTAAAACGTCTTTATGCCGTGAATTCGGAGTTTCTTGGACAGCGATTTATAAGGTGTGATTAAATTTTATGAGTTTTGGCTTTTGTGATTAGCATTGAATAAAAGCTTAGGAGAAATAAGGGCATATTTCTTTGGATGTATTTTTAAGATTATTCTTTGCTATGCTAAAATTAAAAATGGAGGTATAAGGTGTGAGTCTCTGATTGTTGATTTATTGGCATGTTATGGTGGTTGTGTTTAAAGAAGTGGAGCTAAAAGGTGTAATAAAGGAAGTTTATATTATTGCTCATTTCTTTTTATTCTAACCCTAACTTGGTTGGAAGTTTGAGAGTTGTGTGTGGTGACAGCTTGAAGGTTCAATTATCTTCTACTCCAATAAGGTATGGGCACATTCTTCTTATGAGTATGATTGGTGTATGTTTTCTGAAATAAGGTTGGAGTGAAAAGGTATTCTACTAGGTATCCTTTGGCTAGGTGTAAATCCTATTTTCTGGTTTGTTGAAGACTACTTATGCATTGTTATCCTTAAGGAGAGTTTTTGGTGAATGCATAATTTTTGGTTTGAGATAGTGGAAGCTTTGTGCACTAGGGTTTATATTTGTGAGTCTAGCTACTTGCATTGAGTTGGTGGAACCCTTGGTTGGCTGTTTTGAGTTTGATGGTTGAGTTGCTTCCATAGAGGTTGTTTGATCAAGTTATTGCTTTACTTGATTCATGATATTGGGCTTACTCCATTGAGTTGATTTGAGCAAGTTATTCTTTGCATTTGGTGATATTGTGTTGGTGGCTATTTTGTTCAAATATCTTTGGAGGGAAAAGGATTTCTACTTGTTTCCTTTTCTTGTGATGATTGGTTGAATGCTTCAAGGTTGATGTTGAGTTGAATGGTGTTGGTTGACTAAACCTTGTTTGATGAGCATTGTTGTTGAAACCCTAATTGATGGTGAAAAGAACATGAGTATCATTGTTATGTGATTCTTTGCATAGTTGGCAATTGTTGGGGTTTCATGTTCTTGAAAGAAAACATTCTATCCTATCCATTTCAGATATTGAGTTGAGTTTTCAGATTTGAGATTGAGATTGAGCTGAGTTGATTTGAGTTGAGTTTTGAGATTGGGATTTGAGTATAGAACATATTGAGTCTCTAACAATTCTCTTTATGCTTCTATGAGTTTGAAAAATCACATTGGGTCTCTAACAATTCACTTTGTGATTTCCTACTAAGAAAGTTTTTCTTGGTGAGCTTGCTGAGTTTTTGGACAGGTTCTAGTGGGGACTTGTGAGCAGTTTTTGGACAGGTTCTAGTGGGGACTTGTGAGCAATTTTGGATAGGTTCCAATGGGGACTTGTGAGTAGTTTTGGATAGGTTTTAGTGGGAACTTGTGAGCAGTTTTTGGATAGGTTTCGATGGGGACTTGTGAGCAGATTTGGACAAGTCCTAGCAGAGGACTTGTGAGTTGAGTTTGATAGTTCTATCAGAGAACTTGAGGACAGAGGTGCATTGGTTCTATGAGAAGAACTTGAGGATAGTTTGGCAAGTCTTTGAGAAGGCTTGTATGTAGAGGATTGATTTGTTCAAGAGTTGGACAGATCTAACGGACGAGAGGAAGACTTGTACTAGACTGACTGAATGTGTTTGGTACAGGTTTTTGAGCTACTCGTGGACGTGATCATAGAAGGCAGAGGTCTCTTAGGCTAAGCATTGAGGACAGGAGGTCTTCGATGGAAAGGAGTTCCACATGCTGGCAAGAGGTAGAGGCAATTGATCTTCTGAGGGATCATTTCTAGAGCAGAGGGGAAGGTATCTCCTTTGAGCAGAGGCTCATAAATTCTGATTGGGGGAAGGTATCTCCTTTGAGCAGAGGCTCATAAATTCTGATTGGGGGAAGGTATCTCCTTTGGGCCGAGGCTCATAAACATTGTAATTGGGAAGGATTCCCAAAGAACTTTGAGATAACTTTTAGAGAAAAGTTTTGTGGACGTAGCCTGACCATTCCGGGTGAACCACGTTAAAATTGGTGTCACTTTGTGGATGATATTGTGCATTGCTTTGATATTGCTTTGGGTATATTGCTTTACTATTTTGAAGTATAAAGGAAAAAGTAAAAAGAGGTCTTATACTGTTCACCCCCCCCCTCTCAGTATAAGCTTGTGTTCTTCAGAGAAACCTACTAAAATAGTTAGCTTTACTCTAAAAAATATCTTACTCCTAGAATTCTAATGGTAAAAAGAGAAGTATTGCAAAAATTAGAGGTATGTTTATATTCTTGGTGGTTGGATTAAAATTAGATTCCATTTTCTTAGGTATAGTCATCTTCACTCATATTGAGTTATTCAAACATACCTTTGAAGTGTCTCAACTTGGCCTTTCTGACATTTGTATCACCTATATGAACCACCTTCAACTGTTTCCACATTTCACTAGTTGTCTTGTAGTGAATCACCTTGGTGAGATCGCTTTCGTAAGCCTTTAGGATTGCATTCATTGCTTTTGAATTGTTGTGATGTAGGAGCCTTCTTCCTTATAAAGGACCATGTACAAGAATAGTGTACTCATCTTCAATCACTTCCTAAACCTCATTACCAAGTGCCATTAGATGAACCTTCATCCTTCACTCCAAAGACCAAAATCACCCATCAAGAATAGGTGCATTGCCACTTGAATGACCCATTGTGTTCTTTACTAGCTTTTCCTTCAAGTCGTTAAACTTTTCAAGGTACCCTCGATACCAATTGAAGAACACAAGCTTATACTGAGAGGGGTGGGGTGAACAGTATAAGACCTCTTTTTATTTATTCCTTTATACTTCAAAATAGTAAAGCAATATACCCAAAGAAATATCAAAGAAATGCATAATATCATCCACAAAGTGACACCAATTTTAATGTGGTTCACCCAAAATGGTTGGGCTACGTCCACAAAAATTTTCTCTAAAAGTTATCTCAAAGTTCTTTGGGAATCCTTCCCAATTACAATGTTTATGAGCCTCGGCCCAAAGGAGATACCTTCCCCTAATCAGAATTTATGAGCCTCTACTCAAAGGAGATACCTTCCCCTCTGCTCTGGAAATGATCCCTCAGAAGATCAATTGCCTCTACCTCTTGCCAGCATGTGGAACTCCTTTCCATCGAAGACCTCCTATCCTTAATGCTTAGCCTAAGAGACCTCTGCCTTTTATGATCACATCCACAATAGCTCAGCAACCTGTACCAAACATAGTCAATCGGTCTAGTACAAGTCTTCCTCTGTCTGTCAGATCTGTCCAACGCTTAAGCTTAAACAAATCAATCCTCTGCACACAAGCCTTCTCAAAGACTTGCCAAATCTGTCCTCAGGTTCTTCACAAAGAACCAGTGCACCTCTGTCCTCAAGTTCTCTGATAGAACTATCAAAACTCAGCTCACAATTCCTCTGCTAGGACCTGTCCAAATCTGCTCATAAGTCCCCACCGAAACCTGTCCAAGACTGCTCACAAGTCCCCACCGAAACCTATCCAAAACTCAGCAAGCTCACCAAGAAAAAAATTTTCTTAGTAGGAAATCACAAGGTGAATTGTTAGAGACCCAATGTGATTTGTCAAAATCATAGAAGCATAAAGAGAATTGTTAGAGACTCAATATGTTCTATACTCAACTCCCAATCTCAAAACTCAACTCAAATCAACTCAGCTCAAACTCAATCTCAAATCTGAAAACTCAACTCAATATCTGAAATGGATAGGATAGAATGCTTTCTTTCAAGAACATGAAACCCCAACAATTTCCAACTATGCAAAGAATCACATAAAAATTATACTCATGTTCTTTTCACCATCAATTAGGGCTTCAAAAACAATGCTCATCAAACAAGATTCAATCAACACCATTCAGCTCAAAACACAACCTTGAAGCATTTCACAATCAACATTAGAAAAAGAAAACAAGTAGAACTCCTTTTCTCTCCAATATTGTTTGAACAAAAGCATCCACCAACTCAAATCACAATAGCACAAAACAACTTTTCAAATCATCAAAAAAGGAGTAAGCCCAACACTTTAACCAAGTAAAGAATAACTTGATTATTACCAATTTAATGAAAGCAAATGTCAATCTCAAAGCTGCCCACTTAAAGTTTCACAACTTCACACAAGAAGCAATTTTAACCTTAAAACATCATGCTTTCATTTCCATAATCAACCAAAAGCACTTTCAACATTACAAGAAAAATTTATCCCTTATACACCTTATTTCTCCCTTATAGTCTTATCAAAAATAAAATTTATCTCTCATAAGAATGCAATAAGATATTTCAAACAACACCTTCAAAAGAATCTTTTATCAAAATAAAAACAAGCTTTAAACTCCTTATAACTCCTAAGCTATTTTTCCCTCTAATAAACTTCCTCCATCCGCAAAATACACTTAGCAAAAATTAATTTCGAAAATACCTTGGCCAACATCAAAAATCGCGCTATGGAGAAATTGCGCACAAATTCTAACACCACCCGCTGCGTCCACTTCATGATGAAAAACCCTTTTGCATTATTTGAATGCGGAACCTCCCGTTCGGGTAGCGCGCCAATAGCCTAGCCACTATCGGTGCGCCAAAGGCGCTCGGTGAGGTTTAAACCTCACGCTGTTAGCCTTGTTCCTTCTGTGCTAGGGATTAAATAAAACAATAGTGCCTCCCTTTCTTCTAACGCGAACATGAAGATGAAAACCTTACGGTGGATTTATGACAAACAACGAGTACAAAAAATGAACAGCGAATTCATAAAAATGGCGAAGACACAGTCGAACAGTAGATCACAAATTCATAGCGAGCAACTCTTTTCAAAATGTGGATGGGATTAATTCTTGATTTTCATCGAGGGAGATTTATATGCATTTTTACCATAAGCTCTTGACATCGGTGAGGATTTTAACATGTCGGCGGAGGTCTTGGCTAATGCCCACAATCTTAAAACATAGTGCCATGGGTTAGGATAACCCATTGCAAATAATAATTTAATATTTATTTAAAAATAATTAAAGGGAACCTTAACAAGGTTTTTAATTATTTAAATAAATACTTCCTCCTGGACCCAAATGCATTAAACTAATGCATCCATCTGTAATATTTAAACCTGCCAACTTGGGGTTTACAAAAGACCTTTGAAACTGTCATGTCGTAACCTTCATCAAAACAAATTATTTGACATCAAATCAAATTCCTTCAAGAGCTTCTTGACATCAATGACAACTTATACACTTGAGAAAAGGCAATGTACCCAAAGTACCCAAAATTGCCAACAAGTCAAAGGTGGTAGGCCAGGTCCGGGTCCTGGGTGTTTTTGGTGGAATGGATACCCCTGCCTCCTTGGGTCTTACCCGAAAGTGGCATCCCTTTTGGGATGTTTTCCACAAATAAAAAAAAAGAATTTTTTTTTGATCTGATTCTCTTGGATCTATTTTTTCATCAAACCTTACATTTGTACTTTCCACATTTGTATGTGATTTTTTTATTGTAGCATCTATAGGCTTTGCTCTTAGTGGAATTTCCAAGGAAGATACCTCCATAACACTTGGATTAAAATTTTTCCAAATTTTTCTCTTATCTTCTAATGTAGCATTTGCTTCCAAAATGTTTGAAGTACTTTACAGTAGCTGGTATTTCCTTCTAAAGCTCATATGGGATTTTGTGGTGATTTACTCTTATTTGAGCTCTATTGATAATATAAATGGTTGTATGAATTTCCTCTTTCCAAAACCCATCAGAAATATTAGAATCACCTAACATAGCCCTGGCCATACCCTGAACTATTCTATTTTTTCTTTCAACCACTCCATTTTTTTGTGGAGTTCTTGCTACTAAGTATTTTCTCTTAATTCCATGTTGTTCACAGAATTAGAAAAATTCACTTAAAGTGAATTCTCCTCCTTTATCTGATCTTAAACATTTGATCTTTCTGCCTTTCATTTTCTACCAGTGCCTTGAATACTTTGATTTTTTTAAATGCTTCTAATTTTTCCTTTAAGAATGTTACCCAAGTCATTCTAGAGAAGTCATAAATAAATAATATGAAGTAACTCTCACCTTGTAAATATTTTGTCCTTATAGTTCACATAAATCAATGTGAACTAGTTCCAATGGCTTCGATGAAGAAAATTCCTTTGATCTAAAACTAGATCTTGTTTGCTTGCCATAATGACATTGTGCACAAATCATGTTTGAAGGTTTTTTTATTTTGGGCATATCTAAGATTGCATGTTTGTTGCTTATTTTTACTATATTGTCAAAGTTCAGATGATCCATTCTTCTATGCCATAACCAGCTCTCATCTTCTTGTGATTTTTTTTTCTCCTTTTATCTCACTCAACACAGAGATTATTTATAGTTTTATCGACATCTGCAATAAGCCTTCCTGTCTTGGATTTTCTACTCTCACATCCATGTGGGTGAAATGTGACAGTGTGCCCTTGATCACAAAGTTGACTTACTCTTAGTAAATTGTGTTTCAATCCTTCAACATAAAACACATTTTTTGTTTTTGACCTTCCATTATCCAGGCTTAAAGTCCCTTTTCCAACAATTTGGGCGAAAGCATTATCACCAAATTTTACTTTTCTTCCATTTGTTTTATTGATGGGAAGAAACTTTATTTTGTCACCTGTCATGTGACTTGAGAAACCACTATAAATGTACCACTAATTTCCTTCATTTTTCACATGAAAAGTTGTTTGTACTAGCATGGATTTTTATCTACCTTATTCCTTATTTTTCAAAACTTTTAAGGACAAGTCTTTCTGAGTTGTTTGATCTTTATCCTTATTGCTTGATTTAGGAAATTCAGGAAACACTACCTTACACCATTTAGTTTTGTGCCCAAAATTATCACATTTGTAGCAAATGACATTTTTATCCATGAGAGGTGCAAATGAATTAAAATTTCTACCAACATAATTTTTCACATGGACCATGCAATGTACAACTTTATGACCATATTTGTTACATGAAAAACAATAACCATGAAACCGGTTTGATTGCCTTGGATAATATGGTTGCCTTCCATTTTTGTGATTGAATTTTGTCCATGATGATTCTTTGATCTCTTCCTCTTTGATGCTTTTATTCTTTAATATATCAGTATTAGTCATGAGCTCTTTATTACTTACTTTCTTTGAAATCCCTTTTGAGCTTGATACTTTCTTTTGCAAGTCCATATTTTTTTGTGATATATTCTTACAATTTTCAACTTCCTTTCTTAGAGAAACAACCTCATGTTCCAATTTTTTACATTCCAACTCTTTTACCTTGAATCATTGAATCATTACTTCTTCAATTTTATTTCTCTCTTCAACATTCACTTTTAGGTCTGTGAGGTCTTGTATAAACGTTGTCTTTGTTTCCTCATCCTATTGAACTTGAGCTATTAGAATTGAATTCTTATTTATCTCCTTTTTAATTTTGCAAGAGAAATGGTAAGTTCCTTCTCTATGTCAACCAAACCTTCCTTTTCCTTTTATGAATCTCTTTTGTTGGTTTCAATCATATGAGCAACTTCTATCACTTCAGTGGCCATGTGTGTTCTTAAATTACTATTATGCTTTCACGAAGGAATCTACTCTGATACTAATTGAATAAAACAAGCTTATACTGAGATGAGGGTGAACAATATAAGATCAAAACTTTTACCTTTCTTTCCAAATGATAGCAGCAATAATATCAATTCAGTAAATAAAATAATGCAAAAATAATCACACACATAAAAGACACATATTTAACATGGTTCACCCAATGCAGGATACATCCATGGAGAAAATATTTCTTATAAATTTCCTCAACTAATATCTTGGGAACCAATTCCCTATTACACTATTTATGGGCACAACCCAAAAGAGACACCAATCCCCTATGCTTAAGTTCATGGACCTCTATCCACAAGAGATCTCAATCCCCTATGCTATAGTTTATGGACATCTATCCACAAGAGACACCAATCCCCTCTACTTTGATCTATTTACAAAACCTACTCAACTCTGCTTACAAATCTACTCAAATCTGCTCACATCTCTACTCAAATATACTCATAAAAACTTGATCATAAACCTACTCAAATATGCTCCAATATGCTCATAAAAACTTGCTCATAAACCTGCTCAAATATTCTCATAAAACCTACTCCAATATGCTCATAAGACCTGCTCAATTTTACTCATAACATTTTTGGTTCTTGCATACAAACAATGCTTAAATCTAAACATAAAAAACATACAAATTTACTTCATAAATCTGATTTATAACACTTGCACATTCACTTTCAATGTCACTCAAACCAATGCACAATTTGTTCTCAAACCCTAACACATGTGTTTCCAATTTCATTCAATAATGAAGCACAATTTTTTTCTCAAACCCTAACACATGTGTTTCCAATTTCATTCAACAATGAAGCACAATTTTATTCTCAAACCCTAACACATGTATTTCCAACAATGCACACAAACTTAATCCTTATATCTCCACCTTATGACTCAAAACAATTTTCTCAAAAACACAACCACCTTGATAAGGAGTTAAATCACCATACCTCAAATTGCCTTGAAGAAGATGTGCCCTCAAAAACCTGTCTCAAAAATAATTTATCTTTCTTGTGCCACTTCAAGGGTTAGATAGCAAAGCACTTTTTCAAATCATCCACATGAACTCCTTCTCAAAATATGTGCACAATAAGGCTGAAAATAATATTCTAGTATCTCCTTTTGTTTCACAAAAATAAAGCTTGTAGAATCCTTAAACTTATTTTCTATGATGTGCAAAAATTACAAAGCATAATGATCACAAGTACACCCTTTTCTCTCCTTTCTAAGAATGCAATATCTCAACTCTCATACAATACCCTTAAACACCTTAATATCAATTTATCTCATGCAAGCATTACAAATTAAAACAACTTTATTACACCTTATGACTCCCTTTAAACATTCAACACTACTAATATTATTTCCACAACCCTTATTCCTTCTATAAGAAAATTTCACAACAGTAATTTACTCAACCAAACCTTTTAGAAAGACTCCCTACAATGCCACTTTTACACCTTATAACACCTTGCAAACATTAAATAATTTAAACCTTATGCCTCCTAATTTTTGTGCTTAACCAAAAATTAAATACCTCTTATTTTTGTTGTGATTCAAACTCTACCCTTGTTCAAAAACAAAGCTTTCCAAAGCATCCAACGACCAGTTGTTCTACCATGGATTGGTGACACCAAAAGGTAGCCAACACCTTATATTTCAAAATCTACCTCAAAAATATTAAAAATACTTCTACCCAAAAACTGTCATTGAGGGGACTCGACCCCAAGACCTCCTCTGCCACAATGCTCTATCATATGGTCAGTGACTATCTAGGCTATGCCAGTATATGTGATGTAAATCAAAGACTCGATGGATTTATTGCACTCTTTGCTCATTGAGAAATGCATTACCTCTCTTTCGTCATTCTCTAGCACTCCTGAAGAATGATATTCGATGCATGATTCATGTGATTACCATGGTGAAAACTTTATGTTTTTATATATGTGTCCTCCTTTAATTTAGATGACGTCGGTGCTAGAAGCAAGTAACCCATATTTTGATCTTTTGCGCCAATTTTTTGTCATAAGATTTAAATTTTAATTTAAATATTATAATGTTAAAACCTTGCTTTGGGTAAAAACTTTGGTGGCCCAACTTTGGAACTCTTTTATAAGACCTTGCAATGAATGAAACTTTTGGTGGCCCACTGTGAATAAACCTTTATTCTTAGGCCTTTTTAATTCCTCTTTATAATATTTAAATATTATACTCCTTAACATATTTGCCTTACCATGCTCTCTTTGACATCAACCTTTTGACATCAATGACCATGTGCCTTTGATATCAATGACAACTCAATATTTCCAATAGGTATAACTTTCATTTACCTTTTGAAAGCTATTAACTCTAAATTAGCTATGATTATTAGGTATAGATGATGTAACTATCTATTGATAGCCTATGGAATATCCCTATAAGAAAAAACAAATAATCTAGATAGAAATACTGGCTTCTAGACCTCCCATGCCTCTACTCCTAAGTGTCCAATCACCATACCAACCACCTTTATTAGTTCATCCTACCATATTCCAACCATATCCTACCTTAAACCCCATAAAAGATCATAATTCTACTTCATAGAACCCCTCCAGGAGTCCTTACCCTTCTAATGAGCTATAAAATGAAGAAATTTTTAAGAATTATCTCCAATGAGGTTATAGATCGTAGGATATAGCAAGGTTCCTAGATGTTGCAATACCAAAACTATTCAAAATTTCCCCTTAGAAAAATAGCCGAGGCTGCAAGTCTCCCCCTAATGGATACCATAGATCCTTATTCCAAATCAATAGGAATGCAAACCAACCTTAGAGATCAAATAATTAGATAATGCCTATTCAAATCTCCTTGTAATAGATACCTCATTAAGCCATTTAGGGACATAGTCACTATGCACAACAACTACGTAGAGGATGCTAATGCATGGTACAATTTCTATCATAATATCCATCTTCCTAGCACTTATCGTAGAGAAAATACTTAACAAACCATGGCCACACCCAATAAAGTTATACATACCTAACCATATACCTCTTACAAAGGGTATGATACCCAAATGTAGATCCAAATATCTCCAATCCAACCACTAAGACCAACCACCCCTAGGACCAGTTCCTAAGATCTAGAGAAATTTTTGATAACTTGGGATGAGGAAGAGGTATATGTAGTGTCTAATAGATCAAGCACTTTAGCTCATAAAAACTCATAAGTCCAATAAAAATATATGACTAGGACTAAGAGGAAGGTGATTGAGGAGCAAGGGAAGGTTAATCAAACATACCTTAAACTCCAAAGTAAGCCAATTGATCCTAGAAAAATAGTTTATCCTGTGATCACACCTAATTAGAACATGTATAACTTCTTAATACATGCTAAGAAGAACCTCTCATAAGCCCCAAGGAAATGAATGTTAATTGTTAAACTAGCTAGAGCTCCTTAACTTGCTACATAAATGTCTAGGCTATGATATTTATGGTAGTATTAAGGCCTAAAAAGCCTTTAGTGGTATCATAGCTACCACTTAACATTGTCTATATTGAAAGAGTTTATTAGCCATCATTATTAAATTGATTTTGTTTAGTTTGATAATATTGATCAAGAATCTATCCACTTTGAAGATAATGAGACTCATATTATATTTTAAGGTCATATTGAGTAGAAGTTTACGGTCTTTCCATGATTCAAGAATAACTAGTGAATACTAGGACTCAGTTATATTGGAAGACATATCATCTTTGATATAGTTGATCATTCAAGGACACAACTAACCATTGACATTGATTTTAGAGAAATTTTAAGAATCAAGGACATTTTGAGTCACTTTGAAATTAGAGATAGAGATATTAGGGACATTCAAATTACCTTGACAAGATAGATAAAAAGTTATAGCAGATTAACTAGAGTTGAAATACAGTAAAGATTCAAGTTTATGAAACCTTGACATTGGAGTTTTAGATCATAGAGAAATTGACCTTGATATATAGTATATTTTAGGTGTTAGAGATACACCTTGACATAAAAGGATAGATTTTAGGTCTTGAAGAGAGACCTTGACATTGAAGACTCAAGTCATATAGACCTTGATAGAATAAGAAATAAAGTTTCATGTATTAACCTTGATAGAGATTTAATAGGCTTGGTAAAGACAACCAAATACAAAGCATATGATTCTAAGATATAAATAGATTTGGCTCCAATAAAAGGGTCTTATATTGCAACCATAGAAATAAAGTGAGTGTTAAAAGAAGAAATATTATGAAGATGCCCAATGAGGAAACGCCTGAAGTTCTAAATGTAGAAGCTTGAGGTTTGAAACATCATCAATGATGAGACATTAAAATGTCTCAATTTTATACCTTAAATCAACTATTCTTAACTACTTTAATGTGTTTATAACAAATAATTAAGTGTGGACTAGGTTGTAATTTATACTAATATTGTGATTAGACATAGTGAATAGGTAAAATACATTACTATGTTATTTTATATAGGTTTTATGTGATTTTGGGTTTAGTTTTACATTTAATTATGGTTATTTGGTTCATAATCATGAAACTAATAAACTAGATAGGAAGATGATATCTTGCAGGTCTCTAAATATTTATATATTGAATTTGTGATAGTGTGCTAGATTAGTCTTGCAACAAAATAAGCCTAAAAAATGGGGGCCAAAAAATATGAAAATGTAGCGTGAGATGGAGCTTGCACATGGGAAATAAAGTGAAGACTTTTGTGGGTCAAATAATTGACCTCCCTAAAAATAGGCTAAAATTGTGTTGGTAATTTCTCCTTAAATATAGGGATGAAATTATGTTCTTAGTTTCAATAATTGGCCTCCCTAAAAAGTAGGCTAAAATTATGCCTATAATTTCTCCTTGAAAATAGGGCTAAAATAATGTTCAATAATTTCTTGTCAAATCTTGGGTTAAAAATGTGTTGTAAGTTATTTCTCAAATCTTGGATAAAATATGGAGAATATTAATTCCAAGATATGAGAAATATTAATTCCAATATAAGAGGAATATTCCTCCCAAGTAGAATAAGGTGCCACTTGTCTTGTTTATGCTTATTCTAAGCAAGTGGTTGAGATGCTCCCAAGATAAGAGGAATATAAGGTGCCACTTGTCTTGTTTATGCTTATTCTAAGCAAGTGGTTGAGATAATAAGAATATAAGGTGCCACTTGTCTTGCTAATGTTTATTGTTAGCAAATGGTTGAGAAAGTGTAGGAAATTTTCAATAGTTTAGGAGTGTGTACGTATTATGCCAATTATTAGAAATTGGTTAAAGATGTGTAGGGATATTTTCAATAAAGTAGGAATATGGTTAGGTTCCACTTATATAAAAAGGTGTGCCTAGCTTATGTATTTTTCTAGAGGAGGACAAAGAATAAAATAAAGGGAGAATGATTTGGATTGAAGATTTTGTCAAGAGGTAATTCCCTCTTATTTGATTTTTGTTATTTTCTCACATGTATGTATTTTAATTATATTTTTATTTAATAATTACTTTCCATTGGGGAGAGGAGTAAGTTTCCACTCCATTAACATAATAGAAAGTATTATTTTTTGTGAATATGTTTGTAAAATAATTAATGGATTTTATTTATTATTCTTTTGTATATTATTTTTATTTGTAATTAATCTATAAATTATTTTGATTATTTGTTTCTTGGGTTAGTTTTATACAATTGCTAGATTAGATTTCAGTTTTTTCAAGTTAGATTTTAATTTATGCAAGCATGATTTCAATTTCTGCAAGTGATTTAATTTCCTGCAAGTTAAATTTTAATTTATACAAGTGTGATTTTAATTTCTGCAAGTGTGATTTAATTCCTTGCAAGTTAGATTTTAATTTATGCAAGTATGATTTCAAATTTCTCTCTCTCTCTCTCTCTCTCTCTCTAAGTGTAATTTTATTTTTCTGCAAGTGTAATTTTAATTTATGCAAGTGTAATTTTAATTTCTACAAGTGTGATTTTAATTCTCACAAATGTAATTTCCATTCTCGCATTTATTTTTTTTAAATGTGATTTTATATTTTTTGCAAGCATGATTTTTTGTTTCGCAAATAGGAAACCTTAAAATATTTTATACCAAAACACACTTCCTTAATTTCTAGTACATACAACCTTTGGATGCCATCCCAGATTGATAAGATTAAATGACGAGCATTAATGACACTCATCATTTTGGTAGCATTATTAGGGATATTGCATTGCTAGAGAGTTTTAGTGGTCGATCAACACTATTAATCTTTATTGAAATACTGTGTTGTTAAGGAGTGAGTTAAGATATTAGATCTTTTAAGGATTAATGTTTTTTGCTTTCATTTGTTAAATTAGAATGTATGAATAACTTTCTTTCATGTTAAATATTTTTTATTTTATGTTAAATTAGAATGCGAAAGAGATCCTTTGCTAATCACAAATCTCCATGAGCCATAGAAAATAAATGCCAATGTTAAGAGGTTGAAAAAATAATGAATTTCCCATAGTTGATACAAACATAAGAGAAAGATCTAAGAAGAAAAAATCAATCACAAAATTTTGAATTTTTAGAGCTTCAAAATTGTGGAAAATAATTGAGTATTTTTTCCCTGCCAAGTCCGTGCAAGATACCATATTGTCATGTTCCCAAAAAAATCTATAACATTTATTGGGAAAATTTATGGTAGGAGGACAAAGTAACATAGACATTGTTGAATTAATTAGTAATAAAGCTACAAAATTTATATGTTTAATTTGGTTAGAACTCGAGGTAGAAGCCCCTATGAAAAACATTTCACCATATCCATTGCTAAATTTAAGGAAATTACATTGAAATATCTTGACCAATCCTTGTTCAAATTCAAGGTACTTTATCACCCATGATTAAGATTATCCTCATCTAATTTTAAAATACTTAGCTACAATAGACTAAGAAACCTCTTCAAAACTTGAAATAGAATAAATCTACATCATCTATCTACTTCTTCAAAACATAAAACACGAATAAATCTACAGATTGTGTAAAATGTCTCCTCTTCCCATATAGGTTCTCACATAAAAAATGCATAGAAAACTGTGTTGAGAAATACTATGCAAGAAAATATAAAAAAAAAAAAGAGAAAAAAATATTGAACAAATTACGTAGAGAAAACAAAAATGAAACTAGGTTGAAAATTGTAGTAAAATCTATGCAAACAATATTACTTAAAAAAATAAAAATATAATAAAATAATTCTAGGTTTGAATATTCATGATAAACTTATCTTTTAATGATTGTCTTACTTTTCAATGAAGACATGCATAAACAATTCAGATGTAATGAAGTATGTATTTTGTAAATTTTTAGTTGAATATCATACATATATATGCATGTTTTGCTTTCCTAATGTGTGATGCAAACTCAGATACATAAAGAAGTAAGAAAATAATCCATTATATTCAAAAAAAATTGAAGCACTAATACATTAGAATAATCCAACACCTGAATAGTAAGATGCTAAAACATGCATTAGATTGACTTGGCATAAAAATTTTGTAGAGCACATGACATAAGGAGTATAAAAAAAGATGAGCCATTGGTGCATTAGAAAATATTTGTATCTACAAAAAACAATACATCTTAATTATGCAAATTCTTTATGGACACAATAAAGATAGAAGATGGCTGAAAACCAAAAATGATAATATTAGAAATTTGATTTGTTGTCACTGATGTCAAAAGATTGGATGTCCCAATTTGATGAAATTAATTTCAAAAGGGTTGATTAATATCAAAAGGTTAAAGGTCCTAAATTTATGGAAATATTTGTGAGAAATGTTTGTTAATTACCTTGGTGGTAATTTGGCAAAGGTTAAAATATTAATGGTGGCAATAAATTACCTTGGTGGTAATTTAGCAAAGGTTAAATGGTGGTAAGGTTCTCCCTAAAAATAAAAGACCCAAAAAGTTTTAAATATTTAAATTTTGATATTTAAATCCTTTAAATAATTATAATTAAAATTTAATAATTTAAATATTCAAATCCAAATTAAAACAAAGACAATCGACGTCATATGATAAATTGGGCATGTGTATAAATAAGGCTAAGGTAGCCTAAGCCCAAGCATTAATTGAGCATTCGATTTCCCTTGCACGATTTATTCCTCGCACACGGTAGCGAGAGAAATGCACAAATGTTCAATATTTTTGGGGGTAGTAGAAGGATAAAAAGTGGTAAGCACTTGTCCCCACCTAAGTGAGGTGGCAGATGAGTTGGTTGATGCAACACATTAGGAGCAGCAAGGTATGAAGTTCAAACTGCACAAATTTTTTATTGAGTGCAATCCATTCGAATTTTGTTTTTGTAGGAAGGAAGATAAAAGAGCATGTGCTCCTTGGTTCATGTGGGGCATTGTAGCCCATGCGGTTGTGGCCCTTGTGTTAGGGCACATGGGGCTAGGAGGTCACGGGTACGAGCAACAACGACGACAATTAAATTTTGCCAAGAGGTATGTGCATTTGCTATACTGTGAGTTATAAGGTTTAAATAAATATTTTTATTTTCCATAGTGGGAGTTATAAGGTTTAAAAAAATATTTTTATTTGTCATAGTGGGAGTTATAAGGTTTGGATAAATTTTTGTTGCCATTTATGAGGGTTAAATAAATATTACTGTGTATGCTCAATTAGGGAGTCATAAGAGATTGTTTTAACTATGTTTTTAAATAAAAATGGAATGCATGAAATTTAGTATGTGATGTTGTTTTGAAAAGGAGTTTTAATAGTTTGATTAAAAATTATTTTGAGAAAGGAGTTATAAGGTGTATGTGAGAATTATGTTGATGTAATTGATAACTCCTATTGATGAAATCTATTTTTAAATATAGGAGTAATAATATGTATAAGTGATTTGGTATTGTATGGAGAAATAATTGTGAGGAGAATATTCTTGTGAATATTTTGAGTTAGACTGTTGCTATCTAACCTTGAATTGACAAAAGGATTTGGTTGTGAGTAAGACAGGTTTTGTGGACAAATTTTCATCAATCAAATAAGAGGTATGGGTAAATCATATTTTGTTTAAAATGATTGGAATGTGTGTATGAAATATAAGGTGGAGTGAAAAGGATTGTTTGATAAGCATTGTTGGAAATGTATGATAAAGTTTTGTAATTTATTGATTGAACAATAGTGTTGAAATTATGAATATTGGTTTGAGTATGCTATGATTAAACAAGTCTTGTGAGAATATTTAAGGACAGAGTTGAGAAAGCTTTTGTGAAAGCTTGTAGGCAAATTTGAGCAAGTTTTGGTGAAGACTTGAGAGAAAATTTAGCAAGTCTTGGTGAAGAATTGAGAGCATATTGAGCAAGTTATTGAGGGTAATTGAAGGCATATTTGATACAGATTTTGGTGTAGATTTATAGGCAGAGTTAGAGCAGATTTGTGCTAGATTTGAGATATATTTTAAGATAGATTTGAGATAGGGATTGAGCAGAGTAGAAAGCAAATTTTGGAGGTGATATAGCAGAGGACAAAAGTATCCAGTGGATAGATATCCATTGGCCAAAGTAGTAAAGACAAAGATATTTTATGGAAATAGATCCACAAGACAGGGCAATGGGAGCAAAAATCTTCTAGAAGATCACTAGCCAGAAAAGAGGAGAAAGCATTCTCCTATGGATGGAGATTCATGAATCAGATCAAGGGGATTGGTGTCTCCTTTGGATATATTTCCATAAATATTGTAATAGGGAATTGATTCCCAACGGAATTTATTGAGAAAATTTATAAAGAATATTTTCTTCATGGAGTAGCTCACATTGGGTGAACCATGTTAAATCATGTATCTCATGTGTGTAATGATTTGTGGAATTTTACTTCTTTGATATTATGGATGTTATCATACAGATTGAAAACTAAAAAGTTTTATCTTATACTATTCACCCCCCATCTCAGTATAAGCTCATGTTATTCAATTGGTATCAGAGCGGGTCTTGAAGAACACAAGCTTATACTGAGAGGGGGGGTGAACAATATAGCACCCACTTTTTACTTTCTTTCCAAACCAATATCAATTAGTGTCCTTAATTGCAATAACCAAATATAGCAGTGTGCATTAATGACATAGATAGCAATAGTAAGCAAGAGCACAAATCACCACACACAATTGAGACACAAGATTTAACGTGGTTCCCCCAATGTGGGGTACTCCACAAGATAATATCCTTATAATATTTCACACAGAAATAAGGATCCTTATCCCAATACAAATGATTACTTTGATCTGCTCAAAGCTAGGCAATCCACTGATCTGCTCAGGTAGGCAATCCTGATCTGCTCAGGTAGGCAATCCACTGATCTGCTCAGCAAGGCAATCCATTGATTTGCTCAAGTAGGCAATCCACTAATCTACTCAGCAAGGCAATCTTGATCTGCTCAGGTAGGCAATCCACTAATCTGCTCAGCTAGGCAATCTTGATCTGCTCATAATATGCTTCAACAAGCTCACCAAGAACTTGCTCAAATATACTCTAGCAAGCTCACCAAGAACTTGCTCAAATATGCTCTAGCAAGCTCACCAAGAACTTGCTCAAATATGCTCTAGCAATCTCACCAATAACTTGCTCAAATATTCTCTAGCAAGCTCACCAAGAACTTGCTCAAAATCTGCTCCAACAAGCTCACTCAGAACTTGTTCAAATATGCTCAATAGGCTCACTCAGAACCTCATCAAATCTGCTCAACAAGCTCACCAAGAACTTGCTCAAATGTTGTCCCAAATATATCCACAAATCTATCCCAAAAGCCTTCTCAAAGGCTCAATCAATCATGCACAAAAACTACCACAAATATATCCAAAAATCTATCCCAAAGGCCTTCTCAAAGGCTCAATCAATCATGCACAGACTCAAATCTCATCCACAAATCTATGAAGGCAAGGCTCAATGATGAACTCAACAATGAATGGCAATGCACTCTACAATGGATGACAACAATGATCCACAATGATCTCAACTCAAATCAGAATATAGAATAGTTTGTTTCATGGAACTTGAACAATCACTTCACACAATCACTTGACTAGGCTCAAACAACTCTACTCAACCAATCACCACAAGGGACAACTCTTTCTCACAAACCCTAGTCCAAGCATGTATCAACCAACTCAAATGTTTCCAACAATGCTCAACCACAAATCTCACATAACAATGATACTCATGTTCTCATCTAACTCAAGTTCAAGTTCTTTGCATAACCAATGGGCTTCAACAACAATGCTTATAAAACATTCTTCACATAACAATGATACTCATGTTCTTCTCAAACCCTATCTCAGGTTTTTCACACAACTAATGGCTTCAACAACAATGCTTATAAAACAAGGTTTAAACACAACTCTCAAACCAGAAAACCTTGAAGCATTCAACCAACCACTTTCAAAAAGGAAACCACAATCAATCCTTTTCTCTCCAATGATATTTCAGAAATCAACCACCACAAACAAAGTCAATGGAGAATATTGCTCATACCTTTTTTGATGCCTTATTAGTTGTCCACTAAATCTGCCACACTCAACAAACTTTCTTTTTCAACTTTCAATAAGGGTTAGAGATCTTGATTAGTAACACAACAATAATATCCATATAACACCTTATTACTCCTACTCAATAAAATGCATCATGTCCCCTCATGAAAGAATTAATCACCTTTGAAAAAGAACAAAGCAACCTTCAATTTTGAACCCCTTTACAAAATCAGAAATATCTCTTTACACACACCTTATTTCTCCCTCTAAGCAAGTTAATCAAATAGCCCTCGAAATAAGCTTTCCAACGATATATAATATGATATACTTCTAAAAATTAAATCACCAGAAATATCTCTTTTTCTTAAAGTGCATCACAACCCTTATCTCTCCTAGTGCAACTTTAGAAAAATAAAATAATAATAAAAAATATTAACTTGCCTCTATCCTTGATGGGATTCGATCTCTTGATGCCTCCTTGCTCAGCGCCTTAACCATGGCCAAGCCGTCATTGGGCCACATGCCCTCACGTGCTCAAAAGGGGCACGAATCAAAACATATGCCTCAATATTTTGTGCCCTTCGAAAACACAAAAGCGCTTCACGCGTTTCAACACAACAAGCATCCCCGACGAGACTCGAACGTAGGACCTCCTGCTTCACACACAACGCATGAACCACTAGGCCAAAGATGCCTATGCATTTGGTTTTACTCTACGAACATTTCTTCAATGGACCCAAAAATCGTAAAACCCTTCACACCCTTTTTCACACACGCTTCACCACACAACACACAGGCTCTTTTTTCGCAATACTTTACCATTCGAATGCAATCGAAATCGAGGACAAGGGGACATTATCAAAACTTTTGGTGGCATATATATATATTCTTCCAAATATATATATGCCTTTCCTCCTTTCTTTAGACGTCAATGCTATAACTTTATTTTTAATTTTAAATAATTTAAAATTTAACTAAATATTTAAAATTAAATATTTCCATCATCGGGGCACCTTTTTCGATGAAACGAAAAGCCAACCTAGGTTTTAAGAAAAACCCATTTCAAATCTACCATCCATGGTTTTAAATAAAACCTTTTATTTTGCCTGCCTTGGTTTTCACAAAAACCCTGTATACATCCATGCTCTCCAAAAGTGCTTTTGCCATCAAAACTCAATGTGATCCATGTGACATCAATGATCCATGTGACATCAATGAAAACATAAAATAACTCAAATTGCCAAAAATATCCCCCTTTGTCATTGATGGCAACACCTCTAATGCAAATCACCACAATCACTGCAAAAACCATCTCTGAGAATCAAAGTTGCTCCCCTTGACTCAATACTCTCTATGGAGGCTGCTCCCCCTAACTCAATGCTCTCTTTGGAGGTTGCTCCCCCTAACTCAATGCTCTCCCCCTTACTCAAATATCTCCCCCTTTGACATCAATGGCAAAAGGGACACCTATGGGGCTAAAAGATATGACTCTTAAGCTTAGCCCCCTCACCACCTTCTCTCTTGAGGTGATTAATTTTGGGGTGGGAGTACTTTTACTCCCATATTACATTGTTTCTTTCCTCTGTCAACTTCCTTCCATATTTTTTTGATATCCTTCTCTTGATGAATTACTTGATCTTCTTGTCTTGAACTTGTTTGACCTTCTTGCCTTGAAAGTTGACTTGACCTTCTTGTCTTGAACTTGTTTGGAATTGAGTCCTACACCATTTTTGCAATATGTCCAAAGTTATTGCAATTAAAACACTTGATATTGTAGCCTTTGGATGGTGCCCATATCCTGAATTCTTTCTTGAACCCTGTATTGTGAAGTTTTGTTTTCATGACCATTATGACCATGACTTCTGAATTGTGTAGCTCTAAAACCAAAACCATGTTGCTCATTTTCTTTGCACTGAGAAGCTCTATGACCAATCTTGTTGCATGAGAAGCAATGTCCCTAAAAACCATACCTTCTTCCTTTGATGTTCCTTCTAGAAAAATCAAACTTCTTTGATCCATAGACCCTACAGTGTATAGCCCTGTGTCCAAATCCATTACAAGAAAAACAATGTCCTTGAAAAGCCCTTTGTTCATGCCTTGGTTCCTCATACCTTTCTTGACCATTATCCATGTGATCATTTTTGACTTGTGCATTGTATCCTTGAACCTTCTTTGTAGTATCTAAATCCTCTTCCTTAATTTCTTCCTTGCTTTCCTCTTCAAGAATTTCTTTTCCTTTTGAACTTGATTCACCTATCTCAAAACAAGATCCAAACTGGATGTTTGGAGCCATAGGAACTTTGGAACTTTCTTCATAAAACTTAGGTGCTTCCTTGCTTTCATCTTTTAGAACTTCCTTTCCTTTTGAGTGTGATTCCCCAAACCTGAAATATGATACCTTTGGTGCTTTGGAACCTTCCTCTTCTTTCTCTTCATTTGTGTCAAGTAGCAAATTGGCATCCATATTTATTGTCTCTGAAATACATGCTTCCTTCTTAGTGAAAATATCTTGACTTTTTGAGTCATGTGATGGATCAAACTTCTCAAGTATGGAACATCTCAATTCTTTTAGATTCTCCTTAACCTCTTGTAGTTGCTCATGGATATCATTGAAGTCTTCCTTTAGATCAACTGAGACATCTATCTTTCTTACACTATTCTCTTGTTTAACTTCTTCTATTTGGAGTGAATGTTCTTCTTCTACTTCTTTTATCCCATAGAAAAACCCCTTCTTCATCTTCACTATCACTAAGATCATTATAATCTTCTATAGCAAACAAACTCTCATGATTTATTTGACCATGCATATTTCCTTGATGTGTCATCTCATCTTCACTATCACTCGAATCCATTGCAATATCCTGATCTGTGATCTCTTTGACCACACACAAAGCACTTGTTCTCTTTCACCTTCTATTCCTAGGAATAGATGTTCTTCCTTTTCATCATCTGACTTGTCTCTATCACTGTGATCTGAGCTATCACTTGCTTCTTCAATGTAGAAAGTTTTCTTTGTCTTACGAAAACTTTTCTTCTTCTCATACTTGCTTTGCTTGTATCTGTCATTTTTGTCATGCTTATGCTTTCCATCTTCTTTTCTTCTGTGACCCTATTTTTCATCATCACTATTTTCTTCATGTGGACACTTGTGTGCATAGTGACCAAAATCACCACACTTGTAGCATTTGAATTTCTTCATATCCCTGTAATTTCTTAAGTCCTTTTTCCTTTTGATGAAGTTAGCTTCCTCATCATTATCTGAATCTCTATCTGTCTCTGGAACTTTCCCTTTCTTTTTCTCTGAAGCCTTGAATGCAATTTCTTTTATTGGAACCTGATGCTTACTTATCCTCATCTCATAAGTTGTGAGAGTTCCTTGTAGTTCTTCCATTGTTAGCTTGTTGATATCCATTATTTCTTCTATTGTTGAAACCTTTGCATCATACTTCATGGGAAGTGATCTCAAAACCTTTTGAGTAACTTCTGATTCTTTCATCTCAAATCCTAGACCTCTCATGGTGTTAGCAATCTCATCAACTCGAAGTAAAAACTTTGCAATATCTTCAGAATCTTCCATTTTCAATTCCTCAAATATTTTTCTATGAGTTTGTAGTTTTGCCAACTTTACCTTGGAATCTCCTTCATAGGTATTCCGCAACTTGGTCCACATTTCATTAGCTGAATTACATACCATGACCTTTGCAAAATCTATCTCACGTAGCCCACTCAAAATACAATTCATTGCCCTTGCATTGATCTCAACCAATTTCTTGATAGTCTTATCTACCTCGGGATCACCTTCAACCTTATACTCTTTTTCAACCATCTCGCCATACCTCATATCCTTGTGATATCAAGTAGTTCTTCATTCTCATGCTCTAGAAAGCATAATTGTTATCGTCAAATAGTGGAGCCTTATTTGTAGATGATCCATTCTGTGAAGCCATCTATGTTCTTGTAGAATCTACCCTCAAGTTGTTAGCCTTTTCGAAGGAACCCGCTCTGATACCAATTGAAGAACACAAGCTTATACTGAGAGGGGGGTGAACAGTATAGCGCCCACTTTTTACTTTCTTTCCAAACCAATATCAATTAGTGTCCTTAATTGCAATAACCAAATATAGTAGTGTGCATTAATGACATAGATAGCAATAGTAAGCAAGAGCACAAATCACCACACACAATTGAGACACAAGATTTAACGTGGTTCCCCCAATGTGGGGTACTCCATAAGATAATCTCCTTATAATATTTCACATAGAAATAAGGATCCTTATCCTAATACAAATGATTACTTTGATCTGCTCAAAGCTAGGCAATCCACTGATCTGCTCAGGTAGGCAATCTTGATCTGCTCAAGTAGGCAATCCACTGATCTACTCAGCAAGGCAATCCACTGATCTACTCAGTAAGGCAATCCATTGATCTACTCAACTAGGCAATATTGATCTACTTAGGTAGGCAATCCACTAATCTTATCAATAAGGCAATCCTGATCTACTCAAGTAGGCAATCCACTGATCTACTCAGCTATGCAATCCTTGATTTGCTCATAATCTACTTTAGCAAGCTCACCAAGAACTTGCTCAAATTTTCTCTAGCAAGCTCACCAAGAACTTGCTCAAATATTCTCTAGCAAGCTCACCAAGAACTTGCTCAAATATGCTCTAACAAGCTCACCAAGAACTTGCTCAAATCTACTCTAGCAAGCTCACTAATAACTTTCTCAAAATATGATCCAACAAGCTCACTCATAACTTGTTCAAATATGCTCAATAGGCTCACTCAGAACCTCATCAAATCTGCTCAACAAGCTCACCAAGAACTTGCTCAAATATTGTCCCAAATCTATCCACAAATCTATCCCAAAAGCCTTCTCAAAGGCTCAATCAATCATGCACAAAAATTTCCACAAATCTATCCCAAAGGCCTTCTCAAAGGCTCAATCAATCATGCACAAGTAGCACTCAAATCTCATCCACAAATCTATGAAGGCAAGGCTCAATGATGAACTCAACAATGAATGGCAATGCACTCTACAATGGATGACAATAATGATCCACAATGATCTCAACTCAAATCAGAATATAGAATAGTTTGTTTCATGGAACTTGAACAATCACTTCACACAATCACTTGACTAGGCTCAAACAACTCTACTCAACCAATCACCACAAGGGACAACTCTTTCTCACAAACCCTAGTCCAAGCATGTATCAACCAACTCAAATATTTCCAACAATGCTCAACCACAAATCTCACATAACAATGATACTCATGTTCTCATCTAACTCAAGTTCAAGTTCTTTGCATAACCAATGGGCTTCAACAACAATTCTTATAAAACATTCTTCACATAACAATGATACTCATGTTCTTCTCAAACCCTATCTCAGGTTTTTCACACAACTAATGGCTTCAACAACAATGCTTATAAAACAAGGTTTAAACACAACTCTCAAACCAGAAAATCTTGAAGCATTCAACCAACCACTTTCGAAAAGGAAACCACAATCAATCCTTTTCTCTCCAATGATATTTCAGAAATCAACCACCACAAACAAAGTCAATGGAGAATATTGCTCATACCTTTTTGATGCCTTATTAGTTGTCCACTAAATCTGCCACACTCAACAAACTTTCTTTTTCAACTTTCAATAAGGGTTAGAGATCTTGATTAGTAACACAACAATAATATCCATATAACACCTTATTACTCCTACTCAATAAAATGCATCATGTCCCCTCATGAAAGAATTAATCACCTTTGAAAAAGAACAAAGCAACCTTCAATTTTGAACCCCTTTACAAAATCAGAAATATCTCTTTACACACACCTTATTTCTCCCTCTAAGAAAGTTAATAAAATAGCCCTCGAAATAAGCTTTCCAACGATATATAATATGATATACTTCTAAAAAGTAAATCACCAAAAATATCTCTTTTTCTTAAAGTGCATCACAACCCTTATCTCTCCTAGTGCAACTTTAGAAAAATAAAATAATAATAAAAAATATTAACTTGCCTCTGTCCTTGATGGGATTCGATCTCTTGATGCCTCCTTGCTCAGCGCCTTAACCATGGCCAAGCCGTCGTTGGGCCACATGCCCTCACGTGCTCAAAAGGAGCACGAATCAAAACATATGCCTCAATATTTTGCGCCCTTCGAAAACACAAAAGCGCTTCACGTATTTCAACACAACAAGCATCCCTAACGAGACTCGAACGTAGGACCTCCTACTTCACACACAGTGCACGAACCACTAGGCCAAAGATGCCTATGCGTTTGGTTTTACTCTGCGAACGTTTCTTCAATGGACCCAAAAATCGTAAAACCCTTCACACCCTTTTTCACACACGCTTCACCACACAACACGCAGGCTCTTTTTTTCGCAATACTTTACCATTCGAATGCAATCGAAATCGAGGACAAGGGGACATTATCGAAACTTTTGGTGGCATATATATATATATATATATATATATATATATATATATATATATATATATATATATATGCCTTTCCTCCTTTCTTTAGACATCGACGCTATAATTATTTTTAATATATGTCTTTCCTCCTTTCTTTAGACGTCGGTGCTATAACTTTATTTTTAATTTTAAATTTAAATTTAAATTTTAAATAATTTAAAATTTAAACTAAATATTTAAAATTAAATATTTCCATCACCAGGGCACATTTTTTGATGAAACGAAAAGCCAACCTGGGTTTTAAGAAAAACCCATTTCAAATCTGCCATCCATGGTTTTAAATAAAACCTTTTATTTTGCCTTGCCTTGGTTTTCACAAAAACCCTGTATACATCCATGCTCTCCAAAAGTGCTTTTGCCATCAAAACTCAATGTGATCCATGTGACATCAATGATCCATGTGACATCAATGACAACATAAAATAACTCAAATTGCCAACAAGTCTCTCCGTGAAAAGACTAACAACTTGGAGGAATATTCGACAGGAACACACATGACTTCAAAAAATGAAGAAGAGGCCATGATCGAAATAAAAGAGGAATTATTTACTGCTCTCAAAATCATGGAAAATGTTAGAAATAAGAACTCAAGTTTGAAGGATCAAATTCAAGAGGATGAAGAAGCAAAGATGGAACTTCTACAAAATATTACAGAACTCAAGGTAAAGGTGGAAGAGGGAAAGAAAATTGAACAAGATATGATAAAACTATTAAGGGTAAGAGAGGTAGAGTGTGAAATATTAGAATCAGAAATTGTCTCTCTAAGGAATGAAGTTGAAAAGACTAAGTTATGACAAGATATAGAGTTGGGGAAACTTAAAGAGGCATCAATATCTCAAGAAATAGATACATCAAACAAATATAAGCTCATGACTTATACTACTACTCTAGAAGGAAAAAACACAAGAAAAGAAGAGCTCAAAGAAGAACCATGGACAAGAGTCAATCACAATAACAACAAAATAATAAGCACTCGACTATATCGTCCAAAGCACTGAAACATGTTACAAAATCTCTTCCATGGCTATTGTTTTTTATGTACAAAATATGGTCATAGAGTTGCACATTGCACTGGTTATGTGAAAAATAATATTGATAGAAATTTCAATTCTTTTGCACCTCTTATGAATGATGATGTCATATGTTATAAATACAATAACTTTGGGCACAAAGGTAAATGGTGCAAAATAGTATTTCCAGAGTCAAGTAAAAAGAATACAACTTCAACAATTAGGAAATATAGAAAAGAGCATGAGAAAGTTAGATCAATGTTAGTACAAATAGCTCTTCATGTTCAAGATAAAGGAAAATAGTGGTTCCTTGATAGTGGTTGTTCTAGTCATATGACAAGAGACAAGAGTAAATTTCTTATACTCAAAGAAATCGATGGAGGATCTATAAAATTTGGTGACAATGGATCAATAAAAATTTGTGGAAAATGAACTTTGAGTTTAGATAATGGAAAAACAAATATGGAGAATGTATTGTATGTCAAGGGGTTGAGGCACAATCTACTAAGTGTAAGTCAAATTTGTGATCAAGGGCACACGATTACATTTCATCCAAATAGATGGGAGATCAGAAAGTCTAAAATTGGAAAGCTTATTGTAGATGAAAATAGAACTACAAACAACCTCTACATGCTAAGTGAGATTAAAGTAGAAAAGTGTTTTCTATCAAAAGAAGATAAGATTTTGTTGTGGTATAGAAGAATGGGTCATTTGAACTTTGAAAACATAGTGAAAATAAGAAACAAGTAGGCTATCAGAGATTTACCCAAGCTAAAAATGCCACAAAATACAATTTATGCACAATGTCAGCATGGGAAGTAACTAGAATAAGTTTCAAGTCAAAAGGATTTATGTCATATGAGCCATTGAAACTAGTGCACACTGACCTATGTGGTCCTACAAGGATAAAGAGTCTACAAGGTAAAAGTTACTTTATATTATTTATAGATGATTATTCTAGAATGATTTGGGTAGCCTTCTTTGAAGAAAAGTTATAAGCTCTTGACAAGTTTAAGGCTTTTAAAGAATTAGTGGAAAATGAAATAGGTAGAAGGATTAAGAGTTTAATATCAGATAGAGGGGAAGAATTTACCTTAAATAAATTCATAGAATTTTGTGAACAACATGGGATCAAAAGAGAATATTCAGCAATAAGAACTCCTCAACAAAATGGGGTAGTTGAAAGGAAAAATAGGATTGTTGAAAATATGGCCAGAGCCATGTTAAATGAGTCTAATATTTCAGATGGTTTTTGGAAATAGGTAGTACATACAATAGTGTATATCATCAATAGAGCTCAAATAATATTAAATCACCATAAAATCCCATATGAGCTCTGGAAAGGAAGACCAACTACAAAAAAATACTTCAAAATATTTGGAAGTAAATGTTACATAAGATGAGAAGAGAAAAATTTGGGAAAGTTTGACTCAAGATGTGATGAGGGTATTTTTCTTGGCTATTCCACCAAGAGAAAAGCCTATATTTTCTATAACAAAAGGACACACACTATTATAAAAAGTATAAATATGATAGTTGATGAGCAGATAGGGTCAAGAGAACCAGTTTGAGAAATTGTTTATCAGGAAGAAGAAAGTTACCATGAAGAGTTAGGTGAATAATAAGAATAAGAAGAAGAAACACAAAGAATACTACCCAAAAATCCATCCAGGTATGTACAAACAAATCATCTAGGAAATCTAATCATTGGAAATTCAAATGAGAGATAGACAAAGAGAAATATAATAAGAACAAGTGAGCATGCAAATTTTTATTTTTTATCTAAAATTGAGCCCGAGGACTTCAATGAGGTAAAATAAGATAAGTTTTGGATCAAGGCAATGGATGAGGAACTAGATCAAATAGAAAAAGTGAGACTTGGGAACTTATCCCATGACCAAAAATTAAAAATGTGATTGACACTAAATTGGTTTTCAAAAACAAGTTAAATGAAGATGGCCAAGCAGTTAGAAATAAAGCAATATTAGTATGCAAAGGTTATGCACAAGTTGAAGGAATTGAATTTGATGAGACATTTGCTCCGGTTGCATGAATTGAGGCCATAAGGATATTTTTAGCTTTCTCAAGTTTCAAAAATTTCAATGTATATCATATGGATGTTAAATCAGCTTTTCTAAATGGTGTCTTGGAAGAAGTTTACATTGAGCAACCTGAGGGATTCAACCTAACTAATAAACTAGACTATGTATGCAGATTAAAGAAGGCACTTTATGGACTAAAGCAAGCTCCTAGATCTTGGTATTCAATATTGGATAAGTATCTTCAGGAACATGGTTTCAGAAAAGGTAGAGTGGACAGTAACTTATACATCAAAAATGAATGAAATAACTTACTAATTATGGTTGTTTATGTAGATGATATCATTTTTGGAGGTAATAATGATAAGATGTGTCAAAAAATTTTAAATAGCATGCAAAGTGAATCTGAAATATCAATGCTTGGTGAGTTGTCCTTATTTATTGGAATTCAAATTTCATAATCAAATAAAGGTGTATTTATTTCAAAAACTAAGTATATAAAAGAGATGCTAAATAAATTCAAGTTAGAACATTTCAAACCAGTAAGTACCTCCATGGTTACAGGATGCAAGTTAAGTAAATATGATGAATCTCCTGAGGCAAATAAAAAATTGTACAAATCTATGATTGGGAGCTTACTATATGTCACAACTACAAGACCATATATAATACATGAAGTGCGACTAGTGGCAATGTTTCAAGAAACACCAAAATAAACACATGTAGTAGCAATTAAAGGGATTTTAAGGTACTTAAAAGGGACTATGGAATTTTGGATATGGTACCCCAAAAGTGATAATTTCACTCCCATAGCATATACAGATGCATATTGGGCAGGTAGTATTGATGACAAAAAAAGCACAAGTGGAGGAGCATTTTTTCTTGGAGATTGTTTAGTCTCTTGGATAAGCAAGAAACATGCATTAGTATCCTTATCCACAATAGATAAAAAGTATATTGTAGTGGTTTCTTATTGTACACAGGTGTTATTGATGAAGTGAACTTTAAAGGACTTCAATATAAAGCATGATCACCCTATCCCCATACTATGTGATAATACAAGTGCTATAAATATATCAAATAATATGGTGATGCACTCCAGGATCAAGCACATCCCAATAAAATATCATTTTTTGAGAGAGTAGGTGACATATAAGCAAGTCAGGTTGGAATATGTTACTATAAAGGAGCATATTGTGAACATTTTCACCAAGCCACTTCCAAAAGAAACTTTTGAGTATCTCAAAAGAATATTGGGAGTATTTTTACTTCCATCCCAAAATTAATCACCTCAAGGAGAGGAGGTGGGGAGGGGGTTGAGATAAGAGTCTTATCTTTAGCCCAAAGGAGTCCCTTTGCCATTGATGTCAAAGGAGGAGATATTGGAGTTAGGGGGAAAGCATTAAGTAAGGGGGAGCAATTTCTTAGGGGGAGCAAAATTGAAAAAGTACAAGGAATTCTTAAAGAAAAAAATGGTTGCCATCAATGAAAAAGGGGGAGATTTTTGGAAATTTGAGCATGTTTTGTTGTCATTGATGTCAAAATATTGGATGTCCCAATTTGATGAAATTAATTTCAAAATGTTAAAGGTCCTAAATTGATGGAAATATTTGTGAGAAAGGTTTGTTAATTACCTTGGTGGTAATTTGGCAAAGGTTAAATGGTGGCAAGGTTGTCCCTAAAAAGAAAAGACCCAAAAGGTTTAAAATATTTAAATTATAATATTTAAATCCTTTAGGATTTAAATAATTATAATTAAATATAATAATTCAAATATTCAAATTTGAATTAAAACAAAGGCAACCGATGTCATATGATAAATTGGGCATGTGTATAAATAAGGCTAAGGTAGCCTAAGCCCAAGCATGAATTGAGCATTTGATTTCCCTTGCATGATTTATTCCTCGCACACAATAAATAGATAAATGTGTAGATATTCATGATTTTCGAAGGTAGTAGAAGTACAAAAAGTGGTAAGCATATATCTCCACCTAAGTGATGTGGCAGCTAAGTCGGTTGGCACAGCACATTGGGAGCAGCAATATGCGGAGTTCAAACCGCTTAAAGTTTTTGTTGAGCACAGTACTTTTGAATTTTGTAATGGTAGGAAGGAATATAAATGAGAATGTGCTCCTTGGTTCATGTGGGGTATTGTAGCCCACATGGATGTGGCCCTTGTGTTAGGGCACACGGGACTAGGAGATCACAGGTTCGAGCGATAACAACGATAATTAAATTTTGCCAAGAGGTACGTGCATTTGCCATAGTGGGAGTTATAAGGTTTAAATAAATATTTTTATTTGTCATAGTAGGAGTTATAAGGTTTAAAAAAATATTTTTATTTTCCATAGTGGGAGTTATAAGGTTTGGATAAATTTTTGTTGCCATGTATGAGGGTTAAATAAATATTAGTATGTTTGCTCAATTAGGGAGTCATAAGGGATTTTTTTAACTATGTTTTTAAATAAAAATGGAATGCATGAAATTTAGTATATGATGTTGTTTTGAAAAGGATTTTTAATAGTTTTATTAATTTTTTTTTTTTGAGAAAGGAGTTATAAGGTGTATGTGAGAATTATGTTGATGTAATTGATAACTCTCATTGATGAAATCTATTTTTAAAGATAGGAGTAATAAGGTGTATACGTGATTTTTCATTGTATGGAGAAATATTTGTGAGGAGACTATTCTTGTGAAAATTTTGAGTTAGACTATTGCTATCTAATATTGAATTGGTAAAAGGATTTGGTTGTGAGTAAGATAGGTTTTGTTGACAATTCTTCATCAATCAAATAAGAGGTATGAGCAAATCATATTTTGTTTAAAATTATTGGAATGTGTGTGTGAAGTATAAGGTGGAGTGAAAAGGATTGTTTGATAAGCATTGTTGGAAATGTATGATAAAGTTTTATAATTCACTGATTTAATAATAGTGTTGAAATTCTGAATATTGGTTTGAGTATGTTATGATTAAGCAAGTCTTGTGAGAATATTTAAGGACCGAGTTGAGCAAGCTTTTGTGAAATATTATAGGCATATTTGAGCAATTATTGGTGAAGAATTGATATTATATTAAGCAAGTCTTGGTGAAGAGATGAGAGCATATTGAGAAATTTCTTGAGGGGACTTGAAGGCAGATTTGAGACAGAATCTGGTGTAGATTTGTGGACAAAGTTAGAGCAAATTTGTGCTTGATTTGAGATAGAGTTCAAGAAAGTTTTGAGATAGGGATTGAGAAGAGTAGAGAGCAAATTTTGAATGTGATAGAGCAGAGGAAAAAAATCTCTAGTGGATAGAGATCCATTAGCCAAAGCAGTAAAGATAGAGGTATTTTGTGGAAAGAGATCCAAAAGCCAGGGTAGTGGGGGTAGAAATATTCTAGAAGATCACCAGTCATAATAAAGGAGAAAGATTTCTCCTATGGATATATTTCCATGAATTAGAGCAAGGGGATTGGTGTCTCCTTTGTACATAGATCCATAAATATTGTAATAGGGAATTGATTCCCAAAAGAATTTATTGAGAAAATTTATAAATAATATTTTCTTTTTGGATTAGCCCACATTGGGTGAACCACGTTAAATCATTTATCTCATGTGTGTAATGATTTGTTGAATGTTTACTACTTTTATATTGTTTATCTTATCATATGGATTGAAAAGTAAAAAGTTTTATTCTATACTGCTCACCCCCCTCTTAGTATAAGCTCATGTTCTTCAGATAGCCTCTTTTGAAAAATAAAAAAGAAAATAAAAGAGTTGTAGCATAAGGCCATGTTTTTCTACATTTTGGAAGGTATGTCCCACAAGGTAAGGATGCATGAGGACATGCATCAATTTTAGCTGGGAGAGAAGAAATGAGTCCAATATCTCATTTGGAGCAATAAGAAGGAAAATTTTGAGAAAAGTGCTAACACGTTAGAATAGTCATAATGTGCCAAAACAATTTGCTACCAAAATAGTCTGAATGCGCCATAATAGTTTGTTGCCAAAATGTTCGAAACAATCTGCTTTGAGAATGCACTAGTACAATCTGTTATTGAAATACGTTAGAACAATATATTTTTAGAATATACCTCGAAATTGAAGGTAGAAAATTTGTCAAATAAATAAGCTAAAAAATGATAAAAAATATATTTTTTAGCTTGTTACACATGGCAGGAAAAAATGTAGGGGATTCTTATTGCTCATGCAAAATATAAGGTTGTTGCTTCTTGTTTTTGTTTTCATGTAGAAGGAAAAGAAAGGTGTGATTTTTGTAAAATAAGGATTTTTCTTATTGTTAGAGTATATTACATCATTTGGATAATGTAAATGTACCACCTTTGGTACATATATAGAATAGGAGTTTACTTAAGAGTAAAATCATCTAGTTACTTCAAGTAATATAATAAATGCACAATTTCCAATGTGCATGTAGTCCACATGTACATGAGTCCTAGGTAGAGTAAAGACCAAGAATAATATCATTCTATATAAAGACCTCATAGGATTAGTTATATAAACAAGATAGATAGTGAGATATGGAGAGTAACATAGTAAGTATACAATATGTGGTAGATAGAGTCTGGTACAATATAGTTCTTTCATATAATTTCATTGAGTGTTCATGTCCTCCATTATGTAACATTGTACTATTTTCATCATTCTCATTAATGGTATATTTTTGAGTTATTTGCATATGTTCATTTCTTTATTTTCCTACATATTATTGTGCCATTAGATTTATAGTTATCTCATATTAGTTATCCTACATTTTGTGGATGTACCGCATCCCATAAAAAGCTAATAGTGGTATCATAGCACATGGTAGTTTAATAGGAATAGGGAGAGCCATAAGAAATTGATGAGGCTTAGACTTTAATTTTTTATTTTTATTATTGCCAACATACTTTACCGACATATTTTACCAATATATTGATTTTTGTCCAGGTGTGTTGTCAGTAAGCCCTAATCCCATATTACTCGGATTATAGTTTGTATTATGGCTTATTTAAGCCCTGTAAATTAATGTACATGCAACTTAATTTTCCCATATCAGAGTTAATAAATATGTTGGTAAAATATGTTGGCAAAGCATGTCAAAATTAATAAAAATTAAAAATTAAAGTCTAAGCCTAAGTCTAATTCTAAGCCTCATAAAAAATTCTACTACATATTTGCAAATCGGATCCGTCATTGTACACCACTGCATGCAAACATCACTATAAGAAATACTGAGAGGAAACATGAATATCAGTGCTAGGAAATTTTAAGATTAGATTTTGCTAGAGTCTTTCCATAGAGTTTTAAAAAAACTCATGAAGACTAGTACTCAACATCCATACCACTAGATTAAAAATTTGACTAGTGAAGGTTATTATATCCAAAATTATAAATTATTTTGTTCCAATTTCTAACAAATTTTTGTAGGAAAAGGAGATTCAAATTTTTTTTGGGAAGATTCCTATAATAGATCTAGGAATAATATCTTCTTGGAATCATTCCAACACTTGTAGCAACAAGGAGAAGACTGAATATTTGAAAGACCTCAAAAATGATCCCATTACAAGAGCTGCAAACCTACAAATTGTGGAAGTGAATAAAAGGCCATAGTAGCCTTATAGCAGACTCAAAGAAGAAGAGAATATAGAATATGAGTCAAGGAGGAGATAGGATATTAGTGATCTCCATTCAAGTTCAATACTCGAAGAGTGCAAAAGAAGAAAAGTCCATAGGATCCTTGTTACAAAATTATTATCTTGCATGAAGATGAATATTAATTCTTATCACAATGGTACTTCAAAATGTGGTGAAGGAAACTATGATCAGAGTGGTGATGAATATTTAATGTATTTTCAAAAGCACACCAAAGGCATTGGTTCCAATTTGATGAGAATAATGGTACAATGGTGAGAAATTGAGAAAATATGGGCTAGGTTTGAAATTACCATAATTCCAAATATAAGACAAAGGAATTAAGGCCTTGGATATGTATGTCTAATAGGAAGTAGTCAAATCAAATTTGTGAAAAAAGAGAGCAATATAGGTAATGAAGGTCCTATGAGGGGTTGTTATCATTAGTGTGGAAGATTTGAACATGTTGTAACTATGTGCTAGAACCTATATCCTTGTGAGAATTGTGGAGGATATGATCAATCCAAAATAAGGTGATGGCACCAAGTGGAAGTCACCAATAAAGTACATGTTGATTGCGCGGTTGGATGGATGTACCATAATAGGAAAAGGTGAAATAAATATTGAGGGTATTCTATAATAAGAGGATTGATCCTTAGAGGAAGGCCAAGACAAGACAACAAAGTTGACCTTGTGAAGACAATTAATATAGAGTGGTAATAGCTTTGAAGAACAATTCATGTTAATGATCCAAATATTATTGAACATTTTCTTTTATTTGGTGAGGATGATGTAGGAGCATATACCAAGTCAAAGAAATAAACTGGTGATGACTGGAAAATTGTCTAACTATTGTGGGAGGAAGAAGAAACAACAAATGAATTGTTTGAAAGGAGGAAACAAAATAAATAATACAAAAAATTTTTAGACCAAGCATTTTAGGGTTGTTTTTTTCTTTTTTTGAATTTACATGGTGGAATCGGTAGCCACCATGAATTTGGGTAGGTTATACAAATTTTTATGGTTGTTAAAATATTCTATGTTGTCCACCCTAGAAGCCGCAACACAGATATTCATGTAGTATACCCCTATAACCACCATGCCACAATAATTTTAAACCTTTTACACCCCTAAAAGCACCAGGAAAGTGTTGGAATATTTTCAACATTGCCTCCTTAGTCCTAGTATTTAGTTTTAGTTTAATGTTTTTATTTACATATTTCTAGTTAATTTGATTAGCATACATTGAGGTTTTGGATTGGTTGGTCAATTTTTGACCATAGTCCAATATTATAATGTTGTTAGGATAAGAGCTATCTTTAATTTAGTTAGTTGTAATAAGTTTGAGAGGATTTCTCTCAACCACCGTGTCTATTTTTAGTTCTTTCAAGAACTATAAAACTATGTAATGCATTGTTGATCAATAGAACAATTTCACCATTGTTTCTCATTTGGTATCAGAGCAGGTTTTCTCAGACGGATCAAAACTTGTGGAGAGTGGCATGAAGATATTTGAAGCACACACTTTGTCAGAGAAACTCAAGTGGCCACCACTCAGCAGAGTTGCAAGGAAGATCTCGAGTAAATAATTAATATCTCATGTATCCTGAGGTATTTTATTATGAAATTTTAAGGGTTGTTATATAATTGTATCAAGAGTATTCTGTAAAAATTTCAAGTGATTTGGAGCTAATTTGCATATTTTATTAGCATTTTAAGTTTTTCCATAAAATGGTTGTATAAGGTGGAAAACAGGGTATTTGCATATCAAATTTTGGGAGAAATATTATTTAGATAAAATAATAATTCAGACAAAATTTCAGGTCATTTGGATCTGTATTGATTTATTTATGTGAATATTTATTTTTCCTTCAACAATCCTAGATCCGAAATTGTGATAAAAAGGGAAAAAGTAAATGATCACATATTTTTCACCTTTGCAAATTTTTTCTTCTAAAATTTAGAGGGTTTTTTTAGAGTTGATGTTGTTTTGGAATACAGTAAGGGCTATTAAATTGCTGTAGTAAAAAAAAGAGGAAAGTGTGGTTTCATAAAGCAACATAAAAAAAATCTAAAAAAAAATAGAGAGAGAATGGCCACAATGTATGAAGACTTGGAGGTGCCAAGTTTCGATGGTAAATATTATGCTATTTGGAGCATAAAAATGAAGACCTTCTTGATGGCTAAATATCTTTGGAGCATTTTTGATGAAGGATATGAAGAACCCACTTGGAGCAAGCTACAAGGTGAGGAGAGAAAAGAGAAGAAGGAGCAACAATATGCAAATTGCTTAGCTCTTATGGATTTTAGGAGAGGAATGGAAAATAATGTTTTTTCTCTCATAGCCAATTGTAGATCAGCTATAATGGCATGGCAAGTGTTAAAGGATGTTTATGGGTTTTATGAGGATACCCATAAAGCCATGAGTGACAATCATGAAGATTGTTTAAGCAAGGAGGAGCCTTGCTTCCTTGAAGCAATTTCTGAATTAGATCCTTTTGAAGGAGTTTTTGAAGAGTCTTGTAAAGACTCATATGAAGCCATTATTTGTAATGGAGAATTATTTCTTGCAGAGGAAGGCATGTATGTAGAAAACCAACAAGATGAAGAATGCTTCATGGAGGAAGAATATGTTGCTGAATTTTGTGATGAAAATATAAGAAGAGGTGTGTATTCCTCAAGAGGATGAGGAGGAAGAAGAGGATTTACTATTGATAGAAGAAAAAGTGATAAAAAATATCTCATGGAGGAGATAAATGAAGAATGTATTATGGATAATGCACCTAAAATTCTCATGGGAGAGAATAAAGAAGATAATAGGATCAACCAAAATTGTTGGCATGTTGATGGAGAAGCAATTTTTATGGAAGACCATTGTCTTGAAGACCATTCACTTGGAATGGATGTATGCTCTCTTGACAGAGAAAATGAAGATCTCCTACAAGGAGAAGATAAAATTGTTAGAGTTCCTCTAAAGGGGAAGAAGAATGTGAAAAATGAGATAGAAACAGAAAATGGAAATGAGATTTCTGATTTTCTTATCGTAATGGCAAAGGAAACATCACTCATGGATGAAGATCACTCACTTGGAGTGACTAAATTGCAGAAAGAGAGTTGTCTTGAAAAAGCAACTATGTATGATTGCTTGAATGAATGGTGTTTCAACACACCAACATGGATTGAAAAAAGGAGGAGAACTATTAGTGAAGAGTTGATGGTTGATCTTGAAGCACCATACAATGAAGGAGAACAAATACAAAATAGCTTTATGGGAAGCACCAAATCTACTCATACTAAAGGTAATGTTTTTATGATTAATGATTTGTTTTTTGTGAGAAGGAATGAAAAGAAAGGTGATTGTCTCATTGAGACAACTTTGATGAAGAGTATTCTTGGAGAGAATACAGTGATGGAGAACTTGGGTCACATGGATCAAAATTATGTGTTCAAAATTCCTTGGGAGAAGGATTCTTGTAAAGTCATTGTTGTAAGAGAATATTTGTGTGAGGAGCAACTTTATGTTGCATATGTATTTGGTAATTATATGGCCATATTTGTTGTGATATTTTGTGTGAAAATATGTGAAAGAGTTGTATGGTATAATCATCTATGTGAGATGATTAATTGTAAATACTCATGTGGAGTATTGTTTAGAGTTGAAGATGTAAAAGAAGATCAAAATGTGAGAGCATGGTTTAAAGACCATAATGATAAAGATGTAAGAGAATGGTTGCTGAAAACCACAAGAGGAGATACTTTTGTTGAAGGGGGAGCTAATCAACAAAAGAAGGCACTCAAGCATTTGCAAGAAATTTCACATGAAGAGTGGAAGGAGTGCCACCATAAGTATTTTTTAAATTCTGATTTCTTGATTCAAGATTGGAGGAAACGTAAGAGAAATATTTTCTTCCAACTCTGTGATGCTTAAAGAACTCTTGCATGAGTGTCTTTAGCATCAAGGGGGAGAATGTTGGAATATTTTCAACATTGCCTCCTTAGTCCTAGTATTTAGTTTTAGTTTAATGTTTTTATTTACATATTTCTAGTTAATTTGATTAGCATACATTGAGGTTTTGGCTTGGTTGGTCAATGTTGACCATAGTCCAAGATTAGAATGTTGTTAGGATAAGAGCTATCTTTAAGTTAGTTTGTTGTAATAAGTTTTAGAAGATTTATCTCAACCACCGTGTCTATTTTTAGTTCTTTTAAGAACTATAAAACTATGTAATGCATTGTTGACCAATAGAACAATTTCACCATTGTTTCTCAGAAAGGGATAAGCATTCAGTTCATTGAGGTCTGATATTTGAACCTTGGACTTCTGCCCTCCTTATGGGTTTTGGTTGAACCAATTGGTCTACACCTCATACTGCATCTTAGGGTTGTTAGGTAACTATTTTTGAAGATATAAAATTAGGATTTTTTCTCTAGAAAAAAAAGATAGAGTGGTTGAAGTGAAGAGAGAGAATGGCTAAGGGAAAGAGCGAGTTGAGAGGAATACTCAGGATTGTTAATTGTACAAGCTACTCTACAATAAAATAAAATCATGTTATTTTAATCTATGAGACTCCCTTGATGAATGTTTGAAGTCTATTTGTGCAATTATTTGTTGTAAATTTTCCATCTCTATGTGTGTAGATTATGTTTATGTAGGGGAAGGTGAAATTGTACCAATAATTCATGCCAATGTACTAAACTAGGGTACAAGAGAGATCGTACAACCCAATTGTTGTTCTAAGAAGAGAATCCAATATAATTATAATCAAAGGGAAATTCAATGATCTTGCCTTCATGTATGCAAGAGTTGTAGAGGTATATAAGAGTGCCTTTCAAATATGTAATTTCAAATAAGAAACCATACAAGGTAAGGTATGAAGGGCAGAAAGGAGTGCCTTAGAATTTCCCAACTAGATTGCACAACCGTATGAGTCAAATTTTGAATCTATTCACAAAGAAGAATGTTGTTCATTTGGTACCAAGATAATTCAAGTAAAGTGACCATTCAAATCTTGGTTAGGAGTTGTTCAAGTAAGGGTCTATCATATTGCAATTCATGGAAAAGTAATGAAAGTTATTCAATTGAACATTTCATTCCATACATAAAGGATTATAAGTTGACTTCAATATATTAAACCAAACAACCTTGTCATCAATGGGTGTTGGCATACATGAAGCACATCATAAAATCATACAATATGCCAAAATATTTACATTTAAATAGCTTGGTCATACAAGAATAATTAATAGTATGAAAAGTGTTATTATACATGAATAATAGGTGTGAGGAATTAATCATACAAATATGTTGATCATGCATTTGGAAGATGTCATATAGTGAGGAAGTCACTATTGTACAAAGACAATAATCGTACGTTTAGAGGAGGTAAGTTGACTATTGTATGATGAGGAATGGGTCATACAATTTTTTTGATAATATAGTGAGATTGCCATTTAGGATACTTTATCATACAAGGGAGGGATAATAGAATTGTACAAAGGGAGTGCAAGCTAGGTGCATATATTAGAAGGTGGGTTTACGGTCAGACACAATGGATTTTGGCATACCATGGAGTTTAAAAATGGAGTCCATGAATATTTGAGTAATGGTGGAGGCATGGTAAGGATGGACAAGGGAACAAAAATGAGCATACTTCAAGAGATGGTCTAAAACCACAAGAGTGAAAAATTTACCCTTAAATTTCAATAAATCTCATGGAGATATCAATCCATGCATTTTTCTTGATTGGTAATAGTTGTAGAGTGCCTGAAGTATGAACCATTTCTCCCTTGATCCAATGGAAAATTTTATATTTTGCCATAAAAGTATGGATATACTTTTTCATTCCTTCTCAATAGAATGACCATTTAGCTCACTCATATATCTACAAAAAAATTTAATGTCCTATGGTGGGTGAAACATGTAGTTCGATCATGGTGTCCTCATAGAGTGGTGAAGTTTTAGGAACCACAATGTGAGCTTGGTATCTTAACAATTGTCCATCCCATGAATACTCAATATGTGAATTGGGATCCCTTTGGACCTATTCCTGCAGATTTTACAACAATGGATCCTTGGTTATTTCTTCTTGAAGTTAGAACACCCATTGAGAAAGTGGGAATGAGAGGGCACATAATATTACCTAATCCTCAAACTGATGGGAGAGGGTATCTGCTACAATATTGTCCTTTTCTTTCTTACAAACAATGTCATAATAATACTCCAAAAATTTTGAAACATATTTCTCCTATGCTAGAGTAGATACCCTCTATTACAAAAATATTTGAAACTTGATGGTCTTAGTAAATAAATGCTTTCCAATGAGATAAGGTCATCGATGATTGACAACATGGAGGGTGACCATCATTGTTTTCATAAGTAGACTTCCCCAAGTTTTTTCTCGATAATTCCTTAATATTGAAAGCTAGGGGTCACCTTATCGCATTAATACAACACCAATATCATAGCCTTAATAATCACTTTAAGTTATAAATGGTTTGGAAAAATTGGTAGTGGGTAACACTGATGTTGAAATCATGTCTTCCTTGAGATTTGTGAAATATTTTTTTGGTGGATCTGACGACATAAATGTGTTCTTTTTTAATATGGTAGTTAGATGGAATCCTATTTTCTATAGTATTATAAAAATCATTGGTATTAGCAAGTGAGACCTAAAAATCCTTAAAGCACCTTGAGAGTTTCTAGCTTAGGCTAGTTTTGTATAACTTTGATTTTCTTCAGGTCAACCTTAACTCCCTCATGTGAAAAAATATGACCCAAGTATTTGACCTCCTACATTTAGAAGGAATGTTTGGATTTTTTTATAAATAATTTATGGTCCTACAATAATTAAAATTTTTGATCCAGATGCTGTAGGTGCTCTACCTAAGGGTGACTATATATGAGAATGTCATCTTAGAAGACCAAAATATTGCAAAGGAATGGATGGAAGACATTGTTCATGAGGCTTTGGAATGTTGAGGGTGCATTAGTTAGGCCAAAAGGTATTATATTTTTTTTTAAATGCCTCTCATGAGTTGTAAATGTTGTTTTTGGAATGCCTTCTTCCTTGATACTTATATGATTGTATCTAGAGTGGAGATCCAACTTAGAGAAAAAATTGGCACCATGTAACTCATCCAACAACTCATCAATCACAAGAATAGAAAATTTGTCCTTAATGAGAGTTTATTGGGTTCATGAAAGTATATACATAGATTCCATGATCCATATTTGTTTTTACCAATAGTATCGATGAAGAATAAGGACTGTTATTGGGTTGAATTACCCTTTTTTGATAACTCTTGGACCAACTTCTCAGTTTCTTACTTTAGCACTTATGGGTATATATAGGTTTTGATATTAGGTGGTAATATTCTAGGTACTAGATATATTGTATGGTCATGGGAATGCCATGGAGGTAATCTTGTAGGTTCCATGACAACAACATTATGTTTAGTCAAAATTAGTTATAAATCCCCTTGTGGTTTGACTACTTCAGAATTCCAAGATTGATTTACAAACAACTAGGCTACTACCCTATGTGAGGATTTTTAAAATAATTTCTCCATTCAACCAGGGTTATGCATAGCGTCTATTTATCACCAAATTGGCTAAAATTAGGATTTTTGAAATTTGAAATTGGCTAATATTTGGGAACCTTGAACAGGACCTATTAGCCAAAAAGTTTTAGGTGCAATTTTGTTTTTGGTTTGATTCACCCAAATTTTATAATAATATGACCATTTTAAGTTTAAATTTCCAACATTACCCCTAATAATAGTGAACCTTCTACATGCGTTTGGACACTATTGGCCTGGATTTTAAAATTGATTAGCCAAAATTTTATAAATACATTTTGGGGCTGACCCCTTATGAATAACCTTGCATTCAACTTGAACTAATAACCTACATGGACCGTAGGTGTGAACCATGAAGAGTGTATGACCTACCATTATGAGTGAATTTTATCCAAAGTTTGGCAAAGATCCTTGCTATTTTTTCCAAGGTACAAAGCCATTGCACCCTCCACACAACATCACATCCTCCTAATAAAAGTGTGAATATATTAGTTTTAAGTTTTAATTTTATAATTTATATTTATAACTTAACATTTTAATATTTACCTTTATAAGATAATGTTTCTCCATTTGCCACCATGAATTCAAAAGAGTTGCACTAATGAATATAGCAATTTTCTTGCTAGAAAATAAGGGATTAATAAAATTATTTAATACCTAAATCAATAAGAATAATAATTATTTACTCCTTGAAATATCCTACTACCTTCATAATTTGAGGGTTCAAGATTATTGCATGTTCCTAAAATAAAATCTCTAGCTATGGTTATTCTTGTGCTTCAACCTCATCTTGATGTTCTTTTTCTTGCTATTCTACTTATTCTTGTACTTCATTTATCTTAAAATCATCCACATCCAATAGATAAAATTTTGGTTGTACACATTTATGTCCTAGAAAATATTTCTCATCACAATTATAACATAACCCTTATAATCTATGGGTATGCATTTCCTCCCTAGTTAATCACTTAACTATTGAAGATTTATTTCTTGTATTCAATGTGATAGAGGATGGAAATGAGGATTTGTCCTATGGAAATTTAGATGAATGCCTCTAAGCAGTAAAGTTTTCCTCTGCTAGCATAGCCAATCCTATTGCTTACATCATGGATTGTGGTTTGAACATTTTTACCTCGACCTTGATATCATCCTTCAACCCACTAAAAAAAATCTAAAAAAATCATTCACTCAAATCCCTTATCCTTTTAGACAACTTATCAAACTAAGTTTGATACTCATGAATAGTAGAGGTCTATTTCAATTTTGTTAAAGCTCTTATAAATTCCTCATACTCATTGGGACCAAAACGAGTGTGTAATTAGGATTCAAATTCTTCCCAAGAAATGTTAGGAGTCCTATGTTTCACCCATTGATACCATTAAAGGGATTTATATTAAGAATTAAAGGACACAATTGTGATCCATAAGTATCAGGGTATATTATGGAGTTTAAAAATTTGATCTACCCAACATAACCAACCATTGGGGTCCTTTCCATTAAACTTTGGGAAGTCTAATTTGGATATTTTATATAGTGCATTATTATTAAAAGGAGCATTATGTGTTTCCTCATCATATTTCCCAAACTGTCAACTACTCCTTCGTTGTTAATATATTGGTGTAAATAAGTGGCTTCTTTTAAATGCCCTTCAACCTCATGGATTTTTTTCAATCCTAAATTTCACTTTAATATATTTATATTTCAAGATCTACATATGATATTTCAAGTGTTTAACTTCTTGTATAAATTGGTTTTGTATGTTAGCAAGTTGTTAGATTAATAACCCAATTTTTTTACTCAATTGGTTTTGCTCCATCTCCCTCATTGCTTCTCTAGTCCCTCTAGCTATGGACTTGTGATTTGGACTACCTTACTAAAAATACGAGTGTTGTTTTCGTAGTTAATATTTTTAGGAATGGTATTAAAAAGTATTTTGGGTGCAATATATCAAAATGATCAATCGATAAGGATATGCATAGTGGTTTATTTTTAAAATTGTAAATATTAGTTGTTAATCTCACATGGGCTTCTAGATAGCCCAGTTGTTTTTTAGTTGTTAGTTTTTAGTATTTCATTGTTATTTTGGCATCTCATATTTGCTAAGATTAATCTTATGTTATGATATGGTAGATATAATTGAATGTATCTTTAAGTGTCTATATAAGCACCTATTTTTATTAAAAATACATCTAGGTTTTTGATCTTATATCATTGGTATCAAAGCAAGGGTATACTGCCCTATGAGGGGAAATTTCCCTCATGAAAATTCTCCCTCCCCTCTACATTTTCATTCTACAATTCTACTTCTCCTTCCATGATAGATTGATTTAGTAGAGGCTATATCTGATATAAGCATTGGTGATAAGAAAATATGTTTCTCAAAACAGTTACTTATGATTCCATTAATTTTATCAATGTAGAAGTTCATAAACTTGTTGAGTACCAGTGCAAAGTATATGCCTATAGTAAACTAGAGATGAGTCCTATGTGTCACTTTGGTTTGGTGGGGGTGGTTGTTGGTGTAGTTGGAGTTCAACCAAACTAGCAAAATTGAATTACAAGAAAGTAAATTCTACATGAAATTGTAGGAAAACTAATTTAAACTATCAAATACATGACTGAAAGGAAATTACAAGAAAATAAATTATAATAAAATAAAAACACTTGCAGAATTGAATAAAGCAGAAAAATGTATAAATTAAACACACTATGAAAAAATAAATATAACAGGAAAAACACACTTGCAGCAAAAAAATAAATAATGATAGTAGAAAAACATGATAGGAATACTACATGGAGTGGGTTGAGGCTCCTACAAACATCTTCTTGGTTAATTCATGTGATCACTCTCTAAAAACAACAAATTAATCAAAACACTCAAGATTTTATTATGCAGTACCAAATTATAAAACAAGTTTGGGATCCCTTTCTTCAGGGGTGGACTACATTTTATATAGAACGTGACCATCCCTTGTTATAAATTTAGATGCTGCTAATTTTATTCATTCCAACATGATTTTCTATAGTGGGTGCACATAAATTAATTAAACACCTAATAAAAGAGAATTCATGCTAAAATTAACCCTTACAAGATAATCATAAGGTTCCTATGCTTCCTTAACAAAATACATCTAATTTTATACATGGTCTTTAAACTTTACAATCAATGTAGGTACACGTGCTATTCAATTTGTTTCTAGAAAATAGGTATCTTTCTAGCCTGTTACTGAGATAAAGGAATCATATTTATCCTTTTTTCATAGAAGATCAATATTTTTTAGGCATCGAACAATGAGTGCTTGTTCTATCATCGAGAGATAGGTGTCATCCGATCCGTTGTTGAGAGACAAACACTTGTCTTGTGTACTTGGAGATAAGTACTTCCTTTTGCTGTGAGATAGGCACCTTCCAGCCTATGGTCGAGAGATAGGCATCATACCTTAATGTTTATGGAATGCCTTAATCCTTTGCCATTATCACCGTTTAATCACCAAATAATTTTTTAATTGCATTGTGAAAGTTATTAAATTCCAGATCCGCATGGGACCTTGACTAAAAGGTGCAAAAAAGTCATAAGGTACTGCATCTACACACAATTTCCACTCAAAGCACACATTAAGCATAGTACATCATTTTCCATTAAATTTATTCAAAAATATCATAAGAAAATGTATTTCTAATATAATAATGCTACACATTTATTTCGTTAAAGCATACAAAAATGAGCATTTTTTATGCTCATCATCCCCACATGTCTAATTGTTGCCATATCCTTGTGGTAACCAATGCTGATAATCCTCTATTTTAGCAATGGCCTACCAATATTTTTTGTTTTGATGTTTTCTCTCTCTGGTTATGGCTTTACCTCTTTCCTTGTTGCATTTTTGTTTACCATGGTATTTCGACTGAGTGGGATCTACTTCTATCTCTGATGCTTTCTGGTGCTAACTGCGTCATAAGGGTTGGCTAGAACCTACCCTCATATCCAAATTCTTCTTACTCCATCCCTTATTACCTACAACTTCCTCCATATAGAACCCTATGAATGTGGTGGCATCCTTCTAGAATGCAGGCTCAACTTACTTCTAGTATTGATAGTTTAGGGGAAGCTGATTTACCATAGAGAACTTAGGATTATCCTAATGTGGATAATGATATGTATCATATACTTGGACCTTCAACAATTTTACCACCTCTTGGTCAAGTGTTGTCATCTGCATCATTCTCCTCTATATATTCAGGTGGTAAAGATTCAAGTGCTCGAACTGGTGATGGAATCATTAATTCTTTGTTAAATATGTCCATATTTTACATATATTCTCATATCATTAAGGTATTGCCATCATTTTAATCATATAGGTTCCAAAATTGCCTTGGTAATATAGGATTAATAAAAATGCCTGGCTCTCTGGCCATCCTTTTGTGAGCCTTCCACTCCTTTTTAGACTTTTTTAGGCCCTTATTGAGATCATGGAACTACTTCCTATGGATGGTGAAATATTTCATTGATGTGGCCTATTCTTCATCTGATTTTGGGTCTAGTTGTACCATCAAATTTTGTTGGGGTACTTTCTACTTTTCCTGGGATGCTATTCTAGCTCTTGTATTTAGCCTTCTCTATGGTTCTCTCTCTACTTTTCATTTGGGTCATAATTTGTTAGTTGGTTTAGGTGCTACTGCATCAACTATGGGCTCCAAGGGTCCAATTTTCTCTAAGTTCTATGGAGGTGGTATTTCTTGGACCTCATAAGACTCTATTTCTTACTCATCCTGGTCCACTGGTGTGTCCACATTTGATTTAGCCATGGTTTACCCATTAAATTGACCATTTATGGTTTGGTCAACCGATGGATGACCAGTTTATTGTATAACCTCTGTAGGATTGGCTGACTCCTATGGGTGGTCCACCTCATGTTATTGCTCCTACCCTACAACTGATTGGCTAGATACAGGTATGTTATTAGTGGGTTGAATGGCATCCATATGTGCCTTAGACTTCCCAGTTGACTTGGTAGTTCCTACCTAGTAATTTGGTAGCTGACCATCTAATTGGGTAGCTACAGATGTTCTAGTTGACTCCTCAACCTCGCTATATCTGATTCAATTATAGGGGGTTCTTGTTACACAACAAGGCTCCCCTATTCCTTGAAAGTAGTCTTTATAGGTTCCTTTGATTGGTCCCTTGTTTCGGTCCTCTAGCTTCCTGATGCCTTCCTGGAATTGGAGTGAAATGCTCCTATGGATATAATTTTATCCTTCGAGTGCATGAAAGAAAGTGCTACATCCATGGCCCAGTTATTTTGTACGATAACATTGATCTTATCTAATTTGGTAGACTACAACTACTGGATCCTATATTTCAACTACTACACCATATCTTGTAGCTACCATAGAGCATCATTCAATTCCTACTGCCTTATTGTGACAACACTTCACGATTCTTGAAATTCAAGCTACTCCTTTTTATATTTCTCCTCCCATTGAGAGGCTTGTTCTTTCATGTTCTGCAAATAGCTCTAAAAATATTCCTCCTAAGCATCTCGATAGGATGTGTCACCACTGGCCATGCCATGCAACACTTGAGTAGCTAGTTCATCCCATGGGGTGTCTTCTTCCTCCGATGAACTATAATCAACCAAAGGCTCCTTTTGTGATCTACTTTTGGTTGTTGATGGTGATGAATCCTGAAATGGGATTGAACAGTTTGGTCTACCTCCCAATTTTAATGTTGGGAGATAAGCAATGATGTTTCCCATGATGAAATTTGTTCAGTTTGCCCTACCTTCCCTATAGAATGGCTATATTGGGAGGTAGGTGATGGTATTGTGGAAAAATATCCTGAATATACCTTCCATATTATTTTTGTAGTTTAGTGGCTATGGGAGTTAGGCACCTCTTCTTCCCCCTACTGCTCCCTGGCTACATCTACAACAACACCTTCTTCATCCTATTCATATTTATATTGCTCTTCGGTTGTGTCTACAACATTATCTCTAGAAACCGGTGCATACCTATGCACCTCATCATATCAAACTAGGGCTAAAATCAGCATGTGATGCCTTAATGTTGTTACTGTTCCTACTCAGTATCGATTGGATTCATATTTTAGGGAACACATTAAGTAATAGGGAATATTGATTTTATTCCCATGCAGTAGATGATTGAGAAATTTGAAATGGTTGGCATTCAACTAGGAATACTTGCCAATGCAAGTGAAAAATTGAGCCACTTGCTCGAACACATTCCTCCATAGGTCTGGCATATGATTTTTTGATAATCCTACGTGTGTTATCTGTGTTGATGGCTACCCAAAAAATCATTGCACACATAAAACTACATTATCTTGCTTATACGTCCAATCCCCTATGAATGGAAGACCAGTCACATCTATAATGTATGCCTTTGTTACTGGTATGACCAGTCCGCACATCCGTATGACACCATCATCCATCGAGGCTACAAATTCATGTGCTACCATAAGATATTGGTCTTGGCTAACCAGGTGATAATACTCTATTGATCAGGTAGCCTCAAACTAGTTCTTGACATCACCAGTTATACTTGAAATATCCCGAGGCTCATTCTTCTTCAAATATTTATTATTTGAAGGTCCTCCCATGGTAGTTATTAGCTCTATTCTTTGGATTGTTTTATGTTTGAAAAAAAAACACTGTTATTTGGTTTAAAACATTTTGAAACATTAGACTATATCTATGCATATAGGGCACCTATCTTATCATAATAAGATTTAGTTGAGTAACATTACAACTATTTCCTTCCATCTGATTGGCACCATGTAGTATACAACAAATTTTGGGTTTGTATGATTGGATACGAGTTTCATGGGACATGTGCCGATACATTATACATAAATGTTTTCTTTATGACAATCATTCACACATATAACATAAAATTCAATAAATACTTGAATGGTGTTTTATGATTTATGATATGCAAATATCGATGATGCAGTTTGATTGGTCGATGTGTGAAAATAGTGCCTTCAATAAAAATGAATGGTGTGCATTATTTTTATGCAAAATAATCACATCAAATGAATCACCATTGGGTACTGCAACTTTATTTGTCTCAAGGTCTCATGCAAAAACTGAAGATAACATAGAATTTTTATTTTACCATGGGATGAAACACATACCTCTTAGAAGCTATTTATTTGTGCCTTGGGAGCATGCATGGGTCACTGGTAAAAAAATGTGAAATTTGGTGGTCAATCAACCAAGAAGTAAATGGATGCCATCGATAGAAAGAAAAATAAACATACTCTAGTTTGTAAAAAAATTTGACTTTGAGTGCGCTTGGATTTTGGCATCAATATGGCTTCAATCACTTATTTGATGCTAAAGATAGGAGTCATCACTGTGTTGTAATATAGGTGCCCTTATCTGTATTATGGATACAGGAGCCCATTTTGCTAGAAGATAGGCACCCTTCTCTGTATTGCAAATACAAGTACCAATTTTCTAGAAGACAGGTACCCTTATCAGTATTGCAGATACAAGTGCTCATTTTTTGGAAGATAGGCACCCTTCTCTATATTGTGTATATAGAAATCATCTGTTATTGTGAATACAAGAACCTTTATTCTGTCATTATGGACACTAGAACCTGCAAAAGATAGCAATTTTTTTTTCACAAACATGTGAGTTTCTTTTTTTTTATCTATTGTATATGGGAGATAGGCACCTTTTGTGAATACATGCACCTTCAAAATGTTATGGATGTAGGCACATTTGCTATACATGGGATATAGGCATACTATATCGATGGATAGTCAACATCCACTTGGTTGATTTGTAGTTAGGTGTCTTTCATCAGTAGGAATATAGGCGCTTTCCTTTGGTGATAAAGTCAACATCCATTGCCTTGACCCGTATATAGGTATTTTCTTCTGTGAGGAAGTAGACACCTGTACACATGTCTAGCTTTAAGTACCTCCTACCTAGTGGGGGTTGGTGCTTCTTTCATTCTTATATCCTCCTAGAAATCTAAAAAAATATAGGGCACCACAACCTATGCCGCCTGATAAGCCTAGTTTTACCTGGTTGCCTATAGATTGCATTTAGGGTTACGTGTCTTGCCAAAATAAACACACACATAATAAATAAAATAGGAATTGTGATGTGTTCCTAATAGGCCTAGGTTTCCTAGGATACCTACAAATTGCATTCAGGGCATGATTTCCTACAATATAATAAATAAAACAAAAACAAAAAGGAACATATACTAATTAAAAAAGTAATAAAAATATTTTTTGTTGCGGATGCATACGCCTCCATAAATTGCTAGAAATAATTTTTATTATGATGGTGTCTACCCCATGCTTGCTTTGGATCCAATCGCATGGATTGGTGGTGCATGATATGATTGTAATTGGTGGCTATTGATTGTCAAGACGATGCTACTTCCATATATAGTTGAACATACATACAACACCAATATTGATAATTTCAACCACTTTGCATGGTCCCATCCAATGCTACATAAGCTTCCCATTTCGCTCCTAGAACCAGGAGTTATACAATAATATCCAATATCCTTATTTGAACTATTTTGGCTGTGTGTGGTGGTTATTCCACTAAGCCCTCTGTTTCTACATGATCTTTGTATGGTATAAAGAATCTTGCTGGTACTCATGTAGCTGGTTGAGCTATTGAATATGTTATTTCTATGCAACATCTAAATTTAAATTTAATTCTACAATATTCTATAGGGTTTTAATATCAAAATCAATCAGTATCATGACATTCTTCCTATACACCAATTGGAATGGTGTAAATACAGTGGTGGTTTTCTAGGTAGTGTGATATGTCCATACTATTTTTGGTAAAAAAGTTACCCAATCCTTTCGATGTTGATGTACCATTTGGTAAGAATGTTCTCCAGCTCCTGATTTATGACTTCCACTTGCCCTTTTGCTTACGGGTGGTAGGGGGTAGTTTTGTTGTGCCGGATTTGATATTGTTGCATCAACTCTTTAATCACTTTCGAGGTGAAATGAGATCCTTGATCAGTGGTAATTTCTTTAGGAACACCAAATTGGGTGAAAATAGATTCATACAAGAAATTTTTTATAGTCTTCTCCTTCGAGTCCCATAGTGCCTGCACTTCAACCCATTTAGTCGCATAGTCAATACAAACTAGATAATACCTTTTTTTTCCTATATGTGGATTAATGGCCCCAAAATATCTATTTCCACTTATCGAAGGGTTCAATGTGCACATGGGGCTAAAGTGGCATCTCATCTCAGATATTTGGTCTACCCATTCGTTGATATTGATCACATTGGCTAACATGTTTGGTTGTATATTTAAATAAATAAGGCCAAAATATCCAACCTAAAAAACTTTAAATGTAGTCCTCCTTGAAAATGACCACAACATGGTTCATCATGGCAAGCCTTGAGGATTTTCATGGTTTCATTATCTACAACACACCTCTGCATGATTTTATTGGTCCCAGTTCTAAATAGGCATCCATCAATCCATGATAAGGTTACACTCTTCTCTATAAAAGTTTGAGCTTCTCAGGGTGATATTGTAGAAGATACTTTATCGATGGCTAAGTAATTAGCCATATCTACATACCATAGAATCTGTTTATCCAAAGCAAAAATATGCTCATCTAGAAATTGATCCTTAGTGGTTGTATGGTCCTAAGATATTAACCTAGAGAGAAAATATGCAACAACATTATCCTTACTAGGTTTTTTAACAATGGTTACATCAAATTATTATAATAGTAAAAGCAACCTAATAATTATACCACTTACTACAGGTTTATTCATCAGATACCTAATGGTTGTATAATTTATATGCACAAACATATTATAACCTGTAATGTAACAACAAAATTTATTAATAGCATAAACTACTGCAAGGAATTATTTATTTGTGACATTATAGTTCAACTCAGCACCTGTAAGATGTTTATTGACATAATAGATGATATAAAACTCATCTCCATATTTCTATCCTAATGCTTCCCCTATCACATTGTTAGATGCATTAGCATAAATGTGAAAGGAGAGGATCAAATTTGGACCTCTCAACATAGGAGCAGTGGTTAGTTTTTACTTTAAAATATGAAATGCTTGCTCACACTCATTAGTCCAGATAAACTCAATATTTTTAGACAATAATGTATGTAGAGGTTTGGTAGTCTTACTAAAATCTTGGATAAACCACCTATAGTATCCAACATAGCCTAGAAAACTATAGACATCTCTCTAAGTTTGGGGAGTAGGTATATTTTTAATTACATTAATTTTTTGTTTATCTGCTTTAATCCCTTTAGTCGAGATATGGTGTTCTAACACTATTCCTTCCTACATTAACATAAAATATTTTTTGTTACTAAGGAACATGTTTTTTTCCTGACAATATTGGAGTACTTTTTCCATATTTTTTGTAGCTTATTCAAAAGTTTCATCGTAAACGGTGAAATCATCCATGTACACTTCTATAGTTTCTCCAACCATGTTTGAAAAGATACTAAGCACCACCCTTTGAAAGGTGGTAGGTGCATTACACAACCCAAATGGTAAGACTTGATAAGAAAAAATCCCCAATGGACAAGTAAATGTGGTTTTGTCCTGGTCTTCATCTTCTATTTGAATTTGGTTGTATCCACTAAACCCATGTAGGAACAAAAAATATTTTCATCCCGCCAAGATGTCAAGGACTTGGTCAATAAAGGGTAAGTGGAAATGGTATTTCCTAGTGGCTTTATTGAGCATCGTGTAATCAAAACAAATGAACCACTTGCCATTTTTCTTAGGCACCACCACTAAAGGTGATACCCATTGACTATCCAATATTGGATAAATAAATCCAATTGATAAATTTGTTTTGTAATTCAGCTTTGACAATTTATTTCATTGTTGGAATTATTATTTTTTGAGGTTGTCTTACCGATATTACATTATATTCCAAATATATCCTATGCATGCAGACTTTGGATGCAATCCCTTCATGTCTATGTAATCCCACATAAAATAAGTTTGATGTTTGACTAGTATCTCCTTTAATTTGTCATCTTGAACAATTGACAACTCATTATCAATGTTCAATACTCTACCAGGTGCTATGTCTATTTTTTTTGCATGATTATCCTTGTTGTCTACAAGTCAATATTCTAGAGGAGGATTTGAGGATTCCCATTGGAAAAAGTGTGTTATGACTTTTTCTTCATAGGTGTCATACTCAATCTCATATATAGCCATTATTGGTTGAAGCATCGACAAGGCGTCCTTATTTAAGACTTCACAATTTGGTTCTCCCAAAAAATCAATGGACTATGCAGGTGGATAAATGATCAATTTTTTGATATTTTCTCCATATGAGATCATCATCTATCCCATCCTAAAATTTATATAAGCATCATCTATGGCAAGCCAAGGTCTGCCTAATATAAGGGGATAACCACCCAATCTAGCTCTAGATTGTAACACTAGAAAATTTTCCAGATACTCCCATGCATCTACTATGATAACATCTTCCAGTATTTCCATTGGGAAAAATGTAGATCGATCAGCCAATTTAAGGACAATTTTAGTTGACCTCATACTCATGAATTGTAGTTTATGAATGGTTTCTTGGGACATGATGTTTATGATAGTCCCTATATCTACTAATGTGTTGAGTAATTGAAAGCCCACAATTTTAACTGTTAGCATTGGGATTCCTGAATTAGAGTATTTGGGATGGTAGGTATTGCCTAACATGAGATTAACCAATTGTCCTACCATATTAAATTCTTTGGATGATTTTATTCCTATTTTTTCATACATAATATCTTATGGCCTTTGTGTATATGAGAACATATTTAATGGCCTGATAAAGGGGAATCATGATTATCAGGTTTTTTAAGCCTTTGATAATGACAAATTCCAACTGCATTGGCTTTCTATGTTCCTATAATATTTTCAAAAAATGTGGAAGCCTTTAATTTTTGTGTTTTCCAATAGTTTTATTTTCTTCCACCTCTTCTACCAAATGTGGTCCTTCTACTTCTAATTATACATCCTCTTCATCCACTACAAGAGAAGTTGGTTCTACTCCTAATTGTCTACCTAATCTAAGTTGTACAAGATTGCAATCTACTCTAATATGATACATGTGAAATGTCTTTGTGTCTACCTGATACGTGGGCTGATTTATATTTTTGTTCATATTTGGAGTTGGTTGTGTAGGTAGCTGGATTGGTCTTGAAGTAAGAGGTGTAGGCAAATTAGGTTGCAATGGGGCTTGAGTTGTATTTTGTGGAGGTGAAGTCTACACATTGTAATTTTGCCACTATGGTCTAGTTTGATGATTAGGCACCCATGGATATGTTTTATAAGGAGTAGACCCTTGAGTGCCATTCATCCAAGGAGGCTGACCCCACAATCCCATATTGGGTGTTTGAGTATGACATTGGTTCATATAGTTAACTCCCCCATAATGTGGCACTCCTCTTGGCACACTATGTTTTGTAGGAAACTATTGCCATTTTTTCTGATTACCCATAAAATAGGTTTATGCTACTTTAGGTTCCTCTTTGACATTTATTATTTGTGGGCACAACCTTATTTTATGATTATTTTTATAGATCACACATGCTGAATTTATTGTTTGGACACTCATTTTTAGAATGTTGAAGAACACAAGCTTACACTGAGAGGGGAGTGAATAGTATAAGACCACTTTTTACTTATCTTTTATCAAACAATATTATCCAATATATCAATGTAAATATCAATAGTAGTAATAAAAGCAATGCATAAATTACCACATACAATATAGACACCAATTTAACATGGTTCACCCAATGTGGGCTACTCCACGGAGAAAATATTTCACTAAAATTTTCTCAACAAATATCTTGGTAATCCTTCCCTATTACAATTTTTATGGACCTCTATCCAAAGGAGACACCAATACCCTAATCAAGTTCATGGATCTCTATCCACAGGAGATACAAATCCTCTTAGCTGGTTTATGGATCTCCACAGGAGAACTCCTTCTCCTCTACTCTGGCTGATGAATCTCTAGAAGACTACTGCCTCCACTACACTAGCTTGTGGATATCTCTCCACTGAAGACCTCTATCCTCACTCATAAGACCTGTACTTACTACTCTAGATTATGGAACTCTATCCACTAGAGACTACTTTCCTCTGATCTATCACCTCCAAATTTTACTCTCAACTATGTCTCAAACCTGCATAGTCCTTCGGTCTAGCACAAATTTTCTCAATATCTATCTCAAATATACACTAAACATAGTACTTCAGTCTAGCACAAATCTGCTCATTTTTATGTCTCAAATATGCACTAAACACAATCCTTCAGTCTAGCACAAATCTACTCAATATCTATCTCAAATCTACACTAAACATAGTCCTTCGGTCTAGCACAAATCTGTTCAATATTTGTCTCAGATATGTACAAGTCTTCACAAAGACTTTTCCCAAATCTACTTGTAAGCTTCCACAAAATATCACACAAAAATTTCCTTAAGTCTACTCTAGGAAATCCAAGTGGTTGAAATCTACTTGTCTCAAATTTGCTCACTAGCTTTCATAAAAGCTTGTTCAAATCAATTACAAAACTTGCATACAAAAATCAACTCAATATTTCATAGATAAACCTCTTCAATATTATAAACAAATTTCACTCAAAATATTGTTAAACCACATTAGCATATAGATAATTATTAGATACTCAATATGTTTCACACTCATAAGCACTCAATCACTTCCAATTACTCAATGAAACACAACTTTCTTACAAACCCTAACAAAGTGTTTCACAATACTTCCAATAAATCTCACTATGGAGCTCAACATTGACTCAAGATGATTCTAAATTCACATAACAATGATACTCATGACATTTCATGAACCCTAGTCAATCATATGAAATCTTAATCCAATATTTCCAACAATGCTTATCAAACAATCTCACATAACAATGATACTCATGATACTTTCTCAAATTCTAATCATGCATATGAAAGCTTACTCCAATATTTCCAACAATGCTTATCAAACAATCTCACATAACAAATATACTCATGATATTTTCACAAACCCTAACTATGTACATGAAGTTTTACTCAAATATTTCCAACAATGCTTATCAAAAAATCTTTTCACTCCAACTTAGCATTCACAACATCCAATCCAACAATATTTCACTCACAAGGAAGATGTGCACATACCTTTTATTTTTATGGAGATATGTCTTCAAAACTTGTATAAATCACAATCAACCTCTTTGCAAATATCAAAGGTTAGGTAGCAAAAACCTTCTCAAAATTTCATTCAAATATTCCCTCAAAATATTTTTCCATTACAAAACATTAAATCTCAATTACACCTTATAATCTCCACACTCTTAACCACTACTCAAAACCCTAGATCTCAAATTCAATTGGAAAAAGTAAATTTTAATAATACACCTTATACCTCTCTTTAACTCAAAAATTCATGCCACATTAAAAACCTTATGAGCCAAATTTAATTAAAAAATAAATACCTCTATTATCCTCGACGGGATCCAATCCTCCACTGTGATGCCACTAGCACCCTAGCCATGGCCCAACATCCACATGAGCTAGGTGCTCATGTTGGTAGTCAAAAATACCTTGTGTGCTTTGTATTATATGCTAGGAACCAAACCAAAAGGAGTGCCAACAAAAACACTCCTAGACCTACTATTGGGATTCAATCATGGGACCTCCTACCTATTAATGCTTCAAAGCACATCCAATTACTGCTATCCCAACTGCAAGGTTGGTAATGAGGATTTAAGCCTCTACTATCTTATCCCTTTGATGGCTGTTGAAAAAAATTTTATTCTTTATCTTTGAACGCAGATCGCATAAATTCACAAGCACTCACAATTGTATTCAATCGAAGGTAGGATCTTAGTCAACCAAATGTACATGGTATTTATACCATTGTGTCATCTCCCTTTGGACATCAACGGAGGGGGAAAATACATATGACGTCAAAGCTTTAAATTAAACCTTTTACCATTATAACCCTAACCCGAGGGTTAATTAAATTAAATTATAAATTAATTTATAATGAAATTATTATAATTAATTTAATAACTTTAGGTCTTAATATTATACCTTTAATATTATTTTAAAATATTATAATATTATTTTTCTTGGGCCTTCTTATTGCTCCTTTAGACCTTATCTGACCACCTTGAATATTATAAGAGATATTATAATATTATTTCCCTTAGGCCTAGAAGTAATATTTCTCTTACATTGCTTACTGAAACTGACTCTTGGTATCCCTCCTTTTTCACTGCTCACTAAAATTAACTCTTGACATCAATGACAACAAAACTTGCTCATATTTCCAACAGATGTTTTCTCCTACATTTTGGGCAAAAGTAGGCTAGTGCTACTTTAGTTTCCTGCTTATTTTCTGAAGTAGGAGTGTATCCAATTGAAGTGTAAGATATAATATCATCTCACTCTTTATATCATCCAACATATTGCCTATTTTAGTCTTAGTTACTGAGGCTATGGTTTTTGTGACTCAGGTGGTTGGTTTACCTTTTATGCATGAATAATTCCAACATAATTGTCAGATGTCTGACATTTTATGTTGGCAAATATCCCCTACCAATATCAAATTCAAAGCTACTAGAGACTCATTTTTGAGACCCCTCAAGAATATACTTCTTAAGGACTTCTCACCCAAATTTGCATCTGGTGATATTTACAAATTAAAGCTAAATATTTTCCAATAGTCTTCCAATGATTCTTCTTATTTTTAATTCATATACAATACTTCTTCCCTGACATATCGTGCCCTACCAAAGTTTTGGTATTTGTCTAGGAAGATCCTTTTCATATCTTCCCAGGTTGCGATGTGTTTTTTTCCCAAACCGATGAACCAGCGTAGTGCTAAATCATCTAGGGTGGAAGGAAATAATTTCAGCTTTTGGGCATTTGATTTATAGTCCACTAACTTGCATGATATATCAAATTTAAAAAGGAATAGGTGAGGGTCTTCATTTGGAAGTCCCTTAAAGGTGGGAAGATGAGCGGGAAGTCAAAGCTAGTTGAAGCTTCTTCAATTTAGCCATATTTATAGGTAATGTAGGTTCTACACCCGTTGCTTCCAAGGCAAATTTCAAGGCTTCACACTTGTTTTATTTATCTTCTAAAAGTATTCCTTGGTCAATATTTGAAATGGTTCCATATTCAACTACTTTCCACTGTTGAATATTCAATAAATCTTCCTCAAATTGAGTTCTTTCAAACAAATATCCTAAACTAAAATTTGAAACTAGTCCTCCATAAAAATATTGTTGCCTTGATTGGTGAGAAGAACTTTGTTCAAGGATTGGGTGACTATGCCAATGTACTACTGGAGGAGATGGTAATTCAATTTTAGGATTTGTTACAAACATTTTAGAAGGGATTTCAAAAGGTTTTTCAAGTACTTTTGGAGTGATATCTTTGTTTTTCAAAAAATGGTCATTCGATCCTCTTAATATTGAAAATCTATGGCTAAGCTAATCTAAATTGTAAGTTTTAGGTTTGACTAACCTATAGATTTGAATATTTTAGTTGGCACTCCCTAGCAATAATGCAAAAATGGTGAGCAAAAAATATGTTTCTGAAAATGGTTAATTATGCTTCCATTTAATTTTATCAATCCAAAATTTCATAAACTTGCTAAATACCAGTGCAAAGTATATACCTACAGTAAAATAGAGATGACTCCTATGTGTCACTTTGGTTTTACGGGGGGTGGTTGTTGGTGTAGTTGGAGTTTAGCCAAACCAACAAAATTAAATTGTAGGAAAGTAAATTCTATAGGAAATTGCAGGAAAACTAATTTAAACTATCAAACACATGACTAAAAGGAAATTGTAGGAAAATAAATTATAGGAAAATAAACATACTTGCAAAATTTAATAAAGCAAAAAATGTAAAAATTAAACATAGTATGTATAAATAAATAAAATAGGAAAAACACACTTGTAGCAAAAAAAAAATAATGACAGCAGAAAAATAGGAAAGAAATACTGCATGGAGTGGTTCCAAGATCCTACAGACATCCATCTGGTTAATTCATGTGATTACTCTCTGAACACAACAAATTAATAAAAACACTTGAGATTTTATTATGCAGTATCAAATTACAAAACAAGTTCAAGATCCTTTTTTTCAGGGGTGGCCTATGTTTTATACACAACGTAGTCATCCCTTGTTACAAATTTAGATGCTACTAATTTTATTTATTCTAACATGATTCACTATGGTGAGTGCACATAAATTAATTAAACACTTAATAAAAGATAAGTCACAATAAAATTAAACCTTACGAGATAATCATAGCGTTCCCTATGCTTCCTTCAAAAACTGCATCTAATTTTATGCATGGTCTTCGAACTTTACAATCAACATACACATTTTTTATTTCATTAGGTACATCCATTATTCAGCCCATCGCTGGAAAAGAGGCACCTTTTCGACCTGTTGCCAGGATAAAGGCACCGTATTTAGCCTTTGTTCACTGAATATCATTATTTTTTGAACATCAAACAATGAGTACTTGTTCTATCTTTGGGAGATAGGCATCATCTAGCTTGTTCTCAGGAGACAAGTGCTTGTCCTATGTACTAGGAGATAGTCACTTCCTTTTGGTAGGAGATAGGCACCTTCCAACCTACGATCGAGAGATAGGTGTCATACCTTAGCATTTTTGGAATGCCTTACTCCTTTGCCACTATTGTCATTTAATCACCAACCATTCCTTAATTGTGTTATGAAAGTTATCAAATGCTAGGTCCGCATGGGACCTCAACTAAAAGATATAAAAAATTCATAAGGTACTACATCTACACATAATTTCCACTCAAAGTGCACATTAGGCATAATACATAATTTTCCATTAAATGTATACAAAAATTTCATAAAAAATGTATTTCTAATATAATAATACCGCACATTTATTTCATTAAAGCATACAAAAAATGAGCATTTTTTATGCTCATCAAGCATTTTTTTTGTGTATGTCGCAAGGAAATGGAGAACAATGACAAAGTATAAATCTGCTTGTAAAATTTAAAATATAGAGGTCGACTTCAATAGAGGAGCATGTAGTAGAAAACTTCTAGGGATGTGCAACATAGTCTGAATGCATACATTGGCCATCCAATCTCAATAGTGGACATTCATCGACCTCATCTCCATGATTCTCCTATATAAATTTTCCTCTCTTACTTCATATATGGTAAGTTACTATGTGGGATTAAGTAGATATTTGTAAAGGATAATCATAACTACTTCGCATGGATCGAACTACTATGTTTTTCCAACATCGGTATAACTATATATCTCAATTTTTGGCTAAATAAAGGTCACGTATACACAAGAGGGAACTCCATACCTTGCAAGTCAATCATCTATATTATGAGCTACTAAATTACAACAAAAATGGTTGTTGCAGCTTCCCCATGGCCTTGTCACTCAAATTTATAATGTGACATTGTTTCCTATGGCAAGGTATCACAAAAGAGACCTCTCAAGCCTTCGTAGATCCATGTATTCTTATGTTTTCCATAGATCTAGGTCCTAAAAATACTGATGGGTATCAACGACTTGATTTTTTATACCTTCCAACCATAGTGTTATTATCATGGTCAACATAAGATTCACCGTTCATTTTTTGATTGCACATGGATGTGATTTCACTCACCATCATGGCTAATTTTTGGATGTGGTGTGTAGTCCTAAAGGAAAATATGGTAATAGATTTTGAGATGACTATCTACCATGTGAATGGAATAGGGATGCCACTATAGTGGTCATGAAAACCAAAAAAACATTGTTCATCATCGAAGAAATTTTTTGACTACTCTTTATTTCTTGTGGTTATTTTCTAACATTTTTGGTTTGGTCTCTATGTTTGTCATGTGCTCTTAACTAACAAACATGTTGTTGCTCATATTTTTTTCCTACCTTTAAACCACTTGGATTGCCTTATCATGTACCATAAAGACAATGAATGGATCTATAGTATAGAAAATACATCATTATATGAAAAAAATGATTTTTTTTTTGGTAAGTTAGCAAAATTATATTAAGGAGGGCATTTGAAAGGTGCCCTAATGCCTTGGTACAAAAGCTACATCTAAGGATGCTAGAGCCAAAGACAAACAATTACATTCGGACTAAGCATAATCCTTACAACTACAAAAATAAACATCCAAAAGCACCGAAAAGGAACTAAACGTTCCAACACATCAAAAAGAAATAGACTAAGAAAATCCCTGAAGGAATTACTTGGTTGTTGAATCCTTGGTGTCATAATTATCATTTTCCTTGGGGATTTCCTTGAAGGATTCCTTCATGATTTCCACCATCTCATACTCCTTGTTGTTGACTCCAGCACTGGCTCTTGCAATTTTCCCTGCGAAATGATCCCTTTTACAAATAAAATGTAGTGCCATCATCTTTTCCATGCTACAAGCAAGATGTGGTGGGTTTGTAGTGACCATCAATTTGGGTTGAGCCCTTCAATTACCTACACACATGCAAACAAAAATGCATTAGTAGCACCTACCAAAATATTTAGAAAACTAATAAGAACACCAAATTGAAAGTGTGAACGTGTATACTTGAGTCTAGCACAATTTTGGTAGCATCTAGATATGTGTCACTGTGTCTTCATGCATGTTTTATGAGGAAAATTAAGGGGATATTTATAGAAATTGCGAGAGAGAGGGGAGGGTACCCAAGATATGATATGGTAGTTTTTCCAAATATGAAAAGGGGTTGGAGAATTTAATATGCATTTATTGAGGCAAATTGGTGCCTTCAAACATTAGTGGCCTTCGAAAGCGTGAGGTAATTTTAAATTACAAAAATATTGATGTGACAATTTGTAGTAGTTTTTGGTAATTAAAAATAGGTATTTAATGAGTGTGGACATGGGCTACCAGAAAATAATTTTAAATTCAAAACTAGCAATGTGGCAATGTGAATAAGTCTAAGTATTAAATATTAATATCAAATGTGTGTGGGCTCGAGGCACTAGTGGGAGATATTTAATGAATGTGGACTTTGGGCCACCCATGTGAATTTTAAATTTGAATAAATTTGAATTTAAATCACATGGGGATGTGAAAGGGGGTTTATGCATTTAAGGTGGGTGTTATGTGGAATATTAGGGGGAAAAGCGAGTTTAATTAGTGGGTAAGCTAGGTTATGGGAGGATTAGGTATTGAGAAGAATGAGTGAGTAATTAAGTGGGAATTAGAGGATTATAAAAGGGATAATAAAGGATGAAGAGAATTAAATGGAGTAGGAGAAAAATAGAGAGAGATTAATAAATCTAGAGGAATTTATAAAAATTGAAGGAATTGGATGAGTTTGGGCAATTGGTGATTTGATTGGGAAATGGGCTTGGGTGCTTGCAAAAATAACTAATTTTAGGTTTCTACATAATCTTATAGTGGAGGATGGATGGGTTGATCACAAAAAGAACTCTTCATAATTTTCCATTTAGATGAGTGTAACATCACTAGTTATGATGGCATGGACATGTGGCTAGCTCAATACCAAGGAATTAATAATATTATGGATGTATGAAAGGTATCATAAGGAAAAAACTAGGTGTAGAACCCTCTTTAGCACATCATTTGACCAAGTGAATTTTGCATCACTCGTGGCACCTTGAGTAGATGACTTTGCAAGGTCGAATATTTTGTTGGTCATGCTTCAAATTTTCTAATTATTAAATATTTTTTCCATTGCACATTCTCATTCAATATGGTTAAACCACCATCCATCTGGTTGTCCCATCATTATCCTACTCCTAAAAAAATACCACACAAACATTGTTTTATCTTTATCCATATGCTGGCATTCCCTTTAGCTTATGGAATTTTGATTTCTTAGTAGCTGCAATCCATGCTCATAACAAGTCATAGGCACTGGTGGACCTACTTGGGATACATGCCAGTGCTCATAGACCTATTCCTCCCTCCACCTGCCATGTTTAATATTTTGATCCATGCTAAAGGACATGCACAATCATTCCTTTTATCTCACATGTGATGTGGGTGGGCTTCTTCAAGCCCTTATATTATATTCCTTTCCATTAAAATTTATTGATGTAAAAGGAATGTGGTAGATACTAAATTTTACAACATTATAATATTTCAAAAAATATTTTCAAAATATTCTATTGGGAAGGAATATGCTATAAATTATGTTTAAAGGGAATATTGTTCCCCTATTTATTTTTTCTCAGTAAATATTTTATTTTTCTCTTTTTGAGACACTCTTCTTTCTTGAGTATGAGCTTGCTTATACTTGTCGAAAAGCTCTTTCTGAGATGGTTCTAATAAAACCATTATTTTACAGATTTGTAAAGGTAAATTTTTACCTATGGTGCTCTAAATTTTTGAATATCCAAACCCTTTATAGATTTGTAAAAAGGAGTGAAAGTTCAGTGGTATCCAAAACTTCATTCTATACCTTGTCTTGGATCATAATGATTTATGCCTTTTCTCTCTCTTTGTTGTGACTCCTCCATTGAATACAGTTCCAAGCTGCTTGTTTGGTAGAATGGTAGGACTAATGGTTTAGGATGCATGCTTCAAGGTTAAGCATGATTGGTATGAGGGGTATGCAAAATTTCATGAAGATTGTAGAAAATTCCTACCATGGGCTTTTGAGCATTATTTGCTTGTTGGTATTCCATTCATAGGAGTTGTAGTGATTCTACTAAGGTGATTGAATGTTGAATTACATACACAAAATTTCAAATGGTCTTCATCTTCTTCATCAAGTTTTAGGATTGTATTTTAGGCACTTGATATTCTCTCCCACCTTCTTGTAAAATCCTTGAAGTCCAGTGATTCTAGGGTTGGGAGGAATGATAAGGATAGGTATAGTGGTTTATTTTTAAATTGTAAATGTGAGTTGCTAATATCACATGGGATTCTAGATAGCCTAGTTGTTTGTTAGTCATTAGTTGTTAGGATTATATTGTAATTTTGGCATCTCGTATTTTCTAAGATTCATATTTTATTATGATATGCCAGATATAATTGAATGTATCTTTAAGTGCCCATTTAAGCACCTATTTTTATTAAAAATACATGTGGGATTTTGATCTCATATCATAAACTCAAAGAGATAATCACAATGGACTAGGTATCAAAATAATATTTTTGACACCCTAGAATTTTTTGGGTAAGTATTGTTTATTTTACTTAGACTCTCTTGTTTGAATGTTACTATCCACTGTCTCAAATTTTAATGACAACTACTTTTTCTAACTCTATTTTTTATTATTATTGACAACTATCATGACTGTTACTAAAAACTACTCTATTTGACACTATTCTTGAGGTTTATTGATAACTTTTTCAATTGTTACTAACACATGTATATACCATTGTTTCCGACTATTACTAACTTCCAACAATTATATTTTTTAATCAATATTGATTATAGTAGAATAAATTCTATGATAGGTGTAGTCTCTTCAATATGCTAACTTCTATGGTTAGGATTTTGGGAGGCTTGATGAGTTGTTTTAGGATTTAACATTTGATTAAAATAGGGTAACTATAGGCCAAGGTATGCACATTGTCCATAGCCCTCTATTATACTACAATAATAAACAATAATATTGAGACCAATATTTTAGGCCACTACTTAAGGAGGATTCCATGCATTTTCTTGAGTACACTATCTACCTCTAAAAATATGTGAGGGTAATATTCTTGAGTGTTATTCTTAATGAACTATGGATAAATAAATAGTCAAAAAACTCCCTATGGATAAAGGTCTCTCCTAAAACCTAAGGAGGTCTCCCTATATACCCAAAAGTATATGGGAGCTAAATTTCATATATGAGTATTGTTTGAGGCCTAGGTATTAGATTCTAGTCACCCTCACTTCACTAGATGCTTTACAGGTAATCTAGCTTAGTCAATTGTGATAGCTCTTCAATGATATTTTAAAATCCTCAAGACAAGGTTTCTAACCTATTAAACTAAAACAAACAAAAATGGCTTGAGTTTTATTTGTAGGATAATAAAATTAAAAAAAATTATACGTAATGGGTCAGAATCATAAGACATAAACTATTTACATTGTAGCATGATGTGGCTCTAGAAATAACTATGATACCACTTGCTAGGAACCTTGCAGTAAAAATAAGGCACATCCACATGATATTGCAATAATAACAAAAAATAAAGCTTTAAATTAACAATATTGTAATAAAAAATAGAAATGCAATAGATTATAATGTAGAAATCAAGAAAAAATTACAAAATTGCAAGCCTCTTCAAGGGGGAAATCTCCATAAAATCATAGCTTTGATACAAATAAATATGAGATGTCTCTTACCTTGCCCCCTTGGCTCTTTTATAGACTTTGGCTACCCTAACCCTAACACTCAAGGGTTTCCATCCACGTGCAAGTGGGGGCCTGAGCTAGTAACTCCTAAATAATAACCATTACATATTTAAATAATGTATTTTTATAATACATAATGGTTACATCATATGGGCCCATAAGCCTAGGTGTTTATGACTAAACAATTATTAATAATATTAGAATTAGGTTTCAATAATTTTATGAATCATGCATTGAATATATGTGATGCATCCTAGTATATTATAAGATTTTTGTAATCTTGATATTCATTATTTATATTGAAATAAGCATAATTGCTAATAGGGCATTCATTTGTCTCATAAAGGAAATAGTAAAGAGCTTTGAGTCTTGTATTTGGATAGAATGAAATCTTGTTTGATAGGTTGGAAAGGTATGTTATTAACCATTGTGGGAAGGATAAATCTCATATATACTATGTTCCAACTCATCCCTATTTATATTATGTCACTTTCAAGATTACCTATAGGTATAGCAGTAGAGATTGATAAAATTTAAAAATACTTTCTTTAGAAAGCATGTGAGTAAATATATAGGTTTCCTCTTTATAAGTGGGATAGGGTTTGCAAAGGAAATAATATTGGAGGTGCAAGCTTACAAAATTATAGAGTAAGATTTTGCTTTTATGGGTAAACTTGGTCAAAGATGATTCAAATATCAAGGAAATATTTGAGAAAAAATGTTACTTCAAAAATATATAGGTTCTCTTGATACAATGTTATTATTTATGAAAATAACCCTACCCAAAGGGTCACCAACATGTAACTTCTTATCAAATAGTTGCAATTGATGAAGAAACATATCAAACAGTCAATCAATGAGGAGAAATATGTAAATTTTTGGTTTGATGCTTGGTTCAAGCCTTATCTTCTTATCTTTAATTCAAAGTGGTATTTATTGGCTTAGGCATGTATGGCTTATAAATATCCAAATCTCAAATTTTATATTAATGTGAGCAATAAGTCCAAATCATGGATTTCTATTAGTAACATAGTTGAAGGAAAGTAACTCAAACAAATTGTAAATGAGCTTTCAAAAGGTGCATCAACAGTTTTATCTACTTAAACTTATGCGAAAGAATGTGTTGCTTCAGAATCTATTAAAATATGGTGGATACTTGGTCAGACTGATATATGAGAATTTAGAGCAATCAAAAATTCTACTTCTAAAGATTTACCTTAGAAGAATAGTCGTTTACTAAAGTCTCTCCCTAACACTTCAACATTCCTTTGGCTAGCAATTTAAAGTAAGATTATTATATGAAATATTCTACAAATAGGAGGATATCATGGAGCATTTATATGTGCCTTGTACGGCTAGGATTTAGAAACATCATACCTTTTACTTCTTTACCGTCCCATTGTTCACACCATTTGGGATTACTTTTTAGAAATATGAAAATATATTGGGTAGCTTCATAAACATTGAAAGAGTTGATAAAACATTGGATTAATTATTTCAAAGCTAAATCATAATGTATTCTATAGAGGATTGATCCTCTCATTATTTTTTAGAATTTATAGATTGAGAGGAATAATAGATTTAAAAAATAAAAAATAAAAAAATCATGCCCAAGTTTGGAACCATATTATTGCCTCTCTTGTAGAATATTTATAGATATGGTGCTCATAATGGGAAGTCTCAAGTGGAAAAAAAGGTTCTAAACACTTAGTTATAGGATCTAAATATACATGGAAGAGTCCTTTGTGAAAAATAAGTAAATAAAGGATTTTTTTTATCTATGGTAAAATAGAAATATCTAAAAATTGAGTTTACCAAAATTAGTTTTGATGGTGGATGTGATGTTTTTTAAATAATGAAGGCAAAAGTATCCTCACTTACTCATAATCATATGGAAATTCAACTAACAACTATGGAGAGGGTAGGGCATTTCTTACATGTATTAAAATTATTTTTGAAAAAGGATAAAGGGGATTCACAAATGATCATTAATTATATCAACAAAAATAAATGTGACAATTGTATAAAAAGTAATATTATTATTGATGTTCATAATATCTTATTGAAGACAATCTCTTGAAAATGTGAGCCTATCAAGGAAGTCGATTAGTAGCTTATTTAAAAAATCATGGTATGATATTTATCTTGGTGAAATTCAAATTGTAAAAGGAGGGAGAAGGTGGGAGGATTTTCTAGGGTTTTTTTGCTTGCATGTTATTGTCGTCTATTTTCTCTTCCATCGGTTTCCATACCGTTAGTGCCCTTTTGAGATCTACACGCACTATGCCATTATATGTAACTACTCTACCTCAGATAAGGGGGCTTCTTCCCTTTAAATGGATGCCTCTTAGGTCGCTATTTTGATAGTGAAGTTGCAGCCATGGAAAACCATGGCACTAGTAAAATGACCTAGGAATTTTATCATTGATGGAGTTCCTTAGTGTTGGACGCAGTCTTGTCCATGCAGGATTTTGATAAAGCTTACAACTAGCTTGAGATTCACACCCTAGTTGGGTAGTTTTTGGGAAGGATTCTCAGTAACTTGCTAATCCATAAATAGATTCAACAAGTATGGAAGCCATACGATATACAAGTTGATCATATTCAAAATATTACTAAAGTTTTTATTTTTATTTTTTAGTTTGTTGATCCATAACATGTCATTGCAATTATGAGAAAATGCCCTTGGTATATTAGAAATGCCCCTTTAATTATTTAGCCTTGGAACTATAATTTTACATTTTCTACTGATGTTTCCCTGCATGTCCTTGTTTGGGTGGGATTGCTAGGTCTCCCTTTTCCCCTTTGGCCATTTTTGCCACAACTTGTCGCATCCATTGGCAAGTTTGTGTGCATGGAGCCAAAAAAATTCTATGTTGTGTGACCATACAAATGCATTTGCATTGAAATTGATCTCTCAAAGGACCTTAAGGATTGCATTGGTATTTAGGTTGGGGACACCTATTTCCAAAAATGGGTGGTTTATATCAATCTCCTCAATACTTGTTATCAATGTTAGTCTACTACTTACAAGATAAAATATTACCCTCTTATGGAGAATTGATTCAAAAATTGGGCTTCAGTAGATATGTCAACACCTTCAAACATAATTAAATCTACCCCTCCCACTAATGGAGGGGAGGAATGGATATTTGTCACCAAGAAGAACAACAAAGGACTTCAACCACAACCTTCTATGGGAGCTAGTAAAAAGGAGTATCAACCGAGCTCTCAATTAGGGGGATCTCATGCAACCTCTACAAAAGAAACTTTTGTTTCTCTTCCTGTAAATACATCTAGTAATAACAAAACATTTCCCCAATTATTCAAGCCTCCCAGATGGCTAAGCCATAAACTATCCCAAAGTATGTTCCATCAAGTGAGTTCCTTGTTTATCCACATAATCTTCCTATAAAAGTTTCCTCATGAAACACTCATCACTCTCCTAGCCTAGTTATGGAGGCCTCAATCATCTCTTTGGAGAAGTGATGACAGATAATTATTTTTCATGAAAACCATACTAGGTTTCTCATAAATACCTTTCAATCTTTGGTAAATTTTGACGACTCTGAGGTCCTCAAAGTAAATATGCTCCTTGATCATATCTCATGAAGTGCATATATTAAAATTTTAGGGGGTTGATAGATCTTGTGTGCAAGTACATAATGCATAAGGGTATGTATTTCTTCAAGATAAAAAATGACAATATTGATATTTTTTGCCTTCAGGTTGTTAAATTTACTAACTTTATGTTATCAAGTACTTACTCCTTTCTCTAGCCATGAGGCCACATATTTCATACTATGCATGATATAGGTAAATAAGGGGAAGTAATCTATCTTTTAGAACCTTATCATTATAAACTGATCTCTTGGGGTTGTGACCCTTCTAATCATGTTGTTTGGATTGTGATGGATATTTACGACCATCTTCTTGGTGTGCTCAACAGCTATGCACCTAACGATGCCAATGATAATTGTGTGATATGGCAATGGGTGACACTCTCTCTTCCCATACTATTTGGTTTCTCTATGAGTACTTCAATATGATTGAATTCCCACATGATAAAGTGGTTCTTCTTCCGATGAGGTAGGCCACAAGGGAAAGAGAAACATGGATTTTCATGAAAGAAAAGTTGGGGCTCTATGACCCCAATAGCTACTTTTTACCCTCTTCATTCCCAACTAGTGTCTGGTTCACATGGTCTAACAATCAACAAGGTGAGAGTCATGTTATAAAAATATTGGATAGAGCCATGCTCTTAGATTCTGATATTTTCTCCTTTGAGTGGCCCTCATCTTCTCCTTTTGTCTCCATCCACTCCAAGATATGCTTTACTGACCATTCCCACATTTCATTTTCCATATTAGTTTCTTCTACGCCCTCCTCTTTCTCATTCATAATTTTATCTTAATACCTCTATTTTGCACCACCCCATGTTGAGGGCCTATGTTATTAGAATTTGGAACCTAGTCCCTAGACTGAAAGGGGCCTCAGGATGGATTTAATGGTGGAATATTGCTATACAATACAATACAAGATTCCTATACTCACTTATGTGTAATATTGCTAAGTTTCATCACCACTCCAATGATAGTATTAAGTGGGAGTTGGAAGTGACCTCTTCTCAACTTCAATCTAATCCTTTCAATGAGGAGCTTCAGAGGCACCTCATTATGGTTAAACACCAACTTCTAATGGCAAAGCACTATGATGCCAAATGGGCACAAATCAAGGTGAGGTTTAACTACCTAAAATTTGGATATAGGATTACCAAGGAGTTCTTCTAGCACTGTAGACACAAAAAATTGACCCACTAAGGTGAGTAATTTTCCCTAGATCCCTTATTTTCTCCTTGGAAAATTAGGTTTAATTTTTAGACTATTTATCCCTACCAATTCTTATCCATTATTTATAAATACTATGCCATTGGATTGGTCTTGTAAAGTGCTTTCCAACAGTATATGATATGAACCATTTTGACTCTGTTTGACCCTCCAAAATACATTAAAACTGCATGGGGATCTAGTTGGTGCGATGTTGCATCTAGCTAAAATAGGGCACGATTTCGTTGTTTTAATTTAATTTAATTTTCTTTTGGCCCACTTAGACCCATTTTTAAACCCTCCAACATTTTTTTGCATCAGTTGTGAGTTTATTTGTGCCTGCCTTGATCGTCTATAAAAGGAAGAGCAATCTCACTCTTTTGATATATCACGATCATGAACTTACTAATGCTCATGCGATATTTATCTTCTAACACTCGCTTATTGCTTTTATTTCACTCTACTTTCTAATTCTTCTACAAGATAACCCAAAGTATGAATTTCAGATTTTTATTTCTTGTTGCGTGGATTGGATTGTTGCTTAACTTGGTGGATGCACATTGTGGCTCAGAGGGAAAGAGTACCAGTTCAGATACTTAGCCTTCTTATGTTGCTTCGATGTTCTCCATTTAGGTTTTGCTCTCTGTTATTTTACATTTAAGTTATGTTATGTGCATGCAATTTTATTTTTCAAGTGTTTTAAGTGAAATTGTACCCATTTTTATCAATGCGCAACTTCACTAACCCTAATTTAGGGTTTTAGTCTGTAGAAGTGAAATCGTGCCCTGTTTTGGAGTGTGACTTCACCAAAGCGTTAAAGCACCTACTATTTGTGAAGGACAATTTTTCTTGAGATCAATATAGGGGCAAGTTCTACTTTCTGATAGTTTGGTTAGCTTCATTAATGCATACTGAGCATACTAGCATATTCTGTTTCTACTTTTACTATTTCTACATATCTATTTTATGATTAATTCTCCAAAGGTCAATTTATAATTTTGTGTTGAAAGGTCATCTAAGGGACCTAGGGGGATTGACTAATGCACCTCCGAGGACTATTACATAGCGGCCTAAGTAGGCCCCCTAACGTTGATCATCATTTTTAGTGTTTCTTAGATTATCTTGCAGGATCAGGTTTTTTGACATTATTGGACAATAAGCATCAAAAGCTAGGATCAACCACCGGTTCTAAGTGTTCTAACTTATCTTATTGGTTTTATCATATGATCTGAATATTAATTCTTAGGCATCTGAAAGTGAAAAATATTTAGTTTGCATCTAGGAATAATTTATGTGCATTTTTTTTAGGTTTCTACTTTAAAGGTTTTTTGGAATAAACCCTATATTAGTGAGCATTCTAAATAAAAAATCATATTAGGTTAGCCCTTGTATGATTGCATTTTTTTTCATCTATTATATTGTATTTTTTGCATTGTCCTTTATATCTCCTAGTTTAGAACTAGAAAGGCCAAACTTAGGTGTTTTTTTTAAATTGAATACATCAAATATTCCTGAATATCCTAAGGACTTGGAGCGAGTCCTAAAACCGTTCTTGGTGAACCCTTCCCCATAGCACCGAGTGTAGGGAACAACACAACCCCCGTAGTTCACCCCATAAGGCTTTCTCTCTTACAAATCCAACCTTTTGGGAATTATACGCAGTAGGGTAGTTTTCCCCCTCTACATATTTGTGAACCCGATGTGAACACCTCCTTAGTGGCCATTAGGAAACCTTTTCCTCTATTTCTTGTTTTTAAAATTAAAGAGAGATAATTTTATTTTGTTTGTATGGATTTAACAATTTAATTTTATTTTTTTATATATTCTCTTAGAATTTTGCTTTTTATCTTTAAGTTTTTGTTTTTCAAAATTCAAATAAGACAATTTAAATTTGTTTGTGTAAATCAGACCATTAATTAAAGATTTAAAAGTTTAGTTTTTAACTTTTATATTATGTTAGAATTTTGTTTTCTTAAAATTATTTTTTTCTATTTTATGTTTTATATTAAAATTTCATTTCTTGTTTGTTGTTAAAATTTTGGCCCTATTCAAATCAAGAGTGAGTTAACTAATTAATCTTTCTTTCTAAACTATAGTCAATGGTTCTCTTTCTAAACCTCCTTGAAACCAACGTTGTAAGAAGTCCACAAGTTCCTTCAACTAGTAGTGTCACCCAAAATTATTTTCAGTTTCCTTCTCAAACAACTAATCTCAACACCTTTGTCTCTATGCTACCAATTGTTAGTTATCCTCTCCAACAAGGTATCACATATCACAATAGTATCAATACCTCCAACTTAAGCCAAGTGCATTTTCAATAACTAACCTATACCCCTCCCTTAGGGAATGTAGAGGCATTACATAATAGTAATCTAAAAGTTCAAAATTTGGTAAATATGGTAAAACAATTGGTTTCAAGAGTGGAGATGATTTAACCTTCTAGTTTTACTTACAGTTATAAAGATAGTGCAATCAATCCCTAGACCCTATGGTTGCTTCTAGGCCTTATCCTAAGCATTTTTCCATGCTATTATTGCCTATCTATAATGGCACAGAAGATCCGATTGAGCATCTAAGAAGATTTAGAACAACTTGTCATGATCTCATCTATGATGATATGTTATTACTAAAGATATTTCCTAAGAGTCTTGTTGGTATGGCATTAGAATGGTACTATAAGTTACCCAACAATTCTTTAAGGAATTTTGAAGAAATGGTAGAGTTATTTTATCAAATATTTTGGTGCTTATATTGAGGAGGTAACCATGAAAGATGTATATAATTTGAAATAAGGAAAAAAAGAAAGTTTCTTAGAATTTCTGGCTTGTTGGAGAAGTCTAGTTGGATGCTTGATATATACTATAACTCCTAAATATATGCTTGAGATATTTATTGAAATTTTACAAGAATATCTATCTTATGAGTTAGAGAATACTATTATCACATATTTTGATGAAGCAATTGAGTTAGCAAGAAAAGTGGAACAAGCTCTTATTACAAGAGGAAAGCTCCAAGTGAGAGAAGATAAAACTATTAAGTCACAATATAATAATAAGAATGTGGTAGGTGATGGTGTAATGGATAGTAGGTTTGTTAATAATGTTACTAACAACCTACAAAATATAATACTTTAGAAACCCCCACAAAGGAACTTTACAAGGCTTAATATGTCTATGGAAGTAGTTTTGAAATAACTTTTAGAAGCCAATGCAATTGAATTACCTCCCATAAGGAAACCAGATACTACATATAATTGGTATAAGGTAGGACAACATTTGCATATCACAGAGTAGAAGGACATTAGAAAAATTATTTTAAAAGGTTAAAACATGCGGTTCAAGATTTAATTGATGCAGGTCGTATTGATACTAGTAGTTTTCAGTCTTCAAACAATAAGTAAAGTCAGAATATGACTAAATAGGAAACTAACCAAGTGTTCTATAAGAATGTACCACATCCTTATGATAACCATATTGTCGGTATGGTAATAGTTGCTTTAGAACAATAGGTGCAGATCCAACAATCTCAACAAGATATGAGAGCTTCAAAAAATGTTTCCCTCTTAGAGCTTTTACAAAATTCTCCTACTCATGAAGAAGCATTTATAAGTGTTCTAAAACAACAATTTGTCCTACCAGATATTTCCTCTAGTGATATGGTCAATATGGTAAGTTCTCTTGGGACACATCATCTCGCATTATTTTTTTTTTATTTGTGGAAAACATCCCAAAAGGGATGCCACTTTCGGGTAAGACCCAAGGAGGCAGGGGTATCCATTTCGCCAAAAATTCCCAGGACTCGGACCTGGCCTACCACCTTTGACATACTCAAGGAGAAAACAAAAATAATAAAATAAAAAACATGCTCCTTGAGTGTGTCAAAACCAAAAGCACAACCAAACACGCACAATAAGATAAAAGAAACCACAACACAAACCACATAGAAAAATACAAGAACCACATAACAAAACACAAACAAGACAAAAACAACAGAACACTACAAAGACATAACCCAAAAAAACATGAAAAATAAACACAACCAAAACCTAAAAAATAAAATAAATAAAATAAAAATAAAAACAACCAACAACAGACAATAAAAAAAAACAAAAAACATGGAAAACACACACAAAAAATGAAATAACACAAACAAAGAGAAACCCAAGAACAAGAACGAAAAAAATACAAGAACAATAACAAAAAATATTAAAAAAAAAAAAAAACAAAACAACAAAAACACAAGAAAAACACAAAGAACGCAAAAACAAAACAAAACAAAAGAACCCACCCACCTTAAAAAAATAAACAAAAAAACAAAGAAGACAAGAAAACAAAAAATGAACAAAAAAATGAGCTATCTAGACCAGAACACTATTAATTCAAGAATCAACAGAGGAAACAAAATAAAGAATAGAATGAACTAAAACTGAATGAACCAAAGAGAAACAAAAAAAAAAACAATAAGAACTAGGTACCTTCAGAACTAGAGCCATCCAAAGAAATAATAGAAATAAGAGCTTCCCTAATTTGAGAAGCCCACCATATAGGAGGGTGGCCATAACAAGTAATATCACCTTTGTCCAAAGCCCAATTAGCTAAAGCATCAGCACTCTTGTTTTGATACCTGACCACGTGATTGTAATCAACTTTCAAAAATCCCATCTGGATTAACTGAATCTTCTCAATAATTATTTTTATTCTCCAATCCACCTTATGATTCTTAGAAGGAGTCTTCATGAGATTAATCATAAGTTGAGAGTCAGACTCAACTAACACATTTTCCCATCCAAACTTAGTAGCCTCATGAAGGCCTCTAAGGATACCATACCCATCAACAAGGTTATTGGATAATGATATGTCTTCCTCATACTTGCAAGACATCATCTCACATTCTCGGATAATGATATGTCTTCCTCATACTTGCAAGAAGATTCTTCTCTTTATATCAACACATTTATTGGGATAATTTTATCAAGAGGATCATGATTGATAATGGTTCTTCCCTTAATTTATGCACATATCAATTTATCCAAAATTTTAGATTAAAAGAGGAAGATTTAAATAAATCCAATGCAATCATCAAAACATTCAACAACGAGTCCCAAGAAGCTTGTGGTACCAAATCTCTTCCCCTTAAAGTTGGACCTAAGATTTTAGATAAATTGTTCTATGTGGTACCTTGTCCTACATATTTTAATTTACTTCTTGGACGTCCTTGGATCCATGCAATGAAGTCCATCCATTATACTCTTGATCAATGTTTGAAGTTCAAATGTAAGGATCAACTTGTCACCATTCCAAGCGACCCTCATCCGCTTGAATATTGTTCAATGGTTGAACAGAATCAATTTGGTCTTAATTTTTGTCCTTCAGTTTCATCATCTGTTTCTCCAAGTTCCTCATTTCAAAAATTTGAGCAATTCAAAATCTAAAAGTGAGTGAGGAACCTCTAATCATTTCATCATGGGATCAAAATAATCAATTTCTTCAAGAACCTCTTCTGGATATATCTCATAAAGGTTGTGAGAAGAGTAATGAGTATGAGGATCCTCCTTATCTCTCTAAAATATTGTTTTGTAATATGATAAATTTTGTGTGTTCTAATGGTAAATATTTTGCTTCTCATAGAGATCTTGCAATGTTAGGGATTTCTCCTCTTTATGATAAGATTAAAGGTTGTGTTCGATAATGTATTGGTTATCATGCTATTGTTGCTAAATAAAAAGCTATGATGAAGCCTCCCTATAATTATAAACATCGATATGGCTTGCCTTCTAGATTTTTCTTTGATGAAGCAGTCCCTTAAATGCCTGTTCGTTTTGTTAAGATAGGAGGCACAATCAGAGTATGTGTCGACTATCATCCTAATTGCTTGTTTGACATAAAATAAAATAAAATCAATCATTAATTAGGTATGCATTTACATAGGTTCATATTGCATTTGATTGCCTACTCATACTGCATGATTTCCTATCATTTTTTGCACAGTTTCTTGACATTATGTTCCTCTTGCAATTTTTCTTGTCATAATTGCATCGTTGCTTGCTCATGATTGCTTGATCATATAGCTTTTTGGGGATTTGTGATAATGGCATGTGATAACATCTAGTTAGGTCATAGTTCACATGCATTGTACTTTCACTAGGGCTTTGATGCCTAGCGAAGCCCCAACCTAGGGCCCATGCATTTTCATCCCTTATTCTCTTATTCTCTTCCTTTGTTATTTTATTCTCTTCTCTATTCTTCTTGTATTCCTTGACTTTAAAAGTTTTACAATGATCATCATTTCTCCTCCAAGTCAAGGAATGCAATCCTCTTTTGGTATGTCCTTGTATTTTTGCATGATTCTTATTTATCCTTTGTCTTCTTTGTTTAGATAAGGATATACATTATTCTCTTCTTTGATTATGCATTTCCTCCCTCTTGACTTTTCACTAGTTGAAACTTCAAGTTGGGGGCACACACGCACAATTCTTTGCTCATCATTTTCTTTCTCTTATTTCTTCTAGCACATGCACACACTCACTTTGTATTATGCTCATATTGATTGGTCTATATATATTTTTACATATCTCTATAGGGTAGTACTTGCTAATACATCATTCTCATCAGCAATAACATATCACCCCTATCGGGTTACGCTTCTTTTGACTCAGCAGGCTCAACACCCCATTACAAGATAATCTCCTCGACCATTTTAGCAGGCCTCGATATACATCCTAGCAGGTAATCACCCCACAGTATTTACTAGTGAGCAATCATCCATAGAGGGTTACACTCTATCATTTGATAATTTGAGAAATCATCCTGTTGGTCACGAATCTACCACATGAAAGGATTTTAAAATAAATACGCCCTAGACTTGACCAACATTGAAAGGCCGAGAGAAAGAAATGTCTCCTAGACCAATCTCCAGAGAGGGCTGGTCCCCTTGCTAAATCTTAACTTTTGAAGACTAAAGTTGCAGGAAAGAGATAGGAAATGTACAAAAAGAAATGGGAAATATAGCCACAGGATGAATTTGTCAGATCTAGGAAAGCTTAGCAGTAGAAAAACACCTCAAGCACATGAACAACATATAGTAAAGACAGTAACATGATATACATACAACCTTGCACAGATTGCCTTCAATATTGCATTCCAACACACTCTTCTTCACCAGCAATATTCAAATTCAGATACAGAATTTAAATCCCCACAGCAGATAAAAATATGAGCATAAACAAGAAATGTAGTAGACAGAAGGAAACCACACAGAAAATTTCTCATAGAATCAGAGGCCAAATATCTTTTATTTATGCAAAAGTTTGACAAGTTTTTTAGCAAAAGTCCTTTCGATCCCTCTTTCTGAGATATACATTGATATTTATAGAGGTCTCGCCTCTCTGTAGCATTCAAAGCATGAAACAGACTTTCTTGAGATCCACAAAATATGTAATGGAAAAGAGAAATGATCCCCTTAATCCTACCTCGGATAAGTCACAATCCAAACAGAAACAAGGAACCAGTTGTATTTCATTAAATGACCATTCTCGGACCAAGCTTGAACCCTTAGAAAATCGTGAACAGGAGCTTTTAATAATGGAGGCATCTTAAATTCTGGTAGCTTCAACAACTACACGCCTGAGCACGTTCTTTCATCTTGCATGCATTGGAAAGCAGCAAAACATTAAATTCTAGAGAGCTTTTAATTCTAGGAAATCGCAATACTTCATCGGGCCGCTGAACTACTTCCTGGCACGAAACCGTGATGGGTTGCGAAACCGTGACATGTCATGAAATCGTGAAATTTTCCCTCTCCAGACGGTTTTGCCACTTTCGGTCATGAAAAACAAACATGTCACAAAATTGCGACGTATTTGGCTCTTTGTTTTCTTCTTCTCCTTCGCGAAAACAAGACAGGTCGCGAAACTGTGACATGTCACGATATCACGACATTTTTTGGTCATCATCTTCATTATCACCTCCAAGTCGCAAAAATAAATGTCATGATTTTACGATGTTCTGTACTATTATGTTCCTTCCTTACTTTGCCCCCGTGAAATTATGACATATTGTGATTTTGTGATGTTCTTTCCCCATGTTGTCATTTTGCTGTTTCAAACCGTGAAAACACGACAAGTCATGATTTCATGACATTTTTCTCTTGCTTGGTTTTCTCTTTGCTCCTCGTCGCAAAAATTTGACATGTCATGATTTCGTGACGTTCCGTACTTGGCTTTGTCTTTTCTGCTTCTCCTTCGCGAAAACAAGACAGGTCACGATTTCGCAACATGTCACAAAATTGCGACAATTTTTCATCTTGCCCTTCATCCTGTCTTCGGGTCACGATTTCGAAACATGTCGTGAAATCGCAACATGTTTGCGTTGACTGTACCTCTTGCCCCGTTGATCGCAAAACTACGACATGTCGTGATATCATGACAATTTTTGGACTTAGCTCTTTTCTGCATGAGACCTCATGAAAACATAACCTGTCACGATATCGTGACAATTTTAATCTTCAACTTAATTCTTCGCCATGCGTCATGATTTTGCAACACATCGCGATATCGCGACATTGCTGGCGACTTGTTCCATTTGACCATTTTGACCGCGATTTTGGAACACGTCGTGATATCGCAAAATTCTCTAACTTTGGCTTCTCTCTCCTCTAAAAACCCGCAATAGCATGACATGTCACGATATCGCGACAATTTTGAACCCGTGCTCTCCATGCTGCTTTTGGTCGCGATATCGCGACAGTTTTTGGACTTAGCTATTTTGGCACAAAACTCGTAGGGAAACACAGAGGAGTGAGAACTTCAATAGTTTATGCATGAATAAGCAACAATAAAAACAATGTGGCAAAAATGCCAACATTCTTGGTAGATCATGGGGTATACAGTTTTGCTATATGCACGAACTCCAGACCTGAATTCATTGGGCACAGAGTCAAGAAAAATTGGAGGAACATAATGCTAACTGATGAGAGACATCTCTACAGACTTTCAGAAAACTCAAATTGATCTGTATTTGGCCTAGCTTGAGTGAGCTTAACCACCAGGTGCTGTAATGGAATCTCCATGATAGTGATGAAAGCACCGTGGTTGCAAAACAGAAATGAACGAAATGATGACCTGCAGACGTGCAGGTCGTGGAATGGGAATGTAATGGTGAAATGATGGAAAATGAAGGAATAACAGTGGCAGATACAGCAACCAAAGAGGGAGCTACTGTGTCACCAGCTACGGGGATGGAGAAAAAATGAATAATGGAATGGAAGCAGGTGGGATAACGAAAGCGGTGAGAACCATGGATAAATACTAAAACGAAAATGGATTAGAAGAAAAAGAAAAGGAGAAATGGGAAAATCAGAGAGGAGAGAAGAAACAACAGAAGTGGCTGGATTTTGGCAGAAGAAGAAGGAATAGGAGAAGAAGGGAATGCATATGAGGAAGTGGAAAAGAAGTAGAAGAAATCCACTATCTACTGGGAAGGAAAAGAAAAAGGAAAAGAAATAAACGTACCTACGGGCTCGCATGCAAAAAGAGCCGAAGTTCACGAATATATATATATATATATATATATATATATATATATATATATATATATATATTTGTTTTTTTTTGTTTTTGGCTATGTACAATATTTACAAAATTTTATGACATGATTGGCATGCCACCACCACAAACCCAGCTTTGGGTGTCTATCCGATGAACCTACAATGTCCAGACCAGATCTGATCATACTTCAGTCGACCTTTGAAGTTTGGTTGGCTTCTTCCCGAAGTTCTCCATGGTGCAAATAGGGCACAACGTGGCAGGTTATCATTCATGTCGGTACCCATATAGTTGATGAATAATGTAGCAAAAATATTTGCCAAATGAAGGGCTCCTTGGGGTACCGATTGCAGTAGTGGCAGAGGCCAATACCACCATTTTGAAGAATCCACTGGTTGCAGACCGAGTACATGTTCCTCCAATCCCTTGATGTGATAACAGGAATTTTCCAGCAACGGTCTGTTCTCCAGGATCTCTTCAGGCTCAACCTCTTGATGAGACATAGTTAATGGGTTTTGGTTGAACCCATGCATGCTATGCCCTGGGACACAAAAATGGTGCAAAGATATGCCCTCCTTGCTCTCAGGTTCTGCCACTTGAGCCTGTTCTTCTTCTCCTTCGCTCATATCCTCTTGATCCATTTCCCGATAGAAACTACAAGCAACCATATTATCTATTGTCGGGACAAGGCTTGCTGATTCCCATCATGGGACTTGGAATACTGCATTTTGAGCTCCACACAGCTGCATCTCAGGTCTCTTCTCAGTATGAGGAATCTTCCATGGTGAATACTGCGCAGGGTAGATAGGAGCAGCGACTATCGAAGAAAGCAATGGAGTTTCTCCCCACTGCCATTTTCCTGACAGGAACAAAAGTTGTTTCGCTCACATTGCTTCATCAAATATTTGAGGGAACCTTTGTTCACCTAATTGCAGCAAGAGGAGGCTTATGTCTAGGTGAAAGGCACGAACATAGAAGAGGTGGGCTTGGGTGGGTGTCGATTGGATCTCCCTTGGAATTCTCTTCCAAATTCTATAGAATTAGACATTGAAGTCGGTGATGCTCTCCAAAGGTGCTCTCGTGATGGTGGAGAAATGCATCAAGAGCTGGAAGGGATCTTGGGAGCCGTCAAATGTTCTGATTAGCGCTCCCGCTAAGTCATCCCATGAGCAAATGCTTTTTTGCCCGAGCAGTCTATACCACTGCAACGCCCTTCCTTCCAAAGACTGAACCAGAAGCTTGATCATGACATCTTCATGGATTATGTCATGGAGGATTGACAAAGCAACAACATCTTCAATATGCTCTTGGGCCATTCCCTTAGTGCCATTGTATTTTGTCAGTGTCTGCAAGGCACTTTTGGTAATCTTGTGTCGACTTTGGAGATTCAGAGGGCTAGGATCATTCCAACTAGGACAACTTACACTTGCCATTATAATAGCGGTCTGTAGAGATCACGGTTATCGCCACTAAGTTAGAGTCACCAGGTGAACATTCTTTTCTTCGCTTGTGAGGTCAAGGTTGCTCACCAAACATTGATTCCTCTGGGGTATCTTATTTTATATTAAAAGGCATCTACGATCAAGAAATTCGAATCTTCAGCTCAGCAGAGTCGCCAGATGAACTTACAATCTCCACTATGAGGTCAAGACAGTTCATCAAAGTCTTGATTCCTCCGGGTGTTAAACAATGAAACAATCAGTCTCACCAATTATGGATCTTTGGGAGACAGAAACAGTCTATCCCACCGGGCGTGCCAAAAACTGTTGAAGTTCTCACTCCTCTATGTTTCCCTATGAGTTTTGTGCTAAAACAGCTAAGTCCGAAAACTATCACGATATCGCGACCAAAATAAGCATGGAGAGCATGGGTTCAAAACTGTCGTGATATCGCGACATGTCACGCTATCGCAGGTTTTTAGAGGAGAGAGAAGCCAAAGTTAGAGAATGTCACAATATCACAATGTGTTTCGAAATTGAGATCAAAATGGTCAAATGGAACAAGTTGCCAGCAATGTCACGATATCGCAACGTGTTGCAAAATCATGATGCATGGCAAAGAATTAAGTTGAAGATTAAAATTGTCGTGATATCGTGACAGGTTATGTTTTCGCGAGGTCTCATGCAGAAAAGAGCTAAGTCCAAAAATTGTCGCGATATCGCGACATGTCGTAGTTTCACGGTCAATAGGGCAAGAGGTACAGTCAACGCAAACATGTTGCGATTTCGAGACATGTTTCGAAATCGCAACCCAAAGACAGGATGACGGGCAAGATGAAAAATTGTCATGATTTTGCGACATGTTGCGAAATCGCGACCTGTCTTGTTTTCGCGGAGGAGAAGAAGAAAAGATAGAGCCAAGTACAGAACATCGCGAAATCGTGACATGTCAGATTTTTGCAATGAGGAGCAAAGAGAAAACAAAGCGAGAGAAAAATGTCACGAAATTGTGACTGGTCACGTTTTTGCGGTTTGAAACAACAAAAGGACAACATGGGGAAAGAACATCACAAAATCGTGATATGTCATAGTTTCGCGGGGGCAAAGAAAGGAAGGAACAGAATAGTACGAAATGTCGTGAAATCATGACATGTTGGGTTTTCGTGACTTGGAGGTGATAATGAAGATGATGAGCAAAAATTGTCACGATATCGCGACATGTCACAGTTTTGTGACCTGTCTTGTTTTCGCAGAGGAGAAGAAGAAAACAAAGAGCCAAATACGTCGCGATTTCGCGATAAGTTTGGTTTTTGAGATTGAAAGTGGCTAAAGCGTATGAAGAGGGAAAATGTCATGATTTCATGACATGTCATAGTTTTGCGACCCATCACGGTTTCACGCCAGGAAGTAGTTCAGTGGCGCGATGAAGTATTGCGATTTTCCATAATTAAAAGCTCTCTAGAATTTAATGTTTTGCTGCTTTCCAATGCATGCAAGATGAAAGAACATGCTCAGGCGTGTATTTTTTGAAGCTACCATAATTTAAGATGCCTCCATTATTAAAATCTCCTGTTCATGATTTTCTAAGGGTTCAAGCTTGGTCCGAGAACGGTCATTTAATGAAAGACAGTTGGTTCCTTGTTTTTGTTTGGATTGTGACTTCTCCGAGGCAGGATTAAGGGGATCATTTCTCTTTTTCGTTACATATTTTTTGGATCTCGAGAAAGTCTGTTTCATGCTTTGAATGCTGCAGAGAGGCGAGACCTCTATAAATATCAATGTATATCTCAAAAAGAGGGATCGAAAGAAGGACTTTTGTTGAAAAACTTGTCAAACTTTTGCATAAATAAAAGATATTTGGCCTCTGATTCTACGAGCAATTTTTTGTGTGGTTTCCTTCTGTCTCACTGCATTTCTCGTTTATGCTCATATTTTTATTTACTGTGGGGATTTAAATTCTGTATCTAAATTGAATATTGCTGGTGAAGAGTGTGTTGGAATGAAATCTTGAAGGCAATCTATGCAAGGTTGTAAATAGATCATGTTACTGTCTTTACTATATACTGTTCATGTGCTTGAGGTGTTTTTCTGCTGCTAAGATTTCCTAGATCTGACAAATTCAGCCTGTGGCTATATTTCCCATTTCTTTCTGCACATTTCCTATCTCTTTCCTGCAACTTTAGTCTTCAAAAGTTAATATTTAGCAAGGGGACCAGCCCTCTCTAGAGATTGGTCCGAGAGACATTTCTTTCTCTCGGCCTTTCAATGTTGGCCGAGTCTAGGGCGTATTTATTTTAAAATCCTTTCCTGTGGCAGATTCATGACCAACACATCCATAGCGGGTTACACTCCATATTTTACCTATTTATCCATCTTAGCGAGTACTACACACATAGTAGGTTTTCACTCCACATATGTACCATCTTTTTGGGCATAACACCCTTCATTCAAGGTTTTTGATCAGTTTCTATTGATTTTTATGGTTGAAATTTGGATTCTTGTTCTTGTTCTTGTTCTTCTCTTCTCTCCCCTTATTTCTTTCCCTTTATTCTATTCATCCATGCATTTTATACTAGTTGCAGTAGATTCATGTTGTACCCAGTGCTCTTTGCTCTATTGTTTGTTTGCTTGCTTTGTTCTCTGTGTTTTCATGTTTTACTTTTTCTTTATTTATTTTTTTCAAATTTCTTAAGGAATTTTCATTCCTTTCAAAATTCGAAGGGGTACCCTAGCCATAGATAAATTAATGGTAGTAATGTCTCACCCTTTTGTCCAAACCTGACCACCTCTTTTCTATGTTTGTTGTCTTCTTGACCATAGGAGTCTACATGATGCATTTACTTAGCCTTAAATACATTAAATAGGAGGAAAAATGTAGAAACAAAAAATTGACCCACTAAGGTGAGTAGTTTTTCCTAGATCCCTTGTTTTCTCCTTGGAAAAGTAGGCTCATTTTTTAGTCTATTTTTTCCCTATAAATTCTTATCCATTCTTTCTAAATACTATTCCATTGGATTGGTCTTTAAAATATCTTTCCAACGATATATGATATAACCCATTTTGACTATGTTTGACCCTCCAAAATGCATTAAAACTACACGGGGGTCTAGGTGGTGCGATGTTGCGGCCTACCAAAATGGGGCACGATTTCGCTGTTTTAAATTAATTTTTAATTTTATTTTATTTTCTTTTCTTTTTTCCCACTTAGACCTAGGTTTAAATCCTCCAAAATGCTTTTGAATCAACTGTGAGTTTATTTGTGCCTGCCCTAATCATCTATAAAAGGAAGAGCAATCTCACTATTTTGATATATCATGATCACAAACTTACTAATGCTCATGTGATCTTTGTCTTCTAACACTCGCTTATTACTTTTATTTTTCTCTACTTTCTATGTCTTCTACAAGCTAACTCGAAGTATGAATTTTAGATTTTTATTTCCTATTGCGTGGATTGGATTGCTGCTTAACTTGGTGGATGTGTGTTGTGGCCTAGAGGGAAAGAGTACCAGTTTGGATACTTAGCCTTCTTCTGTTGCTTTAGCGTTATCCATTTAGGTTTTGCTCTTTCTTATTTACATATAATTTATATTATGTGCATGCACTTTTATTTTTCATGTGTTTGAAGCAAAATCATGCCCAGTTCTATCGAGGTACAAATTCACTAACCCTAATTTAAGGTTTTAGTCTATAGAAGTGAAATCGTGCCTCATTTTGATGGAGAAAAACTTTGTCGAAGAATTATCATGCTTGCTATTTGCGAAGCATGATTTTTTTTTAGATCAATCTAAGTTTTTGCTTTAAACTTTTTCTCGAATAAACCCTATATTAGTGTGCATTCAAAATAAAGAATCATATTAGGTTAGCTCTTGTATGCTTACATTGTGTTTTCAGCTATTATATTCTATTTTTTTCATTATCCTTTATCTATCATAGTTTGGAACTAGAAAAGCCAAACTTACGTGTTTTCTTAAAATTGAATACATCAAATATTCCTGAATATCCTGAGGACTTGGAGCGAGTCCTAAAACTATTCCTGGTGAACCCTTACCCCTAGAACTAAGTTTAGAGAACAACACAGACCCCATGTTTCACCCCATAAGGCTTTCTCTCTTATGAATCTAGCCTTTTAAGAATTGTATGCGGTAGGGTAGTTTTCCCCCTCTACAAGAGCTTGCATCCTCACAATCAATTTTTGGGTATTAAAACCCTTAACATTAATGGATAGTGTGTTTCTAATATTCATAATATTCTCTTAAATTTATAATAACATTACTAGACTATGTTTGCAGCTCAGGCCCATTCCCTGCAACTTGAATAGGCCCTTAAATTTTACCTTTCTATTATCCCAAAGCAGCTTTTTGAGTCTCAAAGAGTTTCCTATGAAAATGCCCTCTCTTTGAAGGATATGGAGGAAGATTTTTCTTATATTACTAATGATAAATCTCCTTGTCTCAATGGCTTCCATTGTGAATTATACAAATCCCTTTGGGAAACTTTTGGGCCTGATCTTCTCAAATTCTATGAAGAGGCCTTCTCTAAGGGTTCTTTGGGCCCTAGTACTAATCAAGAGGTTATTAAATTTATCCTCAAGGCTGGTGATCTTGAAATAATCACCAATTGGAGACCTACTACTCTCCTCAATGTTTCTTATAAGATCATTGCCAAAGCCTTGACTTTACGCATCCACCATATCCTTTCTATTATCATGCACCTAGATAAAACTAGCTTCATTATAGGTAGGTTCATCATTGGCAATATTATTGCTTTCTGGGAAGGCATGAAGTGGGCTCGCAATTCTAACCAAAAATATGTTTTCATAAAAATTGACTTTGAGAAAGCCTATGATAGGATTGATTGGTTGTTCATTCTAGCCATGCTTAAAGCTCTTGGTTTTAGGTCTTGCTTCATTAGTTTTGTGGAAATGTTGTTTGTTTAAGCTTCAACTATTTTATCCATTGATAGACACAAGTCCTTATCCATTGGTCTCTTTAATTCCATTATATAAGGTTACCTATTAGCATCATCCCTTTATGTCCTTGTTTTTGAAGGGTTTGACTATTTACTAGCTCACCATGTTGCTCAAGGATTTATTCAGGGAATTTCTCTCCCTAGAGGTGAGACTTAATTGATAAATGGTCATTTTGCTGATGACTCTTTACTCACTCTTATTGAGGAAGAATGTGTCATTTAACAAGCACTTGCTTTTTGGACACTTTTTCTGTAGATTCTGGATCCTCCATTCAATGGAGAAAGATCAAATGTTATAGGTAGTCTCTCGACCTGATGCCCCACTGGCTTAATCAATATCAATGGAAGATTATCCAAAGTTGTGGAATTATGTTGTTAACAAGGTGGAACAAAAACTTATCTACTGGTCCACCAATAAGTTCTCCCTTGCCGATAAATTTCAAATTTGTACAAAAATTCTTCCTACTACATCCCATCCAAAAATTGCTATAAGAAGTTTGATAAGCTTCTGCAAGACTTTTTATGGTCCTCTTCCAATAATGCTTCGATATTCCATCATGTTGTCTAGGAGTATTGTTGTCTTCGTAGAATCCATGGTGGACTTGGTATTCTTAGTACCCAATGTCAATGTTGGGCCCTTTGTGTTAAGTGGGTCATCAGAGCCCTCACGAGTAATGAGGCCTGGAAGACTCTTATATGAAACTATGGGGTATTCCTTTCCTCCTTGTTGCCCCTGTGTCTATAAAAGTGTTAGGTTCCTTCATCATTAGGAGCATTTGGAAAGCCTGGGTGAGTGTTAAGCCTTGACTTATATGGAATGGCTAGAGCTTTTGGCATGGCCTCTCCATCAACCAAGTGAATATTTTGTGGTCACCTGTTATCACCTACCAGGCTTGCACAAGTTCCTTGGGTTCATGTGTTGTGATTATTTTGTAAGGTGTGTGACGCATCGCTAATTTATTTTCTCATCCTACTAGGGATTGGCTCCCTTGGGATAATTTTTGAGCTAAATTTGGTCTTAGTCACTCTGACAATGATAATTTTGAGGTTGTCATAGCTGCTCTTCTTGAATCCATGTTACACAATATTTCTATGTTTTCATAGCGACTTTAGTGGAAGAATTGGAAGTGGTATCTAGACACTCAACAACAAACTAATAATGCCTGATTGAGTTGTGGATGAATCTCTCCTTGCCTCCCTATGATTTATAAGTTCAATAAATGGTGGAAGATCTCCTCCCCTCAACATTTTTGGATGTGTAGGTTCTAGACCACTTGGGCTCCTTTCTTGGAGCCCAAAATTTCTTGTTTTTCCTAGAGTCTTTTGCACCAAGGGATTCCTGTTGGGGAGTGTCTACAAAATTTAGGTATTCTAACCCTTCTTTCCCTTTATATCTTCAATCTAAAGAGTTTTTCCATTTTTTTGGGTTTGTGCTTGTGCTCATTCCATTTAGGAGTGGCTTTTTTACTTTTTTAGACCCTATTCCTTTGGCATGTTTAAGTGGAAGAATATCATTTTTGGAGACCCCCTACCATTGTTGGATATTTTTTTTATGTGTGGCACGTGTTTCATATGGTGACCATGTTTAGTAGAGGGAGAGCTGGAAATAATTGTATCTTTGGTAAGTGTTCTTCATCTTTGCACATCTATACTTTTGAGAATTCTAATATTATTTTATTTGTGTATTTTTAGATTATAATTCAAGATAAAATTGTGGCCATGGAGCTCACTCATCTTCAAGATCTTATTAATCAGTGGGGGAACATGTCATGCTCAATCAATCGAGTTTCTACTGAGTAAGATACTCCTCACAGTTGGTCTAGGTCTAGACAGTAGTGTCGCTCACTCCCAAACTATACTTCTATCCTAGCTCAAGGTCCATAAAAATATGGTCATGGCTACATGACTATTTCTCTCTCCCCTCACTCCTCCACTTGATGCCTGGGTCAATTTAGGAGCTTCATTGATTGCTTCCAGCCAAGAGCCATTTGTTTATGGATGGGTGGATGTTCCTAGCACTTTTGGATAGGGGAGGGACTCAATGCCAAAGTCTCTTGATGCTTATGGTGGGTGGGAATCAATCCCAGGGGTGGCTAAACCCATATATTGGAGCCTCATAATTTTGTAATTAGTTTGTTGTCCATCAAATCTGTAAGTTGGTGTTGAATAACTGTAAATTGCTTTCTTGGGTTCCTATTACTTTTTTTATGGGGATGGTTTCTTGGATGATGGTGTTAGCCATGTGGTGTGTTTATCCACCTATTTTTTTTTTGTAAAATGTATTTTGTTAATGCTTTAATATAATGTATTTTTACATCAAAAATTTGTAAAAGGCATCTTTTGAGTGAGACTAAATATCTTAACAAAATATTGTCAAGTAGCTAATTGCATAAACATAACACTTTAAGAAAGATGAAAAATATATTTGATAGAAAAGAAAACAAAAAAACATCTTTGATAAAAAGGAGAATATGATTTATTTAACCTAACAATAAATATACTATTTTTATATATTTTATTTGGTTAGTGTGAGAAACCCCTATGACCAATGCAAAGGGTTGAGAAGGATCCCCCCAATCATGACCCCTCCTAAAGCCGAGAGCTATGCTTATCAATAGGGAATTTAAAACACAAACACCACAAAAACACCCCCTCACACACTCGCCCATGTTGTGGTTTGAACCTTGGACCTCCCAAAGAAGAACCAAAGCTCGAAGCATTTTGTTTGTGTTGTCTCCTCCTAGGACTACTATTTTAATATTTTGATAAAAGTTATCTCCAGTATAAATCACATATAACCTATTAAAAAAAATCAATATAAAAAACTCCTTACCTAAATAGTTTTTTAGAATATTATATTTAATTATATAATGCAAAAAATAATTTCTTAAAATGTCATGTTTAACTGTATTAAACAAAATGTCTAAAATTTGAGTTTACCAAAATTAGTTTTGATGGTGGAGGTGATGTTTTTTTAAATAATGAAGGTAAAATTATCCTCACATATAATCATATAGAACTTCAACTAACAACTATGTAGAGGGCAGGGCACTTCTTACATGTATTAAAATTGTTATTGGAAAAGGATAAAGAGGACTCACAAATGATCATTAATTCTATCAACAAAAATGGATGTGACAATTCTATAAAAAGTAATATTATTATTGATGTTCATCATCTCTTATTGAAGATAATCTCTTGAAAATGTGAGCCTATCAAGGAAGTCGATTAGTAGCTAATTTAGAAAATCATGGTATGATCTTTGTCTTGTTGAAATTCAATCTATAAAATGTGGGAGAATGCGAAAGGCTCTGCTAGGGATTTTTTGCTCGCATGTTGTTGTTACCTATTTTCTCTTCCATCGACTGCCATACCGTTAGTGCCCTTCCAAGATCTACATGTACTATGCCATTTTGTGTAACTACTCTACCTTAGTCAAGGTGGCTCCTTCCCTTTCAATGGTTACTTATCAGGTTGCAAATTCACTAGATAGTGAAGTTACAACTGTAGAGAGCCATGGTACTAGTAAAATGACCCAACAAGTTTATCCTTAATGTAGTTCCTCAGTGCCAAACATAGTCCTGCTCATGCAAGAATTTTGATAAAGCTTACAACTAGCTTGATATTCACACCCTACTTGTGTACTTTTTGAGGAGGATTTTCAGTAACTCATTAATCCATCAATATATTCAACAAGTCTGGAAGCAATACGGTATACAAGTTGATCATATTCAAAATCTTGCTAAAGGTTTTTTCATTTTTCAATTTGTTGATCCATAAAATGTCATTGTAGTTATGAGCAAATGTCCTTGGTGTGTTAGAAATACCCTTTTAATTCTTCAGCCTTGACACTATAATTTTATAGTTTCTACTGATGTTTCCCTGCATGTCCCTGTTTGGGTGGGATTACTGGGCCTCCCTTTGCCTCTTTGGCAATTTTTTCCACAACTTGTTGCACCTATTGGCAAGTGTGTGTGCATGGATCCACAAAAATTCTATGTTGTGCGGACATACACACACATTTGCATTGAAATTGATGTCTCAAAGAACCTTAAGGATTCTATTGATATTGAGGTTGGGGAGACCCATTTACAACAATGGATGATTTTTATCAATCTCCTCAATACTTGTTATCGATGTCAGTCTACTACTTACAAGATAAAATATTACCCTCTTATGGAGGGTTGATACAAAAATTGGGCTTCAATAGAGATGTCAACACCTTCAAACATAATTAAATCTACCCCTTCCAGTAATGGAGGGGAGGAATGGGCATCTATAACCAGGAAGAACGACAAAGGAAACTGACCTCAACCTTCTATGGGAGATGGTAAAAAGGAGTATCAACCGAGCTCTCAATCAGGGGGATCTCATGCAACTTCTACAAAAGGAACTTTTGTTTCTCTTACTGTAAATACATCTTTTATTCCCCAATTATTCAAACCTTCTAGATGACTAAGCCATCAACTACGCTAGATTCTATTCCCTCAAGTGAATACCTTGTTTCTCCACCTAATATTCCTAGTAAAGTTCCCTCATGAAACACTCATCACTCTCCCAACCTAGTTAGGGAGGCCTCAAACATCCCTTTGGAGAAGCGACAATAGATAATTATTTTTTTGAAAACCATAATAGGTTTCTCATAAATACCTTTGAATATTTAGAAAATTTTGAGGACTCTAGGGTCCTCAAATTTAATATGCTCCTTGATCATGTCTCATGAAGTGCATATATTGGAATTTCACGAGTTTGAAAAATTCTATGTGCAAGTACATAGTGCGTTAGGGTCTAGATGACTTCAAGATAAAAAATGATAATATTGATTTTATTTACCTTCAAGAAGTCAAAGTCACTAACTTTATGTTATCAAGTACTTGCTCCTTTCTCTTGCCATGAGGCCACACCTTTCATACTATGCATGACATAGGTAAAGGAGGGGAAGTAATATGTCTTTTAGAACCTTATCATTCTAAACTGATCTCTTGGGGTTATGACCCTTCTAATCATATTGTTTGGATTGTGATGGAGATTGATGGCCATTTTCTTGGTGTGCTCAACATCTATGCACCTAACGATACCAATGATCATTGTGTGCTATGGTGGTGGGTGACACTTTCTCTTCCCCCTAATGTTTGGTTGCTCTACGAGGACTTCAATATGATTGAATTTTCACATGATAAAGTGGTTCTTCTTCCCATGAGGTGGACTGCAAGGGAAAGAGAAGTATGGATTTTCATGAAAGAAATTTTGGGGCTCTTTGAACCCAATAGCTACTTTTTACCCTCTTTTTTCCGAACAAGAACCTGGTTCACATGGTCTAACAATCAACAAGGTGAGAGTCATGTTCTAAAAATATTGGATAGAGCCATACTCTTAGATTCTAATATTTTCTCCTTTGAGCAGCCCTCATCTTCTCCTTTTGTCTCCATCCACCCCAAGCTCTGCTTGATTGACCATTCCCCCATTTTCTTTTCCATATTGGTTTCTTCTACCCCCCTCCTCTTTCTCATTCATAATTTTATATTAATACGTCTATTTTGCATCACCCCATGTTGAGGGTATATGTTATCAAAATTTGGAACCTAGTCCCCAGAACGAAAGGAGCCTTAAGATGGATTGAATGGTGGAATATTTCTATCCAATGCACTGCTAGCTTCCTACACTTGCTTGCATGCAATATTACTTAGTTTCATCATCAATCCAATTTTGTTCTTTAGTGGGAGTTGGAAGTTGTCTCTTCTCAACTTCAATTCAATGCATTCAATGAGGAGCTTTAGAGGTACCTCATTATGGTTAAACACCAACTTCTAATGGCAGAGAACTATGATGCTAAAGGGGCAAAAATCAAGGTGAGGTTGCATTGGCTCAAATTTGGAGATAAGATTACCAAGGAGATATTTTAGCACTTGCATCCTTACAATTAATTTTTGGGTATTAAAGCCCTTAACATTAATGGAGGGTGTGTTTCTAATCTTCCTAATATTCTCTCAAATTTAGAAGAACATTACTAGACTATATTTGCAGCTCAAGCTCACTCTTCACAATGTGACCAAGCCCTTAAATCTTACCTTTTTGTTGTCCCGAAGTGGCTTTCTGAGTCTCAAAGAGTTGCCTATGAGAATACCCTCTCTTTAAAAGATATGGAGGAAGTTTTTTCCTAGATATCCAATGATAAATGCCCTAGTATCGATGGCTTCCATTGTCAATTCTACAAATCCCTTTGGGAAACTGTTGGGCCTGATCTTCTCAATGTATATCAAGGGGCCTTCTCTAAGGGTTCTTTGGGCCCTAGTATTAATAAAGGGATTATTAAATTTATCCCCAAGACTGGTGATCCTAAAATCATCACCAATTGGAGACCTATTACTCTCCTTAATGTTTCTTATAATATCATTGCCAAAGCCTTGGATTTATGCATCCACCACCTCCTCCTATTATCATGTACCTAGAGAAAACTGGCTTCATTCAAGGCAGGTTCATCATTGAAAATATTATTTCTATCTGGGAAGGCATGGAGTGGGCTCGCAATTCTAACCAATAATATGTGTTCATCAAAATTTACTTTGAGAAAGCCTATGATAGGATTGATTGGTTGTTGATTCTAACCATGCTTAAAGTTCTTGGTTTTGGGCACTGCTTCATTAGTTATGTGGAAATGTTGTTTGTTGAGGCTTTAGCTATTTTATCCATTAATAGACACAAGTCCTCAAACATTGGTCTCTTTCGTTACATTATACAAGGCTACCCTTTAGCACCGTTTCTTTATGTCCTTGTTGTTGAAGGGTTTGGCTATTTACTATCTCACCACGTTGCTTAGGGATTTATTCAAGGAATTTCTCTCCCTAGAGGTGAGACTCAGTTGATCAATGGTCATTTTGTTGATGAATCTTTCCTCACTCTTATTGAGGAAGAAGGTATCATTTAACAAGTGCTTGCTCATTGGACACTTTTTTTTTAGCTTTTGGATCCTCCATTCAATGGAGAAAGACCCAATGTTATAGGTAGCCTCTCAATCCAATTCCTCACTAGCTTAATCAATATCAATGGAAGATCATCCAGAGCTATGGAATTATGTTGTTAACAGGGTGGAATAGAAAATTACCAACTGGTCCATGAAGAAGCTCTCCCTTGCTGGTAAATTTCAAATTTTCACAAAAGTCCTTGCGACCACCCATGTTAATTATTCTTCCTATTGGATCCCATCCAAAAATTGCTATAAGAATCTTGATAAGCTTTTGCAAGAATTTTTATGGTCCTTTTCCAATAATTCTTCAATATTTCAATGTGTTGCCTGAGAGTATTGTTGTCTTCCTAGAAGCCATGGTGGACTTGGCATTCTCAGTACCCAACGTCAAGGTTGGGTTATTTGTGTTAAGTGGGTCATCAAAGCCATAACTGGAAATGAGGCCTGGAAGATTATCATATGACATTATTTTAGTGAAGGTTACACTTTTGGGTGTAATATTTGGAAGGGCATGGGGTTCTCTTCCCTCCTTGTTGCCCCTGTGTCTATCAAAGTGTCAAGATCCTTCGGCATTAGGAACATTTGGAAAGCCTAGGTGAGTGTTAAGCCTTTAATTAGATGGAATGGCCAAATATTTGGGCATGGCCTCTCCATAAACCAAGTGAATGTTTGGTAGTCACCTATTATCACATACTAGGGTTCTTTGCTTGTGTTTTTTCCTTGGATTCATGTGTTGAGATTCTTCCATAAAGGTGTGTGATGCATCACTGATTTCTTTTCTCATCCTTCCAGGTATTGGCTCCCTTGGGATGATTTCAGGGCTAAATTTAGGATTAGTCACTATGAAAATGATACTTTTGAGGCTGTCAAGGCTTCTCTCCCTGATTCCATGTTAAAAAATATATCTATGCTTTCATAGCGACTTTGGTGGAAGGATTGGAAGTGGTATCTAGAAAATCCACTATAAAATTATAAGGTATGATTGGGGTGTGGATGACTCTCTCCTTGCCTCCCCATGATTGATAAGTTTAATAAATGGTGAAAGGTATCCTCCCCTCATCTTGTTTGTATGCGTAGGTTCTAGACCACTTGATCTCCTTTACTGGAGCCCAAACTTTCTTGTTTTTCCTAAAGTATTTTGCACCCAGGGATTCCTTTTGGGAAGCATCTACAACATTTAGATATCCTTAACCCTTCTTGCCTTTTATGTCTTCAATCTGAAGACTTTGTCCATATTTTTTGGGTTTGTGCTTGTGCTCATTCCATTTGGGAGTGGATTTTTTCCTCTTTAGACCCTATTCCTTTGCCATGATTGAGTCGAAGCATATCATTTTGGGAGACCCCCCACAATTGCTGGCTATTTTTTGAAATGCGGCACTTGTTTCATATGGTGACCATGTTTAGTATATGGAGAGCTATAAATTATTGTGTCTTTGGTAAGTGTTCTTCCTCTTTGCACATCTCTACTTTTGATAAGTGTATCGCTCCAAATTTTTTGCATCCTTACCTTCAGGCTATAGGATCCATGCCCAAAATGAGGATGGGAAAAGGATGGCACGGTAGCTCAGACTGAGAGGCCTTACGAAGGTCTTGCCTCTCGGGGGAGGTGTATTATGGTGATTTTTCGACGGATGGTGGGTTCACCAGGAAACGTTTGAATGGCAGTTTCCACGCCTAGTGTTGGGAATGTGTTTAATGTGTTCAGTTTTATCTTTAAACATTCGAGTCCTAGGTTTGGCCAAATGAATCTAAGTTGTTCTATTATGAAAATGCAAGCTAAATGAAATACAAAAAATAGATTTTAAACAGAAAACAGAGAGAAAACTAAATTACAGAGCAATACCTGATCTGGATGTCTGATGGAGATTTTGATTTTTGAAGCAGTCTAGATCGTCTGGAATTTGACAGAATCGTCTCCGACCTGCAAGATCGTCTGAGATCTGACGAATTCGTCAGACGAATTTTTTAGAGACTTGCAAACAGAGAAATAGACACAAAATACAAAAAATGCAGCAATGCTAATAGAGGATAAAGATGTAAAATGACAATAACGATGTTAACAAATAATTTTGAATAGAAATGCAAGTAAATTACGATGTTTTAATAGTTAATCATGATTTCATTATGCAATTAGACTACATGGCTGAACTCCAAGATGCAGAATAGTAGAAAATAATAAATAAACTAACTAGATGCAAAATAGAACAACATATGAAAAAAGAAGAATGCAAACTCTGGGCACTGATTGCCCCCAATGCAGACTACAGTCGAGATCGTATTGAATTGGTGCGAAATTGTCTTGAATTAAATAGGATCGTCCACGACGAACTGAGCTTGCTTCGGCTGAAAAATACTAAGGTTCTTGCAACAAAATTTGGATAGGAAAAGTGCAAATAATAATTTGGGATGTTTCAGTGCGTATAAAGTCAAGTTACAAGAAATATCAGCCAAGGGTAGGTTAAGTGGAGGGCCTAAGTTTAAATAGGCTTAGGAGGGAGGCTAGGAGGTTGGGGATCATCCCAATTTGGGAGATCTCCAACGGGGAGGGTCTCTAACGACATAGACACGCTTCTGCCCAGATTAGAGATGCCTTTGGAACAAAGGCTAATTGAGAAAAATTAGTTTTGGGACAAGATCGTCTGGACGTTCTAGTCTAGACGAAATCTTCTGATCTGAGGTGATATCGTCTGATCGGTGACGATATCGTCAAATGGTCAAAACAAATTCTAAAAATGGCACGGGAAAGGAGGAAATGGGTTAAACGGCGATTTGGAAGCGGTTTTGGGGGTTAAAATTTGAATTTGAATATTCACTAGAGTAATTGTAATTATTTAAGGTTTTACTGCGCCAATTTTAAGGTGCTACATTTTGCCCCCTCTTTAGCAAAATTTTCGAAGAAAATGCGTTAAAGATGAGTTCTTCTTGATCTATGAGAAAGCAAAAATTTATTTCCATTTTTAGGCGACAATTCTAGGTCGAATTGTACAACAACTTACTATGGTGCCCCCTCCGTGTTTTTACCCAAATCGAACGTTTGAGGTAAAAACGCGAAAAAGCAAAATTTTAAAAAAATTTGTTTTTGAATAAAATTAAGAAAAATAGGGTAAAACCCTAATTCATTATTACTGTTCATTTTCCTAGTTTTTAGAGCTCTAGAGACAAGATGGTTGAAACAGCACACAGATCAACAGAGGTCCGACGCGAGCTACGGGTAAGGGTCTAAACTAGATTTAGAATGCTTAATTTTTAGAATTTTATGCTTTTTAGATTAGATTTGATTGATTTTTGAGCATCACGGACATTTTTGGGCCATCGACGTCATTGAGACGAAATCGTCTCGATTTCATCAAAATCGTCTCGATATCACCGATTTCGTCGAAGAGTGAAATCGGCGATAGGGGGACAATTTCGTCAAAAATGGGACGATTTCGATTGGAGAAATCGAAGACGAATTTGATCAAATTTGGGACGATATCGTCCAATAGTGGACGATATCATCATTTATGACATTGAACTTATTTTAACTTGCATTTTTAATTAATGATTTATTAATGATTTTTATTGTTGATTTTGTATATGTTGCAGAGATGATTACTAAAGAGCAGAGAATGGAAATATGGCAGGTTGAGGGATGACTTGGCCACTTTGTCTCAGGCAGAGTGAGATCAGCTGGCTTAGTTCGGCCTGCAGCATGTGGCAGAGATGCCACAAGTTTCTATAGATATGGGGCTATTGATAGCCCTAGCAGAGAGGTGGTATTCGGGTTCTTCCTATTTTTGGTTACCGACAGGGGAGATGACTCCCACATTGGAGGATGTATGGAGGATTTTGAGGATCCCCATACAAGGACGGTTGATCACTCCCATGGCCAATCAGGGCCACGCAATGATGCGACTATGTGGCGATCCGAGCTTCACCCTAGAGAAGGGCAAAGTGAATATCGAGTCACTGCGCCAGATGCCTAGGGCATCTAGCCTCACACAGGTTTTGGCTGGGGTGGTAGGTGGACTTTTGCTGTGCCACCAGAGTAGATGCAGGGTACCATGGGTACTAACAAATGTGGTCTATGATATGAGAGACCATGGATACAAGTTTGCTTGGGGGAGATTTGTACTCTACCGGTTGTATAGGATCCTTCATGGGGTCGTATACAAGGGCGATCGATGTCTGGTTATGACATCACTACTGTAGGTTTGGTGCTGGGAGCACATTGTGGTGTGGAGGTCGGTAGGGCTCCCACTGATAGGGATTGATGGAGAGAGGCCTCAAGTTTTCTACTAGTGTCTTCGAAGAGGGGCATAATGGTGGATAGATCTTCCAGGGTCCCGGAGACTACTAGACGACCTCGTATCTGACCATATCACCTAGAGGCCTTGGAGAGATCATCCAGGGTGGGTCGAGGATAGACAGGAGCTGAATCACATCAGGCAAGTCTATTGGCTGAGGATGAAGAGGGGAGAGGTGGAGCTCCACTAGTATGACCAAGTTTTGAGGTAGTTCGGTCTACAGTAGGGGATTACATCTCTGAGAGACTACAAGTTTTCTCAGACTATCTGGGACAACACTACAGTTAGCAAGGCTCCAAATATGCAGTGATTCTGGAGTCAAGACGTAGATGATGCCCCCATTCATCCAGTGGATGGGGACGACACTGGGGTAGTCAATGGCTATGATGCCTGGTACATAGGCATCTACCCTTCTCGGATGACAAGGGCTCAGGGTCCGATTCACATAGTTGTGCATCGGATGGGGAGGCGACGCCAGGCAGCCATTGAAGCAGCATAGGGTCACGATGGGAGAGAGCAAAGGAGGCCATAGGCTTAGTAGAGGCCATGGCAGTGGGAGAGGAGGGAGGAGAGACCCCCTTATCCACAGAGAGAAATTTCACCATCGCCCGATAAAGGCAAGGGTTTTGACATTGGGGAGAACAACGAGACAGTGACTCTCCGAGCTAAGGTTGCCCGCCTGTGGGCTTAGGTGTAGACATTGTAGGATGAGGCTACATGGCTTAGAGCTTGAGGGGGAGGAACGAGCACTCAAGATTTAGCTCACGCTATTGCCCAGGTTACATTCTATCAGGATCTATATTACTAGGCGGTGCCAGCAGAGCAGAGGGTGCCATTACCAGCTCATATTGTAGAGCCTGTCATGATGGGGTCATCTAGGACATCATCCCGATCGGCATCCAGGACTCATGGCATCACACAGACTGTGATGGGGCAACCTCCTCCACCTCAGGGCAGGGGAGGAGATGAGGCTGAGAGCTCAAGGGGTTCTTGAGGTGAGGCTACTGCACTACACAGAGATTGTATATTTGATTGAGAGGATTGAGTATGCCAAGATGTAGATTGTGGCATACCAATATATTTTTGATATGATGTACATATATTTGATATATATATATATATATATAGATGAGATATTTTTTGATCATATGACTTGTCTTATTCATTTTTATGATGCTTTTAATGTTTTGGTCTGATTGATTTGATGATTCATGTAATTATGTCATTGAAAAATATTATGGTTTAAATGTCATGCTTTAAAAATTTAAATGAAATAATCTGATGTAACAAATTGGTTGTTGTGATGTGATTTGATAAAAAATAAAAGGGACTTTTAACAATAATTTCAAAGGACATTGTCGCTGTTATAGACCATTTCATGGAGTCACCGCTCACTCGGTCGTTAAGCTAATCCCAGTATAGAAATATTGCTAAAAGTAAAAGGGTGCTTAAGAGACTGTCTTAAGAATTTGGTGTGATGATGCAAATGATGATGATGATGATGATTTGTTTTTCAGATTTCCATGAAAATATTATGCATGAAATATTGTAAAATGATTTTTGCTAGGCATAAATTCCTAAGTGTGATAAATTTTTTGGATAATTCCCTAGGAATTATACCATCATTGCAAAATTGAAGGTTGACATGATGACATGAAATAGTGATAATGTTTGTTTGTTTTAAAGCATAATTGTGTAACATAATGATTTAAGTCATATGGATTTTATGATTTTTAAATAAATGGAGAATAAAAATTGATACAATGGTTTGCGCTAGGCATGGAATATATAGGTATAGACTTATACCATCATCGCGAAAATCAAAGAAGAAATAGATTGTTTTATTGCATGGTTGATTTTTAATTTTTGAAAAATAAACAAAAAAATATGAAGATGAGGACTTGTGCTAGTCATAAAATTCCAATTTTAGTTTTGGAACTATAACATCATCACGAAAGTCGACAATATATATATATATATATATATATATATATATATATATATATATATATATATATATATATATATATATATATGTGTGTGTGTGTGTGTGTGTGTGTGTGTGTGTGTGTGTGTGTTTTGATTGTATGGTTTGAAAGAAATTTTGATTTTTGATTATGTATGTAGTTGTATTTATACTAAAAAACTGTACTTTAAAGAAAAAAAATGAATTTATTCCAAACGGTTTGCAAAAAATATTTCTAAGTATCTTAAAGACAAAAGTTAGATTTATAAGGAATCCCATGTGCATATGTGAGTTCATTTTCAATCTTGATTTATCATAATGATACATAAAATATCTCAAATACAAATGTGTGTGCAATTGCATTGTTCATTTACCAGTTTTGAGCAAGATACTATGATACAAGTGATTTGAATTAACCAAATAAGTGTTTGTTAACCATGATTTAGATACATATAACCACACTAGACTACTATGTAAGTCAGATTATCAAGAGCTAGCTAATCCATTAGCAGACATGGGTCTGTACAAAAGAAGGTCGCTAATGTGACAGACATATCGCCACGCTAGGAGTTACCAAAGGCCAAGCAGGTTGGGCACAAACCACCTGTTATGGGGCTTACCTCACAGTTTTTGAATAATTGAGAATTCCAAGGATTCAAGCTCATCAACCCTTCTTTTCTTTTCAAGGGATAGGGAGAGGGATTTTATTGCTTTTGCTTTTGCTTTCTTTTGCTTTTCTTTTGTATTTTTGCTTGATTTTTGAGATAATGCTTGAAACATTGCTGTAATGATATAAAATAACATTTTTCTTTTTCTATTTTTCTTGAACTTTGCTTTTCTTCCTATGCTAGGGATACTTGTTCGGATTAGCTGTAGAGCAAGGGATTTTTATTTTGAGTAGGGGTGAGCTTGTCCTTTTGCCAATTCTCAAATATTCTAGACCATGTGCATGATAGGATAGCAGGGGAAACTTTTCGCTCAAGAAACCACTTCTACTATGTAGCATAGCAAGGATATTACAAATATAATCATTTTATTGTGAAAGGATGTGCTTGGTTTAAGTAAATAACAAGATCAATTCTCTGTGCTCAAACTTTATTTAATTGAATTTTGTGAACTTTGATATAAGAGAGATTAGTAATCATGCCAGATAAAAATCAATATATTTAGTTTGTGTTTGTGAAAGTGAGGGATTCGAAATAAATGCTAATTTATCCAAAATAATTTGAAATATATAACTGCAACATTTTTAAGAATATATACAAATACTTTTGGAGAAGTTTGAGAATGTTGACTCTCTCTTTCTTCTTTATTTTGTTTTGGTTTCGAAAGAGTCAAGAGTATTGCTGTTTTTATTTTTATTATTTTTGTGTGTTTTTGTTTTTGTGTAAACAGTTTGATATATTTTTAAAATAAGACAACATGCAAAATATGTACAAATGATGAAATGACTAATTTTTGCTACGCATAGTAACGTTTAAGATGCAAAATGTTCATGGGTTCTTTAAGTTCTTTACCATCTAAGGTAGATAATTTATATGCTCCTGATTCAAATTTAGCAGTGATAATATATGGTCCAAGCCAGTTGGGCTCAAATTTACCTTTAAGGTCTTTAGTTGCATTAGTATTTTTTTGATTTTTTTTTAAAACAAGGTCGCCAATCGCAAAGGATCGATGACGAACTTTTTTAGCATATGATCTTTTAAGCTTGTTTTGGTAGGCACAGAGATGCTCCAAAGTATTGATGCACTTTTCATCTAGGAGTTCCAGCTGACTAAGTCTGCCAGCTCGATATTCATCTCCTACTTCAGTATCTTGAAGTAGCAGAGCCAAAGAAGGAACTTCTAATTCAAAGGGAAAAATGGCTTTAGCACCATAAACCAAAACAAAAGGTGAAGTTCCAGTGGGAGTTCGAACACTAGTTCGATAGGCCCACAAGGTTGGATATAACTGAATGTGCCAGTCGCAGCCAAATTTATTGACCAATATTTTGAGAATTTTGATTAAGGTTTTGTTAGATGCTTCTACTTGACCATTACCCTGAGGATAATAGGGAGTGGACCAGCGATGTTGAATCTTATATTTTTGGCATAATTTCTTGACATCTTTATTTTTGAAACAAGTTCCATTATCAGAGATGAGATTTGCAGGAATTATGAACCTACAAATGATTTGATTAAAAATAAATTTAGAGACTTGTGTTCCAGTGTAGGAATATAAAGGCATAGCTTCAACCCACTTCGTGAAATACTCAGTGGCAGTTATGATGAATTTGTGTCCATCAGATGACACAGGATTGATTTTGCCAATAATGTCTAAGCCCCATTTTGAAAAGGGCCAAGGAGATGAAATAGCTTGTAGATCTTGTGCAGGGGCATGGACAAGGTCAGCATGTTTCTGGCACTTGTCGCAATGGCACACATACTCATGTGCATCATTTTCCATGGTAGGCCAAAAGTATCCTATCCTAAGGAGCTTTTTAGCAATGACACTACCACTAAAGTGTCCTCCACAAGATCCATCGTGGGCTTCACTCAAGGCTGATTTGGATTCTTCTAAATTAAAACATCTTAATAGGATACCTTCAAAATATCTCCTATATAAAGTATTGCCAATTATTACAAATCAACTTGCTCATCTACGTAATAACCGACACTGGTTTCTATTAGAATTGGCAGGGAAAGTCCCATTTTGAAGAAAATCAAATATATCTATATACCAAGGTTCAGGAGTAGTTTCATTGATTAGAAACACATCCAAAGGTTCTAAGCATGACTTATTTGAAGCGGGTTCCTGGATTCGACGAATAATGATGGTGGCATATTCGTCATCTAACTCCAAGGGCAGAAGAGATGCAGCTGTGGCCATAGCGTCAGCCGCACGGTTGCTAGTTCGAGGAATGGCTTCCAAGGAAACTTGATCAAATAGAGACATTAATTGTAAAACATAGGATTTATACGGGCACAGTTTATCATCTTTGGTTTGATAAAATTCATTAATTTGGTTTATAACAAGTTGAGAATCACCAAAAACTAACAGATGTTTAATTTTTAGCGCCAAGGCAGCTCGTAATCCAAGGATTGGAGCTTCATATTCAGCAGTGTTGTTGGTGCAAGCAAATGTTAATTTGAAGGACAGAGGAATGATGTGTTTTTGTGGGGATATTAAAATAATACCCGCACTAGCCCCACTCATGCATCGGGCTCCATCAAAGTATAAGGACCATTGTTCAATATGGTCTGCCTCTAATTGAAGGAATTCATCAGGAAACTCAATGATGAGGGGATGGGTAGACTCTAAAGGTGCAACAACTAATTGATCTGCTATGATTTGACCCTTAACAGACTTCTGTCCTATGAACGTGAGGTCAAACTTGCTTAGAGAAAGAACCCACTTGGCTGTACGACCCGATAAATAAGGTCGACTCATGAGATACCACAAGGGATCATATTTAACAATGACATAGGTTTTTTGACTAAGCATATAATGGCATAATTTTTGCATAGAAAATACGACTGCTAGACATAGTTTTTCTAATGCTATGTAGCAGGTTTCATAACTGATGAAGGTTTGGCTAATATAATAATTAGCATGTTCTCTCTTCACATCATTAGGCTGAGCTAACATAGCTCCTAAGGCAGAATCTAAAGTTGAAATATACAGGAGAAATGGGCGATCAGGTTTAGGTGGAGAAAGCACAGGTGGGTTAAGGAGGTATTGTTTGAGAAGTTCAAAAGCTTCTTTACATTCGTCATCCCAATTAAAAGGGACATCCTTCTTAAGGAGTTTAAGAAAGGGACCGATTTTGTCCGCCAACTTATCGATGAAGTGATGGATAGCTTGAAGTTTACCTTGTAAACTTCGTAATTCAGATATATTTGTAGGTGCGGGCATATCAGTGATAGCCGCAATCTTGAAAGGGTCGATTTCGATACCACGTAAAGAAACTAAAACCCCTAATAGTTTATCGAACTTAACTCCGAATATGCATTTGGCTGGATTTAATCGAATAAGATATTCTCTTAATCGATTAAAAACTTTTCTCAAATCATCTAAATGATTATCTTCATTAATAGAGCGAACTATAATATCATCTACATAATCATGTAGGATATCATGCATCATATCATGAAAAATATAAGGCATAGCTCGTTGATAGGTTGCACCTGCATTCTTTAAGCCGAATGGCATCACTTTCCAACAAAAGGTACCCCAAGGGGTAATAAAGGCTATTTTAGCCTGATCTTCAGGAGCTATCCTGATCTGATTATAACCATAGAATCCATCCATTAAGGACATCATCCCGCTCCCGATAGTAAAGTCAATGATTTGATCCATGTTTGGAAGAGGAAAATCATCTTAGGGCATGCAACGTTAATATCTCTAAAGTTTGTGCAAACCCTAACTTTGGTGGCTTCTTTCTTGGTGACTGGAACTACATTTGAGATCCATTCAGCATAATCAATAGCTTGTATAAAAACAACATTCAGGAGTTTTTCTAACTCCCCTTTGACAAGCAGGGCCACTTTGGGATGCATTTTTCTAAGTTTTTTTTAACAGGTTTAGCATCCGGATGGACTACTAGATGATGCATGACTACGAAAGGGTCCAGACCTGGCATATCTTTGTATGTCCAAGCGAAGACATATTCATATTATTTAAGGAATGCAATGTATTGTTCTTGTTTCTCTTGACTTAATTCTGACCCAATATTGATTATATGAGGATTATCCTCAATTCCAATGTTAACTTTAATGACGTTTTCGACCTCCATGTGTAGATTTCTTTCAAAATTAGGTGGGGCGGGTGAGACGCCCAATTCTTGTAATTATTTTAAGGTTAAGTTGGATAATTCATCTTGAGGATTAGTGGCCTCAAGCTAGGCTATAGTTGGTATAGAACCATCAAAATAAAATCCATTGTGTAAAATTTCTTCAATGGAGACATCGTGGAAGATATCTCCTTCCAACTCATCATCGGATTCAACAATCATTTCAGGGTAAGCTATGGATAGCATGTTACATGTAAATGGCTGATTTTTTAGAGGCAAATCATCACGCCTATCCAAATAATCTTGATAACATATGAGTTGATCATCATATTCAAAAGGGAAGGGTTGACCCTTACTAGGAAATAGGCCCACACCACAGTGGGCAGGCCACGGTTCTACCTCAAAAGGTTCTTTCATGCCATTTTTGAAAGGTCCTAAGCCTTTCCCTTTATATCCCATTTTAAGCATTATGGGTTTAGCTTTAATATACTCATTAGTAAAATAACAACGAGCATATCCATCATGATGAGTTTTGACATTTCGAGGTATTCTTCCCCAGTCATATCCTTTATAAATGAAGGCACAACTCCCGACTTGGTAAGTACATCCCATAGGTTGTGGGAGGCCCAAAGTATGAGGAGATGGCGGCAAGTTATTTAAAAGAATTGAATATTGCATGAAAGCATTTTTTTTTTCTGATATTAAGATTATGGATAAATCTGGTAAAAGTTCATCAGAAAGAGCATAAGATGTAGAAGGATCATTCCCTATATCTTTAGATGTGGAAGGTATGATAGATGTGGATAATGTGGAAGTGTTAATGAATGGGTCTATAGGTTTTGAAATTATAGGGATAGAACATGAAGGATTGGTTGTGGATTGAAGATATTTTTGAGGTTCTAGAGTGATTTATTTAGAATATTGTTGATCTATATATGAGGGTGAAACGAATGGAGGAGAAATAGGTGAAGCTATGGGTGTGTGTTTCATAGTTTTAGATGAAAAATAAGAATTAGGATGTGTGGATGATAGAGCAGGGAAAAATTGAACAACAGGTTCTGCCAAAGCATACATATCAAAGGGTCTAGGATCACCATGGATAGTGACCAATTGATTTTTAAATTCAAATTTAACACATTGGTGTAAAGTGGATGGGACAACCCACATTGCATTGATCCAAGGACGACCCAAGAGTATATTGTACGATGCGGGACAATGTACAATAAACACGGTTGTATCTAAGGTTCTAGGACCAACTTGCAATGGGATGGTAAGAACTCCACATGTTTCTTGTGTTTCGTCATTGAAAGCTTTTATGATCATGTCAGTTTTCTTCATTTCATCACTTCTAAAGCCAAATCGTTGGTAGAAGTCAAAAGTACAAATATTTAGAGATGAACCATTATCAATCAGGACTCTTTTAACAACTACATCTCCAATTAGAGCAGTAATATATAATGGATTATCCTTATGTAAACTGTGTTGTGGGATATTTTTATCCCGAAAGTCAATACAATCAACTTCTTGAGTGATGATAGTATTGGCCATGGCTTCAGGTTGAATGTTTTGAGGTACCATAATTTGGCCTAATGTAAGCATCAACTCATCCCTATGGGTAGGAGAAGATCTTAATAAATCCAAAAGGGAAATTCTGGCTGTAGTATTGGATAATTGCTCATTAATATTGTAAGGGGGTTTAGGTTGAACATTGGAAGCATGATTCCCTTTATTGGGATTTTTCAAAACAAATGGAGTTGGTCCATCATTTTGGTTTGGTTCTTGTTGAGAATTTTGAGCCTGTTATCGGGTAACGACTCTAATGGTACCTACAATGTTATATTGAAGACCCTGAACTAGCCTCGGTTGAGCGTTTATGGCTTGTTCATTAGGGAGGAATTGATTAGAAGAGGGTAGAGTAGTAACTCTTCTAGGAAATGGTTCTTCTAGAACCATAGCATCTGTGATGGGTTGAATAGGATCTGATTCATTTTTAGAACTATTCGATTGGTTTGAAGTGATGTCTATTTCACTTTCGATGATCCGATTCTACATCACTAGGATCCGGAGTTTGAGAATTATGTAGGGGCCTGGTCGTGACCGAGGATAAGATTGTGTCAAATGTTTGAGGATCCTGAATAGGTAATTGTCCACTAATAGTCCCTACATATCGGGTAGGAGGAGGAACATTATGATGCTCAATTTGATTGGCCACCTCTTTACCATGTCTTGGTAAAGGATGTTGAAATATGTCTAATGATTGATTAGCATTTTGATTTTGATTTTGGGGAATGTTCTTTTGAGCGTTATTAGGAACATTTTGTTTAGGTTGGAAGGCTTGCACTTCCATTTCATTATTATCAATCAGATATTGTATTTTATGTTTCAACCTTTTACAAGCATTGGTAGAGTGTCCAAGTCCTCTATGGAAATTACAGTGTAAGTCAGCTCTGTATCTGGGTATGGTTGGATCAGGTTCCCGGATAGCTGGTAATTGAATCAAACCTCTTTCAATTAATTGAGGTAAAATAGTTGATAATGGTTGATTCAATCTAGTAAATTCTCGAGGAGGTTTATCAGGAGGTTTCAATATAAAATTTTCTGTTGTCTTCGTTGCATTGATATTAGCAACATTTCTGCTGTCATCAGTGACTCCGTCACCTATGACTTGTTTGTTTTTATATTGATTTTTGGATGTTTTCTCATCATCCTTCTTCCTAAGTTGGCCTCTCCTAATGAGGGCATCTTCTACTCTTCGAGCTAAATATATAGCTTGATCGAAGGTAGTTAAAGTAGAAGTTGATAACTCATAAGATATTTGTTCTTGCAAATTATTGATAAAAATGTCCAACATTTCCCTATAAGGTAGCACAAAGTGCAATTTTCCTGTCAACTGCTTCCATCTAGCTAAGAAATCAGCAAAACATTCATCCTTGTCTTGTTTTAAGTTGTATAAATCTTTAATGGTTACATGCCTCTCAATGTAGGCACTAAATTGATGGACAAAAGATTCAGCTATTTCTTCAAAGTTTCTCAAAGAATGAGTGGGTAGTTGATAGTACCACTCTAATGCCATTCCACCTAAACTTTTTGAGAACATTTTTAGTAATAGCAAGTCATCATGTGATATATCATGACATGATATCCTAAACATGCGAAGATGCTCTATGGGATCTTCAGTTCCTTTATATATAGGTAGGATGGGCATGGGAAAATGCTTAGGGTACAGTTGTGCTACAACTATGGGATCCAAATGTTGGCTACATATCTCTTGATAATTGTATGAGGGACGGTAGGGATCTATCTGGTCCACGCGGGAAGCTAACTGCTTCACCATGGCTTCCAAATTACTAGTTTGCCCACCATATTGGTCCGATAGGGCATTAATATGAGATTTGTGAACATATGGAGGGACATGAAGATTAGATTCTATGTTTCTATTGTGTAAATTGTTGGTAGGAAAGGTGTTATGAAGGAATTTTGAAGTTGTATTATGCTGTATTCCAGATTGTTGAAGATTGGTGTTTGGCTTCAGTTTAGATTTTTGTTTACTTGAAGCATATTGATCAATAGTTTTGCGAAGTAAAGCAGTGAAGGAAGTTTTATTTTGTGTGGGCATGATTTTAGGCTCAATAACAGGTTCCTTAGGAGGTTGGGTAACCTATTGTTTTGGCATGTTTTGAGTCATAGTGACCATATCTCTATTGGATGGTCCAGCATTATTACTTTCTTAATCAATAAAAGACAAGGGATTAGTGTGCACATCAAACATATGTTCCATGGCTGCTTGAGTGTCACTAATTTGCCCTTTATCAATACAAACTGCCATATTAAGAGCGACAATGTTATTATTGAAAAATTTCTAGAAATGATCTAAGTTATCAAAAGCAATAGTTCCATCTGGAGCTATTCTAGGGGACAAGGATCCATCCTCTTTAACATTTTCTTCTTGTTCATTGTCTTCACCTAGGTCATCTTCTGGTTGATCTAGAGTTTATCCTTCCGAAATTGGATCCTCAGGAAGGACATTTGGGTTTCTAGTTCTATATTCTAACCAATCTTCTTCTTCTCCTTCAGTTTGTTTACCATTCCTAAGTTTAGACATTGTGCTTAGCTTAGATTTCAGAAAAAAAAAAAAAAAAATATATATATATATATATATGCTATAAGCTTAAGAGGTATATATTAATTATATACCTACTACAATATTTAAAAAGAAATTTTTTGGTTTTTGTTATGTTTTTTAGTTTTTCTTGTTTTTGTAATAATATTGTAAAGATAACAAACAACACAATAAATGCAAGAAATAATAATGAAAGCAATGATCTAGTTTTCTATAAATAATTTATAAATGTCATTAATGGGCTCAAGTTCTTTAGGAGTCATGAAGTGTTCTTCTTCAAATTGAAAATTTTCTTTCAAAAATTTAATGAAAAGGGCTATAGTGATATTATCTGTCTCAGATTCTGGTTGATAGAAGTAAAGCTCATGGCAATACTCTCGATATAACATAGCTCGAGGAACTCTATTCCATATTTCCCTATCCATAAGAATGACCTCTTGGTCTTCTACATGACCTAGGAACTGGTGTATAATGGCTACGTCCTCGAGGTATTCCTCGAAGGTGAAAAATTTTGAAGACACAAGAGCTCTCCTATAAGCTAACCATCTATGGCAGGCTCTCTGAAGTTCATGATAAAAGACGAGTTGATGAGGATCCAGGATTCTATCTAGGGCAAGCCTTTTGATTTTTTTAAGTTTTTTTGACCTAGATGAAATGACACCTAGTCTTCTATCAAGTTCGTCCCACAAAAGTTGATTTCTATCTGTTTCATCCACACTAAGCACAAAATTTATTTCTATGGCTGCTAATTGGTTTTTGACATTTATAGTAACTGCTAATCTCTTCTTAGGAGCTACCATCTAAACATGATATGCAACTTAGTAGTTTCTAATGATTTTAAATGCATCTATGTTTTTGTTTTTTTTTTTTTTTTTCAAAAGGTTTTAAATGCATTCACGTCGGGTTCACCAAAATGTATCGCTCCAAATTTTTTGCATCCTTACCTTCAGGCTATAGGATCCGTGCCCGAAAGGAGGATGGGAAAAGGATGGCGTGGTACCTCGAAATGAGAGGCCTTGCGAAGGTCCCCTCTCCATAAACCAAGTGAATGTTTGGTAGTCACCTATTATCACATACTAGGGTTCTTTGCTTGTGCTTGTTCCTTGGATTCATGTGTTGAGATTCTTCCATAAAGGTGTGTGATGCATCACTGATTTCTTTTCTCATCCTTCCAGGTATTGGCTCCCTTGGGATGATTTCAGGGCTAAATTTAGGATTAGTCACTATGAAAATGATACTTTTGAGGCTGTCAAGGCTTCTCTCCTTGATTCCATGTTAAAAAATATATCTATGCTTTCATAGCGACTTTGGTGGAAGGATTGGAAGTGGTATCTAGAAAATCCACTATAAAATTATAAGGCCTGATTGGGGTGTGGATGACTCTCTCCTTGCCTCCCCATGATTGATAAGTTTAATAAATGGTGAAAGGTATCCTCCCCTCATCTTGTTTGTACGCGTAGGTTCTAGACCACTTGATCTCCTTTACTGGAGCCCAAACTTTCTTGTTTTTTCTAAAGTATTTTGCACCCAGGGATTCCTTTTGGGAAGCATCTACAACATTTAGATATCCTTAACCCTTCTTGCCTTTTATGTCTTCAATCTGAAGACTTTGTCCATATTTTTTGGGTTTGTGCTTGTGCTCATTCCATTTGGGAGTGGATTTTTTCCTCTTTAGACCCTATTCCTTTGCCATGATTGAGTCGAAGCATATCATTTTGGGAGACCCCCCACAATTGCTGGCTATTTTTTGAAATGCGGCACTTGTTTCATATGGTGACCATGTTTAGTATATGGAGAGCTATAAATTATTGTGTCTTTGGTAAGTGTTCTTCCTCTTTGCACATCTCTACTTTTGATAAGTGTATCGCTCCAAATTTTTCGCATCCTTACCTTCAAGCTATAGGATCCATGCCCGAAAGGAGGATGGGAAAAGGATGGCACGGTACCTCGGACCGAGAGGCCTTGCGAAGGTCCCGCCTCTCGGGGGAGGTGTATTATGGTGATTTTTCGACGGATGGTGGGTTCACCAGGAAACGTTTGAATGGCAGTTTCCACGCCTAGGTTGGGAATGTGTTTAATGTGTTCAGTTTTATCTTTAAACATTCGAGTCCTAGGTTTGGCCAAATGAATCTAAGTTGTTCTATTATGAAAATGCAAGCTAAATGAAATACAAAAAATAGATTTTAAACAGAAAACAGAGAGAAAAGCTAAATTACAGAGCCATACCTGATCCGGATGTCTGATGGAGATTCTGATTTTTGAAGCAGTCTAGATCGTCTGGAATTTGACAGAATCGTCTCCGACCTGCAAGATCGTCTGAGATCTGACGAATTCGTCAGATGAATTTTTCAGAGACTTGCAAACAGAGAAATAGACACAAAATACAAAAAATGCAGCAATGCTAATAGAGGATAAAGATGTAAAATGACAATAAAGATGTTAACAGATAATCCCGAATAGAAATGCAAGTAAATTACGATGTTTTAATAGTTAATCATGATTTCATTATGCAATTAGACTACATGGGTGAACTCCAAGATGCAGAATAGTAGAAAATAATAAATAAACTAACTAGATGCAAAATAGAACAACAGATGAAAAAAGAAAAATGCAAACTCTGGGCACTGATTGCCCCCAATGCAGACTACAGTCGAGATCGTCTTGAATCGGTGCGAAATCATCTCGAATTGAACAGGATCGTCCACGACGAACTGAGCTTGCTTCGGCTGAAAAATACTAAGGTTCCTGCAACAAAATTTGGATAGGACAAGTGCAAATAGTAATTTGGGATGTTTCAATGCGTATAAAGTCAAGTTACAAGAAATATCAGCCAGGGGTAGGTTAAGGGGAGGGCCTAAGTTTAAATAGGCTTAGGAGGGAGGTTAGGAGGTTGGAGATCATCCCAATTTGGGAGATCTCCAACGGGGAGGGTCTCTAACGACGTAGACACGCTTCTGCCTGGATTAGAGACGCCTTTGGAACAGAGGCTAATTGAGAAAAATCAGTTTTGGGACAAGATCGTCTGGACGTCCTAGTCCAGACGAAATCATCCGATCTGAGGCGATATCGTCTGATCGGTGATGATATCGTCAAACGGTCAAAACAAACTCTAAAAATGGCACGGGAAAGGAGGAAACGGGTTAAACGACGATTTGGGAGCGGTTTTGGGGGTTAAAATTTGAATTTGAATATTTACTAGAGTAATTGTAATTATTTAAGGTTTTATTGCGCCAATTTTAGGGTGCTACATTTTGCCCCCTCTTTAGCAAAATTTTCGAAGAAAATGCGTTAAAGATGAGTTCTTCTCGATCTACGAGAAAGCAAAAATTTATTCCCATTTTTAGGCGACGATTCTAGGTCGAATCGTACGACAACTTACTATGGTGCCCCCTCCGTGTTTTTACCCAAATCGAACGTTTGAGGTAAAAACGCGAAAAAGCAAAATTTTAAAATGTTTTTAATTTGTTTTTGAATAAAATTAAGAAAAATAGGGTAAAACCCTAATTCATTTGTTACTGTTCATTTTCCTAGTTTTTAGAGCTCTGGAGACAAGATGGTTGAGACAGCACACAGATCAACAGAGGTCCGACGCGGGCTACGGGTAAGGGTCTAAACTGGATTTAGAATGCTTAATTTTTAGAATTTCATGCTTTTTAGATTAGATTTGATTGATTTTTGAGCATCACGGCCATTTTTGGGCCATCGACGTCATCGAGACGAAATCGTCTCGATTTCGTCAAAATCGTCTCGATATCGTCGATTTCGTCGAAGGGTGAAATCGGCGATAGGGGGACGATTTCGTCAAAAAAGGGACGATTTCGACTGGCGAAATCGAAGACGAATTTGCTCAAATTTGGGACGATATCGTCCAATTGTGGACGATATCATCATTTATAAAATTGAACTTATTTTGACTTGCATTTTTAATTAATGATTTATTAATGATTTTTATTGTTGATTTTGTTTATGTTGCAGAGAGGATTACTAAAGAGCAGAGAATGGAAATATGGCGAGGTTGAGGGATGACTTGGCCACTCTGTCTCAGGCAGAGCGAGATCAGCTGGCTTAGGTCGGCTTGCAGCATGTGGCAGAGATGCCACAAGTTTCTACAGATATGGGGCTATTGATAGCCCTAGCAGAGAGGTGGTATCCGGGTTCTTCCTATTTTTGGTTACCGACAGGGGAGATGACTCCCACACTGGAGGATGTATGGAGGATTTTGAGGATCCCCATACAAGGATGGCTGATCACTCCCATGGCCAATCAGGGCCACGCGATGATGCGACTATGTGGCGATCCGAGCTTCACCCTGGAGAAGGGCGGAGTGAATATCGAGTCAGCTGCGCCAGATGCCTGGGGCATCTAGACTCACACGAGGTTTTGGCCGGGGTGGTAGGTGGACTTTTGCTGTGCCACTAGAGTGGATGCAAGGTACCATGGGTACTGACAGATGTGGTCTACGACATGAGAGACCATGGATACAAATTTGCTTGGGGGAGCTTTGTACTCTACCGGTTGTATAGGATCCTTCATGGGGTCGTATACAAGGGCGACCGATGTATGGTTATGACATCACTACTGTAGGTTTGGTGCTGGGAGCACATTGTGGTGCGGAGGCCGGTAGGGCTCCCACTGATAGGGATTGATGGGGAGAGGCCCCGAGTTTTCTACTAGTGGCTTCGAAGAGGGGCACAATAGCCGTCCTCGGAGACTACTAGACGACCTCGTCTCTGACCGGATCACCTGGAGGCCTTGGAGAGATCATCCAGGGTGGGCCGAGGATGGATAGGAGCTGGCTCGCATCAAGCGAGTCTATTGGCTGAGGATGGAGAGGGGAGAGGTGGAGCTCCACCGGTATGACCAAGTTTTGAGGCAGTTCGGTCTACAGTAGGGGATTCCATCTCTAAGAGACTACGAGTTTTCTCGGACTATCCGGGATAACACTACAGTTAGCGAGGCTCCAGATATGCAATGATTCTGGAGTCAAGACGTAGATGATGCCCCCATTCAGCCAGTGGATGGGGACGACATTGGGGTAGCCGATGGCTATGATGCCTGGTACATAGGCATCCGCCCTCCTCGGATGACGAGGGCTCAGGGTCCGATTCACGTAGTTGTGCATCGGATGGGGAGGCGACGCCAGGCAGCCATTGAGGCAACACAGGGTCACGATGGGAGAGAGCAGAGGAGGCCACAGGCTCAGCAGAGGCCATGGCAGTGGGAGAGGAGGGAGGAGAGACCCCCTTCTCCACAGAGAGAGAGGCCACCATCGCCCGATAAGGGCAAGGGTGTTGACACTGGGGAGAGCAACGAGACAACGACTCTCCGAGCTGAGGTTGCCCGCCTGTGGGCTCAGGTGTAGACATTGCAGGATGAGGCTACATGGCTTAGAGCTTGAGGCGGAGGAGCGAGCACTCAAGATTTAGCACGCGCTATTGCCCAGGTTACATTCTATCAGGCTCTATATTACTAGGCGGTGCCAGCAGAGCAGAGGGTGCCATTACCAGCTCATATTGTAGAGCCTGTCATGATGGGGTCATCTAGGACATCATCACGATCGACATCCAGGACTCATGGCACCACACGAACTGCGATGGGGCCACCTCCTCCACCTCAGGGCGGGGGAGGAGATGAGGCTGAGAGCTCGAGGGGTTCTCGAGGCGAGGCTACTACACTACACAGAGATTGTATATTTGATTGAGAGGATTGAGTATGCCAAGATGTAGATTGTGGCATACCAATCTATTTTTGATATGATGTACATATATTTGATATATATATATAGATGAGATATTTTTTGATCATATGACTTGTCTTATGCATTTGTATGATGCTTTTAATGTTTTGGTGTGATTGATTTGATGATTCATGTAATTATGTCATTGAAAAATATTATGGTTTAAATGTCATGCTTTAAAAATTTAAATGAAATAATCTGATGTAACAAATTGGTTGTTGTGATGATGATTTGATAAAAATAAAAGGGACTTTTAACAATAATTTCAAAGGACATTGTCGTCTGTTATAGACCATTTCATGGAGTCGCCGCTCACTCGGTCGTCAAGCTAATCCCTAGTATAGAAATATTGCTAAAAGTAAAAGGGTGCTTAAGAGACTGTCTTAAGACTTTGGTGTGATGATGCAAATGATGATGATGATGATGATTTGTTTTTCAGACTTTCCATGAAAATATTATGCATGAAATATTTTAAAATGATTTTTGCTAGGCATAAATTCCTAAGTGTGATAAAATTTTTGGATAATTCCCTAGAAATTATACCATGGTTGCAAATTTGCATATTGACATAATGACATGAAATAGTGATAGGTGTTTGTTTGTTTTAAAGCATAATTGTATAACATAATGATTTAAGTCATATGGTTTTTATGATTTTTAAATAAATGGGGAATAAAAATTGGTACAATGGTTTGCGCTAGGCATAGAATATTTAGATATAGACTTATACCATCATCGCGAAAATCAAAGAAGAAAATAGATTGTTTTATTGCATGGTTGATTTTTAATTTTTGAAAATAGTCAAAAAATATGAAGATGAGGACTTGCGCTAGTCATAAAATTCCAATTTTAGTTTTGGAACTATACCATCATCACGAAAGTCGACAATATATATATATATATATATATATATATATATATGTATATATGTGTGTTTGTGTGTGTGTGTGTGTGTGTGTGTGTGTTTTGATTGTATGGTTTGAAAGAAATTTTGATTTTTGATTATGTATGTAGTTGTCTTTATACTAAACAACTGTACTTTAAAGAAAAAAATGAATTTATTCCAAACGATTTGCAAAAAAATATTTCAAAGTATCTTAAAGACAAAAGTTAGATTTATAAGGAATCCCATGTGCATATGTGAGTTCATTTCCAATCTTGATTTATCATAATGATACACAAAATCTCTCAAATACAAATGTGTGTGCAATTGCATTGTTCATTTACCAGTTTGAGCAAGATACTATGATACAAGTGATTTGAATGAACCAAATAAGTGTTCATTAACCATGATTTAGATGCATATAACCACACCAGACTACTATGTAAGTCGGATTATCAAGAGCTAGCTAATCCATAAGCAGACATAGGTCTGTACAAAAGAAGGTCGCTAATGTGACGGACATATCGCCACGCTAGGAATTACCCAAGGCCAAGCGAGTTGGGCACAAACCACCTGTTATGGGGCTTACCTCACAGTTTTTGAATAATTGAGAATTCCAGGGATTCAAGCTCATCAACCCTTCTTTTCTTTTCAAGGGGTAGGGAGAGGGATTTTATTGCTTTTGCTTTTGCTTTCTTTTGCTTTTCTTTTGTATTTTTGCTTGATTTTTGAGATAATGCTTGAAACATTGTTGTAATGATATAAAATAACATTTTTCTTTTTCTCTTTTTCTTGAACTTTGCTTTTCTTCCTATGCTAGGGATACTTGCTCGGATTATCTGTAGAGCAAGGGATTTTTATTCTGGGTAGGGGTGAGCTTGTCCTTTTGCCAATTCTCAAAGATTCTAGACCATGTGCATGATAGGATAGCAGGGGAAACTTTTCGCTCAAGAAACCACTTCTACTATGTAGCATAGCATGGACATTACAAATATAATCATTTTATTGTGAAAGGATGTGCTTGGTTTAAGTAAATAACAAGATCAATTCTCTGTGCTCAAACTTTATTTAATTGAATTTTGTGGACTTTGATATAAGAGAGATTAGTAATCATGCCGTATAAAAATCAAGATATTTATTTTGTGTTTGTGAAAGTGAGGGATTCCAAATAAATGCTAATTTATCCAAAATAATTTGAAATATATAACCGCAACATTTGTAAGAATATATACAAATACTTTTTGGAGAAGTTTGAGAATGTTGACTCTCTCTTTCTTCTTTATTTTGTTTTGGTTTCGAAAGAGTCAAGAGTATTGTTGTTTTTATTTTTATTATTTTTGTTTGTTTTTGTTTTTGTGTAAACAGTTTGATATATTTTTAAAATAAGACAACATGCAAAATATGTACAAATGATGAAATGACTAAATTTTGTTATGCATAGTAACGTTTAAGATGCATAATGTTCATAGGTTCTTTAAGATCTTTACCATCTAAGGTAGCTAATTTGTATGCTCTCGATTCAAATTTAGCAGTGATAATGTATGGTCCAAGCCGCTTGGGCTCAAATTTACCTTTAAGGTCTTTAGTTGCATTAGTATTTTTTTGATTTTCTTTTAAAACAAGGTCGCCGATCTCAAAGGATCGATGACGAACTTTTTTAGCATATGATCTTTTAAGCTTGTTTTGGTAGGCACGGAGATGCTCCAAAGCATTGATGCATTTTTCATCTAGGAGTTCCAACTGACTGAGTCTACCATACTCGATATTCATCTCCTACTTCGGTATCTTGAAGTAGTAGAGCCAAAGAAGGAACTTCTAATTCAAAGGGAAAAATGGCTTCAGCACCATAAACCAAAACAAAAGGTGAAGTTCCAGTGGGGGTTCGAACACTAGTTCGATAGGCCCACAAGGCTGGATATAATTGAATGTGCCAGTCGCGGCCAGATTTATTGACCAATATTTTGAGAATTTTGATTAAGGTTTTGTTAGATGCTTCTGCTTGACCATTACCCTGAGGATAATAGGGAGTGGACCAGCGATGTTGAATCTTATATTTTTGGCATAATTTCTTGACATCTTTATTTTTGAAACAAGTTCCATTATCAGAGATGAGATTTGCAAGAATTCCGAACCTACAAATGATTTGATTAAAAATAAATTTAGAAACTTGTGTGCCAGTGCAGGAAGCTAAAGGCATAGCTTCAACCCACTTCGTGAAATACTCGATGGCGGTTATGATGAATTTGTGTCCATCAGATGACACAGGATTGATTTTGCCAATAATGTCTAAGCCCCATTTTGAAAAGGGCCAAGGAGATGAAATAGCTTGCAGACTCTTGTGCAGGGGCATGGACAAGGTCAGCATGTTTCTGGCACTTGTCGCAATGGCGCACATACTCATGTGCATCATTTTCCATGGTAGGCCAAAAGTATCCTATCCTAAGGAGCTTTTTAGCAATGACACTACCACTGAAGTGTCCTCCACAAGATCCATCGTGGGCTTCACTCAAGGCTGATTTGGATTCTTCTAAATTCAAACATCTTAATAGGATACCTTCAAAAGATCTCCTATATAAAGTATTGCCAATTATTACAAATCGACTTGCTCGTCTACGTAATAACCGACGCTGGTTTCTATTAGAATTGGCAGGGAAAGTCCCATTTTGGAGAAAATCAAATATATCTATATACCAAGGTTCAGGAGTAGTTTCATTGATTAGAAACACATCCAAAGGTTCTAAGCATGACTTATTTGAAGCGGGTTCCTGGAGTCGACGAATAATGATGGTGGCATATTCGTCATCTAACTCCAAGGGCAGAAGAGATGCAGCTGCGGCCATAGCATCAGCCGCACGGTTGCTAGTTCGAGGAATAGCTTCCAAGGAAACTTGATCAAATAGAGACATTAATTGTAAAACATAGGCTTTATATGGGCACAGTTTATCATCTCTGGTCTGATAAACTTCATTAATTTGGTTTATAACAAGTTGAGAATCACCAAAAACTAACAGATGTTTAATTTTTAGCGCCAAGGCAGCTCGTAATCCGAGGATTAGAGCTTCATATTCAGCAGTATTGTTGGTGCAAGCAAATGTTAATTTGAAGGACAGAGGAATGATGTGTTTTTGTGGGGATATTAAAATAATACCCGCACTAGCCCCACTCATGCATCGGGCTCCATCAAAGTATAAGGACCATTGTTCAATATGGTCTCCCTCTAATTGAAGGCATTCATCAGGAAACTCAATGATGAGGGGATGGGTAGACTCTAAGGGTGCAACAACTAATTGATCTGCTATGATTTGACCCTTAACAGACTTCTGTCCTATGAACGTGAGGTCAAACTCGCTTAGAGCAAGAACCCACTTGGCTGTACGACCCGATAAATAAGGTCGACTCATGAGATACCTCAAGGGATCATATTTAGCAATGACATAAGTTTTCTGACTAAGCATATAATGGCATAATTTTTGCATAGAAAATACGACTGCTAGACATAGTTTTTCTAATGCTGTGTAGCGGGTTTCATAACTGATGAAGGTTCGGCTAATATAATAATTAGCACGTTCTCTCTTCGCATCATCAAGCTGAGCTAACATAGCTCCTAAGGCAGAATCTGAAGCTGAAATATACAGGAGAAATGGGCGATCAGGTTTAGGTGGAGAAAGCACAGGTGGGTTAAGGAGGTATTGTTTGAGAAGTTCAAAAGCTTCTTTACATTCGTCGTCCCAATTAAAAGGGACATCCTTCTTAAGGAGCTTAAGAAAGGGACCGGTTTTGTCCGCCAACTTATCGATGAAGCGACGGATAGCTTGAAGTTTACCTTGTAAACTTCGTAATTCAGATATATTGGTAGGTGCGGGCATATCAATGATAGCCGCAATCTTGAGAGGGTCAATTTTGATACCACGTAAAGAAACTAAAACCCCTAATAGTTTACCGGACTTAACTCCGAATATGCATTTGGCTGGATTTAATCGAATAAGATATTCTCTTAATCGATTAAAAACTTTTCTCAAATCATCTAAATGGTTATCTTCATTAATAGAGCGAGCTATAATATCATCTACATAATCATGTAGGATATCATGCATCATATCATGAAAAATATAAGTCATAGCTCGTTGATAGGTTGCACCTGCGTTCTTTAAGCCGAATGGCATCACTTTCCAACAAAAGGTACCCCAAGGGGTAATAAAGGTTGTTTTAGCCTGATCTTCAGGAGCTATCCTGATCTGATTATAACCGGAGAATCCATCCATTAAGGACATCATCCCACTCCCGATAGTAAAGTCAATGATTTGATCCATGTTTGGAAGAGGAAAATCATCTTTAGGGCATGCAACGTTAATATCTCTAAAATCTGTGCAAACCCTAACTTTGGTGGCTTCTTTCTTGGTGACTGGAACTACATTTGAGATCCATTCAAGCATAATCAATAGCTTGTATAAAAACAACATTCAGGAGTTTTTCTAACTCCCCTTTGACTAGCAGGGCCACTTTGGGATGCATTTTTCTAAGTTTTTGTTTAACAGGTTTAGCATCCGGATGGACTACTAGATGATGCATGACTACGGAAGGGTCCAGACTTGGCATATCTTCGTATGTCCAAGCGAAGACATCTTCATATTCTTTAAGGAATGCAATGTATTGCTCTTGTTTTTCTTGACTTAATTCTGACCCAATATTGATTATGTGAGGATTATCCTCAGTTCCAATGTTAACTTTAATGACGTTTTCGACCTCCATGTGTAGATCTCTTTCAAAATTAGGTGGGGCGGGTGAGACGCCCAATTCTTGTAATTATTTTAAGGTTAAGTTGGATAATTCATCTTGAGGATTAGTGGCCTCAAGCTGGGCTATAGTTGGTATAGAACCATCAAAATAAAATCCATTGTGTAAAATTTCTTCAACGGAGACATCGTGGAAGATATCTCCTTCCAACTCATCATCGGATTCAGCAATCATTTCAGGGTAAGCTATGGATAGCATGTTACATGTAAATGGCTGATTTTTTAGAGGCAAATCATCACGCCTATCCAAATAATCTTGATAACATATGAGTTGATCATCATCTTCAAAAGGGAAGGGTTGACCCTTACTAGGAAATAGGCCCACACCACAGCAGGCAGGCCACGGTTCTACCTCGAAAGGTTCTTTCATGCCATTTTGGAAAGGTCCCAAGCCTTTCCCTTTATATCCCATTTTAAGCATTATGGGTTTAGCTTTAATATACTCATTAGTAAAATAACAACGAGCATATCCATCATGATGAGTTTTGATATTTCGAGGTATTCTTCCCTAGTCATATCCTTTATAAATGAAGGCACAACTCCCGACTTGGTAAGTACTTCCCATAGGTTGTGGGAGGCCCAAAGTACGAGGAGATGGCGGCAAGTTATTTAAAAGAATTGAATCTTGCATGAAAGCATTTGTTTTTTCTGATATTAAGATTGTGGATAAATCTGGTAAAAGTTCATCGTAAAGAGCATAAGATGTAGAAGGATCATTCCCTATATCTTTAGATGTGGAAGGTATGATAGATGTTGATAATGTGGAAGTGTTAATGAATGGGTCTATAGGTTTTGAAATTATAGGGATAGAACATGAAGGATTGGTTGTGGATTGAAGATCTTTTTGAGGTTCTAGAGTGGTTTGTTTAGAAGATTGTTGATCTATATATGAGGGTGAAATGAATGGAGGAGAAATAGGTGAAGCTATGGGTGTGTGTTTCATAGTTTTAGATGAAAAATAAGAATTAGGATGTGTGGATGACAGAGCAGGGCAAAATTGCACTCCAACAGGTTCTCCCAAAGCACACATATCAAAGGGTCTAGGATCACCATGGATAGTGACCAACTGATTTTTAAATTCGAATTTAACACATTGGTGTAAAGTGGATGGGACAGCCCGCATTGCATTGATCCAAGGACGACCCAAGAGTATATTGTACGATGCGGGGCAATGTACAATAAACACGGTCGTATCTAAGGTTCTAGGACCAACTTGCAATGGGATGGTAATAACTCCACACGTTTCTTGTGTTTCGTCATTGAAAGCTTTTATGATCATGTCAGCTTTCTTCATTTCATCACTTCTAAAGCCAAATCGTTGGTAGAAGTCAAAAGTGCAAATGTTTAGAGATGAACCATTATCAATCAGGACTCTTTTAACAGCTACATCTCCAATTAGAGCAGTAATATATAAGGGATTATCCTTATGTAAACTGTGTTGTGGGATATCTTTATCCCGAAAGTCAATACAATCAACTTCTCGAGTGATGATAGTATTGGCCATGGCTTCAGGTTGAATATTTTGAGGTACCATCATTTGGCTTAATGTAAGCATCAACTCATCCCTATGGGTAGGAGAAGATCTTAATAAATCCAAAAGGGAAATTTCGGTCGTAGTATTGGATAATTGCTCATTAATATTGTAAGGGGGTTTAGGTTGAACATTGGAAGCATGATTCCCTTTATTGGGATTTTTCAAAACAAATGGAGCTGATCCATCATTCTGGTTTGGTTCTTGTTGAGAATTTTGAGCCTGTTGTCGGGTAACGACTCCAATGGTACCTACAATGTTATATTGAAGACGCTGAACTGGTCTCGGTTGAGCGTTTATGGCTTGTTCATTAGGGAGGAATTGATTAGAAGAGGGTCGAGTAGTAACTCTTCTAGGAAATGGTTCTTCTGGAACCATAGCATCTCGTGATGGGTTGAATAGGATCCGATTCATTTTTAGAACTATTCGATTGGTTTGAAGTGATGTCTATTTCACTTTCAATATCTCGATTCTATATCACTAGGATCTGGAGTTTGAAAATTATGTAGGGGCCTGGTCGTGACCAGGGATAAGGTTGTGTCAAATATTTGAGGATCCTGAATAGGTAATTGTCCGCTAATAGTCCCTACATATCGGGTAGGAGGAGGAACATTATGATGCTCAATTTGATTGGCCACCTCTTTACCATGTCTTGGTAAAGGATGTTGAAATATGTCTAATGATTGATTAGCATTTTGATTTTGATTTTGGGGAATGTTCTTTTGAGCGTTATTAGGAGCATTTTGTTTAGGTTGGAAGGCTTGCACCTCCATTTCATTATTATCAATCAGATCTTGTATTTTATGTTTCAACCTTTTACAAGCGTTGGTAGAGTGTCCAGGTCCTCTATGGAAATCACAATGTAAGTCAGCTCTGTATCCGGGTATGGTTGGATCAGGTTCCTGGATAGTAGGTAATTGAATCAAACCTCTTTCGAGTAATTGAGGTAAAATAGTTGATAATGGTTGATTCAATCTAGTAAATTCTCGAGGAGGTTTATCAGGAGGTTTCAATATAAATTTTTTTGTTGTCTTCGTTGCATTGATATTAGCAACATTTCTGTTGTCAGTGACTCCGTCACCTACGACTTGTTTGTTTTTATACTGATTTCTGGATGTTTTCTCATCATCCTTCTTCCTAAGTTGGCCTCTCCTAATGAGGGCATCTTCTACTCTTCGAGCTAAATCTATAGCTTGATCGAAGGTAGTTAAAGTAGCAGTTGATAACTCATAAGATATTTGTTCTTGCAAATTATTGATAAAAATGTCCAACATTTCCCTATAAGGTAGCACAAAGTGCAGTTTTCCTGTCAACTGCCTCCATCTAGCTAAGAAATCAGCAAAACATTCATCTTTGTCTTGTTTTAAGTTGTATAAATCTTTAATGGTTACATGCCTCTCGATGTAGGCACTAAATTGATGGACGAAAGATTCAGCTGTTTCTTCAAAGTTTCTCAAAGAATGAGTGGGCAATTGATAGTACCACTCTAATGCCATTCCACCTAAACTTTTTGGGAACATTTTTAGTAATAGCAAGTCATCATGTGATATATCATGACATGCTATCCTAAACATGCGAAGATGCTCTATGGGATCTTCAGCTCCTTTATATATAGGCAGGATGGGCATGGGAAAATGCTTAGGGTACGGTTGTGCTACAACTATGGGATCCAAAGGTTGACTACATATCTCTCGATAATTGTACGAGGGACGGTAGGGATCTATCTGGTCCATGCGCGAAGCTAACTGCTTCACCATGGCTTCCAGATTACTAGTTTGCCCACCATATTGGTCCGATAGGGCATTAATATGGGATTTGTGAGCATATGATGGAGGGACATGCATATTAGATGCTATATTGCTATTGTGTAAATTGTTGGTAGGAAAGGTGTTATGAAGAAATTTTGAAGTTGTATTATGTTGTATCCCAGATTGTTGAAAATTGGTGTTTGGCTTCATTTTAGATTTTTGTTTACTTGAAGCATATTGATCAATAGTTTGGCGAAGTAAAGCAGTGAAGGAAGTTTTCTTTTGTGTGGGCATGATTTTAGGCTCAATAACAGGTTCCTTAGGAGGTTGGGTAACCTGTTGTTTTGGCATGTTCTGAATCATAGTGACCATATCTCTATTGGATGGTCCAACCTTATCACTTTCTTGATCAATAAAAGACAAGGGATTAGTGTGCACATCAAACATATGTTCCATGGCTGCTTGAGTGTCACTAATTTGCCCTTTATCAATACGAACCGCCATATTAAGAGCGCCAATGTTATTATTGAAAAATTTCCAGAAATGATCTAAGTTATCAAAAGCAATAGTTCCATCTAGAGCTACTCTAGGGGATGAGGATCCATCCTCTTTAACATTTTCTTCTTGTTCATTGTCTTCACCTAGGTCATCTTCTCGTTGATCTAGAGTTTCTCCTTCCGGAATTGGATCCTCAGGAAGGACATTTGGGTTTCTAGTTTTATCTTCTAACCAATCTTCTTTTTCTCCTTTAGCTTTGTTTACCATTCCTAATTTTAGGCATTGTGCTTAACTTAGATTTCAGAAAAATATATATATATATATATATATATATATATATATATATATATATATATATGCAATAAGCTTAAGAGGTATATATTAATTATATACCTACTACAATATTTAAAATGAAATGTTTTGGTTTTTGTTATGTTTTTTAGTTTTTCTTGTTTTTGTAATAATATTGTAAAGATAACAAACAACACAATAAATGCAAGAATAATAATAATGAAAGCAATGATCTAGTTTTCTATAAATAATTTATAAATGTCATTAATGGGCTCAAGTTCTTCAGGAGTCATGAAGTGTTCTTCTTCAAATTGAAAATTTTCTTTCAAGAATTTAATGAAAAGGGCTATAGTGATATTATCTGTCTCAGATTCTGGTTGATAGAAGTAAAGCTCATGGCAATACTCTCGATATAACACAGCTCGAGGAACTCTATTCCATATTTCCCTATCCATAAGAACGACCTCTTGGTCTTCTACACGACCTAGGAACTGGTGTATAATGGCTACGTTCTCGAGGTATTCCTCGAAGGTGAACAATTTTGAAGACACAAGAGCTCTCCTATAAGCTAACCATCTATGGCAAGCTCTCTGAAGTTCATGATAAAAGACGAGTTGATGAGGATCCAGGATTCTATCTAGGACAAGCCTCTTGATTTGTTTAAGTTTTGTTGACCTAGATGAAATGACACCTAGTCTTCTATCAAGTTCGTCCCACAAAAGTTGATTTCTATCTCTGCTTCGTGCACACTAAGCACAGAATTGATTTCTATGGCTGCTAATTGGTTTTCAACATTTATAGTAACTGCTAATATTTTCTTAGGAGCTACCATCTAAACATGATATGCAACTTATTAGTTTTAAATGATTTTAAATGCATCTATGTTTTTGTTTTTTTTTTTTTGTTTTGTTTTCAAAAGGTTTTAAATGCATTCACGTCGGGTTCACCAAAATGTATCGCTCCAAATTTTTTGCATCCTTACCTTCAGGCTATAGGATCCGTGCCCGGAAGGAGGATGGGAAAAGGATGGCGTGGTACCTCGGACTGAGAGGCCTTGCGAAGGTCCCGCCTCTCGAGGGAGGTGTATTATGGTGATTTTTTGATGGATGGTGGGTTCACCAAGAAACGTTTGAATGGCAGTTTCCATGCCTAGGTTGGGAATGTGTTTAATGTGTTCAGTTTTATCTTTAAACATTCGAGTCCTAGGTTTGGCCAAATGAATCTAAGTTGTTCTATTATGAAAATGCAAGCTAAATGAAATACATAAAACAGATTTTAAACAGAAAATAGAGAGAAAAAGCTAAATTACAGAGCCATACCTGATCCGGATGTCTGATGGAGATTCTGATTTTTGAAGCAGTCCAGATCGTCTGGAATTTGACAGGATCGTCTCCGACCTGCAGGATCGTCTGAGATCTGACGAATTCGTCAGACGAATTCGTCAGAGACCTGCAAACAGAGAAATAGACACAAAATACAAAAAATGCAACAATGCTAATAGAGGATAAAGATGTAAAATGACAATAAAGATGTTAACAGATAATCCCAAATAGAAATGCAAGTAAATTACGATGTTTTAATAGTTAATCATGATTTCATTATGCAATTAGACTACATGGGTGAACTCCAAGATGCAGAATAGCAGAAAATAATAAATAAACTGACTAGATGCAAAATAGAACAAGAGATGAAAAGAGAAAAATGCAAACTCTGGGCACTGATTGCCCCCAATGCAGACTGCAGTCGAGATCGTCTTGAATCGGTGCGAAATCGTCTCGAATTGAACAAGATCGTCCACGACGAACTGAGCTTGCTCCGACTGAAAAATACTAAGGTTCCTGCAACAAAATTTGGATAGGACAAGTGCAGATAGTAATTTGGGATGTTTTAATGCGTATAAAGTCAAGTTACAGGAAATATCAGCCAGGGGTAGGTTAAGGGGAGGGCCTAAGTTTAAATAGGCTTAGGAGGGAGGTTAGGAGGTTGGAGATCATCCCAATTTGGGAGATCTCCAACGGGGAGGGTCTCTAACGGCGCAGACACGCTTCTTGCCCGGATTAGAGACGTCGTTGGAACAGAGGCTAATTGAGAAAAATTAGTTTTGGGACAAGATCGTCTGGACGTCCTAGTCCAGACGAAATCGTCCGATCTGAGGCGATATCGTCTGATCGGCGACGATATCGTCAAACGGTCAAAACAAACTCTAAAAATGGCACGAGAAAGGAGGAAACGGGTTAAACGACGGTTTGGAAGCGGTTTTGGGGGTTAAAATTTGAATTTGAATATTTACTAGAGTAATTGTAATTATTTAAGGTTTTACTGCACCAATTTTAGGGTGCTACAATAAGTCTAATATTATTTCATTTGTGTATTTTTAGATTATATTTCAGGTCAAAAAGGTGGCCATGGATCTCAATCATCTTCAGGATCTTATTGATTAGTGGGGAAACATGTCGTGCTCAGTCAATTAGGTTTATATTGAGTAGGATACTCCTCGAAGTTGGTCTAGGTCTAGACAGTAGTGTCACTCACTCCAAAAATGTACTCATATCCTAGGTCAAGGCCCTTATAAATATGTTCATGGCTATGTGACTATTCCTCTCTCCCCCAACTCCTCAACTTGACACCTGGGTAAATTTAGGAGATTCGTTGATTGTTGCCAGTCAAGAGCCATTTGTTTATGGATGGGTGGATGTTCCTAGAAATTTTGGATAGGGGAGGAACTTGATGCCAAAGTCTCTTGATGCTTATGGTGGGTGGGAATTAGTCCCAGGGGTGGCTAAACCCATATATTGGAGTCTCATCATTTTGTAATCAATTTTTTGTCCATCAAATCCTTAAGGTGGTGTTGAATAATTGTAAAATTTTTGATTGGGTTCCTATTATTTTTTTATGGGGATGGTTTCTTGGTTGATGGTTTTAGCCACGTGGCGTGTTTATCGACCTCTTTTTTTTTGTAAAATATATTTTTTCAATTATTTAATATAATGCCTTTTGACATAAAAAAATTGTAAAAGGCATATTTTGAGTGAGACTAAATCTTTTAACAAAAATATTGTCAAGTAGCTAATTGCATAAACATAACACTTTAAGAAATATGAAAACTATATTTTATAGAAAATAAAATAAAAAAAACATCTTTGATAAAACGAAGAATATGATTTAATTAACCTAACAATAAATATACTATTTTTATATATATTTGATTTTGTTAGTGTGAGAAACCCCTACGACCAATGCATAGGGTTGAGAACTCTCCCCCAACCATGACCCCTTTTAAAGTTGAGAACTATGCTTATCAATAGGGAATTTAACACACAACCACCACACACCCACCCCCTTACACACTCGCCCATGTCGTGGTTTGAACCTTGGACCTCCCGAAGATGAACCAAATCCCCAACCATTGTGTTTGCATTGTCCCATCTTGTGACTACTATTTTAATATTTTGATAAAATTTGTCTCCAATATAAATCACATATAACCTATTAAAAATAAAATCATATAAAAAATTCCATACCGAAATAGTTTTTAAAAATATTATATATTTTTTAAAATAAAGGGGTAAAAATTTATTGATAAGAAGATAATATTATAGAGTACATCGAAGCCCCCAACCAGGACTCAAATAAATAGTAAAATAGGCTAAAACTACCAGACATGATAAAAACCCGAAGAAGGCAACAATAACAAACCACATTATGTATGGACATCCTTGTGTATCAAATCCTAGAGGCACTGAGATTCCCCAACCAATAGACTCTCCCAGTTATCCATAATCTAAGGACCCAAAATCTCAGAAGCCCTTTTGGCCAAATAATCAACAACCCCATTCGATTCCATTGGTATGTGCACAAAGGAGATAAATTCGAACTCTTCACTAATTTTGAGAATTTGAATGGCCACAAAGGCCAACAATCAATTAACATCCTCCAAAATTTTGTTGTTTAAAATATTAACCAAAATTTGAGAGTCAGACTTGCAAATGCTCCTATGCCAACCAAGAGAAAACCCCCTTTAGAAGGCCTCAATAATCGTAAGAGCTTCCATAAAATTGTTGGAGCGAACTCCTTTATAAATAAAAACAAAATTTTACTATGCCAAGAAAGTCTCTCCCAACACCACCAATTACACCATGTTCAGGATTACCCCTGGACAACCCATCAGTATTAATTTTTAAAACTCCTCTAGGGGGTGGCCTCCACCTACCATCTCTCTAAAATTTTTTGCTGAGCTAAGGAACCCTGCTAGGGCAAGAAGAGACTACACCAACCCCAAAGAGACCAATATTATGTTGTACCTTCTCCTCCCTAGAGTCTAAAAGAGGATCCACATCACATTTTCTATGGAGAGTTTCGTGAACCATACACAAGATCTTTTACTAGATCTATTGAATAGCAAAATGTCTACCCTAAAAGATGTGATGGTTTCATTCGAGTAAAATATGCTAGATGATGCAAGAAGGGCCCAAATTCCAAGCCACCTAGGGGAAGGGGGAATTAGTCGAAGGTCTATCTAGATTGCTCCAAAACTCCACCAATGAGAGCACATGAAAACAATGATGGTTCTAGGAACTCCACCATCAGTGCCAAATATCTCTAGCAAGAGAGCATTGAAAAAATAAATGATAAGAGTCATCCTAATTATTACCATAAATGATACAAAAAGAGGGACCCTAAAATCCCCTCTTCCTCATGTTATTCCAAGTAAGGTATTTATTACGAGCTACCAGCCAAAAAAAGAAGTTACATTTAGGCAAAGCAAATCTATTCCACACCTTTTTCCACCTTGTGGCGAGGAGGCTCCCGAAATTTTGTATATCAAGAACCTCATAACCATAGGCTACAGAGTAGGATCCCTTGAGATCAGGGTTTCAAGCCAAAATGTCTTTAGCCCTCAATGAAGAGTAGGACCTCTCCGCAAGAATAAGAGCAAGCACATATCTATCATTGGCTAATCCCCCCTAGGGCCATTCTTGTGGATATTTCCACTTATACATATCTAAATTACCAAAATGCTAGATTATTTTTAAGTCCTCCACATGAGACCAGCCTGCTTACAAGAAACAAACACTTAAAAAATGTAACCTAGGATATTGAGTCAAGATAGGAGAGTTGCCATCCCAAGAATCCTCCCAAAAAAGAGCATCTGATCCTCGATTGTAAATCCAAAACAAACCCTGCTTAATTAAATTAGAACCTCTTTTTAGAGTATCCTAGATAACCAAACCTTTCCCAACCAAACTAACTCTAGGGATATCATCCTCAAAAATACCTCTCAAGTACTTACAAGATAATATTTTAGCCCAAATTTGATCTTGAGCAGTACACCATATCTAGTAGAGTTTTGTAGCCAGATACTTCCCAAAAAGATATGTTTATCGCAACCCAAGACCTCCCTCTTGAACTGGCCTACAAATAGAATCCCACCTAACTAAACTCTATTTAGATTGAGCAAATTTTCTAGACCACAAAAACTGTCTTGACAAAGCATCCATGTCCTTAATAAAATGAGAGGGAGTTGTTTGGACAAAATACATGTAAATGGGTAAATATTGAATAATAGATTTTAAAAACAATACTCTACCTGAAAAGGAGAGCCATATAATGATCTAGTGATTCACCTTCCCTCTAAAATTATCAAGAATAGAATACAAAGAAGATCTATGCAGAGGATGAGACGAAATCAGAATACCAAGATAAATGAAAGGGGGAGTCCCAACCTGGAATCTTAGAATTCGAGAAATCCTAGATTGGATAAGAGGAGGGGTATTGAATAAGAAAACAAAAGACTTGTCCTCGTTAATAAACTACCTAGAAGCACCAAGATATATGTCAAGAGACCATCTAATGTTACCAAATTCCTTGATAGTGGCAACCCCAAAAAATTTGTATCATGAACAAATTGAAGGTGGGAAAGATGTGGTGAACTACTATCCCACTTCCAACCCTGAATGAGACCATGCCTAAATTGATACTTGAGCAATATTCCCAATCCTTCTACCATAATGATAAAAAAATAAGGATAAAGAGGATCTCCTTGCCTCAATATCCTCGAGGTCTCAAAGAAATCTGATGAATCATTATTAATAAGAATAGAGAACGAGGAAGAAGAAACACAACTCATAACCCATCTAACTCATTCCTCCTCAAATACAAAAGCAACAAGAAATTTTGAATAAAGGACCATTTGACTTGGTCATAGGCTTTGGCCATGTCCAACTTAATAAACATAGATTTCTCCTTAGAAGTTTCCATCAAGTGAATAACTTCCATAGCAATAACAACCCCATACAGGATGTTTTGGCCAGCAACAAACCCACCTTGCTGCTCAAAGATGATTTTGCTCAACCATATCTTCAACATCTTAGCAATAAATTTTGTAATGATCTTATACACAACATTGCAGAGAGCAATAGACCTAAAAATATCCAAAGAATTTGCTCCCTAATTTTTAGGAATAAGCACCACAAAGGTAGCATTTAGGGCCCTTAGCATCTGTTTGTTCTTTTGGGACTCACGGACCACCTACAAAATATCAATTTTTATTAAATACCAAAAATCTTGATAAAACTCAATCAAAAAATCCATCCAGGCCCGGGGCTTTCCCTTTTTCATCTTGAATACAACATTTTCCAACTCCTCAAGGGAAATTGAGCCATATATCTAGAAAAAATCGAGGGAATACAATTTAGAATAATATTTTCATTCTCATCATCTAAGAGATAGTTCTCCTTGAAGAGAGAAAAAATACCTTCTAGTCTCTTTTGAAATCTCCTTGAAATAAGAGAGAAGGGCACCCTGAGAACAAGAGAGAAAATCAGATAACCATTATGGTGAGCCTTAACTGAGTTAAAAAATAAGGCCATGTTCCTATCCCCTTCATAAATCCAATCCACTCAAGATTTTTGTTTTAAAAAAATTTCTTCCCTCAGCTCCTATTAAACAAGTTCTTTCGTAGCCTAAGATTCCTCAAAGAGAAGCTCCTTCGTGAGTCCATGATCTCTAATATTCCTTGAAGCTTCTTCCACCTTATTAAGAGCCGCCAACTTAGCCAAGGAAAGGTTCCCAAAATTTATACTATTCCATCTCTTCAATTTATGCTTAACAAATTGTAGCCACTTCATAAAGGAATACATAATGGTGCCATGAGGAGGTTTGCCATTGGTCCACAAGCCTCACATGAAATCATGAATATTAGGATCCCGAAGCCACATAAGTTGAAACTTAAAGGAAGGATTCTTCTTTAGCCCAAACTCAAGAGTAGAGAGTTTGATAGGCCAATGATTAGATTCCCTACCATCCATAATCATAGAACTAGAGCTTCTGTTATTACCAATCCAAAAACTAGAGATCAAAAAAACTATCCAGTCTCTCAGATATGGACTCTTCCCCACATATTCTATTGTGTCAGGTAAATATCCCATTATTCAACTTGATGTCAACCAAATTTAGGGCCCAAATATGAGCACTAAAGATAGAAGAAAAAGGCTTGAGATGATCAAATCCATCGCGTTTCTCCTCGAGACAAGTGATAGAATTGAAATATTCAACCAAAATCCATGGGTACAAGGGAGCTAGACTTTTTACAAAGCTAATGTGATCCCATAAATTTACTTTACCATTGTAATAAACATGAGTATACACATTTATAAGTAGGATGGTTTCACCAGATTCATTATCAGGCCTGATCATCGAAATAGAACATCTATTTGAAATCCATGTAAGAGGAGATATCTTAACTGGATCCCATAAACAAGCAACACCACCAGCATATCCACATGCACCAATACACTGGCATTGACCCCTTCTCCACAACTTGGGAGCAATATTGAACATACTATCAATAGCCAATTTAGTCTCCTAAATAAACACCACATTCAAAGAATGTACACAAATCAAATCATGAACAAACTTTTGTTTGGGGATGTTGTTCAATCCCCTTGCATTCCATGAGAGGATAATCATTTATAGGGGTTTAAAAATGGGAGTCCAATATTCTCACCAAGTCTGACTCCACCAAAGTCTCCTCCATTAAATTAATTTTATCCTAGTATTTCTTTCGACCCATCACCATATTCTTATCCGAAGTACCTTTTTTAATTGTTTTATGTTGCAATCCCAGCATCGTAGGAGTTTTACAGTCCAAGTATGACTACATCAGTGCCTGAGTAGGAGAGAGCACAACTATACTTGTGCCACTCTCCAAAATAGTTTTTCTTCTAGGGTTAAAGCCAACCATATCACCTGTACTCGAAACCAAAGCCATATGTTCTTCATTTAAACACACTAGATATAATTCCTTAGGTTCCACCTTAAAAATAGACATCTGATTCAGCCCTGTTATATCTACATCAGGTAGCGATAATTTAGGCAACTCCATGCATTGACCAAGATCATCCAATATCTCAAAATGGTTGAGAAGAGCATTTGGTTGGCTATCCTTAAGGGCTATTTTTACCCTTCTTCCTCTATTTTAGGGTTTTATAGGAACAAAGCCTTCCTTATCCCAATCCCCTTCCTTTATCGAGGCTTTTCCTTTATCCAGATTTTGTGCAGATCGAGAGGGCCAATGATTTAAAAACACTAGCAGGACAAAATTAGGATATTTTCTTTGTAGGTGGTCGTATTCATGGTAGATCCATAAATAAAAGGGAAGAGCTTCATTGTCAAGTTGTTGAACCTATGTAGACGATCCAAAATGTATTTTAATAGAATCTAGAATAGGATTTTTTAAATCAATTTCGACACAGATATGGGTAACACAAATTACCTTTTTCTCCATCATCTGTTGTGATGGTCCAACCAGATTCCCAAGAAGAAGGGCAATCATATGCAAGATGATACTTCTCCAAAATTTCAACGGGAGCCACGGGTGTCGAACCGACACTGGAACCCACGACAACCGCTCCTTTGATGGGTTGAAACCCACATGCCAATGTTTAATAAAGAGTCCAGATTGGTTACAAAAATAGGAACCCCCTTCAATTTTTTTTTACGATCCGCAAGACGAGAAAACTACCATAAAATAGCTATTCGCACTCAACATCCCCTCCACGTCACCATGAGGGTTCCAAGTCTTCCTAACCCAAGTCTCCATAAAGAGAAGAGAAATTTAGATGCCCATAAATTTACCAATAAGTGCATGATTAGTTAAATACTCCACATCTTCCACCCCTGAGTCTTGTTGAACCACTAGAACCGGCTTGGCTTCCCATTGTTCCAAACATCCATTGTTATTTAACAAATTATTCTTGACGTGCATTGGGAAATCCTGTTCCTTCCAATCATTTTTACATTAAAAAAAATCACTAGCGTGCACGCTTTGTGACAAGCCCGATGCCATCACAACATTCCTCCAATTGTTTAGACCTAGGGTTTTAGTCTACATCTCTCTTTCATTTCATTGATAGAGTACTTGCCAATAGACTCTAAAATCCTCTAAATATTTAAAATATTATATTTAATAATGTAATGTGAAAAATAATTTCTTAAAACATCACGTTTAACTGTATTAAACAAGATGTTTGTATTATAACGTTAAACCAAATATTTATCCAAAACCTAAATAAATAATATTTTTATAAAGTACTTTCAGCTGATAAAACTATTATTTATTAGAAATCCAACAAATAATACTTATAAATGTGTTTCATGAAAATATATCTATTTTAGACAGGAATATTTGTATAGATGTTTTAAAAAATAATATTATTAATGAGAATAACATTATGTAATTTGTAAAATGAAAACTATAAATAAAGAGATACAAATTTCTAGGTATGAGATAAATTTCAAAATAAAATAAGGAAATCTTAGAGTAATAGAATTTAGATAGATCAAGGATATTCCACTTCAAAAGAAGAGGTAAAATAATCCAATGTATAAAATGATCTGGAAATTTCACAAGGAATTAAAGGTGCAAAAGAAGATGTGGAGATAAATCCTAAAACAAAGACAACAAAAGAGGTCAAGTTATTAATCATCTTCATTTGCTTCAAATAGTATATAATCCTTTCTAGGTAATAAAAGTGAAAGTGGTGTAGATGTTATCCCTTGCACTTTAAGACCAAAATAATAAAGAAATGAGGTTGGAGAAAACCCATAACAATTTAGGTTTTTCATTAAAAAAAAAATTAGTGTTTTTAGGGTGGAATAAAAAGATGATTGCTACATAAGAGCATTTTTACATTTTATTATTTTCACGGTAACATAAATAAGATTGTGCTTTTGAAGTTATTCCTTGCACTTTAGATCCTTCATAACAAGAAAAACCTAAAGATGATAAGTTTTACTATAAGTAGTATGAGAAGATTGAAGAGATTGATAAAGATTAAAGTATTGCTAGGAATAAAAAAAGAGAAAGATTCAAGAAGTAAAAGCAAAGAGAAAAAGAAATTTAAAGAGATATTGATATAGGAAAGCAAAATCAAATATCACAAGTCTTAACAACAAGAGGAGCTAAACCCATAAATAAAAACAAAAAATAACAATGAATATAATATCTTGGAATATTAGGGAAACCAATAAAAACTCTATAAAAAGATACTAAAAATTTGTGAGGTAGTCATAGACAAGATATTAATAGATATATAAGTTTGACAACAAATAAAATCTATAAAAAGATACTAAAAAATTGTGAGGTAGTCATTGACAAGATATTTATAGATATAAAAGTTTGACAACAAATATTCTACCCATTTACAATGCTGAATTTTATCTTGATAAAATTTAAGTTTTGGAAGGGTTAATAGTTGAAGAAGATGAAGAATATCTTTGATAGAAAGACAAATGAAAAATATCTTTAATAAAAAAATAAAGTTAAATATGTTTTAATTAACATGTTAGAAATGTAACCAGAGCAATATGATATTTTGTATTTTTAATGAAAATGGCCCCTAATCCCAGAAGAAAAAAAAAACATTAACATTTAGTCTGCATAGGACAACAGGACAACACATTAATTATAGTTTTGAGCTCTTTTAAGATAATTTGAGGTATCTATGTATCTAAAAAAGATACATAAGTGTTTATTATTTGACTGTCCAAATTCTTGATTTGAACTTAGTCTCTTCTTACTTAACTTATCCAATTAACTGACAACCTCTAAATTAAATCTGGAATCCTACTCCATCAGTTATTATAATTCCCTTATGTAATAAAAAATAACATTAACATGTAATTCGATTTACTCCTTCACCACATAAATTAATGAATTTTTTTCATCAGAAGTACAATACCTGCACCGTTCTATAATACCAAATATAATTTAAAATTTTCAAGTAATGCGAATTATAGCATGTCACATTCTTTCTTCGGAAGCAATTTAATATAAACCGCCAATTAAGCCGACAAGGAATTCATATTTGATGTTAACGATGCTGCGTTGGTCAAATAGTTTCGATCAAACCACAATCATTCCTCTTTGGACGCGTTTTGAATACGGAATTCTCGGAATGGGTTAACGTCAAAATTTTGTGTGCCATCAATGTCCCATCGAATACAAACGAATTTCAATCAAAGAAAAATCAAAGACCTGCTCACACACTTTATTTTGACTTTTCCCTTCACTTGTTCACATTCAGTGATATTTTTCACAACGCTCACAGAATTCCTTCACAAATTCTTGCAACAGTCAATTTCCTTTTATTGAAGTACATGTAGATTTTCCAACGAAATATTAATAAAATAAAAGTATTGTGCAGATTGTCAAACCCTAAGAGTTAAAAATTCAGCAGTCTCTCTCACATTCCTATGATTATTTTCTGGATTCCTAATTATACTGTTCAGCCTTAGTTCATTCTGTCTGTATGACAGCACGCTACTGTCGTTTAGTACTCTCGTACATTCAATAATTAAATTTTCTGGGTTCCTATTTAGACTGTTCAGCCTTCGTTCATTCTGTCTGTATAACAGCACTCTACTGTCGTTTAGTATTCTCATACATTCAATAATTGCTTAAAAAATTTAAGTAATATCTGTATTAAGTGGAGATTAGTTTTAAAACTTTTCAATAATAAAATAAACAAATTTTAATTCTTATTACTTTAATAACAATAAAATGAATGTTTTGGGTCAAGAGGTCCAAGGTTCAAACCACAGTGAGCGAGTGTGTGAGGGAGTGGGTGTGTGGTGTGACTGTCTTAAATACGCTATTCATAAGCATAGCTCTTGGCTTTACCAGGAAGGGTCAAGAGTTGGAAAAAAATTGATCAACCCTAACCAAATGAAAAATAAAAATGAATTAATTTAATTTATTTCATTAACAATTAAATGTGGTTAAGAGATATATGTATATTAAATTGTAATTTTATTATATGGTTATAAAATAGATTCGGTTTTAATCTTATATAATTTATTTAAAAATAATATTATTTTTAATTTTTTAAAAAGGAAAGACAAGTTTAAACAAATAACACATACATAATTATGTATTAATTATAATACAATTATATAGAACAAAACTCCAAATTTAAAAAAAAAATTGTCAAAATTATTTGATGATACTGTACACGAAGAGAGAATTTCATACTAAAGAAAAAGAAAATAATTAATATGTAAATAAATGTATCACAATGAACCGGTTAAAATGCAAATGGATGATAATTCCAACATTTGATGCGCCTCCCATGGCTGGTCTGAATGTATCAGAGGTCAAAATATAGTTATCATTAAGTAGTTTGGAAAGGTGCAATTTTCAATCATTTGGGTTCTTGCAATTCCGATCAAGGAGGACTTCAGGGAAAAAAAAAATTGTTTCTATTTTTGGCTTCCGTGGCTCAGCTCTGAATCTGAGGACAGAACTTCAGAAAGTAGAAGTTGGGCTGTATGGAGCAAAGCCTGAAATGGGGTTCTAAAAAAATGAGCTGTGAAAGAGGTGTAGCAGTGAGACAATACAATCGGTCTAAGATTCCTCGGCTTAGGTGGACTCCTTACCTCCATGAGTGCTTTGTAAATGCAGTAGAACGCCTTGGGGGTCCAGAAAGTAAGTCTCTGATCAATTTCATATTTTTGTTTTCAAATTTGATCCGATTTTCCCCGACTTTTCTAAAAATTGTCAATTTGTTTTTTAGAGGCTACCCCAAAGTTGGTACTTAAGCAGATGAATGTGAAGGACCTTACAATCTCCCAAGTCAAGAGCCACCTTCAGGTCAATTGATACCCAGTTTCTTCATTTGTGCAAAGACTAATTTGTTTAGATTTCTATTGATGCAAATCTCTGTTTCTAAATGGACTTTGTCTTTGATACAGATGCATCGATCTACCAAGAACGATGAAAAATGCTATGGTAATAGGTTGTTACTTATCTCTGTTAATGGAAAACAGGTTTCATGTGATTAACTTATGGGATTTAACTTGTTTTTTTAGAAGTTGTCTATTTTGAATGATATTTTATTAATAAATTTAGTTTTAAAGTAATATTTTTTTCCCTGTCAAACTTGATTTCAAGCATATTAACAGCTAAAAACAAGTATGGATTATTGATTCTCTTGACTTCTAAGAAATCGTCATTGATCTTCTTAATTTCTAAGATGTTCTTTTCAGTTCCACTCTTATACCTGATTCTGTCATTAATACCCTCTTGATTCTTTCACTCTTATACCTAATTCTGTCATTAATACCACTCTTGATTCTTTCTTTGTGAAATTCGAGTCCATCGGTCAAGCAGCCCCAATATTGGTTTCTAAAAAAGGTAAAACATTATCCTAAACAAACATAGAATTGAAAAAATAGAAACATAAAACAAAGATAAACCATAAAATACTTTGCAAATTGCTTCTGCAGTATTTATTATTTTATTTTTCAATTGTTACATCCAACTGAATTCAATTACAAAGAGACATTTTCATGCTAATAATAAACATACTTATTCCCTTATTTTAAATTGTATATATATTTTATTTGTAGTTGTCTTTTTATCTGTTTCAGTTTTTCTATCTATTTTTAGCATTATTTTTTAATTTTTTATTTAGTATATTTTTAGCAGTACCCATTACATTCTACTATTGCTGGTGTATTTTGTAATAACGTTTTTAGTTATTATTGTCTTTTATTTTAATTTTGTTGTGACTCTTCTTACTATAACCTTCTTTGCATTCTCTTTATTGACATACCTTGCTTTAATACCAATTGCTCATTTGTAAAGAAGGCAAAAAATTATGCAAAATAAACATAGAACTGAAAAGTAGAAACACATATTAGTCTTTCTACATTTTAGATTTTAATTTGAGGATAGTCTTGTCGAAATTTTGCTCGGCAGAGTAGGCGTGCAAGCAATATCCTCAATATCACAGTCCCGAAGCGCAATGCTCGTGAATGCAAATGGAACAGGTGCAATACATTACGGGTAACTGGCAATACCATTTCGAATGGTTGGAGCAGCAGAGACAAATGCACGAACCGATTCGAGCTGAGAATTTGTGAACCAATTTGATATACAAATCCGTCGTCTGAGTTTTGCTTTACGAGTTTGCCTATTTGGGATGGGTTTTCATACAACCGCTGGTGTGAGGGTCCTGATTGAACAAAATTAGGGTTTGTTTGCTTGGATGAAAGTAGGAATTAGGGTTTGTTTGCATGAAAGTAGGGTTTATTTGATTATGGATGGAGGGTTTCAACAAATATGCATGCATTGAGCCAAAAATGAATATTAAAGAAGCATGGAGGACCACCTATAACACAATCAATGATTGCCAAGGAAACCATTGAGGATGCCAAAGGTCAATTCAAGGAAAATAGAGATGGGTTGCATGAAAGCAACTAATGAATCCCTAGTAGTGAAGTTGGAAATAACGGATGTCTAGAAATGAATATATGCGATTAAGAGGAAAAGCCTACTTTTTTGCTACCTTACTGCCAAAAACTGGAGCACTAAAGGTAAGTTCCAAATTTTTACTTACCCTAACGACTACTTTCTTATTTTTTTTGCAAATGAAGAAGATAGGGAGAACATTTTTCGAGGGGGACATGGTTTTCTGGTAGGGTAGGGCTCTTCATGAAGCCCTAACATACCGAGTTCATACATGAGGAAGAATTCCATCAACTGCCCTTGTTTGGATCCGTTTATTTGGTCTTCCAATAAAATACTGACATCCAAAGATATTTGCAACAATTGGAAATTCTTTAGGAGTTTACATGGCTACTTATGATAGCACCCAACACTTAGAGCATATGATTTATGCAAGGATTTGTGTTTTGATTGATTTTGACAAACCACTTCCAGAAAAGGATTACTTTACAATATGGGGAAGAAATATGGGAGCAAGTAGTAGATTATGAAAATATTCCATTTAGATGCAAAATTTGTCATGAATATGGCCATTTAGCCAAGGATTGTCCACATAAGGTCCCTAACAAAGAGAAAGAGGATGGGGACTTGACATAGCCAAGGATTGTCCACATAAGGTCCCTAACAAAGAGAAAGAGGATGGGGACTTGACAGGGTTTCAAATCCCTAAACAAAAAAACACAAAGAAAAAAATAGCAACAAAAGAAAAACAGTAATTTCACCTAACACCTTTGAAATTCTCTCCACGGATGAGCAAGCAGATGATGAGGATGGTCAAATGAAAACAGTTATTATGGAGACACAGTTTTATGAAAAGAGGGAACATGAAGGACTGCATGATGAGAAATCATTAAAAGAGCTTACCTTGATGCTGAGAAATAACAGTATAGGAAAACAAAGTACAATGTAGAAAACCAACCCAAGTGAAAAACAAAACGGCAAATTCAAACTACAAATAAAATGGATCCTCAAAAAGACCATACAAATTCCAATAGTAGTGTCAAAGTACCAAGTACCCAGCCTATAGTCCCAACTGGAATGAAGCAAGATACGAATAAAAGGATAAGGATGTCATAATCCTAAGGTTTATAGTCAGTCTCTTTATGACAATGTTGGAAGCTTTGGCTATTTTGCTAAGCATATTTTGATTTTTGGTAATTTTTTAAGCTTGGATTTATTTTTAGTGTTATTGTTTTTTGTTTGTTTTGTCTATAGCTTCTTTGTGCTTAGTTTTAGTTGTATTTGTTTTTCCAGATTTTTATTGTTATGTATTTGATTCTTTTTGTTATTTCTGTTTTGGATTTGTTTTGTTTTGTTGTTTTTGGGAATTTTTTTGTGTGTTTTGTGTTCTATAGTTTTTTGGTTTGAGGTGTATTTGTTTCTTTTTTTTGTTTTCGTTATGCTGTGTTTGTGCTTTTTCTATGTGTTTCATGTTTTGGTGTTGTTTATTTTTGTTGTTTTTTAGATTTTTTAATTAATTTATTAATTTATTTTTTGTTGTGTGTTTTATTTTATTGTGTTTTGTTATGTTGTTTGTGTGTTTGTGCTGTGTGGTTCATGTTTATTTTTTTTTGCATGTGTTTGTTTGTGCTTTATTTTTTCTTGTCGAAACACTCAAGGTGTATGCTTTATTTGTTTTAGTTTTTTGTGTGTTCTTTTTTTTTGTTGTTTCAGGCATGCTTCTTGTGTGTGTCAAAGGTGTAGACCAGGTGCGATCCGTGGGTGTTTTTGGTAAAATAGATACCCCTGCCTCCTTGGGTCTCACCCAAAAGTGGCATCCCTTCTGGGATTTTTTACACACAAAAAAGAAGAAGTAGAAACACATAATAGAGAAGATAAACCGAAGAAGTAGAAACACATAATAGAGAAGATAAACCACAAATTACTTTGCAAATTGTTGTAATATTCAAGATTTTATTTCTCCAATTGCTTATATACATCCAACTGAATTTTGTTGAATTGAATTACAATGGGTGCCTTATACCTAATAAATAAACATTCTTCATGTCAATAATAAACATACTTTTCTATATCTCTCGTTCTCTTGATTTTTTAATATTATCTTTAATTTTTGTTTTTAGTCGTCTTTTTATCTATAAAGAACTTTTCTTCTTCTTTATGAAAAGTCTTTCTATCTATAAACAACTTTTATTTTTTTTTAAGAAAATTCTATTTTTAGCATCATGTTTATTTTTTATTTTTCATTAAGCATTATTTTTAACGCTCCCTCTTAATTCTTAATGTAGTAACACGCAACATATATCCCATCCTTATGATTTTTTTTTTTTATAACGCTTTAGTAAACACATCAACAAGTTGGTCACTAGTTTTGCAAAACTTCAATTCAATATAACCTTCTACAACAAGATTTCTAATAAAATGTTTTTTGATATCAATATGCTTATTAAGACTATGGAAGACTAGATTCTTTGCTATAACAATTACATCTTTATTGCCATTTTGTCATTTCTCTCTTTACAATATCATTTTTTGGTCTTATACTTGCTTTCTTTTGAGAACAAAATATTTTGTTGTCGAAATAACTCAGCATATTTTTTTTTTACTTTATCCCATTCCATCACATCCATCCAACCACAATCAACATGTATTTTGTTGGTCATTTTCCTTTTGTGCCAACAATATTTCTTCGGGTGATTCTTTCCACCACAAATTTCACATAGATGTAAATCCCAACACTTGACTATCACATATCCTAATCGTCCATAATGACTGCAAAAAAATATTTTATCCTCTACATAGACTTCTTTCATAAACTTGGTTTTGCATTTTTTTTGTTTGACCAACATAACCAAGGCCTTCATTAAATTGGAGTAAATACATTTTTTGTGCCTTTCAAAGCACCCATTCTCTTCATCATTACAATATTTTTTAACAACATGGCATTTGTCACAACCATTACAATAAACAATGAATCAATGACATTATGATGTTCATATTCATATCCTATCTCTTTATTCTTATTTTTATATTTCTCTTTATTTATAGTGCCTTCTAAAATAGAAGTGGAAATTGTTGCACCATTTTCATCATCACTATTGCTTATAACTTGGGCTAACAACCTCTTCTCCATTCTTATTATTTTGCTTATTTTTGCCTTTGCCTCTACTTGTTTTACAACTTCTCTTAAAATTACCATCTCTTTGTTCAACTTTGTTTCATAATCTTGGAGCTCTTTTTATTTCTTCAAAAGAGCAACAATTTTTCTCTTAGGCTCTTAATTTATTTAACTAAAAAGGCTCTTAATTTATTTAACTAAAATCTGGTTGAGCCTCTAGAAATTGATTATCATATCCTCATTGCCAATGTGATCATTATATACAAATTCTCCATTAATATGTTTTACCAATTTATCCCTAGTCATTACTTGAACATTTCTCCTACAACCTAACATAAAATATTGGTTTGCTGAAGGATTTTGCATATTTACCTTTATCATTATTTTACTTCCTTCTATTCTCTTGATGTCCTCCTTGGCAATATAGTTTTTCTACATCAATGCTTCAAAAAACATAGTTCTCTCCCTTGAATAGAGGAATTTGAGGTTGACTAATATTTAGAATACTACTACTATTAGCCATATTAAGTTTCTATTGCTAGTGCAATAAGATCTAAACTACTGTTATTGCAACATTCTACTATTGCTAGTATATTTTGCAATAGCTTTTACTGCTATTGTTGCTCTTTCTTTTGCTTCTGCTATTATTCTCTTTATTGAAAACTTCTTTGTCTTCTCCTCACAAAAAAACCTTGTTCTAATACCAAATAATGGTTTGCAAAGAAGGTAAAAGATCATGCAAAAAAACACAAAAATAAAAAAATAGAAACACATAATAGAGAAGATATACTAGAAATTACTTTGCAAATTATTGTTCTAATATTCAATATTTTATTTCTCTAGTTGCTTGACTACATCCAACTAAGTTATGCTGAATTGAATTACAATGGGTGTCTTGCACCTAATAAATAGACATTCTTTATTCTAATAATAAACATACTTTTCTATATTTGGTTCTCTTGATTTTTTATTATTATCAATTATTATTATTATTTTCAATTATCTTTTATCTATAAAGAGTTTTTCCTCTTCTTTAAGAAAAGTCTTTCTATCTATAATTTTTTTTTTCTTTAATAAAAGTCTATTTCTAGCATCATGCTTTTTCCATTTTTCATTAAGCATTATTTTTAACTCTCTCTTAATGCTTAATATAGTAACACATAACATTTATCTCATCCTTATGATTTTTTTTTTTTATTATAATGTTTTAGCAAACACATCAACAAGTTACTAAGCATTGTAAAACATCAATTCAATATGAAATTTTGCCACAAGATTTTTAATAAAATGGTATTTGATATCAATACGTTTAGTAAGACTATGGAAGACTGAATCTTTTGCTATAGCAATTGTGAAGTTATTGCAATTTTATTATTTCTCTCTTCACAATGCCATTTTTTATCTTATACTTACTTTCTTTTGAGAACAAAATATTCTCTTATAGAAATAACTCAACATTTTTTTTACTTTATCCCATTCCATCACATCCATCCAACCACAATCAACATGTATTTTGTTGACCATTTTATCTTTATGCTAACAATATTTCTTGGGGTGATTCTTTCCACCATAAATATCACATGGATGCAAATCCCAACACTTGGCTATCACAAGTCTGGATCATCCATGATTACTAAAACAAAGTACTTTATCCTTTACATAGACTTCTTTCACAAACTTGGTGTTACCACTTTCTATTTGATCAACATAATAAAGACCTTCATTCTTTGACCTTACTTTTAGCTCCATGAACTTTCTTATGTCTTGTCCATTCCTTTCCAATCCTTTGTTATTATATTCTATTCTTTTCATTAACTTGGAGCCAATACCTCTAGTGTGCCTTTCAAAGCATCCAATCCCTTCATCACTACATTATTTTTCAACATGAATTTTGTCACAACCATTACAATAATTAATGACATCATGATGTTCATCTTCATCTCTTCTCTCTTTATTATTATTTTTCTCTTGTCTCTTTATTTACAGTTTCTTTTAAAATGGAAACAAGAATTGTTGCACCATCTCCATCATCACTATTGCTCGTGACCTAGACCAATTGCTTCTTGTTCATTCTTATTCTTTTGCTTATTTTTATCTTTACCTATACTTGTTGTACAACATCTCTTAATATTGTCGTCTCTTCCTTAAAATTTGTTTCATAATCTTGGAGCTCTTTTTCTTTCTTTAAAAGAGCACTATTTTCTTCTCTTAGGCTCTTAATTTATTTAACCAAAACCTAGTTGAGCCTCTGCAAATTGGTTATCTTATCCTCATTGCCAATGTTGTCATTGTTTATGGTTTTTCCATTCAACTGTACAACCAATTTCTCCCTAGTCATTATTGCAACATTTTTCCCATAGTCCAATGGGGAATCCTAGTTTGTTGAAGGCTTCTGCATCATTATCTTTGTCATTATTTTACTTCCATTCATCCTCTTGAGATTCTGCTTGGCAATATAGTTTTTCTATGTCAATGCTTCAAAAAATATTGTTCTCATACTTGAAGAGAGGAATATGAGGTTGACTAATATTTAGACTGTTGTTGCTAGTAGCCATATTAAACTGTTACTCTTAGTGCAACAAGATCTAAACTATTATTGTTTCTATATTATACTATTGTTGATATATTCTACAATAGATTTTCTATTGTTATTGCTCTTTCTTTTGATTTTATTGCAACTCTCCTTACGACAACCTTCTCTACCTTCTCCTCATAGAAAAACCTTGCTCTAATACCAAATACTAATTTGTAGAGAAGGTAAAAAATTATGCAAAACAAACATAGAACTAAAAAAATAGAAACACAAAACAAAGAAGATAAAACACAAATTGCTTTGCAAATTGCTACTACAATATTGAAGATTTTATTTCTTCAATTGCTTGATTACATCCAACTAAATAATAAATAGTCATTATTCATGCTAATAATTAACATTACACCTATTTCAATGAACCAATTATAATGATAAGATAGGGTTTATGAAAGATGGATCTAGAGAGCTCCAGAGAGGTCGGAATATGGATACTAGAGAGCTCCACAAATTTCTTGGAAATCAGAGAAGGATGGTGGAGAAGAGTGTTGTCTTTGCATGATGTTTTTTGGAGAGGAAATGGCCACTCAGATCCAAGATACAATATTCTAGGTAACCTATTACAGAAGAAAATTAGGAAGGATCTTGTCCATGAGAGAAAATGAGAAGATTCTCTCCATATGGATTTTAGGTGGATATTGAAAGAACCATTTCTATAGTTTTTGAACCTCTTGCTTCTCGGGGTGATGTGGATCTAGGGATTCTCATTCCTTTTGATCTAAGTAAGAATTCTAAGCAAACGTTTGTTGTGAATGATGCATTTGATATTTAGAGTTCTCAAAGATCATTATCCACCCCTTGAGACCTTTTGATATTAACCTTCGATAAAAGGTTGTTTAATCTTGTGGGAAAATTTATAGGTTCTAGACCAAATTTAGACTCAATTAGAAGATGGGCTTTCTCTAAATAGTCACCTAGTGGTCAGACAAAAATTGTAGCTTTACCCAACAAATTTTTTCTTATTAAGATATCCAAGGAAGAGGACATGACTAATATTCTTAGTGGTGGACCATGATGTTTTGGTAGAAGAGGTTTGTTCCTTCGTAGATAGGGATGGATTTTGACCCAAAATTGGAAAAGATAAACTATGCACCCATTTGGGTGAAGCTTCCTAGTTTACCTCTTCACTTTTGGCATGTGGATATCTTGAGAGGTATCGCTAAATTTTTTGGAGAGCTAATAAAAATTGATGCAACCACTCATGCTAAATCCAGACTAATTGCTACTAGGATGTGCATTTTCGTTAATCTAAATTCTGATCTCCCAATATCTATTGATCTAATTTCAGATTTGGGTATTAGAAAACATACTATTATTTTTGAAAATCTAGCTTCTCGTAGATCTAAGGCTCTCCATATGGGCTCTCAGATCTCTTCCAAGAATAATGTAAAGACTGATGGAAATTCTCAGACCTCTTCTAAGAATATTGCAATGTCTGATGGAAATTGTATGCCTTCTGCTGAGTCTGTTGATTGTTCAAGATATTTTTCTTCTATTGAGATCCATATACTCTTCATGGGTCCATTGTAGAGGATCCTTTCCTTAGGAAGATTACTAGTTTAATAAATGTTGATTATTCCATAGATATTGCTGACTTTTCTATAAAAAAAATATCTTATTGGGTTTGGTCAATCCAAGATATTTGGCTAGAGAAAACTTGACTATCAATTGTTCACTTACTTCCACAAGAGATGTTTCTTGTAACTCTCTCTTGTTTGATTCTTTAGACCAGAATGACAAAAAGAATATTGGTTTGAATATGGAGGTTACTCCCTCAAAAAGAGTGAATAAGAGTGGTAAGAGATTTGTTGTTCAAGGTCCTCTCACAAGATATCAAAAAAGTAAAGGTAGGTAGTTCTATAGAAATTTTTGCAAGACTGATCTAAATACAAAAAAACAAAAAGGGACATTGCAAATGGGGTGCAATCCATTCTAAATTTTAATGGAAATGGAGGGGAAATTGGTTTGAATTTAAAAAAAGGGGAGGATTTATGCATGGATAGCCCCTCTTGCTTTGGTGGCTTTAAGTTCTCTTCTCTCTGAAAGAGGTTTTGGTTCAGATGCAGTTAAGAGCTTAGGTTTCCTTCTCTAGATTATGGTTGTTTTCTTGGGGTTGTTGCAAGGTCTAGATTTGGATTTTTATTGATTAATGTTGGAGCCAGGGTTTTAGGAATATTTTGCTAGTTTTTTCCTAGCTTATTTGGCTAGTTTTTTTCCCTAGCTTTTGGATCTGAATTCATCTATTGCTGGGAATGGTTAACAACTAGTTTCATGGCCTGTTTCATTTTTTTTTGAATTTCTACGTGGATTTTAATTCCAAATGGGATATTTTTGGGTGGGACGTCTATTTCGAATGTTTTGATCCTCTAGAGAGGCTTTTTTAATTTAGATGTTTCTGGACGGGAATCCTGTTTCAATTTCTTTTTTAATTTTTAGAGGGAAACCTGGTAACATGTTTTTCTGGAGTGGATGATAGCCATATTTTTGGATCTCCTTCCTTTTCTGGGTATGAAGCCTAATTCAAAATTTGTATTTGAATTTTTAAGTGCAATTAAGATACAAAGGTCTATTTGGGTGGCAGTTTGTCTAGGCATGGGCAATTGCTGACTTACTCCTTGGGCTTTGTGTTGTTCTTTTTAATGGCTTGGTGTTTTTGGATCTTGCGAGATCTTTTTGTTTTCTTTTAGATTTGGGCCTCTTATTCTCTTTGGAGCTTCAGTTGTGGTTTTTGGAAGTTTGTTCTTGAGATTTTGTTAGAGCTTTTTCTATGTTTTTCTTAGAGTTATACTTTTGAGATTTTTTTAGTTGTAAAAGGTTTGGGATCCTTTCAAAACCCCTCTTCACCACCTAATAAAAAAAATCCTTTTGTTTCCTTTTAGAGTTGGGCCTCTTATTCTCTTTGGAGCTTGAGTTGTAGTTTTTGGAAGTTTGTTCTTGAGATTTTGGGTTTGGGGTCCTTTCAAAACCCCTTTTTACCACCTAATAAAAAAAAATTATATATATATATATACTTTTTTCTTCTTCTTTAAAAAAATTCTAACCAAATATTGGTTTGTAGGTAAAAAATTACACAAAACAAACACAAAATTGACACAAAACAAAAAAGATAAACCACAAATTACTTTACAAATTTCTACTACAATATTCAAGATTTTATTTCTACAATTACTTCATTATATTTAACTAAATTTTGTTGAATTAAATTATAATAGATGTCTCGCACCTAATACATAAACATTATTCATGCTAAAAATTAACATACTTTTTTATATCTATAAACAATTTTTCATCTTCTTTAAAAAAATATATTTTTAGCATTATTTTAACATTCGGACTAAATTTTTTTTGTGTTAAATTACAGCAAAATATGAGTCCAAAGCCTATCCAGTGCAGCAGATTCAGAGCTATCGAGACCAATACTACACAGCTAAGGATGATGGACAACTTCTTCTAAAAAGGTAGGCCTTTGCTTTTGTTACGGATGATCAACAACTTCCTCTGAAAAGTAGGCATTTGCTTTTGTCAACTTCATTATAGTGTTCAGGGAAAATTTGGGATTCTAAATCTCTATGTTACCTTCTGAAATGTTGCCGTTGTTGGGTTTAACTTTGTAGATTAAGGCTCGAAGAAGTTAAATCTTATGCCATGACGGATAGATCAATTACTGTAAGTTTAGAAGATACTACTTCATTAGAACAGCATGGGAGAAAAAGTGAAAGCTCCCAAGATTATACACACCCTGAAAACATTACACATAGATCATGTCTAAACAAATGTGATATTCCTCTACTAAAATCTTGTGAAGAAGATGGGATGAATGAGCTTTTAAAAGATATACACCCAAAGAAGGGAAAGTTTTTCATATTCTCAGATCAAGAAGAATCTTCCGCTTTTGTTGATCGAAAGCTTAAATTCCAGACAAGTTTGAAGGTGAGGTTTAAAGTTTTGGTTTTTATATTTTACATTTCGAATGGAATAATTATGACTCTTACGATTATGATTATGTTGTTTTATCAGGAAGAGGAGGAGGGTGGGCATTTTATCAGTTTATTATTGTTACACCAGCAATATCATCAAATGGAGATTGAGCAACCATTAATGTGGAGGGTCCCCTGTGAGCTACAACTGATTGGAAGATTAAGTCAAGAAAGCCAAGATTCAACTATTTGTGAGATAGTGGATGACAATCCATCCCTTAGTGCTGAGAAGAAGAAAATCAAATCTACTATAGAAAATGACTTGTCACAAATATGTGATGTCTTCCAAGAAGATGATATAAATCTAGATCTGACTATGTAGAATTCTCAAAGCAGAGACAATTACTAAAAATATCAAAACTCTCTTCTTTGTTTTCATGTGTAGACTTTTGTTGTAAGCAACTGTTTTATATATATAGGGCTTATTTCAAAGTTTTTTTTAAAGCCTGGCTCCATAAATTTGTTGTGTGGAAATCCGTTTAGAGAGTCTCATAGGCACTTCTGCATGGAAGTCTCTTGCACGATCTATTATTCAAGTCAAAACTTCTTGAAAAGATACGATCTTAATCTTCAGAATTATATATAAGAACTCCAATTCTTTCCATCAACAGTCAATTAAACTAGCCTTGATACAGCCAAACACACAAGATTTTCTATTCCTAACCATATATGTATGGCAAACACAAGTGACGCAGATGAAATATTACTATTAATGTTTACTTATTTAATATTATATTTACTTATTTAATATTATTATTAATGTTTACTTATTTAGAAGGAGGGGTCGTAATCGCATCAGGGAAATTGTTTTAAGTGATGGATCCAGTTCTTCTAATATGATGGATATTAGGGAAGAGGCTGTCAATTTTTTCAGCTCTTTGTTGGGTGTTTGTCCGGATCGTGACTTGGAAGCGGAAAGACAAATGTTAGATTCTATCCCCTCTATTGTTACTGATGCCATGAATTATGACCTGCTTAGTCCTCTTTCGGATGAGGAAATTCAAAAGGCACTTTTCTCCATGAGCCCTCTCAAAGCTTCGGGTTCTGACGATTTTCCCCCAGCCTTTTTTTTAGAAATTTTGGCATATTTGTGGTGCGGATATTTGCAATGCTATTAAACATTCCCAAAGGAAAATATTATTCCCTAAGGCCTTGAATGCCACTTTTTTGGTGCTTATCTCTAAGAAGGATTTGGCTAATTCCTTTGGAGATTACAGACCTATCAGTCTATGTAACACAATGTATAAGACTTTTTCAAAGGCTATGGCTAACAGACTAAAACCTCTTCTTCCTGTGTTAATCAATGAAGCCCAAAGTGGTTTTGTGTCGGGTGACAAATTGTGGATGGGGCAATTGTTATTCATGAACTCCTGCATTCAGTGCAAAAAAGTGGAAGAGCGACATTCTTTTTAAATCTTGATATTAACAAGGCCTATGATAGAGTTTCTTGGCCCTTCTTGTTTATGGTTTTGAGAAAATTGGGTTTCAGTAATTTTTGGATTGAGCTGATGGAGGCAGCTATTTCATCTGCCTGGTTTTCAGTGTTGGTCAATGGTTCTGCTGCTGGCTTCTTTAAATTCTGCCAAGCTCTTAGGCAGGGGGACCCAATCTCTTCCTTCTTATTCATCTTGATGGTTGAAGCTCTGGGTCGTTCCATTGGAAGGAGAAGAGATGATTTTGGTCTTAGGCCAGCGTTGCATATTAACCTAATTGCACATCAACAATTTACATATGATACGCTCATTTCATGTTCGGCTTTAGTCCTTATTGCAAGGGATGTTAAAGCCATTATAGACTGTTATGCGAAAGTTGTGAGTCAATTGATAAATTTTTTAAAAAGTAGTATTTTTTTCCTTAATACTCTAGTTGAACATCAACGGAAGATTACTTCAGTTTTGGGTTGTAGGATCATCCTCCTCCCTGTTACTTGGTCTTCCCCTCTTTACGGAATGAGTTAAGGACATCTAATGGTCTCCGATTGTGGAAAGATTGCAGAAAAAACTTGCTTCATGGAAAGGTGCCCTTTTGAGCCAGGCCGGTAAGGTTACTCTTGTTCAGAGTACTTTACAAAGTATTCCAATCTATTTTTTTATCTTTATTCAATCTTCCTCTGAGAATGGCAGAAAGGTTTGATAGAATTTGCAAATCATTTTTGTGGGCGGGACCGGAGTTGAAAGGTAAGTTTCACCTAGTTTCTTGGGAGCAAATTTGTAGGATAAGGAAATATTGGGGTCTTAATATTCAGAAGGTGGGACTAATGAACAAAGCCCTCGTAGCAAAATTTGTGTGGAGGCTCTCTGTGAACCCGAACCATTTGTGGTGTCAAATTTTGAAAGTAAAATATGGCTTCCATTATTTTCTTTTTGATCCCCTCTTTTCGGGTGTTTTTGCCTTTTGGAATAGCCTAATAAAATCCCAGCAGTTCATCAAAGCTAATTCTAATTGGGTGGTGGGTGTCGGGAGTTTGGTGCTATTCTGGAAGGACTCAAGGCTCCTTAATTAGCCTCTATCTCTCGATTTGATATTTCGAGACTTAAGTCTTTTAGCCAAGGAGGCAGGCTTTCTTAGAGTATTTGATTTATTCTCTCATAGGGATGGTCATCTCGAGTGGATTGTTTCACCTCCATTTTTGAGGGGTGATCAGTCTATAATGGCTTGGTAATATCTTTATGATCTTCTTCATCTGTATGTGATCAGACAAGATGGGGCCTCAGATCAGCTTGTTTGGGATGGTGACAGTGAAGGTAGCTACACTGTGAAGTCGACCTATGACATTTTAAGTACGATTGAGGGCGGTGATACTTTTTCTCAAGATTTTGTATTAAAAATCTAACTCCCAAAATTAATATTTTTTTATGGTTGGCAGCTCAGAACAATATTTTAACACTTGATAATTTGCAGAAAGGAGGTTTCAATTTGGTGAATAGGTTCTTCTTGTCCAAACGGGAATGGGATTCCTACTCTCATTTGCTTCTGAATTGCAAAGTTTTCAGGGAGATTTTATGTTCAGTCTTAAAATCTTATCCACCTAGTTGTGGAGTTGGTCATGCGGGTGTTGCTATAGTACTCATGGAAGAGCGTGAGTTCAAACCACCCAAAGTCTTAAAATCTTGTGTGTTGATTGGGTGTTACTGTACTTTTTAAGAGATTGCATTCTACAGTGGACTTCTCCTTTCTCTTCACCAAGACTGAAATGTTTATGGAGGTTTTTGTTACCACATTTGCTTTGGGCCACTTGGAAGGAGAGGAACACATGTTTTTTCAAGAACAAGAAATCCGATATTAAGCTTATTGGTTGACGGGCTTTGTGGAAGGCTGTAGAGAATGTTTTCTCTGCTATTAAGGATTAATGTTCTGCTACCCTGCGCTTCCATATAGAGTTCGATATTGAATCTTGTATTGGTTTTTTCCCAGAGATTCGACCTCCTCCTACACCAAATTTAAGAGCTAATGTCAAATGGAGCCCGCCCCCTGCTAGCTAGGTTAAATTAAATTTTGACAATGCCTCCAAAGGTAATCCGGGTACTACCAGAGCGGGCGAGGTACTTCATGATCAGAATGGGAAGATTTTGATGGCTTATGTTGATCACCTAGGAAATCAAACTTCGAATTGGGCTAAGGCGAGGGCTGCTTTCCTAGGAATTTCTTTGTTGGTTGAACATAGGTTCGAGCAGGCTAATATCGAAGGTGATTCATGCAATATTATTTATTTCCTTCTTGGGAAGAGCCAACTCAGCTGGCGTATTTCAAACCTGATTAGTGAATGTCATAATATTACCTGTTCTCTAGTTGTTGTAGAGTTTCACCATATTTTCATAGAAGGTAATTTGGTTAATAAATGAAGCCCAAAGTGGTTTTGTGTCGGGTGACAGATTGTGGATGGGGCAATTGTTATTCATGAACTCTTACATTCAGTGCAAAAAAGTGGAAGAGCGATATTATTTTTAAATATGAATATTAACAAGGACTATGACAGAGTTTCTTGGCCCTTCTTGTTTGTGGTTTTGAGAAAATTGAGTTTCAATAATTTTTGGATTGAGCTAATGGAGGCGGCTATTTCATCTCCCTGGTTTTCAGTGTTGGTCAATGGTTCTCTTTCTGGCTTCTTTAAATCCTATCGAGGTCTTAGGCAGGGGTATCTGATCTCTCCCTTCTTGTTCATCTTGATGGTTGAAGCTCTAGGTCGTTCCATTGGGAGGAAAAGATATGATTTTGGTCTTAGGCCAACGTTGCATATTAACCCAATTTCACATCAACAATTTACGGATGATACACTCCTTTCATGTTTAGCTTCAGTATTTATCGCAAGGGATGTTAAAGCCATTATAGACTATTATGCGAAAGCTGCGGGTCAATTGATAATTTTTAAAAAAATATTTTTTTTCCTTAATACTCTAGCTGAGCGTCAGGGGAAGATTGCTTCAGTTTTGGGTTGTAGGATCGTCCCCATACTGGTTACTTACCTTGGTCTTCCCCTCTTTATGGGATGAGTTAAGGGCATCTACTGGTCTCTGATTGTGGAAATATTTCAAAAAAAACTTGCTTCATGGAAAGGTGCCCTTTTGAGACAAGTCGGTAAGGTTACTCTTGTTCAGAGTACTTTACAAAGTATTCCAATCTATTTTTTATCTTTATTCAATATTCCTCTGAGAATGGCAGAAAGGTTTGATAGAATTTGCAAATCATTTTTGTGGGCGGGACCGGAGTTGAAAGGCAAGTTTCACCTGGTTTCTTAGGAGCAGATTTGTAGAAGGAAATATGGGGGTCTTAATCTTAAGAAGGTGGGACTAATGAAAAAAGCCCTCGTAGAAAAATTGGCGTGGAGGCTCTCTGTGAACTCGAACCGTTTGTGGTGTCAAATTTTGAAAGCAAAATATGGATTCAATTATTTTCTTTCTAATCCCCTCTTTTCAGGCGGTTTTGCCTTTTGGAATAGACTAATAAAATCCCAGTAGTTCATGAAAGCTAATTCTAATTGGGTGGTGGGTATCAGGAGTTCGGTGCTATTCTGGAAGGACTCATGGCTCCTTAATTAGCCTCTATATCTCGATTTGAGATTTTGAGACTTAAGTATTTTAGCCAGGGAGGCTGGCTTTCTTAGAGTATTTGATTTATTCTCTCATAGGGATGGTCGTCTCGAGTGGATTGTTTCACCTCCATTTTTGAGGGGTGATTAGTCTATAATGGCTTGGCACTCTCTTTATGATCTTCTTCATCTGTATGTGATCAGACAATATGGGGCCTCATATCGGCTTGTTTGGGATGGTGACAGTGAAGGTAGCTACACTGTGAAGTCGGCCTACGATATTTTGAGTGCGATTGAGGGCGATGATACTTTTTTCTCAAGACTTTGGATTAAAAATCAAACTCCCAAAATTAATATTTTTTTATGGTTGGCAGCTCAAAACAAGATTTTAACACTTGATAATTTGCAGAAAAGAGGTTTCAATTTGGTGAATAGGTGCTTCTTGTGCAAATGGGAATGGGAGTCCTCCTCTCATTTGCTTCTGAATTGCGAAGTTTTTAGGGAGATTTTCTATCCAATCTTAAAAATATTGGGTGTTGATTGGGTGTTACCGTACTCTTTGAGAGATTGTGTTCTATAGTGGAATTCTCCTTTCTCTTCGCCAATATTGAAATGTTTATGGAGGTTTTTGTTATCACATTTGCTTTGGGCCACTTGGAAGGAGAGGAACACACATGTTTTCAAGAACAAAAAATTTGATATTAAGCTGATTGGTCGACGGGCTTTGTGGAAGGTTGTAGAGAATGTTTTCACTGCTATTAAGGATTCATGTTCTATTGCCCCGTGTTTCCTTCCAGAGTTTGATATTGAAGCCCATATTGGTTTCCTCCTAGAGCTTCGACCTCCTCCTACACCAAAATTAAGAGCTGATGTCAGATGGAGCATGCCCCCTGCTGGCTGGGTTAAATTAAATTTTGATAGTGCCTCAAAAGGCAATCCAGGTACTGTCGGAGAAGGCAGGGTCATTCGATGGCTTATGCTTATCACCTAGGAAATCAAACTTTGCATTGGGCTAAGGTGAGGGTTACGTTCCTAGGAATTTATTTTTTGGTTGAACACAGGTTCGAGCAGGCTATTATCGAAGGTGATTCGTGCAATATTATTTCTTTCCTTCTTGGGAAGAGCCAACCCAGCTAGCATATTTCAAACCTAATTAGTGAATGTCATAATCTTACCCGTTCTCTAGCTGTTATAGAGTTTCACCATATTTTCATAGAAGGTAATTCGATGGTAGGCTTTATGGAAATTTTTGGTGTAGCCACTCGGAGCCTCTCACTTTAGCATTCAAATTTTTTGCCTGAGTTGATAAATCTGGCCAATGTAGAAGTCAATAATTGAATTGATTTATTGGTTGAGTTGGCCTTTATGTTGACAGGGGCTTCGACTCTTCTCTTTAGCCTGGCCTTGTTAGAATTAACAGTCTGGTTGGTGTTTTGATGGATGATTGGATGGATTGTCAGGATTTTCAATTTTTTAATTCTTCCTTCCCAATCGGTTCTTCTTCGACCAAGCCACTCCTTTCTAGTTCTTTGGAGGCTTTGGGAAGCTTCCTTTCGTGTGAATGGGCCTATCTTACCTTATTTTGTTCACATTGGTTTGATTATTCTTGTTGTTCTATTCTCCTGGCATTCGAGTATTTTGTTTTATTTGAAGTTGAAAGGTGCTTTAGATTAGTCTGTGAAAGTGTCCAACTTGGCAACTATAGCTTCTTAGAAGGTTAATTCTGTAGGGTAGAATCACCTTGATTCTCATTGGAGGTTCTTTTGAGTAAGTTTTGTAGTATTTTGTCGTTCCACCTTGATCATGGCTTGGTTTCGTTGTTTTTGTTTTCTTCTGTTTCTTTCTCTCTGAGCATGCGCTATGTAAAGGTTGTGGGATTCCTTTAAAACCCTCTTCTTATTAATATTACCAAAAAAATATATATCATATTTAAAATATTTATAAAAATAATTATAATGATATATTTATTTTTATTTTTTAATATATTATATATGATTTTTATTAAAATAGTAAAATATTATATTTATTGTTTGGTTAATTAAATTATATTTTGTTTATTTTCCTATTAAAATATATTTCATTTTATTTTTTAATATATTTGTTATCTTCCTCAACCTCCTATATTTATGTTTTAAGTTGCTTAACACTGTTTTCATTAAGATATAAAATCTCATTGGACTAATTACCTTCTAAAATTTTAGTATCTCCAAATGAAGGACAACACAACTAAATAATTTGCTACTTAGTTTCTTTCTTTACAAATATGCTCACATATATAGTTTATGAACATCTAAAATAATAATTTTTTTATTCAATGTATACATCTATTTTTGTTCATAACATTAGTGGATTCACTCCATTGAAATATATTTCCAGCCTTTTTCAATGACAATTTTGATCCTATTAGAAGTGCTCTATCTTTTATCTTTTAACCCCATCGGGAGTCGAACCTTGTATCCCGCAAGTGCTAGGCTTAATGTTGGCGCTCTTGCAAGTCGGGCTAGCCCGCACAACAAACTAGTGCTCTATATTTTGCATAATTGTCAGTTAAAGTTTAATATAATTCTATGCAAGGAGAATTTTACATTGTTGTTTAAGAAAAACACCATCTCCATTCGATTTCTTTTTGAGGTAAAATTAAAATTAATTTTTTTTTTTTTTAAAAGAGGGTAAAAATTTATTAACTCAGCAAAACATTCATGATACAAAGAAAAAGCAGAAGCCATTCAGACATATCAGCTCTCAATAAAGAAGAGAGAGATTGAGAGCAATCAGAAGAAAGTTGAGACCAATTTTGAACATCCCAACCATCTTGAAACTTAGAAGCCCATTTAGCTAACAAATCCGCTACCCTATTCCACTCCCGAGGAATATGCACAAAAGAAATGAATTCCAAGTGAGCAGAGATATTAAGAATTTGCCGAGCAACCCAACTCAACCGCCAACAACCATAAAGACTATCTCCAGAATTTAACAAATTTATAACAATCTGAGAATCAGATTCACAAACAATCCGACGCCAACCCAAAGCATACCCTTGCTCCAAAGCATATAAAATTGCGAGTGCTTCCATGAAGTTATTAGAATGATGTCCCTTAAAGCAAGAGAAAAAAAATTAATTTCTTTTTGAGGTAAATTTAAAATTAATTTTTATAAACCTATTGTTTGGACATTTCTATTTTATAGTAAATATCATTTATATTAATTTCATTGTCAAATATGATCCTTCTATATATGTTTAAATCCTATAACCAAGAGGCTACCACATTTTTTTTAACACTAATCTCATGCATGTATATAAACATTCTACAAGAGGGACAATAATACATTTTAAATATTTTTTAATCTAATCTCATACATGTATATAAACATTTTACAAGAGGGACAATAATACATTTTGAGTGTTCTCTATGATTTTGAGAATTATTTTTAAAAATCTATTATTGCTTTTAAGCTATAAGTTTCAATAAATAATGACAAAACCAATCCTCCACATAATGTGTAATGCTTTAGTTTTGAAAAAATTATCTAATATTTCATCAACTCTTTATGGAGCTACCCAATATATTCTTATGATTTTTAAAAAATGGCCTCAAATAGTATAAATAAAAAACAATGAAAAATTTAAAGACCTTATCTTTCTCAATCCTTCTCACACAAGGCACACTTGAATGGTTCATTATATCTAAACTTCTTTATATATTCTCATCTATAAGAATATTTTTTTTAAATGCTAACTAAATGAATTATGAAACCATAGTGAATTTTTTTTATTAATAAATATAAAAGTGAAGGGAAAAAATCTGATATTTAGTTGAGAAACAAAATATTTTCAAATACATTCTAAATTCTTATGAGGAGGCAGCTAGCCAGAAGATCAACTTCCACAAAAGCCTCATCTTTTTCATCAATACTCCTAGAGATTGTCAGCTTAAAATCGCTGACATTCTTGGATGTTCCATATTCTATCTCCCAACAACTTACCTTGGCCTTCCTTTATTTCAAGGAAAACCTACTGCAAGAACATGAAACAAAATTAGCCTAGTGGAAATGTGCCCTCCTGAGTCAAGTTGTTAAAGCTACCTTAGTTCAATCTTGCTTGTAGAATATCCCAATTTTTTTCCTATCGATTTTTAAGGCTCCCATTTCTGTCTGCCATAGCATTGAGAAGATCCAAAAATGATTCCTCTAGTCTGGAGCGAAGAATAGATTTAGATTTCTCCTGTTGGCATGGGATAAGGTGTGCTAAAAAAAATCAAGGAGGGCTAGGGTTCTAGAGAATTCAAAAGATGAACTTAGCTTTAATCAACAAGCAAGGGTGGAAAGTAGTTTCAAATGCCAAATCATTGTGGGTTGACATAATTAAGAGCAAATATCTTCAACAATGCTCCTTGCTTGAAGATAATGCCTTCTCGGATGGTTCTACCTTTTGGCACTCAATGGTTCATACTAGACATATAATTAAGAAAGGATTGAGATGGTGTGTTGGTAATGGTTCCTCCATCCAATTTTGTAAAGACTCTTGGATTTCTTAGTAGCCTCTCATCAATAATCCGACTCTCTGATTACTTAAAACCATAACTAATTTCCTATTTGGAGGGTTAGTCTCCCATTTTATTTTCAAAGACTGTCACAATGATCCCTGTTGGTCAACGTTACCTAATAACCTGGATCATCCTGATCAGACTGAGGCATCCAAAGTGTTGTCTTCCATGCTCAAAAGGTATGTTATTTCTAGAAACCTACCTCTTGACCACCCCTTATGGTAGTTGACTGAGTCAGGTGAGTTTACTATCAAATCTGCTTACTTTGCCTAGGTTGATCTATCCAATGAGTGGTTTCCTTCCAACAGAATTTGGTAAAATAAACTCACCCCAAAAATTACTCATTTCCTCTGGCTTGTTGTCCAAAATAGGATCTTAACCAATGATAATATCATATCATGAGGCCTTACCATCCCTCGTAGATGCATTCTTTGCAAGTTATATTGGGAGTCGGTCAATCATTTGTTTATCTCCTGCCCCTTTGCCAGTCAGGTTTGTTCATCTCTATTTAAGAAATTTTACATTGCCTGGGCTTGTCCCAATTCTATTGAAGATCTCTACCTTCAATGGCCCAACCCATTTTTGTTTTCTCGGCTCAAAATTGCTTGGTCATTCATTCTTCCCCATTGCCTTTGGTAATTATGGTTAGAAAGAAACATTAGAATCTAAAATAATCTTTCCAGAAATCATCAAGCCATTATTGCCAGATTTTTTTTGTTTGCTGTTGAGAATGCCAATATTACCACTTCCTCAGACCATCCCAAGTCTGACTTAGAGTCTAAAATTTCTTCAAAACTTAATATCCTCATTGATCCACAATTTAAAGATATCCTTTTGAGCAAACATAGTGTTTTTAGGAAACCACCGCCTGTTGGGTGGTCTAATATTAATTTTGATGGAGCCTCGAAAGGCAAATTTGGGAGTGCCAACATAGGAGGTCTCATCAAATATGAACAAGAAAAAATTCAACTTGCTTACGATGAATTCATAGGAATCCAATCCAATAATGTGGTTGAAGCTTGGGTAATGTTGTAGGGGATTAAGGTTACCCGTGACCTTGACATTCAGAATGTGGTGATTGAGGGGGATTCCCTCAACACCATAAATCTCTTGAAGAATAACACCAACCCCCTATGGAGTATTTCCAATATGATAGAAGAGGTAAGGTTATATGTTCATGAGTTTGTCAATGTTTCTATTCAGTATGTTTATCGTGAAGCCAACCAGTTGGCTGACATCATGGCCAACTTGGACCAAAGAACTGAACCTTTGAAGATATGGGTGGAATATTTTTCCCAAATTTTTATGAACAAGTGTATCTCAAATGCTCTGATTTCCTTTGTGTAAAGGTGTCGGTCTTGGTGTCAGTTACGGGTCTAGTTTTTATGTGTTGATATTTAGAGACATCTATACTGATACTTGATGGGAAGGTTTTTCACAAAATCAAGTAGCAGAAGATGGATATGCGATCTCTAGCCATTACCAAGGTGATCAAGGACCTTCAGGATGATCTTGGCACCCAGAATACTGATGAGTAATGTGTAACTCATCCTCCCTGGTGTTGGTGGTTTGCTTCGATCTTGGGTTGTTTTAAATTTTTTTGGAATGATCCTATTTTGTTTTAGGCTTGTGGTTTTTTTGTGTTAGGCTGGTTCATGTGTAGCCTCCCTTATCTTTTGCCTTAGTGTAGGCTTATGTTGTGGGTTTTCCTTCTTCTATTTGTTCAAGGTTTGGGGACCTTTCAACACCCCATCTTATCAATAAAAAAAAAAACATTTTCAAAAATATTTTTTCATTATATGAAAAATTAATTATATAAATCAATTACATGTAATTATACTAATTATAATGACAAAATATAAATATTATTATAATGAAAATTTTGATATCATTAATTCACTATTTATTAAACATAAATTAATAAATATATTCACAATTTGTGGTAATTAAAAACTAGACTAGTTGGAACTCAAACAAGCTTATTAAATTTTTAAAAGTGAAATTAATTTATTTTTATCTCATAAAGGTTTATTAGATGATTGAAATATTTTTTAAAAATTAATGATAAATAATAACAAAGTATCTTTCTTGAACAAAAAATAATAGCATGTTTTTATTTGATATCTTTTTTTTTTTATTTGTGGAAAACATCCCAAAAGGGATGCCACTTTCGGGTAAGACCCAAGGAGGCAGGGGTATCCATTCCGCCAAAAATGCCCAGGACTCGGACCCGGCCTACCACCTTTGACATACTCAAGGAGCAAACAAACACACAAAACCAATTTAAAAATAAGTAAATAACAACAAAAATAATAAAATAAAATAAAAAACATGCTCCTTGAGTGTGTCAAAAACAAAAGCACAACCAAACACGCACAATAAGATAAAAGAAACCACAACACAAACCACATAGAAAAACACAAGAACCACATAACAAAACACAAACAAGACAAAAACAACAGAACACTACAAAGACATAACCCAAAAAAAACATGAAAAATAAACACAACCAAAACCTAAAAAATAAAATAAATAAAATAAAAATAAAAATAAAAAACAACCAACAACAGACAATAAACAAAAACAAAAGACATAGAAGACACTCACACATAAAAACACGAAATAACACAAACAAAGAGAAACCCAAGAACAAGAACGAAAAAAACACAAGAACAATAACAAAAAACATAAAAAAAACAAAACAACAAAAACACAAGAACAACGAAAAACAACACAAAGAACACAAAAACAAAACAAAACAAAAGAACCCACCCACCTTAAAAAAACTAAACAAAAAAAAAACAAAGAAGAAAAAAGAAAAAAAAAAACAATGACCTATCTAGACCAGAAGACTATTAAGGCAAGAATCAACAGAGGAAACAAAATAAAGAATAGAATGAGCTAGGGAACTAAAAAAAACTGAATGAACCAAAGAGAAGCAAAAAAAAAAAACAAGAAGAAACTAGGTACCTTCAGAACTGGAGCCATCCAAAGAAATGATAGAAAGAAGAGCTTCCCTAATTTGAGAAGCCCACCATATAGGAGGGTGGCCATAACAAGTAAGATCACCTTTGTCCAAAGCCCAATTAGCTAAAGCATCAACACTCTTGTTTTGATCTCTGACCACATGATTGTAATCAACTTTCAAAAATCCCATCTGGATTAACTCGATCTTCTCAATAATTCTTTTTATTCTCCAATCCACCTTATGATTCTTAGAAGGAGTCTTCAAGAGATTAATCATAAGTTGAGAGTCGACTCAACTAACACCTTTTCCCATCCAACCTTAGTAGCCTCCCGAAGGCCTCCGAGGATACCATACCCCTCAACAAGGTTATTGGAAAGAATACCCAAATTCTCAACGAAAAGTAAAAACCAGGGAGCCATCCGAAAGTCTACCAATTCCTCCCACACCGGCTTTTCCAGGGTTCCCTCTAGAGGCTCCATCAGTATTGACTTTTCCAAAATCCTTAGGAGGAGGTTGCCAATTTCTAGTCCTATCCATCTTACTAATACTCACATTCCCTTTAAGTTGGTTGCCCTTAGAAGGTTTAATCTTCAATCTTTGCATCACTTGATCCCATATTTGGTGGGAGTTTTGGGGGTGATTAAGGAGTTGATGGACTGATTCAACTAAGTTGGCTATGGTATTTTGCCAAATATAGTGAATATCCTTCCTATCTTGATTAAAAATTTGGCTGTTCCTTTCATTCCAAATATTCCAAAGAAGAATGGTAGAACCCATCCAAACTAATTGCCTAATAAAATGATCAACACCCTCTTGATTAGGCCAATCCCTCCAAAGTTGTTCAAAAGTAAAAAAATTGGACCACTGTAAGCCAAGTAAAGTGGCCATTCTCCTCCATAGCTCAGAGGCTAAAGTACACTCAATAAAAATATGGTTGATATTTTCTACATTCTCTTCACACATTTCACATCTAAAAGGGCCATGAAAACCACGCTTCATAAGTTGCTCACCCATAAGCACCCTACGATGCAATAAAAGCCAATTAAAGAACCTCACCTTAGGCCAAAGCTTTTGAGCCCACAATTGAGAAAATATGTCAGAAGAATGGTTGGGATTATTATGGCATAAGGTCAAATAACCTTGAGCAACGGAATACTCACCCTTAGTAGTGTTGTTCCATCCAAAACAATCTTTTTCATGGGACCAAGAGAGGGATCTCATATGAAGGATGCCTTGGATATCTTGTCTTTGCCTTTCTGGGATTTGAATAGGCCAGTCCTCAATAGGGATCCAATATCTACCAACCTTTGAATTACCAGTATGGTACCGACAGTAATTAGCCACCTTTATCCAATTAGCTCGGTGAAGCTCCTCCATCCAAGGCCTCCAATCGGGAAACCGAGTTATCAAAGGCTTGTGACCATCCCAAGAATCTGTCCAAAAATTTGCATGTTGACCATTATGAATGATCCAAAATAATTTTTTCTTTATCAAATCCTCACCAGTCTTAAGAACTGCTAAAATGGGAGAACCTTTGGTAGGAAGTTGATAGCGAACAAGGTCTTCAGGACTTTTGTTCTCAAGATATTTAGCACGGAGATTATTGGCCCAAAGAGCATTGGGGTTATGCAACATCCTCCAATATAATTTAGCAGCTAAAGCTTTGTTGTTATTAATTGAAGACCGGAATCCTAACCCCCCTTCACTCTTAGGAAGACATAAAGTATCCCATTTCACCAAGGCCCATTTTCTTTTCTCCTTAGTACCACTCCAAAGGAAACGATGACTGATTTGATCCAATTCTCGAAGAACAGCCTTTGGGATATTCAAAATGGAAGAAACATAAATAGGAATAGCTTGAAGGACTGATTTTACCAAGGTGATTCTACCCCCAGAAGAAAGCCACTTGTTGGTCCACTTTCCAATTTTCTTCTTGACTTTGTCCAACAACCAATTCCAATCTTTATTTTTTTGCCTTTGAATATTTATGGGAATACCTAAATAAGTGATTGGAAGAGAGGTCTTCTTATATCTTAATTTATCCAAGACCATGGATTCCTGTCTAGCAGAGCAGTGAAAGAAAATAACTTTAGATTTGTCTTCATTGATCAACCACCCAGATAGCCTTAGAAAAATAGCTAATGATTTGCTTAATATTAGAAGCTTCCTTAATAGTAGCTTTACCTAAAAGAGTAGAGTCATCCACAAATTGAAGATGAGAGATAGGTCTAGCTCCATGAGCAATGGTAACTCCCTCAAGGGTTTTGTTTTCCCTCTTTTTGGTTATAGTCCTACCCAAGCATTCAACAAGAATGATGAATAAATAAGGGGATAGCGGGTCACCTTGCCTAATACCTCTGGAAGCTGGGAAAGACCGAGAAGGCCTGCCATTGATAAGAACTAAGTAGGAAACTGAAGAGATACATCCCATAATCCAATCCATCCAATCCTTAGAGAAACCAAATTGCCTCAAAACTTTGATAAGGAAGTGCCAATCCACTCTGTCATAAGCTTTGGATAAGTCTAACCGAATGAACATAGAAGGAGAATTTTGCATATCCATGGAATGGATGGCTTCCTGAGCAAGAACTATCTCATCTACTATTTGACGTCCTTCCACATATCCCCCTTGCTCTGGGGAAATAATCTTATGCAAAAGAGGCTTCAACCTTTCTGCCATGATTTTAGTAATGATTTTGAGAAGAACATTACATAAAGCAATAGGTCTAAAAGCTGAGATATGATCAACCTCTTGAGCTTTTGGAACAAGAGTAATATAAGTTTTATTGATAACCTTCAAAATTTCTTTGGCTTTCCTGGCTTCTTCCACCACCTCTAATAAATCAACATGAAGGATATCCCAAAACTCTTGGTAGAACTCAATAGGAAAACCATCAAGACCTGGGGTTTTCCCTTTTTGCATTTTAAAAACTACTTGTTGAAGCTCATTGATAGTAATAGGAGCAGATCAAAATAGAGTTCTCATCAGTGATAAGAGAAGGGATTGCTTGAAGAACATTTTGTTGAGAAGCTGAGTCAAGAGGAGTAGCAACAAAAATATTGGAAAAGTAATCAACAACAATAGAGTTCATGCCATCCCAAGTATAAACAACATCTCCAAGTATCTGATTTTAAGGAAGAAATAAAGTTGTGAGATCTTCGAGCTAGAAGAGATTTGTGGAAGAAATTTGTGTTTCGATCTCCTTCTTTGAGCCATTGAATTCTAGATTTTTGCTTCCATAAGATTTCTTCTCTTTTTTCCCATTCCTCTAACCGAGTTGTGAGTTTAATTTCATCTCGCACTTCTCTTCTCTCGTGAGGCCATCTAAACGGATTTTCTTATTCAAATTTTCAAGATGAGCAATAACTTCATGTTTTTTTTATGAACATCCCCAAACTCTTTCCAGTTCCAAGTCTTGATTTTGGATTTAATGTATTGCAGTCTTTTGGCAAAACAGAACATCTTAGTCCCATGCCTAGGTTTACCTTCCTTCCACCATTGTTGCACATGAGGTCCGAAGGAAATGTCTCTAAGCCACATTAATTGAAAACGAAAAGGAGAGAAACTCACATTGGTTTTCCACATTTCCACCATGACTGGCCAATGATCCGAACCAAGATTATTAAGAGTCTTCACTTTAGGAATGTGACCATGGATTAAGAAATTTTCAGAGAGCAAAAACCTATCCAATCTCTCCATTATACAAGCTAAGCCTTGCCTTCTGTTAGACCAAGTCATAAGGCCATTATCTCAGTTGGATATCCACAAGATGGAGGTTTGCAATATATTCGCTCATGAGGTCGGTGCTTTTGTCCAAATTTCTATTTCCCCCCTTTTCTCATCCAGAGAGAGGATGGTATTGAAATCTCCTCCGATCAAGATCCAAGCTTTAGGAAAATGAGAGATAATATGAGTAATATCCTTCCACCTGTCTTCTTTTTTCCTCCAAAGAAGTCGGAGCATAAAAAGTAATGCAGAGCATAATCTGGTTGGAATGTCTACTTTGAATAGCTATAGCCAACAAACCCCAACTGCCAACCATATGGTGAATAACTACCTCTTTTGGGTCCCAAAGACAAGCAATGCCACCCGAAGTCCCTTGGGAACCGAGGGAAACCACTTTTCCAGCTGGCCAAATTTTATCGGCAATTAAGTCCATATCCTCCATTGACATCTTTGTTTCTTGAAGGAAAACAAGATGTGGATGATTTATCTGAATCATTCTTCTAATTTCATTTTGTTTTGAAAGACTCCCTTTGAGTCCTCTAATATTCCAAGTGATGATCTTCATTAATACCAGGGCTAAAAAAGTTGGGAAGGGCATTAATCTTACCTTCCTCTACAAGCTTTTCACCTTCTTTTACCATATGATATTGATTGGTCTTGCGACCTACTTTTTGATTAGAATCCATCTTCAATTTTTTTTCCCTGTTTCTTGACTTATTCCAATTGAATCTGAGATGGCTTCTAACCTTGAAGAATGCTCATACACAGCCAAAATTTTACTAGATGGTTCAATGGAGTCTATATTGGGACCTGCATTATTTGAAGTTTTGACATTTGAAATATTGTTTTTCTTGTGTAAATTTTCTCCTTTTTTTTCTTGTTGAAAACCTTTGATTTGTTGGTTTGTCTCCGAGTTCTTCCCTTCATATTTAAATTGTGTTTCTAAGATTTTAGTTTCCATTATTTCCTCTTCCTCACTTGGGACATCATTTGTGGAAAGGATTTCAAACATATTAGCAAATGACTTTGATTGATCCTTCATAACTATTTTTTTCTGAGTGTTCTTCTTCTTAGGTATTTGGAAACCTGCTGAGTTTATATCTTCTTTCTTTTGATCAGGAATTTTATTTGGGCAAGCACTGGCCAAATGACCATATTCATGGCAAATTCTACAACGAAAAGGAATGTTCTCATAGTCCACTACTTGCTCCCAAGTGTCTTCCCCAAATTGTAATGTGATATTTTTAGGTAGGGGTTTGTCAAAATCCATTAAAACACAAATCCGAGCATAAATAATATGTTCAAAATTTTGAGTACAATCAGCAGATCATCATAAAAGTTTCTAAAGAGTTTCCAATTGAAGAAAAAATTGTAGGATTCCAAAATTCAATAGGGAGGCCAAAGATTCTAACCCACACGGGAGTTGTAGAAGGCATCTCTTCTTCGGCCTTTAAATTTAGTATGCCAGGGCTTCATGAAAAGCCCCGCCCTTCCAAAAAACCAAGGACCCCCTTGAAAAGTTTTCTCTCTATCTTCATTATTAGCAAATAAAACAAGAAAATAACCATTTGGATAAATAGAGATTTGTAACTCACCTTTAGTTTTCCAGACTTTTGCAGCCCAGACTTTGAAAGCAGATAGACTCGGACGAAAACCCACGAACCGACAAATTAGTCCTCTTTTTTCCAAATCTTCAATGCCAGTCTGAATGTTCCCCATATCAAGCTTAACAATAGGAGTTCCATCAGCTGCTTTAAGACATCCTGACTCCATTTTCCTGGGATCAATCTTAGGCATTCTTAGAGGTTTATGGGAAGCCCTAATATTGATATTAGCATTGGGCTGAGGCTGTCCACCATGAAGGGCATCCCTAAAATTCATTTTTGGGACTGAGTCTTCAAAATTCTTACCCTTGATAGGGGTTTTCACAGTAGAATTATTTTGTGGGTGCACCTTAGCACCAGATTCACTTGAGATATGAGCCATTTTTTGATCAACTCGCTTGAAACTTGTTTCGTGATCTCTTTAATCCTTGCCCTAGACGTCGTGGAAAGGTATGGTTTTCACTTTTCTTTTGTGCAGCAAATTGGAAGCCGTTGTCACTCAAGTTCACAGTATGATCTATTGAAAGACAAATTTCTAACCCATCTTGTATCCCCTGCAACATTTCCTGCTAAAATATTGAGCATAAACCACAAAAATATTGGCCGCTAGGGCCCGAAGGCCCTAAAAACCAACCTCTGGAGCTGCTTGCACTCAACCCAGATGAAACCCTCGCATAGCCGCTTGCCAAATATATCATTCACACATAGGGATGCACTAGGATCTGTGTTGCTCCAAATGATATGAAAATTGGTGGAGACGTTCTAGGGTTTTTCAGGCATCTACCCTCAAAATTTCAGCTCAATCCGAGTTCGGATGAGTGAGATATGGCCGAAACAAGTTCAAAATTTGGGCAATCCTACGAAAATCATCCCTTTTATTTGATATCTTTATATCATACTTAAAATATTATATTATTATTACTTTTTTTTTTTAAAAATAATTTGAAAAAAACTTGTATTAAAACAAATATCATTTACAAGTTGGGATGAGACTTTTCCCAACCTTAGCCAAAGAGAACACATATTTACAACAATAAAAGAAGATTTGCATTGGAGCCAAATCTCTTAAACCATATTTCTACAATGATTATTCACCTATTTACAACTATAAAAGAAGATCTACATTGAAGCACAAATCTCCTAAACAATATTTCTAGAATGGTTATCCAAATTAGCTAAGCACTGGATTTTCTCACCAACTTGCCTAATCATCTCATCCTCAATAGCCATGTCACTATGCCACTGAACCCCTACCTCCTTCTCAGTGCCCATCTTAGCCAGGAAGTCTACCACTTTATTTAGATCTCTACTCACATAAAATGGAATCACATCATCTAATTCCCTCCATAATTCCTTAATTTGAGTGACAAGAATCCTCAACCTCCATGTTTTCAAAGCAAATTTCCTCATGCAATCTAGAGCTCCAACCATTATTTGAGAATTTGATTCTAGGATTATCCTCCTATGACCTTGTTTTACTACCCAAATAGAAGTAGATTTGATAGCTAAGGCTTCTGCTTCATTGTTTGTGGCTCTTCCCAAGCCTTGCAGTTCCCAATAGAGCATTGTTCCAACATGATTCTGGAAAACCACTCCAATTCCAGCTCTACCCGGATTACCTTTTGCAGCTCCATCAGTATTAATTTTAATCCAACCTTCTGGGGGTGGTTTCCAACTAGCTCTGTCCTGCCCCTCTTGCACTTCAACTTCCTTCTCCATTGCCCCAATAACAACCTGAGTTTCCTCTTTAGCATAGACTACCACAGTTTCTGTGACTTTGCTCCAAATGACCTACCAAAATCCATCTAAAGAAGAAAAAGTTTCTCTAAAAATTTTGGCATTTCTCTCCAACCACACTTGCCACCAAATGAAGTTTAATCCAAGCTCCCAACCAATACAAAGAGCTTTAGATTTAAATCTACCCCTCTTCCATATTTCCCAAATATTAATCCGATTCAAATCACCATTAACTTGAATTTTATAATATAAAAACCATCTCTCCCAAATCTGGTACATGAATGGGCACTCAAACATCAAGTGATCAACTGTTTCCTCACTCTTGTAGCATAAAACACATTGATATGGACCAATGATTCCCCTACATATGAGATTATCAAAAGTAAGAATTCCATTATGCATGAACTGCCAGGCAAAAAAGTTTACTTTCGGCCAACCCTTGGACTGCCAAATATTTCTCCAATCCTCAACCTGATATGTATGAGGAGGAGGCTCTAGAAGGATCTTATCATATCCATCCTTCACTGTGTAGACACCAAGGCTCCCATAGCCCCAAGCTAATTCATCCTCCTCATATCTACCTGTGAGAAATATTTTTGCCAAGATTTTAGTCATGATGGGTGTCAAATCCGGAGGGATTGAAATTGGCCACTCATCCAACTTCTTAAACTGCTTAAACTTATAATCCCCCAACTGACTAGTGTTGAAATAAATTTCAATTTGGACCCACCCCCTGGTTTCTATGGCTGTTTTTATTGGTTACAGTTCAGGAAATTCAACAATGATAGGTGGGTATTGATCCCATGAATCTGTCCAAAATCGTGCCTTCTCCCCTCTCCCCACTTTCCAAAATAATCCATATTTTACTACCTGAGATCCTAACTTGAGATCCTACCACACTAAGGATCCATTACCATCCAAAGGGAAATGACCCACCTCATTTGGGTTTACCTATCCCAAATATTTACTAGTTAAGATTCTACTGAATAAAGAAGTTGGTTGGGAAATCCACCTCCAGTAAAGCTTTCCAGCCAAAGCTTTATTATTTAACTTTGATCTTCTCTGTCCCAAACCTCCTTTTACCTTGGGTTGGCTTACTTTCTCCCAACCTACTAAGGCCCATTTCCTCTCTCCTTTTACTCCTTCCCATAAAAATTTTCTAGCCATCTTGTCCAACTCTTTCCATATGGTATGTGGGGCAGCAAGGATAGAAAATTTATAAATTGGCATGGCCTAAATGACTGAATGTAAAAAAGTTAATCTACCCCCATAGCTTAACCATTTGTGAGACCAATGATTAATTCTTTCCTTGATATAGTCCAAAATATTCCTCCAGATATCTATTTTTAGTTTTTTAAAATGCAAAGGGACCCCCAAGTATACCACTGGGAGAGAAGTCCTTGTGAATCCCAAGATCTCTAAAATTCTTTCTTGAAGCCTTTGATCAAGATTGAAAAAGACCACTTTGGATTTTTTATCATTGATGACTTGGTTTGTAGCCCTAAGGTAGACATTAAGTGTATCTCTAATCATTCTTACTTCCCTGAAGTTGGCCACTCCCACCAATCCTGTGTCATCCACAAACTATAGGTGAGTCAAAACTTCCTCACCCACCTTGATACTTGTTAGCAAACCTTGTTGTCTTCTCCTCAAGATGAGTCTACCCAATCCTTCAGCCAATATGAGAAAAATATAGGGAGAACAAGGATCTCCTTGACGAAGGCCTCGAGTAGCTCCAAATGGTTGTGAGGGAAGACCCTTGATTAACATTGAGTATGTTGGAGTAGAAACACAACTCATGACCCATTCTATCCAATCCTGAGAGAAACCAAAGGCTGCCATCATCTTTGACAAGAAGCTCCACTCCACCCTATCATAAGCCTTTGACATATCTAATTTTATGAACATTCCTCTATTACCAGATGTTTGCATTGAATGGATTGCCTCCTGAGCTAGAACCACACCATCCAATATCTGCCTACCCTCTACAAAAACCCCTTGCTCCGAGGAGATAATGCTATGTAGAAGAGGTTTTAGCCGCTCAACCATTACCTTTGTGATTATTTTATATATGACATTGCATAAGGCAATAGGTCTATAATCTAAAATATGTACCCCTCCTCCCCTTTTGGAATTAAGGTAATGAAAGTATGATTTAATGCTTTAAGCATTCTTTTACTACCTTTGGACTCCTCTATAATAGCCATTACATCCTCCTCCAAGTTATCCCAGAAGGCTTGAAAAAACTCAATTGGAAAGCCATCTGGACCTGGTGTTTTTTCGGTGCTCATTCCAAAGACTACATTCTTCAGTTCCTCTCTATCAATGGGTTTAAGTAGGGCCTGATTTTCTTCTTCAGAGATAACAGAGGGTATGACAACAATAACTTCTTTTTGAGCCTCTTCATCTTGCACCATACTTTCCTTAAATAGTTTAGAAAAATAATCCATTGAATGGAAATGCATACCTAGAATTGTATCAAAGGAGTGTCCGTTCTCATCTTGAAGAGCTTCCATGTTGTTCATATATCTCCTAGCACAAGCAACTCGATGGAAAAATTTGGTATTTTTATCACCTTCTAATAACCAAGTGGTTCTTGCTCTCTATTTCCAGTAGGTCTCCTCTTGGTTGTCAATGTCCTCAACCGCTTTATGCAATGCATCATCCTCTTCTTTGAGTTGCTCTATAATTGTTCCTTCCCTAAAGTGTTTTTGAACCTCATCCCATCTGGCCACCAATGGAGCTCTTTGGACCTGGAAGTCTCTCTTGTTAGCTCGCCTCCATTGTTTCAGTTGATCTTTGACATAATGAAGTTGTTTGTGGAATCTAAACATTGTTGTCCCATATGTTGGGCGACCTTCTTCCCACCACTGTGGAATTTTATTTCGAATTTCCTCTTTTTGTAACCAAAAGTTTTCAAATTTAAATGGTTTGTGATGTTGCATTGTCTTGATCCCTCCTTCCAACAAAATGGGAAAGTGATCTGAAACTAGACCCTCCAAAATCTGAAATTTTATATTCCATTTTACAAATGCCTCCTATGAAACCAAAAAATGGTCTAACTTCACCTTCCTGCTATGTGGCTCCCTCCTCTTATTAGTCCAAGTATAGTTGGTTCCAGGGCATTTAATATCCACCAAGTGTAATGCCTGGACTTGGGCAATCATAAGTCGATCCCCTAGGTCCAAAATTGGGGTTCCCCCTTCCTGATCTCTAGAGGATAATTTAGAATTAAAATCCCCAACAATAATCTAGTCTAACTCTTCCCTTGAGACTCTCATGTTATGCACAACTTTCCATTGATGCATCTGACCATCTAGGTTTTGAGCCCCATAAAAATTTGTGATTAAAACATGTTCAGCTATGACATTATTTCTAAAATGTGATGTGAGAACACCCCTCCAAGCTATATGTTCTATTGCAGTCCATTCAAGAGAGTTCCAAAGAGTAACTATCCCCCCTGAGGCCCCTTGGGCAGCCACTTCCATATGACCAACACCCCTCCAAAGTCTGTTAACTATTTTACACATAAGATCCAACGATATTTTTGTCTCCTGGATAAGCAAAAAATTTGTTTTACATTTTTCTAAGAGTCTTCGAACAACATATTGATGGGTTCTACTATTTAAACCCCTAACATTCCATGATTGTATAATCATTGGTTACCTTGAGAGCAGTAAAAATCTATTGGCCTCACCGATCCTCCAGTGATCAGTTTGTCTCCTTGAACTGCTATCAATTCCTTATTTGATTTTCTACCCACTCCTTGAGAGCTACTATTTTTTGATCTCTTTTCCACCTGAGTTATCCCTAGAGTTGGACTTTCTCTATTATTTTCTACTATGCCCATGATGACATCCTTAATTATTGGTTGCTCTTGGTTATGCACTATCAATGCCCTTGCACTCTCTGATTGCAGTAACTCACTATACTCAATTACCTACTCTATGATGGGGGGAGATGAAAGAGGAGCTTGAACATGGTTGTTATTATTTTTATTATTCCCATCCACTCCTTCCATGAATTGTTCTTCTTCTTGGTCCATTAGTGTCTTAAAGATCTCATACCTATTGGAGGGCTTGAGTTGGGTTTGCTCTTTACCATCTTTTTTCTTTTGCCTTCTCCTTCTTTTGGGTTGTTCAAAACCATCTCCCTATGCTTCTTTACCCTGAGAAATATTGGTTGGTTCTTTATTGATTGTTGACTTACCCTCCTTAGGAATATTTGACATTCCTAGAGGAGCCTCCATTTTTATGTTCATATTATTTGGGAAAGATCGGGTCAAATGCCCATATTTGTGGCAAACTCTGCATCTGAAGGGCAATGCCTCATAATCCAGTTGTTGAATCCAAGATAGTCCTGCAAGTTCGAGTTCCACCTCTGCCGATAGAGGTTGGCTAAGATCTATTTCCACACATAATCTTGCATAAACAACTATGTTTCCTTCTATTGTGTCTTTGGAAACACCCAAATATCTTCCAAGGGAATTGTTGATAATTTCTAATACCTGCTCACTCCAAAACTCCATTGGAAGTGCATAAAAATGGATCCAAATTGGGACAACAGTGGGTTCAATTCGAGGATCAAATCCCACTCTCCAGGGTTGAACAAATAATCCTGCCGGACCATGATTCCTCTTTTCTGATTCGAAAGCCCTATTTCTATCGACAAGTGAAGAAAAACTAACAATAAAATATCCATTGCTAATAAACCACAAAGAATACTCACCAAGAGGCTCCCAGTTTTTCCGGACCCAAGAATGCAAAAAAATTAGGGTAGGGCGAATACCCATGAATTTATAGATCAAATCATGATTGGATCTATATAAAACTATTTCTTCGACCATCCTTTGCTCAATGACAATCTTTGGCCTTGATTCTGACTATGGCAAGCATCCATTAACTCGTTGAGATGTTGATCTATTTCCAGCAGTCGTAAAGAGAATTTTTAATGTAGTTTTTTGTGCTTCTTCAATATTTTATGGAGATTTATCCTTTAACAAATCTGCAAAAGAACTATGTCTCTCTAGAAGAGGATCCGAAGGTGTCCCCATTGGGCCCTCATGGGGCAGCAATCTTGTCTTCAAATCCACAGTAACTAGAAATCTCTTCGGCTACCCAACTGATGCCCTAGTTTTCTCTTCATTATTATTACATTTTTAATAAGTTATACATGGCTTTTATTGGGGATAATTTTATCAAATATTAATATATTATATTTATTTTTAGCTTAGTTAAACCATGTTCAACTTGTTTTTAAATTGTAGATATTTTTCTTTTTTAGAAAAATAGTTTGAAAAAATTATGTTAAAACAAGATCATTTACAAGTTGGGATGAGACACCTCCCAACCTTAGTGGATGAGAACACCTATTTCTAATAGTAAAAATAGATCTGCATTGGATCCAAATCTCTTAAATCATATATTTTTAATGGTTGTATAAATTAGTTAAACACTACATTTTCTCACAAACCTTCTTAATCCTCTTATCCTCAATAGCCATGCCATCATGCCACTAAACCCCTACCTCCTTCTTGGCACCCATATTAGCTAGGAAGTCTTCTAATTTATTCAAATTTGTGCCCACACAAAGCAGAATCACATCATCTAATTTCCTCCATAATTACTTAATTTGGGTGACAAGAATTCTCAACCTCTATGTCTCTAAAGCAATATCCTCATGCAATCCAAAGCTCCTAGAATTTTATTCTATGATTATACTCTTATAACCCTATCTTACTACCTAGATAGAAGCAAGTTTGATATTCAAGGCTTCTTCTTCATTGTTCATGGCCTCACCTAGGCCTTGCAGTTCTCAATAGAGCATTGTCCCAACATGATTCCTACAAACTACTCCAATTTTAGCTCTACCCAGATTACCTTTTGTAGGTCCATTAGTATTAATTTTAATTCAATATTCTGGAGGTGGTTTCCAAATAACTCTATCCTAATCCTCTTTCACTTTATCTTCCTTATCCATCGTCCCTAAATTAGCTTTAGTTTCCTCTTAAGCATACACTACCACGATTTTTGTAACTTTTTCTTAATGACTTGCCAAATACCATTCAAGGATGAAAAGGTTTCTCTAAAAATTCAACCATTTATCTTCAACCACACTTGCTACCAATTGAATATTAATCTAAGCTTCCACTTGATATGAAGAGCTTTAGAATCCACAATAGGACCCAAGGGTTGGCTACACATCTCTCTATAACTATATGAGGGATGGTAGGGATATATTTGATCTAGTCTTAAAGCTAATTGTTTAACTATGTCTTCAAGACCCTCTGGTTGTCCACTAAATTGATTTTTTTGCACCATGTTATTATATATTTGATAATTTGGTGTTGTTGTGTATGGATTTCCAATAGAAATACTGTTGTGCAAATTTTTATGAAGTTGATTTTGTTGAACTTTTTGTTGATGATTGGTATTTTGCACTTGTTTAGATTTTTGTTGATTTGACATTTATTGATTAAGAGCTTGAGTGAATATGGATGTGAATGGTTGTTTTTGTTGTTTAGGATTTGTTTTGGTGTTATTAGCAGCAATTTTGGATGATTGTGCTATTGGTTTTTGAACATTTTGATTTAAAGGCATCATTTTTTGATTAGATGGTCCTGCTTGATCATTATCTTGGTCTATTGAATTCATGTATGATAGTGGATTTGTATGCATCCAAAAATTAAATTCTAAGGCTGCTTCCATAGCACCATTTCTTGAATTATCCATTTGTACTGCTTGATTGAAATCTTCTATGTTGCTCTTTATAAATTTGGTAAACTATTCAATAGACTTGAAACTAACATTTCCTTCTTGATCTAATTTAGGCTCTTCTATTTCATCTTCTCTATTATCTTCATCTTGTTCTGAAGATACATCATCTTCAATAATTACCCTATCCTCAAGGTTTTCTTGATCTGGCTCATCAGATTCTACTTGTTTTCCACTTCTTAAAATTCTAGGCATTTTGCTTTTAGGATTTTTTATCTTTCAATGATATATATGCTTTTAATTTTTGGGTAACATCTATGGTTACAGTTCTTCCTATGTTGAAATCTAACATCTATGAAATGGACTTAAAATGTGCAAATTTTTATTAATGATCTTTTTGGTTTTTTTTTTTATATTTTTGTAATTTTTATGTTTTTTTGTGTTTTATAAATCAGAAATATGCCTATGTTTTTCATGTCAGGTTCACCAAATAATGTAGCTCTAAAATTCTTGCACTCCTTTCATTCAAGATAATAGATCAATACCTCAAATGGGAATGAGAGAATAGTAGGTCTACACCTAGAAGAGAGACACTTAAGATCATGTCTTCTTTGGTGATTTTTTGACGAATTGGGTAGGTTCACCAAGAAATATTTTGTGGCAGTTTCCATGCCTAGGTTTTGGAGTTTGTTTGATGTGTTCTTTTTATATTTGCTCACAATCACCTAGTTTGGCCAAAATGCAACTATTCTATACTAAATGCAATTTCTCTTTCCTTGAGAACAAATGGCATACAAGTCTATCTAGAAAGCATTGTAAATCTAACTTTGATGCAATGATTGAAAGTGAAAGATGGAGTTTATGCTAACATGTTGTTTTTATTTTTATGTTTTTAATTTTTTCAATTTAATGTATTAAGTATAAAATAATTTAACTAAATTCTATGTTTTATCTTTTCATTCTTTGGAACCTTTTGATTAAATGCAATTGATATGGAAATGATATAACTAAGTTTGTATCTTTTTGTCCTTTTGTATTTTTATTTTAAACTAATATGATTGATGCAACAAAGTCTAAGTTTTTAGTCTTTTTCTTTTGAGTCTTTTAACTAATATGATTGATGTAAAATGATGCAACTAAGTTTGTATTTTGACCTTTTCTTTTGAGTTTTTCAACTAATGTGATTAAATGCAAAATATGATGTAATTAAATCTATGTTCTTTTGTTTTTTTCTTTTTATTTCTTTTGTTTTATGCAAATGTTTATAAAAATAGAGAAATATGAATCTATAGTATGAAGGAGCCAATAAGAATTATATTTAGATCCTTACCTGGTTTGGATGTTCGATTTAAGTGGATCTATAATTGATCTATCAAATTTGCCAATTTGGACCTGTAAACCTGCAACTTGACAGAAAAAGCACTTGATACTAATAATTAGAAGCCATAGATCCCATAAAAATGGCCTTAGGCTTCCTTTTAATCATTAGAGTGAATGGATCTTCTTGGTTCTTTCCCAAAAATTATATATAAAAGGATGATAATAATTGGTGATTATAAATAAATCAAAATCTATATCCGAGTGATAAATGATGCAACAATTAATAAAGCTAGTAAAACCAAATGGTTTCAACTATATCCTACTTGATCTAAAACAAAGAAATGCCTAACTTAAAGTCAAATATTTGCCCCCATATTTATATTTATATAAATTTATTAGATCCGTACGAATTCGTGATAATTAGACCTATGTATGGTTTGTTAGCATTTTAGAGGTCAAAACAACATCAAAATGGGGTAAATTATATATCATTGGAAAGATATTTTTGAGCCCTATCCAATGGTATAAAATTTATAAAAAATAGAGGTGATTTTCTTAGATAAAATTCAACCTGAAGGTCATATTATGTTTTAAGATAAATAAATAAAATATAAAATACGATTGTAAAAATGATGATTTTCAGGATAACTTGCTTACAATGGGGGTATCATGGGTTTTGATTATTGATAATTAAAATCAATTAAAATGATCGATAGTATTCTTAAATCAGCTTCAAGCATTCAACCTGCAAAATAAAAGGGGAGAGAAAACTTGTTCTAGATATTTACCTGCAACAAAAAATTATTAATCCATAAACATCTCTCAATTCAGCACTATCATTACCCTTAATTTCTTAATTCCTCTCCCTTCTTCACTCCCATGATCTCTCTCTGCTTCTCTCCCCTCGATATCTCTCTACTTATTTCTCCTGGCTTGGGAGATGGAGCCCGTATATTTATCTCTCTCGTGAGATAACCAATCTAGGAATTTGTTGAGCATTTTTAATTAGATTAGAAAATTACTAATCTAAATTATTTTTTGACCCAAATTAGGGCTAGCAAATCAACGGGAAAGATGTCTTCCATTGAAATGGTCTTGGAGCCAAAATAAAATAAATTTTATAAAGTTAGATGCGCATTTTCCCATGAATTTCATGATAGCTAGACATGTACTTAGTGTTTTTGCAGTTTGAGGGGTCAAACGATGTCAAAATTGGACATATAATATACCGTTGGAAAGATCTTTTTAAGACTATCCAACGGTATAAAATTTGAGAAGAATTGTGATTATATGAAAGGGTAAAAATTCTATGATAACCTTATTTTTTTTAAGAGGGAAAACTAAGGATTTTTTGAGATAAATGACTCATATTAATGGGTTTATTTTTCTTGTCTACAAACACATATTTTGATCAACGAGAGCTATGGTTTGAAAATGATGGGCATATATTTAATTGGGTGACTAATTTTGGTGTTTTTGAAAAATAGGTGATCCATGAAGATGAAGGGCTACAAGATTATGATGATGAAGACCATGAGGAAAAAGAGGAAATCACAAAGGCTCATCAAGTCTTGGTAAATGGAAATACACAAAAGGTAGAATCTCAGCCTTTCTATTTAGTCATTCGAACTCCAGGTAAAATTTTACATAATCTTATGTTTGATTCAAATATTATTGATAATGAAATACCATTTGTGGTTAACAAAGAATTGGAGTTGATGCCTACTCACATCAGTAATAAGGTTGCTATGTTGAAAGAAAACAAAGGTAGATTGTTTTGAGTTACTAGATCAAATTCATCAACAATTGACTTTGGAACCTAGGATACAAAGTCATAATGATCCTCATTTGTTAGATACCCTAGATGCTTGTAAATTGTTGCATAGTTATGATTGGTATGAAACTATGAACAATGGTTTAGCAATAAAATTTTTAGAAATAGGGTCAAGCTTGGAAAATATCATGTCTATTCATAATAGTGAGGATAGTATTTGGAGCAAGGAGTGGATAATGGGAACTCACACAATGCCGAGAGAAACTATAATAAACATCCCACATAGTAAACACAAAATAATTTGAAACCATTTGTGGACTCATGAGTTTAATAGGTCAAATTTCAAATATGGTAGTGATGGGATTGAATCAAATTGATGGGGTGAGAGAGGTAAAGTAAGGGACTTTGTTTTTTTAGCCCAATATTATTATGGATGAATATTTATAAGGCTTGGTATGCCTATCATGATAAATATCTATTGAATGGTGGTAATCATGATAAATATCATCATTTGTACATTCTTGTATATAGTTTTTTCATTTTCATGCTTTTGTACATAACTTTTATTTTCTACACTTTTATACATAATCTTTTGTTTCACAAGATTTTTCTATTTGCTTTCTTGTCAATATTTTCAAGTTTAGGAAGCAGGTTCTCACTTGCTTATTAGTTTTCACAATTTTGGTTTGCTTCCATTTTGAGTTTTCCACCTTTTGCATCTTCATGTTTTGGGTTGGTTCCTCTGATTGAGGTATTATTTTGTGATAGCTACAAATTTTTGGTCTCTTTTTTGATACTTATTCCTTTGTCATGTAGGATGGATTGCCTATTTTAGAATCATATGAAATTAAGGAAAATAAAATGAGATTGTTTAGTAATTATTCTTATGATTTTGGATTAAGATAGTGAACTTTGGAACAATGAGACATTTTATTGAAGCTCCACATGTAGCACATCATATTAAAGGGTATTCTTTGAAATTTTGAAGGATAAAGTCATTCTAGTTTTGTAGATTAAGGAAAAAATCTAATATACTCCATTTTTAGCCTTAAGTGGCCTCTAACTCAAGTGACAGGTAAATTTTGTAAAGCAATACAATGCTTGATACAAAAATAAAGAAAGAAGGAAAATAATTTAAATTAATTAAAAGAATTTAGATAATATCCACCGGGGCTATGGACGCCTGACTGACAGTCAAGCAATGTCTAGACGAAATAAAAGAAAATAAGTAAATGCAAAATCTATCTAATACCTAAGTGATTCATATAATCTATACCAGAGCTATAAATACTTGGATGGCAGTAGAGCAAGGTCTAGAAGAGATCAAGGTCATATCCATTGGAGCTATGGATGCTTGACTAGTAGTGGAGCAATGTAGAGGCACATCTTAATGAGTGATATTTTATAGCCTAAATGCAAAACAAATGATGGAATATGAATTTTTTCAAGGATGCAAAATGAATCACAGTTCACACATTGAGCAAAAGAAAATGATTAATCTATTTTCATTTGAAGTTGTCTATCCCACTTTCTTTGGATATTGCTAAATGATGTTTATTTCTATGATCTTTGTTTTTTTTTGTTTCAAATTGGGTTCTTCATTTGAAATGATCAGGAGCATTTCCTAGTAGAGTCACCATTTATTGTTACTATCGCACAATGTACCCCAATTTGGGGACCCACTCAAAATTTTAGCATTTTTTATTTTTTGTTTTATCCAATTTTGCTTGCATCAAGATGTTTGCAAATTTGCTTTCACTTTAAAATTGTTGATATCTTTGCATATTGAAGGTTTGAATTTAGTTGCAATGTTTCAAATTGAATATTTTTGATTATTTACATCTTAATTACATTATCTTATGCAATGTTTCAAATTTTATTTAGGGTTTTATTTTCATTTCATTTTATTTTATTTTTTCTAAATTTAATTTCATTGCATAATAAAAATCAAAACCCTAAATTTTATAAAAAGTTTTAATTTTTCATATTAGGGTAAATATTTATTTCATTTTAATAAGTTCTCGGTATTACACATTTAAAATAAACATTAGGATTTTAATTAATTAAATTTTACAAATAATAATAATTAAAGTTAAAACATTAATTATTTGGATAAATTTAATTAAAATCATTTTCTAAGGTTAAATTTCAAATATTTGCATTCCATAAGTTTTATTATTTGCAATATTTGATTATTAATCTTACATTTTGGCAATTAATTTCATGAACAACAATATTTTCACAATTTAAATCAAATATCAAACCATAGGCCCCTTGTTAACATTTACTTGCACCTTTGAGGTATTCAACAACATTTTTACACTTTACAAGCATACAAGCACATTTTAAGAAATTAACCAAATAGAACCTTGGAGAAACTAATTATTTCTTTGCAAGAGAGGATTGCTTCAACAGGATCCTAAATGTGAGTGTGTTTTCATAATCGAGCGAAAATATCACTCAACAAGGTCGAAAGGTATTCTAGATTTTATTATCTCATACAAACAAGATGGTTTTGTTCATAGTGAATAAATTCTTGATGGTATAATCATTGTATAGGAGTCCATGCATTCCCTTAATTCCATGAAAATGCTAGGTATGTTTATGAAACTAGATATGAAAAAATCATATGATAGGGTTTCCTAGATTTTTATACATGATATTATCAAAAAGTTTGGCTTTGACTACAATTCATGTGAATGGATTAAATATTGTTATAGCACTACAAAATATTATGTATTGATTGATATTTTTTTTATTGGTTGCATTATGTCATCTTGTGGACTCTGCTAAGGTGATCCACTAACTCCTTATCTATTCATTATTATACAAGCAAAATTATGGAAATCTTTCTCAAAGGCAAAAAGGGAAGATAAAAAGAAAAGGTATTCAGGTTGCAAAAAATGGTCCCTTCAAATATCATCTCCAAATTGTTGATGATACTTTTCTTTTGGGTCATCCCTCATTTAGTAAGGCCATGGAGTTCAAATCAATATTATCATATTATGAAAATTTATGGATAGTTGGTTAATGTTATAAAATCTAGGATTTTTTCCTTAACACTAACCTAGATTTACTTTGAATTATTATGGATATTTTAAGGTTTAAAATTAAACAATTTACATCTACCTACTTGGTTATTTATTTATCTTATAAAGGAAACAAGAAGCAGCTTTGGATCTCTTGTTTGGATAGAATGAAAGTTTATTTGAAATGTTGGAAAGGTAATTTCTTAACCATGGTGAGAAAATCACAACTCTTAAAGGTAACATTGCAATCCATCCCTATTTATATGATGTCTCTTTCAAAATTATTAGTAGATATGGAATCACAAATTGATAAAATTCAAAGAGATTTTATTTGGAAAATATGTGAGGAAAAATTTAGGTTTCCTCTTTTTAATTGAGGTAAAATTTTCAAAGGAAAAATTCTTGGAGGAAAAATATTATAGAATTGCAGAGTTATGAGTTTGGACTTAGGGGTAAAACATAGGTTGTGATTATTCAAATATCAAGGAAATAATTAGGAAAAAATGTTACTTTAAAAATATATAGGTTCTCTTGATGCAATGAAATTATTTAGAAAAATAACTCTACCCAAAGAATCGTCAACATAGAACTTCATATTATATAGTTTGCAATTGATCAAAAAATATATTAGATAGTCAGTCAATGAGGGTAATTATGCAATTTTTGTTTTGATGCTTGGTTGAAGCCTTATCCTCTAATTCAAAATGGTAACCATTGGCTTGGGTATGCACAGCTTGTAAAGGTTTAAAGATCAAATATTATATAGTGAGCCACAACTCTAGATCCTAGGTTTTTATTAATAATCTACTTGAAGGAGAGGAACTCAAAAAAATTATATATGAGATTTAAAATATGATTCAAGAGTTTTATTTATTGTATTTTTACAGGAAAGGATGAGTTGGTTTGTAATTTATTGAAAGGTGGAAGATACTCGGTCAAGTTGGGATATAAGGATTTAGAGGAATAAAAATTTTTTACTTCCAAATATTATCCTTGGAATATGTTTGGTCATTAGAGACTCTCCCTAAGGCCTCAAAATCCCTTGGTAAGCAATTAAAAGTAAGATTTTTATAGGATATATTCTAAAAATAAGAGATCATGGATAATTTATGTGTTTGGTTTTAGAAGGATTTAGAAATATCATACCATTTACTTCTTTAGTGTTCCTTTGCTCACACAATTTGGGTTTACTTTTTAAAAAATACGAAAATATATTGGGTAGCTCCATCAAAATTAAAAGAGTTGATAAAATTTTGGATTAATTATTTCAAAGCTAAAGCATTATGTCTTCTATACAGGGTTGGTCCTCTCATTATTTGTTGAAATTTATGGCAAGCAATGATATATGTTTTTTAAATAAATATCAAAATCATACCCAAGTTTAGAATTGTATTATTATCTCTCTTCTAAAATGTTTACAAATATGGTGCTCATCATGGGAATTCTCAAGTGAAAAAAAATAGGTAGTAACGACTTGGTTATAATATTTGAAGATATATGTAAGATTCATCCGTGATAATGGCATTAAAACAAAATACTTGCTTCAATATAGGTTAAAATGGGTATGTCAAAAAATTGGGTTTATCTAAATTAATTTTGGTGGTTATTCTAAAATAAATCTGGAAAATGTTGGTGGGGGTAGTATTTTTTAAAATAACAAAGGAAAATCCTCCAAAGAATAAAAGATTCTTTAGATATGTGCAATAATTAATAAAACATTTCAACTCTTTTAATATTGATGGCACTACCTAGTATATTCTCATATTTTTAAAAATGTAAACCCAAAAGGTATGAGTAAAGGAACAATGAAGAATTAATGGTCTTATGTTTATAAATCCTTCTAAAAAATGGCACATCTAAAAGTTCCTTGATATCCTCTTCTTTGTAGACTCTCTCATGTAAGAATGTTACTTTGAGTTGTTAGATAAACAATGTTGAGGTCTTTGAGAGAGTATCTACTGATTAAACATTCTTCCAAGAAAATATTAAGTAGGAAATTTTGATTTCTTTAAATCCTCATATCCCAAATTGAGCAAGTTTCCACCATATTTTGATAGAATATGGATCAACTCATACTTTCATGTAAAACTAGGAAGTAAAAATCTTCAAGCATATTTTGAATCTTATCTATAATTTGTTTGAATTCCTCTCCTTTGATTAGGTTACTAATAGAAATCCATGTTTGGATTTGTTGCTCACATTAATATAATATTTGACCTTTGGACATTTAAAATATGGGCATGCTAGAGCCAATGGTTTCCATTTTAAATAAGAGATAAGAGAATAAGAACTCAACCACTTGTCAAACAAAAAAATGTTGATCAATTATAAACTATTTGATATGAATTTCCATGTTGATGATCCTTTGGGTAGGGTTATTTCCTTAGATAATTCCATTACATCAAGAGAACCTATATATTTTTGAACATTTTTTCCAACTCTTTCCTTGATATTTAAATAATATTTAGTCAAGTCTTGCCTCTAAGACCAAACTCACAAAATTTTAATTATGCAAGCCTACTCCAATATTATTTCCTTTGTAAACTCTATCTAACTTACAAAGAGAAAACCTATTTTTTTTTTCTTTCATCCTTTCCAAAGAAAGTCTCTTTCAATTTCATTAAATTTTGTTGTTCTACATACTAACAATCTTGAAAGTCACATCATATAAACAAGGATGGATTACAATTTAGTCTTTATGAGTTATAGGCTTCCCACCATGATTGAGAACTTACCTTTCCAAATTGTCAAACAATATTTCATTCTATCCAAAAAAGATACCCAAAGATCCTTTCTATTTCTATTATGAGACAAATGAATACTGAACTAGGTTGATTGAAGTTTTCAAAGTTAAACTCTAAAATACCTAAAATAATTTTGTTTAAATATATAGTAGTATTAGCTATAAGCTCACTATAGTGGTAAAGTAATTTGCCTCTCTTTGAGAGGTCCAAGGTTCAAACCCCACTGAGTATGAAGGGATAAAAATCCCTCATAAAAAACCTATGTAAAATCATTAAAAAAATATAGGGTAGTTTTAATAAACAAATATTAGAATTTGTAGCATTACTAACTATCCAGTAGCCTTATCATAGAATGATGTTATTTATTTAAACTCCATGATCTCATTTATTGAGGGATGGTCCAAAAGAAGAGTATCATCAAAAAATTAGAGATGAGATTTCAAGGGTCCTTTTTTTACAACATGAATACCTCAAGTTTTTCCTTTTATTTTCTTCTTTGAGAAATATCCCCTTAATGTCTCTAAAAGAATAATAAATAGATAAGGAGATAGTGGATCACCCTAGAAAATTCCATGAGATTATTTAAAATAACCAAAAATTAAACCATTGATCAAAATGAAACCAAAAAAAAGAAACTACAATTCTCATTCAAAATAATAGAATCCACTACTTTTGTTATTGAAATGATATAAAGGAGGTGACAGATTGATATCCTTTTACAGTTCTTGCCCTGAAGGCTAAAATGGGGTCTTCCCTAAGGAAGCCCTTTTATATGAGTACAAAGGCAGTAGGATTTGTCTTCTTGGTGTTCCTTAGTGTTGATGGGCTTCTTGCTCATGTGCCACCATTGATATGTTATGTCTACCTGTTGACCTACAAAATATGGGTAGAGAATTTGGGGTCTTGCCTCAGTCAAACCCCATGTTTATACAGATTAAATAATATCTAAATATTCTTAAACATAATAAATACAACATAAAAACTCTAAACTATGTCATATTTACCTGTTGGATTATCGTTGTTTGTTGTACCAGAGATTCGCATGGGGTGCAAACCTAGTGTGAACCAAGAGGTTCACACGGGGGTGTGCAAACCTATATTTTTTTGTGACCGAATATGCAAGATCAATTTTTGGGTTGTCTTGGTTTTGCTGCTTCTTCACTTTTTCAACGGGTCACCTTTAGAAATTGTCTTTTTTATGACAATAACCTATCTCAATCACCAGGAATATGATAAAAGCAACATATAATATTATGGCAATGTGAATACGATGGATGTATGATGGTTGTGTGATGTATGAGTGTCTGGAGTAATTTCTAAAGAGTTTTTGTAAGCTAAAAGTGGTCTCTCTAAAATAGTGAAAATGGCCTTCTACTTATAGACTTGGCCCAAGTGAGGAGGAAAGGATGAGGTGTCCCCTGTGAGGTGTCTATGGTGAGGTGTCCACCTAAGAGGTGTCCTAGATCATAAATAAGGTTGAGTGATAGAATACCTCACCCATCCATAAATCATGATGACCTGGCTAAAAATATCCATTTGTTATTTATGAATACCTTCTTGAAAATTATTTTTAATTAAAAATTATCTTTTGTGTGTAAAAGTCTCCATCTTTCATTTATGATCTAGGGGAGTGTGAGGTGGAGAAATATCTAGATGAGAGGTGGTAAGGCTAGGATAGGCTAGACTAGGTGAGGTTGAAGGCTAGTTTATTCAAAGTAGACTAGGTGAGGTTGAAGGCTTAAATCAAATCAGGATTAGATTTAATTAAGCATGTGATTAGTCATAAAGCATATTTTGACCAAAATATTGACTTTTTTTACCATGGTAGAGAATTCAACCTTAATTGAGTTGGGAATGAGGTCGCATGAGGACCTAGAGTTAAGTATAGGAAGGGGCTTAGCTAGCCTAAGAGAGCTAAGGATGATGAATAGTGTATTTAATGAATGAATAGTGTTTTTAGTCCATTTATGCATTTTTTGAGGGTTTTACAAATTGATTGACCACGAAGATGAGGAGAGGGATAATGTGTGACTTTTAGATGTCTAAATTTTACCCCTTTTTGTACTATATTGTGTGAAAAAAGGTTTAGTAGAAAAATTGATGATGTGAATTGATGAAGTGATTGGAAGACAGAGAAATTATAATTGATGACTTGTGGATGATTGCGAGAGAGATGCATTGATAAAAATGATTTATGATTAATTGCTTTTGAGGGAAGGCATAAGATCACCTTGCATTATGATCAATTTGAGATGTTTCAATTGTGGATGAAACAAATGCCTTTGTTAAATTTTTCTTTTTGATTGATTAATGAGCTTTGTTGACAATATTTGACAAACCGTTAGAGTCGTAGGGTAGAACTTTCAGGAGCTTCATTCACAAGTGGTCTTACGACTATCACTATGAATATTGGAATCCATGAGATGTCTACAATTAGAGGTGTTTTGAGATTTATCAAACATTGATTTGTTTTGGATTGGAGTTTTGATTGAGAAGAGAAATTTCACTTTGTATCTATCCTAGCATGAGGGCTTGAAATAATCTTCAACAAAAAATTTCTTAGGTATTTGTTGTATCCATGATTGGATGTTTGGTTATTTGATCACGTGCAAGGTAGATTTTGATGTTTTGGATGACTATCCCCTCAAGCGATGAATTGGCGATGGAGGAGACAAGGATCGACTATGAAACGATTGATGATGGTGAAGAAGAAATGACAATATTTTGGGTGGAAAAACAACAAAAAAATAAGAATTGGGAGAAATACAAGAGGAATTTGGAGTAAGGACAATGAATTTGGATAGGAAATAAAGGTTTGCATGGGGTAGTACGAATGGATGTGGTTCACATGGGGTTGTGCGAACCTAACATTTCGCACGTGTGACGTACGAATTTGTACAAAGCACGTTTAAATGTTGAAAACGATGTTTTTGATGTTATTTGTGTGTGAAGGAGGGGAATTTACTATGGAGGAGAAACACGTAAATGAGGTGCTATTAAAGTGTGAATCGGATGAGATGGGATGGCGAGTACATTAACGAGCATGGGTGCAGGGGTGGTGACACCAGAGGTAAGTGGATTATGCTTTCTCGATTAGTGTGTGAATTGGTTAGGGTAAAAAGAATGTTGTATTTACGTAAAATAGAGTATATTAGGCATGTAATGTATATGGGAGTGAAATATATGCACTTTGTGTGAAAAATACCAAATGGGCATCTCGAGGTGTTTTTTGTTTTTGTATGCAAGTAACGTTGACCCTAGGAAAGCATGAATGGGATGGGATGTGTAGTTGTGGATGTGACAATGTCTGCATGTGAAAATTGACAAGTGGAAAATATTGTGTGGCCAAATGAGTATTTAGATTTGTGCTTGTTTGATTGTTTTAAATTCTAGTTTATGACCTCATTTTGTATGCATATGTGAAGGGGGTTTTGTATTTTTTTACCTTTTTGAGCATGATTTTGCCATTTTTTGCGTGTGTGAAATATATGTATGGGGTGTGGGATGGTGAGTGAATGCATGTATATGGAATTTTTAAAAAGGTAGGTTCACACGGGATTGTGCGAATTGGGTGGTTCACACAGGGGCATGCAAACGGATAGGTTCACACAGGGTCATGCGAACACACTTTATCTTATTTTTTATATGTGCAAATGTGTGCAAATGTGCATGTGAAAAACATAATGTATGATATGAATGTAACTACAATGTTTTTGTGAAATATACAGATGATAAAATTTGCCTATGTGAATTAGAAAATAAAATGCATAAATTTTTGTTATTTACAGTGATGTTGTTTTTGAAAAATTATGACTGATATCTGACATGTGATGTGTGGTGTGTAGCAGGTGAAGACTATATTTACATGAAATCAGTTGTAAAATTTCAAAAAAGTATTGTAGGATGTGTGGTGTGTGGAGGATGGGAGTGGTTACCCATTATAGGGCTTTATGGTGTGTGGGAGATGTTTGAGGTTCATGTGAACCAAGTGTATATTTTTGCAATATGTGAGATGCAAAATCCTGATAGGAACACCTTTCACCTATCGATAGGGGAGATGACATTGACCTTGGAGGATATGTACCGCATCTATCGATTGTCGATAAATGGGATTATAGTTATGACAATGGATAAGGATGGACGAGATGGCATCTTGGAGAGGGTTTTTGGGTAGCAATGGAAGAGGGTGGATGTGAAGGGTAGGGTGGATTATGTGAAGTATTGGCTGAAGAAGTTCCTGTCTAATTGCCATGCAATGGTGATGTTGATGATAGCTAGCGATGCTTTATCAGATACTTTAGGGGTGATATTCCCCTAGAATATGATGGGGATAGTGTAGGGTATGGTTCAACACTATAATGTATGCATGGTCACCTACATTACTAGCATAGGTGTATAGAGAGCTCCACGGGGTTGTGAGGATGGAGCGGATAGGTACTAGTGTTAGTCCACTGCTACAAGTGTGGGCTTGGGAGCATATCCTGATTTTATAGCCATCAGAGTTGTCGTATGATGCACATAGTATATATGGCCACGATGTACCCTATGTGATGAGATGGAGGGTGGACATGGAGAAGAGGGTGAAGAGAGTTTGTGAGGGTGATTTGATGTATCACAAAGAGGAGCTTAGTAGGTTAAGGATGGATAAGGTGTGATGGAGGCCATGGCAAGGGGCACCTGATTGGGCTGAGGATGCAGAGCATTTATTTCACATCAGGAATAGGTAATGGATGGTGGGGAAGCACCTATCATAGATAGAGTGTTTTCTATTTTCATGGGTGCTATGATAGTTAGATTCCAATAGGGGTGACCAGATCCATCTGTAGTTATTTTTAGAGTGGCAGGTGATGTAATGCTAGAGCCAGTGGTGCCACCACTTTATTTGAAACCTTATGAGCTATTAGTTGTCCCTAATGTGGACAACGTAGGGACCATGTCATAGTATGATGTGTGGTGGTATAGACAATGATGGAAGCTAGTTATTAGGGTGGTGGATGGATTGGTTGAGGTAGCAAGAGTATTATGTATGAGGGTATTCCCAGGTGGGGTGAGGACAACATCCTTAGGATAGGTGAGCGGGCATAGGGGTAAGGGATCACCTAATACTGGTGAGGATGAGGAGATAGAGTTAGATCAACTAATTATATGGGTGATGCCACACCACGATGAGCGAGATCACTTAGTGAGTGTCAGTGATGTCAGCGATGCAGTTCTATAAATGAAGGAGGGTGAGGGAAAATTAGAGGGCACAGTAAGGATGGAGACTATACCAATTATGGACATCATCGATGATTCATAAAATGAGTTTATAGTGATGGAGGAGGATGATATTGGTGGGGATATAGTAGTATAGTTAGCCAAATTTGATTTTGTTGTAGAGTTGCAGAGGCAATGGCAATTGAGAATGAGATGCAACAGCTATGAGGGGAGGTGAAGAGGCTTAAGGATAAGATTTGGGATACTGATTTGGATTGGGTGATTACTTTTTTAGCATTGGAGGAGAGACGGGAGGTGGAGGCAAATTTGAGGGTCACCTTGGAGGAGAGAGATGAGGTGAGGGTTTGGTTGTAGTAGGTGATGGAGAATAAGGATGCATTTAGGGTGGAGTGAGATGCACGCATGAGTGAGTGAGATACACTTAGATATGAGTAGGATTTTGTGAGGTCTAAGTGAGATGAGATGATTGAGTCTACTGAGAGATTGTAGAGGTTTTTGGATGTAACTAGAGCTAAGACAAATATCGTAAAGTCTAGTCACCTAGCAAGGATTACAGATCTAGAATAGTGTGTGCATGATATGCTAGCCATGGAGAGGCAAGTAGAAAAGGATATTAAGGGCTTGGATGTGACGATATTGTAGTTGGAGAAGGCATGGGTAGAGTTTGGTCATTTATAGTAAGCAAATACAATATTTGTAGCAGTCAATATGAAGTAGGTTGTCGAGGTGTGATGGGGAGCTACCGATGCATAGGATACATGTTCTTTCCTATTTTGGTTCAGTTTTATTGTCACAAGTGCACTGACACTGGGGCAAATGGAGTTTGTCATCGATGGTGGGGAGGATTCAGAATGTGTTGGTGCCTACAACATCATAGGCATTCATGTTGGTACTGGTGGGAGGAATTGAGGTACCAATAGCACAAGATATGGGGATGCACAGTTAGCACAGGGGGTGGTAGAGTGGGTGCCTACAAAGGAGAGGAGTGGAGAGACTCCCACAAGGTAGTGTGGTTGAGGGATATACGAGGATGGCTATGGGAGTATCGACCTACAATTTTGATGGATGTACATATGATGAGGTGTTTATGGTAGACATGTACTATCTTGGGTACACAACTCATTATAGCTATATTTTTTATAGGTAGATATATATACATGATATGGTCATGTGGTGATGCACCCGTAAGGGTACACACACTTTATTGTATCTTGATGGTGCTCTTTTGAGATATATACAAATATATACATGATATTCTATGATATTTGTGTTTAATTGCATTGATGTGTATGTTTGCTTCTGCTTGTGATTATGCATGAGTATGAATGATGTATATGTAGTAGAGGGTAACTATATATATACATGGAATGGTTAAATACATAGATAAATATGACATGACATATGAAATACCATAAAGTGAATATGTGTATGGTGAAAATGCAAGAGTGAAGGAGTACTACTTGGAGAAAGTGTTTGCATATTTGCAAAAATTAGATGGTGTAATCCATTCTGTGTTTGCTAGGAAGTTGGATATGAAGATGTTATAAAAGGGATTCTATCATCACAGTCTTAAGTAAGCAAACCCATTGAATAATTGAGAAAAATTGCTTTAACATATCTAGGCTATATTGATAAACAAGATCTCAATAATGGATTAGTGTGTGTAAAGTGATGTTCATTTGACCATTTTGAAAAAGGGTGGTTTTTAGCTACATGGTAACTTATCCTATAAGCTAGCTCATCAATAGGGACCTGAGGATCATAGGGATTCAATATTTTTGATAGTACTTTTGAGGTTTTTAATTTTTTTTCTACTCATGTATTATCTTTCCTTTGTTTCTCTCTTTTTTTGTAGGTGTTGGCTTTTGTTTTTTGCCCTTTTCCTTTTGCTTTGTAGCTTGTCCATTTGTCAATCCTTAGGTTTGAGATAAATCATGTAAATGATATGATGAGCAAGGTGATTTTTCACTAGACGATCAACATGCATACAGTGTATCCAGTCCTATTTTTAAAATTTGCTTAGTGTGTGTAACATGCAATTTAATCCATGAAGGAGAGCAAGTTAACCAATGGAAGTCAAGAAATGCTTTTGAAGTGTGCAAAATTTGTATGGTGGTTTATTACAACACTATTGAAAGATGCAAAACACAACACAGATACAATGCTTTGAACAAAATAAAATGCAAGGTAACACAAGATTGCATAATTGAATAAATTCTTTATTGACGGGGGGAGCCTAAAAATTGCATTGTTACAAGCTTGGATCCTTGAATCCTTTTGATACAATATTACAATAATTTAGGGTTCTCTGAAACCCTAAGAAGCAATTTTGTTGTGTCTTAAAGTGTGTCTTTATCCCAAAAAGGTTGAGTGGCATTTTCGTATATCCAAGTTTGGGCCACTTCATATGTTGAGTTAGTGCTTCATATCTGCACACAATGACATAGAAAATAGTTAGTACTATATTCTAGGGCTCCATAGTGTGAGATACTCTATATGCAATAATAAAATCCTAACTCGATGCTACCAATAAAGTGAACAAAAATGTAAAAACATGCATAAAATAAATAAATATAGGTGATGAGGCCTGGAAATGCCTCAATCATAACATGTTTTATACACTAAAAATGCCTATAAACTCTTATGTTTTATCTGATATGTTAGTTAAGTTGATTCAATATGTTGTATATTAACCATTTTGCATGATCAATGTATTTGAAATATTATATGCTGATTTTACAGCTTTTTGCATAGTTTTGTGTTCTTTTTGCTATGATTTGCTACAATGGGATATGCTTAGAATAATAGCAGCATTTCACTAATCTTGTTTTGATTTGACAAAAGCATTTACTTCACCTAATCTGCAACAGTGCAAGCAAACTGTTGTCGTGCAAAGAAATTGGTCTTTCCCATATAAATTCCAGCCAGCTGTCCATAAATAGCAAGGCATGGAATTCACATGAGGAAAGGGATGAAGACCATTAGAATTTGATCTTAGGAGATAACCCACCTGAGAGATGCAGAAGAAATCACTGGAAAATCATACATTTGTTCATTCCGAAGTATCTTCGAAATGAACAGATATCTTCGGAATGAAGGAACACAACATCTTCGAAATGAGCGGATCTTCGGAATGAAGAATGCAACATCTTCGAAATGAGCGGATCTTCGAAATGAAGCATGCAGTATCTTCGAAATGAGCGATCTTCGGAATGAGAATGCAAGTATCTTCGAAATGAGCGATCTTCGAATGAAAACCGCATTGTCTTCTAAAGAATCAAGCCACTTATCTTCGGAATGAAGAACATAATGTGTTTTTGACCTTTTGACCGATTTTTGAAGCCAAAAAAAGGGAAATAAAGGTTGGAAAAAGTAAAGAGAAATATCTTCCATCTGTCTTTGCCGTCATTGCCGACCAAAGCCATCATTAAGGGAAAGATCAGGTTTTAGTCCTCTTCTAGGATAAAACCAGAATTTGTTGCAGCATTGTAGGATTAGATCTTTTGAGATATTCTTTGTTTGTAATCAGATCATAGAATAGCTATAAATATTGCTCCCATTCAGGTTGAGCCTAGAGAGAGAGATAGAAAAGGAGGTAGAAAATAGAGTAAGGAAGCTAGCAGAAAATACAGAGTATAACTAGAAATTGACTGTTACAGTCCTGTAATAGTTTTTCAATAGAATTCTTGTAATCATGTCTTTTGATCAATAAAGTGCACCAGTTCTATTTCAAATTACTTGTAAATGAGTGTGATTAAGATTTAGAAAAAGAGAGAGACTTACACCTTCTTCTGGACAAAGAGGCTGGCCACTTCCGGACCTAGGAGGAGGACTAACAAAGCAGGTTTTTATTCTGATTTTGCTGTAGCAGAATGAGTTGTAAAACTTGTTATTTCAATTGCTTGTAAATAGTTGACAATATTTGTAGTATTAAGTTTATTTATGCTTAGATTAATCTTGTGCTTAAATTTTTAGTTGCAATCTTACTTTCAACAAAGTTTCCACTTTATTTTCAGATTGTTATTTCCTAATTTACTATTTTTCAAGCAATTTCCCGCATTTTATGTTTTGCTGTCAAAATCGAACATAAGATTGACAACCTTCTCGTTATAGAACTTTGATAGTTTTTATTTCCACATTAGATCTAAACTTTCATTACTGCAAAAGTAATTAGATTTCCTTTCTGCAATTAGGATCAGACTTTCAATTCTGCAACCGTTAATTCTGCAATATAATTAGGTCTCATTCTCCAATTGTAATTAGGACTTCATTTCTATAGTTAATGATTAGTTTCCAATTCCGCAACTTAGATTAAGATTTAATTTATGCAATTTAGAGATAGGAATGTTCCAAAACCCCCCACACAACCGGTTCCACCAATAAGACTTGTTGCCCTAGATTGACCTAAGTTATAGTTGTTTCACTTCTTCTCCCGCAGATAGCCTTGTACACTGCCCTGGATTGACAGATTCATTGAGAATTAATGATGGTATAATGACTACGCATCATTTTGGCACCGTTGCCGAGGAATAGTGTTGTCAGAAGAAAACAAATAGTCCAAAAGTCTGTAATCGTACTAAACTGTGAACATTCAGGTTAAAATCTGAATATAACAACAGAGTAAGATAACAACTATTGACTTAATTTATGTCATTTAGGAGTAAACATGAATGAGTAAGTCTAGGGAGACCCCCATTAAGGAGATCTTCACGCCTAAGGGGTGAATCACCTGTGTTTGAACTACCTGAAAGATTGAAAGAAAAATCACCAGTCTCACCATCAGTAGAACATTTTGAGAAAGGAAAATCACCAATTTTATCAACAGAATATCTTAAGGAAGATAATTCATCAGACTCATCAACAGAAAAGCTTGGACCTCTTGAGAGAACAATTTGGAAAGCTTTAACTTCTCCTAGGAAACAAGAAACTATGGCAGAAGGAGGCAATGCAGATGGCCAGCATGGCTATGTTCATAATGAAGGGGATGATCAGGATATACTCCAACCGTCCAGAACATTTGAATATCCTATTCATCTGAATCCAACACAAAACTCTCCCATGAAGACCATTTCACCTTCAAGCATTTCCAACCTTTCGAGGTGTTGTATCCCAAGATCCCGACCAGTTTTTGTTCGAATTCAAGGTAGTGTGTCGACCTATGATTATATAAATGACAATAAAAAACTTAAGGTTTTTCCCTCAACTCTCAAGGATTCAAAATTACGCTGGTTCATGAGCTTAGAGCCAAATTCCATAAGAACCTGGGATCAAATGGAGACTGTCTTTTTAGACAAATATCGGGAATACTGCCATGTAAGGAATAGAAAAGATGAGTTATTTAGAATCAAGCAGGAAGATGATGAGACCTTGGAAGATTATCTTGATAGGTTCTCCTTTGTTCAAAGGAGATGTGGACTAGTAGAACCAGAATTATGTAAAACCATCTTTTTGAGAGGATTGCAAGATGAATCCAGAGAAGTTTTGGATTTGATGGGAAAAGGGGATGTAACCACTCTCAGTAATGAGGAAATTATGGATCTCTCATAGGAATTACTCTCGCACTAAGCAGAGAAGAAGAAAAAGCCGCACAAATGGTACTGATGTAAAGGACCTGATAGAGGAACTTACAAATTTCAAAACTAATATCCTAGTGCATCTAAACACTACTTTAGGGGAAATCTCTACAAAAGCTAAAAACACAGAACCTTTGGCAATTTATTGCCCAAGATGTAGAAGTAAACATGCTTTGCAAGAATGTCCTTTGAATAAAACATCTATCTCAACCATTTGTGGTATCTGTTCAAAAAGGCATTCAACTGATCAATGCCACCTGCTACCACAACTCAAAACTGTGTTAGAAAACCAGACTGAGGAACTCAACTATATTGGACCAAAACAAGGGGGAAATTTCTCTCAATATCAAAATCCCCCTCGTTTTCCTACAAATTGGGGGCATAATCCTGGTACTATGCCTTGGGGACAATCGAACTACCCCAACGTCCTTGGAATTATCCTCAATGGACAAATTCCCAAGAATGGCCATAATCAAATTGGAGTAACCTCACTGGAATCGAATCAAAACAACCCCTCATGGAATCAAAACAATCCAACTTGGAATCAAAATCAGACTAATCCACATTGGGTGCAAAACCAACCACAGTGGAATCAACAATACCAAACCCTATCCAAGGCAAAGAAAGGAATCAAGGTCAAACTCAAGCATTTGTTGCCTCGCACCTAATCAAAATTTTCAAGAAAAACAACAAGAAACACAAGCAAGTGAAACAACCTCAATTGCCAGCTCATCCAACCACTAATCCAAACAAGTGTAAGACAGACACCTCCCTGTCTATGTGGCTGAAGCTGAAGAAAATATTGAAATTAATGTTCTTGATTGTAGTGACATCCAACTCCGTTCAGGGAAAGTTGTACCTGAACCAGTTTTAATGGAAATCAAAGATAATGAAAAGCAAGAATCATCAGAAACAGAAAAATTGGAACCAACAATAGAAAAAGAGACACAAGCAGAACAATTACCAGGGATAGTTCCATATCCTGAAAGACTTAATGCAATACCAAAAATTTTTGAGTCAGAATTGGTCAAAGAACTCAAAAAGTTGACTATCTCATTGCCCTTATTGCAAGCCATTAAGGAAATACCAAAAATTAACAGTACTGTCTCAAAATTTGTGCATTAAAAGAGCAGGAAGAAAGAAGAAAGCATTCCCCAAGACTCGTGCAAGGTTGAAGGGAAGATAGCTGATCTCTTATCCGGAAAACTACTACCTCCAAAGTATAGTGATCCAGGAAGCCCAGCTTATCACAACCACCATAGGTTCAAGCACCAATATCAAATGTTTTAGTGGATCTAGGAGCCGCAATAAATGTCATGACTAAAGATACAATGGAACAATTACAACTCAAACATCTCAGCCCCACATTTACAGTTTTAGAAATGGCTGATAGGTCAGTTGCAAAACCCGAAGGAATCATTGAAGATGTCCCTATAGAAGTTTCTTCTTGGGAATTCCCTGCAGATTTTCTGGTTTTACAGACCAAGAAATTCAGCACATGGATATCCCATTATTTTGGGAAGACCTTGGCTTGCAAATCGCAGCAGACCTTCATAGATCGCAGATCCGGAAATATGACTATTTCAAATGGTATTGAGCTGAAACAAATTTCTTTATATCCTCCCCGCAAAACCATCTAGCAAATTTTTAGGTCAGCTTATGGTTTTCTCGACTCGGATGAGGAACCGTAAGAGGTCATCTCTACACTAGCTACCTTAGTAGTAAGAGAACACACGTAAGACCTCAGTGACACAGTAAAACTTAGAAAATGAAACAATCCCGATGAATGTTCTCCATGAACAAGGTTTAGAAGGGGAAGCAACAAATATCCAACAGCTTGATAAGTAATGAGGAGAATCAAAAATCTGAAGATGAATCATCTCGTGCTATCACAGGGAAACTCTGTTTCACTACCACATGGATGGCACCATCATCCGATTTTTCCTTCTCACTGCTCCATACAAGATATGCTTCCCTCAAGCAGCAATAAAATAGAAACCGCTTCTTTTCTCCCATCTCAAAGAATGTCCTCTTAATCCCTTAAACACCAAGTATGAAGGAGTGAATTCAGTCCTTCTAAATACAAAACAAATAGAAGTCCAACCAGTGCAAATTTTTGAACATCTACAACCAGACTTACTAGGGAAGAGGAAGAAAAATTGATAGTTGTTTTGCGGAAGCATGTTCATGCTTTTGCTTGGAACTACAAAGATATGTCAGAGTTCATCCCGATATATGTACCCATAGAATCTATACTCGAAGAAGTCAAGCCAACCGGACAACCTCAAAGAAGATTGAATCCTCGCCTTAAGAGATATTGTGAAAGAAGAAATTGAAAAACTCCCTGGAAGTAGGATTCATTTACCCAATTTCCGATAGCCAATGGGTTTCTCCATTGGTAATAGTTCCTAAGAAAAATGGAAAAATGAGAGTATGTGTAGACTATAGAGAATTGAATAAGGTGACATACAAAGACCATTTTCCATTACCTTTCATAGATCAAGTGTTAGATACTCTTGCTCGAAAAAGATACTTTTGTTTTCTTGATGGATTTAGTGGATATAATCAAATTCAGATTGCACTCGAAGATCAAGAAAAGACAACTTTTACATGTCCATGGGGAACATTTGCCTATAGGGTTTTACCTTTTGGTTTGTGTAATGCCCCAACAACTTTTCAACGAGCAATCCTAGCAATTTTTGCTGATCCGACCACCAAAAGTGTTGAAATTTACATGGATGATTTCACAAGATGTGGACAAACTTTTGATTTCACATTGGAAAATCTTGACAAAGTCTTAACTCGTCGTGAAACATACCACTTATCCTTAAATCCAGATAAATGCTTCATGATGATGAAGGAAGGGATAGTTCTTGGTCATCACATCTCTCCTGAAGGGATCCAAGTTGATCCAAAGAAAGTTGAAATTATCAAGAATCTCCTTCCTCCTAAAACTCAGACTAATGTCAGAAGCTTCCTAGGACACATTGGTTTTTACCGCAGGTTTATTCCCAACTTTAGTACAATAGCCAATCCTATGTTTGCCTTATTGACTAAAGATTTTGAATTCTCCTGGACTGCAAAATGTCAGGAAGCATTTGAAGCTTTGAAAGAGAAATTGATAACTCCACCTGTGCTCAGAGGACCTAATTGGACATTACCATTTCACATTCAGATCGATGCCTCCAATACAACAATTGGAGCAGCATTAGGACAAATTGATAATGGTGAACATTATACCATCTACAACATTAGCAAGAACTTGACAAGAGCAGAGAAAAATTATACAACTGAGAAAGAATTCCTAGCAATAATTTATGCCATCAACAAATTCAGGCATTATATCACAGGTTATCAAATATTTATTCACACAGATCATACAACCATTAAGTATTTGATGAATAAACCTATGGTAAGTGCAAGAATTATTCGTTGGTTGCTGTTGCTGCAAGAATTTGATATCACCATAATCAACAAACCAGGAAAAGCTAATGTTGTGGCAGATTTCTTGTCTAGGTTGCAGTAATCACGGATGAAGGGGAATTAGTTGATGACACTTTTCCTGATGAAAACTATTTGCTATATCAGTTCAATCACCTTGGTTTGCAGATATAGCCAATTATTTGGTCACAGGGAAAGTTCCTCCACATTTTACTTCAAAACAAAAAAACAATTGATCAAACAGAGTTCTTCTTTTGAATGGATTAAGGGTATGCTTTTTAAGTGCAGTCCTGACCATGTGTTACGTAGGTGCATCCGAAAGGATGAAGTGTATGATATCCTTAGAGCTTGTCATGATGAACCCTCAGGTGGACACTATTCTGTAAAAAGCACAGTTAGAAAAATCTTGGGGATAGGATATTATTGGCCATCTCTTCACAAAGATGTGAAAAAGTACATCAGGCATTGTGATGCATGCCAAAGAATGGGGAAACCCACTCATACAAATGAGATGCCATCGCAGCCTCAAATGGTTTTAGAACCAATTGAGAGGTGGGGGCTTGATTTTGTAGGACCTATTGATCCACCTTCTCAAGGAAAGGTGCATATTCTAGTATGCACCGATTACCCGACAAAGTGGGTAGAGGTGCGTGCTTTCAAACATGCTCGTGAAGAGAAGGTCGTCGATTTCTTGTATACTCAGATTTTTCAGAGATTTGGAGCTCCACGGTCTATCACCACATACCAAGGACCCCAATTTGCATCCAAAGTCATAAAAGCATTTACAGAATTGTATGAAATCAAACATAGGAAATCATCACCTTACCACCCACAAGCAAATGGCCAGGTTGAAGTAACAAACAGGGAACTAGAACGCATCTTGACAAAAATAGTAGCTTTTCATAGGAGAAATTGGCTAGATAAATTACCCAAGCAGCTTTGGGCCTACAATACTACTTGGAAGTCCACTACCGGATTCACACCTTATGAACTAGTCTTTGGTAAAAACCTCTCCTACCTATTGAATTTGAGCTACTAACATTGCGCACAAGACTAGAAATTGGAATTGAATTGTCGCAGTACATGCATGATAGGATTCTGCAGCTGAATGCATTGGATGAACTTAGATTGGATGCTCGCACCAAACCGAGGTAATTCAGGAGCAGAGGAAGCCGTGGCATGACAATCACATTCAGCAGAGGAAACTTCAACAAGGAGATTGGGCTTTACCGTTTGATTCTCAATATGAAGACTTCCCTGGAAAACTGAGAACTAGATGGTTGGGACCTCACCGGATTGAAGAGGTATTTAACAATGGAGCAGCCTCGTTTATCCCCTATTGATGGGTCACGAAGAAAGTTGGTAGTGAATGGACATCGCCTCAGGGTATACCATACACCTCTGACTAAAGAAGAATTCTTGCAGCAACTTGATAGTTTGGATACACAAGAGTGGAAGAGATTCCTTCTTCCACTTCAAAACAATCAACATGATCAATGGATTTCAAGAAAAAATAGAAAATACAAAAAAAAAATCAAAAAATAGAAAACAAAAAGATGAATAAATTCTGAGTATGAATTCCTTCATGGGCATGGTTTCAGGGGAAATCATGAAATTCCTTCATGGGCATAGTCAGGATCAAGAAAAAAAAAAAAGAGAAAAGGAGAGGTAAAAAAAAAAAAGAGAAAAATGAATAACCCAGCAGTGAAAACCTTTTCTTAAGGCACTACTGAGTTGGTGTGCATGAAAACCAGTTTTCTGGCATGCATAACCTTGAGAAATTTCTGAACCATCATTGTACAAATTCACCTAGTGCACTTGTTTTGAAATGTTGCAGAAAATCTCAGCAGAATATCAACAAAAGTAGTCATTCTTCAAAAACTGGCATTAACTATTTTTATCAGGTATATATTTCTTACATTTCTTCATTGTAAAATGATTGGTATATAGTATGTGACAATTAACCATTAGCATAAAAGGTATTCATAAGAGTTGGCATACTTAAAAACATGTTTTGAGAATGAAAATATTGATTTCCCGCCTAATCTTCGAACAAGAATGCAAAAAAATAGTGCCTCGTCGTATTATCTTCTGGAATGAAATTGTCTTCGTAATGACAAAGAAATGAATGTTGCACTTTGTCTTCGTAAAGAAACTTTGTCTTCGGAATGACAATTTGTCTTCAGAATGAAACTTGGTCTTCAGAATGACGACTTGCTGCATCATCTTCGGAATGAAGATATGTCTTCGAAATGAAGATCTGTCTTCGGAATGAAGATTTGTCTTCGGAATGAGGGTCTGTCTTCGGAATGACGATTTACTTTCACAATACAGCCTGATCTTCGGAATGAGGATTAATCTTCGAAATGAGGATTGATCTTCGAAATGAAGATCTATCTTCGGAATGAAAATTTTACAAAGAAGATTTATCTTCGAAATGAAGACCTGTCTTCGGAATGAGGTCATAATCTTCGGAATGAGGATTTGTCTTCGGAATGAAGACTTGTCTTCGGAATGAGGTCATAATCTTCGGAATGAAATTTTGTTTGCGCAATAAGTTATAATCTTCGGAAAGAGCATTTCCACGTGGCATCCAAGAAGATAAGGTACGACAAAATCAAGATTTTTTCTTAGTTGCATGCGAGGAAGGGACACGTGTCAATCAACACATGGTTTGTTTTTGCACTCATTGGAAATACGGAGAACATGACCAACCATATGCCACCAGTTTTTAATGACAATTAACATGCACGTGAGAATCTGCAAAACTAATGAGGTGGATCTGACGGCAAGGACATCCATGCAATTATCAACAAACAGGTGTACAGTGCAAAAGTAGAAATGTGTGCCATATTTCTTTCCGAAGACGTGTTGCGAGGTACAGTGCACAGGATACGGTTCATTCCGAAGAAGAAGACGAGAAACAGGGCAACGAAGGGTTCAACTTAAAACTCTGCAAATTTGCAACAAAAAATAGCCAAAAATCCTGCAGTAAACAACAGCCACAGTATACGATTTTTTTTAACAGAGAAAAATGGGGCGAAAGATCAGAATAGAGCCTGTAGATACCACTTACCTCCGAGAAAATCTGGCAATTGTGCATATTTTTGAAGACGGAGGGTTTATGACATTTTTGGATAAATTCAATGGGTCTTCTGAAGATTTAGCTGGCATGTTCGCCCATACGTTCAGAAACAACCGAGCACATGTTAACGACATGTCTATTGAGGTAAGCCCTAAAATTTTAAGCCAGATTACAGAGCTACCATTAGAAGGGATTTCAATTACTAGATCTGGCAAGAACACATTGGCAAATGTAGTTAATCAGTTTGTAGAAGAAAATGATAGAGAACTCGAATACTTAACCCATAACAACACATGCAAAGGGTTAAAAAGGGCCACCTGCAAGAACCCCGGGATGAAGTAGCCACCCGGGTAATTAAGTTTTTAACCTGTGAAGGGCAGTATGTGCTGTTGTCAGGGCATCATCTACGAATTTTGAACCATCTCATACATGGTGGACAACAACCAGAAGTTAGGGTAAATCTTCCCCTGTATCTGTATCAAGAGTTGAAGAACATGGCAAAAAGATATCAGGAGGGTAAAGGAAGCCTTCGCCATCATGGCCTCATCAAATTAGTTTGCCAACACCATTTTAGAGGAAACCCTAGGAGTTTTGACAGGTTTTACTCTAACCTAAATGATGTCATTTTTGGGGATGAAAGTGAGGAAGAAGAAGAACCAAATACTACTGATGTTGCTGTAGAAGAGGAAACAGCTACTGCAAAAAATATTGCAGAAGCTACTGCAAAAAATGTTGCAGAGGATGCTGTAGAAGAAGCTGTAGAAGGTGCCCCTGAAGCTGTTACAGAACTACACCCCACAGCAGCAGTAGAAAACCTTGCTCCTGAACCCTCAACTTCACAGGCTAAGAGACAAAAGAGAAGAGGATCTGGAACTAGCAAGCAGAGCAAAAAAACAAAAGAAAGTTCGGTTTGCTGAAGCTGCAACTGACTTATCAGAATAGAGAAGTGAAACAAGGGAAACAGAGGCATCTAAAACCGACCCCATGACCCCCGTCGTCACCAAAAAATAGAGCAAAAAGAAGAAGTTTGCATCCGGAACTAGGAGGTCTACAAGAATCCATTTGAAAGAAACTGTAGAACAGGTCATGGAGGAAGAAGATAGACCAAGCAGCCCAGATGTCACAGAGATACAACCAGCATCTGACAACTTTCCAGAATTCCCTGAACAGATAGCTGAGGCAGAAACTGAGCAAATTGGTTTGGAAGAGGCTACAGTTCAACAAAGCTACAGATATGGTAGATATCCTTATAGATAGTCTCACAGAGCCTCCCGAACAAGAACAAACTATTGCAAAAGAAGAGGAAATATTGGTTGAACAGCCAACCGCAATCGATTTGTCTGCATCGCCTTCAAGCAGAAACAGAAGTGGAAGACATCACAGAGCAGCTGAGGGCAGCAAGGAGTGTTGTCAAAACACAGACCAGATGGATCACAGAGAAAGAAAGCATCATTGAGATGCAAGAAAGAAAAATTGCAGAGCTTCAACAAGAAGTGGCAGAACTAAAAAAATTGTTGTCACAATCTGAAAAACAGCCATCTATATCCCATGATGAAGATAATTTGGCTCAATTGCTTCTGGTTTTATCAAGAGCAGATGATTCTGATGAAGCAGACATGGGAGTTCATCCTGAGACAGCACTCCTTCATTCTGAAGAAGTGCCTGTTCATTCTGAAGCAGCACCATCCTATTCTGAAGCATTGCCTTCTTGTTCTGAAGATGCTTCAGAAATGGTGAGGAATATTGCAGAGGATATTGAAAATGAGCCACCAACACAGAAATAGTCCCAACAACAAGAAAATGTTCAAGTAAGTACTCCTACTGAGATCCCTGCATTTCAACTTGCTACACTTCCAAAGAGAAACAATAGATAAGGGGGTACAAGTAGAAATACTATCCGATGACAACCCCATAGAAATAGCAAATAAGGGGGTGCAAGTAGAGTTATTGATAGATGAACAGCCAGTGGAAGTAGCAGAAAAAGGAGTTCAAATAAATCTGTTGCCTAGGATCCCCCCGTAGTAAGACCACCTAATACTGTGTCTCTAGAGCAGTACAATGCAGACATAGCTAGCTGGATGCTTAGATATGAACAACTTGCCAATAAAACTAAAAAATTCAAATTGGAAGCAAAACAGCTAGAAGCCAAGGACACAAAAATTCAGGCATTGAAAGAAAAGGTGTCTGACTTATGCCAAATTGCTGAATTTTTAGTCCAATTTAGACGACCAACCAGGTTTTACAGCCTTATTTTGAAGGAAAAGTACCTCAGATGGCAGGTCATGAGGATTACTTCAAATCTTCCCTATAAATTGGACACTATTGAAGATTTTCTGGAAGCATATTTTAACAGTCCTTTTGAGCAGAAAAATCTCCTGTGTGAACTGTTTTTACATAGTTTCTTCATTCCAGAGGAAGTTGACTCTCATCCTCAAATCTACATTGGAGATGTTCAGTTGAGAGCATTTATGTCTACTTTGCAAAATCAGCTTTATTGGGATCACGAGAAAAGGTAGAATAAAGTGATTGAAACAAGGGCTGAGTTGTTAGTCAGAGCAATCCAGCCAAATCACCTAAATATCACTCAACAAGCACTTCTCAATGATGAACAGGGATGATATTAAGAGAATGTACTTGAACAATTTGAGGGACTGTGTGGCCAGATTTAACAATTTCTGTGATCACAATTTCTTCCCAAAGATTGTCAGAGATGCAGAGACAGATGGAATGAACTTTCCATGTCTTTGAGGAAAAGAGAACCTATCTCCCCCATCAATTTAGAATGGTCCGAAGAAGAGCAGAAGGTGTAGTCCAACCGATTCAGATCATGCAACATAACCGGATAGGTCTCAGTGTTCAGAGCCTCCAACCATCATTACTCCAGCTCCATTCTACTTTGAAGAAGATGCCCAACTCGATGAACAATTTGAATATTGGCTCAGAAACATTCAGGAAAATAGGGGGTATTACATATGCAAGAAGTTATTCTACAGTGTCATGGAATCTAAACATGGACATATGTGATTCCATAGCCCAACGTAATGCATGAGGGCATGCATTAATATAAGTTGGGGGAAAATGATGAGGCCTCGGAAATGCCTCAATCATAACATGTTTTGTACACTAAAAATGCCTATAAACTCTTATGTTTTATCCGATATGTTAGTTAAGTTGATTCAATATGTCGTATATTAACCATTTTGCATGATCAATGTATTTGAAATATTATATGCTGATTTTACAGCTTTTTGCATAGTTTTGTGTTCTTTTTGCTATGATTTGCTACAATGGGATATGCTTAGAATAATAGCAAGCATTTCACTAATCTTGTTTTGATTTGACAAAAGCATTTACTTCACCTAATCTGGCAACAGTGCAAGCAAACCGTTGTCGTGCAAAGAAATCGGTCTTTCCCATATAAATTCCAGCCAGCTGTCCATAAATAGCAAGGCATGGAATTCACATGAGGAAAGGGATGAAGACCATTAGAATTTGATCTTAGGAGATAACCCACCTGAGAGATGCAGAAGAAATCACCTGGAAAATCATACATTTGTTCATTTCGAAGTATCTTCAGAATGAACAGATATCTTCGGAATGAAGGAACACAGCATCTTCGAAATGAGCGGATCTTCGGAATGAAGAATGCAGCGTCTTCGAAATGAGCGGATCTTCGGAATGAAGCATACAAGTATCTTCGGAATGAGCGATCTTCGGAATGAGAATGCAAGTATCTTCGAAATGAGCGATCTTCGGAATGAAAACTGCATTGTCTTCGAAATGAAGAACAGAATGTGTTTTTGACCTTTTGACCGATTTTTGAAGCCAAAAAAGGGAAATAAAGGTTGGAAAAAGTAAAGAGAAATATCTTCCATCTGTCTTTGCCGTCATTGCCGACCAAAGCCATCATTAAGGGAAAGATCATGTTTTAGTCCTCTTCTAGGATAAAACCAGAATTTGTTGCAGCATTGTAGGATTAGATCTTTTGAGATATTCTTTGTTTGTAATCAGATCATAGAATAGCTATAAATATTGCTCCCGTTCAGGTTGAGCCTAGAGAGAGAGATAGAAAAAGAGGTAGAAAATAGAGTAAGGAAGCTAGCAAAAAATACAGAGTATAACTAGAAATTGACTGTTACAGTCCTGTAATAGTTTTTCAGCAGAATTCTTGTAATCATGTCTTTTGATCAATAAAGTGCACCAGCTCTATTTCAAATTACTTGTAAATGAGTGTGATTAAGATTTAGAAAAAGAGAGAGACTTACACCTTCTTCTGGACAAAGAGGCTGGCCACTTCCAGACCTAGGAGGAGGACTAACAAAGCAGGTTTTTATTCTGATTTTGCTGCAGCAGAATGAGTTGTAAAACTTGTTATTTCAATTGCTTGTAAATAGTTGACAATATTTGCAGTATTAAGTTTATTTATGCTTAGATTAATCTTGTGCTTAAAGTTTTAGTTGCAATCTTACTTTCAGCAAAGTTTCCACTTTATTTTCAGATTGTTATTTCCAGAATTTACTGTTTTTCAGCAATTTCCTGCATTTTATGTTTTGCTGTCAAAATCTGAATAGAAGATTGACAACCTTCTGTTACAAAACTTTGATAGTTTTTATTTCCACATTAGATCTAAACTTTCATTACTGCAAAAGTAATTAGATTTCCTTTCTGCAATTAGGATCATACTTTCAATTCTCGTAACTGTTAATTCTGCAATATAATTAGGTCTCATTCTGCAATTGTAATTAGGACTTCATTTCTGCAGTTAATGATTAGTTTCCAATTCTGCAACTTAGATTAAGATTTAATTTATGCAATTTAGAGATAGGAATGTTCCAAAACCCCCCACACAACTGGTTCCACCAATAAGACTTGTTGCCCTAGATTGACCTAAGTTATAGCTGTTTCACTTCTTCTCCCGTAGATAGCCTTGTACACTGCCCTGGATTGACAGATTCATTGAGAATTAATGATGGTATAACGACTACGCATCAATAGGGTTGATATGTTTTACCTTCTTGTTATATTCTTATGCATGATGTCTGATGTAGGTGGCTGGTGCAACGATGCCCTAGCGTCGCCCTAAGGCTAGAGGAACTTTAGAAATGGGAGAGTAAAACACCCACGAGTACCTATCGACTATAGGAAATGCCCATGGGTACTTGGGATTGGTGAGGAGGCACCTGTAGGTACTTGGTATTGATGGGATAGTGCCTGGATGTACCTGGCTATTGATGGGAAATTCTACAAAAATAGATCGAATGAGGGTGCAGGTTATGATGGTGGATATGGAAAGTGAGGGGAGTGGAATGAGATAGATAGAATGGGGATAGGACACAAAAGGCTTGATAAAAGACTTAATGTACTCAAAGAATTGAGGAATTCAAAAACTCAAGAAGTCAGGGGTTGAGCCATCAAAATGGCTCCTATTTATAATCTAACCTAGGACATGCTAGGGTTTCAATGACACTAATCGTGTGGCTAATATTAAAGTATATCTAAGGGTAGATAATAAATCTAGGGTGTGGCATGGATTAATTCATTTAAATAAGTACATGTTTATTAAATGTATATTAAAATATAATATAAAATATTATATTAAATATATATAAATAAATGTGGATAATGATCAAAAATGGTGAGAAATATGGATATTGGACTAATTGGCTAGGATTTGGTGGTGGAAATGGTGGTAAATCCTGGATGGAGGATGAATGGCTAGATTTTTGTGTCTTCAACTGTATATGGGTGAAGCACTCAAAATATTTCAACAATCCTGTCTCATGAAAATGGGATTGTGCACCAAAACTGTTATGCTAGCATGTGTGTATTAATTCCCCAAGCATGGTATTCACAATAATTATGTACAAATGCATGTATGAATGCAATTTTTGAGTATGCCAAAATTTATGGATGTGAAGCAAAGCATGAAGCAAATGAGGTGATGCCTCAAATGAATGATAGTGGGGATTTATGTATAGGGTTGCCCCAGTATTATGTGCAATGAAATGGGGTGATGAAGTGAATGGGGAGATGATGGGGAGAGAAATGAAGAGAAATAATAATAGAAGAAAAGGGAAAGAAAAGAAATAAAAAGAAGAAGAAAAGAAGAGAAACCAATCAAAGGTATGTATCCACTCAAAGCATGGCCATACAAAATTGATAAGTAACAATAAGAAACAAAGAGAAGAAAGAGAAAGAAATGAAGAGAAGAAGGGGAATGAAAGGTATGTAGTTGTTCGAAGCATGAACATACAACATTCATTATAGAAGAAGGGGAGGAGAAGGAAGAAGGAATAAAATGTGGGTGAAGAAAATTTTAACGTAAATGCAATTTGATCTAATACCACAGAATGCCAAAAATGTATTGAGTTTGTTTTTGTGTTTTTGTTGTTATTATTTGTTGTTTGTTATTTTTGGTTTTTTTTGTATGTAATAATGAGTATATGTACAAGTAATGATGAGCTACAATGCCTATGCTTAGGCATAAAATGCTCGAATATGGATAATGTTAATGGGCTCAAGTTCAGAAATACCTTCCAATGTACCAAGGCATTATGCCCTTGATCCAAATTTTTGAGTAACCATGTAAGGACCCAGCCAATTGGGTGCAAATTTGCCATGGAGATGACATAGTTGGATAGTATTTTTTTGGTTCTCCTTAAGGACTAAATATCCAACTTGAAATTCTCATTGGTGTACCTTAGAATTATAGGCACGTTGGAGATGATCTTGATAAATGTGCATATGTTCAATAGCATGAATGCAATGTTCATCCAATAGGGTCAACTCATCTAACTTGGCTTGACGAGTGGTATCATCATCAATGAATTATTGCATAGATATCTGTAGGGATGGTATGTAGAGCTCCAAGGGCATAATGGATTCAATGCCATATACAAGAGAAAATGGGGTTGCTCCAATTGGAGTATAGATACTTGTATGATATGCCCATAATTCCAAGGACATTTTATTATTCCAATCATGGTGTGACTCTACAATAGTCTTACGAAGAATGGTGTAAATGGTTTTATTTGTATATTTTGCCTAGCCATTACCCTGTAGGTAGTATGAAGTAGAAAAACTATGTTGGATGTTGAATTTCTCACATAATGTGTGAATATTCTTGTTCTTGAATGGGGTACCATTATCAGAGATGATCTTAGATGGGATGCCAAAATGACAAATGATGTGTTGGGTGATAAAATCAAAAATTTTAGGACCGGTCATTTGGATTAAAGGGATGGCCTCAACCCATTTTGTAAAGTATTCAATTGCTGTAATAATGAACTTATGATTTCTAGATGAGGCAAGAGTGATTTTTTTGATAAGATCCAAACCACATTATGAAAAGGGCCACATTGATTGAATAGGTTCAAGAGCTTGATAAGGCAAGTGTGTAATATTGGCATGATTGTGGCATTTGATGCATTTTTTGACATAATCACAGTAGTCATGGTCCATTGTGGACCAGTAGTAGCCCATTCATAAGATGTGTTTGGTAATGGCCATTGATGAGAACCATATATGATCATATTTTTGTATATGTACTAACGGTTTTTGTGTGGCAATATATAATGAGTTGTATATTTTTATGAAATATTATGTATGTATTTAATAAAATCATGTGTATTATCTAAATTGTGCATGAAGTGTGTTTTGTGTAGTTATTTCCTATATTTTGTCATATTTTGATTAGTCGAGGTCCTACATGGACCTGATACAGTTCTACCCAATCATATGAAGGCATACGAAGGTAGGCACCTTACTGAAGTAGGTGCCTTACTCAAGTAGACACCTTACTGAAGTAGGCACCTTACTCAAATAGGTGTCTTATTTAAGTAGGCACCTTACTCATGTAGGCGCCTTACTGAAGTAGACACCTTACTAAAGAAGGCACCTTACTGAAGTAGATGCCTTCCTCAAACGGATGCCTAGATCACATGCATTGACCAAACGGTTGGAGGACCCCGATGACCACTGTTCCACATCAACATTGGGAAACCTCTAATTAATAAGTTGTCCCAGCCAGTATGGATGGACGTGCAACCACTCTCAAAGAAGAACCATAACTCGTTTGATTGTAATTAAATGATGAAGATGATGATCATCGCATGCTAGCTATAGTAAATGGACTATTCTAGTTTAGACTATAATCAGGATGCCTGTTGTAACATAACTACAATAGGAAGTTATGTGTGTGGTATATAAACACATAAACTTCTATATAGCAGGGGGAAGAATTCTAGAAAATTATTGCATGTAATATTTTTTGCATTGTTAATAAAGCTTGAGTGTTCTTTCATCTGCGTATGGTTTTAGTGAATTATTGGATAGGATCTGCTGGATCTTGGGCCCACTCCAAGCCAGTATTCCTCCCCTATATCTTAGTCATTTTATTTCATAGATTTAATTTTGTATGCATAGTATATTCATTCCTAGATTAATTTAATCATTTTAGAAGTTGTGTTCTTTTTACAGTAGGCGTATTATTGTTTTTAGAGTGGTGTGTTTACTTTCATGCATTTCATTTATGTTTAAGTTTTCTTGGTGTGGATGAATCAATCGTTGTTTCACAAAAACCCCCCAATTATAGATAATTGGATTCATCTCAAAAGTGGTGATGTGAGTAGTTTCAATCATGGCACTTCTAAAGTCTACAAGCTCCCGAGTTGACAATTTAAATGCGAGTGTTGTGATGAAAATAAGACAAAATTAGCCAATTTTTGGCACCCAAAATTTTGGCATCATTTTTGGGGAAGCATCACTAGTAGAATAATTGCATTACCCCTCTAAACCTTCTGCTTGACCTTGTATGAGTCCCCAAGAAGAAGATGATCCAATGGTCATTTTATAAGACAAAACCCATCAAAAAAAATTGAGTCAGTCGATGACCTAGAATTTGAGTTAGATTCTCTTGACTCATTCCTAGTAGTCCACTGGAGTGAGCATCCTCACTTTGTGCAAAGCACCTCCTCTTCTCATCGACCTAGGAGAGAACAAATTATTCTAAACCCATTGTTCAAAAGAACACCATTAGAAGCCCTACTGTGTAAAGTCGCAGAGGACCAAACTGTTATGCTAACTAACTTAGAGGCTCTAATATAGAAAGTATTGAGAAACCAAAAGGCCATAAAATTTGTAGAAGAGACCACATTTCCTAAAAAAATGGCTAAATAAGTCTCATCTGGATTTAGCTTCCCGATAGAGAAAGGATCAGGGGAAACCAAAATGAAGAACATATCCCCTACCCATCTTCCTACCTTCCAGGGATACCCAACCAAAGACCCTAACCTATTTTTGTGTAAGTTTGATGTGCTATGTAGGTCTGTTGACTACAAATTAGATTCTTAGAAGTTGAATCTCTTTTCATCAACATTGGATGACTCAACTCTATGATGGTTTATCGGGTTGGGGAACAAATAGATCACCACATGGGAAGAAATGAGGAAGCTATTTCTAGAGTAGTACCAAGACTTTGGTAGAGCACGAGATTCTATGGAAGAAGTCCTCAACATGACACAAAAGGAGGATGAGTCCCTGGAAGAATACTGGGAGAGGTTCAACTTCAACCTACAATGATCTCCTCATGCAAAGTTGGAAGACAAGTCTCTCAAGATCATTTTTCTGAGAGGACTCAACAACGAGTCATTGGAAGCACTAAATATGATTTCAGGAGATGTTTACCAATACACCATGTAAGATATCTAATAGTTATATTAGAATTACTCATGGAGAAGAGGAAAACCAGCTCCTAAGGCCATGAAGGTAACTACATCGGTCACAAAGACATATATAGGAAACATGTTGGAAGATCTAAAGAGTGAAATGTTGTCTTATCTAGCATTGTAGTTGGATACACTCCTGCTGGAGAATAAGAAACAAGATAATGACACAGTGTTGACCTATTTCTACCCAAAATATAGAGGGAAGCATGCTAGGAATGCATACCCAAAGAACAAGATCATAGTATGCATAGTTTGCCAATAGAACCACAAGACCTGCATGTGCCCGTAGCTACCCAATACCAGGGAGGAGGTTGATGTAACAAAAGCCTATTTCATGGGCAATCAGAGAAATTTTGCAACGTCCCCCTATGGGGAATATGCCCATAGAAATGTCGTCCTACAGACGAGGATCATATATGCCATAAGGGTAGCTGCCACCACTCAATATGGGATAGAGGGGATTGCCACTATGGACAAACATACCTCCAGGAGCTGCATTTTTGAATCAACAACCATGGATGCCATATCAGCACCTCGGGTAGTAGTGGAAGGACCACGTTTCATGGAACTCCACTCCACAAAACATGATGCAGGTTCCATCTCAACAATGCTTACCGGCCCTACCTATGGTAATACCTGCATAGTTATTGTTGGTCATCAAATCTGCCTAAGAAATGATTTGGGTAAATGTATGTGCCCTAGACCTAGACCAACATTGAAAGGCCAAAGGGAAGAGATGCCCCTCGTGCCAATCTTCGGAGAAAGGCCAGCTCCTATGCTAAACTACTTTGGTGTTTTGAGATAAGGGTGCAAGAAAGAGATAAACAGAGTAAGGGTGTAGGAAAGAGATAAAAAGAGTTAGGGTTAGAGAAAGAAATAAAAAGGGGTAAGGGAAGAGAGATCTATAATTTAAAGTGGGAGAGAATAGGAAGCACGATCACTAACTAACAACTTGAATAGCAGCAAAGAACACAAGAATAAATGAAAGAAACACCACATTAACCTTCCTATGTATCCTCTGGGAGAGCTCCAGGATTCTCCTTCTCCCTTTCATCAAAATTCAGGGTTCATAGTAATGACGATTAGGACAAGCGAATACAACAGAAACCACAACCCACCAAGCAACATAAAAGAAAACCAATATAGCATTTTTCCTCTCTTATGTATCCTTCAAGAAAATTTTATGGTACAGTCCCCAATCGCACACGGAATTCAATATTTAGAGTTACAGTATGCAAATGAAGAGAGACAAAATAAATAAACACAAAATGCAGCATACAAGAGAGAAATTGAGCCCAAAGCTCTTTAGTATTAATCGTAGGACATCAAGTTACAACAACTTTCTAGAAAAAAGTTTCCCCCTTCTTACATTACAATGCCTAGGTTTTTATAGAGGACCCGACCCTCTGAGTCATTATTACATAGAATGGTGAAGTATACTCTTGAGATCTGAGAAGTCGGCTCCTTGCGACCCTCATGACTGAGCTCTCAAATCCATTACCATAACTGGCAACTATGACCGAGTCACCTATGGAAACATGCATTAATGAGCCGTTTGAGTGTCCTTGGTTTTTGGGTGCAATGCTTGAGTGGTTGCCATGCTTGCTGGGCTCTCCTTCAGGGACTGATAATTCACTTCCAATTGCCAAAAATGAGCAGCGAGCTTACCGGGCAAGTAAGAATGCATTTATGAGGCACTTGATCGTCTCAAGAAAATACCCGGCTTGGAGCGCGTGCCCGTTTTGAGTCACAAAAAAGCAACATGTCATGATATCATGACATTTCTATGTCTTCAGCTTGGTTCTTCTTCTTGCATCACAAAAATATGACATGTCGTGAAATCACAAAATTTCTATGTCTTTGTCCTCTTTTGTTGCTTTTGGCCACAAAAATGCAACATGTCATGATATTGCGACACTTTTCCTCTTTTGGTTGCGAGAATGCAACATGTTGCGATATCGCGACACTTTTTCCTTCTTGCTCTTTCTCCTTGCTTTGAGCCATGAAAATGCAACATGTCGCAATATCGCGACACTTTTTCTTTCTTGCTCTTTCTCCTTACTTTGAGCCACGAAAATACAACATGTCACGATATCGCGACACTTTTTCTTTATTGCTCTTTCTCCTTGCTTTGAGTCATGAAAATGCAACATGTCACGATATCACGACACTTTTTCTTTCTTGCTCTTTCTCCTTGCTTTGAACCACGAAAATGCAACATATCACGATATCACGACACTTTTTCCTTCTTGCCCTTTCTCCTTGCTTTGAGCCGCAAAAATGCAACATGTCGCGATATCGCGACACTTTTTACTTCTTGCTCTTTCTCCTTGCTTTGAGCCGCAAAAATGCAACATGTCACGATATCGCGACAATTTTTCCTTCTTGCTCTTTCTCCTTGCTTTTGGCCACGAAAATGCAACATGTCACGATATCGCGACACTTTTCTTCTTTTGCTCTCTCTTGTCACTCTCAACCGTGAAAATGCAACATGTCGCGATATCGCGACACTTTTTCCTTCTTTTGGCGGAGCTATCTTCTTTGGATTATTCGGTAGCGAAGCTCTTCGTATTCATTTTATGTACAAGGGGGTGGCATTGAAAGCCAAAATTGCTGCAACACTTACAAATATTTTCAAAAATAACAAAAGAAACACTTTACAAAAAGAAAATTTTGATTTTTTTTCTACCCCTCTATGCAATGTGACAAAATTGTCAACATTCTTGGCGGCTCGCAGGGCATTTAGCTTGTCTGAATGCAGAGATCCCAGGCCTTTATCCATTGGGAAACAAAGTCATTCCCATTATCCTCTTCTCTGACTATCCACTGACGACATTTTTTTTTTTGTTTGTTTGTTTGTGCCTAAGCTCCTAAGAAACACTTAGCGCCTTCGACCCTTATTTACTAACCAGACTATTTACAGTATTTACACAAAATTTTGTGACATGATTGGCATGCTGCCACCATAAAACTAGCTTCGGGTGCCTATCCAATGAACCTGCAATGTCCGGACTAGATCTGATTGAACTTTAGTTGATATTTGAAGTTCGGTTGGCCTCTTCCTGAAGTTGTCCATGTTGCAAACAGAGTGCAACATGGTAGGTTGTCACTCCTTCTAGTACCCATACTAGTGATGAATGATGTGGCGAAGAAGTTCACCGCATGGGGGTCTTTTGTGGGTACCGATTGTGGTGATGGCTGGAACCAATACCACCATTTTAGAGAGTCCACCGACTGTGGACTCTTGAATACGAGCTCCTCCAACTTCTTGCTGTGACAATAGGGATTTTCCCATGATAAGTCTGCTTCCAGGATCTCCTTGGGCTCAGCCTCTTGATGAGGCATGCTTAATGGGCTCTAGCTGAATACTTGCGTGCCATCCACTGGGATACAAAAAGGGTGCAAAAATGTGCCCTCTTTGTTCTCAGGTTTTGCCACTTGAGTCTATTTCTCTCCTTGGCCCATCTCCTAATGGAGACTGCAAGCAACCATATTGTTCATTATTGGGGCAAAGCTTGCATATTCCCATCGTTGGCCTTGGATGAAATTTTCCTCTTGAGCTCCAAATGACTGCATCTCAGGTCTTTGCTCAGTATGAGGAATCTGCCATGATGAATACTACGTTGGATAGATAGGAGCAACAATTATCAGATAAGGTGATGGGGTTTCTCCCCACTGCAACTTCCTTGATAGGAGCAGAAGTTGTTCTGCTCATATTGCTTCCTCAAATATTTAAGGGAATCTTCATTCACCTGATTGCAGTAATATAAGGCTTATGTCCGGGTGAAATGCCCAAACATAGAAGAGGTGCGCTTGGGCAGGCGTCGATTGGATCTCCCTTGGAATTCTCTTCCAACTTCTACAAAATCAGACATTAAAATCTGTGATGCTATCTAGAGGTACTTTCATGATGGTGAAGAGGTAGATCAAAAGCTGGAAGGGATCTTGAGAGCCATCAACAGTTCTGATTAGCTCTCTCGCTAAGTCATCCCATGAGCAGATGCTTTTATGCCCGAGCAGTCTATACCACTGCAGCGCCCTTCCTTCCAAAGATAGAACCAAAAGTTTGATCATGACATCTTCATGGATTATGTCATGGAGGGTCGCTAAAGTAGCAACATCTTCAAGGTGTTCTTGGGCCATTCCCTTAGTGCCATTGTATTTCATCAATGTCTTCAAGGCACTTTTGGGAATTTCATGGTAACTTGATGGGGACTCAAAAATCGCTCACCCCAACCTCTCAATTTTCTCATTCATCAAGGAGCCAAAATTGCTCTCAAAAATTCTCTTTCATTCAAACTTGGAAAAAAATTACAAAAATGGCAGACTCTACCAAATAAACTCCTTTATCTTGATAGGCAGTTTATACTTTCTTTTCTATTACATTACAGCATCTTCCCCAGGAAGAATTTCCTATCACCTTACTGTAATTCCAACTCTAGAAGAAAAATAGCTTGGATAGGTCTAGAATAGCCCTCTTGCCTTCATGTCTGCAACTCTATCTCCATTGTTTTCCAACCCCTTGTGCATGCCTTCGCTTCTCCTTTTAAAATCTCTGGCATGACTCTCCGTCTCCCTTTTCTGATGCTTCTGTTTCATCTCCCGTGCCTCTTCATTGTTCTGGCTTTCAAAAAATTTTGACTCTTCATCTACTTTCACTGCACCTTGGTGCTATGTGCTTGTCCAATGCTGCCACTGTAGACTCTATCCACATGTCAACCATTTATGATGTTCGATATACCACCGCTCAACCATTTCCTCTATAACGGCTCCTGTAACCGCCTATGCTTTCTTTTCTTTTGTTTGGTCGTGAAAATATGACATGTCACGATATCGTGACACTTTCGACTTCCTTGCCTTCCAGCCTCTTCAAGTCACGAAAATGCGACATGTCACGATATCACGACACTTTTGGATCCTCTGTCTTCCTGCTTTCCTCGAGTCATGAAAATGCGACATGTCACGATATCATGAAACTTTTGGCTTCTCTGCCTTCCTGTCATGTTCGGGTTGCAAAAATGCGACATGTCATGATATCGTGACACTTTTGGCTTCTCTGCCTTCCTGTCTTGTTCGGGTCATGAAAATGCAACATGTCACGATATCGCGACACTTCTGGCTTCTCTGCCTTCCTGTCCTGTTCGGGTCACGAAAATGCAACATGTCGCGATATCGTGACACTTTTCCCTTCCTGCACCTCTCTCACCTTTTTGTCACGAAAATGCGACATGTTGCGATATCGTGACACTTCTTCTCCCTTGTGCCTTCTTTCGTCCTCTTGTCGTGAAAATGCGACATGTCGTGATATTGTGACACTTTTTTTCTCCTTTGCATCTTCTCTTGTCAATGGGTCATGAAAATACAAAATGTCACAATATCGCGACATCTTTCCTTTCTACCTCCTCCTTGCCTTTTGGGTCACGAAATTATGACATGTCATGATATCATGACATCTTGGCTCTGCTTTCACTCTCTCTACTTCGAGTCACAAAAACGTGACATGTTGCGATATAGCGACAATTTCCTTCCTTGCTTTCTTTCTGCTCCTTCGATCACGATTTCGTGACATGTCGCAATATCGCTACAATTTCCTTCCTTACTTTCTTTCTGCTCCTTTGGTCGTGAAAATGCGACATGTCATGATATCGCGACACTTTTTCCCCTTGCATATTTTCTTGGATTTTGGTCGGGATAATGCGACATGTCACGATATCGCGACACTTTTTCCTTTGTGCATTTTCTTGGCTTTTGTTCGCCAGGCAAGAGGGCCATTTTGGACCTGTCCGAGCTATTTTTATTCCAGAGTTGGAATTACAGTAAGGTGATAGGAAATTCTTCCTGGGGAAGATGTTGTAATGTAAGAGAAAAGAAAATATAAACTGCCTTTCAGGATAAAGGAGTTTATTTGGCAGAGTCTGCCATTTTTGTAATCTTTTTCCAAGTTTAAATGAAAGAGAATTTTTGAGAGCAATTTTGGCTCCTTGATGAATGAGAAAATTGAGAGGTTGGGGTGAGAAATTTTTGAGTCCCCATCAGGTGGTATCAGAGCAGGATTTCCTGAGTGTGTGAGTAGATCACCGAAAGTGAGGCAGTTTGCACCAGGATCTATGGAATGGTTGGAGAAGAGTGTGAGGAAGAATACCTCCATGAAGAAACTGTGGTGGAGGGAGGAATGTGGTACCTAAAGAAGATTTCAAAGCTTTGCAGAGGCAAGTGCAAGCCCTGCAAGAGGAGTTGCGAAGAGGGGTTGAACCAAGGGGAGAAGACCATAGTGAAGATGAAGCTTGGGAGGTTGATAATCCATCAGAGGAAGAGGAAGTAATGAATCCTACAGAAGTTAGATTAGTTAAGGCCATAACTCAGATCGAGAAGAAGCCAAAGTTTGATGTCTCCATGTACTCTGGGAAACTCAATCCAGAATAGTTGATTGATTGGATCAATGATATGGAGGAGTATTTTGAGTATGAGTAGGTTATAGATCCAGATCGGATCAAACTGGCAAAAACAAATATGAAAGGCCATGCTAGCTTATGGTGGAAGGAATTACAACTAGAAATAAATAGGATAGGAAAGGAAAGGATAACCAGATGGGACTGAATGGTTGAGAAGTTGAAGAGGTAGTTTATTCCTGCAGATTATGAATTAGAGTTGTTGAGGAAAATGCAAAGCTTGAGACAATCAAGCAAATCTATCAAGGAATATACCAAGGAGTTTTACCACATTTTAATAAGAGCTGGACATTTAGGGGATAGTAAGGAGAAAGTATCCCATTACATAAATGGGTTAAGAATGAATATCCAAGAACTCAGTTTGGTCAGATTACCACCATTGAGAATACATATCAGTTTGCCTTAAAGGTTGAAGAGAAGCTGAACAGAAGATTTGAAAACAAACAAAAAGGAAGAGGTCATGGAGAAAGAACTGGTGGAAGAAGGGATGGAGGACGAGATGAAAAGAAAGAAGAAGCTAGCTGCAGTTAGGATCAGAAGGGGGATAATGATTATAGACCCCGTAATCAGAACAACTACCAAAGAGGAAGAGGTAGATATGGAAGAGGAGGATTTCGTGGAACCTATTTCCATTATGGAGAAGAGGGACATCGGGCATATGAGTGTCCCCAACACCCAGAGATGACGAATAGGAGACCTGAGGGTCATGCCAGAGCCGTTGTGGCAGATGAAAAAGCTGAATCAGAACATTCTGAGGAGGTAGAGGGAGGAGAAGTTATGGTCACAAGGAGAACCTTGTTGAATGAGGAGAAAGGACCAGACCAGAGGAAGAGCCTGTTTCGCACAAGGTGCAAATGTTTAGGAAAGGTCTGTAATGTTATCATAGATAATGGTAGCACAAATAATTTGGTTTTAGGAGAAATGGTTGCTAAGTTGAAATTGGAGAAGATGGCACACCCACATCCATATCGAATTGCATGGTTGCAGAAAGATCATAGAGCATTAGTCAGTGAGTAGTGTTTAGTCAAATTTCATATTGGGACTTATCAAGATGAGGTTCTGTGTGATTTTTTGCCTATGGATGCTTGCCATTTGTTGTTGGGAGGCCATGGCAATTTGATAGACGTGCAGTGCATGATGGGCATGCGAATACTTACTCTCTGACGAAAGGTGGAGTGCACCACAAGCTGAAGCCATTGAGGGAGATTGATGAAAAGAGTTTGCTGACATCAATGAGAGTGGAAGTTGTGGGGTTGGAAGAATTTAAGGGTTTGTACCCTGAAGACCTAGATTTTGCTGAAGCTTGGAGAGCTTGTATAGTCCCAGTGAAAAGGGAGATGACAGAACAGTACAGAAGTGAAGGTCACTTACCAATCCACCCTGATTTTTTGATGTAGGAGCATCCAAAAAAAAGAAAAAATACCACAAGGAGAAAATGTGTCGCGATATCGCAACATGTCAGCAATGAAGAAAAAGTGTCATGATATCGTGACATGTCGCATTATCGTGACACTTTTTCTTCATTACTGACACATCGCGATATTGCGACACCTTTTCTCGTTGTGGTATTTTTGCTTTCCGTCGGATGCTCCTACATAATAACTTTGGATATTTAGAGGGAAACGATCATCCCAGATGGGATAGCATACACTTTCCATTATAGCAGTAGCCTGTACAGATCACGGTGCTCACCACTAAGTCAGAATCGCCAGGTGAACATTCTTTTCTCTGCTTGTGAGGTCAAGGTTGCTCACCGAACCTTGATTCCTTCGGGATGTTCTTATTTCAGCTTTAAAAGTCACCTACGATCAAGAAATCTAGATCTTCAGCTCAGTCAGAGTCGCTAGGTGATTTTACCAGATGAAGGCAAGCCAGAGATTCACCAAACTCAGACTTCCTTAAAACATGGGGACTATTGGTCCCATTGGGCATGCCAAAAACTGTTGGTCATCAAATCTGCCTAGGAAAGGATTTGGGTAAATGTATGCACCCTAGACCTAGACCAACATTGAAAGGCCAAAGGGAAGGGATGCCCTCATGCCAATCTCCAGATAAATGTTGGCTCCTATGCTAAACTACTTTGGTGTTTTGAGATAAGGGTGCAGGAAAGAGATAAACAAAGTAAGGGTGCAAGAAAGAGATAAAAATAGTTAGGGTTAGAGAAAGAAATAAAAAGGGGTAAGGGAAGAGAGATCGATAATTTAAAGTGGGAGAGAACAAGAAGCACAATCACTAACTAACAACTTGAATAGCAGCAAAGAACACCAAGAATAAATGAAAGAAACACCACATTAACCTTCCTATGTATCCTCTAGGAGAGCTCCAGGATTCTCCTTCTCCCTTTCATCAAAATTCAGGGTTCAAAGTAACAACAATTAGGACAAGCAAATATAATAGAAACCACAACCCACCAGGTAGCATAAAAGAAAACCAATATAGCATTTTTCCTCTCCTATGTATCCTTCGGGTAAATTTCAAGGTATAGTCCCCAATCGCACACCGAATTTAGGATTCAGAGTTACAGTATGCAAATGAAGAGAGACAAAAGAAATAAACACAGAAGACAACATACAAGAGAGAAATTGAGCCCAAAGGTCTCTAGTATTAATCGTAGGACATCAAGTTACAACAGCTTTCTAGCAGAAAGTTCCCCCCCTTCTTACATTACAATGCCTGGGTTTTTATAGAGGACCCGACCCTCTGAGTCACTATTACATAGAATGGCAAAGTATACTCTTGAGATCTGAGAAGTCGACTCCTCACGGCCCTCGTGACTGAGCTATCAAATCCATTACCATAACTGGAAACTGTGACTGAGTCAACCGTGGAATCATGCATTGATGAGCCGTCTGAGTGTCCTTGGTTTCTGGGTGCAATGCTCGAGTGGCCACCATGCTTTCCGGGCTCTCCTTCATGGACTGATACTTCACTTCCAATTGCCAAAAATGAGCAGTGAGCTTACCGAGCAAGTAAGAATGCATTTATGAGGCACTTGATCATCTCGAGAAAATACCCAACTTGGAGCGCGTGCCCCTTTGAGTTGCAAAAAAGCAACATGTCGCGATATCACGACATTTCTATGTCTTCAGCTTGGTTCTTCTTCTTGCATCGCAAAAATATGACATGTCATGAAATCATGACATTTCTATGTCTTTTTCCTCTTTTGTTGCTTTTGGCCATGAAAACGCAACATGTCGCGATATCGCGATACTTTTCCTCTTTTGGTTGCGAGAATGCAACATGTCACTATATCGCGACACTTTTTCCTTCTTGCTCTTTCTCCTTTCTTTGAGCCATGAAAATGCAACATGTCGCGATATCGCTACACTTTTTCTTTCTTGCTCTTTCTCCTTGCTTTGAGCCGCGAAAATGCAACATGTCATGATATCATGACACTTTTTCTTTCTTGCTCTTTCTATTTTCTTTGAGCCACGAAAATGCAACATGTCGCGATATCGTGACACTTTTTCCTTCTTGCTCTTTCTCCTTGCTTTGAGCCACAAAAATGCAACATGTCGCGATATCGTGACACTTTTTCCTTCTTTCTCTTTCTCCTTGCTTTGATCCGTGAAAATGCAACATGTCACGATATCACGACACTTTTTCCTTCTTGCTCTTTCTCCTTGCTTTGAGCCGCGAAAATGTAACATGTCACATATCGCAACACTTTTTCCTTCTTGCTCTTTCTCCTTGCTTTCGGCCGTGAAAATGCAACATGTCGCAATATCACGACACTTTTCTTCTTTTGCTCTCTCTTGTCACTCTTAGCCGTGAAAATGCAACATGTCACGATATCACGACACTTTTTCCTTCTTTTTGTAGAGCTATCTTCTTTGGCTTGTTCGGCAGTGAAGCTCTTATTCTTCATTTTATGTACAAGGGGGTGGCATTGAAAGCCAAAATTGTTGCAACACTTACAAATATTTTCAAAAATAACAAAAGAAACACTTTACAAAAAGAAAATTTTGATTTTTTTTCTACCCCTCTATGCAATGTGACAAAATTGTCAACAAGTTACTAGCATAGTCGATGGTAAATTCTAATAATAAGGTAAACCATCCAACATGTCAAGTATATGAAGATATGTATCTGATGTATAATATTAGTTGTAATCCTATTCAACTTAGATCATGCAAGTAGTTAGGTGTAGAAGTACCTCCACTGGTAGAAGAGGAGGAATACATAGGAGACTCTCCTCTGATGGAAGAGGTGGAGGTGGAGAAATTTGTTGAGAAAATGGAGGCCCCATTCCCTAAATGGTTGTAGGAGTAGAGGAAGTCGACACAACCATAATTTGATTTCCTCTCAAGCTTGAGAAATCTCATGGTTACCATTCCACTATTCCAAGCTATCAAAGATGTGTCTATATACACCAAAGTGATAAAATAAGTATGTCTAAGGAAACCATTACATAATGTGGAATAAACCATAAATGTAATAGGGAAATTGGTTGATTTAATGATGGGGAATGTATATCATCACAAATATGCAGACCTAGGTATCCCTGTATTAACAGTAAAAATAGGAGGGCATTCACTCAAAAACACCTTAGTTGACCTGGGTGTAGCCATAAACATGATATCGTAGGAGACCATGCAGAATATGAAGCTTACAAATTTGAAATCCACCAAGAAGGTGTTACAATTGGCTGATCGGTCAACTGGGGCACCAGAAGGGATGCTCGAAGACATGATCATAACAGTCGACACATGGGAATACCCGGTAAACTTTTTGGTGTTGTAATCAAAGACAAGATTAGGTGGTTACCCACTCATCTTTGGGACGCCATGGTTGGCTATAGTGGATGCCTACATCAGTTGCCGCAATGGAATCATGACAATTTTGAATGGATAAAATATCAAGAGATTGAAAATATTTCCTTCTGCTTAGTCCGTGGACACGTTGGGTGAACCCACATTGATCGAGTAGGATGACACTTCATTATCCATAATTCAACTAGTGATGACATTGATATATTTGGAGGAGGATGTCGATGAGGATGGTGTTATAATGGGATTTTTGCAATGGGAATCCTCCCTCACGGTTCCTGATTCACCATTGGTCGGTTCTTAAGACCACCACACCTAGCAAGTTAAAATTGGGCCTGGCAGAATGCTGAATATCTATATTGAGTTGACCACCACACAATTGGTAAAATTAAAAGAGCTCCTAACCAAGCACCAATGAGCGTTTGTATAGGATTACTCGGATATGAAGGGAATTAGCCCAAAAATATGCACACATTGGATATACCTCAAAGAGAAAGTGACCCCAGTCAGGAAACCACAGAGAAGAATGAACCTGGTCATGAAGGACATTATCAAGGATGAGTTGCAGAAGCTCTTATCAACAGGATTCATCTACCTGATCTCCGATAGTGAGTGGGTATCACCACTTGTGGTGGTCCCCAAGAAGAACAAAAAATGGTGAATCTATGTTGATTACAGATTGCTAAACAAAGTGACAAAGAAATATCACTTTCTACTCCCCTTCATTGATCAAGTGTTGGACACACTATCTGGAAGAAAATATTTCTCTTTTTGGATGGATTTAGTGGGTACAACCAAATTCATATCAGGGAGGATGACCAAGACAAAACCTCACTCACCTACCCATGGGGAATGTTTACCTATAGAGTGATACCCTTCAGGTTGTGCAATGCACCAACCACCTTCCAAAGAGTGGTGCTGAGCATATTTTTGGATATGATGGGGGAGGTAGTTGAGGTATAGATGGATGACTTCACCTTTTACAGAGAGATATTCAAATAGGTGACAACAAACCTAGAGTGTGTGCTCCAGATATGCAAGGAAAACAACCTATCCCTCAGCAATGAGAAGTGGTTTATGATGATGTGAGAAGGCATAGTTATGGGACACCATCTCTCAGTAGAACGAGTTAAATTAGATCAAAATAAAATAGAAGTAATTAAAGATCTACCCAACTCAAAATCATAGAGGGAAGTGAGGAGTTTCCTTGGTTCTATCGAGTACTACATGTGATTCATCACCAATTTTAGTAAGATTGATAAACCACTACACAACTTTCTAATGAAGGACGTGGAATTCCTCCCATGCCTAATATGTGCTATGCTCTCGTGGCACCCAAAATTGGTAAACTCCTCCTCTGTGTAGGCCACTATTCATCATTTAATTTTCTTATTGGTGGCCTTGGATTTCTCTTCATCCTATGGTTTTCATTTCTGCTGAGGGGCTCTGGTTTGTTGCGGGGCATCCTTGGGTTATGCTACCCTTTAGCTACACTAGCTACCAGTTGTGCTGGGTTGGCCTATGTTCTGCATTGGATGCTTTTTAAATTGTCTTTGCATTCCAATAATACTTGGCCCTGCACCTATTCTGGGTGCTATCACAATCATTGCACCCTTCTAGAAGGTTGCCTTTGCTTCCTACCATAGGTCAGCACGTTGAGGACATAGCTCTCCGAATGGGATGTCAGAGTTGTTCCTCTTTCGTACAAACATGTTGGCCTTGTACAACTAAAGTTCTTCGATGGTGAGCTTGGTGTTCTCTTCCACGATTGTTGCTACCTCTACCTTCTATCCATATACTCCCCATCTTGCCAGCTATTTCTTCATCTTAGAGGGTCGACCCCATGATGAACCATAGATGTCCCAAAATTAATCATCGTCATCAGGGTTCACATAGATGTCTGGCCTTCTTTCTTTCTTTTTTGCATCTTTCCTAGATGCCTTTACTTCCTCAAACTCCTTACAGAGTTATTTGAATTTTTATTTCTGCACAACGAAAGCCCGTAGACCTTCTTCCCATTCCTCATTCGAATGGGGGTTCAGTTTGGCAAACATCACCCTGGTATTTATTTTGGCCCTATTCTACGTCATTTGAGGTGCCTTCTCTTTCCTCCTCTCTGGTATTACGATGACCTACGTGGGGAGGTCTTATTTTCTCGTGGAGGTTGCCTCCCTATTAGAGGGTTTAGGGATATACTCTTCTGGTCTTAGGCTTCCCAAGGTTGTTTCTCCCACCCCTTGGTTATCCAGCGCCTGTTATTTTGTTTCTTTGGGTAGTAGACCCTCAATTTGGGGTGCTTGGTTCTCTAGAGAATCCTTACGGACCTCGGGTTTAGGGTTTTTCCCTTGGATCTACCCTGAAGGCTCATCATCATCAATATTGATAACAAGGGTTTCTATTTGAAAAATAGAATTCACTTGTTCCTATGGAATTCATCTGTCAAAGATGCACAATCCCTCTCCCACCTTCAATTCCTCATTATGGGCATCTATCCTAACTGCACCAGATGAGACTACTCTCTTCGGTGAGGTTGGCGAGTTTATGGGTGCCTCAATTGCCCAATCAGTTTGGATAGAGGTGTCCTACCCTATCAATCACCCTTACTTGCAACTATCGATTCTCTACCCTGAGCTTCTGGATTAATTGATAGAATTGGGTTATGGCAGCCTCCTGCCTCTAAATTTTTTGTGTAGTCATGTCCTTATATTCTTCAAATAGTACCTGCATCATGGATTTCTCACTCTGCTCAATGTGGTCCTCTTCCATTGGTACTTCATACTGTTGTGGCTGGCTTGTTGAGGGCTACAGGTCTTGTGGGCTTCGAGCGACCAAATTTTATAGGGTTTGGGTTGAGAAGATGAGTTCTGCATCATCCTCCTCTTCCTCACTCAAGAGGATTAAGTTTCATAGTCATCTCTGACCGTGTATAACTCTATCCACCATACTGAGGGTTTGGGGTAGGAATATCCTGGATTTTTCTTCGTATAATTAGGTAGAGATCTCTAACTTTCCTCTACAACATCTGGTGAGAATTGGGTGTGTTCCTCTTAGGATATCCTCCCAATTCAAAATTGTCCTTTGCTTCCATTGCCACCTACTTTGATGCATCGAAAAGCTCTGTGTCAAAATGCCCAACCCTAACTTCTTCGACTATCCCTCTTAATTTGGCCTCTTACTCTGGTTTAGCCACCACTTGCTCTCATGCACTAGATTTTTTAGCCCTAGTCACCAATGAAATTCCCCTATGCTCGTCTGCATGGTGTACTAGGGCTGTAATTATCCCATGGTAGACTAGGGTAGAATGTGCCCCTCTTTGATATAGTGATGCCTCCCCCTACAAGGCATTTGCTAGGTAGAACGTGATGTTAATTTTTTGCCCATGCACCATATGGATCAAAAATTGCATATGATTCACGTTCAAGTGTGAATAATTCTCGATGCATGTGAATTATATCGCCACCTGCTCAAAGAGCTTCCTCAGGTGCATAGGGAGTCTCTACTTCAAGAGCCCATGTGGGTCACATGAGGTGCTCCCTTGTTCGAGCAAGACTTTTGCACACTTCTTCATCACTCCATCCTTATATGTGCATTCCCTAGTAAGGGGCAGGCTGGTGACTTGAACGATGTGCTCTAGGATGACTGGAATTTCTAGTCCTTGCATTCAATTGACTCCTTTGTTTATAAAGGCAACAAACTCCTTTGTTGCCTCTACATCCTGGTCTTGGCTGACCAGGTGGCAGTAATTCATCCACACAGCTACTTCAAACCGACATGCAATGTTTCCCCTTATCCCCTCAGTGCCATTGGGCTTATGCTTTTTTAGCGCATGATTCTTCAATCATCCACCCATGGTTAATTCCTTGTTGGTTTTAACTTATTTGATACCTTGTCCTCAGTAAGGTGCATTTTTATAAACTCAGGCACCTGACTTTGGAAATTGTCTCCGCATTAGGGTTGGCAAGGTATGCCACCCAAATTAATTGTCTAACACGACGTATTAGGCATTAGGATGAATTTAATTCTTAAACTGACAATATTTTCAGAGAAACACATTGATGAGCACCAAAAATGCTCATTTTATATACACTTTTAAGGGGCATAATTACTAGTTTAATTAGCATTTGAGATGTATTTTATATAACTTATGCATATAATTGATAGAAAATCTAGTATTATGCTTGATTGGTATTTTTTGTGGAAAATGTGTATAAATACAGGTGTTGGTACTAATTTGGTGTTTTACAATCTATATCCACTTGGACCTGGCATACTTTTGCTTTCATAGACTAAGGCATGAGATCAGGTGCCTTTCTCTTCAAGGAAGGTGCCCAACAGAAGTAGGCGCCTTCCTCATAAAGAAGGTGCCCAAAGAAGTAGGCACCTTCCTTATAAAGAAGGTGCCCAATAGAAGTAGGTGCCTTACTTATAAAGAAGGCACCCAGTAGAAGTAAGCGTCTTCCTTATGAATAAGGTACACAAAAAAAGTAGGTGCCTTCCTCATGAAGAAGGCACCTCCACGCCTCCATACTTTGTAATATTTACCAAGTCAACTTTGACTGGTTGACCAGTGGGCTAAGGAGGAGGTTGTACGTGAAGAGAAAAGAGAAAAAAGAAAAAAAAAAAGAGAAAGAAAAAAAAAGAGAAATAAAAGAAAAAAAAATGGGAGGATACGTGAAAAAAAAAAAAGAAAAAAAAATGAAGTGAAATATGCCTTGATCATCAAGAAGGCGCCTTTTGCATGAAGAAGGTGCCATACAATGGAGATGCATTTTGCATGAAGAAGGCATCATACATTGGAGGCTCCTTCCGCATCAGGAAGGCGCCATACATTTGAGGCACCTTCCACATCAGGAAGGCACCATACATTGGAGATGCCTTTCGCATGAAGAAGACACCATACATTGGAGGCATCTTCTGCATCAATAAGGTACCATACATTGAATGCGCCTTCCATAGCAAGCAAGCACCTTGAAATCTAGGGTTCCTTGATCCATTTCCTACACCTGGGTGGTTCGATGGCACAAGGGACCAAAAAAAAAGGTAATAAGTGATGAGCGCCTTGATGGCATACAATAGAGGTGCCTTGATAAAAAAAAATAAAAATTATGTGAATCCTCCCAGTGAAAAAAATAAAAAATTAAAATCATAGAACATGTCCTACTTAGCTGCAGGTATCCTAAGAGCTAGGGCCTAACAGGCACAAAGTCATGACTCATGTTTTCCTACTTTCGTGTGTGCAAGTAATCGTGCCCTCTGAATGCAATATAAAGGCATCCTAAGAGCTAGGGCCTTAGGCACAAGCATGATTCCTTTTTCTAGTTTTTGTGTGTATAGTTTCATAGGACATGTCCATGAACACAATTTGTAGGCAGAGCCAACTTAAACTAGGCCTAACATATGTAACATCCCATGCCCTACAATTAGGAGTGTGGCAAAGTGGAAAAGGTACTTACTTCCCACCAAGAAGAGAGTGCCTACAATTAGTCCAGTATAGTTGTGCCTTTTTCCACCTAGAGGAAGGCACCAATAAGTGATGTTCTTCTCCCTTGATGGGGGTGCCTATTATTCAATCTGGGACTTGATGTTCGGAAGGCTGCAGAATTTTTGCGTAGAGGGACTTGTTGATGGAAATTAGGGCATCACCAATTAAGCGGGGGAGAATACAAAAATAAAAAAAATATTCTGCTGAAACAACTCCACGTTGAAATGAAAATAAAAAATAGAGTTTTAATGGAAAAGAGTGATGAGTGATGATTTTAGGAGCACACGGTGAGAAAAGTAATCCTGCAAGTGCATTCAGAAAGAGATACGTCAATGCAGGATTAAAATATTTTTCATATGTGTCATTGTTAAAGAGCTGGGTATTCTAAAGTTTGGAGTTGTTGGCAATTGACTACCATCAATCCTCTAATGGTATATGGGACACAAGATTCCCTACGCAACCTCACTTTTTAATCAATAGTGCCCATATTACTATTTCTTTGGTAATATTTTATTTCTATTAAAATATGTGGAGAAAATACAGAGAAGAGGATGAGGAGAATGCCACATTTTTAAAATCACCAACTCAGTTGTTGTGGATTGACTTTATTCCTTGATGCAGAGGATTAAAAAAAAAGAGAAAGTCAAGATCTGTTTTGTTCATGGCAGAATAGTATATATATATATAATCTCTAGGAGCACCAACGTCAAGACGTCTTACACAACCAACATCATATACATTAGGTTCTACGAAATTCACCCAGGTATATACTAATTTTCCTGTTAATTATGTGTATAGTTATTTTAAAATCATTTCTTTGCTAAAACCAGTTGATGTCTCCATAGTTTTTAAAAATATCCCATTATAATTCAAACACATGACATGCCTCAGATATAAGAGAAAAAAAGAGGCTATGGAATCTACGTATATAAATTTGGCATCATTTTCATTGTTGCCTCATGACAATGGCAGTCGGCTTGAGCGAATACAAATAAATGATGCTACTTTATACCATAAAGGAGGTTCTATAGATGTCAAATATGTTTCAGATGTGGGTAAAAGTAGCGGCTGGTGACTACACTTATTTTAAACCAATTTGGTCTCACCAAATATAACCAATGTGCAACATTGGAAAATGACAGCATTTATAAAAAAATCAGTGCAATGGTCATTTGTCCTGAACAGTGTGGTCACAATTTAACTATTTGTCCACAATGATTAGTCAGGATGTGTTTCAAACTTCTATTGGTGCCGCAATGCTCTATGGGTGAAGAATAGCAGCACTCAATGGAAGAAGAAAAAAATAGTAGTGTTGAATAGAAAAAAATATGTTGTACTGAATAAAAAAATAGTACTGAGAAAAAAACACAGTAGTGTTGAATGAAAAAAATAGCAGTGCTTAGCAGCAGAAAAGTAAAGGTGTTGAAGGCCATTGAAAAAAAAGGAAGAAAAAGAAAATAAAAATATATATCCCAGGGGTTGTTGTCACAAGAACATGACAATATTTAGGCATGGTCAGCCTGTGAGAGGGATAACTTCTGCTTTTGGTGCCATGCCCTGTCAAGCATGGGGGGGTGATGAGCACCAAAAATGCTCATTTTATATACACTTTTAAGGGGAATCATTACTGGTTTAATTAGCATATGAGATGTATTTTATATAACGTATGCATATAATTGATAGAAAATCCATTATTATGCTTTATTGGTGTTTTTAGTGAGAAATGTGTATAAATGCAGGTGTTGGTACTAATTTGGTGTTTTACAGTCTACATCGACTTGGACCTGGCATAAATATGCTTTTGTAGACTAAGGGATGAGAGCAGGTGCCTTCCTCTTCAAGGAAGGAGCCCAACAGAAGTAGGTGCCTTCCTTATAAAGAAGGCACCCAACAGAAGTAGACACCTTCCTTATAAAGAAGGCACCCAACAAAAGTAGGCACCTTCCTTATAAAGAATGCGCCTAGTAGAAGTAGGGACCTTCCTTATGAAGAAGGCACCCAAAAAAATTAGGTGCCTTCCTCATGAAGAAGGCGCCTCCACACCTCCATACTTTGCAAGATTTACCAAGTCAGCTTTGACCAGTTGACCAATGGGCTAAGGAGGAGGTTGCACATGAAGAAAAAAAGGGAGATATTCTATTCTTAAATTAGAATGAACACTTTTATTATTTTATTGGCTAGATACTTTTGTAACATGAGCATTATTTTCATGCTCATGGATGAACCAAGAGCAACAATTTTTCCAGCGATCAATATGGGAGATATTTTATGCAATATTATTAAAATAGACTAAATCATCCATTATTTTCTAATTGGGCGGTTCACTTTGTAAGGTGAGCATTTTTTCTCACGTTCACAAACCAATCAACGTAGTGATTTTCTGGTAAATGGTATGTGTAACAGACAACAGGATGAACCAGATCCATTAATCACTAAGGAGAAAAACCACCCAAATAATATTTGTTGTTGCCAAACATATTCTGTTATGATAAAACAGAACACGCCTAATTTATCCTGCAAGAGGGTAAAATTAGTGCATGACTGTTTTAATTAAGATATAATTGTTATAATTGAATGGTTGCAATATTCATTACATATCTACTGTAACTGCAAGTCTGAAATAGAATTGCCTAAATTTGTAACAGAGGAAGGCTGTGCATTGTATAAATGCACAGGTCTTCCTTGAGAGGAGGATGATTAATTTTATGGAGAAATTATTCTATTTTATTTCTTGTCAAATTTATCAAGAGTGCAATTCCTCTTACCTGAGCAAGCTTTATGCATCTAGTTGGACAGACTATCTGCAGGAGCTTGGGCCCATTCCTTGCAATAGCCCTCCCCTATTTATTTATGTTCTTTATTTTTTTTAGATTAGTTTATACTTTAGTTCTCGCTTTATTTAATTTAGGTACGTGTTTCTTTTCCATGCCTTTAATTTCTTGTACATTTCTTTCCAACATTTCATTTCCAGTATTTAATTAATTTATTTAATTATTCTGTACTTAGTTTATTTAGTTTGGCTGAAATGAAAATGCACAAACATCTCCCACCAAACTAAATAAGGTACAATTAGATTTATTCCCCAAAACTGTAGGCATATACTATGCGTGACACTCATAAGTTTACGGACTTACCGGATTGATAATTTATGGAAGAGAAATGAATATTTTTTGGGACATGAATTTTTGCTCTTCGCACATTATATGAAAAATTACATATATATCTAAATTCAATCATGCGCATACCTAATTGGTCATTTCATGTTGTGTGGAATATGCTGAATTGGTACTCGATGATATTTTTCCCATGTGTTGATTACGTCTTCTTGGGTACTTTATTCCTATTTCGCTTGAGTTCCTACACTAAAAATGTGGTGGTTCCTATTGGTTCAGGTTGGGACATATATCTCCTTGACGGTTGATCCCATCCAATGATTTCAAAATATTTTTGGGTACTTCCTGATTTCCATCACTTGAGATGATGGCATTGGCTTTGGATGCTTCACATACTACCAAGTTTCTGCATGTGTTTTTGAGTCGATCGAGGTACCTGCTTGAGTAATGCGTCTTTCTTAATAAGGTGCCTACTTCAGTAAGGCACCTACTTGAGTAAGGTACCTACTTCAATAAGGCACCTACTTGAGTAAGGTGTCGCATGACTATGAAGAACACTCCGGGGTGGTGCCTCCTTGGCGGAGTAAGGTATCGCTCCTTCGGAGTAAGGTGCCAAAGTAAGGTGCCTCCATTAGAAAGATATATATATATATATATATATATATATATATATATATTGAAAGAACGATAAAGCGCTCCAGGGGTGGCACCTCTTCGATGGAGTAAAATGCCACTCCTTTGGAGTAAGGTGCCTTCCTCAGCAAGGTGCCTACTTGAGTAAGGTGCCTACTTCATTAAGGTACCTACCTGAGTAAGACATCTACGTGATTAAGGCATCTACCTAAGTAAGGTGCCTACTTCAGCAAGGCACCTACCAGAGTAAGGCACCTACTTCAGTAAGGTGCCTACTTGAGTAAGGCACCACTTGACCATGATGAATATTTTGGTGTAGTGCCTCCTTGGATGAGTAAGGCACCGCTCCTTCGAATTAAGGTGCCAGATTAAGGTGCCTCCCTTCCAGAGTCATTCGTTCCTCCATCGTCAAAAAATTAGTGGCTGACGTGTCTGTTGATGTGAGGTTGATCAAGCCTCCTAAAATTATCCTTGTACAACATCAGCGTCCACTTAGTCCAGGAAAGGAGGTGCATAATTTTTTCCTTAGTGAGTAATCGGTGCCCACCCTATGCCTTGATCTGCACTATCCCCTATTGTGGAGGTTTATGGATGTTGATCTGGTCTAGGCCATATTCCCAGAGATGACTATTGTTCAAGCAATCAAGCCATTCCCTTGCAAAAATAAAATGAAAAAAATAAAAATACATTTAAAAATAATCCATGCCTATTAGGCCCTAGCTCTCAGGATACCTGTAGCTTGCATGTGGGCATTGTCCTTGCAAAACACACTATAAGCTAAAAAATAGGAAACTGCACTAATTTTTCATGGTGGACACATCTACATCCACCATGTTGTTGAGGATTCTGGAAAAAAATTACTTGCATGGGGTTTCCCCCATGCCTATTCTAAACTCCACCAGAATGCTTTCAGACCTATGATATTGGTGCAATTTATGGCCATTTGTTGTCAAAATGGTGTTCCTATCGTCAATTGTATTAACTCGCACAACACTGTTTCTAATTATTTCTACCACCTCGTATGGTACCATCCATATTTGCATCAGTTTCTCCTTCTGTTTCTAGAATCTATAATCATACAATAGTACCCAGTCTCCCTATTTGAATTGCTTGGTTTTAATGTGGCAGTCATGCCACTGCTTCCTTTGCTTCTGCATGATTTTGGTTCTTTGTAAGGCATCCATTTGAAATTAGTCCAGCTTGTTCAGCTGTCGAATTCATTCCTTATGTGCTTCATCCAATCTCATGTCCAGTTCTACCATTGTTCTGAGTGTCTTCACCTTGAATTCTATAGGCATCATTGCATCCTTCTTGTATACCATATGGAAGCGTGTGAAGTCAGTGGTTGATTTCCATGTTGTATTATACGTCCATACTACCTCTGGTAATCTGGAAGTCCAATCCTTCTTGTGTTGCTGCATAGTTTTCGTCAAGATGTTCTCTATCTCCTTGTTGGTTACCTCCACCTACCCATTCGCTTATGGATGGTAGGGGGTGGTTCTATTATTTCATGCCCCTTACTATTCCATCAATTCCTTGATAAACCTGGAGGTGAATTTGGGGACTTGATCTATTGTAATTTCCCTGGGCACTCCAAACCTTGTGAAAATATGGGTGAACAAGAATTTGGCTACTGTCCATTCCTTAGAATCTCTCAATGCCTAGACTTTGACCCATTTGGTAACGTAGTTTGTGCAAACTAAAATTTATCTCCTTCTATTTGAATGTGGGTTGATGGGTCCCATGAAATCCATGCCCCATTTGTCCCTATGGGTTGGCCTACCCATTATTTGGCATTTGTCACACTTTCTAGTGTATGCGGCTACATATTTAAATAGAGTGGGCCAAAAGTACCTAGTTTGCAATACCTTATATGCAATCCTTCCTAAGAAATATCCTCCACATGGCTCGTTGTGATAGGCTTTGAGTATATCTAGAAACTCATGCTCTGCTATGCACCTCCGTATGATTTGGTCGGGCCCCAATTTGAACAGTAGGACGTCAATCCATTGAAAGGAAGCACTCTTTTCAATCACCCATTGCTTCTATTTTTACGAAAGGGTAGGGGATGTTCTATCGATGACCAGATAATTGGTGATATCTGCATACCATGGTGTCTGTTCACTAATGACAAATAAATGCTCGTTCAAGAACTGGTCTTCTACCACTGCATGATCTGCTGGGATTAGTCTGGATAGAAAGTCCACAACTATTATCCTTCTTGGGCTTGTCAAATATGGTGATGTCAAATTCCTGTAACAACAAGAGCCACCTTATTATCCTACCACTGATAACTGGTTTACTCATTAGGTATCTTATGGCTGCATGATTTGTGTGAATGAACACCTTGTATCTTGTGATATAGTGGAAAAATTTGTTGATGCATGTACCACTACAAGGATTTATTTCTCTATTACTATGTAATTGAGCTCAGCCCCTGCTAAATTCTTATTGACATAATAAATGGCATAAAATTATTCACCATCATTTTTTCAAGGACCGCTCCAATTGCATTATTGGAGGTATCACAATATATGTGAAATGTGATAGCCCAATTTGGTCCCCGCAACACTGGGACAAAAATTTGTTTTTCCTTTAGCGTTAGAAATGCTCATTTGCAGTCCCCCCTCCATATGAATTCCATGTCCTTCATCAACAAGTTGTGTAGTAGTTTAGCAATATTGCTAAAATTGGTGATGAATCGCCTGTAGTACCCAATAGAACCGAGGAAACTCCTCACTTCCCTCTGTATTTTTGGGCTGGGTAGATCTTTAATTACTTCTATTTTATTTTGATCTACATTAATTCTTTTTTCCGAGAGATGGTGTCCCAACACTATGCCTTCATGTATCATCATAAAACACTTCTCATTTCTAAAGGATAGGTCATTTTCCTCGCATCTCTGGAGCACATGCTCTAGGTTTTTTTTTTGCCTCTTTGAATATCTCTCCATAAATGAGGAAGTCATCCATATATACCTCAACTGCCTCCCCCATAATATCTAAAAATATGTATAGCACCGCCCTTTCGAAGGTGGCTGGTGCATTGCACAACCCGAAGGATAGCACTCTGTAAGCAATCGTTCCCCATCTGCAAGTGAATGTGGTTTTATCTTGGTCCTCCTCCCTGATATGAATTTGGTTGTACCCACTAAATCCATCCAAAAAGGAGAAATATTTTCTTCCAGACAGTGTTGGACACACTTGATCAATGAAGGGGAGTGGAAAGTGATCTTTCTTCATCACTTTGTTTAGTGATCTATAATGAAAATAGATTCGCCATTTCCTATTCTTCTTTGGGACCACCACAAGTGGTGATAAACACTCACTATCGGAGATTGGGTAAATGAATCCTACCGACAAGAGCTTCTGCAACTCGGCCTTGACAATGTCCTTGGTTGGGTTTATTCTTCTCTATGGTTTTTTGACTGGGGTCACTTTATCTTCAAGGTATATCCAAATTTGTGTAGATTTTAGGGTTAATTCCCTTCATATACGAATAATCCCAAGAAAATGTTCATTGGTTCTTGGTTAGAATCTCTTTTAATTTTACCAACTGTGTAGTGGTCAACACACTGCTGATATTTAGCATTCTGCCAGGCCCAATTTCAACTTGCCAAGTGTGGTGGTCTTGAGCGCTGGCCAATGGTGTATCAAGAACCGTGAGGGAGGATTCCCCTTGCAAAAATCATGTTATAATGCCATCCTCATAAGAGTCCTCCTCCAACTCTATCAATGTCATCATTGAGTGAAGCATGGATAATGAAGTGTCATCTTGCTCAGTCAATGTGGGTTCACCCAACATGTCCATGGACTGAGCGGGAGGAGAGATTGTCAATCTCTTGATGTTCTATCCATTTTAAATAGTCATGAGTCCATCACGATAGCTGATGTAGGCATCCATCGTAGCCAACGATGGCCTTCCCAAGATGAGTGGGTAACTACCAAGTCCTATTTTTGATTGTAGCACCAAAAATTCCACTGGGTATTCCCATGTTTCAACCGTTACAATCACGTCTTTGAGCATCCCTTATGGTGCTACTTTTGATCGATCATAACACCATCTTGGTGGGTTTCAAATTTTTAAGCTTTAGGTTCTGCATGGTCTCCTAAAACATCACATTGATGGCTGCACCCAGGTCAACTAAGGTATTTGCTAGTGAATGCCCTCCTATTTTTACCATCAATACCAGGCTACCTTGGTCTACTTATTTGGGATGATATGCATTCCCCATCATTAAATCAACCAATTTCCATATGACATTGATGGTTTGTGTCACCTTACATCCCAGTTTCATCAGACATAATTCTTTTATCACTTTGGTGTATAAAGTCACATCTTTGATATCTTGGAATAGTGGAATGGTGATTATGATATTCCTCAAGCTTGAGAGGATATCGAATTTTGATTGTGTTGGCTTCCTCTGCTCCTACAACCATTTAGAGAATGGGGCATCTATTTTCTCAATAAATTTCTCTACCTCCACCTCTTCTATCAGAGGAGAGTCTCCTATGTCTTCCTCTTCTTCTACTAGGGGAGTTACTTCTAATCCTATCTGTTTGCCTGATATAAGTTGAATAGGATTACAACTAATATTATACATCAGATACATCTCTTCCTCTACTTGATATACTGGTTGGTTTACCTTATTATTCAGGTTTATCGTCAGCTATGCTGGTAACTTCATAGGTCTCATCGTAAGTAAGGCCGATAAGCCTTGTGAGGTGGAACCTGCATCATATTTTGTGGAGTAGAGTTCCATAAAACATGGTTCCTGCACTGCTGCCCGAAGTGCTGATATGACATCCATGGTTGCTGATTTGAAAATGCAGCTCCTGGAGGTATGTTTATCCATGGTGGTGGTCCCCACCATCCCATATTGGGTGGTGATGGCTACCCTTGTGGCATATATGATCCTCCTTCGTAGGGTGGCATTCATGTGGGCATATTCCCCATAGGAGTATGCTACCAATTTCTCATATTGCCCATGAAATAGGATTCCATTACGTCAACCTCCTCCTTGGTATTGGGTATTTGCGGGTACAGGCGGGTCTTATGGTTCTATTGGAAAACTATGCATAGTCTAATCTTGTTCTATAGGTACGCATTCCTAGCATGATTCCCTCAGTATTTTTAGAAAAAATAGGTCAACGTTGCATCATTCTCTTGTTTCTTATTCTCCAACAGGAGTGTATCCAACTACAATTCTAGAGAAGACAATATTTCACTCTTTAGATCTTCCAACATGTTTCCTATCTCTATCTTTGTGACCGATGCAGTCGCCTTCATGGCCCTGGGAGCCGGTTTGCCTCTTTTCTATGAATAATTCCAACATAACTATCGAATATCTTCCATGGCGTACTGGTAAACATCTCCTCCCAAAATCATATTTAGCACTTCTAGCAACTCGTTGTTTAGTCCTCTCATAAAAATGCTCTTGAGAGACTTATCTCCCAAATTTGCATGAGGAGATCACTGCAGGTTGAAGTTAAACCTTTCCCAGTATTATTCTAGGGACTCATCCTCTTGTGTCATGCTGAGGACTTCTTCCCTAGAATCTCGCACTCTACCAAAGTCTTGGTACTACTCTATAAAGAGCTTCCTCATTTCTTCCCATGTGGTGATCTATTTTTTTCGTAACATAATAAACCATTGTAGAGCTGAGTCATCCAATATTGATGGAAAGAGCTTCAACTTTTGAGAATATTATTTGTAGTCAACAGACCTCCACAACACATTATGATGAGTGTCATTGAGTCTCATCATTTAATCTCAATGATTTATCAATCTGGGGTGGTGTCCAAGGCTGTCTACGATAGAAAGTTAGGGCAGAGTGCAATTCACGCATTCATATTTCAAGCAATTATTGGGTGAAATAGATTTGGTTTAGCCTTTTGGTGTCACAATAAACCTAATATGTAGAATGGAAATTTAAAGAAATAAAAGCTAATTCTAAGTTCAAAAAATTAAATTTAACTACAATTGCATGAATTGAAATTGCTGAATTGAAATCTAATCTTCTTTTGCAGAATTGAAATAACAAAATTGAAATTGCTAAATTGAAATGTTGCTGAAATGAAATCCTAAATTATACTTGTAAAATTGAAACCTAGTTTACTCTTACAGAATGGAAGTGATGCTTGGAAATGAAACACCTATCAATGCCCTGCCACAAAAGGTCATCAAGCTTCTGCTATAGGAATTGACAACAAAATGAAATATGCTAGAAATTGAAAGCTATTGAAACATAAAAATAACAGAACATGGAAAGCAAAGGAAACAAGAAATAAATGTTTAATCTAATTTGTCAGCTGACACACACATAAATGTTGTACACAAATATAATAGAAAATATTTATCACATAATACAAAATAAAAACAAGAAAATGAAATCTGACAAGCAATCTATTAATTCTACTGCAGCAAAATTACAGATTAAAACTTGCCATAAAATCCCTCCTAGATTTGAAAGTGGGCCCATACTTCCTAATATAGAAGGAGGTGAAAAACACTCCTTAACTAATTTAAAATCAAAAAAAAATCTGACAAAAGAACTACAATTAATTACTTTAAAAATGGTATTACAGTTCTGCTGCTACAAATTGTTACAAAGATAAAAACTGTCTATTTTTCTATTACTTATTCTCTTTAAGCTTAACTGACATAGGAGATATCCTTTTATAGATGCATAAGATTTATTTACAAACAGAAAATATACTATTTCTATCTTGCAGATCAATTCCTATTATGCTACAACATTTCTTGGTTTTATCCTAGAAGAGGATCAATTGATCTTTTCCCATGAATGGTGGCTTTTGGATGACAAAGACAATAAAGACATCTGGGGGATATTTTCCCTTAACCTTCTCAACTTTCTTTCTATTTTTCCATCGTAAAAAAAAATCAAAAAGTCAAAAAGTACTTTTTATTGTCAATCTGAAGATAACTGGCTCAATCTGAAGAAACTGCATTCTATCAATCCGAAGATGTCTGCTCAATCTGAAGATCTTTGGATTGACTAACTGTGTGGTCTTCAAGTTATCTCAGCTTCTTTTCTCAAGCGGGTTATCTCTCAATAACTTATTGCAATAACTTTTATCCTTCTCCATATGTGAATTCCATGCCTTGCCATTCAATGTCAACTTGCTGGAATTTGTATGGAAAATCTTGTTTTTCTAGCTGTCAAAACATGCCCAACTAGCATTTTGGAGTGCTCATAAATAGTTCCTCATAAATCCAATGTATATAAAATTGTATCCACATGTTATTGGTTGTATTAACTACACTTGGTTCAATTTTCAGCTCTTCAATATTCATGAGGTGCTTCCAGCATCACTGTCAAGTTGGCCTCTAACACAGATTTTCACCAAAATTTCCAGCTGTCAAAAAGTGTGAAACTATCATTTTGTAGGCCCCATAACTTCCTGATTACTTGTCCATATTCCTTAAAATTTGAATCATGTGTTCTTCGTACTATGAAGTACCATTGGTATGAATTTAGTACCTTAAATAATTTTGGATCATTCCCAGTAGATTTTCCAATGTCACCATTAATGCATTTTTGTACCTGTTAACAACTCCAGAAAAGACTAAGGCATGAACATGATGAAACCTTCATAACTTTTTATCTACAACTCAGATTGACTTGCTTCAAAAAGCAAAGTTGTAGTTCTTGATAAGAGGAATTTGTTCTTGTCATCACAATGTAATTTTACTGCAGTTTTTATTTGTTACTTAATCAACTGAAATAGTGCATAAAATGCTAAAAATAGTCAAAAACATAGATATAATGCTCCTAACATAAAATCATGCAAACACTTAACAAATATATATTCTAATCAACTGTTTAACATTTAACTTAATAATATGACAATTTTTATATGTCAAACATAGTGTAAAAATGAGGAATTTTCAGGCCTCATAATTCCCCCCTAGCTTGAACTGATGCATGCCCTCATGCATCCTAGTAGTCCATATTAATATGCTGGTTTTATCTCTGTGAAAAAAATCCTTTGCCCTCTGTTACTTGAGAAATCACCCCTTGCTACACTACACCAAGTATTTTACAATTTAAGCACATGTATTTCATTTTTCTACAACCTTTCAATTTTTTTTTTTCAATCAATTTTTTTTTCAATTTTTTTTTATTCTGCTCTTTTTTTATTCTTTCATATTTTTTTTCACTTTTTTTTATTCTGATCTTTTTTTTCTTTCATATTTTTTTTCATGTGCAACTTTCGACTTTTTTACTTCTGCACTTTCATCCTTCAATATTGCAATTTTTGTAATTACTGCAATTTTAACTTTTTTTTCTGCCCTTCTACAAGTTTTAGTGCTGCAATGTATCTCTTAAAGGCTTGGTATCATGTGACTCATCTTACAATAGCCTTATTGTGGAACCATATTTGGCAGATGCACTACTACTGGTGGAATTTTCTATTCTTAACAATATTTCAGCTTGAATGCCTATTCTTGTTGTTTGCACCTTTTGAACAAAATTGATAAAATTTTGATTTTTAAATGCTTGAGGGATGTAATTACATGTAGTATAGCCTTAGGAACCTCAATATTTGATGTACCCTACTTTTTTGCTATTCTGTAGCATTTTCAGCAATTCTGGTACAGTTTCTACTTATTCCGAAGATATCCTGCTCATTCCGAAGATGCATCAAAAAATGCAAAAATGACATATTTTTCAAAGGTTTGCTACATATTATGTTGTGGAACCATATTCTAGGGTGTAAGAATTCCATAATATCAAAAAAAATCCTTCTCCATCCTTTTGTTTACTCCATGTCTATTTTGTTATTTTTGCACTTTTGAAGCAAAATTGACATAAAATTTGAATTTGAATATTTTTGGAAGAATGTACTACTTGTAGTGAGATGATTTTGAGCTTTTAGGAACCTTAATATTTGATGTGACCTACTCTTTTTGCTATTCTGCAGCATCTTCAACAATTATGGTATAGTTTCTGCTCATTCCGAAGATATCCTGCTCATTCTGAAGATATCCTACTCATTCCGAAGATGCATCATAAAATGTAAAAATGACCTCATATGCAAAAGTTAGCTACAGATTATATTGAGGGTCCATATCTAGTGTGTATAAGCCTCCATAACATAAAAAATCCCCTCTCTAACCTTTTTTTTAGATGCTATTCTTCATTTTGTATATTGTTATTTTATTGCAGTAGTAGTAAAACATAATCTTTAGGTGCATTTTCCAGATTTTCTTCCTTAAATTTATGATTCAATTGTGAGATAAACTTGCAATCCTACTTCTAAAATCCGCCCTACTAATTGAGATAGAATTTATGCCATGTCTGTCCCAAAATTAGGTTTTTGTACAGTTTTGAAATTCACATGCAACTAAGGGCAGAAGGGGGTGTTTCTTGACATTTTGATCATGTTCCATTTTCAACTTGCCAATATTGTATGAATATTTTATGCCAAATACCGATTATCATACATTAAATGCTAAATTCTTACTATGACTTAAATGCAAGAAACACATACCTTATTGTCTTGAAAATTAATCATGCACCTTACAAGCTGCTTCTGATGATTGTTAGCAAGATATCTGAAAACATAAATATACACATGAGCAGTGTGAGATTTGTACAATGGTGGAACAATGATGGGTGGATCAACAAGGCAATGCATGCCGAAAAAATGGTTTTCATGCAAGCCAACTTAGCAGTGCCTCAAGGAGGTTTTCACTACTGAATTATTCATTTTTTTTCATCTATTTTTTCATCAGAAGAGGCTGCCATTTCTGGTTTTCAACCAACTTCTGTCATTTTTTTTTCTTTTTTTTTCAAGTGCCTCAATAAAAGAGTATCTCTCATGAGGCTACAATGAGAGATAATGTCTCTCACTCTTATTTGGATAATAATAAATCCTTATTCTGCAAAAACATGTCAATATTTTAATGAAAACACCATCTTTTTATGTTGAAATCTGTAACAATGATGCAATCTTCCTTTCTAGATGAGTAGTAAGAATATTCTTATGTCATCATTTAACTCCTTATTACTAAAAATGAAGTGTTGACTTCATTGTTCCTCATCCATGCTGAAATTGATGCTTATCCTCATGTACCCCCATTTTGTGGGACATGCCTTTTGCTAATTTTTTTCTCTCTTTTTCCTCTCTTTTTTTCTCTCTTTTTTAGATTTTTCTCTTGTCTTGCTTGTGCCCATGAAGGAAGTTCACAAGCAATATTATTCTTTTTTTTTTCTTTTCTTGTATTTCTCTTTTTTTTTTTGTCAAACTTTTATCATCACTTTGAATCTGACATGGAAGAGAAATTCTCCTCCATTCTGTGTACATCCAATTGTTCATCTCAAGAACTCCTCCTTAGTTAATGGTGCATGGTATACCCGAAATTAATATTCATTCACCACTAAATTCCTCTATGAATCACCAATGGAAGAAAAAAACACTGCTTCATATCTAAAAATTTCTTCAATCAAGTGTTTGTCCATGCCTCCTAATCTGCAAAATCTTGTCAATCTGTACTTGAAACAATTCAATGCCAATTCTCAAGTATGTTAAGTGTATACATCAAGATGAAATCTTGACATACCTTTGTAATTCCATGCAAATGGATTGAAATATTGTTTCAAAAAAGCAAACAATTTTGCTTTTTGTTCATAAGTCAACCGGCCAATAATGCTCAAGAATTTCCTTGGTTGTACTTCAATTTGTTTCATTTTCAGGAGGATAGAATTTATATTTAATGAAAGTAAATTTTCTATATGCAGATTTTCTAGTTTTTCTCCTTTATCCAAGGTTTATTTCTATGTCTGGACTAAAGGGTTTTTGTGTATCTCTATTGAATTTTATCTCTTCAAGCTCAAACAAGTTCTTGTTTGAGCACATTTGGATGTTGCTGCAGTCAATAACATTTCCTGCAATTTTTTTTTACTAGATTCAACTACATAGACAGGGGATGCCTATCCTATATTATTCAGACTGATCACAAGTTGGGCTAAAAAAGAAATATTTTTGGTTTGCACAATAAGACAAAAAGTGTACAACTTTAGTAGATCAACTACTTGTCAGGTAGGATCACCTCTAATGAGATCAACTATTGTCTGTGTAGGCTAAGAATTGCTAGGTTGCGGTTTAGCGCGGTAAAATCCTAACAATATTTAAGTAATAATAGAAAACTCTAGGATCACTATTAAGTTGTAAACTCCTATTTTGATTGTGCAAAAGTTTTGTGATTTTTTTTTTAATAGATTCAGCTTACATAGACAGGGGTTGTTTGTCCTGTATTATTCATATTGGCCACAGGTTGGGCTGAAGGTGGTGGTTGATTTACTTCCTCTGTTTGTTGTTGTTGGGATCTCTCTTTGAAAAGAATTCAGACTAGGCAACAAATTTTGCATCTCTCGAGTTATGGAAGTAAATGACATTCATCAGTGATATGTCCCTATGAACAAATGCTACAGGTAGTCGATATGGCTATTTTGTTCAAGGAATAGTCTTGTATATCTACCATGATATCTTCCCAACACCTAGTACAAATTTTTTTATACTATCCTGATGATATGGATATAAAAATGGTAGTACTAGCAGATGGATCTTCTAAATATTTTAAGAGATCTTATGTTTCTTGATAATGAGGATGATGATTTTTTCAATTTTTATCAAAAATTTCAAACATAGGCAATTTAACCCCCAAGTGTGAAGATCATCTCCCTGTGGTTACTTATTTTCTAAATGGATTGAAATGCAACTATCAATAATTATTATTTATACCAACTATTACATTCAGATTTTACTTTGAACTTCATAACTTAGCATAATAATAATAATTATTTGACTGATTTTACCCTCTAACAACACCATGATCCTTGAAAATAGTGCCAAAATAATGAGTGTCATTGAGTCTCATCATTTAATCTCAATGATTTATCAATCCGAGATGGTGTCCAAGGCTGTCTACGATAGAAAGTTAGGGCAAAGTGCAATTCAAGCATTCAGATTTCAAGCAATTATTGGGTGAAATATATTTGGTTTAGCCTTTTGGTGTCACACTTAACCTAATCTGCAAAACGAAACTTGCAAGAAATAAAAACTAATTCTAAGTTCAAAAAATTAAATTTAACTACAATTGCATGAATTGAAATCTAATCTATTTTTACAGAATTAAAATAACAAAATTGAATCTGCTTGTTGTGGTGCAGTGGTAAATGCCCTGGGTGCTGATAGAGTTCGACCCAAGTTCCATTCCCCTTGTCTCCATCCTGTAGATATATGGTATAGTTAAGAATGTCCTATGTGTTGGTAGAGGCCAACAAGGCTCCATTTCTCCTATGCCCAAACTGTTAAAAGTGGCACCTCGAAAGTGGTGTTTTCCACTATAAATTAGTTTTTACCTAGGTTTTTTAGGTGAGTTGGAGAAGAGAGAGAAATCCTCCAAGAGAGATCCTAGGTTCAAATCTCCACCCTACCAAAAATCCAAATTGGGTATCCAAAATCCAATTGATAATGTTGGTGTGGGCAATGTCGAGTGCGACTCTCGACTGAATTTGACTATGTAGAACCCCCTATTTGTGGTCTCTCATAACAAGGCGGCCCTGCAAGGGGTTTTTCGCTTTAAAAAATAAAAAATAAAATAACAAAATTAAAATTGCTAAATTGAAATGTTGCTGAAATGAAATCCTAAATTACACTTACAAAATTGAAACCTAGTTTACTCTTACAGAATGGAAGTGATGTTTACAAATGAAAAACCTGTAAATGCCCTGCCACAAAAGGTCTTCAAGCTTCTGCTATAAGAATTGACAACAAAATGAAATCTTTTGGAAATTGAAAGTTGCTGAAACATAAAAATAACAAAACATGGAAAGCAAAGGAAACAAGAAATAAATGTTTAATCTAATTTGTCAGCTGACACACATAAATTTTGTACACAAACATAATAGAAAACATCAATCACATAATACAAAATAAAAACAAGAAAATGAAATCTGGCAAAGCAATCCATTAATTCTGTTGTAGCAAAATTACAGATTAAAACCTGCCATAAAATCCCTCCTTCTAGATCTGAAAGTGGGCCCATACTTCCTGATCTAGAAGGGGGTAAAAAACACTCCATAAATAATTTAAAATTAGAACAAAATTTGACAAAAGAACTGCAATTTATTACTCTAAAAATGGCATTACAGTTCTACTGCTATAGACTATTACAAAGCTGTCTGAAGATAACTGGCTCAATCCGAAAAAATTGCATTCTGTCAATCCGAAGATTTCTGCTCAATCTGAAGATCTTTAGATTGACTAACTATGTGGTCTTCAAGTTATCTCAGCTTCTTTTCTCCAGCGGTTTATCTCTCAATAACTTATTACAATAGCTTTTATCCTTCTCCATGTGTGAATTCCATGCCTTGCCATTCAATGTCAACTTGCTGGAATTTGTATGGAAAATCTTGTTTTTCTAGCTGTCAAAACATGCCCAACTAGCCTTTTGGAGTGCTCATAAATTGTTCCTCATAACTCCAATGTTTATAAAATTATATCCACGTGTTATTGGTTGTATTAACTACACTTGGTTCAATTTTTAGCTCTTAAATATTCATGAGTTGCTTCCAGCATCACTGTCAAGTTGGCCTCTAACACAAATTTTCACCAAAATTTCTAGCTATCAAAAAGTGTGAAACTGTCATTTTGTAGGCCCCATAACTTTTTGATTACTTGTCCATATTCCTTCAAATTTGGTTCATGTGTTCTCTGTACTATGAAGCACCATTGGTATGAATTTGGTACCTTAAATCACTTTGGATCATTCCCAGTAGATTTGCCAATGTCACCATTAATGCAGATTTGTACCTGTTAACAACTCCAAAAAAGACTTAAGGCATGACAATGATGAAACCTTCATAACTTTTTATCTACAGCTCAGATTGACTTTCTTAAAAAAGCAAATTTGTAGTTCTTGATAAGGGGAATTTGTTCATGTCATCACAATGTAATTTTATTGTAGTTTTTATTTGCTACTTAATCAACTGATATAGTGCATAAAATGCTGAAAATAGTCAAAAACTGAGATATAATGCTCCTAACATAAAATAATGCAAACACTTAATAAATATATATTCTAATCAAACATTTGGAATTTAAATTAATAATATGATAGTTTTTATATGTCAAACATAGTGTAAAAATGAGGTTTTTTCAGGCCTCATCACATTAAACTTAACAAAAAAAGGTCAGGGTCTTCGGTTGGGTATCCCCGAAAGGTAGGAAGATGGGCAGGGGATATGTTCTTCATTTTGGTTTCCCCTGATCCTTCCTTTATCAGGAATCTAAATACATATGAGACTTCTTTAGCCATTTTATTAGGAAATGTGGTATCTTCTACAACTTTTATGGTCTTTCGATCACTCAATAATTTATGTATTAGAGCCTCTAAGTCAGTTGGTGTAACAGTCTGGTCCTCTATGGCTTTCCAAAATAGGGCTTCCTTCAATGGTGTTCTTTGAAAAATGGGTTTATAACAATCTATTATTTTCTAGGTCGATGAGATGAGGAGGCACTTTGCACAAAGTGAGGATGCTCACTCCAGTGGACTACTAGAGATGAGTTGGGAGAATCTAATTCAAATTCTAGGTCATTGACTGACTTAGATTTTTCTAGATGGGTTTTGTCCTATAAAATGACCGTTGGATCCTCTTCTTCTTTGGGGACTCATACAAGGTCAAGCAGAAGGTTTAGAGGGGTAATTTAATTAGTCTACTAGTTACACTTCCTCAAAAATAGTTCCAAAATATTGGGTGCCAAACACTGCTAATTTTGTCCTATTTTTGTCACAACACTCACATTTAATTTATCTACCTAGGAGCTCATAGACTATAGAAGTGCCACGATTGAAACTACTCACATCACCATTTCTGAGATGAATCTGGTTATCTATAATTGGGGGTGTTTGTGAAACAGTAATTGATTCATCCACACAAATAAAAATTAAACATAAATGAAACACATGAAATTAAACACACCACTCTGAAAACAATAATACGCCTACTGTAAAAATAACACAACTTCTAAAATGATTAAATTAATCTAGGAATGAATATACTACGCATACAAAATTAAATCTATGAAATAAAATGACTAAGAGACAGGGGAGGAATACTAGCTTGGAGTGGGCCCGAGCTCCAAGATATCCCACCCAATAATTCACAAAAACCACATACAGATGAAAGAATGCTCAAGATTTATTAATAGTGTAGAAAATATTACATGCAATAATGTTCTAGAATGCTTCCCCTTGCTATAGAGAAGTTCATGTGTTTATATACCACACACAGGACTTCCTGTTGCAGTTATGTTACAATAGGCATCCTGATTATAGTATAAACTAGGATAGTCTAGTTACTATAGCCGGTGTACGATGATCAACGTCTTCATCATTTACTTACAATCGAGTGAGTTATAGTTCTACTTCAGGAGTGGTTGTGCATCCATCTATACTGGCTGGAAAAACTCATTCATCAGTGGTTTCCCATTTATGACATGGAACGGTGGTCATCGGGGTCCTTCTCTAGCCATTTGATCAACACTTGTGATCTGGATATCCATTAGAGGAAGGCGCCTACTTCAGTAAGGCACCTTCTTTAGTAAAGCATCTACTTCAGTAAGGCACCTACATGAGTAAGGTGCCTACTTGAGTAAGGTGCCTACTTCAGTAAGGTGCCTACTTAAGTAAGGCACCTACCTCTATATGCCTTCATCTTATTGGGTAGAACCGTGCCAGGTCCATATAGAACCTTGATTGATCAAAATATGACAAAATATAGGAAATAACTACGCAAAACATAATTCACACATGGATTAGATAATACACATGATTTTATTAAATACATACATAATATTTCATAAAAATATACAACTCATTATATATTTATGTGCAAAAACCGTTAGTACATATACAAAAATATGAGCATATCTGGTGCTCATCATCCATATCATTAAAATGGTTGTCACAAGTATCGTCATGAGCCTCTTGGGTGATGCATTGGGTTTCAAATGGTTCAAGATAGTACAATAAGATACCATCGTAACTTCACTTGTAAAGGATATCTCCTAGTAATGTATAACAAATTGCACATAGTTTGAAAGCTCATTTGTGAGTATGATTTAGATCAGGTGGAAGAATATCGAATTTAATATAATATTTGACTTGGGAAAACCATGGGTTGTGCGGTTTAGCTTCGATGATATTGATGCCATCATCGTAAGAAGGTAGATTGGTAGAAATGACAGAATGGAAGAGGGTGTTAATGGACACTTGAGTTATGTCAAAAAGTGGATTTGGTGGAATGAGTGAGCCTAGAGAAGCCATAGTATCTAAAAAATGATTTGTAGAATAGGGAGTAGCAGTGATTTCATACCACTCGAACTGGGTTATATGAAACCAGGACCAGGTGGCAATAGGAAAATTAATAGGAATACATAATTCTTTATTCCATATCTCGCAAAGCTATTACATTATTCACAAACTATAGGAAATACATCTAATTTATATGAAGGGAGAGGAGGTTAGAGAAGAAGCGAGAAGGGAGGAAGTCGGAGGAGAAGATGAAGGGAGGTTCGAGAAATAACAGGGAAGGGATATGGAGTGATAAGGGAGAATATGGAATATAGGAGATAATGGAGGGATAAGGAGGATAGAAGAGAAATTCAAAAATATCATGCAGACTTATTTAAACAATTTAGCCGACAACTCTAACCTAGCCTAGCCACTAAATTAACCACTTAATAAATTAAGTGTTCACACTTGCTACATTCTCCCCTTTAAAGTTGAGAGGACTGACAAGATAGTCTCTCAGCTTTACAAATTGAGCTTTGGCCAGCGCCTTGGTGAAGATGTCCGCAACATTCTCCAAAGTGTGGCAATAGTGAAGCTCAACAGGTTCAGTTTCCACCATATCTCTGATGAAGTGGTACTTCATATCAAAATGCTTTGATCTACTATGGTGTACAGGATTGTATGCCAACTAATATTTATGTGACTTTAGCAAAAAGTTTCATCAGCATCACAACATTGGAAGAAACTCAATCTTTTTTGTCTCCTCCAGTTTTGTAACAAGAAATCAAAAATTGTAAAATTTTGTCTTGGGCACTCCTTCCATTGTTTGTGTGGGATTTCCTCCATATTTTTTATTGCTGCTGCTTGCAAGTAATCGAGTGCCTCCTTTTGATGAGCTACTCCCCCTTCATCAAATACTCCTTCAAATTATGGTATTCCCAGAATGCCACAAGTATTGGTTCTCATTAACGAATCCAAAACATTTCTTTTATCATTCATTCTGTGGTCTTCAAACCATATTTTAGCTCCTAATACTCCACATGAGTATGTACAATGCATCATTTGATGTAGATGGTTTTGCCATATTATAATTTCACATACCTCTACATAGATCTTCAAACAAAATATAGCTATGCAATAGCTAATTACATATGCAACAAAATGTTGTTCCTCACACAAATTTGCACGTAACACAATGATTTTAAAATATTCCTTCGTCCAAGGAATTTTTAACACATAATTTGGATCCATGTGACCCAAGTTCTCCATCACTATCTTCTCTCCAAGAAGACTCTTCACCAAAGTTGTCTCAATGAGACAATCACCTCTCAATAATGCCTTTGGAAGACATTCTCCTTTCTTTTCATTCCTGCTCACAAAAAACAAATCATTAATCATAAAAACTTTACCTTTAATATGAGTAGATTTGGTGCTTCCCATAAAGCTATTTTGTAGCAGTTCTCCTTCAGTGTATGTTGCTTCAAGATCAACCATAAACTCTTCTCTAAGAGTTCTCCTCCTTTGTTCAATCCATGTTGATGTGTTGAAACACCATTCATTCAAGCAATCATACATAGTTGCCTTTTCATTCAAGCAATCATACATTGTTGCCTTTTCATGACAACACTTTCTCTGCAATGTAGTCACTCCAAGTGAGTGATCATCATCCATGAGTTATTTTTTCTTTGCCATTATGACAATAAAATCAGAAATCTCATTTCCATTTTCTGTTTCTATCCCATTTGCCCTCTCACTTTCCATATCCCAAATGAGAGAGTCTTGTGTGTTCTTTTCTTCACACAACACATCCTTCACCCTTGATGAGTGATCTTCAAACAAGAAGCCTATCACTTCCATCTCCTCTTCATCAAACTTTTCTTGTGGATCAACATCCACAATTGCCTCTTCAATACAATTCTCAATCTCCTTTGATGATGTCTCCAATACATCATGAAGTCTATTAATGACTATCTCACTATTTTATATCTCCTCCTTGAGATAGTCTTCTTCATCATTATTTTTTTCTTTCATTATCTCATCCATGAGATAAGCTTCATCATGGAGCATGAAAATTATGTCCTTCATCTCTTCTTCCTCTTCTAAACTTGAGAAATCATCCCATATAACTTCATTTGATCTTTCAAGAGAGCACACATCCATTACAAGTGAATGGTCTTCAATATAAGGGAGAAAATGATCTTCCATGACCATTGCTTCTCTACCATCATCTTCTTTATTCTCCTCCATGAGAATTGTCGATGCATTCTCCATGAAGCATTCTTTAACAAATAGGTGAAATGGTGTCTTCTCCAAAAGACACTCTTCTTCATATGTCTCCTTCATGAGACATTCTTCATCATACATCTCACCTTGGTGATCTTCAAGCAAGGAACACTCCAATGTGAGTGTTTCTCTTCCTTTATCTTCAAAGGCTTCTTCCACTTTTGAGTGGTCTTCACTACAAGGTCCTTGAGCAATTGTATCTCCATTGAGATATCCATCCTCTTTGCTATCAATGTGAATGCTTTCCAAGCATGCCATTCCTATAAAAAATTCATTAGTACAATTTTTCTTTTCATCTTTTTCTCCTCCTAAAAGAAATAATTGACTATTACAAATTTCCATGCCTTCACAAGACATGTTTACAACTATGGGTGTCTCACAAAAACTTTCTCCAAGGAAAGTTGTACAAGGCTCCTGTGCCTTCTCATCCTCTTCTCCATGAAGGGATTCCACATCTTCGGCTCTTTTCTCTTCAAGAAGTTCATCATCACTCTCTTCGTCACACATGTTGTCCTCTTCAAGGAAGAATTCAACATCATAAGAATGTATGTATTCTTCAAATGACCTACCTTCATATGAGCCTTCATAAGAGTCTTCAAAAGCTCCTGCAAAAGGATATAATTTAGAAACTTCTTCAAGAAAGCAAGGCTCCTCCTTTCTTAAACAATCTTCATGATTGTCACACATGGCTTTATGGGTATCCTCATCAAACCCATAAGCATCCTTCAACACTTGCCATGCCATTTTAGCTTAACTACAACTGGCTATGAGAGGAAAAACATTATTTTCCATTCCTCTCCTCAAATTCATAAGAGCTAAGCAATTTGCATGTTGCTGCTCCTTCTTCTCCTGCTTTTCTTCACCTTCAAGCAAGGTCCATTATGGTGGTTCTTCATATCCTTCTTCGACAATGCTCTAGAGGTCTTTGGCCATTAATAAGGTCTTCATAATTATGCTCCAAATAGCATAATCATCTCCATTGAAACTTGGCACCTTCATGTTTTCCATCACAATACTTAACCCTTGAATGGGGTTCCAAGGGGCAGCGCCCCTGGCGTGCCACCCCCATCATGATACGGGGAGTCCAAAATTTTTTGGAGGTGCTAAACGGGCGTTTCGAAAGACTTCCCGTCACTTTTTGTTTTTTTGAAAAAATTCCCGATGGGATTTGATCCCCGACCGGTTCCTTATTCCGCCTACGGGTGGCGATTTTTTAAAAAAATGCGGATTTATCCCACATTGAGTGGGAGGAAGACAAACTGGTCTTCAAATATGCGTGCGAGTGCATTAAACGTTGATTTCCTTTGGGAAATCACTCCCCAACTCTACTTCAGACGAATCTGCTTTCACCAATCTGCTTCTGCCACGTGGACAAACAAAATTTTGCCACATTAGCACACACCCGATCCGCCATGTCCGATCCACCACGTCAGCTCGCCACCTCTGCTCACCATGTCAGCGTCCACCTTAGATCACCACATCAACATCCATGTCAGATAGCCACATCAGCATCCAGCTCGCCATGTCAGATCTCAGCTCGCCCAGTCAGCACTCTGCCAACGTGCTTCTGCCATGTCAGTGGCTGCTTTGCCTACAATGTGTCACCTCAAAAATCATGCAGTCAATCACCTTGAAAACTAAGCCTAGATCTACGCTCTACCACCTCCTCAATCCGCTTGCCCAGCTCCTCGATCACGGTGTGCCCTCAGGATTCATGCCCAACTTGCTCTCCTAGCTGACTCATCATGCGCTCTTGGGATTCATGCCCAACATGCTCGCCCGGTTGGCTCTGATACCAAATATGAAACTAGGACTAGGTGGCAATAGGAAAATTAATAGGAATAAACAATTCTTTATTCCAGATATCACAGAGCTATTACATTATTCACAAACTATAGGAAATACATCTAATCTATATGAAGAGAGAGGAGGTTAGAGGATAAGCGGGAAGGGAGGGAGTCAATGGAGAAGGTGAAGGGAGGTTCAAGAAATAACAGGGAATGGAGATGGAGTGATAAGGGAGAAGAGGGAATATAGGAGAGAATGGAGGGATAAGGAGGATAGAAGATAAATTCAAAAATATCATGCCGACTTATTTAAACAATTTAGCCGACAACTCTAACCTAGCCTAGCCACTAAATTAACCACTTAATAAATTAAGTGTTCACACTTGCTACAAGTTAGAAAGTGTTCGATGACCTATTTGTACTATTGAAGGACTTGGAAATGACTTTGACATTTTCCCTTAATTTTATTCACAATGAGAAGAGAGTCACCATACATGTTTAGGCATCGAATATGCATTGAGATTTGATTGTTTTAAGCCAAGGATGAGAGCTTCATACTCGACATTGTTATTGGTACAAGGGAACCCTAATTTGAAGGAAAATGGGGGTGGCTCCTATTGTGGAGTGAAAAATACAATTCTTGCACCCCTCCATACTCACAATGAGAGCCATCAAAAAGAGGGTTAAGTCAACAGTTGGTTTAGGTTCCACAAATTATTTATCCTCAGTAGCATGGAATATAGAATAGTTGGGAAGCTGGATGAGTAATGGGCATCACTTGGTAAAGGGGCATCAACCAACTGATCAACAATGAACTAGCCTTTGATGGATTTTTGACTAATGAATTCAAGATCGAATTCCATGAGAAGCATGATCTATTTTGCCATCTGACTATTATGGTAGCTCTTACCCATCATGTAGCGAAGTGGGTTATCATGGGCTACTACATAGGTAGTGTGATTAATTATGTAATGTCACAGTTTCTATGTGGCAAATACAATGGCAATGCAAATTTTTTTCATGTAGGCATACCATGTCATGTAACTGATCAATGTGCGACTAATATAGTATACGATATGTTCTTGGTTCATTTCATTCTTTTGAGAAAGGAGTGTACCCAACGCGACATCGATTACGAAAATGTAAACATGGAAAGGATGATATAGATGGGGTGGTGATATAATAGGGGGAGATGTGAGGTATGATTTGATGGCATAAAATACAACTTGACATTTATTGTCCCATTTGAAAGGGATCCCCTTTTGAAGAAGATGATTGAATTAATGACACTTGCTGGAATGTTGGGCAATAAATCACCCGATGGATTGGATTCTTCCTTACAAGCTGCATAGATGTTTAAGATTCATAGGGGGAGGCATATAAATGATAGCTTGGAAATTTTGGGGATATACTTTGATACCTCTTTGTGAAATGTTAAAACCTAAAAAATTTCCTATGGTAACACCAAAGACACATTTTTTGGATTTAATCAAACATTATGCTCCAGAATATGATCAAAGATTTGGTGAAGATCCTCAAGATGTTTACCATGGTTTTTGAATTTGGCTATAATATCATCGACGTGGTTCTTGATAGTTTTCTACATAATATCATGAAAAATGTATGTCATTGCACGTTGGTAGGTTGCCCCAACATTCTTAAGGCCAAAGGGCATGACCTTGTAACAAAATGTCCCCCAAGGGGTTGTGAAAGAAGTATTATGTTGATCACCTAGGTTGAAGTCTTATGTGGGTGTGGGGATGATATGAATGTCACCAATAGCCTCGGGAAGCTAGAATTCATCATCTATATAAAGATCTATATGATTAATCTATGGAAGGTGAGGTGTAATGGAGGGTAAAGGTGCAAAAGCAGATCGCAAAAATTGAGGTGTTGGAAGTAATTTCATGGGTGAATGTGTGGAGGAGATGTTTTCAAAATCAATGAAGTCAATGGTAGGAGGTGGAATGTAATTGGGATGGTTTGGATATCATAGTGGAGCATATAAGTCAATAGAAATCATGTTAAAGAAGATATTGGATATGGTGGAGGTAGGATATGAAGGTGGTGATGAATCAAAGGAGAATAGTAGTGAATCTAGAAATAGTTGGTGACGACCTAGGTGTAACACAATATATGGAGAATGGGAATGAGAATGTAGGCCTCAAATTGATACTCTCTCATGAATGGGAATAAATGAAATAGCTAGTAGAGGTGAAGAAGATGGATCGAATAATAAGGGTGGATCGAGTGATAGATCAGTGAATTTTTGAGCAAGGGTTTCAATATCAAAAGAAAAGAGGGATTCATGGAGTGGATATGGATGAAAGAAAGCAGATGGAATATCGACTATGGAGCAAGAGGATGAACTATCTATTGACATATTAAGCTTGAATTCATCTTCAAAAAGGACTTCAAGGGGATCAAGATCAATATTATGAAGATAATTCTTGAGGGCATTGATTATTACAGGATGGTAACCAATTTCTGATAGATCAAGAGGTTTGCATAAGGGAGGATTGATGAGGGTGTGAAACCCATGTTCGTATCTCCCTATACCATAACCATGCTAGTTTTACATGTGAAAATAATACTAGAAAAAAATGGTATTGGACATGTGGTCAAGGTTTTCGCAAAATATGATTTGTGATGGTGGAGGTGTTGGAGGTTATACAGATGAATCAAGTCCTCCATATATGAAATTTGTGTAATTTTCAGGCAAAACAAAAGAAAAAACTACCCCAATAGTCAAGGTCATGTCATGTGGTCAAAAAATTCATAGGTGTACTAGATGGTGGAGGGAATAACCTGAGAATTACCTATGTTATACTCACTAGGATCTGATGTGGTCATGAGTATAGAAACATGAGGAGGGGTCATACACCCAGGTTGAGGGGAGGACCCCCTGGGTGGTGGATATGACAGTGGAATAGGTTCAGGTGGAGTGGGGGGTGAATTGGATGAATCAGGAGGATCTGATTGAGATAATTGGTCATCAAGTTGAGTGCACGCTATGTCCACTCATAACATTTAGAAGGTGTTTCGATGACAGGATGATCCACATGGGTGAATTGAGAGGTTGGGATAGAAGATGTGACTAGTGGGTTAGGTACTACCCATGCCCATGCAAAATGGGAGACAAATTGATGGGAATATGGAGGTGGAGTAGGAAGAATGATAGGGTTGTTGGATGTGGATGCTAGAGAAGGTGTAGCAAAAAAGGTGAATGGAGGAAGTGGTGTAAAGGATGAATATGGGTGATGTGAGAATGTAGGCATAGCAAGAGCACTAGGAGGTTGAGGTGGATTTGATGATGATGATGCAATGTTACTCAGATCGGGTGTGGAATGTGAAGGTGAGGGTGATGGATAGGTGGTATCTAAAGAATGACATGGGGTTGGATCAAACTGCATAGATGATAAGGGTGAACCTAGTGAAAGGGTGATAATGTTGCAAAATTTGAATGGGTCACCATTAGTGGGGATATAGTGGACTAAACCATTTGAACATATTTGATACAATTATGTAGCATGGAGGGTACACATTGCATGTTTTGAATCCAAGTACGTCCCAAAAGGATGTTATACTACATCTCATCTTCAATAACATGGAAGAGAGTGGAAATGGTTTTGGCACCAACCTTGATGGGAAGTACATTGGTACCAATGGTAGGGTGCATAGAGCTATCAAAATATTGAAGTTCCATAGGAGTAGTGATATGAGAAAGAGGAAGGTGAAGATGGTCAAGGGTGGTGGTAGAAATGATGTTGATGGATGAACCCATGTCAATTAGAACATGCTTATAAGTAACAATATTTATGGATGCTTGAATATGCAATGGAGGATTTTCTCCCTCACCTACAAATTTAGTAATTTCATGGTCATGGAAGCTGATTGAAAGTTGTAGGCATCTCTGAACATTACCAATAAATTTTGCAAAAACATATATATCATGAGTTTCAATATTGAGAGAATGAACAATGAAATCGAGGGCTTTGCGATGAGGTTGGGATTACTGTAGAAGGTCATAGATGGATAACCTTGTAGGGGTTGTATGGAGCTAATGGGAAATACTACCATAGATAGTGATGATATTTTGGGGTATAGGAAGGGGAACATGTGGAGAGGTTGAAGGATGTTAGGCATCAGTAGGAGGTGGATAGCATTTATTACGGGTTGCAATATTGATCATACCCACAAATCCTTGCTAAGAAGGACCTCAATTGACATGCTTGGCATGGCATAGATCCAATTGGGGTGGATTACCTCCATGTTACTGTAATAGATTTTGATAGATCCCCAAGTTTTGATTTTGTGGTACAAGGGGATTAGAAATCTCAATGGTGCCACCATCGATAAGATCTTGTACAATATGATGAAAAATATAGTATGCATCAAGAGAATGGCCATGTTGGCAATGGAAATCACAAAATACTTGTAGATTGTGGTCTTGTAGGAGTGGAAAATTTGGATCATGAGGCTAGATATTAGGTAAAGTGATAAGTCTTCCATCATATAATCTATGGAATAGGGTGAGCATGGTATCATACAAAGGCATCCAATTGCATGGTGGATGAGGATGCGAGGATTATGACCCTGGTATAGAATGGAAGGTGGAGGAGGGTTGACTTGGTATGCATTTTGGGAAGGTCGAGATGGCATTGATTATGGAGGTTGAGATGAAGTGACTTGAGGTGGTGGGGATGGAGAAGCTAGGAGCACCTGATTGGTCTGAGGTGGTTTGGAAGTGTGTGGTGCATATGGATTGCAATTGTAGTGGTAATTGAATGGGTAGGAATACTTCTAACGAAGCTTGATTTTACCCGTGTGAACCTTGATGTCCTCGATAACCTTAGCTTGGGCTATAGCTTCCTCAAAGGCTTGAATCTAATGAATCTATAATTTTTGAGAGATTTTATTGTGATAGCTTTTATCCAACAGTTTGTTGAGCTCTGAAGGTGGTAGAGTAAAAGCAAGATCACAAATGACCACTCTCTAGTGAGAGAAAAAATCAACAATGTGCTCATCATCAAACTAGTGTAAAGCATAGACATATGACAAAGTAGTCTTGGTTTTGATATTGATCGAGAAATGCTCAAGAAAAATATTTTCCAATTGTTCGAATGTAAATAAGTTATAACGAGGTAGATGGTGGTACCAATATAATGCTTGTCCCCAAATAGAGAGTGAAAATGTGCAAAGCATAAGGAGATCACTACCATGAATTTGGTAACAAGCAAAACGGTAATTGTTAAGGTGCTCTCTGGGATCTTCCTTAATTTTGAATTTATCAAATTTAGGGATCTCAAACCAGTAAGGATAAGGACGTATGAGAATAGACGGGTGGATCAGTTCATTGTACAATTCATCATATGTGAGTTTTTGAGACCCATAACTAGTCGTGCACAAATCCAAAGTATGAATTTGTTCCTGCATAGCTTAAAATTCACTATAGAATATTGTGGTGTTATTTAGTGGAGCCAAAAATGGAGGTGAAGATAAAGATGAAGGCAATGGCTATGATGATGCCTGTGAATAACCTAAATGTGGTGGGTGTTGTAACTGTTGCTCCTCCCATTGATTATAGTAAGTATCCTGTTATGGATAAGGTACCAAAATAGCTTGATATTATGAGAAAGAAACTTGAGATGGATGTGGTGAAATGTACAAAGATTGAGATGCAAGTGGTGGTTGTTGCTGATCATAATACCTAGGAATCTATTGATTAGAAATGGGTGCCTATTGTTGCTACACATATTGGAAAGTTAGTTGTGCCTGATCAGTAGTGGTAGAGGACCATATGGGTGGTGAGGTAAAGAACACCGATGGTGTAGAATATGGGGGTGGAAGAGATGAGGGTATGGCAAAAGAGAACTGGTTGGTAGAGGGGGTCACGATAGATGAGAACTAGGGTGGATGAGAGGGAATGACAAGAAAATATTTGGGTTGGATCGAATAGAAGGATGGATTAGCTAGATAAGTTGGATTCGATGGTGGAGGTTGAAAGGGAGGTTGTGGAGGTAAGCAAAATTATGAAGATGGTGCTGATGGGGATCCATATGAGAAGAATGGTGGATAGTTGTTAGGGGTATGGGTAGCAAACTATGGCATGAATGGAGGCAGATGTGGAGAGGAGGTGACTTGTTGCTATTGAAATTGTTGTGGGGTATGGGATGAATGTTGTACTGATATTTGTAAGTACTAAGGTGGATATTGGGAATGTGGGGGCGAAAATGAAGAGGATGGTTGGGAGAGGGGCTGGGAGCTTAATGAGGTATGTTGTGAGGATGGGATTTGAGATGAAGAGGTGGAGAGGTGTGATGTAGAAGAAGGAGATGTGAATATCATACATACTATCTGGACAATAGTAATTATATAATGCATGATTTGGAAAATTATGATATTATAGCGGTCCTCCAAAAGTGGTTGAGATGAATGCTCTAGAAAGGGATGGATGGAAGATGGTGAAGGAGGTGGAGTGAACTCGTCATTAATGATAACTATCATAGGACGACCAGGAGGGGTGTAGATGACATGTTGGCAATAAGTGTATGGGGAATTAGGAGAGGAGAGGTCATTCAAAGGAGGGGTATCCTTGAAGGTCTCGTCCAAGAGATGAGATGGAGCGAAAGATGCAATGTAAGACATAGGACTAGTTCTAGGGGTTTATGTCTCAGTCAATAGATCAGGTGGGATGATGGAAGCAACCTTATCAGACTCTAAAGGTGGATCAGTGGTCTGATAAGAATAGGCACCTATGGTTATGACAGTTTATTGAGCAACCTCAATGGTATGATGAAGGGCTTCATGTGTATGACTACACGTAATCGGTATGATGATGTTTGTAGTAATATGGTAACAAACAAAAGAGGTGAAATTTGGAATCTAGGAATGCCTATGGATGACTTGGACACTTTCTATTCCAAAAAATATATTTTTGCACGGGGGGGGTGCAAACCTCTCCTAAAATTGAATATTCACACGAGGTCATGCGAACCTTTGAAAATAGGAACATATGATAGATAAGTGCTCTGTAAGGTATCTGTGAGTTGTGTGGAAGATCTATGACCTGAAAAGTAGGTTCACACAGGGGGGTGTGAATGTCTTCTGTAACTAGATGCTTGCATGAGGTCGTGCGAACCTCATGAAATAGGGACAAAGGATGGATTTATGCTATGGAGATCCTATGTGTGCTATGTAGGACTATTCTATGCATTTTGTAGCCTGGAAGCTAGGTTAGCATGGGGGTGTGAATTTATTTGAGCACAGGAAATTTACATAGGAGGGTACAAACCACCTATAAATAGACTATGCAATGTTTTTTGTGGAAGTGCAATTGTGGAACAACTGACCGGTGAGTTATAACAATTTTAATATGTTGTTGTAACCACTTTTCTAAGACTCAAAAATAAGCAAATGTGTTTATTTTGTATTTTTGTGTGTTTCGATAAGAGTATTCTAACTACCCTAAGTAAAACCATGTGAATGGGTGAATGCTAATTAAAACAGGTATGTTGTAGCATAGAACCTCCTACAACACCCAAGGGTGCGCAAAATAGAATTATATTTCCCAACAGGTGAATGGCTACCTAGATGGAATTTGGTACAGTAAAATGGTATCCAAAAGGGGGGACTCAAGATGCTCAAATGAGTCAATATACTCTCACAAAGAGAGGTCATGCTATCAATGTGCTGCTATTGGCCCTAATAAAGGCTTTTGCTTAACCCTCACATTTAAGGCATGCACATTAACGATCAACTGTGTCCACTAATTATTTTTAAAAGCCTCATGGTAAAGGGGCTTTCTAAGACTAACCCTCTTTGAAGGTACCTTCTAGTGATTAAATATGGATAACCAACACTCGAAAGTGGAAGGACCGTCTGGGTATTAAGACTAAAATGATCACACTTGGGGGATACTATGGTGACTAAATGGGGGGTGAGTCGGTGGAGGGTAGAACTTTGACCTCACCAAACTCGAGTGTTGAATTGGTGGTGAAATCCAATTTAGATTGGATATGAAATCCAATCCTTACACTACTTATGTTGGATCATAAGTGTGTGGTGTTTGTTGTGCAAAACTATTTTAGAAGTAAACTATACTAAGTGCCTTTTCAAAAGAAATCTACGCTAAGATACCTTTTCAAAATAAATATAATTAAATGCATCCTCACAAAAATAAATTTAGTCCAGTGTTTTTGGAATGTAAATCTAATTAGATGTTTTTGAAATGAAATCTAATTAATTGCTTTGGAAATTGAAATCTAGATTAGATGCATCCTCACAAAACCAAATTTAGGCTAATGCTTTTGAAATTGAAATCTAACTAGATGCACTTGAAATTGAAATCTAGTTAACTGCTTCCTCACGAAATCAAATTTATGCTAATGCTTTTGAAATGGAAATTTAACTAGATGCTTTTGAAAGGGGAAATCTAATTAGATATGTGTGAAATTTAAATCTATCTTAGGAAGCGAAGGTGAAACTAACTAAAAAGAACAAGTGTATGCGATAGATTGATTGCAAACCCAAATGATGAGATCTATCTCAAAATTGAAATATAACCATTGAATTAGCATAATACCTACGTCTAGGCGCATGCATAGTCCTCTAGTTTTTCTTAGTTCCAAATCTGTGCCTATTTCAAAAGTTTACACCTCGAGGTTTGAACCTATCCTTTGTTAGGAAGTTTGCATGGGCCCATGCTAACCTATTGCCAAAGGCTGGGTTGACTGGTTTTGTGGTCTTTATTATGATTTTGAAGCTCATGGATGGTCCTGAGATAATTACTTGCATATAAAGGATACAAAAGTTAAATATAAACATGGCAAGAGAGCATAAAACCTTAATATATTTCGCATATACCTGAAGAAATAAAATTATTGAGAAGTAAATTAACTATTGCTGCACAAAAATACAAGGAATGATTTCACCTTGCATACACCATGGTGAGAGGTGGTTTGGGGTCTAGGTATGGGGGCATGCAATCCTTAGGAACATGAGGCTCTTAACCTCCCCTAACTTATTGGGGTATCTAAAACCAATACCTATGCTTCAGAGATCAATTTTGAGGAAAATTGGTGAATTCACACACCTAAGTGTGTACTCTCTAACCTTTGGGAATCTCGCTGATGCACCAACAAATTTACAATTTGGCCTGAGATGGATTTCAGGGTATTTTGATTGTAGGGTTCCTTCAAAGATGATAATTACCTACCATACAAAAATAGTCCACATGATGTGTTAGACATCAACTAAGCTAGTTCTTGGTGGGCGTTCCACTGAGCATGCCAGAATGAAACCAACAAAAAGACACTACAATTCTCATTCAAAATTATAGAATCCACTACTTTTGTTATTGAAATTATATAAAGGAGGTTACATATTGATATCCTTTTATAGTTCTTGCCCTGAAGTCTACAATGGGGTCTTCCCTAAGGAAGCCCGTTTAGAAGAGTGAAAAGGTAGCAAGATATGTCTTCTTGGCATTCCTTAGTTTTTATGGGCTTCTTGCTCGTGTGCTACCATTAAATTGATATGTTTTGTGTACTTGTTGACCTAAAAAATGTAGTTAGAGCATTTGGGGGTTTCCCTTAGTCAAACCCCATGTTTATATAGATGAAATACTCTAAATAATATTAAAACATAATAAAAACTAATAAAAATAGCATAAAAAATATAAACTATGCCATATTTACATGCTGGATGATCACTGTTTGCTATAGTAGAAATTCACACAAGGGAGTGCAAACCTAGTGTGAACCGGGAGGTTCACATGGAGGCATGCGAACTTGTCTTTTTTATGACCGAATCTGTAATATCAATTTTTGGGTTATCTTGGTGTTGTTGCTTCTTCACTTTTTTAATGGGTCACCTTCAAAAATTATCTTTTTGATGTCGATAACCTATCTCAATCACAAGGAATATTATGAAAGCAACATAAACTATTATGGTAATGTGAATACGATGGATGTATGATGGTTGTGTGATGGATGAGTGTCTAGAGTAATTTCTGCAGATTTTCTATAAGCTAAAAGTGATCTCTCTAAAATGGTGGAAATGACCTTCTACTTATAGACTTGGAAAAGCTGAGGGGGAGGGGATGAGGTATCCCCTATGATGTGCCTATGGTGAGTTTTCCACCTAAGAGGTGTCCCTTATGGTGTCCTAGTTCATAAATAAGGTTGGGTGAGATAATCCCTCATCCATACATAAATCATGATGACCTAGCTAAAAATATCCATTTGGCATTTATGAACACCTTTTTAAAAATATCTTTTATTTAAAAATTACCTTTGTGTGCAAAAATATCCATCTTTCATTTATGACCCAGGGGAGTGTGAGGTGGAGAAATATCTAGGTGAGTGGTGGTAAGGCTAGGATAGGCTAGACTAGGTGAGGTGGAAGGCTAGGTTAGTCAAAGAAGACTAGGTAATGTGGAAGGATTAAATAAAATTAGGATTAGATTTAATTAAGCATGTGATTAGTCATAAAGCATATTTTGACCAAAACGTTGACTTTTGTTTTTACCATGGTGGATAATTCAACCTTAGTTGAGTTGGGAATGAGGTCACATGAGGACCTAGAGTTAAGTGTAGGAAGGGACTTAGCTAGCCTAAGGAGGCTAAGGATGATGAATAGTGTATTTAATTAATGAATAGTATTTTTAGTCAATTTATGCAAATTTTGAGGGTTTTGCAAAATGATTGACCATGAAGATGAGGAGAGGGACAATGTGTGACTTTTGGGTGTCTACACAAAATAGAATATTTTAGAAATCTATAACAAAATTTAATCCATGCATACCAACCTTGATTGAAACCACACTTTTTGAGAATATCATGTAGAAAATCTATCAAACTCTATCATATGCTTTGTTCATATCTAATTTCATAATCATACATGGTTTTTCATGGAATTAAGAAAATGTATGGTCTCCTGTGCAATGATTAAACCATCAATAATTTGTTTATCATGAACAAAACCACATTTTTCATCTAAGATAACACAATCTAGAATGCCTTTCAACTTGTTTGCCATAATTTAAAAAAATAGTCTTGTAAATCATATTATAAAGTCTTATTAGATGAAAATTACCAAAATATTTTATCTCAAATTTCTTGGGAACTAATGTAATAAAAGTTCCATTAATCTCACTTATTGTAGGCTTCTTTTCCAAGTGTCTTCAACCATAATTGACATATCACTAATCACTAAATCCCAAAATATTTGAACGAAAATTGCAGGAAATCCATCAAGGCTAGTTGCATTATTAGAATGAAAAGAGAAAATTACTTCATGTAGATCCTTCATAGATATTTTTTTATCAATATTTATTTTTTCCATGAGTGATAATTTATGGAATATTTTTCAAAATATTACTTTTTGCCTCTTTATCTTACCCAATATTTGACAAAATAGTTTTGAAATAATTAATTGCTTCGTTTTTTATATCTTATTATTCCTCAACATTTCTTCCATATAAAGTTAAAATATTTTCTATGCAAACAAGACAATTATTTTTCTTATAGCATGAAATTGTTTAGTATTTCTATATCCTTTCTTGATCTATTTCTACCAAAAAAAATTGAACCAATAATATAGACTCTTTTTTCTATGCATTATTATAATTATAAAGTAATTGTTTTTATTTTATATATGAATCCTAACCCATTCCATTGATTCCTACTATATCTTGTAAAATTTTGAGTTTGGATTCAATTTTTCTATTTTATTTAAAATTGTTACTAGAAAATTTAGCATTCCAAATCTTTGTTTTATTCTTTAGATATTTCATCTTTTGAAAAAATCTATGAAACATTATCTTTTAAATTTTTTATCACACCATAACATAAACATTTATAAGAAATTGGGGTCATAGAGCCACATAAACTAGAAGTGAAATGGATTTGGATGACCAATATTGGGAGATTCAAAAGACAATTGAATGGGTTTATGATTTGATTCCACTCATAATAAATTATCTAAAAATATTGTATACTCTAATTGCAACCATGTATTGGATAAGAAGGTTTTATCAAATATTTCTCCTATATAAGTTTTCCCAATGCATTTATCATCCCATGTATATTAAAAACTTGAAGGATTATCATCCTAAATATCATTTGAAAAAACAAAATAAAATATTACATTTATTTAGAATATCCTAGAGTATAAACCTTATTTTCCAAACGAGATGGAACTATGTTGAGGTCACCCCAAAGAATTTGTAGATCACAATTATGAATCATCGTTGTGTTTAAAAAATATATGCTAAGGTCCTTCCAACATGTTTCATGAGTATTCATAGTTGGATCATATACGTTTACAACCTCAACTTTCATGTTCTCCTCTTTCCCACAAAATATTCTAGCAACCCATATTATTGCAATATACCTAAAGCTCTTATAGAAGAAATATCTATACAATCCCTCATCTTCTAAGTTCTAAGTCCTTATGTAATTGTTAGGTACCTATGTAGAGGAATATGGAAATATAATATTATATTGTAACATATAACCCAAGGTTGGTTATATTATAATATTGAGTGGGATAAGGGTTTAAGAAAGTGGGTATATAAAGAAGGGATATGGTCATGTAATAAAATAATTCAGATGAAGTATTCTTGTAACAATACTAGATAATGGAGTAAATTTAGAGTTATTCCTTCCTTAAAAATTATTATTGGCGTTGCACTATCTCAAGGGTATTGTCTATATCTATGTCTATTTTGATGGATTGCCATTGTTCATGATTAATTGTGAATGGACGTTTTGTTATTTTAGTATATAGTGAATGCTTTTATATTTATGAGAAATAAATATTCATAGCAAGTGGAATAAAAGAGGCAATTCTAGCAAAGTGGGGATTTTAATATTTTATGGATTCCAAAATTAGGGTAAAAAGTTTCCAAAAAATAAATTTATTTTGGAAGCCATATTTTTGCAAAAATAATTTGATTCAGACAATTCTTGTGCCTTTTTATTTAAAATCTGAAGAACTTTTAAAAAAGTGGGCATATGAAGGAATCTAAGCAGTATTGAGGAAGATACAACCCTATGAAGTTAGTTATTTGGAACAAGGATAATGTTAGGGCAACAAAAATTCAAAAAATATCTCATTTTATGGGACCCATAAATTGGTGCCAAATTGTCCGATTTAGACGAGTCTTACACCATTTTGCTTGAAATTTGAAGAGCTTTAAAATGATTGGTCATATCTAGGAATATAAATAATATTGAGGGAGATATGACCCTATGAAGTTAGCCATCTATAATAAGGGTAGTGATATCACACTTTTCTAAAAAAATAAAATTTAAAGTTATCATTTTGGGTAAGCATATCAGTTACATTTTTTGTTTTGAAGAAATTTTTTAGATCTAATGGTTTATAGAAAGGAATACATAATATTTAAAACTTTTTATTTTTAAAAATTCCCTATTTATTAAACCCTAGCTACTTTGGAAAAATTCTTTTGGGGTTGAGGTTATAGAGTCTTGCACAATTTTACTTGAAATTTGACGAGCTTTAAAGTGATTGGTCATATGAAGGTATCTAAATAATATTGAGAGATATTATCCTATGAATTTAGCCATTTGGAATAATGGTAATGATAAATTTTCAATCACACTTTTCTAGAAAATGAAATTTAAATATATCTATCATTTAGGGTAAGCATATCAGTTACATTTTTTTGTTTTGAATAAAATTTATAGATCTAATGGTTTATAGAAAGGAATTGATGATATTTAAAATATTTTATTTTTGAAAAATCCTAATTTATTAAACCCTAGCTACTTTGAAAAAATTCTTTTGGGGTTGAGGTCATAGAGTCTTGCACTATTTTACTTGAAATTTGAAGAACTTTAACATGATTGGTCATATAAAGGAATCTAAATAATATTGAGGGAGATATGAACTTATGAGGTTAGCCATATAGAATAAGGGTAGTGATAATTTTTTAATCACAATTTTCCAGAAAATGAAATTTTAAGATATCTATCATTTGGGGTAAGCATATCAATTATACTTATTGTTTTGAATAAAATTTGTATATGGTTTATAGAAAAGAATATATAATATTTACAACTTTTTATTGTTTAAAATATACCAATTTATTAAACCCTAGCTACCTTGGAAAAAAAAATCGGGTTGAGGTCATAGAGTTGCCAATATTCACTAGAGAGGATGATAGTGATTCTAGGGAATGCTGAAAACTTTTTAATTATTTAAATTCTCTTGAATGTGAGATTTGGTGTTCATCTGCGGTAAATTTATTTCTTAATATATGAACTTTAATCATGCCCATAATCTTAAGCAATGGATACTAGATAAAAATGATAAAATTATAACTAGGCTCTAACATGAATAAAAGGAATTAAAAAAAGAGTTGGAAAAATTCAAGAGAATTACAGAAGGAAAAGTTAAGGGTTATAGTGTGTATACAGAGAGAACCACAACTTGGATGTCAAATAGGCCAAACAATGTTCAAAATTATTTAGTCAATTCTAAAAATTCTATTGATAGAAATTTAAACAGAAATTTTATTACATTCCATTAAACTTGGATATGAACATGTATATTTGTACATACAATGAAATGTCTCATGGAATACTATGATACTCTTGGTGCTTTACCTTCACCTCAAATTATTAGATTCAAGGTTTTCCAATGGGTCATTACCTCTAGGTCACCTTTGGATCATCACCTCTAGGTTTTTGCCTTTGGGTTGCCTTTGGATCTGCCTTTAGGTCATCTCGTCTAGGATATTACCTCATATAAATAATGTTATACTACAATATTTATCACTATAGATGTTTTAAGCATAAATTAGGTCATATTATTTTGGAGGCTCTATCATTATAGGCATTGTTAATATAGGCATTTTTAGCATAGTTTGGATCATATTATTTTGGAGGATTTGTCACTACATAATATTTTGAGCATAGCTTGGGTCATATTCTTCTATAGGATCTATTATTGTAGGCCTTTCTAAGCATAACATTGATCATATTTTGATGTAGAAGTTATGCATGTCAAGTTTCCCAACATTACATTACTTCATATAAAATTTACATTTGATAAACTATAATATTTTCCAACCATCAAGCTTCACCATATTATTCCTTTATTCAAAGAACCAAACCTTGTTTTATAGAATCTTTTCAATATATTTTTTAACTTTTCCCATTTTGACACATTCATCCATGCACAATAATTTCTTTGAGAGTTGTTATTACCTCCATAAATATCATAGGGATATAGGTTCCTACATCTAGCTCTTATGTGTTTACTTTAAAGAGAGTTAGATCTAGAATCTATTGTAAGGTTAAAGTAAGTAGAAAGGCTAGAGTCTTTCCACGATTTAATAATAACTAGTGAAGACCATGACTCAACTATAGAATCTTTCCACGGTTGAAGTATGGCTAATGAAGACAATGACTCATCTATATTGAAAAACATATCAACTTTAAGATAGTTGATCATTTCAGGGACAAACAATCCTTAATATCGGAGATAGAAGGATTTTAGGGACAAATATATTTCTTGACACCAATTTCTATCAAATCATAAGGAAATTGAATAATTTAGAATAATCAAGTCATCTTGATTTTGATTTAGGTATTAACAAAATTCAATGTCACCTTAATATTAGAGGTTTGAGCTCTTAGGTGTGACCTAAGACATTTATAGTAGAGATTGATCACAAAAAGTGTGAGAAGATTCCTACAATAAATAGATAAGAATTTCATCTTCTAAGTGCAAGAGAAAGAAGAAAAATAGAAGGATATATCAAGGACTAATATATGTATATTAAAGTAAATTTTTAATTAATTAAGGTTGCAAAATATTGAAGTTTTAGGTCGTAAAGAAATTGACCTTGATATAGAGGATTAAATTCTTGAAGATATATTTTGACATAACAGACAAAAGATTTAGATCTTGAAGATAGAACTTGATATCAAATGAATTATTTATTGTATTGAATATAGACCTTGACATAAAGGAATTATTTCAATTTTTGAAGAGAAACCTTGACATTGAAGATTGTAGGTCACTCAGACCTTGACTTCGATAGCAAGAAGACAAATATAAAAGAGCAACAAAAAAGTAGATTCAGATAGGATCGGGTCATATTGACCTTGATGAAGATTCAAGATAAATGAAGATATGTTTTAGGATCCTCAATCCTAACATTATTAGTTAGTATTAGTTAGTATTATTAATCATTTAATTATTATATTATTAACTTATAAAGTGAACCATCACAACCCTTTAGAACGTGAACCATTACATCTCTTCATACATGAACCATCATGTCTCTTCACCAACGTAGATTTAGGTTAGATATATATATTAGGTTGGCCATCCATATCAAATCATCCAAGAAGAATAATAATAAGCATATATTCTAAGGAGGGAGCCCCCTATAATGGCAAAGTGATTACAAGGGATCCCCCTTTGAGTGGCCTATGATTATATTTACATTAATTTGTTAATAATTTTATAGTAAGACCTTGGGGTCTTACCATTTGGTATCAGAGCCATGTGGAACCCAACCATGTGGGATTTGCTCAAGGAACTTCGTCAAATCACTTTCATGCATGAGTATCAAACTCGGTTTGAGGATATCACCAAACACAACACAGGGTTGGATGAATCAATTCTCATCAATAACTTCATTAGTGGATTGAAAGAAGAAATTAGAATGGAGGTGACAAGGTTCAATCCCTATACCATGATGCAAACCTATGGATTGGCAAAATTAGCTGAAGACAAAATCAACGGACAACATCGATTATGGAAACCACCTCTGGAGAATTCATCAACCACTTACATCACTCCCAAGCCGATGCATAATGCTAACCTCGATAAGGCAATAGAAGAAGAAAATTATATAGAGGTAGACATAGTGATGGACACACCTGAAGATAGCACTAAATATGGTAATGATGAGGAAGGTAAGGAAGATGAGGAAGCCACAAAAGATAAAAAAGAAGAGGAATATGTGGAAAACAAGGACAATGAGCAAGAAATATCTCAAGACATTCTCGAAGTGACTCATTATGGCCAAACATGCACTTTACAAGAACTACACTCAAATTCCTCACCAATAGTGAGTTCTTACCATATGACCAAACCTATTTGGAACCAACGCAGAGTGACTACACACTCCTTCTCTGTTGGCTCTACCAAGGAACCAAAAAAGGATATGAAATCATTACCATCACTTTTTATGCATCATTCTAAAGTATTTGAGGAACCCCAAGGGTTGCCCTCCCATCATCATCATGATTTTCCTAAGGAAGATTCTACTATTGTTCTTGGAAACCCCCTACTAATGCTTCATCCTTCTCGATATCCCTACCTACAAAAGGATGCCATTAAAAGAGTCCAAGAACTTACACAAATCCTTCTTGTAAAACAAAGGACAAAGCTTCTCACTTTGATCTTTGAGGACAAAGCTCTTTTTAAGGAGGGTGGCATGTTAGGATCCTCAATCCTAACATTATTAGTTAGTATTAGTTAGTATTATTAATCATTTAATTATTATATTATTAACTTATAAAGTGAACCATCACAACCCTTCATAATGTGAACCATCATGTCTCTTCATACATGAACGATCATGTCTCTTCACCAACGTAGCTTTAGGGTAGATATATATATTAGGTTGGCCATCCATATCAAATCATCCAAGAAGAAGAAGAATAAGCATAGATTCTAAGGAGGGATCCCCCTATAGTGGCAAAGCGATTACAAGGGAGCCCCCTTTGAGTGGCCTGTGATTATATTTACATTAATTTGTTAATAATTTTATAGTAAGACCTTGGGACCTTACCAATATGATAGAGGTAGTCATACGAAGGATGAGATACAACAATCATTGAAGATATATTGGTTTCTTAGAAAGTAAATAAATTCATCAAAGTACAAAGTGAAATCAATTATTGAATGGTAAAATCAAGTTCTTAATAGTGCAATTAGAGTATCATTTAACTCTTCTAGGAGCTGAATAGGTGCAATAATTGAAGATAATGTGTTATAGAGTACCATTTGGCTCTTAGTGGAGCTAAATAGGTGCAATAGCAAAGTCAGATAACATTTTTTTAGAGACCAAAAGATAGAAAAGAAGTAAATATTAGTCAAGTAGTGGAATAAAAGAGCAAGCGAGCCATTTGGAGGAGTGACGATGGAGTAAAAAAATAATAGCACGACTACAATAGAGTAGAACAATGCAATATTGGTAGAAAACAAGAGAAAGAAGCTAATGCCTAACAACATAAGAAAGTACATCACTCTAATAATATAAAATTAGCACATATGAGGTGATAGGAAAATTCGAATGTAGCCACATCCTCATAAAAATAGCAAAGTAATATGCATGTTTGAATATAGCCACATCCTCATATAAATAAGCAAGCTTTGGAGCACAACATCAAACCCTGTAACATGCAACATCAATCACCTATGAGAAAAGTTGAATTGTAGGAAGGTGAATGTGCAAGAAAGAAAGGTGAAATGCTAAGTAAGGAGTTTCTAACATTGTGTGGCAACCCTATCAAACTCACCCATTGTAACAACCCAATCTAGCTCACTAGTTCATCAAGGTAAAAATATTTATTGGTTTTTATTAATAGGGTTATGCATAAGGGGTTGGACTCAAAATATACTTGTAAAAAAATGGTGAATCCTAATCAAAATCAAGGTGAATCATGGAGAATCCTAACCAAATCAAATTGAGCATATTCATACCAAAATTTGGGGTATTTTAAGCCCTAAAATGTAAGGTTATATTTGGAGCTACTTTTGACCTATTAAATCATCTTATAACTTCATAAAAACACCACCATTAGATCAGACTTGAAAAGATATTTCCAACGAGTACAAATATACCTATGTTTGGATATATATTATGGAAAATTGACCCTACTAATAAATTGATCCTGAAAAATTTAGGCGAATGGGCCGACGTCGAGGGTCCTCATATTTGCCAATTTCCAATTTTGAAAATCTTGATATTCAACCAATTGGCAAATATTCGCCACTATGCATAATCCTGTTTATTAATTAGACTTACCCAAAGTAAAATTTTTGAGTTAATTAAACTTGAATGACTACCCAATTTTTAATCAGTATGAGATATAGACAATCACTTTTGGGTTAATATCATTGCAAGCAATCCCCAAGTGGATGAGATTGGCCAAATCTCATAAAAGGTGCTATTTAGTGGTTACTCCATTCTCATCCTCTAGCTTGGTATGAGTCATAGAACCATAGCTTGGGGTTATCCTCTAAGAACCATAATACTTAGAGGGGAATACTTACTTCCCCTACTCTATCTTAGTTTTGTCAAGTAGGGTTTATTTAACATATATAGCTAGTGCTTAGTTGATTGTCACTACTTTGGAGTCAACTAAGGCCATGTTATTTCTCTAAATCTAGACCTGATCTCACTTGTAAAGTTATGAATAACGATCGTTGTACCATTCCAAATATCATGGAGTTTGTCTATCTTCTTTTATTATGTTAGATTTCTCTTATTCATAAATTATACAAGGAGCCATCATTGTACTTCTTGCTCAATGGTCTAGAGATATGTCCCATACTACCCCTCCTTAGCTACTCATCTTGACGTAACTCATTAGGAACAACCATTATCGAGTTACAGTTGTTTACCATTTTATTAAACTAGTATTGGGAACTAAGGTTTTAATGAGTAGGTTTTTTCTTCCAAAACCGTTTGGTAATAAAAGAAGTAGCTTAATTTTTCCTTCTACATTGCTTATGATTATAAGTTTCTACATATTTTTATTCAACAAAATTATTCCTCTAATTCGTAAGTAAAAATATATTCATTCAAACATTCCCTTTTAGATTGTGGTATTTTATAAACAAATAAATTTCATTTCATTAGAATCAAGCTTATATTATAAAAGTAAAATATGCAACTAAAAATATAACACCCTTTCTATATTAACTATTTTTTTAATTAAAATTTATACATATATCATAATATAAATCAACGTGACTGAAAATATAATACCTTTTTTAAGAACTTTTTTAAAATTAAAAAAATCCAAACTATATTATAAGATTATTCAACGTAATTGAAAAGACAATACCTTTTCTAAATTAAAGAAATATTTTTCAAAAGGTATAATTACTATCATATTTGATAAAATGAAAATAAAATATTTTTTAATATCCACCAACCCATCACTGAAATTAAAGACCTATTGCTGATCTAAAATTCTTACAATAAAATCATTAATTCATTTTCATAAAAGTTTCAATTATTGCTAAACAATTTAAAATTGTCTTTATTTCATATCAAGGAAAAAATAAGAAAATGAAATGCCATACTTTCAAGATACTTACATAGCAGTTATCCATATTTATCCATATTTATACCGAAGCTAGGATTTGTAAGAATTAAATGTTATGTTTCTTCTTTAAATATGGAACCGAACAAGCTATCCTCAATAAATGAAAGAGGAGGTTTTCACAATTTCATACAAAGTAGATAATAAAGTGTGAGTCTCGTTCTTAACTAAAATATTATTATGTTAGAGTAGGTTATAGCATAGTTATTACATTATTTTATATTATATATTTTATTAGCACATACTCTAATAAAATAGTATTTCATAGCACACATGAGGCGGTTATTTGGTTATTTAGTTGGAGTAGTTGCACGAACTGATAATTAGTTGAACCTCATATTTATATATGCCATCAATATGAATAAACTTCTTATGCTCATTCTATTACTTTATGGTATCATAGTTCTCCGTGTTTTTAGGTAACTTGAATTTTTGGGCACAGGCAGGGGTATGATTTTCAATGGAACCAGTAGTAATACAATTTTTGAGGTATCTGACATCTGATTTTAGATAGGGCTCAAATATTGGAGTGGGACCCTTGGATTGAGCATAGGTGACACATAAATCAAGGCAACATCTCTGCAAGTACACGGTTTGAGAAGTAATGCATGAACCTTGAGGCAGTGCATGAACATCGAGATAGACCCATGGTGATTGGCTGGCGTGGATGGAGCACGGATCCTAAGCTGCATGTGGCATCATGTGCGGTGGCTGATGTGGCATCCTACGGTTGGTTTTTGATGTGGCATCCTATGGTTGGTTGTTGATGTGTCGCAGACAATAATTTAAGAAGGTGAGTGATGTCTATTTTAAATCCTTCAATGTGTAGCACTTTGCTGCATGTGGGGCTAAAGTCCTAGTTAATTTTTTTCAAAACATTCTATTGGAAAAGCAATAAAGAGCACCTTGTTCTTTTAAGTACATGTCTAGCATGACAATCAGGATGGTATGCCGAACATCGCTAAGGTGTTAATCCATGGGAGATCACGGGGTCAAACCCCACGCACAACATAACATACTTTTGCTGCACAACATAACAAAGAGGAGGTACAAAACAATTGTTTTTTTTGCACATATATTTTTCTTTCAATTATTTATTTAATAATTTAATAGTTAAGCTTAGATCAATTGAATTTTACTCTTAATAATTTATTTTTATCTCCTATTGATTTTTTTTTTACTTAATTGATTGAAAACATTTGCAAAATCAAAACAAAACCTCATTTTTTTCACAATCAAACCAAGAAGGAAAGGAGCATTATTTTCATTGCACAATTTCAAGAACTTTAGTGCATTTTGTTTTCCACAATGAGGGATAGACAAAACAATATTTGCACATTGTTTATTTTGCAAACAAAAGTGGAGACAAAATAACATTTTTTTTGCAAAATTCTAACACGAGGGGGGAAATTGTTGAATTGTGAATATCAATTTTTGCAAACATAAAATCAAATTTCTTGCAAAAATTATTGTAACAAAAGGTACATTTTCGAAAGCATTCAACACCTTAAAAAATTGGCATTGTAAAATAGGTGCATTATCCGTGGAAATCAACACCTATGTTTTAAAATTTGTGGGCACGTATGACTATATACTACATTTAAATTCCTATTTTTTGCATTTACATCATAAGTTAAAATTCAAAAGAAAAGAAAGACCCCAAAATTTTAAACCTATTTGTGCAATGTATTGCACAACAATGTTCAGTATATACAGTACCTTTGGCCCACACTTATAGGTAAAGTTGTCGTGCTTTGGGCTACTGTATATAATGCCTAATATAGCTACAACAACGATGTCTAAGCTATTGTTCTCTATAAATTATCATAGAGAAATAAGGATAGATAATTTTATTTTGATATTCACTCCATAATATACCCTAATTCATTACTATTGCTTGGCTTAATCTTCTTCAAATCATCCTCCTTTTTTGAAAGGGTTTTGAGGTAGGTGCCATCAATTTGAGTGAATTTCCTTTCACGTACTATTTATAGTATATCGAAAGGGGGACCATTTTGGTGAGATAAGGAACCTTCACAATGGCCACTTTTCACTTTATGAAATTATTCAAAATGAGAGCCATTCTATAGGTTCAATATTTGTGGGATGTAGTGACTAGCACTACAAAACATCCTGATACACTAGGTACAGATAAGGATGAATATGATAGAAAGGATAAAATGTCCCTCATGTTTATCATACTTGCTACTACTTATGAGATACAACCTCACATTTGTGATGCTAAAATTGGTAAATATGCTTGGGATGCATTAGTTATCATATATGAAGGGAAGAATTAGTCCACCATTCTTAACCTTCAATCCCAACTTCATACTCTAAGTATGAAGTTTGGGGTATCAATAGAATTATTCCTATGTATAGTGGCAAAATTGAAGGCCAAATTGAATGCTTTCAAATAAAAAGTAGAGGATACGCTCTTGATTTCAGTTATTTTGAAAGCTTTTCCAGATTCCTACAAGATTTTGATCACATCCCTTCAAGTCTCCATGAGACAAGTTACTTTTGTAGATTTGGTAAATTTACTTCAAACTAAGGAGGCAAATAAAATTGAAATAGATTAAGTGGAAGATAATGAAATTTACTCAAAAAAGGGGTCAAGAAGATAGGGTAACTTTCAAAATGGAGGATCTTATTCCAAAGGTTTCAAAGGCAAGGAACCTCAACATAGACAAAAGAAATATTGCAAGATTTATGATATGGACAACTATGACACCAATAGGTGTTGGTTTAAAAATAAACAACCACAAGACCAAGGTCAAAAGAAAAAGGACAAGTACAAACCACAAAATAAGAATAAGCAACCAAAGGGTAATGTTTCTTATGAGGAATCATACTTTGACTCTAAGAGGGCACAAAAGGTGCTCATGACTCACACAACTTCTTAGCAAAAGGATCTTGTGTGATATATTGATTTCGACACTAGTAAACACATGATTGGTGATAAATCATGGTTTAAGACATTTGAGGCTAAGGAAGGCAAACCAGTTACCATTGTTGATGATAAGACCTACCGAGTCTAGGGTGAAGGAAATGTTTTTATCACTCTTCCATATGGAGAATGTCATATTGAGAAAGTCCTTTATATTCCAGGATTGACAAACAATTTGTTTTTAGTACCTCAAATCTTGTATAAAAACATGATGGTTGAATTTAGAGTTGAGGATGAAAAGAAGTTTTGGTTCATAACAAGTAAGGGAAATCATGTAGCAACAACTTCCTACAAGCATGGATTGGTTTCTTTAGATGTCATTTCTACACTGCATGTTTCCATGGTGGTACACACCAAAGAGGTAACTTATCTTTGGTACAAAAGATATAGTCATATAAGCTTAGGATATTTACTTGAAATAAGTAAACATGAAATGGTGAATGGTCTTCCCAACCTTTCATCCACTTTGCCCATGTTATCAGATTTCTTAGCAGGGAAGCAACATAAAGTACCTTTTGAGTTGAGCTCTTCATGAGCCAAAAGATCGTTGGAGTTGGTACACACCAATATGTGTGGTCCTATACCAAAACATTATGGGGAAAGAGGCATTTTAAGTTGTTTTTTGATGACTACTCATGGAATATGTGGGTTTTCTTTCTACAATTGAAGTCGGAGGTTTTTATGTATTTCAGTATTTCAAGAAAAGTGTTGAGAAATAATCAGGATGTTCCATTAAGACCCTCCACTCATATTGAGGGGGGAATATACCTCCAAAGAATTTTCCACATTTCTAAGTTCTCATGGGATTAAGAGGCAACTTAGAACAACCTATACTCCATAGCAAAATGGATTTTTTGAGAGGAGGAATCATTCCATCATGGAAATGGTTCACTATATGCTTAAGAGGGTACATATTGAGCAACAGTATTGGGAGTATGCTACCAATACAATAACATACCTCTTGAATAGAGCACCCAAAAAATATCTAAAGGGTATGACTCCAAAAGAAGCATGGAGTGGTAGAAAACCCTCCATTTCTCATCTAAGGATTTTTGGGTGTAAGGAATTCATGCACATTCCAAAAGCAAAGAGAAATAAGTTATATGAGAAATCCCTATAGTGTATCTTTCTTTGTTATTATGAGCATTCCAAGGGATATCGGTTGATAGATCCTAAAACCAAGAAAAATAACATAAGTAGAGATGTGATATTTGATGAATCTTTCACACCAGATGACACATATTTAGCTATATACCTAGATGAAGAGGAGCCTAAGAAAGAGACTCCATACCCATAGAAAAAAGTCCCAAAATGGTATACCAACACAATGAGAGATTCAAAATTGACTACACTTCCATATCTAACTCTATATTGACCATGTACTCATAGTATGACTCATTAGAAGAGAGCAAAAGCATCAACTTTAGAGGTTGACAAGATTTACCAATAATTTGATGAACTTTTTGTAGATGCAGAGGAAGAAAGAGAATAATATATGGATGTGGATGATGAAAGGGTTTATATATCTTCATTGGATGAGCATGAACCCACCACAGTTCAATATGCACTTAGTGATCCTCAATGGAAGGCTGCTAGGGATGCTTAACATATATATCTCACAAAAAATAACACATGGAAGCTAGTTTATATACCTTCTAAAAAGAAGCCCATTGGCTGTAAATGGATGTTCATAGTGAAGTATAAGGTAGATAGAACTATAGATAATAATAAGGTCTGCTTTGTTACAAAGGGCTATGTATAGAAAGAAGCATTGACTATGAAGAGACTTTTGCACCCACTACTAGAATGACTACCATTCATATACTTTGTGCTATGACAGCTTAGTTTGAATGGAAGATACATCATATGGATATCAAAAGTGCCTTCTTAAATGGTGATCTGTAGGAAGAATTGTATATAAATCAGTTAGAAGGATTTATGGTTGAAGGACAAGAGCAAAAAGTTTACAAATTGGTTAAATCCTTGTATGGGTTAAAAGAAGCTCCACGATCTTGGTACATAAAAATGGGCAGTCACCTATTGTAGTATGGTTTCAAAAGAAGTCCTTTGGATGCTAATATCTATATAAAGAACAATGGTTATAAAATAGTGATCCTAGTACTCTATGTTGATGATCTGATTATCACTAGAAATTTAGATAAATTGATAGATGTAGTGAAAAGTGACTTGAAAAAGTTATTTGAGATGACAGATCTAGGACTTCTTCATTTTTGTCTTTGTTTAGAAGTGGTACAAAAGAATCACATCAGAGTGACACAAAAAAAATATGCTAAGACATTAATTGAGAAATATCACATGACTGATTGTAAGCCTAAATCAACTCCAATGAAAACAGGGCTACAATTATCATGATATGATAAATCTCCACAGGTAGATGGTACTCTCTATTTCCAGTTGATTGGGAGTCTAATATATTTAACCAACACCAAGCCAAACATCAATTTTACTATGAGTTATATTTTGAGGTTCATGCAGTAACCTAAGGTTAGTCAATGGAAACTAGTGAAATGAATTCTTTATTATGTCTGTGGAAGTATAGAATATGGTCTGGAATACAAGAAAAATGACAACTTATTCTTGCAATATTACATGGAATCAAATTATGTCATGTCAATTGATGATTAGAAATCAAATTTTGGATACATTTTCTGTCTTGGATATGGTTCTATATCTTGGCATGGTAAAAAGCAGAAGGTGATGCTTTATCATCTACAGAGGTAGAATACCGTGCAGCATGTGGAGCAATCTGTTGCGGGCCAAACAAGGTGAATGGTTTCCTATTTTTGTCACATGCCCGTGCATTTAATTATCAACCCAAGGAACTTCGTAAACTTGCAAAGAGTAAGAATTAGGTTACTACAATACCACTGGAGGTGAATCTGCTAATCCTACGTTTGGGGGGTGTTCTTGAGATGGTTGTCAATCATTCTCGCACTCCTCAATAAATTACGTAAGAAGAACATAATTAAATCTACAGAAATAAATTATGTATACATTCCTGAAAATGAATCTACTACAAATACTGGAACTAGAAAACTAATGAACGTTCCTATGAAAGCAATAAACTAATTAAAATAAATGAACAAAAAGGAAATTGGGAAGAAATACTGGCTTGGAGTGGGCCTAGGCTCTAGCAGCTTCTTCCTGATCGAACACGCGCTTTAGTACTTCTGAAACTATAATATATTTATCAACGTATTACAATCTATCTTCTGCAACTCTAATGGATCTTTATTAATTATTTCTATATATCTCTCTCTATATATATATTTCAGAACAATCTACGTGTGTTTATATAACACACCCGCAGAACTTTTGTTACAAAAGTGGTTACAACAGTCGATTCTTCCCAGACTAAATTAGAACAGTCTGGCAAATGAAATCGACGTTTGGCATTTTGTTCTGATGGTGGTGTGTTCGTTTTGGTTCATGCTTTTCCTGACATCAGTAAGATATTTGGGTACATTGGTGCTATCTCTAATTTAGCTCTGCATGATGCAGAGCTAAAACTGCACTAGCCGCTGTCATCCACGTCATTCAACTCTAGTCAACGGGCAAAGAATCAGTGGCACCTTCCGGTTGTAGGGAGGCGCTTGACTCCTATTAGCACCTTTCGGCTGTGGAGAGGTGCTTGTCTTCTATTAGCGCATTCTAACTGTGGAGGGAGGTGCTTGTCCTTGGTTGGCATCTTTCGATTGTAGGGAGGCACTTGGATTCAGTTGGCACCTTTCAACTGCAGGGAGGCACTTGCATTCAGTCGATGCCTTTCGACTGCAAGGAGGCACTTGTATTCAGTTGGTGCCTTTCTACTGTAGGGAGGCACTTGTATTCAGTTGGCACGTTCCGACTGTAGGGAGGTGCTTGTATTCAGTTGGTGCCTTTCGACTACAGGGAGGCACTTGCATTCAGTCGACGCCTTTCGACTGCAGGGAGGTGCTTGTATTCAGTTGGCACCTTTCGACTGTAGGGAGGCGCTTGTTCTCTTGGCACCTTCCAGTTGTAGGGAGGTGCCTATGTTCTCTACATTGACCCCCAATGAAATAAAGTGCCAGGTCCATCAAAAGGACCTCGACCATTCCAAATCTAACTAAATCAACTGCAATTCCAAAAAACATACTAAAAGCACACAAATTAGATAACACGCATAATTATATCAAATATCTATATAATTATTCATAAAAGTACGCAATCCTTATTATATAGTCGCATATTGATCAAAGAAATATGTACAAAATATGAGCATTTCTGGTGCTCATCATCCCCCCATGCCTAACATATGCCACGCCCTCGTGGCATCCAAACTGTAGGTAGCCCTCTGACTTTTCATCATCGCCATCTCTTGGAGGATTCGGCTGCCCCTACGGCCCAAGTATGTCTTTTCGTGCTGGCATGTGAAGGTGTGGTTTGCCTTTGCCTATGGAAAACTACGGCTGTCAATTGTCCCCTTCTTGTTCTGGCTGCTATTGGTGGTGGTCTAGCTAGAATTGTTCCTGTCGATTGAAATGCAGCTTCGGCAGCTTGCTAGAGGTCGACGTCTAGAGGTCTGACCACTTCCAGAGGGATATCCGAGTTATCCCCTCTAGAAGGCACTACTTGGGCCTTGTATAATCCGGCCACTTTAGGGGTAAGCCCTGCATTCTCCTTTGCAATTACAATAGCCTCCAATTGTGGGCCATATACTCCCCATCGTTCCAAGTACCTCCTCATCATGGAAGGCTGCCCTCGGGATGAACCATAGATGTCCCAAAATTGGTTGTCTTCTGTCGGATTGATGCAGATGTTAGAATCTCATTTTACCCTTGAGGATGTCTTCTTGGCCTCCTTGGCTGCTTTAATTTTTTTGCATAGCTACTCAAAATATTTTTGCCTTTCGACGAATAGCTGCATGTCCCATTTGTCCTCCTCTGACTCGATGAAGGTAACTTTCACCTTCTATCAAGCCGTCCTAGGCCTCTTTGCCTTGGCCTCTGCAAAAAATGTGGCAGCTCGAACTAGTGTCTCTTCTTTCTCTAGGGGTGATCCTTCGTTCTCCTATCTACCTGGTGTCGACCCCTCAGGATCTTCTCCTTCTTCAAGCCTAGGGAGGCCCTCCGTATCCTCTGGTCTTATCTACTGCTGGAGACCTTCGTCCTACTCTGTGTCACTTAGGACAATGACAGGGGGCATCATAGGACTTCTTTCCTTTTCACCCTTGAAAACAGAGGAATCCTCCCCTGCCTCCAGGCTGCTCTGTCGGGCATCCGATCGAATCTCCCCCGAAGAGAATACTCGTTCGACGGATGTGGGATAGTTCATCGATACTTCTTCTACCAAATCAGTCTAAGTGGCCACCTCATGTATTGTTGTTCCTTTGTATTGGAGCATTTGATTTTCCTCCTACAATTTCCAGACCAGCTGCTCGAGCTGAGCGATTCATCTATCCCTTTCCTCCAATGCCATTTTATGCTGGTTATGGCAATCTTCCAGAGTCTGTTGTGCCATCTAGCAATCAGTTTGTCATTCGAGCGCATCCTCCAAGGCCGCATCAATATGGTCATTACTCTCAGAAGTTCCTTCATTTCATGGGCTTTGGTTTGTTAATTCTCAGAGGGTTTGGGTGGCAACGTCTACCTCCGAGTCACTTTGTCCTTCCTCTATCGAGAGGAATCACCGTAGACGTTTCCTCCTGGGGATTGGTTCGTCCTCACCACCAGCAAGTGGTGCTCCTTCCTCCTCATACTCAGGAACTGGGGAATGCCCTCTGTCCTCTATGTCTTCGGGCATCGATGACTGCTTTGCCCCTCCTAGAAAATAGGGCAACACCAATTGCCCGATGTTTGTTATCTCCGCTATAGGGGATGCTTCATCTTGCCCTAATTCGGTAACCACATTGTGTTTCTCTATTTGGTTTCCATCTCCCTCTGCATCACGGTTTTGTCTTTGTGCTTCTACGTGGTAGACCAATGCCGATATCAGCCCATGGTGGGCTAAGGCAGATGGTGCCCCATTATGGTATCGAGTCGCTTCATCTTTCAGAGTAGTTGCCAGATAGAAGGGTATATTTAATTTCCTCCCATGCACTAGGTGATTGAGGAAGTGCACGTGATTAATGTTTAGATGGGTATACTTCCTTTTGCATGTGAAGAATTGAGCAATCTGCTTGAACATATTTTGTATATTCATGAGGAGACTATTTTTGAGTAACCCCTCCCTGTCTATCTGCACATTTCCTCCTGGTAGCAGTATTTTGGTGTATAGTTTTAACACTCCGCCCTTGTATGAACATTCCCCCGTGAGAGGCAATCCAGTCGCCTATGAGATGAACTCAGGGGTGATTGGAATTTCCACCCCTCGTACTTGGGCTGCATTGCCCCTCAAAGAGGCAAAGAATTCTTTAGCTGCCTCCATGTCCTGGCCCTGATTGACTAGGGTGCAGTATTCGAGCCATCCCTCAGCTTCGAATTGGGTCTTTACTGCCCCTCTAATCCCATCAATGTCACTGGGTTCATTCTTCTTGATTGTGTGGTTCTTGGACCTTCCTCCCATGGCACCTTCTGGTGCTATATATATTTTTTGTCCTTCCTTCTTCAGGAAGGCGCCCTCTTATAGAAAATACACCTAACCCTAGCAGTTATGGAAGGCGCTCTTTCATTGGCATGTGTTTTCGCTATGGGGGGTACGATCTCTATGACAACTGTATTTTTTTGGTATTGCGTATTTATAAATAATTATATAAAATATTTTATTTAGTATGCGCATACCTAATTCGGCATTCCATTTGTCATGGTAGCCACTGATTTGCTGACTTATGACACGAGGGAGGGGTGTGGTCATTTGATGTCGCTGATTCATGCGATGCTTCGTTCTGCTTGAGGCATCCAATAGATGTAAATGTTGTATGCGAAACGCATTCTTTGGTACCTTCCCCATGTGGATGGTGTCCTTGTAGCACCTTTCCAACATTGTCGGTGCTCTTCGTCGAACGAATGCGCCTTCCAGTGCTACGAGGTGCCTCTGATTGGTGGGAGGTGCTTTTGCCTGCATGCGTCTTCCCAATGTGGGGGTGTCACCTTCTGGTTCATGCCTTCTCAATGTTGGAAGGCATTCATCTTGATTAATGCACCTTCCTAATGTTGGAAGGCGTATTCGACTGGATGAATGTGCCTTCCTGATGTTGGAAGGCATTCATCTTGATGAATGCGCCTTCCTGATGTTGGAAGGCGTATTCGACTGGATGAATGTGCCTTCCTGATGTTGGAAGGTGTATTCGGTTGGCTTTTTTTTTTTGTGCCTTCCTGCCATGGAAGGTGCCTATATATATATATTGCCTTCTTCTGATGGGCACCTTTCGGATGCAGTAAGGCACCTTCTTCTAGATGGGCGCCTTTCGAATGTAGTAAGGCACCTTCTTCTGGGCTTGGCACCTTTTGGGTGTAGTAAGGTGCCTTATTCTAGTCTTGGCACCTTATGGGTGCAGTAAGGCGCCTTCTTCTGGTCTTGGCGCCTTCTGACTGTAATAAGGTGCCTTCTTCTTGTCTTTGCGCCTTCTTCCGGATGCGGTAAGGCACCTTCTTCTGGACTTGGCACCTTTTGGGTGTAGTAAGGTGCCTTCTTTTGGACTTGGCACCTTCTGGGTGTAGTAAGGCGCCTTCTTCTAGACTTGGTGCCTTATGGGTGTAGTAAGGTGCCTTCTTCTATATGGCGATTTGACTGGAAAAAAGGGTGATCAAGCCTTCCTAGTTTTTCATGCTACCCATATTCTACCTACGAGCCGGTGTCGGAATGCTGAGCCAAATCAGGCCTGGTTTCCCAGATACCTATCCCTCATGCTATCAGGTCCTCCACCTGCAAAAAGAAACCAAAAAAGAAAGAAAAATAAAGGCAGTTAGACACGTTCTGTGCCTGTTAGGCCTTGGATTAGGATGCCTACAGCTTGCATTTGGGCGTCGTCCCTACAAAAACACACATTAAAAAAAACTATATTAACTAAAAAATTTGGGCGAGCACTTTTGTGCCCACCATTTCACCTATGAGAGTTTAGTCCAGATCTAGCAAGATGGGGTCTCCCCCATGCCTACTCTGGATTCCACCTATAACATTTCGGACATATTATAGGGGCGTAGTCGATGGCCATTGACTGTGAACATGGTGTTGCTGTCGTCAATTGTCTTAACGCACACCGACCCATTCCTAATGAGCTCTATCACCTCATACGACCCCATCCACCTCTACATAAGTTTTCCCTTCCTTTCCTGGAACCGAGAATCGTACAACAGTACCCATTCCCCTACCTGGAACTTCTTTAGCTTGATGTGGTTATCATGTCACTTCTTTCTTTGCTTCTATATAATTTCTGTCCTCTGCAAAGCATCTAGTCGGATTTCGTATAGCTGATCTAGCTGGCGAATCCTCTATTTTTGAGCTTCGTCCAAGCTCAAATTTAATTCTGAAGTCGTCCTCAGAGTTTTGATTTTGAACTCGATGGGCATCATCGCATTTTTCCCATAGACTAGTTGGAAAGGTGTGCATCCTATGGTGGATTTCCACGTGGTGTTGTATGCCCAAACTGCCTTTGGCAACCGTGTGGCCCAATATTTCTTGTGTTGCTACACGGTTTTGGTCAGGATGTTTTCTATCTCCTTGTTTGTCACTTCTACTTTCCCATTTGCCTACGGATGGTAGGGCATGGTTTTATTGTGATGAACTCTATACTACTCCATCAGCTCCTCAATCAATTTGGAGGTGAATTGGGGCCCTTGGTCTATTGTTATCTCCCGAGGAACCCCAAATCGTGTGAAAATATGGGAAAATAAGAAATCGGTGACCGTTCTTTCCTTTGAGTCCCTTAATGCCTGCACTTCCACCCATTTGGTGACGTAATCCATGCAGACCAGAATAAACCTCCTTCCCATCGAAGGTGGATTGAATGGTCCCATGAAATCCATGCCCCATTTATTGAAAGGTTCCAGGTGTACCGGGCTGTAGGGGCATTTCATCTCGGTGGGTTGGCCTACCCATACTCTGGCACTCATCACACTTGCTGGTATATGCTACTGCGTCCTTGAACAGAGTGGGCCAAAAATACCCAGCCTGCAAGATTTTATAGACAGTTTGTTTCCCTGCAAAGTGTCCTTCGCATGGCTCATCGTGACATGCCTTGAGAACTTCTGAAAACTCCTGTTCTGCTACGCATCTTCTTATAATTTGGTCCTGTCCTATTTTAAATAGGAGACCATCCATCCAAAGGAATGATGCGCTCTTCTTTATGACCACCTGCTTTTCTCGGTAGGAGAGAGCAGGTGAGGTCCTTCCGATGGCTAAGTAATTGGCTATGTCTGCATACCACGAAGTTTTTTCACTAATAGCGAATAGATGTTCATCCAAAAACTGATCTTCCACTGCTTGATGATCTGTTGGTATCAATCTAGATAGAAAATCTTCCATGACATTGTCCTTGCTTGGTTTATCGACTATAGTGATGTCGAATTCCTGCAATAGCAATAGCCATCTGCTAATTCTACCACCAATGGCCGGCTTGCTCATCAGATACCTGATAGCCGTATGGTTTGTATGGACGAAGACCTTGTATCCCATTATATAGTGGCAGAATTTGTTTATTGCATGGACAACTGCGAGGAATTATTTTTCTATCACTGTATAGTTGAGCTCTACTCCTGCAAAGTTTTTACTGACATAATAGATGGCATAGAATTCTTCATCGGCTTTTTGCCCGAGGACTGCTCCGATCGCACCGTTAGATGCATCGCAGTAAATATGGAACGATATGGCCCAATTTGGTCCTCTCAAGACCGATGCAGATATCAAATTTTCTTTTAGCAATTGGAACACTTCTTCATTGTCTCCCGTCCAATTGAACTCTATGTTCTTAGAAAGTAGGGTGTGCAGTGGTTTGGCAATCTTACTAAATTCGACGATAAATCGCCGGTAGTACCCAGCTGATCCAAAGAAACTTCTTACCTCCTTCTACATTCTGGGGCTAGGTAGGTCTCTGATGACCTTGATCTTCCTCTTGTCTACTTTTATTCCTTCCGTAGAGAGGTGGTGTCCCAACATGATGCCTTCTTGCATCATCATAAAAAAAATTTCATTACTTAGGGACAAATGATTTTTCTTGCTCCTGTCGAGCACTCTTTCCAGATTTGTCATTGCCTCTTCGAAGGTTTCTCCATAGGCTGTGAAGTCATCCATGTATACTTCCACCCCGTATCCTATCATATCAGAGAATATGCTAAGCATCACCCTTTGAAAGGTGGTCGGTGCGTTGCACAGTCCAAAAGGCAATACCTTATAGGCAAACGTTCCCCATGGACAGGTGAACATTGTTTTATCTTGATCTTCTTCCCCTATTTGGATCTGGTTGTAACCGTTGAAACCGTCCAAAAAGGAGAAGTATTTTCTTCCTAAGAGTGTGTCCAAGACCTGATCGATGAACGGGAGCGGGAGGTGGTCTTTCTTAGTTGCCTTGTTCAACACCCGGTAGTCCACGCAGATCCACCATTTCTCATTCTTTTTGGGGACCACCACTAATGGTGATACCCATTCACTATCAAAAATTAGATATATGATTTCGACAGCTAGAAGTTTGTGTAGTTCTTCTCTAACAATGTCTTTCATTATTGGGTTCATCCTTCTCTATGGCTATCGACTAGGAGTTCCCTGGTCATCTAAATAAATCCAATGGGTACATATTTTCGGGCTGATGTCATGCATATCTGCGTAGTCCCATGCAAATTCTTGTTGGTGTTTTACCAGAAGCTCTTCTAATTTTTCTAGCTGTGTGGGTGTCAACCTGCTGTTGACGTTTAATATCCTCCCTGGCCCAACGTGTACTTGTCGGATGTGCTGATCTTGGGCACCAGTCAACGGTGATCCAGGTGTGGGGGTGGACGATTCTCCATGGAGAAACTCCATGATAGCACCATCTTCATCCTCTTCTGCCACCTCTTCCAAGGTCATCACTGGCTAGATTATGGGCAACTTCGTAGTTCCATGCTTGGTGATCTTGGGTTCTTCTACCAAGTCCATAGACTGATCTGGCAGTGAAATGGTTAGCCTTTTGACATTTTGCCCTTTGGATATGGTCATTAGCCCCTCCCGACAGCTGATGTAAGTGTCAGCTATTGCCAGCCATGGCCTCCCCAAAATGAACGGGTAACTGCCCAGCCTAGTCTTGGTTTGCAAAACTAAAAAATTGGCTGGATATTCCCATGCACTGACTGTTACGATCACATCTTCTAGCATCCCTTTTGGTGATATAGTTGATCGATCGGCTAACTGTAGCACTGTCATGGTTGGCTTCAGGTTCATGAGTCGTAGCCTCTGCATGGTCTCGAGGCATCACGTTGATGCTGCCTCGAGGTCAACCAATGTGTTGGACAGGGAATGTCCTCCAATTTTTACGGTCAACATTGGGCTGCCTGGATCTGCATACTTCGGATGATGTGTTCTACCCATCATTAGATCTGCCAGTTTACCCACGACATTGATAGTCTGGGTAGCTTTTCATACCGGTCTCCTTAGACACATTTCTCTAATTGCCTTGGTGTAAATGGGGACATCTCAAATTGCGTGAAATAATGTGATTGTTACCGTGAGATTCTTCAAGCTCGACAAGATGTCGAATTTTTGCTATGTTGTTTTTCTTTGTTCCCGCAGCCGACTAGGAAATGGAGCCTTCGCTCTCTCCAGTGCTTTTCCCTCTTCTACCAGAGGTGTCTCCTCTATTTCTTCCTCCTCTTCTAGCAGTGGAGGTGTCTCTACTATTTCTTCCTCCTCTTCTACCAGAGGCGGTGTCTCTACTCTGATCTAAGTTGAATATTGTACATATGATACATCTCACCTTCTACGTTGTGTGCTGACTGATTTACTCTATTGTTTGGGTTTGCTGTCGATTGTGCTGGTATCTGCGCGAGTCTCACTGCTGGCAATGTTGGTAAGTTCTGTTGGATGTGAGTAGGCGTTGCACTTTGTGGAGTTTGATTCCATGCATTGTGGCCTCTCCACTGTTGCCCAGGATATGGATATGGCATCCATGGCTGCTAATTCAAGAATGTTGTTGGGGGTGTGTTCATCTAGGGTGACGGTCCCCACCACCCCATATTAGGTGGTTGAGGGGGTCCTTGGTGCATGTATGACCCTCCCCCATATGATGGCATTCCGGTTGGTATATTCCCCATGAGGGGCTATGGCCAACTCTTCCTATTTCCTATGAAGTAGGCCTCTATGCTCTCAGCCGCTTCCTAGTTACTGGGCAGTTGTGGGCACAATCGAGTTTTATGATTCAGCCTGCAAACTACGCATACTCTGACCTTGTTTTCTGGACATGCATTCTTTGTGTGCCTTCCTCTACATTTTGGGCAAAAATAGGCTAATGCTACATCATTTTCTTGTTTCTTCTTTTCTAACAGCAGCGTATCCATCTGCAGTGCTAGAGATGAGAGCATTTTGCTCTTCAAATCCTCCAACATGTTGCCTATTTATGTTTTGGTGACTGAAGCAGTCACCTTCAAGGTTGTGGCGGTGATTTTGCCTTGCCTTCTCAAGTAGTTCCAGCATAATTGCTGAATGTTGTCCATAGCATGCTGATAGACATCACCTCCAGAGATCATGTTGAGAGCCTCCAGTGACTCATTGGTAATTTCTCTTAAGAAGATGCTTTTGAGGGACTTATCAGATAGCTTCGAGTGAGGGGATCGTTGAAGATTAAAGGTGAATCTCTCCCAATACTCCTCGAGAGACTCATATTCTCTTTGTGTCATGCTCAGGACCTCCTCCTTGGAGTCTCTTGCTCTCCCAAAATCTTGATATTGCTCTAGAAAGAGCGTCTTCATCTGGTCCCAGGTGGTGATGTGTTTGTCTCCCAGACCGATGAACCATCACAGAGCTGCATCATCTAATGTAGAAGGAAATAATTTCAACTTTTGCATGTTTGATTTGTAATCCAAAGACCTGCACAAAACATCAAATTTGAATAAAAATAGGTCAGGGTCCTCAGTCGGGTGTCATCTGAAGGACGGAAGTTGAGCATGGGATATGTTTTTCATTTTGGTATCTCCTACTCCCTCCTCTATTGGGTAACTAAAGCTAGATGAGACTTCATCGTTATCTACCATTTTTTCAAGAAATGTGGTTTCTAATGCAGTGTTTATGGCCTTCCAATCGTTTAAAACATTCTGATTCAATGCTCTAAGGTTGTCTGGCGAGATCGTCTGATCCTCCACAACCTTCCACAACAGGGCTTCCTCTAGAGGAGTCCTATTAAACAAGGGATTTATGATGATTCGTTCATCCCCTTATTGATGGGATGAGGTGGCACTTTGCACAAAGTGCGGTTCCTCACTCCAATGGACTACTGGTAGGTCGGGTGAGTCTAACTCAAATCCAAAATGCTCAGCTGACTCAGGTCCTGATGGATTAGTTCTTATAAAGCGACCGTTAGGTCCTCTTCTTCTCGAAGAACTCATACAAGGTCAAATTGAAGGTTTCAGGGTATTGTAAGTAATCTAATTAAGACTCTTCCCTAGAAACAGCACCAAAATGTTGCGGGCCAAACAAGGTGAATGGTTTCCTATTTTTTTCACATGCTCGTGCATTTAATTATCAACCCAGGGAGATTCGTAAACTTATGAAGAGTCAAAATTAGGTTACTACAATACAACTGGAGGTGAATCTACTAATCCTACATTTTGGGGGTGTTCTTGAGATGGTTGTCAATCATTCTCGCACTCCTCAATAAATTACGTAAGAAGAATAGAATTAAATCTACAAAAATAAATTATGTATACATTCCTGAAAATGAATCTACTGCAAATACTAGAACTAGCAAAATAATGAATGTTCCTATGAAAGCAATAAACTAATTAAAATAAATGAACATAAAGGAAATGGGGAAGAAATACTGGCTTGGAATGGGCCCAGGCTCCAGCAGCTTCTTCCCGATCGAACACGCGCTTTAGAATTTCTAGAACTGTAATATATTTATCAATGTATTACAATCTATCTTCTACAACTCTAAATGGATATTTATTAATTATTTCTATATATCTCTCTCTATATCTATTTTAGAACGATCTGCATGTGTTTATATAACACACCCACAGAACTTCTGTTACAGAAGTGGTTACAACAGTCGATTCTTCCCAGACTAAATTAGAACAGTCTGGCAAATGAAATCGACGTCTGGCATTTTGTTCTGATGGTGGCATGTTCGTTTTGGTTCATGCTTTGCCTAGCATCAATAAGATGTTTGGGTATGTTGGTGCTATCTCCAATTTAGCTCTACATGACATAGAGCTGGAACTGCACTAGCCGTTGTCATCCACGTTGTTCAACTCTAGTCAATGGGCAAAGAATCAGTGGCGCATTCCAGTTGTAGGGAGGCACTTGCCTCCTATTAGCAACTTCCAGATGTGGAGAGGTTCTTGTCTTCTATTAGCACCTTTCGGCTGTGGAGTGAGGTGCTTGTCCTTGGTTGGTGTCTTTCGGTTGTAGGGAGGCGCTTGGATTCAGTTGGCACCTTCTGACTATAGGGAGGCGCTTGCACAGTCGATGCCTTCTGATTGTAGGGAGGTGCTTGTATTCAGTTGGTGCCTTCTGACTGTAGGGAGGTGCTTGTATTTAGTTGGCACCTTCCGACTGTAGGGAGGTTCTTGTATTTAGTTGGCACCTTACGACTATAGGGAGGCACTTGCATTCAGTCGACGCCTTCCAACTTTAGGGAGGCGCTTGTATTCAGTTGGCACCTTTCAACTGCAGGGAGGCACTTATTCTCTTAGCACCTTCTAGTTGCAGGGAGGCGCCTATGGTCTCTACATTGACCCCCAATGAAATAAAGTGCCAATTCCATCAAAAGGACCTCGACCGTTCCAAATCTAACTAAATCAACTGCAATTCCACAAAACATACTAAAAGCACACAAATTAGATAACACGCATAATTATATAAAATATCTATATAATTATTCATAAAAGTATGCAATCCTTATTATACAGCCACATATTGATCAAAGAAATATGTACAAAATATGAGCATTCCTGGTGCTCATCACAATCTATGAAGTGATATGGTTAAGTCACCTTCTTTCAAGTATGGGTCTTCTCAAGAATCTTCCAATTCACTTATTTTGCAATAACCAAGGTGTTTTGAAGCTCATCAAGAATCCATTATTTCATGAGTGCACCAAACACATTGATACTCAATATCATTTATTCGAGATAAAGTTCCAAGACACAACATACAACTCTAGAACATTCCCACTCATGGAGAGGTTGTGGATATTTTTACTGAGGCACTTGCACATGTAAAATTTGTATTATTTCGCAACATTATTTGTATTTCAAAATAATGTAATAAAGGGGGATGTTAGCATAGTTTATAGCATAGTTATTACATTATGTTATATTATATATTTTATTAGCACATACTCTAATCAAATAGTATCTAATAGTTCATATAACCTCATGTTTATATATACCATCAATATCAATAAATTGCTTATGCTCATTCTATCACTTTATATTATGTATATATATATATATATATATAGATATATATATATATATATATATATATATATATATATATATATATATATATATATATATATATATATATATATATATATATATATATATATATATATATATATATATATATATATATAAACACTCCTACTAAGGACAATTTAGGTAAATCTGCTACAATCATATAATATATGCAACTGGGTTATTTCCAACCCATAAAATCTTAAAATATTCAGAACGTAAAAAGGTATGCCATAATTGGGATAAAAAAAATTTATACATAATTATTTTACATTCGTCGGTGACTTATGTTATTTACCTTATTTTCTATGATAAACTGGGTAGCAGTGCTCAACTGAAGTTGAAGGAGGTATCATATGGCCCCAAAGGAGGTGATATATGTAGATGTCTTACTATTCGAAGGGGAAATAAAAACATTCTCAAACAAAATCAAAATTTCATTGCTTGTTTAAGCTTTTCAGTCGGTAGAATAAAAGAATTTTTTTTTTTTTTTTATTTGTGGAAAACATCCCAAAAGGGATGCCACTTTCGGGTAAGACCCAAGGAGGCAGGGGTATCCATTCCGCCAAAAACGCCCAGGACTCGGACCTGGCCTACCACCTTTGACATACTCAAGGAGCAAACAAACACACAAAACCAAATTAAAAAAAGAAAATAACAACAAAAATAATAAAATAAAATAAAAAACAAACTCCTTGAGTGTGTCAAAACCAAAAGCACAACCAAACACGCACAATAAGATAAAAGAAACCACAACACAAACCACATAGAAAAACACAAGAACCACATAACAAAACACAAACAAGACAAAAACAACAGAACACTACAAAGACATAACCCAAAAAAACATGAAAAATAAACACAACCAAAACCTAAAAAATAAAATAAATAAAATAAAAATAAAAACAACCAACAACAGACAATAAACAAAAACAAAAAACATAGAAAACACTCACACATAAAAAAATGAAATAACACAAACAAAGAGAAACCCAAGAACAAGAACGAAAAAAACACAAGAACAATAACAATAAACATAAAAAAAAAAAACAACAAAAACACAAGAACAACAAAAAACAACACAAAGAACACAAAAACAAAACAAAACAAAAGAACCCACCCACCTTAAAAAACTAAACAAAAAAAACAAAGAAGACAAAAGAAAAAAAAATGAACAAAACAATGACCTATCTAGACCAGAAGACTATTAATGCAAGAATCAACAGAGGAAACAAAATAAAGAATAGAATGAGCTAGGGAACTAAAAAAACTGAATGAACCAAAGAGAAACAAAAAAAAAAAACAAGAAGAAACTAGGTACCTTCAGAACTGGAGCCATCCAAAGAAATGATAGAAAGAAGAGCTTCCCTAATTTGAGAAGCCCACCATATAGGAGGGTGGCCATAACAAGTAAGATCACCTTTGTCCAAAGCCCAATTAGCTAAAGCATCAGCACTCTTGTTTTGATCTCTCACCACATGATTGTAATCAACTTTCAAAAATCCCATCCGGATTAACCGAATCTTCTCAATAATTCTTTTTATTCTCCAATCCACCTTATGATTCTTAGAAGGAGTCTTCAAGAGATTAATCATAAGTTGAGAGTCAGACTCAACTAACACCTTTTCCCATCCAACCTTAGTAGCCTCCTGAAGGCCTCTAAGGATACCATACCCCTCAAGCAAGGTTATTGGAAAGAATACCCAAATTCTCAAGCAAAAGTAAAAACCAGGGAGCCATCTCGAAAGTCTACCAATTCCTCCCACACTCGGCTTTTCCAGGGTTCCCTCTAGAGGCTCCATCAGCATTGACTTTTCCAAAATCCTTAGGAGGAGGTTGCCAATTTCTAGTCCTATCCATCTTACTAATACTCACATTCCCTTTAAGTTGGTTGCCCTTAGAAGGTTTAATCTTCAATCTTTGCATCACTTGATCCCATCTTTGGTGGGAGTTTTGGGGGTGATTAAGGAGATGATGGACTGATTCAACTAAGTTGGCTATGGTCTTTTGCCAAATATAGTGAATATCCTTCCTATCTTGATTAAAAATTCGGTTGTTCCTTTCATTCCAAATATTCCAAAGAAGAATGGTAGAACCCATCCAAACTAACTGCCTAATAAAATGATCAACACCCTCTTGATTAGGCCAATCCCTCCAAAGCTGTTCAAAAGTGAAAAAATTGGACCACTGTAAGCCAAGTAAAGTTGCCATTCTCCTCCATAGCTCAGAGGCTAAAGTACACTCAATAAAAATATGGTTGATATTTTCTACATTCTCTTCACACATTTCACATCTAAAAGGGCCATGAAAACCACGCTTCATAAGTTGCTCACCAAGAAGCACCCTACGATGCAATAAAAGCCAATTAAAGAACCTCACCTTAGGCCAGAGCTTTTGAGCCCACAATTGAGAAAATATGTCAGAAGAATGGTTGGGATTATTATGGCATAAGGTCAAATAACCTTGAGCAACCGAATACTCACCCTTAGTAGTGTCGTTCCATCCAAAACAATATTTTTCATGGGACCAAGAGAGGGATCTCATATGAAGGATGCCTTGGATATCTTGTCTTTGCCTTTCTGGGATTTGAATAGGCCAGTCCTCAATAGGGATCCAATATCTACCAACCTTTGAATTACCAATATGGTACCGACAGTAATTAGCCACCTTTATCCAATTAGCTCGGTGAAGCTCCTCCATCCAAGGCCTCCAATCGGGAAACCGAGTTATCAAAGGCTTGTGACCATCCCAAGAATCTGTCCAAAAATTTGCATGTTGACCATTATGAATGATCCAAAATAATTTTTTCTTTATCAAATCCTCACCAGCCTTAAGAACTCGCTAAAATGGGAGAACCTTTGGTAGGAAGTTGATAGCGAACAAGGTCTTCAGGACTTTTGTTCTCAGGATATTTAGCACGGAGATTATTGGCCCAAAGAGCATTGGGGTTATGCAACATCCTCCAATATAATTTAGCAGCTAAAGCTTTGTTGTTATTAATTGAAGACCGGAATCCTAACCCCCTTCACTCTTAGGAAGACATAAAGTATCCCATTTCACCAAGGCCCATTTTCTTTTCTCCTTAGTACCACTCCAAAGGAAACGATGACCGATTTGATCCAATTCTCGAAGAACAACCTTTGGGATATTCAAAACGGAAGAAACATAAATAGGAATAGCTTGAAGGACTGATTTTACCAAGGTGATTCTACCCCTGAAGAAAGCCACTTGTTGGTCCACTTTCCAATTTTCTTCTTGACTTTGTCCAACAACCAATTCCAATATTTATTTTTCTGCCTTTGAATATTTATGGGAATACCTAAATAAGTGATTGGAAGAGAGGTCTTCTTATATCTTAATTTATCCAAGACCATGGCTTCCTGTCTAGCAGAGCAATGAAAGAAAATAACTTTAGATTTGTCTTCATTGATCAACTGCCCAATAGCCTTAGAAAAATAGCTAATGATTTGCTTAAAATTAGAAGCTTCCTTAACCGTAGCTTTACCTAAAAGGGTAGAGTCATCCACAAATTGAAGATGAGAGATAGGTCTAGCTCCATGAGCAATGGTAACTCCCTCAAGGGTTTTGTTTTCCCTCTTTTTGGTTATAGTCCTACCCAAGCATTCAACAAGAATGATGAATAAATAAGGGGATAGCGGGTCACCTTGCCTGATACCTCTGGAAGCTGGGAAAGACTGAGAAGGCCTGCCATTGATAAGAACTAAGTAGGAAACCGAAGAGATACATCCCATAATCCAATCCATCCAATCCTTAGAGAAACCAAATTGCCTCAAAACTTTGATAAGGAAGTGCCAATCCACTCTGTCATAAGCTTTGGATAAGTCTAACCGGATGAACATAGAAGGAGAATTTTGCATATCCATGGAATGGATGGCTTCCTGAGCAAGAACTATCTCATCTACTATTTGACGTCCTTCCACATATCCCCCTTGCTCTGGGGAAATAATCTTATGTAAAAGAGGCTTCAACCTTTCTCCCATGATTTTAGTAATAATTTTGAGAAGAACATTACATAAAGCAATAGGTCTAAAAGCTGAGATATGATCAACCTCTTGAGCTTTTGGAACAAGAGTAATATAAGTTTTATTGATAACCTTCAAAATTTCTTTGGATTTCCTGGCTTCTTCCACCACCTCTAATAAATCAACATGAAGGATATCCCATAACTCTTGGTAGAACTCAATAGGAAAACCATCAAGACCTGGGGTTTTCCCTTTTTGCATTTTAAAAACTACTTGTTGAAGCTCATTGATAGTAACATGAGCAGTCAAAATAGAGTTCTCCTCGAAGTGATAAGAGAAGGGATTGCTTGAAGAACATTTTGTTGAGAAGCCGAGTCAAGAGGAGTAGCAGCAAAAATATTGGAAAAGTAATCAACAACAATAGAGTTCATGCCATCCCAAGTATAAACAACATCTCCATAATCTGATTTTAAGGAAGAAATAAAGTTGTGAGATCTTCGAGCTAGAAGAGATTTGTGGAAGAAATTTGTGTTTCGATCTCCTTCTTTGAGCCATTGAATTCTAGATTTTTGCTTCCATAAGATTTCTTCTCTTTTTTCCCATTCCTCTAACCGAGTTGTGAGTTTAATTTCATCTCGCACTTCTCTTCTCTCGTGAGGCCATCTAAACGGATTTTCTTATTCAAATTTTCAAGATGAGCAATAACTTCATGTTTTTTTTTATGAACATCCCCAAACTCTTTCCAGCTTCCAAGTCTTGATTTTGGATTTAATGTATTGCGGTCTTTTGGCAAAACAGAACATCTTAGTCCCATGCCTAGGTTTACCTTCCTTCCACCATTGTTGCACACGAGGTCCGAAGGAAATGTCTCTAAGCCACATTAATTGAAAACGAAAAGGAGAGAAACTCACATTGGTTTTCCACATTTCCACCATGACCGGCCAATGATCCGAACCAACATTATTAAGAGTCTTCACTTTAGGAATGTGACCATGGATTAAGAAATTTTCAGAGAGCAAAAACCTATCCAATCTCTCCATTATACAAGCTAAGCCTTGCCTTCTGTTAGACCAAGTCATAAGGCCATTATCTCAGTTGGATATCCACAAGATGGAGGTTTGCAATATATTCGCTCATGAGGTCAGTACTTTTGTCCAAATTTCTATTTCCCCCTTTTTCTCATCCAGAGAGAGGATGGTATTGAAATCTCCTCCGATCAAGATCCAAGCTTTAGGAAAATGAGAGATAATATGAGTAATATCCTTCCACTGTCTTCTTTTTTCCTCCAAAGAAGTCGGGGCATAAACAATAATGCAGAGCATAATCTGGTTGGAATGTCTACTTTGAATAGCTATAGCCAACAAACCCCAACCGCCAACCATATGGTGAATAACTACCTCTTTTGGGTCCCAAATACAAGCAATGCCACCCGAAGTCCCTTGGGAACCGAGGGAAACCACTTTTCCAACTGGCCAAATTTTACCGACAATTAAGTCCATATCCTCCATTGACATTTTTGTTTCTTGAAGGAAAACAAGATGTGGATGATTTATCCGAATCATTCTTCTAATTTCATTTTGTTTTGAAAGACTCCCTTTGAGTCCTCTAATATTCCAAGTGATGATCTTCATTAATACCAGGGCTAAAAATGTTGGGAAGGGCATTAATCTTACCTTCCTCTACAAGCTTTTCACCTTCTTTTACCATATGATATTGATTGGTCTTGCGACCTACTTTTTGATTAGAATCCATCTTCAATTTTTTTTCCCTGTTTCTTGACTTATTCCAATTGAATCTGAGATGGCTTCTAACCTTGAAGAATGCTCATACACAGCCAAAATTTTACTAGATGGTTCAATGGAGTCTATATTGGGACTCGCATTATTTGAAGTTTTGACATTTGAAATATTGTTTTTCTTGTGTAAATTTTCTCATTTTTTTTCTTGTTGAAAACCTTTGATTTGTTGGTTTGTCTCTCGAGTTCTTTCCTTCATATTTAAACTGTGTTTCTAAGATTTCAGTTTCCATTATTTCCTCTTCCTCACTTGGGACATCATTTGTGGAAAGGATTTCAAACATATTAGCAAATGACTTTGATTGATCCTTCATTACTGGTTTTTTCCGAGTGTTCTTCTTCTTAGGTATTTGGAAACCTACTGAGTTTATATCTTCTTTCTTTTGATCAGGAATTTTATTTGGGCAAGCACCGGCCAAATGACCATATTCATGGCAAATTCTACAATGAAAAGGAATGTTCTCATAGTCCACTACTTGCTCCCAAGTGTCTTCCCCAAATTGTAATGTGATATTTTTAGGTAGGGGTTTGTCAAAATCCATTAAAACACAAATTCGAGCATAAATAATATGTTCAAAATTTTGAGTACAATCAGCAGTCATCATAAAAGTTCCTAAAGAGTTTCCAATTGAAGAAAAAATAGTAGGATTCCAAAATTCAATAGGGAGGCCAAAGAGTCTAACCCACACGGGAGCTATAGAAGGCATCTCTTCTTCGGCTTTAAATTTAGTATGCCAGGGCTTCATGAAAAGCCCTGCCCTTCCAAAAACCAAGGACCCCCTTGAAAAGTTTTCTCTCTATCTTCATTATTAGCAAATAAAACAAGAAAATAACCATTTGGATAAATAGAGATTTGTAACTCACCTTTAGTTTTCCAGCTTTTTGCAGCCCAGACTTTGAAAGCAGATAGACTTAGACAAAAAACCCATGAACCGACAAATTAGTCCTCTTTTTTCCAAATCTTCAATGCCAGTATGAATGTTACCCATATCAAGCTTAACAATAGGAGTTCCATCAGCTGCTTTAAGACATCCTGACTCCATTTTCTTGGGATCAATCTTAGGCATTCTTAGAGGTTTATGAGAAGCCCTAGTATTGATATTAGCATTGGGCTGAGGCTGTCCACCATGAAGGGCATCCCTAAAATTCATTTTTGGGACTGAGTCTTCAAAATTCTTACCCTTGACAGGGGTTTTCATAGTAGAATTATTTTGTGGGTGCACCTTAGCACCAGATTCACTTGAGATATGAGCCATTTTTTGATCAACCGCTTGAAACTTATTTTGTGGTCTCTTTAATCCTTGCCCTAGACGCCGTGGAAAGGTATGGTTTTCACTTTTCTTTTGTGCAGCAAATTGGAAGCCGTTGTCACTCAAGTTCACAGTATGATCTGTTGAAAGACAAATTTCTAACCCATCTTGTATCCCCTGCAACATTTCTTGCTAAAATATTGAGCATAAACCACAAAAATATTGGCCGCTAGGGCCCGAAGGCCCTAAAAACCAACCTCTGGAGCCGCTTGCACTCAACCCGGATGAAACCCTCGCATAGCCGCTTGCCAAATATATCGTTCACACATAGGGATGCGCTAGGATCTGTGTTGCTCCAAATGATATGAAAATTGGTGGAGACGTTCTAGGGTTTTTCAGGCATCTACCCTCAAAATTTTAGCTCAATCCGAGTTCGGATGAGTGAGATATGGCCGAAACGAGTTCGGAAGTTTGGGCAGTCCTACGAAAAACGTCTCTACCATTCAACTCCAATCTTCCCTTGTTGTATACTTTGAGTTCATCATAGGTCCAAGCTATAACATCCACTTACAATAAGTCCCTTAATAGAAAAGCCAACATTGCCATTAACTCAGGTGCTAATTTATTTAACTAAATATTAAAAGTTAAACATTCATAACCTTTTTACCTAACCCATGCAATTCGCTCTATTCTAATATTTAACTACCGATTTCACTTCAGAATAAAAGAATTCTTAAAAAGGAAACCTATGTTTCATTTTCCAATGCATTCTTTATTTCTTGACCCAATGCATTCTCAAAAACATTCTTAACTATCATTTTTAATTTTATCATGGCAGCATTAAAGCCTATATTTATTATCCAATGCATTCCACTTTTCACAAAAATAAATCTAATTTTCATCACACAAATATGAGAGCATTAAAGCATATATTTTATGCATTCCCAGAAACATTCCTTGTCATTGTTCACTTTATCATGGTAACATTAAAGCCTATATTTGTTATCCAATGCATTCCATTTTTCAAAAAAATAAATCTAATTTTCATCACACAAATATGAGAGCATTAAAGCATTTGTTTTATTATCCATTGCATTCCATTTTTCACATAAATAACAACAAAAGGAAATATGCATTCTAAAGGATTTTAGTATTAATTTTTTTTTATCTTCATTACAACTTAGAGTTTTCATTTAACTTTTATCATGAATATCCCACGAAAGCTTCTAATTTCATCTTCGACCACCAGAATAAACTGGATGTCTCCACTAAATATTTCCAAACATGAGTTACTAGTTAAGTGGTGTAGCATCCAAAAAGGCTTGCACCTAATATTGAAATTGTTGAAAACGATGCAAATAGGCATACACAAATTGACAAGAATGAAAAAATAAAATACAAATATCTTTTATTAATTTCAAATCAAGTCAAGTTACAAATCCATCCCTCTTAGGGATACCCATTTGATACAACAATTACAATAGTTTGAAATCCCCCTCAAGGGTAGGTGCATTCCAAATGCCTTTTAAAATGACACGAACTGCTCCAAGGTGTCGATGACCTTCTTCTCCATGATTAGAGGCATTTGTTGCCTTGCATATCAAAACCCTATTGGTCCTATGTGCAATAAACAACAAGAAGCATCAGTAATAAAGGATGCCTCTCTTGATGAGGCTTTTTGAGGAAATTGTATGAAAAGATGATACTACTAGCATATAATCAAGAAAATGCAAGAAAGCTAGTAAACCTATGCAAAACATGAAAATATTCTATGAAACATGTAAAGGAAAAGCATATGTATCTATCTAATGGCCTAATTACCAATTTGAAAGCATGGAAGCATGAAAAAGATTCATTAGTATCCTAGTTACAATATTGAAAGCAAGACAACTAAACAAGCTAATTCTACCGATCAAAAATCTCTAATAATGCAATTAAACCTAAATTATGCTTAATCTAATGCCATTAACAAATCCTATGGTGAGAAAGCAAGGAAATCAGGGATGATACCCTAACCATAGCTCTGTGGCATGGTGAGCACTGTTAGCCATGGTTGACAACCATAGTGGAGCTTGAAGTGTGCTTGTCCTCCAATTCAAGGGCTAAATCTCTGAATCCTCTTGCCAAATTGATGGTCAAGGGTCGCCTCTGTGTCCTCTGATAGATTTGGTGGTTGAATTGCTCTGATTGCATGTGAAATTGGTGTAATTGCATTTCTTGGCTCTCCTAACCTCCTAGGACCTCCATGGCTTGAATTGCCATTTCAATCTCTCAATTAAGGGCAAGAAAGCAATGTCTCAATGCAATTAGGTGAGTGTTGAATTCGATAGGGCTTCGCTGCTCAAATTCTCCTATGCATCTCTCTTCTCTCCCATTTTGGATGGGGTTCTTATAGCACCTTGGAGGGCTATGTCCTAGCTTCATGAGGAAGCCAAGATCAAGAATGGGTAGTTAGAGCAGTTGGAGGGAAGCTTCTAGATCATTTTGACCCCAAACCGCTTGGATCTGCAACCAATTGGCCATTTGGAACCAAATTTGACTTGGTCAAAGGCCAACTAATTTTTGATGCTAGCCATGGCTCTAAGGCATGGTCAGCACTGCTAACCATGGGTGTCAACCGTGGCTAACACTGATTAGGCCAAACTGCCTAATTGAGTGGTTAAAACCATTGCTATACCTTGGTATTTATCCAAGGTCTTCCATATGGTCTTCTAGCATGTCCCATATGAGTAGTCACCTCGACATGACATGTTTTAGGTGTCTACAAATACCCCTTTTGAGATGCGTTGTGAGATCGAACAACGCTGAGCAAAAATAGACCTCCTAAAATGATGTCATAGGTTGGATGATGATCATTAGTCTGATCAACATTAGATGCTCAGGGTCCAACAAAAGGATGTGCATCCTAGAATCATTGCTTCCAACTGGATGGAAGGCTTAAATTTGCAAAGCTTTGGCAAGCTCCATCATCATACATTCGGGTAGCTTTGGTGCTACTATAGGATTTCAGAGCCATATAGATCCAAAAGGAGGAGAGCTACTAACTAAACTATCATATTTGCTTTTTGTCCCAACAGAGGGTAAGCTTATGATAGTCATTGGCAATGATTCATAAGATGAACATAATTTTGACAAGATCAAGAGATCTACGATCAAGGGATCTTCTGTTGAATTTGATTATGATTATGATATTATGACTACCCCCTCAAGCGATGAGTCGATGAGGGTAGGACAATTAAATGAAGTGATGAGTCGCTTGACCACTATGAATGACTTTGAACAAAATAAGATTTAGCATTTGATAATTGATTAGGCCTAATCAACTATGATTGCAACTATTAAGAGTAATTGTACATCTCTATCCCATGGAGTGGTCCAGCCTCAATGGCCTTCTTAGGGAATCAAGATGATAGCAATTCCAATTAGGCATGTGTTGAATCATATTGTTCGATGATCTGCTAAAAGTGTCATAGAAGAAGTGATATGAATACCTCATTCCCGTGGAGCAGTCTGACCATCTAGGCCTTCTTAGGGATTGAAATGAAGCATAACAATTCAACGATGATGAATTTACCCCAAATGTCCTTATGGTAATCTACTCATCTTTTCGGATTGCATGGAGCGCAAGTCGTTGCAACCGCCAAGTGTATAGGGTAAATTACTAGATACGAGGTGCATTTGGATTTTAGTTTATCTGATTTTTTTGTTATTTTGTAATTTTTTTTACAATTCTGGTCAGGTGGGTATTTTTAATTCATCATTTTTTAGCTCCTCATGGTGGGATTTTTTAGCATTTATTGTAGGTTGCTAGCCGTGCTTGGCAAAAACAGCTAGGTTTTCAAATTTTTCTAGTCATGGTTGACAACCACGATCGACAAACCCTAGTTCTATGCCTACGGGTGTCAGCCACGGTCAGGCAAAAAATAAGAAATATTTAAAAATAATTCTATCATTTTCGATGTCATTTTTAATTTGACAACTTGCAAATCCTGAGCGCTCTGAGAGGTGAGTCAACAATTCTGACATGAAGTGCTGCTGAAAACTCGACCTCACTACCACCTGGACCGATGGCAGCCCAACCTGGAGGAGCCGGTGCGACTAAGGTAGAAGCACACAAAACCCTCGACCATTTTATTTTATCGATTTTAAAATTAACCTCACTAATTAATGGGTTAAATGAACCTCATTAAACCATCGGTAATGAACCTCACCCTAGTTAGGTTTAGCTTAGGTTAGCTTAAGGGGAGGGTAAAATTAATTTGTTTTTGGATTTTTTGTTTTATTTTTTATTTTTATTTTTTTCTAGGGACTGTCGGGATGGGAAATGACCTGGAAAAGGTCTTCCCGCCTAGCCACGACTGGTAGGCACGGTCCCCAATTAGCAAATTGGGGGTTGCGGTTGTCAGCCATGGTGGGATTCAAAATCCAATGGTCAAAAATTTGATCGCCTCCCTGACCATGGGTCTGAGCCGCGGTTCACAAACCTTTAAAAAATAATTCAATTTTTTTTTAATTTTTATCAGGATTTAATTGATTTTTTATTTATTTTTAAAGTGCATTTTTCCATTGTTTTTGGTGTTTTGAAATTTTTTAATTTGTTTGACATTTTCAAGCTTGTTTTTTGATGTTTATGGTTGATTTTTATTTATTTTTGCCTTATTATTCTGCTTTCTATCAGACCCTGACTGCTAGGGCGAGGGAATCAGAGATCCTTCACAACCTGTGTGATGCCCTTTCTCAGGCAGATCAGGCATGGTTTGGGGCTGTAGGATTTGGCTATGTCTTATGCCTCCCCTCCATCAGGGTTGATCAGGCCTATATGACTGCATTGGCCCGACGCTGGGATGCACGGACCAATACCTTTCACCTACCTATAGGTGAGATGACCATCACTTTGGAGGATGTCTACCGCATCTTCCGACTCCCGCTAGATGGTGAGGCCATCACATATTCATCGACCGATGCAAAGAATGCAGTCTTTGATCACATTTTTGGCCACCACAGTGAGGCAACACAACAGCACTCGGACCACGGAGGGGTCCACATTGAGCACTGGTATAGACAGTAGGTTTTCACTGATCGAGCGACCATATTCATGCACCTGATTATGCAGATCATCCTGCCTGACACATTTGGAGTGAGGTTCCCATGGAACCTCCTAGCTAGGACTATGGAGGTCCTAGCGAGTCCTACTGATCATCCTCTGATCCTATCCTGGGGGAGTGCCTTACTAGCATAGCTCTATAATGAGCTGTACCAGATTACACAGAGGAGTAGAGTTGGCATTAGTTGCAGCTTACTACTCCAGATCTGGGGGTGGTAACACATCAAGATCGAGCATCCCATTGGCCTACCCCATGAGATTGGTACCATTGAGGAGGTGCACCAGTGCTATGCAGCATGTTGGCCTCACGAGCAAGAGGGCTTCTAGAGTAGGTCTCACATAGGGGACCTAGCGCACTACATTAAATGGTTTGTAGCACTACATAGGTAGATTAGATTTACTAGCACCCATACTTAGACTGCCCTCCATGGACGGAGGTTGATGACTGGCTATATGATGCATGTAGAGATAGATGGCTCCTCGAATGCAAGTCTGAGGTACGAGAGTTCTTTTACTTCTCTCATGTCACCCGATAGTTTAGGATTAGGTAGGACATTCTAGAGCTGCCTACTATCTATCATTACCTCACTTTAGAGAGGGACTTGGCATGGCCTAGGGTGACTCCACTAGGTGATGAGGATGATGACTTTCAGGAGTCGGGTTTGACAGATGCAGGGACCACTCCTAACTATGACACTTGGTGGACCCTCAAGGTATGGTGGGGCTTTGAGGGCCCCTTGGGTAGGGTAGTTGATGATGTTGCAGAGGGTGTAGAGGGCGTAGAGGTCGATCCTCATGAGCATCGAGTTCATTAGAGGACTGAGGGTAGATGGGGTGAGGTATCTGTAGAGGATGCACCTCTAGCTGAGGAGGAGGATGATGCTCTCGAGGAGGGTGAGGCACCACCTGACAGTGATATTGGGTAGCTCAGGGCCTAGGTTGCTAGCCTACAGACTTAGGTAGGCTCCTTATAGACACAACTCTTACATCGAGACACCACCATTACCACTTTATAGGAAAAGGTGGGGGATCTATAGTCTCATCTCACAGTAGGGTAGACTCAGTGGCACAACTATGAGGAGGAGAAGACCACCTCTACAGGCTAGGATCACCATAATAGATATCAGAGATCACAAGGTTACCAGGTAGCGCATCCTTGTCTACGTCTCAGGTAGATGATCTTGAGGGCACATAGTATGATGCTCTAGGGTGGGAGGGTAGATCCCTCATCATCACAGGTTGCTCTAGCACCTCTAGCTACTCCAGTAGTACTAGTAGTGCAGTAACACCAATAGTGCAGGGATTAGCAGGGTTGGACTAGGGAGTAGAGATCAAGAGACTTTGGGCCCTGGTGTAGCAGCACATCGATGATGGAGCATGGAGTGCTGCCTACATCTCTACTTTGAGAGGATCGATTGGACTACTCGAGGGTGAGATTCTAGAGATGCCCATGACTTCAAGGTCTCAGAGGACTCACACTCGAGAGATAGGCTAGTCCTCGGCTAGCTCCAGTCATAGATCTCACAGGTCAGAGAGGACCTCTGGTGCCAGCTCTAGGAGGACTCACAGGGATGGTGGAGGTGATGATAGAGCCTCTCAGACTGGGGGTGCAAGCCTTGCTACTTAGTACATATATTACAGATGCTATTGTACCATTTTTGTGTGTAAGGTCGAGGACCTACATAGATGTAGCTTGTAGGTATTTTTGACACATGTCGATGTACTGCTTATTATGTATATTTTTTGATACACACACACACACACACACATATATATATATATATATGATCTGACATTGAGACTCATTATATGTGCAGTTTATTATTTTTATTATTTTTATATTTTATGAGATGCATATGGATGCAATGCTTAGATGTGATGTTTATTTTATGCTATATGATGTGATGTATGGATGACATGCACTAGATAGATGATGGATGTATGATTTTAGATGCAATGATATACATGTGTAGGTGGACTACTTATGATGAATGTATATGAATGCAATATATGATGTTAAATGCATGTTTGATTTACTGTACTTGTATGCATTTAATTTATGTTGTTATGACATAATTTATGCCATGTATGTATTGCACAAATTTTTCTATGATGAATGCTATGTAAATGAACATGTATGTTTTAATCACTTAAAACATAATGTATGAATGCAATGTGGGTTTTAACAATCTAATGGATGACACCACAAAATGTATAACAATCATGAGATGTAATTGCTATATCTTTTTATGAAAATTGATAAATTGTGCACCCATATGTGAGATGCAATTATATATGGTTTCTATTCATAAGATTTTGTAAATTAAAATAATATGTATAACATAGTCAGTGGTCGTTTAAATATCATTTCTGACATCCATCCGGTATCTAGCCTATATTATAAATAATTCTAATAAACAAACTCTCATAAAAGTAAATTGATTTTTGATGATTGCATTGAAAATTGATTGTTGCTATTTGGGAATTTTTGAGGTTTTCCATGAGACTCAAACACCCTAGTTGACTTATCAAAAGTTGTATACTGACCATACTAGACTTCTAAAAAATAAGGCTTTCACTAGGATAGACCCTAACTATTCATTATCCCTATGTGTGCAAATGAGTATATTAGATAAGGCATAAGCATACCCCGATGTTAGGCGGGATTCTTTCATCCCATTGCTAATATTGGGGATCCTCAAATGTCTATCCAATCCTAGGTTTGGATTTAGTTAGACTAGACCACTAGGCAATCCAGGCCACCTAAAGCTAGCTCACTCGTAAATTGCTTAGAACTACCCCTTCAATGATAGGTGGGACTCTTTCAACCCATTGCTGAGATTGAGGATCACTCTATGGCTTTCAAGCATTGATCATTCTAGGGATTCAAGCTCACCCCCTTATTTTCTTCAATTTATTGGGATACTTGCTCATATATAGTGACAAAAATCATTGTTTATTTTGTATAGTGATGAAAATCACTATTTTATTTTTATTTTTCTTGAGCAAGGGATTTGATACTGATTTGATTTCATTTTGAATTTGATCTTGATTTGACTTGATTTTGGGATTTCATTTGGGATTTTTCTCCTTCATTTGTAAGCAAGGGATTTATTCGGGTAGGGGGTAAACTTGTCCTTTTTCCAATGACCACTACTCTAGACCATTGCTCCTCACAAAATGAGCAAGTAATAAAACCTTTCACCTAAGGTGACCTAGACCACTTTTGTAGTGCTTTTCCTTCCTTACCCTAATTAGGATTGTTTAAATGTGTTTGATTAGTGATAGAATTCTGATATGCTAAGTGCTATCAAAACTAGACCTCATCTACAAAAGCAAAGCAAGATTTCTACCAAACTCTTGAGAAGACCACTAGGTATGGTTGAATGACCGAAAAACCCTAGTATATTCTTCATAGCAACAAGAAGGGTTGTGTTGAAAAACACAATTACTCACATGGGTGGTGAATGATGATGATAGTGCAAAGATGCATGATTGAAATACAAACGTGGTGTCATTTGTAAGATTGTAAACACAACTATCCTAATGCAAGTGCAATGGATGGATATGCCTAATGCAATGCAATATGAAATGCATGCGGTAAATGAAATGATGCAAAATGAAATGCAATGTTGCAAATAAATATTTTTGAATTTTGATATTTTCTAATTTTTTTAGATTTTATAACCTTTTTGATTTGACCAAAGGGCTTACAGATGCCTTTGGGGCCTTTTATGGATGACCAAAGGGCTTACATATGCCTTTGGGGCCTTTTTATGGTTTTAGGCATAAAATGCTTTAAGGTGAAGGATGTTGAGAGGTTCAGGCTCTTCAACCCCTTCCAACGATGTTAAGTGATATGTCCTAGGTCCAATCTTCTTAGAGATGATATAAGGACCTAACCAATTAGCCGTAAATTTGTCTCACATTTTTGGTGGTATATTTGAGTTCTATTGGTTCTCTTTCAACACAAGATCACCAACCTCAAAGTCTCTCAAATGGACTTTGTCATTGTAAGCTCATTTTAAGTGCTCCTGATAAATGCGGAGATGCTCAAGGGCATTCACGCGACGTTCATCAAGTAGCATCAATTGATCTAGGTGAGCTTGCCATGAAGTGTCATCATCGATGAACTCTTTCAATGCGACGCGCAACATTGGAATTTCCAACTCTAAGGGTATAATGGCCTCAGCGCCATATACTAGTGAAAATGGAGTTGCCCCAGTGGGTGTCCGAATACTAGTCCTGTAAGCCCATAATGCAAGGGGTAGTTGGATGTGCCAATATTTATGATGTTCTTGTACCATATTTTTCAATATGGATACCACTATCTTGTTTGAAGCCTTAGCCTACCCATTTGCCTACAGATAATATGGAGTCACAAAACTGTGTTTGATCTTGTACTTAAACATCAAAGCTCTCATAGTTTTGTTTTTGAATGACGTTCCATTATCCAAAATTATCTTGGATGGTATCCCAAAATGACTTATGATATTGGTGAGTATGAACTCAGCAATACATGCTCCAGTTATCATTGTTAATGGTATTGCTTCCACCCACTTAGTAAAGTACTCAATAGACATAATAATGAATGTATGTCGACCTGATGACGGAGGAGAGATCTTACCGATGAGATCCAAACCCCACTGAGCAAATGGCCAAGCCACTTGAATGGGTTGTAAGGCCTATGATGGCAGGTGCACAAGATTAGCATGATGTTGGCATTTAACGCATTTCTTGACATACACATTGCAATCCTTCTCCATAGTGGGCCAATAATAACCCATGCGAAGGATGCACTTGATGATAGCCATGCCGTTGAAATGGCCACCGTACATACCATCGTGAGCTTACAAAATTACCCAAGATGATTCTTGGGGCTCAAGACAATGAAGGAGAACTCCATCGTAGCTTCGACGATACAAAATGTATCCTAACAAGACATACTTTGTCACTTTCTATTTAAATGTGTGTTTCATGGCATGCGACAATCCCTAAGGGATTACACCAAGCTTAAGGAAGTCGTATATCTATGACATCCAGTTATGATAGCTCTCAACCTCAACTGACAAGACAACATGTTCCCCCTATGGTTCAACATTTGCAAATGCAGACTGGGAAATAACCTTATGGTGAATGGTAGTACCACTCCCCGTAGGATCCTATAAGATCAAAGACCCCTAGGATGCTCTCTTGAGAAAATCTCTAGCTCTATAGAACCATTCATGGTTTGGTTCTACCTGAATCATGTTGATTGAATCTTTGTTATCCAAAGCTTCATGTTACACAATAGAGTGTGACAACATTTTTACATGGATGGTAGTAAAATTGGCAGATGGATTCTAAGGGATTAAAGATCCCAAAGATGCCATAGTGTCTATGAATCTGTTTGATGAATGAGGGATTGCCTCGATGTCGTACCATTCCAACTAAGCTAAATATGTATCAACAAGATCTTTGTAAGACTTTAGGATAGGACATCGACACTGAAAAAGTCCCTTCACTTGGTTAACAATGAGAAGGGAATCACCAAAGATATTTAACCTTTTAATATTCATGGTGATAGCTATTGGGAGGTGATGAGTGGCTATCTGACACATATTTATGTACCAGAATTGTTTCATTGTTACAATTATATGATGATTATGATATGTTTTATATGAATTATTATTGAATAAAGTGTGATTTATTAGGAAATTTGATTAATTACAGTAATCTAACAAATGTGTTTGATTTATACCAAATTTGTTCGAGTCTTGAGGAAAATGCAAGAAAAAGTGTTGATGATCGATAAAGGGATTGCAGAACTTTGGAGTGCACCTCAGATGAGAAGAAGGACCAAGGATAAAGGTAGAACTTGGTGACAACAGTAGCTGACCCTGTTACTGATGTATATTACTAAAGTATATTACTAAAGGTATATTACTAAAGGTAATTACTAAAGGTAATTATTGAAGAATATTTTACCAGTAATTATTGAAGGATAATAAAGGTTGTTGACTTACATGCCACATCAATGATGACACATCAAGTTTGGATGACAACAAATATTTTCACTTAGAAAAATATTTCTTCATACTATCCATGAGAATATTTCAAGTTGATAAAAGTGGTTATTTGCTTAATAAAGTTTGTAATCAGATTATTATGAGAAGTTTTAGATATAGACGCAAGACTGTTAGACCTTCCCTAGAATATAGGACATGAGGTCCCAATGTATATCTTGTGAATCATTCAAAATAATATTGTCTTGTTAGGTTTGTTTGTAGGATGCCACTTGGACCAGTCAGAATATTTATCAAATCCAAGTAGGAATATGTATTATGTTAGGTTTAGATTATTTTGGTTGATGCATAGTTATCGCATCAGAAAGTCCACAAAATCTGCATGGCAAAATATGTGGAGAAATACTATTTGGAATTGTATTAGTTACAGTATAAATTACATAGGAGAGACCTTGAAAGAGGTCTACTCGATCTATTGGGAAAAATACAAGAAATTATTGTTCTAAGTTTACAATTCTGAAGAAACGTGCCAACATGTACAACTGAATCTCCAGTAATAAAAGTAGCATTTTGTTCTTCACAAATGGTAATTTGTATCAATTTCATGTGTTGTTTGATTTATGCTATGTAAATTGTGTTTATCTATTACCTGCATTCACATAATAGACATAATGTTAGTATTAGTTATAAAATCTAGTTACTGAGATAAAGTAAACTAGGGGAGAAAGACTTACACTGCCCTCTAGGAGGTAGGGCCCACTCCTATAGACAGTCCTTGAGCTCTCACCCCTGCAATAGGTTAGGATTAGTTAGCCTTAAATTAAACTGCATTTCAAATTACATAAAATAAGATAGATTGCATGAGGATCCTCACAAATAAATTAAATCATGTTATAAACAAATTAGTTTACAAATAATTAAATGCATCAGTAAATCAATTCATCAGTAATTAGGTGCATCAGTAAATCAATTCATCAGTAAAAGTAAATTATCATTGCATCATTTTATCATACCCTGCACCATTTATTTCTGCACCAAATTTAATTTTGTTTATTACTTTCATGTACACGTGAAACCTGAAAAAGAAACTTGAGCTAAGCTTAGTATTAATCCCCATGGTATAATCTATATAGGATTCCTACTCTTTAAATCTAACCTTGATTTCCCTCGGATTGATAAAATTAAATGTAAGCTCTACAATCGATCATTTTGGCATCATTGTCGGGGAGAGTAGCATCGTAGTGGTTAGTCAGAAAAGTTGTTTGGCAGTGCAAAGAGAGAGGACTTACTTGTATGTGAAAAGGGGTACGTACGAGACCTTGGTGTGCATACGAGTCAGAGTGGCCCGAAGATGGTTCCAACAAGCCCCTCCGTTCGACGTTGCCAGGTTCATTTTTCTTAAAGGATTCATTTTTACTGCTTTCTTAGATTAAAAATTTATTTCTTGCAAATTTCAATTTTTGCAAATTTCATTTTCAGTAAATTTTATTTTTTGCAATTTCCTTGCTTTGGGTAATTACTATTGTTAATTTGATTTAGGACCTATGAAAAAGAATAGGAAGTAGGTGAACGCTGAAAACAACCTAAAATTGTTTTAGGACCCTATTTTTTTAGTAGGAAGTAGTTACGTTGAGTGACACAACTGTAATGAAATCCCTCCTAATAGTCAAAGAACAGTAGTAATTTACCTTTTACTTCAGCAATTTTACTTTCAGTAAAAATTTACTTTCCAAGCATTTTTACTTTTTCCTAAATATGCTGAAATTAGTTGTATAAACGCATCTAATTTTAGTAACATTAGGACTATTTAGTAATTTTAAATTTATTTATTTTCTACTGTGTTAAGAGTATTTATAAGTTCTAAAATTTATATTTAAACTTGGCAGACAGTAGGATTGAAAAAAAAAAAAAAAAAAATCAAAACCCAAATAGAAAAAAAAAATCAAAGAGAGAAAATAAAACAAATGGTGGAAAGTAGTCAAACTGAATTTATAGACCTTAGAAAATTATTAATACAACAGGAGGTTAATCTTATTTTTGAACAAGGGAACAAAACAACCAAACTAGAGTGGGAAGAACTGTGTGAACGCATTGACACTATCAATAATAGATCAGATGAATTAAAGAAAATCAAGAGGATAAATATAGCAAAAACTCTAAGGGTAAACCATTCTTCACCTTATCAAGATCTTGGAAGAAGTTGTGAGAATTGGCTTTGGGATAGGAGAACAATAGTAAATCCAGTAATTTATCCTTGGAATCAATACCTTGAGGATTCCCTCACCATTCACAACTTCCTCGTAGACATAGAAAGGAAATAATTAGCCCTACAATACAATAAGAGATACTGCAAGATTCCTAGAGTTGTACGTTTTAGAGAATTGTGCCAAGAGTTGCGTTACGAGCTACAATTTGGAATTCCTGATCCTATTGCAACCAAAGCTTTCCTTGTTCAGTTGATTCAATTATTGGTAGACTACTTCAACTTTGAAGAGGAACATTTTATGACACCAGAACAACTTGATCCAGTCAACGATATTCATAAATTATTCAAAGAATATTAGACATATTGCAAAAACAAGAAGTTTAGAACATTCATGAGCAGACCTAGAGACTCTAAAGGAAGATTCATAAAAATTAACAAAATAGAAGGAAATTCCCGAAAAGACTTTAGAGAGCCTGGAATTTATAAATTAGTAGACACCAAGGCTACAACATCAACCAATCAAGCTGAAATCCTAGATCAAGATCCCAATTCATATTTATTGCCCGATCCAAAATTTGACAACTACATAGATCCTTCTTCTATATTTTTCGAACCTATACCTGATTCAATTCTTGAAATTTTATATTCAGGTATGGCTGATGAACAAAGTGGTTTAGAAGGAGAAAACCATGGAGATGGGAGACAAAGGCAAGAGAGAGATCAGGGAGAGAACAGACAAAGAAAAACATTCCCTTTCCCAATATTACATACAGAAGGGACAACAAGAGAACCTAAATCAATCTTTATTTCTATATTGCCTACCTTTCATGGAAAACCCCATGAAGATCCTGATGCTTTTATTTTCAAATTTGAAGTAGTATGTCAAGCCTACTTTTACACCACCAATGAGAAAAAGCTAAGGTTGTTTCTATCTACTCTTAAAGATGTAGCTTTAAGATGGTTTATGGGTCTAGGAGAAGGAGTTTGTAATCGTTGGGATGGAGAAAATGGATTAAAAGAGCTATTCCTTGAAAGATATCAAGATTATTGTAGAGTTAGGGATAAGAAAGCTGAGATTTTTCATATGAATCAAAGAGAAGAAGAATCTTTGGAGGATTATCTAGAAATATTTCAATTTGTAGGGTCTAGAGTAAATATAGACCTTGATGAAGAAATTCTAAAAGAACTTTTCCTGAAAGGGTTGAAAGAAGATGTTCTTGACATTTTAAATCTTATGGCAAAAGGAGACATTCATCTTATGTCATTTGAGGAGATTATCAATATTTGCAGAAATTATTCATGAAATAAACCTCTAAGAAGCAATAAATATACATCTATAGGAGGAGGAGTGACAAGAGTAGAAATTGGAAATATGTTGGAAGGCTTAAAAACTGATTTGTTGAGTACTTTGACCTCATCCTTGGACTTAATGGATAAAAAATCAAAGGACACTGAAGAAATTTACTGCCATAGGTGTAGGAAAAAGCACAATTTGAGAGAATGTCCTCTAAACATAACAAATATATCCAATATCTCTGCTTGTTGTCAAATTTGTGATAAGAATCATAAAACTAAAAACTGCAAGTATATCTCCGTTGTTAAAGCTGCCATAAAAGAACCTGAAGTGGAACAAGCGGAAGATGTTTATTTTGTCACTCAAAGATGAAATGGTCCATTTAATGGCCCACCAAATTGGTCAAACCCTAGTTATTCTAACCAGAAAAGGCCTAATCAATGGTCTAATGCACCGAATTGGACAAATTGGAACTCTTACAATCAAGACTGGAACATACCCCCATGGGCTCAATTTATGGCTAATTCTTATGGAGGACAACCCCCATGGAATCAAGGGACACAAAGTCAGAACATGCCTAGTTGGAATAATAGTGGCCAATATAATCAAGGTGGAACCAATTGGTCCCCAAATACAACACCACAACAAAACCTTCAAAATCAATTTAGGGGACAAAACACTCAAAACCCACCTCAAAATAGACTTCTACCACCTCCGACCAATAATAATAATCCTCCTAAGCAACCACCTCTTCCAGCTCAACCAGTTCCTAACCCTAACAACAATAAGAATGTCCAACAAGTTTATGACACTAGTGAGACATGTTCTATATCCGTAGCACCATGTCAACAGATTCAATTAAGATCAGGAAAGGTGTTAGAAAATAATGTCACTCTCACAGAACTTGAAGATCCTATCAAAAATTTGTTTGAAAAAGAGGATAACAACAAAAAGGAAACAAAAAATCCACCAAAAAATATTCCAACAAAGCAACAAGAAATCCAAATAAGGAAGGAAGTAGAAGTACCATTCCCTCAAATACTGGCAATACCAAAAGAACCATCTAAGCCAACCTTTAACTTCCTTCAAGAAATAGAAGGCGTTATTATTAAAATTCCTTTATTACAAGCTATCAAGGATATACCCATCTATTCCAAGCTTATTAAAAATATATGTTCAAATTCAGGGAAGAAGAAGAAGAATGAATTCCAAACTATTCAAGTCATTGGACAATTATCTGAGATAATGATAAGAGATAGGTTATTACCAAAATACACAGATCCTGGAATACCTATACTCACAGTACATATTGGAGACATAACCTTACAAAATGTTTTGATTGATTTAGGAGCCGCTATTAATGTCATGACCAAAGAAACAATAGAATCCTTAGGGATGCATAAACTACAATCAACTTCTATTGTGCTTCAACTCGCCGATAGGTCTACTATTAAGCTAAAAGGAAAATTAGAAGACATTATGGTCTCTGTAAGTTCATGGGAATACCCTGTAGACTTTATAGTTTTACAACCCAAAAAGAAGTTAGGGGGACATCCCTTAATCCTAGGACGCCCATGGCTTGCAATAGCTGATGCTTACATTAGTTGTAGATCAAGAAATATGACTATTTCTAATGGCAAGAATACTAAAGACCTTAGTTTATTCCCTAGATCAACAATAGAAGAAGAATTTCCAATGCAATTATGGTATGATTTCCCTCAAGAATATGATGATATTCAAACCTTATCAATTAATGTTCTACACGAACAAGTTCAACAAGAAGTCGAGGGGCCCCTACCATTATTGTTAGGAAATCAACAAGAGAATCAAGGTCAAGATAGTAGTTGTTCATCTCAATTTTCCATTGATGAGGCAAGCACAAGTCAATCTCAAATAGAACCATATGGCTATGATTTAACCATTCTTGGATATGAGGTAAATGGGATAGATGCAAATACAGAAAAGTGTAAACAAATAGATATTATACCAGGAAAAACTCTTAACATTAGTAATGAATTCACAAGCATGCAAGAATCACAGTTAGTAGATGTGCTTAGAAAGCATCAATCAACATTCGCATGGAACTATGAGGATATGATGGGTATCCACCCAAATTTTTGTACCCATCGCATATTTATTCAAGAAGGTTGTAATCCAGTAAGACAACCCCAAAGACGATTGAATCCAGCTATGAAAGAAGTAGTTCAAGAGGAAATCATTAAACTCTTAAAGGCAGGATTTATATACCCAATTTTCGATAGCCAATGGGTGTCACCTTTGGTGATAGTCCCTAAAAAAAATGGTAAATGGAGAATTTGTGTTGATTATAGAGAATTAAACAAAGTAACCAAGAAATATTATTTTCCCTTGCCATTCATTGATCAAGTCTTAGATACATTGGCTGGAAAGAAATATTTCTACTTTTTAGATGGTTTTAGTGGATATAATCAAATCTCCATAGCTGAGGAAGATCAGGAAAAAATAACTTTTACATGTCCTGTAGGAACCTATGCTTATAACGTTCTACCTTTTGGACTATGCAATGCACCTGCAACTTTTCAAAGAGTTGTATTGGCTATCTTTGTTGACTTAACTAATGAATGTGTGGAAATTTATATGGATGACTTCACAGTATACGGTACTACCTTTGAAGAAACTTTATCAAGCTTGCAAAAAGTTTTGGTAAGATGCCAAGAGCAAAACCTCTCTCTAAGTCATGAAAAGTGCTTTATGATGATGAAAGGAGGTATTGTTCTAGGACATTATATATCAGAAGAAGGTGTTAAAGTAGACCCTGCAAAGATACAAATTATTCAAACCCTTCAACCTCCAAAAACACAAACAGAGGTGAGAAGTTTCTTAGGACACGTAGGATACTACCGTAGGTTCATTAAAGACTTCAGTAAAGTTGCTACTCCCATGTTTAAGCTCTTAACTAAAGATAATGAATTCAATTGGACAAACGAATGTCAAGAAGCCTTTGAAGAAATAAAAGAAAATTTGACTATTGCTCCAATATTGAGAGGACCAAATTGGAAATTACCATTCCACATTCATTGTGATGCTTCAGGTTATGCAATAGGAGCAATATTGCAACAAATAGAAAACAAAATACCTTATGCTATCTATTATGTAAGTAAAAACTTGCATGGAGCTGAGCTTAACTACACTATTACAGAAAAATAATTTTTAGCTGTAATTCATGCTCTCAATAAATTTAAACATTACATAACAGGGTATGAAGTATTTGTTCACACTGATCACTCTGCCATTAGATACTTAACAAACAAAGCAACAGTGGGTGGTAGAGTGATTAGATGGCTTCTTTTACTCCAAGAGTTCAATGTCACAATTATAGATAAGGCAGGAAAAGATAATGTTATTGCAGATCACTTATCTCGCATGCAGATCTTTGATGATAACGAGTTAATTCCTAACAATTTTCCAGATGAACATTTGTTTGCTCTTTCTATTTTTACCCCTTGGTATGCTGATATTGTAAATTATTTAGTAACAGGAAAAATACCTCAAAATTATACACCGCATGAGCGTAGGAAATTAATATATCAAAGTATTCCTTTTATGTGGATTCATGGAAATTTGTTTAAAAAATGTCCTGATCAAATCATTAGGAGATGTGTGCAAGAAAATGATGTATATGACATTATTAGGGCAGCACATGAAGAACCTTGTGGAGGTCATTATGCCACCCAAAGAACGGTTATGAAAATACTTCAAACTGGGTACTTTTGGCCTACTATGACTAAAGATGTTCATCAATTTATTGATAGATGTGATGCTTGTCAAAGAGCTAGCAAGCCTACACCATCTATGGAAATGCCTTTGGTTCCACAGATAGTACTTGAACCATTTGAAAAATGGGGAATTGACTTTGTTGGACCAATAGACCCTCCAAGTGATGGTAATAAACACATACTTGTATGTACAGATTACGTTACCAAGTGGGCTGAAGTTAAAGCTCTCCCACGAGCTCAAGCTGAACCAGTGGCCGATTTTCTTTATGAAAACATAATGCAACGCTTTGGAGCACCAAGAGAATTAGTTTCAGATCATGGACCTCAATTCACCTCCAATGTCATTGATCATTTTGTTAACATCTATCAAATAAAACACAAAAAAACCTCACCATATCACCCTCAAGCTAATGGACAAGTAGAAGTTACAAATAGAGAACTTGAAAATATTATTACAAAAACTGTAACTATTAATAGGGGTGATTGGTCTGAGAGATTAAAAGAAGTTGTATGGGCATATAATACAACTTGGAAAACTACCACAAGATTATCACCATATGAAATGGTCTATGGAAAACAAGCCATCATGCCCATTGAATTCGAGATAGAAACCCTTCGCACAACGGTAAAACTTGACATGAATTTGGATAATGCACAAAAAGAAAGGTTGGACAAGTTAAATATTCTAGATGAGAGAAGATTAGAAGCATTGCATAGAACTGAAATAACCCAACAACAATGAAATAAATGGCATGATAAACACATTGTACCATGTACATTTCAATCAGGAGATTGGGCCTTGTTATTTGACTCTCGTTATCAAGATTTTCAAGGTAAATTAAGAACAAGATGGCTAGGACCCTATGAAATTGAGGAAATATTTGGAAATGGTACAGTCAAACTTAAGCCTATAGATGATTCAACAAGAAAACTATTAGTAAATGGACATAGGCTTAAAATTTATAAGAAGCCATTATCTAAGGAAGAATTCATACACCAGTTTAGACAACAAACTGATTTGCAATATATTTCTGAACTGCAATCACCCACTATTCAATAAACTCTCTTTGAAAAAAAAATTATTTATAATTATATATATCTATATATATAAAAATTAAAAAAATATATAATAAAAATATAAATGATTATGCTTCCTTTATTTCATCATGAAGTATCTGTATTCCCTTCCATTTTCAAGTCTTAAATGTTTTTAAAGATAGCTCAAGGAAAAAGTTTTTCTCAAAACCTTGTAGGAAAATGATTACCACATGATACATAGTACCTTGTTGCTAGATGAAATCTAGGTATTTTTCAAATACTCAAACTATATCTAGTATTTTGAGCAAAATTTTCATTGGAAATGAAGCAAATATTTTAAAATGTTGTAAGTTACTCCTAGTTGATCAAGTTTCTCTATTGACCATGCACAATTGCACATCTAAAAACATTGTGAAGTTTTGGAAAAATTAACTCATGTGTTATTTTTGCCATAAGTGAATAATTTTCTTTGCTTATCTATTTATACGCATGGTCTAGAATACTAATGAATTGGCAAAAGGACAAGCTCGCCCTTCACCCTTAAAAAAAAAAATCCCTTGCTCCTCATCTAATCGAGCAAGTATCCCAATAAAAATCTTCTTGCTTCTCCTCAAAATAAGCAAGAACCCCAAAAAGTCATAAAATCTTCTTGCTTCTCTTCAAAATAAGCAAGAACCTCAAAAAGCACTAAAAATCCCTTGCTCCTCCCAAAATGAGCAAGTATCCCAAATAAAAAAAAAGTAAATAAAGGGCAAAAGAGCTTGAATCCCTAGAATTCTTAGTATTTCAAACACCATGGGGTACTCTTTATTGAGGTATCCTTACGTATTGGCACTACGTCTGGATAAGACCTCTAGATGCTTCTAAGATCAGCTAGCTTTTTGGCATATATAACCCTTGTTGTTTTTCAATCCTTACTCATAATGAGAAATGAATCCTCACTGCACACACAGTTGGTCTTGAAAGAGGCTTGCAAATACTAGGACAATTTTGACATTTAATTGGTTTGTGAAAGAAGTAAATGAAGTTGTTTCAGAATTGCTAGAATGTTGTTTGAAGTCCTTGAAGACTACCCTAGAAACATCACATGCAAAAGTCCAAAGTAAATCTTCATAAAAGTACTATGATTTCAATTTTTTCTACAACAACATGGCTTGTGTCCATCATGTTTCATCTTTTAGAACAAAGCCATCTTAATATTTACTTCACTTTTTCCCATGATTGAAGATATCCTAGAAGGCTGAAATCAGATTTTATATAAATTATTTTTCTATCTTGGAAACTTCTTAATGACATACAGGAAGCATACTCACCAAAATTATAAATAAACCCCCATATATAAAATCATCATTATATTATCCATAAAAATAAATAAGCACCCTTCCTTTTGTTTTGGCTATATAGCCAAAATTACAGTTTGGGGGGAGGATAAATAAAGGCATAGACAACTCATAATACAGTTTGGGGGAAGAAAACAGGTAAAGTATTTTCTTGACTCTAAATAGTGTCTTTCGTAAGTGTCTTCCGTAAGTATCTTCCATAAGTATCTTCCGTAAGTATCTTCCGTAGGTATCTTTTGTAGATATATTCCGTAGATACCTTCTAAAAAATTTTCGTAATTATTGTCAGTAAAACTATTCCATAACACCATCATCAGTAACACTATTCCGTAACACCCTTTTGTAGTTGTCATCCGTAAAAATTGTAAGTCTAAAATAAAAAATATATAATAATAAAAATAAAATATATATATTTAAACTTAGAACACGTGCCAACCTAGGAAATAATAGGGCAAATAAAGGAATATTAGCACAATAATTATAATAATAATATATACTTTAAATAATAATACATATACAACTTTATAAATAATATTATAACCAAACTATATACAACTAACTTTACCATATAACAATAATAATAATTATTAAATAAAACTATAATAACATTAAAACTATATAATAAAATATATCTATAAATTATTTTGGGCCCTTTTTCATAAGCCACGAGTATAGCATAAGAAAGCACGACACCAACGATCAACCATCATCCAAACCAATCAAAACATGGTAAACCTTACTCCCACCACGTGAGGTGTTAAGGAAATTGATGAGAACTAAACCGCGAAAATATTACATTAGCACAGGACACGTGACTCTGTCCAACCAATCGAGAGAGGTTACACGGATTAAGGATTTTCATCGTTGATTAACATAAGATCAAGGGCTGAGGAGGAAAAGAGAAAACATAGGTATTGTGATCATGTTTGTGATCGATCATCGACACGTGCCCCTTTCTTGCCCAATCAAGCGAAGTGCATGAAACATTGAATGATCATCATCGATTGACATAGGATCAACGAACGATATTGCCCTAAAATTTAAAAACCCTAATCATCATAGATTTTAGGGTAAACACCACCATCGTTGATAGGTTTTCAAGCCATCGATAGAAAAACAAAGCAGTATCCACCGCCGAAAGAAATATAACGACGTTGCATGCGGCCATGCAGATGAAACAAACCAGCACCAACCCGAATCTAGTCACAAATTGCAAAATATTATGGGGATTTGAGAGAATAGTCTGAGTAGAAAGGTCGATATTGTGTAATTTTTCCTGTGCTAGCATCGGATTAGGTCGAAATTGCAGGTTTTTACGAACGTCGAAAGGTGGCAAACCTGTGGTGAAAGCGATAGGTAAACTATTATTATTATTTAAATTTTAATTTTTTTTTTTTTATTTTATTATTGTTGTTTTCTATAGATATTCTCTCCTTTACTCTGTACATATAAAGAAACACATAAGTAGGCAGAGATTAAGGAAAAACATGAAATTTTATTTTAAGGTAAAATTAGAAAAACATGAAATTTTGTTTCAGGGTAAAATTAGGGAAAAACATGAAATTTTGTTTTAAGGTAAAATTAGGGAAAAATAGGAAATTTTGTTTTAGGGTAAAATTAAGATAAAATTGTAGAGATTCTTTTTGAAGATACATCTGTTAAATTACAGTTTTTTTTTTAAATATTTTAAAAAAAAAAAAGGAAACTCTTATGTATTACAAGTTTTTACAATAATTAGAACTTTTTTTTACACAGATCTGGTATGGTTACAATAGGGTTTCGAACAACTATTTGAGGATGTCTTTCATTTTACTTTTAACCATAAAATAAAGTAAAATTCTAAATATAAAAAAATATAATAATAAAAATAATAAATTTTTAAAGGCTCTGCCGACCTCTAAAGGAAATTTGTTTATATATAAATTGTAGGGTTCTTGGTGAAAAAGTTGAAATCCTCGCTTTCAACCCTCAGCCATCACCATGCCTAAACCCGTGTTTCAAAAATGAAGTGAGTCATCATCTATTGAGACTCAAAACCCGAGCGACTCTGTCGTTGAGCTTTTCTAGAATGCCCGATGGTGGGAGGCATTGACTAAGTTTAAAGGTCATGACTTAGGGGTGGCTAGGCAATTCATATTGAATTGTAACCCTGACACCATGCTTACCCATATTGGAGGACTTCAGCTAGACCTAAACCCTAGCCTGATCTCTGAAGTGTTGGGATTACCTGAGGTTGGTCTACCTTATTATAAAAATCCATCGAAAAGCATCACCCAGTTGGTGATAAAATTTGGTGAGAAGTGTACAATTCTTAGAGACAAGGAGGGAGCAATCAAAGGGGTTTCAACTTCTACACTTCCCCTCCTATGGCAAGAAGCAACTATCATTATTATTAAGTTCTTCACTATTGAAGGACGAATGTCTGTCTTGTTAGCTTACCACATCCGTATGCTAATGAATTTGAAATTTCTAGACAAAAATGATTGTGTTATCAACCTCCCTTATTTTTTGTTCCAATCTTTGAAATCAACTATTTTAAGAGTTAAACCCAAAAATTCTTGAAAAAACCCAAAGTTGCACCTGATTGCGCACCATGGTTTAATTAAATTAATTATTCTAAAAAAAGCTCATGAAATGAAAGTGTCCTAGAACCGGATCGTGGATGAATCCAACTTACCCGAGTGCCCGAAATCCACTGAATCTGAGGAAGAACAATCAACAGAGGAAGAACATGACTCTGATAGCCAAGATGAAGAGCCTGAAAGCCCAAAATGAAAACGTAAATCTGGGAAATTTAAATCTCGACCAGATATCAGAAGGTAGAAGAAAATTGTAGAAAATTTTGAACAAGAAGATGAAGAAGGGCCTGAACAAGAACTACCTGTAAATGAGCCTACTGTAGAGACCCTGTCCTACCTTCGTGCACAAAATACAATGTTGCAAATGAAAATCGATAGGCTAAGAGAGGATTTTACAGAACAATCTAAAATTATCCAATGAGCCCTTGTTGTTCAGATTGAATTAATTAAGCAACTTTCTACGGATAAGACACCAAGACCTATGGACTCTATCAACCGACCGCCACTTGTCGAAGTCTCCCTGCATAAAAGTTCTACTTCTGATAAAAAGCCTAAAAAATTGGTAAACTTCAACAAATAGGTGTACACTAATAAACCAATTGACTTTTCAAAGATCCTCGAGGAGGATAGTTCCCAACAAATTCTTAGTATTACGCAACAAAATCAACCTACAAAATCGGATCTGCCCGCCAAGGAAGGAAATGCATTAAAAAGTCTTGTCTTGGATGTAGGGATGCCTTTGGAGCCTGATCCGATGATTAACAATGAGGAACTCCATCCTTCGCAGACAAAGGATACAGAGCGGAAAGGAAGTGCTCAAGAGGTTGAGCACATCAAAATAGTTATGGTGGAAACACCAGTTGCAGTAGTTGCAACAGTTGTAGATCAACGGGCTAAGGAACAGGTACAACGAGTAAAATGAGAGCGTAAATTACCAGAACCAAGACCACGATCATCCCAATTTCTTCCGGATTTCTTCTCAACATGCACCAGTTGGATGAACAATAAAAAAACTATTATTTTATTAATTATTCAGACTTATATTTTTATGTATTAATCATATATGTAGTATATTTTATCTATATATTTTTATGGGATGACATACGTAATATGTACAGTTAATATTTGAAATGTTTTTTGTTGAATTATAGTTGCTAATAGAAATTGTTTATTTCTCAGTTTTGTGAAATTTATAATCTTTTGATAAATGAATTGATAAGATATTTTATGTACTTTAGATAACTGATTATTTTTCTTATTCTCTTGAAGAGACTTAGCATAATTTTGTTAAAAATATCTGTATTTAAGCTATTTTGAAAGAATTCTGGCAAAATCATGTGCATGTTTTAAAATCATTTTAGATTTTGTAAACAGTATTCGCTGAGATTCTGATAATAATTGTGATGACTTATGATATTCTTTCTATATTTAGAATTTTAGTTCTGAATATTTGATGCATGCATAAGGTTGTTATACTCTGTTCATATTATCTTTCTGTATGCATGAGGACATGCATGGACTTCAGTTTGGGGGAATGATGAGTGGCTATTTGACACATATTTTTGTACCAGAATTGTTTCATTATTACAATTATATGATGATTATGATATGTTTTATATGAATTGTTATTGAATAAAGTGTGATTTATTAGGAAATTTGATTAATTACAGTAATCTAACAAATGTGTTTGATTTATACCAAATTTGTTCGAGTCTTGAGGAAAATGCAAGAAAAAGTGTTGATGATCGATAAAGGGATTGCAGAACTTTGGAGTGCACCTCGAACGAGAAGAAGGACCAAGGATAAAGGTAGAACTCGATGACAATAGTAGTTGACCCTATTACTGATGTATATTACTGAAGTATATTACTGATGTATATTACTAAAGGTAATTACTGAAGGTAATTACTGAAGAATGTTTTACCAATAGTTACTGAAGGATAATAAAGGTTGTTGACTTACATGCCACATCAGTGATGACACGTCAAGTTTGGATGACAACAAATATTTTCACTTAGCAAAATATTTCATACTATCCGTGAGAATATTTTAGTTGATAAAAGTGGTTATTTGCTTAATAAAGTTTGTAATCAGATTATTATGAGAAGTTTTAGATATAGATGCAAGACTGTTAGACCTTCCCTGGAATATAGGACATAAGGTCCCAATGTATATCTTGTGAATCATTCAAAATAATATTGTCTTGTTAGGTTTATTTGTAGGATGCCACTTGGACCAGTCAAAATATTTATCAAGTCCAAGTAGGAATATGTATTATGTTAGGTTTAGATTATTTTGGTTGATGCATAGTTATCGCATCAGAAAGTCCACAAAATCCGCATGGCAAAATATGTGGAGAAATACTATTTGGAATTGTATTAGTTACAGTATAAATTACATAGGAGAGACCTTGAAAAGTCTCTCGATCTGTTGTCTTTTGGAAAAATACAAGAAATTATTGTTCTAAGTTTACAATTATGAAGAAACGTGCCAGCATGTACAACTGAATCTCCAGTAATAAAAGTAGCATTTTGTTCTTCACAAATGGTAATTTGTATCAATTTCATGTGTTGTTTGATTTTTGTTATGTAAATTGTGTTTATCTGTTACCTGCATTTACAGAATAGACATAATGTTAGTATTAGTTATAAAATCTAGTTACTGAGATAAAGTAAACTAGGGGAGAAAGACTTACACTGCCCTCTAGGAGGCAGGGCCCACTCCTATAGACAGTCCCTGAGCTCTCACCCCTGCAATAGGTTAGGATTAGTTAGCCTTAAATTAAACTGCATTTCAAATTACATAAAATAAGATAGATTGCACGAGGATCCTCACAAATAAATTAAATCATGTTATAAATAAATTAGTTTACAAATAATTAAATGCATCAGTAAATCAATTCATCAGTAATTAGGTGCATCAGTAAATCAATTCATCAGTAAAAGTAAATTATCATTGCATCATTTTATCATACCCTGCACCATTTATTTCTGCACCAAATTTAATTATGTTTATTACTTTCCTATACACGTGAAACCTGAAAAAGAAACTTGAGCTAAGCTTAGTATTAATCCCCATGGTATAATCTATATAGGATTCCTACTCTTTAAATCTAACCTTGATTTCCCTCGGATTGATAAAATTAAATGTAAGCTCTATAGCCGATCGGAGGCCCAAAATTAGGGCTCATATTCAACGTTATTGTTAGTGCAAGGAAAGTCTAGCTTGAAATACAAGGGCATAGGAGCACATTGCGATGTGAACAACACTATTCCTACACCACCCCTTTCTCACACTTCGAACCATCGAATAACAAGGTCATATCAACTTTGTTATCTAGTTCTTTGGGCTTGGAAGCTTATGATAAGGCAAAAATATGTCATCAAGAAGTTCAATTGTGAGGGGCTTGCTATTTTCAAGAGGCACCTCAGCCAGTTGATCAGCTATGACTTATCCCTTAATGGAATTTGGCTAATGAATTCTAGATCAAACTTTATCAATAGCATGATCCACTTTGCAGTACGTGTATTATGATATGTCTTGCTCATGATATACTACAAAGGATTATGTTTTGATATGACATACGTTGTATGACTTAACATATAATGTCACAATTTCTTTTTAGTTAACACTACTTCTACGCATAGTTTTTCCATGCATGCATATCCTAGCTCGTAACACACTAAGGTTTGGCTAATGTAATATATGGTATGCTCTTTGTTTTGCATATTATTTTAGGCTAACATGGTCCCTAATGCAAATTTAGTTTTCAATATATAGCAGAGAGGGCTCATCTGGTCTTGGTGGAGCTAGCACTGGTGGCATCACCAGGTATTGTTTAATCTCCACAAAGGTTGTTTGACAGTCCTCATCCCAACTGAATGGGATCCCCTTATGTAGCAATCGATTCATGGGTCGACATTTATCTGATAATTGTGTGATAAATAACTTTATGGATGCTAATTTGTCCTGCAAGGTTCTTAATTCCTTGATATTTATGGGAGGAAGCATTTCTAAAATTACCTTGACCTTCATTGGATCAAATTTTATCCCTCACTTTCAAACAATGAATCCTAAGAGCTTTCTTGAAGTTACACCAAATACGTACTTCTTATGATTCAACCTGACATTATGCTCTATCAGGTGATCGAAGATATTTCTCAAATAATGACTTTGCCAATAAGTCATCGATGTAATATTCCAAAATATTATGCATATAATCATGAAAGATATATGTCATAGCCCATTGATATGTAGCACCAACATTTTTAAGACCAAATGGCATAACCTTGTAACAAAATATCTCCCATGGCGTTATGAACATGGTTTTATGCTGGTCTTCGGCCTTAATCCAAATTTAGTTGTAACTAAAAAAACCATCCATTAGGGAGAGCATTTCATAACCCACAGTTGCATCTACTAGAGAATATATGTTCGACAACGAGAATGAATCCTTTGGTGTTTGCTTATTGAGGTCTTTGAAATTTGTACAAATATGGATCCTTCCATAAGGTTTTCCTACAGGTAACATATTTGACACCCATTTCGGATAGTCAATGGAAATGAAAAATTCTACATCTAGTAGCTTATGCAATTCATATTTAACCATTAAGGCTACTATTGGATGCATCTTCCTAAGTTTCTACTTGATTGGCTTCCTTTATAGATCTAGTGAAAGTTTATGAATAACCAATTTTGTATCTAGACCCAACATGTCCTTATAAGTCCAAGCAAAGATATTAGGTCTCTCTTAATAGAGGAATGAGGTTGGCACACTCATCAGGAGATAAAATTTCTCCAAATTTAACCTTCCTTGGATTGGTGGGATCATTATTGATATCACTTCAAAGGTTTCCTCTATTGACATATGGGATCCCTCCTCAAGCTGGTGAGGCATAGGGATCAAGTGGATGTTATCTATTGGTTTTATGGATTCCAAATTGGAAGCATCCTTGTCACAAAGTGAAAAGGTTGCAATATTTCTTCATTAGGTAATAAATATTCAGGCTCTAGTGGTGATTTAGCATGATTCCAATCAATAGCATCTACATCAAGACATAGTGGTTTGGAAGTATCAGTTGTGTTGTGAAGTGGAGTGGTCAAATAAATAGAGATCATATTTATATAATGGATCATGTCTCTAGGACCACATACATGTGACTCTAAATTTGTATAACTTCCATCCTCGATATGTGGTTTTGGAGGTATGGAGATCTCTGGATTTAGCCTATGAATAGAATGAAAAATAGGATTGCTAGCCTTGAGGAACTCTTTATATGTCGGTGGTTCAGGGAAGACCATATGATAAATCCTATCCAGGTTAAGAATTCTTTCTCTGAGGTGTAGGTGGATAGTGATATCTCTACACATATCCTCTATAGTGTATGATGCATTATGATGATGCAAGGAGGTCCTAAATAATCTCTCTCTATTTCATCTTCATCGTCACTATCATAATAGAGACCTTCACCACTATCGATTGGAATAGGGTGACTGGGAAGGTAGGGCCCCATGAAAACCCATTCTCTATAACTACTATCATCCATGAATGATTGATCATCCTCAACTACTATCTTTGAAGGTAATATATGACATAAATTAAGAGGACCTAGATAAGCCAACTTAGTCTCATCCTCATATTGCTCATAATTTGAGGACTCACCATCATCATCGATGTCATATATGTATCCTGGTCTCCCTCTATCAGAGATGAACTTTGTTATTTCCTCGTCAGAATGATATTCTAACTTGGAGTCTATCATTGTACCAACATTGTGAACTTGTAGGCTTGTGTCATTGGCTACTCCATGGATTTGTTCATTCATCTCTTGGGATATGCTCTGGACTGATCTCCACCAAGATATCTTCATGATTTTTCTTAGGTGGTCCTATAGTGACATAAGACACTATCTGGTTATCCCTCCAAAAAGAGGTAGGATCGGGGTGATAAGGATTGAAGTCAACTTCATCCCCCAGACTAGGGTACATGTGATCTAAATATACCACAAAAAGTTCATCTTGTCCTATGATATAGTATCCTAACACGAACCTATTAGTAGGCAATTAATATTTAGGATCATTTGGCCTCCTACGCCCCTACTCAAATAATCTAATACCATAACTATGCCAATGGTAACGCTCAAAATATCGTAAGCAATACTCCAGGTTAGAAATATAATAAACATTCACAAAAAATGGTTCATCATCATCTTCATCCATGGGGGTGCAAAATGCATGCTGGTCGAGCCCTCCATAGATAAAATTAGTTTGGTTAGGAGGTACCCCCAGTGGTACCACCATACCTATGAGAAGGTGATGGGCTTGTAGTCGGTCCATATCCTTTGCAGTATTGATGATCGATATGAACGTCACATTTTGCATGATATACTCACCCAAACCTATATTAACCAAATGAACTATCACCTGCACTATAGATGACCCTACTGAAGACATAGGTAAAGTAAGTTGAGGTGCCTCTTCAACTTCTACTTGAGCATTCTCTACTTCCATGGGAGTAGGAACCTCGATCACAACTAGTTTGAGTGCTTGCTTCATCTATTTTTTGCCCATATTTTCTTTTATCTTCCTATCATCTCGATGCATCATGGATGCCAATGGTCTCATAGAAGTAGTTGTCATGTGCTCCAATCATTGAGATGCAGACATTGTATATTTGGCATACAATTCTCTTATTTTACTTCCTATATCTTTGATCGGCGATACAGACCGTATGTCTAGGTGTGTTGAGGGAAGAACAAAATCCCCTAAAAAATATGCTAGATTCACATATTTAAATGATTCTTCATCGGAAGGCACCACGTGAACCTATCCCTCATGCACATATTTGATACACTGATGGAGAATAGAAGGGAAACAATGCATTTATCTTATTCAAGGCTGTCCTAGAAGTATGTTGTATTGCATGGTGCCTTCAATCACATGACACATCACAAGGATGGTCTTTAGTCCAACTTGGATTAGAATAACTATGGTACCTACCATCGAGCATAACACATTATTGAATGCTCTCAAGGTAAAAGTGGAAGGTACGATATGTGATTTTTATAACTTCAAATATGTCAACACCTTGGTCATGATAATATTGATTGATGATCTTGTATCAATAAAAACCCACTTGAACGGTATGTGATTCACACACACAATTATATGGAGTGGCGGGTTAGGTATGATAGTGGAAACCATCTTGACTTCATGATCATGAAATTGTATGATCATTTCCTAGCATTGCTACACATATCCTAAGAAGTGTGTGAACGCTTCAAGATCTTGGGACTATACTTCTATGGACCTTAGAATGTCCATGATTGTCTCCCTGTGCTTGGGATACTATTGAATTAGCTCATAAATTGACAACTTTAATAGATTTTTTTGTAGATTTTGAACTAACCTACTCCTGATTATCACCATCAATCTAGTTGGTGGGCCTGGTACATGTTGGGCTGGCCTTGAAGGAGGTGCAATATGAACTCTGATAGGAGTTGGAGGTTTATTTAGTCTCTCATACCTTGCATGTCTTGTGATGATATTTAACCCATGGGTTTGTGGTTCGATTCATACTTGATTGACCTGGCCAACATTGTCCCTTGGCACCTCGTAGTTGGGTAGAGGATTCTTGTAAATCCCCATATTCTGATTTTTTGATGCTTGTGGATTATCCACAAGAAGTGTACCTTTCTCAATCATTTTCTACACTAAATATTTGAAATACCAACATACTTCTATGTCATGGCCTTTTATTTGATGAAATGTGAAATACTAATCATCTTTATATCCCTTAGGCTTGGGTTAAATAGGGTCTACCATTTTAACTTTTGGTATGTGTATTGCCTTTGCCTCACATAACTAATGGAAAATTGTTGTTAACAATTGCGATAGTTGTATGAATATGTGAGGAGGGTGTATTTCTTTGTCCTTACCCCTCTGGTTTTTGTGTTGCTCATATTGTGCAGGGGAGGTTGGGCTTGATAATTTCACTGTTGCTACCCTTTATCTCCTTTTTGAAGGTTTAGAACCACCTGATTGATGTGGGCTGGCTTGGCCTATTTTTTATAAGTGCTTTTCTTATTACATTCCTTCATATTTTTGAGTTTCAAGTTATCCTCTTGTAACTTGATATCTTAAATCACTTTGGCTTGCGCCAAATCCTCTTTGAAGGTATGGTATTGCTACAACTATAACAATAATGAAATGTGCTTTGCGGAACTTATTGTACACATCCGAGTTAGTTCAGTAGTAGGGATGGAAATGGTAGCTTTGCCATAATATTTCTCTATTATTTCTCGTAATCGATAACTAGATCATCATCATGTTGCATTAAAGTAGCTAGTTCAGATAAATTTACCTTTTTCCTGACACCAAAAGAGAAGCATTCAAGAAATGCATCATCCAGTTGCTCAAAACTAGTGATACTGTACCTCTTAAGTTTATTAAACCACTCTCGAGCTGGGATTGAGAGGGTCATTATGAAAGTACATAGTAGTAATGTATCATTTCTTCCATTCTAAAAGTACACATCTAAAAATCTCATGACGTGCTCCTAAGTGTCTTCCTCTTGACTAAACTTTTCCAGCTTAGGCATTTCAAAATGCTCAGGATAAGTTGGAATAGGCAATGACGAGCATAAAGGTTCATTATGAATCTTATTTAAGGTTGGCTTTTTATAAGTTTTTCCTTGCTTTTATATAGATTTGACATTTTTTTCTAATATTTTATAAGCCTACGAAGATAAGAACTCCTCTTATATGGATTGCCTTGGAGGTAACTTTGGAGGTACGTTCCTCTTCGATCGAGGCAAAGGAATAGGCTCATCCTCCTCCTCAACTTGGGATATTTTAGGATATTCTTGATCTAATTTTTCACCTTCTTCTTATTCATACTATCTATACCTACGATGCTCAGGTGAAGGGCACCCATCTCTATGTTGGGTCATGTAGAAATTACAAGTATCTATATATTCAGGGTGTAAATCAAATTGCAAAATAACTCATCTATTAATGCACTCCCTATGCACACTACGGGGATGTAAACTGATACTGGTCAGTATATCCTCCCTCTCAAAACACTTATTTTGATCAAGGATGCATTACTCATGTATTCGTTGTTCATATAAGTGGTCTTATGAACCTTTGTCTCTGAGTGTTCTCATTTTTGAGGTGTTCCCACTCTATGTGGACATCCTCCAATTGGTCTTGGATAATTTGATGTCTTTACTCTAACACCAGCTTGTGATATCTATCTATGTGATTAATCATTTGAGGCCTCTGGTGTGTACACTTTGTTCAAGTGGATTTGTGGGTGTATCTCCCAATGGACTGACCTACTATGCCCTTGCCCTTGTTTGTGAATATGGCATTCATATCTATATTTTGCCTACCCTCTATGCCTGCATGAGATGCAGGGGCACACATATCTTAAGAACACTTGGAGTACTATCCATATTCTCTGATAGTCCTAATAGTATTATCGCTATGCACACTCACTAGATGATAAGGCATAGGAGTAGGCTTGTAACCTAGCTATCCTAGAACTTCACCCAAACCATCCAACTGTCTGCTATGCCATAGCTCATGAGGTGGCATGTCATTGGATCCCACTTTAGATATGTCTATAGTGATCCTGCAAGGCTCACTATTGTTGGGAGTTTGAGAGGGCCTACACTTGAAAGTGAACCTATCTATTTTCCCCTGGATGGGTGGATCTTGAAATCTTCTATACTCATATGTTGAGGGCCTCACAATTCCCTTAGCTATAGGATGAATGGGTACCAATTTGGATCCCTCAATGACAAACTCTTCAACAGATCTCGTAGATGCACATGGAATGCAGTCACAATAAATACTAATATGTTTGGAACCTCCATTTCGGGAAGCTTCATGCTCTAATCTATGTCTTGAGGAGTGTCTAGTAGCTCCTCATACTAGGGTATTATCAGCAAGATCCCCATGCGTAGACTTGTCCCCTATAATACTTTTCGAGTGACATTTGGAAGGATTTTGTGATTGAGGGCACTCCACATCTTGTTGTGCATTGGATGGAGCTTCAGTATTGACCTCATATCTATGCCCGGGTTGGCCTCTCCATGTAGCCACCATGATATTGTATTATCTCTTATGGAAGTTTTAAAATAGATAAAGTAAACAATGGTGATTATCTCTTTTAAAGTTTAAAGTGAGCCCTAAATTGTTTGATTTTTTGAAATTTGTTGTATCAATAAGTAACTCTCACCATTTTTTCAATATGTTTATGATATACTAAGTTGTTAAAGGGCTTTCACCTATATACTCACAGCTTGAAAACCTAACTATGAACTCCAAGTTGCATAATACAAACTGTAATGTGTGGTAATGAAGTCCACACACGGTCAGGGAGCATAGGTATTGCTAGACCCTCATCCAATCTCACCTAGTCAGTGTTATACCCTTCGAAGAGAAGTACATGCAATTTTTTTGGGCTACATATGGTTCTTGGGTTCAGTATTGGTCTAGTAACACAAGGATCGAAGGATTTGGACCAACGGATGGAAATCACTACCACCGTAGTTGAACCCTACTATAGTGGTTGGATGTCACTTCCAACTCACTAAAATTTACAATGTGTCATGGTGTGTGGGGTTCCTTTTATTTTGCATGAAAGTAAATGCATAAAATAGAATCCATTACTCTTCTACATGCTATGCAAATTAAAAATAATGTTCAACTTCTAGAAGTATGGATGATTAAGCTATATGACTTTCAAAGCAAATGCACACTAATGACGATGATGATATTGCCACTAGATGGGCCTCACACAAGCAAACCAACATACAATAATGGCCTAGACCGCTGGAGACTAGGGTGGACTACACTCAGAGGTCCATTGTTCCTAGCAATGACTAGTGGCACCAAAGAAAAAGGACCTAGGGACTCGATGGATTGTATCCTCTTTGTTTCATTCCCTAATTATTCTAACAATTTTGAATTTCTAGAAAAACACAGATAGAGAATAGGAAAAATTAGAGAAAATGGATCCTACCTCAGATCCTCATCTAATTAAGCTTTTTATTCCTACTATACGACCTGTCAAATGTTGACCACAGTTTTATGGTGCAGATGCGACTGTTGCTCATGGGTTTATGCTGCGGTGACAAATTTTAATCATGGTTGTCAATCACGGTTAGCACCTATCATCATAAAACCTAAAATTTAGTGATATGTGGTGTTTAATGTGGAACTCCCACCGTGATCACCTTCTGTAGCATCTAAAAAGGCTTGCACCTAATATTACAATTTCTAAAATTGATGCAAATAGGCATACACAAATTGATAAGAATGAAAATGAACAAAATACTAATATCTCTTATTAATTTCCAATCGAGTAAAATTACAAATACATCCCTCTTAGGGATACCCATTTGATACAACAATTACAATATTTTGAAATCCCCCTCAAGGGTAGGTGGATTCCAAATGCCTTTAAAAATGACACGAAATGCTCCAAGGTGTCAATGACCTTATTCTCCATGATTAGAGGCATTTGTTGTCTTGCATATCAAAACCCTATTATTCTTATGTGCAATAAACAACAAGAAGCATAAGTAATAAAGTATTCCTCTCTTAATGAGGATTTTTGAGAAAATTGTATGAAAAGATGATACTACCAGCATATAATCAAGAAAATGCAAGAAATCTAGTAAACCTATGTAAAACATGAAAATATTCTATGAAACATGTAAAAGAAATACATATGCATATATCCAATGGCCTTATTACCAATTTTAAATCATGGAAGCATGAAAAATATCCATTAGTATCCTAATTACAATATTGAAAGCAAGACAACTAAACAAGCTATTTCTATCGATCAAAAATTTCTAATAATGCAATTAAATCTAAATTATGCTTAATATAATGTCATTAACAAATCCTATGGTGATAAATAAAGCAAATTAGGGATGATACCCTAACCACAGATCTGTGGTGCGGTGAGCACTATTAGCCATGGCTGACAGCTACGGTGGAGCTTGAAGTGTGCTTGTCCTCAAATTTAGGGAATAAATCTCTGAATCCTCTTGCTAAATTGATGGTCAAGGGCCGCTTCTATGTCCTATGATATATTTTGTGGTTGAATTGCTTCGATTGCATGTGAAATGGGCGTAATTGCATTTCTTGGTTCTCCTAGCCTCCTAGTACATCCATGGCTTGAATTGCCATTTCAATCTCTCAATTAAGGGCAAGAAAGCAATATCATAATGCAATTAGGTGAGTGTTCAATTCGACAGGGCTTCGTTGCTCAAATTCACCTATGCATCTCTCTCTTCTCTCCCATTTTGTATGGGGCTATTATAGCACATTGGAGGGCTATGTCCTAGCTTCATCAGGAAGCCAAGATCACGAATGGGTAGTTGGAGTAGTTGGATGGAAGCTTCTAGATATTTCTGCCCCCAAACCACTCGAATCTGCAACCAATTGGATTTTTGAAACAAAATTTCACTTGGTCAAATCCCAACTAATTTTTGATGCTAGCCATGGCTCTGAGGCATGGTCAACACTGCTAACCATGAGTGTCAACTGTGGCTAACCCTGATTAGGCCAAACTACCTAATTGAGTGGTTAAAACCACTACTATACCTTGGTATTTGTCCAAGGTCTTCCATATGGTCTTATAACATATCCCATATGAGTAGTCACCTCGAAATGACACGTTTTAGGTGTCTACAAGTGGCTACACTGGGTGTCTTAAAAATAACACAAATGCATGATAGCTAGACATCCTAAAAAGGAACTTGAGTTTTTTAGATGCTTAGAATTAATTTTAATACATAATAGGATTTGTGTTTGAAAAATGAATGTCTCCACTGATACACACACAAGTATAATTCTTTATTAAGGTGTGAATGCACAAAACCAATTTTTATCAATAATAAATACTTTAAACTTTCTATAGCACAGAGAAGGAAGTGGGATTTTACACCAATGAACCATATTTTAAAATACCAATCAATGTTGGTTAACTCATTGCTAGATGTAAGTTCAACATCAAAATGATATGTGTGGTTTTTGCTATTCAAGACTAAAAGAACCTAGGGTCGGAGAGATATGGTCTTTGGCCCTATAAATTGTTTGGTCTTGGTTTTAATCAAAGAAAAAAATTGGACAAGGCACAAGAGGAGGCTATTCAAATTAGAATAGCTAGTTTTCAATAACACTTAAATAAAACAAAGTAAATTCCTCCATAAAAGATCACAAATGCTCTAAAAATAATATACAAGCCACTCAAAAAATAATGGATTGAGAACTGAGCAACATATTTCTAACAAAAATCACTAGAAAGATTAAAGTTAATCTCCTAGATAAAACTTGGAATACTGTAGTTTACCTTGATATAAATCTCCTTGCTCCTTAGTCTCTGGTTTCTTTTTCCTTTTTCTTTTTTTTCTCTCTCCTCCCCCTCCCCCTTCTCTTTTCCTCCTCTTTTTTTTATAAAACTTTTTAAGAGAAAAATTTTAGGTTGGTGGTCCTTCATGCACTAGACCATTTACCTGACTCCTTAATCATTGGGTGTCACTAGTGCCTAATTAGACTAGACCTTAGCTTTAAAATATAAATCACTTTATTTATTTATTATAAATTTTATTTAGGTATGAATTTAAAATATGATTTATTAAATTATTTTTTATTAGATTAGAATTATTATTATTTATTATTTCATAAATGCATATATAGCTTAACTTTTATTTTTTCTTCCCTAGACCATTGGTGATTATGTCACCTTCCAGGGCTATGTTTGTCACTATACTTTTATGAACATAACATTGGTATCATTTTCCTCTTTTATCCTTTGTGGACCTGTACCTACAACACAAAATGCATCAACAGTACCATATCCATAATATTAAAGCATAGCATAATAATTTAATCAATAGCAATCAAAAGATCAATTATGGGTAGGGTTATGACAATCTTCCCCCTTAAATAATACACACTCCCTTGTGTTTTTAGTGTAATCTTATACATTTTTTAGCATATATATATATATATATATATATATATATATATATATATATATATATATATATATATATATATATACACTCAAAATTAAATAGAAATTGTTCCTTCATGACATGTACATCTTTCCATGTAGCATTTTTCTATAAGTATCAGTCCCATTGGATCTTACATTATTCCAAATTTATTTTCCTTAATTTCTTTATCTGGAATCCTAGTATTCAAACTAGTCAAACCTCAATGGCAAGAGAATCTGCCATCTACAAATTTGACACATTCCAAACATGATACGGGTCAACAATATACTTCCTGAGTAGGGGTATATGGAAGGTGTTATATATTTTTAACAAGTTGGGTGGTAAATTAAACTTATATACAATTTGACAGACTTTTCCTATGATTTCAAAGGGACCTACAAATCTGGGGTCTAGCTTAGTGGACTTAATAGAGCTTTTTTTAGGTCTCATCCTTAAGAAGACTTTGTCTCCCATAGAGAATTCCCTTGATGTCCTCTTTAAATCTGCATAGCTCTTTTGTCAATTCAAGGCTTCTTTGAGCCTTTGGTGTATTATTTTTAGTTGTTCGTCCATCTCCTTTACAAAATTTGGTCTTATCACTACCCAATTATTTAGATTATCCCAAGACAAAGGAGTTTTGCAACGTCTCCTATATGCGGATTCAAATGGAAATATTCTTAGAAAAACATGATAGCTACTATTATAAGCAAATTCAACCAAATAGATATGGTCTTCCCATTTGGTTTTATGGTTCATACAATACATGCATAACATGTCTTCAAGGAATTGATTGACTCTTTTAGTTTAGCCATCCATTTTTGGATGGTATGCAAAAATAATATTAAGTTTTGTACCCAAGGTATGATGTAGTGCTTGCCAAAATTTTGATGTAAATAAAGAATATCTATCCAAAATTATAACTTCCATAAACTTGTGTAATCGAAATACTTCCCTAGAAAATGTATTAGCAATATTAGGTGCATCATCCTATATAATTTTAGGTACAAAATGTGCAACTTTGGTCAACTTGTCCACTACCACAACTATAGAATTATGCTGGAATCTAGTTTTTGGTAGACTAAAAACAAAGTTCATGGAAATAATTTACCATTTTGGGTAGGGATAGCATGTCGGTACAACCTTCCTGCTAGGTGCAAATGCTTAGACTTTAATTTTTGATATTCCAAACACCTAGACATGAAATTATTGATATCCATCTTCATTACAAGACCATAAAAGGTTTTCCTTAAATTATCTCGCATTTTTACCCCTCTTGGGTGTGCAAAGTAAGGAGTACAATGATCCACTTTTAGAATAGCATCCCTTAATCCACCTACATTTGTAATAACCAATATATACCTAAAATACAATAGGCCATCCTTGATTACAAAACCTTTGTCCTTATCAGGCTCAAACTCAACCCATACTCGACACTTATCATAGTAATCATCTTTCTATTGATGCTTTCTAACTTGATCAATTAAGTCATAATGACATTGAGACATAGCATTTATGTGCCCTATTCTACTCAAGATATCTATTATCTTTTTTTCCTTACCCTTAATGTATTCATTGCCAAAATCATATTCTTCTAGGAATTCCATCTATCGATGTTGCCTTATGTTAAAAAAAGGTTACGTAAAGATGTATCTTAGACTTTGGTGACCAGTATTTAGTTCAAAAGGTTTTCCTGGTAAATAAAACCTTCAAATCTTGAGTTTATGTACAATAGTTTCTAATTCTAAGTCATGGGTAGCATAATTTATCTCATGCTTTTTAAGCTTTCGTGATTCATAGACGATGAATACCTCATATTGTGTTAGGACTCCCCCTAAACCTTCAATAGAAGCATTAATACAAACTGTAAATTTTCTTAAAGGGTCAGGTATCTTGAGTATTGGAGTAATTGTCAAATTTTCCTTAAGAATATTGAATGCTTGTTCACATTGTTTTCTCCATACGAATACCTTCCCTTTTATTTGTAGGTTTGTGATAGGATGGAATTTTTTTGAAAAATTTCTTAAAAAATAGCTATAATAACTTGTCATACCCATAAAACTATGTACTTTAGCTATGTTGGTGAGTGCAGGTCAATTAATGATAGCTTTAATTTTCTTTGGATCAACAGTGATTCTATCAATAGAGATCACATACCCCAAATATTGCACCTAAGGGATATAAAAACTCATATTTTGATCATTTTCTATATAAATGATTTCTCATGAGTACCTTAAGTATAATCCTCATGTGTTGACCATGTTCTTCTTTAGTCTAGGAATAAATTAGTATATCGTCTAGAAATGTAAGTACAAAAGGACCTAGTTATTCCTAAAGAACACTATTCATGAGGTTCATGAAGGCAAATAGGATATTTGTAAATCCAAAAGGTAAGACTATGAATTCGTAATGCCCATACCTTGTTTTAAATGTAATTTTAAGAGTATCTTCTTCATGAATCCTCAAATGATGATAACCTGATCTAAGGTCAATTTTTAAAAAAATGGTGGCTCCTTTTAACTGATCAAATAGATCATCAATCCTAGGCAAGGAATATCTATTTTTTATAGTGATTTTATTGAGAATTCAGTATTCAATACATAATATTAAGGAGCCATCCTTATTTTTTACAAATAGAATAGAGGCACCCCATAGTGATACACTAGGTTTAATTAGTTCCTTTTCTAACAAGTCTTGAAGTTGTATTCTTCGTTTCTACAACTCAATTAGGATCATCTGATAAGGTGATCTAGTGATAGGTGCAAATCTAGGTAGAAGTTCTATGGAGAAATCAAATTTCATTGAGGTGAAATACCAAACAAGTATTTAGGGAATACATCCCTAAACTCTTTTAGGATAGAATATTTTTGAAAAATATTTGAATTTGCTTTAGTATCTTCCCTTTTATTCATTTTGACCACATATACCCACCTCTTTTTATTATCTTCTTTAATTGTAAGGAAGAAAGCAAATGAGGTTGGAAAGAATTGTGGTCACAATGGATTTTGATTCACTGATTATATTCATCATTGAATTCTAACCATATTTATTCAAAGTTAATGAAGGTTGTATGGGCTCTCAACCAATCCATTCTAAGTATAACATCAAAATAATATAAGGGAGCTACACATAGGTGCCAATCAATCTCATCCTTAGATAGGTTATGTGAGGGTCAAAAAGAAAATGATTAACAAAATAGGTTTGTCCTAACCCATATTCTACTTTCCACCCATTTGCTAAAAATATAGACCTTTCTGATATATCCTTAATTATACTAGTGGAAATAAAACTATTTTTTGCATCACTGCCAATTAAAGCACACACATATTTATCAAAAAAATTACATTTAAAAAAAAAAGGTGTAGCTTGACCATCTAGGGTGGAATTTCTTATTGCTGTAAAAATACGATGGGAATTTTAGACACTAAAATTGCATCACCCAGGTGTTGTAGGTGAGTTGGAGAGGAGAGAGCAATCCTCCAAGGGAGGTCCTAGGTTCGAATCCCCATCCTACCAAAAAGCTGAATTGGGTACCCAAAATCCAATTGATAATGTTGGTGTGGGCAGGGCTGGGTGCAACTCTTGAGTGACTTTGACGGTGTAGAACCCCCTGTTCATGGTCTCTTAGACCAAGGCAGCCCCGCAAGGGGTTTTTCGCTTAAAAAAAAATTGCATCAATATGATTAGACTGAAAAGACACATTCTAATCGACACCATATGGCTCCCTTGGGAAACCCTTAGAGGTTAAATAGTGGTCCTAGCCACTTTTTGGAGGTTCTACCCCACTTTTGGGAAGTTTTGGGCCATGTAGGCATGGTTGTCCCACCCTAGGATGGCCATAGTTCATGGCCATCCCACCCAGGGATGACCACCAACAACCATCCTTGGGTGGGACAACCATGGCCTTGGACCCTTAAAAATTCAAAGGTGAGACAAATGGCACTCAGATTATACTATTTACCCTACCCATTGAAACATGCCAGACTGAGGGTGAATAATTCCTATGCCAAGTTGTAAATTGGAGGCCCAAATTGGAGATTATTCCCCCTCCAATGCATGGTAGAGTTTGGATAAATGGTGGAACCTGCCTCATATGGCCAAGCATGCCAATTTTTCCATACGCTGACTTGAGCTATAAAGTGGAGTGATTCCACCCAATTTCAAAGAGAAGCATTTACAATATTTCACCACAAAGTGCTACTGATATTTATCTCCAATTCATCGCATGTTTTCCCTTGAAATATCCATTGAGTGAAGGATGTTTTCAAGTGATTCTAAAACACACAATCCATTTACAAAACTAATCCATTTGAGTGAATCAGATTCAAAAATTTGATAACACCCCTAGGAGTAGTCTGGACCAAATCATAGAGGAATTGGTGGTAAAAAACATTAGATTTGGTAGTCATCCTCACTTGGGATGGTTAGAAGTCTTAAATGGCACACCTAGGGACAACCATGAATCTAAGCACAATTTCCTTTTTTTTATATTGATCAATTCTAGAGTAAATGTTATGCCTTATGTCAAGTTTTGGTGCAATTTTGAGTTGTTTTGCACCTATTATTAGGTATTTCTTGTTTTGTACCTGTTATTAGGTATTTCTTGTTTTGCAATCCTAAATGTAACACCCAGGGATGACCATAAATTTGTGTGTAATTTTATTTATGTTCTAGCTTAGATCATTTCTAGATTACATTATATGCATGATCCTAAGTTTTTATGGCATTTGGAACAGTTTTGCATCATATATTATACATTTTATATTTCAAGTTTTTTATTGCATATATCTCTTTGATTGCATTTCAATCTGTACATGCTATTAAAAAATATGATTTCTCTATGTGTAGATCTAGGTATCACAATATGCAAGGAAGGTGCATCAAGTCAGAACATCGATAGAACATTATGTTAGCATTGAAATCCTGCTCTTGAATGATTCATGAGTGCGAGGAAGATGCTGGAGTGCACTTGAGTTTCTAAAGGATTTAATATTTTGGTACATTTGTAATGAGTGTATCAATTTAGACTCCTCAAGGGGATTTTTTGTAATCATTAATTTTACAAATCAAATAATATAGAGAGGACCCCCATTTCTTTCACTTATTTGTCTCTCATGCTTACTTAAAATGTTGCTTTTATAGTGCTTAGATCAATAGATCAATAGATCAATAGATGCATTTAAATTTTCTTTTTTAGGTGCACCATTTTTCCACTCTATAGTGGATATGTAGACACCAAAACAACACCAATTCGATTATGTGATCGTAAACACTGATCGCATTGACACACACAGCCACCAGGGCAGCCCCTAGAGGTTAAATAGTGGTCCTAACCACTCTTTCAATAGTTTTTGAAGGTCATAAGTCAATTTGGCACCCTCAGTTACTTTTCTCCATTCTTGTTTCACCCAAGAACGAATACGGTTTGGTATTCGCCCCCCCCAGGGACGAATAGTAGTATTCACTCTGGGGTGGAGCGAATAGTGGGTTTGACGAGCAAAAAGTTAAATCTCGACAAATGGCAGCTCGGATCCACAACTTAATGCCTCCTTCATTTCATGGGAGCATGGGTGAACGTTTTCGAGCATTAGAGGCTATTACAGGGGCAGTCATGAAGCCCCTAATCAGGGAGGAATCTTCCCTCCCCTGGAAGGGCATGGATGCCAAGTGGCGCCTCTGCATGCTCATCCCAAGAGACCTCCAGGTCTATAAATTGATGAGTTTCCTCATCCCAAAAGATACAGAGTAAGAGAATTTTTGAGCAACGAAGTGCTACCGTTTTACTTCCCCATACATTCTTGTGCGATTTGTGCCTTTCACATCCTTGATCTCTTTTAGAGAGGAGGTCATTGGGTGACTATTGGAAGGACGAATCTTGAGCCCAAAACCCGAAACTTGACCACAATATACCATCTAATTTTTTGACAACATCTTAGGAGAGATTTTGGACCCATCCCAAGTGGATTGGTGCTGAAATCAGGCCCAAACGATGGGCGGCCTGCCCGGGTGCCCCCGCACTACTGCAGGTCTAATCGTCCCTTTTAGGAAAAATTGGGAATCTATGGTAGATTTTATTTCTATCATTTCCATTATGTATGCAATCGTTATGCTGCTTAGATAGTTTACAATTTTGATTTCATATCCTTTTGATCAATCGCTATTATGTTTTATCATGTTTTTGCTTTCACTAACTTGCAGAGGGCGTCATCGAAATTTGGGTGTTATAGGCTGGATTGGGGAAATCCGACCATCTGGGTCGTCCCAAAATGCCCCCAATTATCTAACCCCCACTTTTATAGGAAATTTGGAGCCATCTGGAGGTGACATTTGGGACGGTTCTATTTGACGTTTTGTTGCAGGTATATTCGTCTTGCCTCGAAACGAATACGAATCCACGACAAATATGTAGACTGTTCCTTTTGTTGTGCCTTCTCAGTGATGTTCCCATGCATCTATGAAAATTTTAGTTGATTTGGAGTTGTTTTGATCATCATTTTATTTATCTCTTCGCATGCATTGGTTTTTGGGTTTTGAGATTGCATGTTTGATCTTCTTCATAGGTGCTATTGATTATCTTTTTGTTTCCTTGAACGTAGGATCAGAACATTGGAGGAGCAGCAAGGAATCGACACTTGTATACGCAAGCGGTGGCAAAATTTTGGTCCACCCATATTACATGTGGGCACGTGAAAGAAGGATGGTTATCCGTGGATGTAACCAAGAGATGAATTTAACACTCCTCGCCCCTGAAAAGGGAGGAGGTGAATTGTAACCGAATTGTGAAATACATCAATAAAAGAAAAGGGTTGTTTATTTCATTTGGGTTTCGATTCATTTATGCTTTCTCCATTTTATGCATTTTTAATTCGTAGGATTTAGCTTTAATTTTAGTTTCGTTTTTGCATCGTGCTTGGAGTATGGCGATCACGATGGGACCTAGTCCTCTGTTTTTTGTTTTTTTTTTCAGATCAAAAATCTGATCAAAACTTGCTTTGCTTGCAGGTATTTTTCTTTTGGAACATGGGACTACTGTTCGTTCTATTCTACGGAAAACACAAAGCTGTAATTCATCTCATCCAGGGACGAATGGGAATGTGCCCCACCCTGTGACGAATGGGAATGCGTCCCACCCTATGACGAACACAGTTCTATTATTCATTTGATCCAGGGATGAATAGATCTCTGCACATTTTTAGGATAGAGACTCGAAACTAAAATATTTGGGCAAAGAAGAGAAAGGATTATGAACTTTCCTTGTCATTTTTTGCTGTCAATTTTTATGTTTCTGGATTACTTTTTTTGCTTAGGGAAATTTTTCTTTTTGTTGCCTACTTGTTTCATTTTGCAAAATAAAAAGAACCCCACACACCACGTGGCGAATTAAAAACCAAGGCGTTGGTCGTAAAATCCCAGCCCTTGATCAAGACCAAAAGTGGATTTCATCACCACCTTGGCTTGAATGTTGCATCCATTACCCCGATCGCTACTGTTGCTAGACGTAAATCCTGATGAAAGCTGATCGAGTGTAGTTGGGGTGATTCCCAGTGCACGAGGATAAGTCTTCTATGGTAGGTTTCATAAACAGGGTGATTCCCCTTTCGTACCGCCTATGTTCCACATACCATCTGCTCTCACGTACCTATAGTTTCCCTCACGTAAGGGCGGGTATATAAAGAGGTTGGTATATCGGCCTGGAAATGGTATATCAAAGGGGCGACCATTTTTGGGAGTTATAAGAGCCATCATTTTTCATTTAAATGTTCTTTAAAACCTTCAAAACAAAACCTTCAAAAAAAAACAAAAACAAAACAAAAATAAAAAACACACTAAACCAGGTCTAGGACACACTTTCAATATTTAAACAAGACAATCACTGCTTGTGTGTGTGTGTGATATTTTTTGTTTAGTGTAGCATAAAAAACCATAATAGAGATAAAAATCTACATAGCTTGTAGAAGGACACCACCATGGTGTGCACCCGTAGCCAAGCCCAATCACGGGCGAAAGCTGTGGAGAGTGTACAAGGAGGCACAAGTCACCTCCGTTACAGCCACAAGGACTTGGTCATTCCACCTTGGCGGCCTGACCCACGAGACAGTCCACATAGGGACATTTTAGAACAAGGCTATAGAGACACCCCTTTGAGGGGTGCACCCAGTCAACATGAACCCTTTCAGGAAGAGTCCATACACGTACCGTTTGACTTAGGCATAAGGGCTCCTTTGGATGCTCGTTATGAGTGGCCGCTATGCGATGAAGCACTAGAGCCGTATAGGGACCATAAAGAGGGGGCACATGATTATGTTGTCCCCCCTTTACACCTTTTAACTATTAGAACCAATAAACAAAATCTAGAGCACAAGGCTCTTCAAACAAGGTGAGCTAACTCTACCTGCCCCTTTCACACATGAAAGGGATCACGAGGAGGATGATTACATTCCTCAAAAACAATATACAGTGCGGGGTCCATGCACCTCTACACCAGCTATATACCATGATCACCCACTAAGGCCAGAGCCTCGGGTAAATTTCACCAACCTCGACAAAGGGAAGCGACCTATTGAGATCTCAGATCATCGTGATCAAGGTAAATGCATAGAAGATCCATCTAGGCCTCCTAGGCTCAATATGGCAAAACAAATCGACCTGGCAGTCGCCAGACATGCCACCCACCAAGCACATATCACGCGGCTTGAGCAAGACTAATAGTAGCTAGAGCATTTATATCACCTTAGCAAAGAGTACATTAGGTTCCAAACAGACGAGTTGCTCCATAACCCGATGCCTAAAAGGGTTCCAACCCTGCGCACCCAAAGAGCGGAACCATATGAGAGGTGCAACCCCTTGGTGCGAGATAGGTCTCCGCGACCTTACCAAGTGCTACCTCCGAGACCTCCTAGACCTGAATGGGAGGCTACTCCCTGAAACAACGATGGGTACCCTTCGTGGGGACCCACCCAGGGTCATAGGTCTTGCCTAAAAACTCCTTAGGAAGCTTACGAGGAGTATGAGAAGGAAGAAGAACAGGCTGAAATGCCCTACCAAGGCAGGGGGGTTGCTATCCGGCCACCCCTTCATAGGCCTCAAGTCTCCCACAACCCACAATGGGAGTAAACAAAAGAAGAAGAAATTAAATCCTCAGATGCATATAAAGCGTTGCTAGAGCATCTGGAGTCTGTGGAAACCAAAACTTCTAGGCCCCAAAAGCCCACTTTATGCCAGCTCCGCAGTCATCCTGTGCATTCGTCAGTGCCAGCACCTCCTTACCCTGAACACTTTAAGTTGCCTCAGTTGGCAACCTTTAGAGGTGAGGAAGATGCTCAAGAGCATGTGACGAGATTCCTGAGTCAATGCTTTGGCATTCAGGACAATGATGCTTTGTTATTAAGAACATTTATAACCACATTCACAGGCACTACCTCGGATTGGTTTACCCAATTACCGAAACACAACATCAAAAACTTAGATCAGTTAGTGGATGCATTCCTCGAACACTTTGCCTTCAATACCAAGAAGAAGGCATCACTGAGTGACTTAGCCAGCGTCAGGTAGTATGAGGAAGAGACCATGGCGGCCTACAGTAATCAATGGAGGACTTTGCTTTCAAAGCTGCCCTACCTCCCTTCTATGTCTGACCTCACTCAGATGTTCTCAAAGAGTTTTTTGAGATTTATCTTTGTGCTATTGCAGCTGCAGCAATATGCCACCTTAGAAGAAGCTCTGGTGCAAGCCAAAATTATTGAAGAGATCAAAATATAGGATGGTAAGATAGCCAAACCTAAGAAAAAAGAGTGGACTAAAAACACTAAAATCGGGACCACACAACAAAAACCCGTTGCGGTCAACCAAGTTGCAATCAACATCCCTAAGCCTGCACAAGCAACTCAGCTTAAAAAGGCTAATTATTAGGCAGTGCCTCCCAAAAACTATGATAGAGAAAATCAGAGGCAAGAACAGAATCAACAGCGTCACCCTAGGTGACAGTACACACCATACACAGAGTCCAGGGACTCCTTGTTTGATCGCTTGTTAGCGGCAAACTTGATCAACTTGCCAGAGATTTAGACCATAGATCCCAACACGCCCAAGCCTAAGGGGTATAGGTAGGACTTGTACTGTAGGTTCCATAGGCGGTAGGGACATGACCTAAATGCCTATTGGAAATTTAAGGGCTTGGTGCAAGACTTGATTGATAACAAGACACTAGCGGTGGATAATCCTGTCGCACCAAGAAATCAATAAATGGAGGTCTTCAAAGACCCCTTGCCTACTCATGCTCCATATAAAAAACCCTACAAGTTAACGAGGTCACACAGAACTACCCCATGCAGGGGTATGTAAGGATGATCAATATAGTGACTTGGAACAGGAGGTATCCGAGCATGAATGCTCCTGCGGTAGCTACAGAAGAGGTGCCAACAACATCACAACCACAATAGCACCTTGCACAACCTCCTCTGCGTAGAGCAGTGGCCACACTTCAGACCAAAATCACTCAAAGTTTGCAGACCACATTGGCTAGGCTCTCCATATACGAGCTTATACAACAATCTACACCCCATCGAGAAGCTCTAATGGATATATTGAAAGCCATCAAGTTGCAGCCCCATGAGACAAATTATTTCAACAACTTCATGGGCCATGTAAAATGATGCACTGATCTGGTCATCACATTTTGAGAAGATGAATTGAGATTAGTGACTGATGACATGGTAGATCCACCCCTACACGTTATCACGTGGGTCAACGAGATCCCATACAAGAGGGTGTTGATAGACACTGGCTCGTCCAATAATATCATCACAACTATAGCCTTGAAACATTTGAAGTTGCCCACATCTCACATCACAGCTTCCACCTACACTCTACGAGAATTCAATGATGCAATATGCTCGACAGTCGACACAATAGTCCTACCAATCCAAGTGGGACAAAATACCATACCTACATTGTGCCACATATTGGAGGGTGAGATGGCCTACAAAATCTTTCTGGGTCGGCCGTGGATCAGGGACATGAAGTGTGTCCCTTCTATAGCTCACCAATGCTTAAAGTATACATTTGAAGGGGAGGTGCATGTAGTCCCGGCAGACTTAGAACCCTTCAAGTATTGTAATGTGGTGCAACTGATGCCACAATCGACCCTACCATCAACGCATTTGGATTTCCAGTTAAATCCATCTAAATAGGGTCTAATTCCGTAGGCATCCCCATTAACAAGTTCTTCAAAACCCCAATCGGGTTCATATTCATCGTCTGGTCCTCCACCAACGACACCATCTATGGGGGCCAAATAGAAGGACAAAGGGAAGAAACCCCTGGAAGAGGCAAAACATTTGGAAGAGACACTGCCATCAGTATCAACTATCTCTACTAAGGAGATGCCTAGCCGAATGGAAATCGAGGCTCCTAGTTCACCCGACATGGAGTGGACTCAGGGAGAACTTCCATTCCCTCCCCCTCAACCACCAACGATCATCGTTGAAATGGCCAATATGGGCCTGGGGGAGTATCTAGTGTGGAATATTGTAGCAACACCCACACTACAGTCCATGCAGGACATGGGGAGACCTCGCCTCCCCATTGGCACTATTGTACCTGTAGGCTACCCGCTGAATCAGACAAATTTTGTGTATGGGGGCCTTGATCATGGCGTTGCACCATGCACGCAAGAGGACGAAGATGAAGAGCCTTTTTCTAAAAATTTCAATTATTTGTCTAACCCATACTTTGCTCTGAGATACCTTGGCCAATGCAATTGGCATGGATACGGGCTAGGTAGACATGAGCAAGGGATACATGTTCTTTTCCAAACAAGATACCAAATTCCATATGACAAGTCAGGAGTAGGGTTCAACCACCCCCTCCCCTTGGACATCTTGGTGGAGAACATGCAAGGCCTAGGGATAGGCAACAAGGGGGGATTGGCATTAGATCCATATGCCAACCCTAACACCCCATATACATTAAGGTATTATATCCCATTAATGACAATCAACCTTGTTGGCCCTCGCAATCCCTTACCTTCGCTCGAAAGAGGAGAAAGCTTAGGAGCTCATTTTTAGGGAGGGTCTGGACAATGTCAAGGAGGTTCCTCAGAGGATGAATCAGAATATGAGGTGGCACCATGGGACCCCTTCGAATCAGATAGCAATCACTCACAGGTGATCCCCATGGATGATTATCAAGAAAGCTTCTTAACAATGTTCCCTTTGGATGCTCCAATCGAGCAAGCGCCACTCCAAGGAAATCTGGCCCCACCATAGAAAGCAAAACAACCCCAATGGGGCCACATCAATTTGCTTGAGCAAGGCAAGTCGTTAATGCCGCAAGCAAGTGTCGAATCCAACGAAGGCCTTTGGATATCCGATAGTGATTATGAAGATGAAATTGAGATGGCATATCTTAATCACATGCGACAAATGCGATGACCATACCCCTTGGAGATTAACGACATGTTCGAACAATTAAACATAGTGCCAGGGCATGAGTGGTACATAGACCCAACATGGTGGGACCAAGTATTGGATCTGCCACTCTGGGCATATGAAGCATACCTTCCGCCCAGAGACCCTATAGTGACATCAGTGTCGAGGACAGACCCTGTCTTCCTATCCACCCATAGGGCCGATCCATTCATGCCAGTCCCTCTAGAACCAGATCCTGAGCATAGATAGCATCCAAAATGTTCGAGAAACCACACCTATGGTAATGGAGACCAAAATCATTCCATCAACATGATATCCATTGAATTAACCACCCCCATCCACAATCCGGCCGATCCAACACAATCATTGTCTCTAGACCTAGATGCCATAGACTGGGATCACGTCAATTCACCACCATCCCCATCCGAGTACTGGCCTTTTGGTGAAATGCTTCATTTTACCCCTAGGTCAACTCAGGATATCTTATAGGCTGAAGAGGGACCCGAGGTACCTAACGATGATCTAAACTCAGCAAATGATATCCACTTGATCCCAACTCCACATCAGTTGGAGGACGGATCCCACATGTCAGTCGAGGAGACGACTGACATAGACATTAGCTCAAACCCAATGAATCCATAGATTATCAAGCTAGGGGTAATTCTATCCCCCGAAGAGCAAGCCGACTACATTGCCCTTCTCAAAGAGAAGAAGGAGGTTTTTGCATGGTCCTACAAAGACATGTCGGGACTAGACCCACAACTAGTCACGCATAATCTGATGCTTGATTCGACAGTCAATCCAGTTAAGCAAAACTATGCAAGATGCACCCAACAGTGGCCTTAATGGTTAAAGACAAATTGAAAAAGTTGTTGAATGCATAGTTTGTCATCTGCGTGGATTAGCCACCATGGCTGTCCAACATGGTGCCCGTCAAGAAGCCTAATAGGAGGATTCGCATATGCACCAATTTTTGAGATCTAAACAAAACGAGTCCTAAGGATGATTTCCCCTTGTTGAGCATCGAAACCTTAGTAGATGCTACAGTGGGTCATGAAATGCTTTCCCTGATGGATGGTTTCTTGGGATACAATCATATTTGTATCAATCCTAAGGACCAGCTAAAAACAGCGTTCACGACGCCTTGGGGGACATTTTGTTATAAGGTCATGCCTTTTGGAATTAAAAATGCTGGCGCCACCTACCAACATTCCATGATGTACATCTTCCATGATTACATGCACAAGACTTTGGAATATTACATGGATGATTTGTTGGCCAAATCTCTTTTGCACCCGGATCATCTCGATGACTTAAGAAAGATCCTCGATTGCCTCATGGAGCATAAAGTCAGACTGAACCCCAAGAAGTGCATTTTTGGTGTCACATCTAGAAAACTCTTGGGTTTCATAGTCTCAAAACGAGGCATCGAGGTGGAACCAAACAAATTCAAGGAAATCCTTGAAATGCTTCCCCCAACTACCATTAAGCAGCTCAAAAGCCTACAAGGAAAGGTCACGTCGATCAAGCGCTTCATAGCGCAGATATCTGACAAGTACCGACCCATGAACAAATTGTTGCACAAGGGGGTAGCATTTCACTGGGATGACGAGTGCCAGTCAGCCTTCGATGACATTAAACAATACTTGGCTTTGCCACCAATATTGGCACCACCTAGACCAGGCGTGTTGTTCTACTTATACATCTTAGCTACTGAGGTGGCACTGGGTGCCATGTTAGCCCAAAAGAATGAACGTCATAGAGAACAGGCTACTTACTATCTTAGCCGCACCTTGGTCAGCTATGAACTTAACTATGCATACGTTGAGAAAATCTGCTTGGCAGTTGTGTTTGCTACCAAAAAGCTACGCCGTTACATGCTGAGCAACAAGACGTATATTGTGTCTAAGGAGAATCCATTGTGATACATGATGAGTTGTACTTATCACAGTAGCCACACGACAAAATGGATCATGTTGTTGATAGAATTTGACATAAATTTTATCGGACAGAAATCCATAAAAGGTCAGGTCATAGCCGATCAACTCACAAAGGCTCCTCTCAAATATGATCAGCCTCTAACTATAGAACTACCCAATGATGGGGTCTTCCATGTATCAGAATCACAAAATTTTGATGAGCCTGAGTCACAGGCCAACATAACCCTATTTTTGAAGGTTCTAAATGTGAGCAAGGTGGTGGAACGGGAATAGTATTCTTCACACCGTAGGGTGCTCCAATGCCCCTATCATTTAAATTAAATTTCCCATGCACCAAAAACAATGCAGAGTATGAAGCCTTGCTCATAGGTCTTCAGACAACAATCACCATGAACATCAAACGATTGAACATCTTTGGCGATTCACTGTTAATCGTCAACCAAGTCAAAGGGGTATTCCAATGTAAATGCCCAGTTCTACAGGCCTACAAAGCCCTTGTGGACAACTTCCTGGCAAAGCTTGAATGGTACAACATCGAGGCACTCCATCAGTCATCGAATCGTTTTGCGAACACTATGGCCTCCTTAGGGTCCTTAATCCTGTAAGACATTTCTTGTGAAATGACCACCATTCAAGTCAAAACACTATCGTAATCAGCGATGGAGTGAGCAAGCTCTGATTTAACGCTAGGAATCCACTTGATCCATATTGAGCCATCCACGGACAATTTCTCTCAAATCCATGATCGTTTGAATAATGCCAACTGGGGGTCCTTGTTCTCCCCTACTCCCATTAATAGCAACACAACGCTATTCTTGCAAGTTATTTCCCGCTTAGTGTTTTCTAGGGATAAACTTCAAGAGGGATTAGTCGTTCAAACTATCGAGGTTTCTGATCAGCAGGATTGGTATGCACCCATCAGGGACTACCTTAAGTTAGGTAATATCTCGCTTGGATTGATGCATGTCGCAAAATGATCATTCAAGTAGAAAGCAACAAAGCATGTCTTGTTAGGAGACATTTTGTACCTTCAAAGCTACGAAGGGATTCTCCTCCATTGCTTGGACCAGCAGGAGTCTGCTTGGGCAATCACCCAAGCGCATGATGGTACATGCAATGGCCACTTCAGTGGTATGGCCATCACAAAGTGCATTCTTCGCATGGGCTATTATTGGCCATATTTAGAGCGATATTGTTGTGCGTATGTGAGGAAGTGCATGAAGTGTCAACATCATGCCAATTTGACACACGTACCTTCCCAGGCCTTACAGCCAATTCAGTCAGCTTGGCCATTTTTGCAGTGGGGCCTAGATCTAATCAAAAATATCTCCCCTGCATCATTCGATCGTCACACGTTTATCATAACGGCCATAGAGTATTTCACCAAGTTGGTGGAAGCGGTTCCGCTAACCTCTACGACTGGAACCCGCATTGTGGAGTTCATTTTACATAACATCATATGTCATTTTGGTATTCCATACAAGATAATCTTGAATAATGGGACATCATTCAAGAACAAAGATGTGCGAGCTTTGACCACAAAGTAAAAAATTCAGCATAATTTTTTGACACCCTATTATCCGCAGGCAAATGGGCAAGCAGAGGCATCAAACAAGACGCTAGTCGCCATCCTCAAAAATATAGTCATAGACAATCATAAGGATTGGCACATTCAGATCCCCCTTGCCCTGTGGGCTTATTGCACTAGCATTCGGACACCCACTGGGGCAACTCTATTTTTGTTTGTTGGCAATTTTGGGTACCTTGGGTACATTGCATTTGCTTAAGTGAATAAGTTGTCATTAATGCCAAGAAGCTTTTGAATGAATTTTATTCGATGTAAAATAATTTGTTTTGATGAAGGTTACGACTTGACAGGTTCAAGAGAAAGCAAGTTAGAAAAGTGTCGCGATATCACGACATGTCACAGTTTCGTGACTCAAAGAGGAGAGAGAATGTTTGAGTCAAAAATGTCGTGATTTCGTGACATATTGCAAGGAAGGTTGAACGGACGAAAAAGTGTCATGATTTTGCAACATGTTGTAGGAGAGAGAGTCCGAAAGAAAAAGTGTCACAATTTTGTGACATAATGCAGGAGAGAGAGTCCAGGAGAAAAAGTGTCGCGATATCATGACATGTCGGGTTTTCATGACCCGAAGAAAAGAAAAGTGCTAAGGAGAAAAAGTGTTGCAATTTCGCGACAAGTCAGAAGACAAAGTGGAAGCAAGATAAAGTGTCATGATTTCGCGACATGCTACAGATGAAAATTTTCCAAGTAAGAACTGTCATGATTTCGCGACATACAACAAAGGGAAGAGTTTGAAATGAGAAGCGTTGTGAGTTCACGATAGGATGTAGAGAAGTCGTACGAAAGCTGAAAGCATCGCGATTTTGCAATAGGCTACAAAGAAAACGTACGAAAGCTAGAAGTGTCACAATTTCACGAAAAATTTAAGGAGGAAGAGCTCAAAGGCGAAAACGTCACAATTTCATGACATGTTCTGTTTTCATGGGAGTAAGGCAGAGAAAAACACAAGGTAGCAAAAGTGTCACGATTTCACGACATGTTGCATTTTTTCTAGTGCAAACAGACAAGAGTGCAAGGAAGAGAATGTGTCACGATTTCACGATAGATTGAGATGGCAGCATTCGGTTGGAGAAAGTGTCACAATTTTGTGACAGAAATAGAATGCAGGTCTGCTATAGGAGAAGTGTCACGATTTCGCAATAAAAGCAGAGAGGAAGGCTATGAAGATAGAAGTGTCACGATTTCATGAAAAAAGCAAAAATGAGGTCGACGAAGGGAGAAGTGTTGTGATATCATGACAAAAGAAAAGTTGATGCTGACTAAGTCAGAAGTGTCATGATATCATGACAAGAACGTGGTTGAAGTCGACAAAGGCTAAAGTTTCACGTTATCACGACAAAAGGCAAAAGAAAGTGTATGGTTGCAAAGGTGTAATGATATTAAGACATGTTGTAGTTTCATGGTAGAAGCTACAAAAGAGTTACAGAGGCAGTGAGGTCGACAAAGTTAAATTTGGGCCGACAAAGATTAGGGTTTGCAACCAATGTAGTTTATGGTTGTGCAGCCGACTAAGATCAAGGTTTAGATCATGAAAGTGTTAGTATAAAAGGAGGGTTGTTTGGAGAGTTGTGATGTGATTAAATGCACTATTAAAGTGCGAAGTTCAAAGATAGTGCACAATTTAAGTCTATGGTGCGCAGAGAGCGAGTTGTGCCAAATCGAGCTAAGTGCGAAGCAGAGCGTATAGAGAGTAGAAAAGTGCAAAGCTATTGAGTGCATCATTTATGTGACGTTCGGAGATAGTGCGTAGGCCTTGATGGTTTTGGACAAATCATTGAGAGGGATTGTTGGACATATTTGAGCAAGCTTTTGTTGAGCTTGTGGAGCAATTTGGGCAGGTTCTAGTGAGAACTTGCAAAGCAGATCTGAGACAAGTCTTGGTGAAGACTTGGGTGAAGATCAAGCAAGCTTTAGTGGAAGCTTGTGAACAACTTCTATGAACCAGATTTGAGGACCAGTTGAGGACAGAGATTGGTGTAGTTTCAAGGACATTTGTGCCAGACCGAAGGACTGTGTTTGGTGCAGATCATAGAAAGATAACGAGGACATTTGTGCTAAATCGAAGGACTGTGTTTAGTGCAAATTTGAGGACCAATTTTGGATGTGATAGAGTTGAGGACAGAGGTCTCCAGCCAGAGCAGGGAGGACAGGTGTCTTCTGTGGATAGATTTCCATTTGCTAAGGGCAGCAGAGGCAGAGGTCTTCTAGAGGATCACCAGCCAGAGCAGAGCTAGGGGATTAGTGTCTCCTATGGGTTGGTGCCCATGAATTCGAGATTAGGGGATTGGTGTCTCCTTTGGGTTGGTGCCCATAAAAATTGAAATTGAGAAAGGTATTCCTATAATTTTTTATTGATAAAATTTAGTGAAAGATTTTATCTGTGGACGTAGCCCAGCCATTCTGGGGGAACCACATTAAAATTGTTGTCATTTTGTGGATGTTTTCATGCATTGCTTTGATATTGCTATGGGTATATTGCTTTACTATTTTGTAATATAAAGAAAAACGTAAAAATAGGTCTTATACTGTTCACCTCCCCCTCTCAATATAAGCTTGTGTTCTTCAATTGGTATCAGAGCTGGTGCCTTCGAAAAGTTTAACAACTTGAAGGAAAAGCTAATAAAGAACACAATGGATTATTCAAGTGGCAATGCAGCACCTATTATTGATGGATTAGATTTTGGTCTTTGGAGTGCAAGGATGAAGGTTCATCTAATGGCACTTGGTAATGAAGTATGGGAAGTGATTGAAGATGAGTACACTATTCCTGTACATGGTCCAAATACTAAAGAAGAAAGGCTCCTACATCATAGCAATGAATGCAATCCTAAAAGGCTTACAGAAAGTAGATCTCACCAAAGTAATTCACTACAAAATAGCTAGTGAAATGTGGAAACAGCTGCAGGTGGTTCATACAAGTGATACAAATGTCAGAAAGGCCAAGTTGAGACACTTCAAAGGTATGTTTGAACAACTCAATATGAATGATGATGAAAATATTAGTGACTACATGTTTCGTATGGATGAGGTTGTTAACTCCATGAAAGACTTAGGTCTTGAGCTTGCTGAAAATGATGTTTGTGATAAGCTTTTAAGATCTCTTCCTAATAGATTTAGTGAAAATATTTCTGCTATTGAGGAAGCTAAAGATTTGGATAAGTTGAAAAAGGATGAGCTCCATAGTATACTTGCAGCATTTGAGTTGAGAACTCAAGTGAAGGTTGACATCAAGAAAGAGGCAGCTTTCAAGGCTACCAAGAATTCCAAAGGTAAACAGCTTCAAGAGAGCAATGAGTCTTCTAGTGATGAAGAGGCATTTTACAGCAAAAATGGCAAGTTCTCTAGAAAGCACAAAATCGTGAAAAATATAAGATGTTTCAATTGTGGAAAGTTTGGTCATTATGCTACTGACTGTATTTTTTCCAAGAATGAAAGTGCTGAAGAAAAATAGGATTCTAAGAGCAAGGATTCTAAAAAGCACAAGCATCAAAGAAAGAATAAAGATGAGCACAACAATCAAGGAAAGAGGTATTCTCACAAGCACAAGAAGAGTTTCTACCTAGACAAAGCAAGTAAGTGTTCTAGCAGTGATAGTGAAAGTTCTTCAATTGATATTGAAAATGAGATGTTGTTCATATCAAAAAAAGAGGAACAACCAAAACATAGATTCATTATCATGAAATTTCTTAGATGTGAAAATTTTGGTCACCTTGAGGATGATTGTACAAATAATGATTTGGTTTCTAGTATGTATGAGGATGCTTCAAAAAACTATAAGGAAGATGCGTGTATGGTTTTTGAAAAAGGTAGCACCTCTAGTGATAAGAAATCTGAAAAAGGCTTTGATGATTCAGAAAGTAAACAAATAAAGGATCATGAAAGTGAACTTAGTAATGCTCTTAGTGCTTTGAAAAATGAAATAAAGAAGAATACTAGACTCAAGTATAAGTTAGATGAATGGTGTATGGAGAGATATGATCTTATAGAAAATCTTGAATTCTCTATAGCTAAGACGCAAGAACTCAAGAATGAGTTAGAGTCTAAGGTTCTTGAGTATAGTGAGTTAGAACAGAAAATGGATTCTTTGAAAGAGGAAATTAAAGAGTACAAGGATAAGCTTTACAGGTTTCAAGATAGCTCTAAAAAGGTTAAGTCACTCATCAAAGGTTAAAGAAAGACAATAGATAAAATAGGCCTTGGTTTTGTTAAGTCACGCAATGAACAAGCTAGAGAGTCTAGCAAGAGACTCCAAAAGGAAGATAGTTCTGATGAGGAAAGTATTTCAGATCATGAGTCCTTGAATGATAGATGCTCAGAAATAGAAAACAAAATTCAGAATAAAAAGAAGTTTTCAGGACCCAAGATGTCAAATAAAGGAAAATTTCATGGTAGATGCTTTGCGTGTCACAGGTTTGGTCACATGGCTGCACATTGCATGGCTCAAGTGAAGAAGGTAAATGACAATTTAAGAAGTGCTAGTTTCTTTCAAGGGTATTGCTACTCTTGTCAATAGTTTGGGCACAAGGTAGTCTATTGCAAGGTTAATTACAGGAATAGGTTTGATCAAAACAGGTTCGGCTAGAATAGGTTTGGTCAGAACAGGGTTAGTCAAAACAGGCAGATTCAAAGAACAGGTATGCCCAAAAGAAATAACATTATTACTTGTTATAAGTGCAACAATGAAGGTCACATAGCTAGACAATGTAGAGCTGAACTTCCAAGGTATAGGAATAGGAGCAGTGGTATGAACAGGTCTAAGGATCAAGGCATGGATAAGAACAGGAATGATAACAGGAACAAGAACAATGACAAGAACAGGAATACGGGCAAAGAGTTCAAGAGAAGGCCCAACAAGGAAACTATAGATGCTGATGATGATCAGTGCCTAATGGGAGTTTTACTCCCACCCCAGAATTAATCACCTCATCAGGAGGTGGGGGAGGGACTAAGCTAAGAGGCTCATTCTTAGTCCCGAGCCCCAAAGGTGACCCTTTGCCATTGATGACAAAGGGGGAGAGATATGAGTAAGGGGGAGAGCTTCAAGTGAAGAGGAAAGCTTCAAGTCGGGGGAAGCAAAACTTCAAAGGAATATTCTCAGTTGTGGGCACAGTTTCTCAGTTTTTAGCACAGTTGGTTTCAGTTTTGGCTTTTGAGACGTGTTTTCAGTAATGGTTTGCCATCAAAGACAAAGGGGGAGATTGTTGGCAATTTTGGGTACCTTGGGTACATTGCATTTGCTCAAGTGAATAAGTTGTCATTGATGCCAAGAAGCTTTTGAAGGAATTTGATTTGATGTAAAATAATTTGTTTTGATGAAGGTTACAGCTTGACAGGTTCGAGAGAAATCAGGTTAGAAAAGTGTCGCGATATCGTGACATGTCGCAGTTTCGTGACTCGAAGAGAAGAGAGAATGTTTGAGTCAGAAATGTCACAATTTTGTGACATTGCAAGGGAGGTTGAACGGACAAAAAAGTGTCATGATTTCGCGACATGTTGCAGGAGAGAGAGTCCGAAAGAAAAAGTGTCACGATTTCACAACATAATGCAGGAGAGAGAGTCCGGGAGAAAAAGTGTCATGATATCGCAACATGTCGGGTTTTCACGACCCAAAGAAAAGAAAAGCACTAAGGAGAAAAAGTGTCACGATTTCACGACAAGTCAGAAGACAAAGTGGAAGCAATATAAAGTGTCGCGATTTTGTGACATGCTGCAGATGAAAATGTTCCAAGTAAGAACTATCACGATTTCGTGACATATAGCAAAGGGAAGAGTATGAAATGATAAGCGTCGTGAGTTCGCGATAGGTTGCAGAGAAGTCGTACGGAAGCTGAAAGCGTCACGATTTGGCAATAGGCTGCAAAGAAAATGTACAGAAGCTAGAAGTGTCGTGATTTCATGAAAAATTTAAGGAGGAAGAGCTCAAAGGCGAAAGCGTCATGATTTCATGACATGTTCTATATTCATGAGAGTAAGGCAGAGAAAAACACAAGGCAGAAAAAGTGTCACGATTTCGTGACATGTTTCGTTTTTGCTAGTGCAAACAGACAAGAGTGTAAGGAAGAGAAAGTGTCGCAATTTTGTGATAGATTGAGATGGCAGCATTCGATTGGAGAAAGTGTCACGATTTTGTGATAGAAACAGAATGCAGGTCTGCTATAGGAGAAGTGTCATGATTTTGTGACAAAAGCAAAGAGGAAGGCTATGAAGACAGAAGTGTCACGATTTCATGACAAAAGCAGAAAGGAGGTCAACAAAGGGAGAAGTGTCGCGATATCATGATAAAAGCAAAATTGATGCTGACTAAGTCAGAAGTGTCACGATATCATGACAAGAATGTGGTTGAAGTGGACAAAGGCTGAAGTGTCGCGATATCGCAACAAAAGGCAAAAGAAAGTGTATGATTACAAAGGTGTCGCGATATCGTGACATGTTGTAGTTTCACGGCAAAATCTACAAAAGAGTTGTAGAGGCAGTGAGGCCGACAAAGTTAAATTTGGGCCGATGAAGATTAGGGTTTGCAGCCAACGTAGTTTGGGGTTGTGCAGTCGACTAAGATCAAGGTTTTGATCATGAAAGTGTTAGTATAAAAGGAGGGTTGTTTGGAGAGTTGTGATGTGATGAAATGCACTATTAAAGTGTGAAGTTCGAAGATAGTGCGCAAGTTAAGTCCGTGGTGCACAGAGAGCGAGTTGTGCCAAATCGAGCTAAGTACGAAGCAGAGCGTACAGAGAGCAAAAAAGTGCAAAGCTGTTGAGTGCATCATTTTTCCGATGTTCGAAGATAGTGTGCAAGCCTTGGTGGTTTTAGACAAATCATTGAGAGGGATTGTTGGATATATTTGAGAAAGCTTTTGTTGAGCTTGTGGAGCAGTTTGGGCAGGTTCTAGTGAGAACTTGCAAAACAGATCTGATACAAGTCTTGGTGAAGACTTGGGTGAAGATCAAGCAAGCTTTAGTGGAAGCTTGTGAACAACTTCTGTGAACCAGATTTGAGGACCAGTTGAGGACAGAGATTGGTGTAGTTTCAAGGACATTTGTGTCATATTGAAGGACTGTGTTTGGTGCAGATCAGAGAAATAGAACGAGGACATTTGTGCTAAACCAAAGGAATGTGTTTAGTGCAAATTTGATGACCAGTTTTGGAGATGATAGAGTTCAGGACAGAGGTCTCTAGCCAGAGCAGGGAGGATAGGTGTCTTCTGTGGATAGAGTTCCATTTGCTAAGGGCAGCAAAGGCAGAGGTCTTCTATAGGATCACTAGCCAGAGTAGATCTAGGGGATTAGTGTCTCCTATGGGTTGGTTCTCATGAATTCGAGATTAGGGGATTGGTGTCTCCTTTGGGTTGGTGCCCATAAACATTGTAATCGGGAAAGGTATTCCCAAAATTTTTGATTGATAAAATTTAGTGAAAGATTTTATCCGTGGACGTAGCCTAGCCATTCTGGGTGAACCATGTTAAAATTTTTGTCACTTTGTGGATGTTTTCATGCATTGCTTTGATATTATTGTGGGTATATTGCTTTACTATTTTGTAATATAAATGAAAAGGTAAAAAGAGGTTTTATACTATTCACCCCCCCTCTCAGTATAAGCTTGTGTTCTTCATCGTTGGTGTATGGCTACAAGGTAGTCATGCCTCTTGAGTTGGAAATTCCTTCCCTATGCATATCAATGCCCGAGTTCATCGATGATGACACTGCATAGCAGGCCCGGTTAGACTAGCTTACATTGCTTGATGAACGATGCGTTAAGGCTCTAGAGCATTTACGTATCTATCAAGAGTGACTTAAGAAAGCATACAATATGAAAGTTCACCTGAGGGACTTCCAGGTTGGTGACTTGGTCTTGAAAGAGAACCAGTAGAACTCTAACTTGTCGCCCCATCTAAGGGACAAGTTTGCGGTAAACTGGTTAGGTCCTTATGTCATTGATAGTAAAATAGGACCTGGAACATACCGGCTAGCCTCTCTTGATGGAATCAAGGAACTATAACCCTTGAACATTAGTCATTTGAGGCCTTTCCATATTTAAAAGAGACATAGCCCAACCCAAAAGCTCCAAGGATTTACATAATCGCTTGGTCAACCCAAAATGCTCCAAGGATTTCCATAATCACTTGGTCAACCCAAAAGGCTCCAAGGATTTCCATAATCGCTTGGTCAACCCAAAAAGCTCCAAGGATTTCCATAATCGCTTTGTCAAACCCAAAATGCTCCAAGGATTTCCATAATCACTTGGTCAAACCCAAAATGTTCCAAGGATTTCCATAATCGCTTGGTCAACCCCAAAAGAAAAAAGCTCCAAGGATTCCTGCAATCGCTTGGTCAAACCCAAAAATTCTCCAAATGTGCCCATTGCCCTTTTGGTCAAACCAAAATCTCCAAGGATTCCCTTAATCGCTTGGTCACAAAAAAGAAAATTCAAAAACAATAAAATCATCAAAGATAACAAAAAAATTTGCATCTCATTCCCATGCATACCCAAAAATCATCATAACAATGCAAAGCTCTTTTTGCATCTCATCCTCATATTCACAAACATCAATCCCTCAAAAGTACAAAAATATATAGCCACATTAAGCATCACATCCATACATTGCAGATTTGTGGTCATAAATGTCAAAGCACCATAGACTGTCATTGCTTGGCACAACCATCATTTTTCACTTTTTTCCACTTTATCAATAATGCATCCCCCATAACCGCCATTCACGTTATTCTCCCACATCATAGTCAGTTGTTTTCTAATGTATCGCGAGTTTTTTTTCATTCAGCCGTCATTAGATTTCTAGCCACGTACTGTACCAAGTTAGGCAGATTTTACGAAGGTAGAATTCTACTTGGATCACACCTTGTTACGTAGCATCCCAACACAAGTTAAAACATATAACAAAATTTCCAAGTTATGTGAATGAAATATGAACCCTGCAAAGCAATCTAGGTCACCATAAGCGAAACGGTTATCTTGCTCACCCCCCTGTATGAATGACCCCAAGAATGTTGAGAGTTGGCAAAAGGACAAGCATCCTCCCTACCCAATTCCCCAAGAATCCCAAGTCCTCAAAAAGCTACAAACATCATAAAAATTTGCAAAACATCAAAACTCCAAAAATTTGACATCACAACCAAAGTGCATACCAAAAAAAAAAAAAGCACATACAATAGTGATTCTCATCACTCACTATCCCAAATCCCTTGCTCAAAAGAAACAAACAAAAAAAAAAAAATAACAGTGATTTTTATCACTACAAAAGAGCAAGTATCCCAATACAATTGAAGAAAATAAGGGAGTCGAACTTGAATCCCTGGAACTCTCAGCATTCAGACGGGTCATGAGGCAAACCTCGCATCGGTTTGGTTGATAGCCTATCGGTCACTGGTGGTAAACCTCCCGCATGATGATATATCTGTCACATTAACTTGTGTGCAGATAAATGTTTGCATGTGGATGAGCTAGCTTATGGTATCATCAATCGCACCATAGATTAATCTGACTAAATACAACAAAGGAGTTAGTGGAGCTAATCAGGTGATCCTCAATACAGTTTTGGTTGACAACCTATCTGGCACTGGCGGTATCTTGACCAACACCACATAAATGAACTCAATTGCACACACAGGGATGTGAAATAACTTGGTCAATAACAAGTATGATTCATACCTTGTTCAAAAGTCTTGTAAGCTAAAGTACAGTATTGGCTAGATAGTTAGAACATTTGAGTTTTGAAAAACCCTACACACATTCTAAACCAACTTGCTATCTTTCATCCTTACATTGCCATCAGAAAATCCAAAAAAAAAAAAAACAAATATATGCATATAACCCATATGCATAAAGAAAGTCACATCACCCAGTAATCACCTAAGACAAAAAGCCACAAAGTTTTAAACAGTCTATGGTGCGACCACCAAACATCACAAATTAAACTCATCCATTCCATTTGCATATCATATAAATTAGAAACATTTGCATTCATCAACACATATGCATCCATCAATATAAATCAACATGCATACACCCATATTCATCCATCATCGTGCATAACATCAAATCATGACATGTGCATAAATCAAATAAAGTCATATATATATATATATATATATATATATATATCATCATCATCATCAAAAATTCCCGTAGGCTATAATAACTGGTCCTCTGTCCCCGCAAAATCCAAAAATTCAAAATCCTCACCCAAATCATCCACCTCCACCATATTCGCATCCTCTAGCAGAGCTCCCCAACCCTCACCTGACCTCCACACCCTCATCCCCTACTGCTGCTACCTCTGTGCCGCCCAATGGTCCCTCTCCCCGCCATCGTCGTAGCATCCACCATTGGTCATACTCCGTAGTAGTCCCGACATCATCCACGTCTAGGACGTCAATCACCGCATTTGAATCCTCACCTAGTGGCACGATAACTGGACAAGATAAAGTCCTCTTGACCCCCCAACATTGATATATCACAGGCTCACCAGGAAACCCTTGGCGCACCCCAAACTGTTGTGTGACCCGACCATATGGGAAGAATTCCTTCTTAGTCCCGTGGTGCCCAATAAGCCATTGCCCCCTTCGTACCCATCATAGCTACTCTCTAGCCTCAGGCCAAGCTGGACAGTCCTGATAGGGGCACCAGAACACCTCCCCTTGAGTCAATCGAGCAAAGGCATCTACATAGTGCCCTACGGAACCTGCCCATTGTCGGCTCTGTCCCTGCTCCTCAGACCGCTGCCATAGAGCTGCATACCCCACATCTCGATCCACCATCTTTGCTCGGGTCATCCATGGTAGCCCCGCTGGCCTCTCCATCATTATGTGCTTCCACGCCTAGCACTGCAACAAGAAGCTACACCTAATACCCTTTCGCCTTTGGTAGCGGACCTCTACAACTCATCATAGAGCTGTGCCAACAATGTCTGCCCCCACCTCATGATCATTGGTGCCTCCGTCGGGCACTCCACCAATCGAAACACCACCTCCAATAGGTTCCATGGGAACCTCATACTCGAAGATTCGAGCAGTAGCATGTTGGAAATGAGGCCCATAAGCAATGCATGCCTCACTCCCAACACACCCTTCTCCAGCCACCATCAAACCATAATACCACCAATATGGCAGTCGAGCTCTACCCTCTCCACTGGGTTGTCCACACCCACATCTACCCCATGCCCAAAGCAGTGTGTCAACACTCAACACTGCTATCCACTAGTCTCATGGCATCCTCCTTATTGGCAAGCCATCTATTGGGATCTGCAGAATCTGATAGACATCCTCTAACGTAATTGTCATCTCCTCTGTTGGGATATGGAAGGTGTTAGTCCGAGGATCCCACAAGTTGATCAGGGCCATCAAGTAGGCCCGATCCCCGACTATCGGCTCCAACCGAGTCACCTGCTTGAGCCCAAGGGCATCAAGCCACTCCTAGTCTACCAAGGTCAGTGTGTCCCGTGCTTCAGTAAACATCATAGGCACCCGATACCGGCTCTTCACAACCTACAAAAGAAAATGCACACAAACATCAAAAAAAATCTATCGCAAAAACATGGATATACAATAATCGAACAAAAACAACACAACAAAACACAACAAAAAACAATCAACAACAATGGTTTGTCAGTTCTAAGTTAACTTTTTAACTGATAAATTCAATAAAACACAAAAAAAAAAAAAAAATCAACAAAAATAGCTTTTCGGTTCTAGGGTTTTTTACTCTAAACTTGAGACACGCTAAACAAAACTAAAACACAAATAAACAATTAATTTGTCAGTCCTAGGGTTTTAATCCTACAAGTCAGCTGATTAACATTGCATACACATAAACACAGCCACAAAAATAAACTAGGGTTAAGCTACGTTTTTAACGCTCAGTTTTACCCTACATTTCTAACCTGAGTTTTTGATTGTTGTTAAACTAGGTGTTGGTCACGAATCTGCCACAAGAAAGGATTTTCTATGTCTATGCACCCTAGACCCGGCCAACATTGAAAGGTTGGGAGAAAGAAATGTCTCCCAGACCAATCTCCAGAGAGGGTTGGTTCCCTTACTATTTCTAAGCTTGATTAAGACTAAAGTTACTGGAAAGGAATTATAAATGTGCAGAAAGAAATGGGAAATACACGAAAGAGACGGGAAATATGGCCACAGGTCGAACTTATATGATCAGGGAAAGAAACTCAGCAAGAATCTAACCTCAAGCGCATAAACAACATATAATAATAGAATACAACATAATCCACTTACGACCTTGCGCAGACAACCTTCAGGATTGCATTCCAGAACTCACTTTCTCATTTGCGATATTCAAACTCAGATGCAGAATTGAAATCTAACAAGCAGATTAGAAAGACGAGCATAACTGAGAAATACATGAAATAAAAGGAAATCACACAAAAAGATGCTTGCAAAATCGGAGGCCAAATCTCTTTCATTCATGCAAAGAACTTGAAAGCTTTCATGCAACCTGTCTCTCAAACTCCTCGATCCCTCTTTCTGAGATCTACATTGATTTATATAGAAGTCTTGCTTCTTTACAACATTTAAAACTTGCAACGAACTTCCTCGAGATCTACAACATGTGCAACAGAAACAAGGAAATCATCCCCTTAAACCAGCCTCGGAGAAACCAGAAATTCAATGAAACAAGGAGTCGGTCGTCTTCATTAAATGGTCGTTCTTGAAACATGCTTGAACCGTTAGAAAAATCATGAACAACAACTTTGGATAATGGAAATATTTAATTCTGGTGGCTTGGACACGTTCTTCTACCTTGCTCACATTGGAAAGTAGCAAAACATTTAATTCTGGAGTGCTTTTAATCGTTGGAAATCGCAAAACTTCATCGGGCCGTTTGAACTACTTTTTGGCATGAAACTGTAACAGGTCACGAAAACGCGACATGTCACGAAATCGTGACGTATTTTTGCTCCATACACTTTGTCACTTTGGAACCGCGAAAATCAACCATGTCACGAAATCGTGACGTATTCGGCTCCTTTGGCTCCTTCGCTACCTTAGCTCGCGAAAACGTGACGCGTCACGAAATCACGATGTTTCGTACCATTATGCTCTTTCTCCGCTCTGTTTCCACGAAAATGTGACAAGGTGCAATTTCGCTACACCTTTCTCTCTTTTGGCTTTGTCTCACTTATATGTCACGAAAACAAGACAAGTCGCGCTTTCGCTACGTTCTCCCATCGGCATCTTTGTTTTATCTCTAGGTCACAAAAACCAGACAAGTCACGAAATCGCTACACTATCTACCCGCTGCTCAATCTTCCCTTCTAAGTCACGAAAATCCGACATGTCACGATTTCGCGACAATTTTCATCCACCCTGTACGGTCTTGCTTCTAACCCATGAAAACGTGACACTCTTGCCTCAAGTGGTTCTTTAATCTCCATCATGTCGCGAAATCGCGACAAGTTCTATCTCCTTGGACTTCACTGCTTTTGAACCCGAAAATTCGTCATGTCGCGAAATCGTGACATTCCGCACAATCTGGCTGCCTCTTTGCTTCCTCTTCGCAAAAACGTGACATGTCACGAAATCGCTACAATTTTTTGCACTTGGTCCTTCCGCCCCAATATGTCACGAAATCGCGACGTTTCTCTGTTGCTGGACTTCATCTCCGAAAGTGTCGCGAAATCGTGACGACTTTCATGCCTTAAGCTTTTCTTTCCAAATCTGCCGTGACCATGCAACACGTCGCGATTTCGCGACGTCTTTCGCCTTTTGCGTCTTGCTCACTATTCTGTCGCGAAATCGCTACAAAGTTTATTGTCAACGCCCTTTGCTTAGTTATGTCGCGATATCGCTACGGTTTTGCTTACTATACTCTATGGCCATTGTAAGTCACGAAAACGTGACCTGTCGCGATTTCGCGATAGTTTACTGCGCTGCCCCCCGTTGACCATTTTGACCACGAAAATCCAACACGTCGCGATATCGCGACAACCTTGCTACTTTTCTGCCGTTGACTGCGTTGACCGTGATTTTGGAACACGTCGCGAAATCGTGACATTTTTTGACTTTGCTTCTCTCTCCTCAATAGACCCACGATAACGCGACATGTCGCGATATCGCGATGGTTTTCAAACTGTGCTCTCCATGCTGCTTTTTGTCGCGATTTCACGACAGTCTTCGGACTTAGCCTTTTTTTGCATCAAAACCTGTAAAGGAGTGAGAACTTCAACATCTCATGCATGAATAATCAACAATCAAAATAATGTGGCAAAAATGCCAACATTCTTGGCGGCTCGCGGGGTATACAGTTTTGTTGTATGCACGAATCCCAAGCCTGAATCCATTGGGCAACAGAGTCAAGAAAAACTGAGAACAGAAAGCTGGCTGATGGGGTACATCTCGACGGACTACTGCAACAACTCTTGCTGAATTACTGAAAACTCAAGGAATCTGTATTTGGCTTAGCTGACCAGGTGCTGTAAAATAATCTCCATGAAAGCACCAGGGGTTGCAAAAATGGAAATGAATGAAATAAGTGGAGTGAGGACTATGGAATGGAAATGATAAATGATGGAATAATGGAATGGAGGGAGTGATGCGGTAGATACAGTAATAGAGTGCTTCTGTGCTACCAGCTGCTATGAAAGGGAAATGGAGGTGAATGGAATGGAAGGTGGGAATGAAAGGAGTGAAGTGGTGGAATGGAACTGATAAATGCTAAAACAACAATGAAATTAGAAGAAAAGGAAAAGAAGAAACGGGAATAGTAGGAAGGGAAAAAGAAACAACAGTAGTGGCTTGATTACTTGTAGAAGAAAAAGGAGTAGGAGAAGAAGGGAATAAAGAGGGGAAGGGAAGAAATAAAGAGGAAGCCACTAACTGCTGGGAAGGAAGAAGAAAAAAGAAAGAAATACGTACCTGCGGGCTCGCATGCAAAAAGAGCCGAAGTTGACAGAGGAAAACAATATTTTTTTTCTCTTTTTCTTTTTTTTTTTTTTTTTTGCTATGTACAATAGTTTACGACATGATTGGCATGTCGCCACCAGAAACCCAGTCTCAGGGGTTATCCGATAAATCTACAGTGTCCCGACCAGATCTGATCATACTTGAGTCGGTCCTTGAAATTGGGATGACCTCTTCCTAAAGTTCTCCATGTTGCAGACATGGGCAAGTTATCCTGCATGCCAGTACCCACACAATCGACAAATAATGTAGCAAAGAAATTTGCCACATGGAGGGCTCCTGTAGGTACCAGTTGTAGTAATGACTGAAGCCAATACCACCATCTTGAAGGGTTCCCTGGTTGTGGACTGAGAACGGGTTCCTCCAACTCCTGGATGCGATCACAGAACCTTTTTGATGATAAATCTGCTTTCAGGATCTCTTCAGGCTCTTCCTCTTGATGAGGCATGCTCAACAGGTTCTGGCTAAATACTTGCATGTTGTGCATGGTTATGCCCTCCTCAGGTTCTGGAACTTGAATCTATTTCTCTCCTTGGCCCATCTCCTGATAGACATTGCAAGCAACCATATTGTTCATTGCTGGGAAAGTACTTGCATATTCCCATCGTTGGCTTTGGATGAAATCTTCCCCTTGAGTTCCACACAACTGCATTTTAGGCCTCTGCATAGTATGTGGGATCTGCCATGATGAATACTGCATAGGGTAGACAGGAGTGGTGACTATCGGATAAGGTAATGGAGCTTCTCCCCACGGTAATTTTCTTGATAGGAGCAAAAGCTGCTCCGCTTGTAATGCTTCCTCAAAGATTTGAGGGAATCTACGTTCGCCTGATTGCAACAAGAGGAGGCTTATGTCCGGATGGAAAGCTCGAACATAGAAGAAGTGGGCTTGGGCGGGTGTTGGTCGGATCATCTCCGGAATTCTCTTCCAACTTTTGTTGAATCGGACATTGAAGTCCGTGATGCTCTCCAGAGGTGCTCTCGTGATGTACATGAAAAATTGAAAGGGATCCTGAGAACCGTAAAAGAGATCCTCATCAAATCTTCTGATTAGCGCTCCCGCTAAGTCATCCCATGAGCTGATGCTTTGACGCCTGAGTAGTCTGTACCACTGTAACGCCCTTCCTTGCAAAGACAGAACCAAAAGTCTGATCATAACATCTTCGTGAACTATATCATGTAGGGTTGACAAAGCGGCAATATCTTCAACATGCTCTCGGGCCATTCCTTGGGTGCCATTATATTTTGTTAGGGCTTTCAGGGCACTTTTGGGAATCTCATGCCGAATTTGGAGATTCAGAGGGCCAGGATCATCCCATCTAGGACAACATACCCTCGCCATGATGTATCTTCTTTTAGCTTTAAAAGGCAGGTGTCCACGATCAAGAAATTCGGATCTTCAACTCAGCAGAGTCGCCAGATGAACTTACAAATCTCCGCTATGAGGTCAAGATAGCTCATCAAAATCTTGATACCTCCGGGTGTTAAACAATGAAACATACAATCTCACCGATTATGGATCTTTGGAGACAGAAACAGTCTGTCCCACCGGGCGTGCCAAAAACTGTTGGTCACGAATCTGCCACAGGAAAGGATTTTCTATGTCTATGCACCCTAGACCCGGCCAACATTGAAAGGTCGGGAGAAAGAAATGTCTCCCGGACCAATCTCCAGAGAGGGCTGGTTCCCTTACTATTTCTAAGCTTGATTAAGACTAAAGTTACTGGAAAGGAATTATAAATGTGCAGAAAGAAACGGGAAATACACGAAAGAGATGGGAAATATGGCCATAGGCCGAACTTATATGATCAGGGAAAGAAACTCAGCAAGAATCTAACCTCAAGCGCATAAACAACATATAATAATAGAATACAGCATAATCCACTTACGACCTTGCGCAGACAACCTTCAGGATTGCATTCTAGAACTCACTTCCTTATTTGCGATATTCAAACTCAGATGCAGAATTGAAATCTAACAGCAGATTAGAAAGACGAGCATAACTGAGAAATACATGAAATAGAAGGAAATCACACAGAAAGACGCTTGCAAAATCAGAGGCCAAATCTCTTTCATTCATGCAAAGAACTTGAAAGCTTTCATGCAACCTGTCTCTCAAACTCCTCGATCCCTCTTTCTGAGATCTACATTGATTTATATAGAAGTCTTGCTTCTTTACAACATTTAAAACTTGCAATGAACTTCCTCGAGATCTACAACATGTGCAACGAAAACAAGGAAATCATCCCCTTAAACCAGCCTCGGAGAAACCAGAAATTCAATGAAACAAGGAGTCGATCGTCTTCATTAAATGGTCGTTCTTGAAACATGCTTGAACCGTTAGAAAAATCATGAACAATAGCTTTGGATAATGGAAATATTTAATTTTGGTGGCTTGGACACGTTCTTCTACCTTGCTCGCATTGGAAAGCAGCAAAACATTTAATTTTGGAGCGCTTTTAATCATTGGAAATCGCAAAACTTCATCGGGCCGTTTGAACTGCTTTCTGGCGCGAAACTGTAACAGGTCGCAAAAACGTGACATGTCGCGAAATCGCGACGTATTTTTGCTCCATACACTTTGTCACTTTGGAACCGTGAAAATCAACCATGTCACGAAATCGTGACGTATTCGGCTCCTTTGGCTCCTTCGCTACCTTAGCTCGCGAAAACGTGACGCGTCACGAAATCACGACGTTCCATACCATTATGCTCTTTCTTCGCTCTGTTTTCGTGAAAATGTGACAAGGCACGATTTCGCTACACCTTTCTCTCTTTTGGCTTTGTCTCACTTATATGTCACGAAAACAAGACAAGTCACGCTTTCGCTACGTTCTCCCATCGACATCTTTGTTTTATCTCTGGGTCGCGAAAACCAGACAAGTCGCGAAATCGCTACACTATCTACCCGCTGCTCAATCTTCTCTTCTATGTCACGAAAATCCGACATGTCATGATTTCGCGACAATTTTCATCCACCCTATACGGTCCTGCTTCTAACCCGCGAAAACGTGACACTCTTGCCTCAAGTGGTTCTTTAATCTCCATCATGTCGCGAAATCGCGACAAGTTCTATCTCCTTGGACTTCACTGCTTTTGAACCGCAAAAATTTGTCATGTCATGAAATCGTGACATTCCGCACAATCTGGCTGCCTCTTTGCTTCCTCTTTGTGAAAACGACATGTCACGAAATCACTACAATTTTTTGCACTTGGTCCTTCCGCCCCAATATGTCACGAAATCGCGACGTTTCTCTATTGTTGGACTTCATCTCCAAAAGTGTCGTGAAATCGCGACGACTTTCATGCCTTAAGCTTTTCTTTCCAAATCTGCCGTGACCACGCAACACGTCGCGATTTCGCGACGTCTTTCGCCTTTTGCGTCTTGCTCACTATTCTGTCGTGATATCGCTACAAAGTTTATTGTCAATGCCCTTTGCTTAGTTATGTCATGATATTGCTACGGTTTTTCTTACTATACTCTATGGCCATTATAAGTCACGAAAAAGCGACCTGTCGCGATTTCGTGATAGTTTACTGCGTTGCCCTCGTTGACCATTTTGACCGTGAAAATCCAACACGTCGCGATATCGCGACAACCTTGCTGCTTTGCTGTCGTTGACTGTGTTGACCACGATTTTGGAACACGTCACGAAATCATGACATTTTTTGACTTTGCTTCTCTCTCCTCAACAGACCCGCGATAACGCGACATGTCGCGATATCGCGACGGTTTTCAAACTATGCTCTCCATGCTGCTTTTTGTCACGATTTCGCGATAGTCTTCGGACTTAGCTTTTTTTTGCATCAAAACCTGTAAAGGAGTGAGAACTTCAACATCTCATGCATGAATAATCAACAATCAAAATAATGTGGCAAAAATGCCAACACTAGGGTAACTAAGTTTTCTGCTCAACGACAGTTTTGTTAGTCTAGGGTTTCATTTTAAGTTAATAAAATCAAATAAACAAGACAAAAGACAAAAACAAAGCAAACACACAAACAATAATGAGGAGGATCACTTACTAGTCTCGCTTCGGCTCCACCGCTAGATCTAGTATGTGAACTCATGGTGGCATAAAAATTCTGCAGTGCTTCGCTTCGCAGAATCAACCTCCTCCTCAGAGCTCCAAACGCACTAGAAAAAGCAAATGATAATGACCCCAAACTTTGATTTTGGCCTATAAATAGAACTTTCTGCCTATAAACGTTCCACCCTGGGATGAGCACTCTAGTTAGCACTCGTCCCTCCCTGGGACGATTACCAACCTGGTATTCTCCCGACCCAGGAATGATTACAGAGCAAGAAAAGCAAGAAAACAAAAAAAAAAACAAAAAAAACACAAAATGACTAAAAATAAGCAATAAACTTGCCCAATAAGAGTGCTTTTGCACTTGATATTTCAGGCATGCAAAACAGACGTCGGGATTGCAAATCCTCGCTATCCTACTCCCCAAGAAGGCTACCCTATCCAGACTCCTCCACAGGAGAATGGATTGCCAAGAATTTCATCCCTAAAACGACGTCACCAAATGGGTTAAAAACCACCAAAAATAGGTCTAAATGTCAAGAAAACTGCACACACATTCAAAGATCAAAACATCTGAAGGTACCCTTACTTAAGTCATCGTGGGTCAAGTGACTCGTTGCTTTTCTCATGTAAGGCATTCCCTCATCGATTCGTCGCTTGAGGGGGTAGTCACACTTAGTCACCAATCAAAAAATACACACCCAATCATGGAAACAACATGCATTCAAAGAATCACTGACAAAGACAATTACGCTCCTACTTGGGGCAACAAACAAGCAATAATCACAAGTTGATCAAACACTTGGCATTCGTGAGTCATGAACTCAAGTTTCCCACAGACAAAATTTTGCACCCTTTGCCTATTCATGATTGATCAATGTCCAAGCTCAAGTAACACCTCACCGAAAAAGGTTAACACTTGAATTGAGTTCCTTCGCTCGTCAGAAGCAAGGATTCAAGAATGCATGCCCTTTCCATACTTGGGGCATCAAAATTTGGTTAGGCCACTAAGAAACCCTAATCATTGGTGCTTTGGTTATCTATTTTTGCTCAGCACTGTGCCATGCATAGTGCTTCCCAAAAAGGGGCATCTGTAGACACCAAAACAACATCAATCCGATTATGTGACCACAAATACTGATCACATTGACACACACAACCCCCAGGGCAGCCCCCAGAGGTTAAAAATTGGTCCTAACCACTCTTTCAGTAGTTTTTGAAGGTCATAAGTTAATTTGGCACCCTCAGTTACTTTTCTCCATACTCGTTTCACCCAGGAACGAATACGGTTTGGTATTCGCCCCACCCAGGGACGATAGCAGTATTCACTTCGGGGTGGAATGAATAACGGGTTTGATGAGAAAAAAGTCAAATCTAGACAAATGGCAGCTCAGATCCGCCACTTAACGCCTCCTTCATTTCATGGGAGCATGGGTGAGCATTTTTTAGTGTTAGAGGTTGTTACAGGGGCAGTCATGAAGCCCCTAATCAGGGAGGAATCTTCCCTCCCCTGGAAGGGCATGGCTGCTAAGTGGCACCTCTGCATGCTCATCCCAAGAGACCCCCAGGTCTATAAATTGATGAGTTTCCTCATCCCAAAAGATACAGAGTAAGAGAATTTTTGAGCAATGAAGTGCTTCCGTTTTACTTCCCCATACATTCTTGTGCGATTTGTGCCTTTCACATCCTTGATATCTTTTAGAGAGGAGGTCATTGGGTGACTATTGGAAGGATGAATATTGAGCCCAAAACTCGACACTTGACCACAATACACCACCCAATTTTCTGACAACACCTTAGGAGAGATTTTGGACCCATCCCAAGTGGATTGGTGATGAAATTAGGCCCCAAACGATGGGCGGCCTGCCTGGGCGCCCCCGCACTGCTGCAGGTCTAATCGTCCCTTTTAGGAACTATTGGGAATTTGTGGTAGATTTTATTTCTATCATTTCCATTATGTATGCAATTGTTATGCTGCTTAGATATTTTACAATTTTGATTTCATATCGTTTTGATCAATCACTATTATGTTTTATCATGTTTTCGCTTTCACTAACTTGTAGAGGGCGTCATCGAAATCTGGGTGTTATAGGCCAAATTGGGGAAATCCGACCATCTGGGTCATCCCAAAATGCCCCCAATTAGCTAACACCCACTTTTGCAAGAAATTTGGATCTATCTGGAGGTGACATTTGGGACGGTTCTATTTGGCATTTTATTGCAGGTATATTCGTCCTGCCCTGGAATGAATACGAATCCACATCGAATCTACAAACTGTTCCTTTTGCCGTGCCTTCTCGGTGATGTTCCCATGCCTCTATGAAAATTTTAGTTTATTTGGAGTTGTTTTGATCATCATTTTATTTATCTCTTCGCATGCATTGGTTTTTAGGTTTTGAGATTGCATGTTTGATCTTCTTCGTAGGTGCTATTGATTATCTTTTTGTTTCCTTGAACACAGGATTGGAACATCGGAGGAGCAGCAAGGAATCAGCACTCGTATACGCAAGTGGCGGTGATGTTTTGGTCCACCCATCTTACATGTGGGCACGTAGAAGAAGGATGGCTATCCATGGATGTAACCAAGAGATGAATTTAACGCTCCTCGCCCCTGAAAAGGGAGGAGGTGAATTGTAACCGAATTGTGAAATACATCAATAAAAGAAAAGGGTTGTTTATTTCATTTGGGTTTTGATTCATTTATGCTTTCTCCATTTTATGCTTTTTTAATTCGTAGGATTTAGCGTTAATTTTAGTTCCATTTTTGCATCGTGCTTGGAGTTTTTCCTTTTTTGTTTTCGTATCCTCGTGCTTTCAGGATATCATAGTAGGACCTTTGTCTCATTTTATTTTTGCAAATTTTGGATCTATTTTTATCTTTTAAATGTTGCAGGTTTTGGCCATTCTAGCCTGAAACAACCCCTGATTTCCTAATTGGAACACCTAGGGATGGCCATAGTAACTGTCCCACCCAGGGACAACCCCTAAATTTGCCACTATCCCACCCCAATATGACCACAAAATAGAGGGTCTACAACTCAAATTGATAGAGACAACAAAATCATAGGCTCTCAAGGTAAGTAACTGCACCCTACTTTTGCATTTTTAGTATTAAAAAATTGTCAAATTTAGTTTTTCTTTCTCCCCTTGTTTTCTTGAAAGGTATATTTCACTTTTATTTAATCACAAAAACAATAAAAGGAGAAGAAAAATAGAAAAAATAACTAAGTAGGAATGCATCTATGTGGTTTGATTACTTGTGACCTACCTAATGGGTAGGTTGCCATTTAGGGCATGAATTTTGTAGGTTCAATTTCTATTTAATACTTCTGAAAGTGAAATGTTATTTTTGCATTTAGTGAAATCTCATTGAGTGCTCTATTTTTTTTATTTTTTTAAGTATAAAATGAACCACACACACCATGTCCCATGTAAACATTAGTGATTTGGACTTCATCCCCAACCACTAATCAAGACCAATGATGATAGGCTTCATCTCCATTCATTGGCTCACATTATTGATACAAAACCTATTTTTTAGGCCAAATCCAACTCCAAAAAACATCTTAGCCATGGAAAATAGCACTCATTCCTCTTCAAAGGGTGTATCGTTACCCATGGTCAATATGGGTGAGGATTGGTAGGACCTGTGCTCCATGATCGGGTATGGGCTTCATATTCACACTTGTTTGGTTCACTTGACCAAACTTTCATTGTCGGTTTTCAAGATGTAAGTATATAGGGGAAATCCCTTTAACATAATAATATCATCCAAAAACAAATGTGACAAAAGGTCTCCTTGCAAACAACGAATCAAAACACATAAAACAATTTTAGGGAGAACACATAAATATTTAAAAGAAATAAATACTTGTCTTATTATGTGTTTTAATTCTTGTGTGTTGCATAATTATAATTTATAAAGGAGATAATTACGTAGGTTTTGGTAGAAAGTAGCTATGGTGTGCACCCACAACCAAGCCCATTCAAGGGCTGATACTATGGAGAGTAGACAAGGAGACACAAGTCATATTTTATTTAGCCTTAAGGGCAAGTTCATACCTCCTTGGCGGCCTCCTACTCACCCAAGTACCAGAATAGCTAGTTAGGAACTTCACCTAAAAGATACCCCTATGTGGGACACATCTATAGGTTTTGGTACTAATCAAGGAACACACTTCCCAAATGTAGACACTTCACATACTTTCTATCAAGAATGGAAATTGTGCATTGAGGCACTAACAGATGGATCAATACCATGCATTCTTGTGCCTTCTAGGTCTACCATAACCACCTATGGGTAAGATCAAGAGTACACACACTGGGTAGAGCTAAATGATCAAACTATGCCCTAATAGGTTACACCAACCTAAGTACCAAGATGAGTATGATACTCATCGCTCAAGGTGAGCAAAGTCAGCTCTTCCCTTCCTCATCAATGAAGGAAGGCATAAGAAAAAAAATTATTATCCTCAGGTCGATTATGCCACACAAGCATGATGTGCCTTTGCGCCAACTAAGTACAAATATTGCTTGTCTAGGAATGAAATTCAAGTGAACATGACTTTAATTGATCAAGGAAAGCTCATAGTTGATATTTCAAACCATCCTAAAAAATATAGTCCCTAGGGTGATAATTCTAGAACTCATAGGCCTCATACAATAGAACAGATAAATCAAGTAGTCAAGAGATATATTGAGTACCAAATGCAATTGAATCAACTTCAATAGGATAAAGAACGCTTGGACCACTAGCATCAATTAGAAAAGAATATAATTAAGTAGCAAACCAATGAGCTATTTAAAGAGACCTTATATGATAGGGTCCCCACCCCAAGTACTCATAGACATGGGTTTAATTAGAGGTAACCTAATTTCAATCAAGATAGGCCTCCCAGGCCTAACCAAATATTGTCTCCTTGACCTCCTAAGTGTAATCAAGACTTGCCTCTGAGGCCAAACATAGATCACCTTCCATAGGTGCTTACTCCTTCTTTTAGGCTAGTTCAAGAGAAAACTTATGGGACCTATACTGTTCTTGAACTATAAGATGAATATCCCAGAGTGCATTATGGAGGTAGGGTGGATGACAGTCAACCACCATGTAATAGGCTTAATATTCCTTGCCCTATCATGTAGGGTCAAAGCAAAGAAGAGGATATAACATCCTATGATGCATATAAATCATTGCTATAATGCATAAAATCAATATAGAACAAGACCTCCAGGTTTGGGACTCAAAATCCCACTTTGCATCAGCTTCACAATCAACCACTTCACCCATCAGTACCTTCCCCTCCCTATCCAAAGCATTTTAAAATGCCCAAGCTAGATAAATTTAAAGGAGAGGAAGATGCGCAGGAGCATGTCACTAGATTTTTTAACCAATGCTTTTGTATCTAGTATAATGATGCCTTACTATTGAGAACATTCCTACTTAACATATTTGGTCCTACCATAGAGTAGTACAATCAACTCCCAAAGTATAGTTTCTACAACCTTGAATATTTCACAGATGCATTCCTAGAACGATTTACCTTTAACACTAAGTGAAAAGTAACTTTAACAGACCTCACAAGGTTGAAGCAATATGATGATGAGTCAATCAATGACTGTGGTAACAAGTTGTAAACGCTTCTTGCTAAGCTACCATACCTACTTCCAATATTGGAGTTGACTCACATGTTTTCTAAGAGTTTTTTAAAGTCAATTTTATTATTGCTACAACTCTAACAATATCAAACTCTTGAATATGCTATAGCATAGGCTAGAACAAGCGAAGATATTAAAATTCAATAAGGGGAAATTGCAAAACCTTGCAAGAATAAATTGACTAAGAATACCAAGAACTATCTGATGCAACCAATGCCACCTCTGAATCCCAACTATCATGCCACACCTAGAAACTACAACAAAAAAAATCAAATAAATCAAGGGCAAAACCAACAACGTCACCATAAGGAACAATTTACGTCTATTGTTGAGTCCATGGATTCTCTATTTGAGCACCTTTGTGTGGTCGAGGCAATTAATCTACATAAAATTCAACTTGTGGATCCCAATGTACCAAAGCCCTCAGGATATCGTGAATACCTATATTGCAAGTACCATAGGTATAACGCGCATGATATGCAGATATGCTTCAGGTTCATACACCTAGTACAAGACATGATTGATAGGAATTATATTCAGGATGATAACCCTATTGCAAAAAACAATCAATAAATGAGTGTTTTTAAATACCCCTTACCCACTCATGAGAAGTAGGTAAAGCCAGTACAATAGGTGAATGAGGTCCGTCTGGCACCCCCTAAACAAGGTTTTGTAGGAATGGTCAGTATTGTGATAAGTAATAAGCATTACCCAAGTCAAGTTGCACCACCTATAGCTTCAAATTATATTACTTCAACGTCACAACCTCCACCACCTCTAGTGCAAAACCTTCCACCTCATCCGATGGTCACAATAAATATTAAGCTTACTCAAAGCTTGCAAATAACATTAGCTCAACTTTCTATCTATGAGTTTATCCAATAGTCTCCACCTCATTGAGAAGCTCTCATGGAGATCCTCAAGTCGATTGAACTATAGCCCCAGTATTCTAACTCCTTTAGAAATTTTGTGGTGTATATTCGATAATGCATAGAACCAATAATTACCTTTCATGAGCATGAAATAAAGCCAGTACCAAATGAAATGGTGTACCCTCCCCTGCACATCATTACATGTATAAATAGAACACCTTATAAGAGAGTTCTTATTGATACTGGTTCCTCCAGCAATATCATAACTAGGACTACTCTCAAACATCTAGGGTTTCTAGCATCCCACATTGTTACATCTACATATACCCTTCAAGCATTTAATGATGCCCTATGCTCAATGGTTGGTACTATAGTCTTACCTATTCAGGTGGTACAAAATACCATACCAATGTTGTGTTACATATTTGAGGGTGAAATGGTCAACAATATCTTCCTGGGCAGACCTTGGATTAGGTACATGAAGTGTGTGCCATCCATAGCCCATCAATGTTTGAAGTACACTTATGAAGGGCAAGTACATGTTGTCTCTGTAGACCATGAGCCCTTCAATACTACAACTTGGTGCAGCAAATCCCCGAGTTAACATTGCCATAAATCCATCTGGACTTCCAACAGAATACATCTAACCAAGGTTTGAATCCTTCACCATCATCTTCCATTAATCCATAACCATATTCTTCCATACCATCCTCATCATTGAAACCTCTAGATATACCTTCATCATCATTGAATCCTTCATAGAGGAACATGGGGAAGAGGCCTATTGACAAGATTCCTTCAACCATCTCTATCATCCCCACATAAGAGATTCCTATTCCAAGAGATGAGGAACCACCTCATGAGGTAAAAATTGAGTCAACTCAAGCCTCACTTTTGTCATATCCATCTCCATTGCCACAAGTCACAGTTCATCTAGCTACCACTAGCTTTGGATAATACCTGGTAAGGAATATTACAACTTCTGTCATTGAGACAATGCAAAACATAGGTTGATCTTGTCATCCCATAGGTGCCATCGTACCTCTAGGATTACCTCCTAATCAAACAAACTTTATTTGTGGGGGTATTTACTATGGCATAGAACCATATCAATAGCAAGAGGAGGATAAAGAGCCATTTTATAAGAATATTAATTACATGTCCAATCTCGAATTTTCCATGAGATATCTCCATCTCTACAATTGGCATGGCTATAGTATGGGGCTGTATGAACAAGGTACTCACATTTCTTTCCAGTCACAATATCAAATACCATATGATAAGTCTAGTTTAGTACACAATAATCCTGTGCCTCTTAATGTTCTCAATGATAGTTTAGAGTGTCTGGATCTGGACTATAGGGATGATATTGCGCATGATCCTTATGCCAATCCTAATCATGTCCATTCATTGGGGGATTATTTCTCTATAAATATTATGGATCAAGGGATATCTTGCGATTTCACCCAATCCTATGAAGTAGGTGAAATTTTGCATACTCTTCCACATGACAGTGAGGAAGAAGATCAAGGTCCTCCTTATGAATGGAAAACTTATGATAAATTAGATTACAGAGTAGCACCTATTGACTCTTCTAGTTCAGATGGGGAATATGTGTGGATCATCCCTTTGGATGATGAATATGAGTTCTATCTATGTGTGTTCCCATTAATGCATCCCATCTTGTGACAAATTCTACCCTTATAAGAACAAGCTCATATACTTCCACATCAATCACCTCTAGTCATTTCAATTCCATCGCAACTACCTCCAAAAGTCTTGCGATAACCTATTTTCAATAAACCCCATCAACCACCCAACGAAGATCATCTATCCATCAACATAATTTCCATAGACATTTTTGCACACCTGCATGATCCAAATAACCCATTAAAGCCATTGCACCTCGACCTTGAGGTAAATGACTTTAATTGGGGAGACTCTCCCCCATCTCCATTAGATTATTGGACATAGACAGGGGGTCCATCCAAAGGTACCTATAAAACCTTTGATCACCCAAAAGTCCCAAAGGTATCAATAAACCCTTTGGTCACCCAAAATCCCCAAATATATCCATAAGATCTTTGGTCACCCATAAATCCCCAAAGGCACCCATAAACCATTTGGTCACCCAAAAATCCCCAAAGGTATCCATAAACCCTTTGGTCACCCAAAAATCCCCAAAGGTATCCATAAACCCCTTTGGTCACCCAAAAAGCTCCAAAGGTATCCATAAAAACTTTGGTCACCCAAAATTCCCCAATGGCATCCAATAAGCCCATTGGTCAAATGTATGTATATATATATATATATATATATTAATAAAAATTCAAAAACATCATTAAAACATCAAAAATACAAAAACATTGCATTGCACTTCATATTGTTGCATTATACAATCACTTGCATTAGGTATACCCATCATTGCATTTTTATATTTTAAAGTTGCTCATACATTTCTAGCACCAGGTCTGTATACTAGACATCCTTAAGAGTCAAATTTGTCAAAATTCATCATTCACACCCATCTACATTACAATTATCATTTCCATCCACATTTCCAACATTTCATCTTTGTGTTTATCTCCCTTAACCTCATCATTTGTTATAACTTATAGGGTGTATTTAGGGTTTTTTGTCATTCAACCATCTCTAGTTTTCTTTTTAGATTTTGTAGAAAGATATCCTAATTTTTAGAAGTTAGAGTCATGCTTTGATTATACCTTGTATACGTCAAAATCCCAACACATTTTCACATTAAATCCAAGTTTTGCACAATGAAAGATGAAATCTACAAAGTGTGTTGGGTTACCTTACGTGAAAATTTTACCTTGCTCATCCCCCTATGCACATGGTTCAAAAATGTTGAGAATTGACAAAAGGACAAGCTCCTCCCTACCCAAATATAAAATAAATAGTGGTTTTCACCACTACCAAAAATCCTAAAAATAAATAGTGGCTTTCACTACTAAAAAAAACAAAATGCAATATAAACAATAGTTATCACCACTCCCAAAATCCCTTTCTCTCAAAACAAAAATGAGCAAATCCTTGGAGAAATTCAAAAATAAAAAACAAGAAGGTGGTACTGAACTTGAATCCCTGGAATTCTCAACACTTGAAAAACCATGAGGTGATCCTCATTACAGGTTAGGTGGCATCAAGCCTGTATGGAAATGGTGGTATCATTATGCATGATGATACATCTATCACATTAGCGTCCTGCTTTTTTACGGACCAATTTTTGTATGCGAATGAGCTAGCTTTTGGTAGCCTGTATTACCTAGTGGCCTAATCCAACTACGCATAAAACTTAGGATCATGATACTAATCGAGTATTCTTCAATATATATAGGTTGCATAAATCATATTTGGCACTGGAGTAACTTTATATGTTATCATAACAATGAAATCACATGCACACAAGAGGAATATTGAATATCGTGGTCATCCTAGCAGATTCGTACCTTGTCAAAAGTCTTGCATGATTAGTATATAACTTTTGACTAGTTAACTATAGTGTTTGAGTCTCATGAAAACCTCAAGTACATTCTATAACATTTTACTATTCATTTCATTCCATACCAATTTATCACATTTTTTCACTTTACATTTTCACAAACCCATCACATAGTCTCATGACAACATTACAAATGAATCGATGAATTTTATACAGTTTATGGTGCTAACATAGTGTGTCAAATAGTATTCATATTTTATCATAAAGATCAACAAATCATCCATTTAATTATACATACACACATATCATTATCATCAAAAACATCATATTACAATACATGCATCCATAAAAGCATCAATAAAGTAAACATAAGCATTGCATACATCCAATAAAGCAATAAGGAATCACATGATGACAATAAAACAACTCATATATATGTATATGTATATATAGATGTATATGTATAGGGTAAAAATATACATCATGATCCAAAAACTGCCTGTAGGCTACAATAAAGTGGGTCCTCTTACCTCACATTATAAAAATACAAAAACAAAAATAGTTGTAGAGTCTCAAAATCTATGGTCACGTAGGACCGACACCATGAATCTCATCCCTACCCTTGGCCATAACCCATCAAGAGCTCCCAGATCTACTACCCCCTACCCTATCTTCCCTCTGCATAAATCTAGGATTCCCCATCCTCGTAGATGACTACCCTAAACCATTTATCCTAATCTACAAGGACCCACTAGTAGAAGGATGAGCTAGTAAGTACCCCCTTTAAGATGTGCTACGTCATACTCCAAATCCTTTGTGTATGATAGCTCCTATCGAATATGAGCCTTGTAGTCCCCTAGTAAATTTTGGAGTTGTATTACCTCCTCTCATAGCCTAGCTACCTCACCACTACTAGATACCCCATGGCCCAAGCTCCCTTCCCTAACCTATGACCGAAGTGTGGCTAGCTCTATTGTGTACCCCATAATCATTACCACCTGCCCATAAATAAATAGTGCCTATAGATCAATATTTTACTATGTAGTAAACACCTATTACTATAGGAGAGCCTATCCTATACATACTCCCTCCACTTGTATCTCCATCTAATCAAATCACCTTGTAGCTTTTCAATGGTAGCATCACACACTACCAACTGTACCTACACCCCTTGCTCATAAAAATCATCATCATCATAGTCCCCTTGTTGGCCCTTCGTATCTTTGTTATCCATCCACTTATCATCTATTTGGTGATGCACATGTTGCTCCCTTGAGTCTTGCCCCTCATTAGTTCTCTCACCTAAGTCTAGCTTCTCATCAACTAGAGCCTCATCTGGAGCCTCCCTACAAACCTCCTTTGCCCCTATAGCCATAATTCCCCCTAGTGGTCCATCCCCATGCCAATGGTGTATCACCCACTAGGAGTCATACTCTACTATGGTCTTGAAATCATCTCTCTTAGAGGTAGCCTCCATAGGATCTACCTCCTTCTCAACTACCTTCATTGTAGGTCAAATTAGTGTCCTCTCGTTACTATAGTATTGATAGATAAATGGATATCTAGGTAACCCCTAGCGTAGTCCAAACTACCATAGCACTCGAGCATTTGGGGAGTACTCTTTCTTAGCATCATGTTGACCAACTAGCCATCTCCTTGGCATACCTACCAAAGCTATACCCCAGCTTCAGGCCATGCTAGATAGTATATGTATTGTCTCTAGATAACTACATCTACCTTGAGCTGTGCAAATGAGTCTGCATAATGGTAAATCGAACCTACATTAGGATTGCTCTAACCTCTCTCTTGGTCTCATAATCGTAGGATACCATATCCTATCTCCCTATCTGTGAGCTATGCTTGTGTCATCCAAGGTATCCCCCATGGTAGGTCCATGGTAATATGCTACCATTCCCATACCTGCAATAGAAATCTACAACCTAATCCTTTCCACCCATGATAGCAAATCTTGTACAACTTGTCATAGAGTTGTGCTAACAATGTAGTACCCCATGCAATCACTAATGGTCTCTCTATGGTGCACTCCACTAGTGAAAATACTAGCTCCAAAAGGTTCCATGGGAACTTGGCTCTTGATGAGTTTGATAATAGCATGTTAAAAATAAGCATCATCAATAGGTGTAGCTCTAAAATTCTTGCATGTCTTTCCTTCATTATAATGGATCCACACCTCGAAGGAGAATGGGAGAGTAGTAGGTCTACACCTTGAAGGAGAGACACTTGAGGTCATTCATTATTTGGTGATTTTTTGATGAATTGTTTAGGGCTCACCAGGAAATATTTCTTGGTAGTTTCCACGCCTAGGGTTGGGAGGTTGTTTGATTTATTCTTTTTATTTGCTTATAATCACCTAGTTTAGCCAAAATGCAACTATTATATACTAAATGCTATTTAATTTTTGATGAATACAATAGATAGTGATTTATAGAAGGTAAACTGATGCAATTACTTAATTATGAAGATATTTGATACTCTTACTCAGTCTGAAAGTCTGATGTAGGTTCTATTTACTCAGTCTGATGTAGGGAGTACGATCACTATGCACTTATAGGGACTAAGATAGGTTATGCAGAGTGAGGTCAATTTTAGGATGTTATAGCAGGGTATGCCTCATAGTCAAGACCTCTACCTCATACCATAGATCCACTAGGATGCCTATACTAGGTAAATTTTATAACGCCTCAGGCCAGTCATCTTCGAAGTGTCTCTAAGATCTTGATGAGTAGATATAATTGGATGCCCCACTATCAAAATTCACAAAATATGGTAGATGTCCTGTAGGGGCACTATCATCTCCCCAATTGAAAAGTGGAAGATGTTGGTGTGAGGGTCCCATAGATCTATCAACATAGTTAGGTAGACTCTTGTCTTCCATTACTGGCTCTAGTCGTGTCACTTTCTTGAGACCAATGGTGTTAAGCCATTTCCAGTAATCCTATTTCAATAGGCCATGTGTGGTCTTAAAGAGCATAAAAATTTGATATCGACTCTTGATAACCTAGTAGGGGCAAGAAAGCTTAACAACAAAACAAAAACAAAACAAAAATATGCAAAAATACACACAAAAACACCTAAAAAATGGCACTTTTTATTGTAAAATCATGGCCATCCCACCCAGGTATGGCCTCCAAATTGGTGGCCATACCACTTAGGAACAACCTCCAAATAGCTCAAGATGACCATCCCTTCCAAGGATGGTCCCCAAAGTTGCCCAAAATGACCTTCCTGGCCACCAAAAACAAGCAAAAAATGCAAAAAATATTTCATAAATACAATAAAATATAACAAAATTGCACAAAAACACAAACTAAGGTACAAAACATCAAATATCATCACTAATGAGGTTTATTTACCAATATTTAGTGTGTTTCATTTACATAATGTGAATATAATTACTCTTCCAAAAGTAACAAAGCGTAATAGCAAATTCAACCCTTACCCATATCGCATCGGCTCTGCTACTTGATGAGTCTACATGCTAGATCATGGTGACTATGGGAGGATTTTGGTAGTTCTCCTCTTCATAAAATCACTCTCCTACTCCTCACCTCTCAAACTACCAAATTAGAAGTTCACAAATAAGCTCATTTTTTAAATTTTGAGCTTAAATAGCCTTACAAAAGGCATGATCGTCCTAGGGTGGGATAGTCAAAAAAATATAGTGATCATCCCACCCTAGGATGGCCATAGATTGTGCAACCATCCCACCTCAGGATAGCCACCAAAAAACACCTCAAAAATAGCAAAACAAATAACAAAAATGGCTTAAAAACCATTAAAAATAGGTCAAATCTGATCAAATTCACAATGGATCAAGATTGAACTAAATTGTTCATGGATGAATTGAAAATAATCTACTCCAATCCCCAATAATACCACTGTGGTCAGAACACTCTATGGAAACAAGGTATTCAATTTCTTTCTTCCATGAAATATCAACAAATCATCAAAATCATCACAAAACTAAGGAATTTTATGATGGATAAAGCTGAAGGAACCCCAACCAAGTCATATGGGTCAAGCAACTCATCACTTTTATCATTGTTCATTCCCTCATTAACACATCACTTGAGGGGATAGTCATAATTAATGAATTCATAATTAAAATTAATAATCAAACACTCAATCATGCAAATCACATTCGTTAGAGAATCTATTGGAAATTTTGAGTTAGTTGTGTTGTCATTGATGTCAAGAGTCAGTGTCAAGAATCAGTGCAGGACTTGGAAAAATAAGGGTTAAAATATTTATATTTTAAGCCCAAGAGATTTGGTTTAAGAGCTTCACATGATTGGTCAAAAGGACGGTTAAATACCCTGAAGAAAAGGCCTAAAGGAAATAATATTATAATATTTATTATTATAATATTAAAGGCGGTCATAAAAGGTCTAAGGGCGAAAGAGAAAAATACCTAGGCCCAATGGAAATAATATTATAATATTTTTATTATAATATTAAAGGTTAAATTAAAGCCTAAGGTAATTTATAAATAATTTATAATATTTATATTATAAATTAATTTATAAAAATAATATTATTAAAACCCAAAGTTGGGTTGGGTGCAAATTTAATTTAAACTTTTATTCCCCCGTCAACGTTTGAAGGATAGAAGCATATGGTATAAATACCATAACATTTGTCTCACAAATGCAAGTCTTCGAATATTAATGCACATGCGAGTATTGGAAGTGGAATGCGATAAATTCATGAGAAAAGGACAAAGAGGATATTAATTTTTTATTGGCAGCCAAAGTTGTGAAGGACAAAGTGACCAAGGCATAAAGCCTTATCACCAACCAATCGGTTGGGCTAGTGGCAAGCCCTTGGTGTGTAAGGCGCTGGGAATGCAGAGGTGCTGCGTTCGAGTCTCGATAGCGAAGAAGGGACAAAGCCTTTTTGGCTTTGGCGTTGGTCGTAGAAACAAAGTTCTCAAAGCACTTTTGTCTCCCATGTGAGTGCCTAGCTCACGCGGTAGCTAGGCCATGGCTAGGGCGTAGGTGGTAGCTTGACCTGGGATCGAGTCCCACCAAGGAGCGCATGAGGTATTTAATTTTTATTTTAATAAAAGTGCATGGTCTATGGTCTATGGTTGCTTGGTGGTGCTAGTTGAAGCGCGTGGTTTGAAATTGCTTTGTGAGCACTATTTTAGCACGTGGTGTGATTTGATTAATTAAGCGCTTAGGGAGTTAAAAGGAGGGTAAGGTAAAATATTTTTTACCTTAGACAAAAGGTGGTAAATAGTATTATTGAAGGTTAAAAGTAAATTGCATTGTTTTTGTTTTATAAAGTCAATTATTTTGGAAATGTAATTTTGAGTAGGGAGACATAAGTAGGATTCTGGATTAATTCATGCATTAAATTTTTGAAAGGGGTTATAGTGAAACTGAGTGAAAATTTGTGATATCTAACCATTGATATTGGAAAAGAGGTTGATTGTGATTGAGATAGGTTTTGAGGTTATTTCTCCATCAAGAAAAAGGTATGGGCATATCTTCCTTATGAGTGGAATATTGTTGGATTGAATGTTGTGAAATACAAAGTTGGAGTGAAAAGGTTTTGTTTGATAAGCATTGTTGGAAATGTTTGAGTGAGTTTTCACATGCATGATTGGTGAATGGTTGTGAGGAAAATTGAGTGTGAGATTAAAAATTTATTGAAAACTATCTTGAACTAGGGTTTGTGAAAGAACATGAGTATCATTGTTATGTGAGATTGAGAACTATCTTGAACTAGGGTTTGTGAAATATCATGAGTATCATTGTTATGTGAATTTGGAATCATCTTGAGTCAAGGTTTGAGTTCCATAGTGTGAGTTGTTGAAAGCATTATGAAATACTTGTTTAGGGTTTGTAAGCAAGTTATGTTTCATTGAGTGATTGGTTGAGTGGAGTTGATTGAGCATAATTGATTGAAAGTGTTGGAGTGATAGTTCAAGTTCTGTGAAACAAATTGTTCTTTATTCTAAATTGATTTGAAGGAGAGTTTGAAAGTGATTGAGTGCTTTGTGAGTGTGAAACATATTGAGTCTCTAACCATTCTCTATATGTTTCTATAAGTTAAACAAGATTCTGAGTGAAACTTGTTTGTGGAATTGAAGAGGTTTTTCTGTGAGAGATTGAGTTGAGTTTTGTATGCAAGTTTTGCAATTGATTTGAATAAGATTTGGTGAAAGCTTGTGAGCAGATTTGAGTAAGTCCTAGAGGGGACTTAAGGATAGAGTTGAGTAAGATTTTGTGAAAGCTTAAGGATAGATTTGTGTGAGATTTTGTGGAAGCTTACAATCATATTTGGACAAGTTCTAGTGAGGACTTGTTGAGCAGATTTGAGGTAAGTCTTGGTGAAGACTTGTTGAGTAGATTATATGATAAGTTCTAGTAAGAACTTAGCAGATTGGACAAGTTCTAGTGAGGACTTGTTGAGCAGATTTGAGGTAAGTCTTGGTGAAGACTTGTTGAGCAGATTGGACAAGTTATAGTGAGGAATTGTGGACATATTTGAGGTAAGTCTTTGAGAAGACTTGAGAGTAGAGTTGATTGATTGATTTGTTCAAACCTTGAGTTAATGTTTAGGACAGATCTAGAAGAGTTGATTTGTGATTGAGTCAAGCTTTGTGTTAAGGCTTGAGGATAGATTTAAAGATAGAGTTTGGTGTAGACCTGAGGATATATTTGTACCAGACCAGAGATAGATATTGAGCAAATTTGTGCTAGATCGAAGGACTATGTTTAGTGTATATTTGAGATAGATATTGAGAATTTATTTTTTATTAATTTTGCTAACCAAGACTATGTTTAGTGAAATTTGAGATAGAGATTGAACAAATTTGTGCTAGATCGAAGGACTATGTTTAGTGCAAATTTGAGATAGAGATTGAGCATATCTAAGAGTAAGCTTTGGAGGTGATAGAGAAGAGGATAGTAGTCTCTAGTGGATAGAGATCCATTAGCCAGGGTAGTGAGGATAGAGGTATTTTGAGTGAGGACAAGAGTCTTCAAGTGGAGAGAGATCCACAAGCTAGTGCAGTGGAGGTAGTAGTCTTCTAGAGGATCACCATCTAGAGCAGAGGAGGAGTTCTCCTATGGATAGAGATCCATGAACCAAAAAAGGGGATTGGTGTCTCCTATGGATAGGTATCCATGAAATTGATTAGGGGATTGGTGTCTCCTTTGGATAGTGGTCCATAAACATTGTAATAGGGAAGGATTCCCAAGAGATTTGTTGAGAAAATTTTAGTGAAATATTTTCTTCGTGGATGTAGCCCACATTGGGTGAACCACATTAAATTGGTGTCTCTATTGTGTGTGGTGATTTGTGCATTGATTTGATTACTATTATTGATATTGCCATTGATATATTGGATATTATTATTTGAGAAAGAAAAGTAAAAAGTGGTCTTATACTTTTCACCCCCTCTCAGTATAAGCTTGTGTTCTTCAATTGGTATCATAGTGGGTTCCTTCGAAAGAGTTTAATAACTTGAAGGAAAATCTCACAAGAACACAGATGGATTCTCAGAATGGATCTTCAAGGAATTTAGCACCATTGTTCGATGGGAACAATTATGCACTTTGGAGTATGAGAATGAAGATTCATCTAATGGCACTTGGAAATGAAATTTGGCAAGCAGTTGAGGATGGATACATACCGCCAGCAACTCCACCTATAGATAAATATGGTAAGCTCCTACAACTAAATAATTCAAAGGCAATGAATGGAATTTTAAAGGGTTTGCATGAAATAGAGTTTATAAAGGTTATGCATTGCATATCAAAAAAGGAAATTTGGGATAAGTTGAAAGGTATATATGAGGGAGACAAAAAGGTCAAAAGGGTAAAGTTGTAAAATTACAAGAGAACATTTGAAGACCTAAAGATGAAGGATGAGGAAAACATTGTTGCATACCTACTTCATGTGGATGAGGTTGTTAACTCCATGCAAGGACTTGGGCTTAAAGTTGAAGAAATAGATGTTTGTGATAATATTTTAAGGTCACTCCCAAAAAGGTATAGTGAAAATATTTCAGCTATAGAAGAGTCAAAAGATATTGAACTTTTGACAAGGGATGAATTACATGGAATTCTCACAACTTTTGAGATGAGAATAAAAGAGGAACCTATTCCCCAAAAAGAAGCAACCTTCAAAGTTACAAAGAAGACAAAGGGTAAGAAGTCAGATTCAAGAAATGAGTTATCCAGTGATGAGGAAGCAAATTATGGAAGAAGGAACAAGGACTCAAGAAAGTATAAAGGTACAAAATTAGTTAGATGTTTTAATTATGGAAAATATGGTCACTATGCAACTGATTTTCTAGAATCTAGAAATAGTAGTGAGGATGAGAAACAGGATCATAAGAACAGGGAAATAGGAAAACACAGGTATCAAAAGAAAAGTAGGGATGGACAAGGCAAGCAAGGAAAGAAGTTTTTCCAAAGGCATAAGAAGAGTTTTTATGCAGATAAGGCAAGTAAGAGTTCAAGTGATAGTGATGGAAGCTCCTCAAATAATGATGAAGATGAAATTCTATTTTTAGTAGAAGAAAAAGAAGTGGTTAGAAACAGGACACCAATAATTCTCAAGTGTTTTAGGTGTGGTAACTTTGGTCATATTGAAGATAGTTGTACAAGGAATGGATTTAGTTTTAGTGAAGATGAATATGAATATGCTAGTGAAGGTCCAGAAGAAGAAAGTCTTCTTATGGCAATAGAAGAAGAAGGAAGTGCTTCTAGTGGAAATGAATCAGAAAAGAATGAAGATGATCTTGAAGACAAAAGAGTAGAGGAAGAATAAAAAAAAAATTAGAGGAAGGAGAATTTGATCTTGAGGGTGAGCTTATTTCTACCCTTGATGCATTAAGGAAGGTAAGAAAGCAGAACTCAAAACTCAAGCTTCAATTTCAAGAATGTGATGAAGAGAAAGGAAAGCTTATTGAGGATCTAACCAACTCAATAGCTAAGACAAGGAGATTTAAAGAGAAGTTAGAAGCTAAGGTTTTAGAATGTGAAAAATTAGAGCATGAGGTAGCTTCACTAAGGAAGGAAGTAAAAGAGTCTAGAGATAAGCTACACAGGTTTGAGAGAAGCTCAAAGAAATTGGATAAGATTATCAAGGTACAAAGACCTTCATCAAACAAAACAAGACTTGGTTTTGAACAAGAACAAAGAGAACAAGGAGAGGAGTCAATCTCAAGCTCCAAAGAAGAAGAAGCTTCAAAAGAGGAGAGTGTAAGAGAAAGTGAGACTTCTAAGGATGAGTTGGACAATAGAAAGTTCAATAAGAGAAGGAACAATGCACAAATGAGGAACATATGGAACAGGAAACAACACAGGGTAGAAGAGACTAAGAGACCAATGGGGTCAAGGCAAGGTTTCTTCAATGGATGTTGCTTCTCATGTCATAGGTTTGGGCACAAGGCTACACAGTGTAGGACACATGGAAGATAGGAATATGGAAACTCTAGAAATAGGCATCTCTTTCAAGGGTATTGCTACTCTTGTAATCAGTTTGGTCATAAGGCAGTTAATTGTAGGGTTCATGATAGGAATGGATATGGCTTCACCAAGAGAAACTTCAAAATATTTGCACCTTCAAGGAACCACAACATTAAGTGTTATAAGTGCAATAATGTTGGGCATACAACAAAGTGGTGTAGAGAAGAATTTCTAGAGACAAGCAGGAATAGGAATATTCAGAGGAATCAAAAGGATCAGTTGAGGAAAAAGGTGGACAAAGGTGAAGATCAGTGCATGTTGGGAGTAGAGATACTCCCACCCTAGAATTAACCACCTCAAGAGAGGAGGTGGGGGAGGGGCTAAGATAAGAGTCTCATTCTTAGCCCCAAGCCCCAAAGGTGGCCCTTTGCCATTGATGTCAAAGGGGGAGAGATTTGAGTTAGGGGGAGAGCATTCAGTTAGGGGGAGCAATTTCTAGGGGAGCAGTATTGAAAAAGGAAAAGGAATGGTTAAAAAAAGGGGGTGGCAATGACAAAGGGGGAGATTGTTGGAAATTTTGAGTTAGTTGTGTTGTCATTGATGTCAAGAGTCAGTGTCAGGAATCAGTGCAGGACTTGGCAAAAGAAGGGTTAAAATATTTATATTTTAAGCCCAAGAGATTTGGTTTAAGAGCTTCACATGATTGGTCAAAAGGATGGTTAAATACCCTAAAGAAAAGGCCTAAAGGAAATAATATTATAATATTTATTATTATAATATTAAAGGCGGTCAGAAAAGGTCTAAGGGTGAAAGAGAAAAATACCTAGGCCCAATGGAAATAATATTATAATATTTTTATTATAATATTAAAGGTTAAATTAAAGCCTAAGGTAATTTATAAATAATTTATAATATTTATATTATAAATTAATTTATAAAAATAATATTATTAAAACCCAAAGTTGGGTTGGGCGCAAATTTAATTTAAACTTTTATTCCCCTACCGATGTTCAAAGGATAGAAGCATATGGTATAAATACCATAATATTTATCTCACAAATGCAAGTCTTTGAATATTAATGCACATGCGAGTATTGGAAGTGGAATGCGATAAATTCATGAGCAAAGGACAAAGAGGATATTAATTTTTTATTGGTAGCCGAAGTTGTGAAGGACAAAGTGACCAAGGCATAAAGCCTTGTCACCAACCAATCGGTTGGGCTAGTGGCAAGCCCTTGGTGTGTAAGGCAATGGGAATGCAGAGGTGCTGCATTCGAGTCTCGACGGTGGAGAAGGGACAAAGCCTTTTTGGCTTTGGCACTGGTCGGAGAAACAAAGAACTCAAAGCACTTTTGCCTCCCACGTGAGCACCTAGCTCACGTAATAGCTAGGCCGTAGCTAGGGTGTAGGCGATGGCTTGACCTGGGATCGAGTCCCACCAAGGAGCACGTGAGGTATTTAATTTTTTTTTTAATAAAAGTGCATGGTCTATGGTCTATGGTTGCTTGGTCTATGGTTTCTTGGTGGTGCTAGTTGAAGCACGTGGTTTGTGAGAACTATTTTAGCGTGTGGTGTGATTTGATTAATTAAGTACTTAGGGAGTTAAAAGGAGGGTAAGGTAAAATATTTTTTTACCTTAGAAAAAAGGTGGTAAATAGTATTATTGAAGGTTAAAAGTAAATTGCATTGTTTTTGTTTTATAAAGTCAATTATTTTGGAAATGCAATTTTGAGTAGGGAGACATAAGTAGGATTTTGGATTAATTCATGCATTAAATTTTTGAAAGGGGTTATAGTGAAACTGAGTGAAAATTTGTGATATCTAACCATTGAGATTGGCAAAGAGGTTGATTGTGATTGAGATAGATTTTGAGGTTATTTCTCCATCAAGAAAAAGGTATGGGCATATCTTCCTTATGAGTGGAATATTGTTGGATTGAATGTTGTGAAATACAAAGTTGGAGTGAAAAGGTTTTGTTTGATAAGCATTGTTGGAAATGTTTGAGTGAGTTTTCACATGCATGATTGGTGAATGGTTGTGAGGAAAATTGAGTGTGAGATTGAAAACTATCTTGAACTAGGGTTTGTGAAAGAACATGAGTATCATTGTTATGTGAGATTGAGAACTATATTGAACTAGGGTTTGTGAAAGAACATGAGTATCATTGTTATGTGAGATTGAGAACTATCTTGAACTAGGATTTGTGAAAGATCATGAGTATCATTGTTATGTGAATTTGGAATCATCTTGAGTCAAGGTTTGAGTTCCATAGTGTGAGTTGTTGAAAGCATTGTGAAACACTTGTTTAGGGTTTGTAAGCAAGTTATATTTCATTGAGTGATTGGTTGAGTGGAGTTGATTGAGCATAGTTGATTGAAAGTGTTGGAGTGATAGTTCAAGTTCTGTGAAACAAATTGTTCTTTATTCTAAATTGATTTGAAGGAGAGTTTGAAAGTGATTGAGTGCTTTGTGAGTGTGAAAAATATTGAGTCTCTAACCATTCTCTATATGTTTCTATAAGTTAAACAAGGTTATGAGTGAAACTTATTTGTGGAATTGAAGAGGTTTTTCTGTGAGAGATTGAGTTGAGTTTTGTATGCAAGTTTTGCAATTGATTTGAATAAGCTTTGGTGAAAGCTTGTGAGAAGATTTGAGTAAGTCCTAGAGGGGACTTAAGGATAGAGTTGAGTAAGATTTTTTGAAATATTAAGGATATATTTGTGTGAGATTTTATGGAAGCTTACAATCAGATTGGACAAGTTCTAGTGAGGACTTGGTGAGCAATTGTTTTGAGTAGATTTGAGGTAAGTCTTGGTGAAGACTTGTTGAGAAGATTGGACAAGTTCTAGTGAGGACTTGTTGAGAAGATTTGAGGTAAGTCTTGGTGAAGACTTGTTGAGAAGATTGGACAAGTTCTAGTGAGGACTTGTGGATAGATTTGAGGTAAGTCTTTGAGAAGACTTGAGAGCAGAGTTGATTGATTGATTTGTTCAAACCTTGAGTTAAGGTTTGGGACAGATCTAGCAGAGTTGATTTGTGATTGAGTCAAGCTTTGTGTTAAGGCTTGAGGATAGATTTGAAGATAGAGTTTGGTGCAGACCTGAGGATAGATTTGTACCAGACCAGAGATAGATATTGAGTAGATTTGTGCTAGACTGAAGGACTATGTTTAGTGAGATTGGAATTTAGAAGGATGTATTTAGTGCAAATTTGAGGATAGATATTGAGAAGATTTGTGCTAGACCAAAGGACTATGTTTAGTTTATATTTGAGATAGATATTGAGCAGATTTGTGCTAGACCAAAGGACTATGTTTAGTGCAAATTTGAGATAGATATTGAGCAGAGATGAGAGCAAGATTTGGAGGTGATAGAGCAGAGGATAATAGTCTCTAGTGGATAGAGATCCATTAGCTAGGGTAGTGAGGACAGAGGTCTTCTAAGTGAGGACAGGAGTCTTCAAGTGGAGAGAGATCCACAAGACAGTGTAGTGGAGGTAGTAGTCTTCTAGAGGATCACCAACCAGAGCAGAGGAGAAGGAGTTCTCCTATGGATAGAGATCCACAAACCAGCAAAGGGGATTGGTGTCTCCTGTGGATAGGTATCCATGAATTTGATTAGGGGATTGGTGTCTCCTTTGGATAGTGGTCCATAAACATTGTAATAGGGAAGGATTCCCAAGAGATTTGTTGAGAAAATTTTAGTGAAATATTTTCTCCGTGGACGTAGCCCACATTGGGTGAACCACATTAAATTGGTGTCTCTATTGTGTGTGGTGATTTGTGCATTGCTTTGATTACTACTGTTGATATTGCCATTGATATATTGGATATTATTGTTTGAGAAAGAAAAGTAAAAAGTGGTCTTATACTGTTCACCCCCCCTCTCAGTATAAGCTTGTGTTCTTTAGAATCAATGCAAAAAATTATCATGCCCTTGCTTGGGGTAAAAAACAAGAAAAAATTTCAATTAAAAAAATGCTTGGCACATGGAAGAATAAAGGATCATAGGCCTTACCTCTTCATGATTGAACAATTTCCAAGATCAAGTAATCCCGACGCGAAATTTTGTACTCGAATCAAGTTCCTTAGCTCGTCAAAAGCAAGGATTCAAGGATGCATGCTATTTCTATGATTGGGGTATTTAAAGTTGGTTAGGTTACTAAATAATATTAATAATTTGATATTTAATCATCTATTTTTGCTCCATTATATGCTGCACATAATGCATCCCAAAAAGTGGCATTTGTAAACTCTAAAATTGTGTCAATATGATTAGACTACCAATATACATTCTAATGGACACCATATGGTCCCCTTGGGCAACCCTCAAAGGTTAAATAGTGGTCCTAGAAACTTTTTGGATGTTCTAACCCACTTTTGGAACATTTTGGGCCATGTAGGCATGGTCATACCACCCTAGGATGGTCACAGTTCATGGCCATACCACCCAAGTATGACCACCAGCAACTACCGCTGGGTGGGATGACCATGTCCTTGGACCCTTAAAAAGTCAAATGCAAGACAAATGAAACTCATATTATTCCATTTACCCCACCCATTGAAGCAAGACAATATGAGGGTGCATAACTCCCATGCCAAGTTATAAATTAGAGTCCCAAATTGGATATTATTTCCCCTCCAATGCATGGCAGGGTTTGGATAAATGACGACACCTACCTTGCATGGCCAAGCATGCCCATTTGACCATATGCTAATTTGAGATATAAAGTGGAGTGATTACATACAATTTAAAATAGGAGTCTTTGCAATATTTTACCATGAAGTACTACCGATATTTATCTCCAATTCATCGCATGTTTTCCCTTGATATCTCCATCGAGAGGAGGTTTTCAAGTGATTCCAAAACACACAATTCATTTACAAAACTGACCCATTTGAGTGAATCAGATGCCAAAATTTGATGACAACACCCCTAGGAGTATTTTGGACCAAATAATAGAGGAATTTGTGGAAAAAACTAGCATATTTGGTGGTCATCCCCACCTGGGATGGTTAGTAATCTTAAATGGCACACCCAAGGACGACCATGAATTTTATCACACTTTCTCTTATATTTTCACATAGATCAATTCTAGAGTATATTTTATGCCTTTTGTAAAGTTTTGGTGCAATTTTGAGTTGTTTTGCACCTCTTATTAGGTATTTCTTGTTTTGTAGTACTAAATGGCACATCTAGGGATGACCATAAATATATGTGCAATTTTCTTTCTGTTATTGCTTAGATCATTTCCAGAGTACAATATATGCATGATCATAATTTTTGGTGGCATTTGTAATAGTTTTGCATCGTCTATTATATATTTCCTCTTTCAAGCTCATTATTGCATATATCTCTTTAATTGCATTTCAATCCGCACATGCTACTAAAAAATCTAATTTCTTTGTGTGTGGATATAGGTATCACAATGCGTAAGGAAGGATAAGCAATTTATAACATCGATACAACATTGCAACAACATCGAAATACCACTCTTGAATTATTCATGAGTGTGAGGAATATGTTGGAGTGCACCTAAGTTTCTAAGGGATTTAATGTTTTGATATATTTTTAATGAGTGTATCAATTTAGAACCCTCAAGGGGATATTTTGTAATCATGAATTTGAAAAATCAAATAATATAGAGAGAACCCCCATTTATTTCACTTATTTTTCTCTCATGCTTATTTAAAATATCACTTTTGTAATTGCTTAGATCAATAGATCAATAGATGCAGTTCATTTCCCATTGTTAGGTGCAACGTTTTTTCGTTCTATAGGACTAATATTCTTGCACTTTCTTATAGGATACTCTTTGTAGGTATTTTTTTACAAAATTGAGGCCATAAAAAATATAACATCCTATTGTTAGTTCCTCATTATCCCTTTTACCATCTTCAATCCTATTTTGAGGTGTTATTTCTTTAATTATTCCTTAGAAAGAGGGTTTTTGATCATTTTTTCTGGAATAAACTCTTCTATCCCTTCTATCCTTGTTGCCATAAAATTTATTCTTGTTTTTGTTTTCAGTCCTAGACCTTTCAACTTCTTTTATTCTTTTATTGTATTCCTTATCCCATTTCATTAAGCTTGTACTTTTTCTTTTCTTGAGTTCATATGTTTCCATTTTAGATAGCTTTTGATAATTAAAATATGCTTCTTCTTTTTTTTGATTTGTTTCTTCCTATCAAGCCAAGTCGTATGCTTTTTGTAAATTTTCAATATTAAGCAAATTGATTATAGTCCTAATTTTTGGATGAACCCCTAAAATAAACTTTTGCACTTTTATCTATTCATTATTTTCATACTATGGAACATATTTCAAAAGTTTCACAAAATTTTGGTAATACTCTTCAATAGATAAAGTCTCTTGCTGAAGATTAGTGAATTTTGTAAATTTCTCTACGTAAAATTGCTTAGTTAAAAATATTTTCTTAAATTCTTCCACAAAATCTTCCCATTTAAGATCCACAACTTGAATTTTCTTTCCTTATTTAAATGTATTCCACCATTCTAGGGTTGTGTCCACTAGGTGGAGGATTTCCCAAGTATTTTGGGACTCATATGATAAGGTCTTCATAGAGAAATATGTTTCTATTTCACTCAACCAAATTTATGTGGCATCACCACCTTCCTTACCATTAAATTTTGAAATCTTTACATTTTTCATATCCTTTGCTAGTTCATCCTCTACCTAAGTTCTATTGGTTTCTCTTATCCTATTAGGATCTTCTTCGTGTCTCCTTACAGGTTCCTTACCCCTAGCTAGAATTTTTATCATTATTTTCTACTGATTCATTAGCTCACATTGTTGGTCCATCTGTTCTTTCTTTTGTTGCATCTATTCTTGAATTAATTGTACTAGCTTATTCAATTTTCCTACTTACCTAGTAGGTTAATTTATCTCTTTTAATTATATTTTCCTTTAGGGCCTAACAATAACTTCTTGCCTAGTTGGTGCGCAATTTTAGAAGATCCTCCTTGTAGCATATGTGCCATCTTACTTGGGTATAAAAAAGCCATGTTAATTTAATGTTTTTGGTTTGTTGGGGCCATAAGATATTTTGAATTAAAAAAATCAACAAGTCCTATGATCTAAAATCCAATTACCTAGGCTCTGATACCAACTATGACAACTGAAGAACACAAGCTTATATTGAGAGGAGCAGGGTGAACAGTATAAGACCAAATTTTACTTTTATTTCCAATTATAACAACAATAATATCAATGAAGTAAAATAAACAATTCATAAATCATCACACATATGAGAGACACAAATTTAAAGTGGTTCACCTAATGTGGGATACATCCATGGAGAAAATATTTCTTCTAAATTCAACAAATCTCTTGGGAACCAAATCCCTATTACAATTTTTATGGACCTCTATCCAAAGAAGATCTTTATCCCCAATGCTCTGATTTGTGGATCTCTCTCCATAGGAGAAATCTATCCCCATTGATCTAGTTTGTGGATCTCTCTCCATAGGAGAACTTTATTCCCTCTACTCTAGTTTGTGGATCTCTATCTATAAGAGAACTCTATCCCCTCTGCTCTAGTTTGTGGATCTCTCTCCATAAAAGAATTTTATCCCCTATGCTATGGTTTTTGGATATATCTCCATAGGATAAATACATCCCCTATGCTCTGGTTTGTGGATATCTCTCCATAGGAGAAATTTATCCCCTCTATTGTGGTTTATGGATCTCTTCGTAGAAAAACTAGATTCCCTTTGCTTTATTTTTTGGATCTCTCTCCATAGGAGAACTCTATCCCCTCTACTATGGTTTGTGGATCTATCTCCATAGGAGAAATCTATCCCCTCTACTTTGGTTTGTGGATATCTCTCCATAGGATAACTTTATCCCCTCTACTTTGGTTTGATCCAAAGCATACTCTCAACTCTGTATCAAATCTGCACCAAACCTTATCACAAGTCTAGAACAAATATACTTTGACTCTACTCACAAATATCTATTTCAAATCTGCACCAAACCTCATTATAAGGGTAACACAAGTAGCTTTAACTTTGCTCATAAATATCTATCTCAAATGTGCACCAAACCTCATTACAAGGCTAGCACAAATCTTCTCACAAATCTCTGTCTCAAATCTACACACGTCACATGCACAAAACTGCTTCAATTATTTCCTCAATTCTGTTCAACTTTGTCCCAAGTCTTCTCATAAGAATTTCTCAAATCTACCTCAATGCTACTTCATGTTTCTCACAATATTTTCTCAAATATACATTCAATACTTCTCAAAATACTTTCTCAAATCTACCTTCAAGCCTTCTCAAAAGACATGCTCAAATCTACCTCAATGATGCTTACTGAACCTACTCAAGTATTTCCAAATATTGCTTACAAACAAAGCTTATATCTCTTTTAGAAATGCTTTCATCAAACAAAAATATTCTACTTAGAATTTGTTTAACCTTTAGAACATATATAAAATGATATGTATTATCAAATACTCAATATGTTTTTCATATTCATAAATATTGATTTCATTTTAATCCAATTTCTACCTCTTGCAAAATCCCTTTCAAATCAAATCAAACTAGTGTATATTTTTTAAATCTAAATAGATTTAAATATTATAATTTATATTTTCCCATTTGGGCTATTTCTTTAAAAGAAGTCTTTAACACCATGGAACATTTTTCTTTTCTTTTCAAGTACCACCATGGTAAATCAATTAACCTTTACCACCATGAAACATTTTCTTTTTCCTTTGCAAGTACCACCATGGTAAATCAATTAAAATTTTTATTTTTCCTTTGCAAATACCACCACAGAGGATGCCTTGTATTTTTATTGCTTGCACAACCATGAATAACCTTGTATTTTTTTTGCTTCAACATTGCCTCATGTACCCTTTGAATAGTATTCTCACCTATTTTACCTTTGACATAAATGACAACCAATGTCATCAACCTATGACATCAATAATTTGAAATCAATGACAACATAATATACTAAAAATTTCCAACAATCTCCCCCTTTGTCATTGATGGCAACCCTTTCTAAAAAAAAAAATTTCAACCATTGGATTTCAAATCTTCTCCCCTTGAGAAATTGTTCCCCCTGACTCAAATATCTCCCCCTTTGGCATCAATGGTAAAGGGACTCCTTTGGGACTAAATATAAGACTCTTAGCTCATCCCCCTCCCACCTCCTCTCCTCGAGGTGGTTAATTTTAGGGTGGGAGTATCTCTACTCCCAGCATACAATGATCTATTTCTTTGTCAACCTTCCTTTTTGATACATTTGTAATAATACCCTTTTGATCCTTTTGAGTGTCCCTATTCTTGCTTGACTCTGGTAGTTCTGGAAACTCTGTTCTAAACCACTTGGTCTTATGCCCAAGATTATTGCACTTGTAACACCTAATTTTGTAGTTCTTGGAAGGTGTAAATGATTTGAAGTTTCTCTTGGTGAAGCCATAATACTTTCTGTCATGGACCCTATAGTGGATTTCTTTATGACCAAATAAATTACATGAGTAGCAATACCCTTGAAATAAAAATATATCTTTGAATGAGTTGACATTCATTTTAGTGAGGCTATACTCTTTCTTTCTATGAATCTTGCAATGCATAGCTTTGTGACCAAAATGATTACATGAAAAACAATGTCCTTTGAAGAAATATTATTTTGAAACCTTTGGTTTCTTAGCCATTTATTTGCCTCATTTTTGATGATCCATGTTTCTTGTTTGTGCATTGTTTCCTTTCTTAGTGAAACTTCCCCTTTTCAAATTATCCTCATAAGTCTTAGTTTATTCTTTAATCTCTTCATTTGAAACTTCCTTTTCTATTGAGCTTGAGCTTGACCCTTCTTCTTGTTTCCCTTGTCCTTCTTCAAAACCAAGTCCTATTTTGATAGATGAATATATTGGTGCATTGATAATTTTATCCAAAGTATTTGAACTTTTCACAAACTTGTGTAGTTTATTCGTAGTTTCTTTCACCTCCATCCTTGGAGAAACTACCTCATTTTCTAATCTTTCACATTCTAACTCTTTTGCCTTTAAATTTTCAACCATGACCTATTTAAATCTCCTTGCCTTATATTTTTATTTTGTCAAGTCTTGTAGAAGCTTTTCTCTTTATTATTCATGTTCTTGAACTTGTGCATTTAGTCTTGAATTTTTCTTTCTAACACTTTTCAGCTCTCTAAGTGCAATAATAAGTTCTTCTTCTAGGTCAATTGTGCCTTCCTCTTCATTTTTTATTCTTTCTCTAGGTCTCCATTTATAGAAGCATCTTCTACTTGGTATTTAATAGGAGAGGTTTCTTCCTCTTCTATTGCCAAGAGTAGAATCTCCCATTCACTATTTGAGAGTATTTCATCACTATCACTTGAAGAATTGCTTGCCTTGTTAATGTAGAAACTTTTCGTGTGCCTTTGAAAGAACTTATTTTCATGCTTGCCTTGACCATACCTATTTTTCTTTTCATGCCTGAATTTTATTTCTTCCTTCTTTTTATAATCTTATTTCTCTTCACTGCTACTACTTCTAGCTTATGGAAAATTTGATGTGTAGTGACCAAAATCACCACAATTAAAGCATTTCATAGTATTTATCTCTGTATTTTTTTGAGCCTTTCTTATTTCTTCTCACATAGTTAGCTTCTTCATTACTGCTTGACTCATCACTTGATTCTGGTTTCTTATATTTTGTCCTTTTTGAAGCTTTCAAAACTACCTATTTCTTAGAATTGTGATCCTTTACTATTATCATCTCATAATATGTGATAATTCCATGTAACACATCCATAGTCAACTTATCAATGTCTCTCATCTCTTCTATAGTTGAAACATTTGCATCATACCTTATAGAAAGTTATCTTAATACTTTCTAAGCAATATTGGAGTCTTCAATTTGAATCCAATTCCATGCATGGTATTAAAAACCTCATCCATATGAAGTAAATACCTAGCAATATCTTCCTCATCTACCATATTCAAATATTCAAACATTTTCTTGTGATTTTATAGTTTTTCCAACTTGACCGTATTATCTCCTTCATATATTTACTTCAATTTGTCCCACATCTCTTTTTCTGATTTTCATTGCATAACTTTCATAAATTATTCTTCATGTAATCCACTTAATATTCCATTGATAGCCTTGGTATTATTCACATGTAACTACTTACCATCCTTATCTATGGGAGGAGTGGATGTAGGTGGGAACCCATATTCAATCGATTGTCATGTCTCATGTCCTTGTGCCATCAAGTAAGTCTTCATTCTTATACTTTAGAAAGCATGATTGTTCTCATAGAACAATTGAGACTTGTTTGATGAAGATCCACTATGAGATGCCATATATGTTCCTGTGATATCTTCCTTAAAACTGTTAGACTTTTTTGAAGGAACCCACTCTGATACCAATTGAAGAACACAAGTTTATACTAAGAGAGGGGGTGAACAGTATAAGACCAACTTTTAATTTTATTTCCAAATTATAACAACAATAATATCAATGGAGTAAAAAAAATAATGCATAAATCATCACACCCATGAGAGACACAAATTTAACATGGTTCACCCAATGTGGGATACATCCAAAAAGAAATTTTTTCTTCTAAATTCAACAAATCTCTTGGAAATAAAATCCCTATTACAATGTTTATGGACCTCTATCCAAAGGATATATCTATCCCCAATGTTTTGATTTATGGATTTCTCTCCATAGGAGAACTCTATCTTCTTTGCTCTAGTTTGTGGATCTCTCTCCATAGGAGAACTCTATCCCCTCTACTCTAGTTTGTGGATCTCTCTCCAGAGGAGAAATTTATCCCCTATGTTCTATTTTGTGGATCTCTCTCCATAGGAGAGCTCTATACCCTCTACTCTAGTTTGTGTATCTCTCTCCACAAGATAAATCTATCCCCTTTACTCTAGTTTTTGGATATCTCTTCACAAGAGAACTCTATTCCCTCTACTCTGGTTTGTGGATCTCTCTCCATAGGAAACCTCTATCCCATCTACATTATTTTTTAGATCTCTCTCCATAGGACTCTATCCCCTCTGCTCTTGTCTACGGATCTCTCTCCATAAAAAAACTCGATCTCCTCTACTTTGGTTTATGGATCTCTCTACACAGGAGAACTCTATATCTATTTCTCTAGTCTGCTCCAAAGCATGCTATCAAATCTATCTCAAATATGCACCAAACCTATTCACAAGGCTAGCACAAATATTCTCTAACTCTTCTCACAAATATTTATCTCAAATCTACACCAAACCTCATTACAAGGCTAGCACAAATTTGCTCTAACTTTACTCATAAATATTTATTTCAAATTTACACCAAACCTCATTACAATGCTAGTACAAATCTACTCCAACTCTGATCATAAATCATTGTCTCAAATCTACACACATCACATGCACAAATATTCTTCAATTATTTTCTCAATTCTATTCAACTATGTCCTAATTATTCTCATAAGACTTGCTCAAATCTATCTCAATACTACTTCAAGTCTTCTCACATAACTTGCTCAAATCTACCTTCAAGCCTTATAAAAAATACTTGCTCAAATCTGCCTTCAAGCCTTCTCAAAAGACTTGCTCAAATCTACCTCAATGTTGCTTACTGAACCTACTCAATTATTTCCAAATATTGCATACAAACAAATCTTATATCTCTTTCATAAATGCTTTCATCAAATAGAAATATTCTACTCATAATTCGTTTAACCTCTAGAACATACAAGTAATGATATGTACTATCAAATACTCAATATATTTTTCACATTTAAAAATCTTGCTTTCATTTAATCCAATTTCTACCTCTTGCAAAACCCCTTTCAAATCAAATCAAACTAGTGTATAACTTTGCTTTACTAATATTATTTCTAAGACTTGCGCATTCACTTTCAGTATCACTCAAACCAATGCCCAAGAGCTTCACAAGTCCACTCAAACAATGCAGCACAATTGTTCACAAACCCTAACACAAGTGTTTCCAATTTATCTTAACTAGGATGCACAATTTTTTTTACAAGCTCTAGCTCAAGTGTATACAATATCATTCAGCAATGGAGTTCATTTAATGAATCACAAGAGCTATCTCAAATATTTCCAAAAATACACATGACTTTAATCCTTATATCTCCTCATTGTAACATCAAAATATATACCCAACTAAACACTTCAAATAGTGAGTAATATCCTCATACCTCTTAATTTGCTTTGATGGAGAAATGTCCTTAAGAACATGTCTCACAAATAACCAATATTTCTTATGCCACTTCAAGGGTTATATAGCAAGGTACTTTCTCAAAACTTCCACATGAAATTTCTTTTCAAAAGTATGTGCACAATGAAATCTGAAAATGATGCTCTAAGTCCCTTCTTTTTTTCTAAAAAATAAAGCATTAATACTCAACAAAAACTCTCATATTTTCTCTTCACCATGCAAGAATTACAATAAGATGTCAAGAAACTTATCACACCTTATTACTCCTAAGTGATTTTCAATATTAGCAACCAAAAACCCTAAGTGCATATCACAAATTAAATCCCACTTCAATATACCTTATACCTCCTAATATATCTCAATTTAATTAGACATAGATTCTAGAATATCACACAGTAATTATTATGCAAATCTACAACCTTATGTCTCCCTAGAAAATTACACACCAAATAATACAAATATTTAACCCTTATACCTCCCTAAGTTGTGCACTATGCATACTTTAATTTAATCAAAATATTTTTTCCTAGCCTCAAGCATTGTCGTCATGACTCGATCCTACCTCTTGTCATTGGCCTGCATCCTAGCACTAGCTAGCACACCACATGGGCTAGCTTCCCACACGATCACCAAGGAGAACACACTCCATTTTCACCTACTATGTTCTATGCCTCTTCCTCAACCAAAATAAAAGCATCCATTGTTATTTGAATATGTAACCTCTCTCCTGTCATGCTCTTCACAAGCCCTGCCTTGCCTAACACTTGGACTATCTACCCACTTAGGACAAAAATATACGCTGCCTATTTAATATCTTTGCTACCCTATCTTGAAGTAAGTTTACCCCTTTTGTTTTTCTCTGCCTACACATGTAATCTCAATATTAATCCTCATGTTTTAACCTTGACCTTTTCTACCATTGAAATGCGTAAAATGATTTGTCTTCTTCTTTGCCTCCATAATGTGCTTGAACGAATGTGATTATTGCTTGATAAAAAAACCTTAGTCCATAAAAATAATTAAACCTTTTTATACACTTTTTCTTGCCCTTTTGAACTTGGACATCAGCGCTTTGAGTAGTTGTAGTTCACCAGAGATTATTCCATTAAATCTAACTCCTCCATATCTTCGATCATCAAGTTAGTAGAATCCATGTACTTTTCTTCATCCTCGATACTTTCTATATAAAAAGTGTAAGGTTTCTCATTGTAGATCCGAATTATTTTCCCTTTGAAAGGAATTTCTAGATGGGAATAATCTAGAGAAATATAGCCTCCTAAATTTACAGTGAATTATCTTAAGAGGTACATACTAAAGTATGGTTCCAAATCAACCATGATCACCTCCTAGATCACAATGATTTGAGGTATTTTATGCAACACAATTGGGATATATTTAATAACACCCACTATTTTCATAGGGGTTCCATCCAACTATAAAAATCTTGGGTTGCTTCTAGTATACTCCATGCCCATGATATCACAAACCGCTTTTGGCATGATAGTCATCACGGTACAAAAGCCAATCATGCAGTTATGCACAATCCAACCCTCTATCCTGAGAGACAAGTAAAATGGTGGTGGTCTATTCTTTCTAGTAGCCAAATTTGTAAGCATCTGATCTAACATAGTACGAGTAGTATTGTTATTTTTACCTTTAATAGACTTCAGATATTCTTGCAATAAATCAATCTATCTTGGCAATTGCAAAGAATCATAGAGACTAACCTTGGTAGGAATTTTCTTTAATTCTTCAACAATGTTGTACGTGAACAAACTAGATTATATTCCTTTATTAGTCACCTTGTACTTACTCTAATATTGCGGCATGGATTCCACCCTCTGATTCTTGGTCAAATATGGGTATCTAAAGTGTTCTTTTACATGTTCCTTTGTGTCAACTTGTGTTTGTGAAGTTGATGCCTTCGCTTGAGAGATTATTTCTTATTCTTGTGCAGGTAAGAGATATTTTAAGAGAACATGTTATTTTAACTTAGGTGTTGAGACAGGTGCCTTCACCTATGATTGTCTCCTTTCATTATGTACCTTCAGATTATCGGGTATCTTTAGTGGCTCCATCTTAGTTGGGTCCACTGTGATCAGATTTTTTCCAACTCTCATGAGAAATGAAACTTGTTCTACGAAAGGGATCATAAATATATGATTGACTTCTCTAATCATGTTGATCTAACTATCGAAAGAGTTGTTTGCCAATGTTTGCACATAGTTCATATGAACCATGCAAGATTCTTCCCCATGCAAATCATTATAGGTAGAACACCAATATGTTTTATCTAATGGGCCACCTTCTTTATTTATCAACATGGTTGTATTCCTTTCAGGAATCTTACTAGTCGAAGTTGCTTGCTCTTTGGTGATTGGTGGAGGTTGAAATATCCTAGGCTAGAAAATTCTCTCAGCTTTTCTTTTCTTTAGGGTTGTGATCTCACTTGTAATTTTTGTCATTGTTGGTTGCATATATTGTAGCATATTTATTTTAGGATTAGGATTTGGGGGTGTTGGGGGAGCTAGTAATGGTAGTGGTACTGGAGGAGACGATAATGCTAGGAATGGAACTCGAGTGAGCAGTTGTGGAATAGAAGGTGTAGGCAATTACGAGATAGAAACTATTGAAGTTTGAGAGGAACTAGGATTCCATGAAGGGACTAGATACATGGGGGACATTGGTAAATACTGAGAATATGTATTGGGATATAAATGCTATGGAAGATCAGGAAAGATTGACATTATAATTTTTGGCAGGAGCTTCCCAATAGCAATTAAATTATCTTTAGCTTTTTGCACTTGGGAGTACAAGATCATAAATATATCAATATTGGACTGATGGATGGCCATGCTAATATCAAAATTAAAGGCCCAAAGATAATAAAATGTAGCTTGTTCGGGAGTTGGTCGGAGATCATCAAGGACTCTTTGCCAATTTCGAGCGAACCTAACATTGAAGTCAACAATTTCCTCCTATGGATACCTATGAATATTAGTAAATTGATGCAACAGAGAAAAAATATCCGCTTGTTCATTGAAGTCTTTTATCATTAACTTAGCCAAATGGTCCCATGTGGTAATAGTGGCAGGTGGTAAGGACTAGTACCAATAAAGTGTATTCCCTTTCAGAGAGAGCACGAGAAATTTGACCATGACATCTTCATGTGTGATGCTATGAATAATTTCTAAAGAAGCCATGTATTGAATATGCTCATAAGATGTTTTTTTAATACCATCATAAGTAGGTAGAGTCTTTAATATTGTTGTCAAGATCAGATTATGAGCTTGCAAATTCAAAGCTCCAAAATTATTCCATGCTGCAAACTATCATGGTGGATTTTGAGCCATGTGGATCAAAGACTTTACTCGAGAAGGAAAGCTAGTGGCAGTGCTAGAGGGACTCGAAGGAATGGAAAACACACTAGCTACCTGTGAAGATGTTATAATTGATGGGATAGTCAGAGTGATTAATCTAGGATGCTCTCCTAAGACATGGGTGTCAATCTCAAAAAACTCAATAGAGTTTTCTAAATTTTTGGCCTTCGATCTTGTGATCATGAAGTAAAGCTTTTGCCAACTTCATGGTCAAAGGGTTCTAGGTAAAATTGAGTCACCAAATGTTCTAATAAAATAGTAAAATATGAATATAAAATATTGAAACTACTTAAGGTGTGTTGAGCAAGGTGCAGCAAAAGAATTGCAAAAGTATTGTCATTGTTGTCAACACAGATAGATTAATGCAGTTCAGAGGTCAGTCAGATCAAGTGCGGTGAATTTCAAGGAAAACAGAGGTGACCCAGATTCAGAAACTGGCAGAAAGAGACAAGGAAGAAAACTGTCGCGATATCGCGACATGTTTTCTGTCGCGATATCGCGACAGGAGAGAGAAAATGAGGAGAGAGAAAATGCAAGAAAAATTGTCGCGATTTCGCGACATTGCCGAGGAGAGAGAAAATGCAAGAAAAATTGTCGCGATTTCGCGACATTGCCGAGGAGAGAGAAAATGCAAGAAAAATTGTCGCGATTTTTCGCGACATTGTCGAGGAGAGAGAAAATGCAAGAAAAATTGTCGCGATTTCGCGACATGGCCGAGGAGAGAGAAGGTGCAAAGCAAACTGTCACGATTTCGTGACATGTTGGCAGAGAAGGAAGCAAGGTGAAAAGATGTCACGATTTCATGACATAAATGGAGGAAAGGAGCTTGCAACGAAAAGTGTAGCGATTTCCCTACATGTCGAAGTTTCGTGATCCAAAGCACAGCTGGAAATGCAAGGCAACAAAGGTGTAGCGATTTCGTTGCATGTTAAAATGAATGACAACAAAGGTGTAGCGATTTCGCTACAAGTGAAAAGGCACAAACAAGAAGGTGTAGCGATTTCGTTGCATGACAAAATGTATGGAAACAAAGGTGTAGCGATTTCGCTACCAGTCAAAATTGCAAAACTAAAAGATGTAGCAAGTCGAAAGCACAAGGCACAAAGTTGTCGCGATTTCGCTACTGCATAAAGCAAAGATTGTACGGAAGCAGAGAACGTCGCGATTTCGTGACATGTTCCATTTTCGTGGTTGCTGGCAAAGAAGAGTGTACGAAGCGAAAGCGTCGCGATTTCGTGACAAAGCTGAGGATGACGTCAGCAAAATTGAAAATGTCACGATTTCATGACAGAGTGCGAGGAAAGCTGCTAGAAGCCGAAAGCGTCATGATTTCGTGACAAGAATGATGATGACGTCAGCAAAAGCTGAAAGTGTCACGATTTCATGACAAGGTGCAAGGAAAGCTGCTGGAAGCTGGAAGCGTCATGATTTCGCGACATCATTAAGGATGACGTCAACAAATGTTCAAAGTGTCACGATTTCATGACATGAACAGAGGGAAAGCTTTCAAAAGCCAAAATGGTCATGATTTCGTGACAGCAAGGGCATGAAGGGTACGGCTACAAAAAGTGTCGCGATATCGCGACAGGTAACAGTTTGGCAGGTAAAAGCCGAAGGAGCATGCAAGGTGACACGTGTCGGATAAAAGCATACAGAAAATCATGCAGCCAGTTACGTAAAAAGTAACTGATGTCAGATCGGCAGTTACACATTGACAGGTGTCGAACATGCACTGAAACAGCTGAATATGCATGATTGAAAAGCATTCGAAGAATCGTATAGGCAGGATCAAAAAGCATTCGAACAGCTGTATTTGAAGTATTCGAACAGCCAAATATGCAGGATTGAAAAAGCATTAGAAAAGACGTATTTGCAGAATTCAAAGAGTCGGATATGTAGAATAGAAAAAGTATTCGAATGGCCGTATTTGAAGTATTCGAACAACCGAATATGCAGGATCGAAAATGCATTCAAATAGCCGTATCTGGAAGGACTCGAACAGTCGTATTTACTAGGTTTCGAACAGCCGCTTATTGGCAAGAAAAAAAGAATTCGAACAGTTGGGTATGTGTTTCGACTGCATACATGATTGAAGAGAGATAGAAGACGAAGAATCTCTATGAGAAAAATGGGCTATAAAAGGACAATCGTGCAGAGAATTTATGTTCTCTATTGTAAGAGGGAAATTGCTTGTAAAAAGAGGGTTAGAAAAGAGTCAAGAGAAAAATTAGCAGAGCCGTGAGAGTGTGCAGAGTTGGGTTAATTGCAGACCAGTCAGGGTCGTGCATGAAGTGAAGACATTCTTATGTCATTTTAAATTGATCAGAATTGCAGTCCAAGTTGGTGCTTGGTACTAGGGGTTGGTGCTCCATCTGTTGCAGCAAAAAATTAAGGGGTTGGTGCTCCTTCCAGTAGATGCTGGTAAAGTATTTGTAAAATTGGTATTTTGCAAAGACTGGATTTGGATTGAAGTCCAAGCAGTCATTTTTGAGGAGTAGCCAAATTGGTGAACCTCGGTATATTGAGTGTTGTGGTGTGCTCTCTTGTTCAATTTGTTTTTCTAGTTTTCAAGTTCTCTTTATTTCATATTAAATGTTGTAGATATTAAAATTAATAGCTACACTGATTCACCCCCCCCTCTCAGTGTCATTGTGTGAATATCAATTGGTATCAGAGCAAGGTGCCTTGTTCAAGCTTAATCAGCTAAGGAGATCTTGGAAGAAACAATGGCAGGCGGTGAAGGATTCTCATCCAACAAAGCTCCCTTATTTGATGGAACAAATTACACTTTCTGGAAACTCAGGATGCAAACATATCTGAGTGCATTGGGATATGATATTTGGGATTCTGTAGATAGTGGATACACAGCACCCACTACTCCTCCAACAGATACTGCTGAGAAGAAAAAATTTGAGAACAACTCCAAAGCTAAGAATGCCATAATGTGTGGGCTTGTTGACAGTGAACTGATAAGAGTCATGAGCTGTAAATCAGCAAAAGACATGTGGGATAAACTGAAGAGCATCCATGAAGGAGACAACAAGATCAAGGAAGCCAAGCTGCAAACTCATCGAGCACGGTTCGAAGCACTGCAAATGAATGAAGATGAGAACATAGAGGCTTATATGCTTGAGAGTCAACGGAATCATTAATGCAATCAGAGGACTCGGTGAAGAAATTGATGATGCAGTTGTTGTGAAAAAGGTTCTCAGAACACTGCACAAAAGATTTAACTCCAAAGTTTCTGCAATAGAAGAGGCAAAAGATCTAAACAACTTCAGCTTGGATGAGATGCATGGTTCCCTGACAGCATATGAAATGAGAATAGGACAAACCAAGTCTATAGACAGAGAAGCGACTTTTAAAGCACACAAGAATATAAAAGCTGAACATGAATCTGAGGATGAAGAGACAACTGGATGAAACAGAAGCTAATTTTGTTCGAAAACTCACAAAGGGAAAAGGAAAATATAGAGGAAAGCTACCTTTTAAGTGCTTCAATTGTGGAGGAGTCGGTCATTTTGCAGCCAAATGTCCAATGCATGAGAAAACCAAAAATGGTGAAGGTTCACTCCAAGAAAAAGGTGATTGGAAGAAGAAACAAAATTTTAGAAAGAACAACTTCAAGAAGAAAAGCTTCATATCCAAGAATGTCAGCACTTCTGAAGAAAGCTCAGATGAGGATTATGAAGAAGAAAAAGGTGAAGCTCTGTTCATGGCACTTGAAGAGGAAAGAACAGAAGAAAATCAGGAAGGTGATGAAAACTTTAAAGATGAGGCTGAAGTTTATCTGGAAGGAGAATTGGTTGCTGCACTTGAAGAGTTGAGTGCAGAAAGGAAAAAGAACAAAAAGTTTTCAAGAAAACTAGAGGATGCCACTGACATAATAAACAGTTTAAAAATACAGACAGAGGAATTCAAGAAAATGTCTGAAGTTCTTAATGAACAATTAACTGTAAAGACAGTTGAATGCAGCAAGCTAGAGGAAGATATTGTTAAGTTAAGGATGCAGCTAGAGGAGATGAATAGAAAATTGAGTTGTTTTCATAAGTTTGAAGAAAGTACTGTAAAGCTGGATAAAATGTTAAATAACCAAAGGCCTTCCGGCATCAAATTTGGTTTAGGCTTCGATGAAGGAGAATCATCAAAGGGTTCAAAGGCCTTGAATGTAGAACCCATAAAGAAAGAAGAAAAGATCAGGGTTGACCTAGAAAAAACAAATCATGCCAAAGAAAGCAACAATGCCAGATTCAAGAAAAGTACTGACAAAGATGGATTCACAAAAGTCACACATCCAAGAAGGAAAAGATTCATGGCTCCCACTTCAAAGTGGCAAAGACCTGCACCCAGGTTTAATCATTCATTTTCTGGTTATTGTTTTAAATGCAATGCTTATGGTCATAAGATTTCAGATTGGAGGCATAATGTATCTCAAAGGAATTTCACCGGCAGAAATGTTTTTTCTCCTTTAATGAATTACGCAGTTGAATGTTATAATTGTCATAATTTTGGACATATTGCTAGAAACTGTAGAAGCACTTTTGCATCAAATAATTATCAGGGTAGAAAATCTCAACCAAGTGGGTTGAAACAAAACAAGAAATTTCCTGAAAAATAGGCACATGCTAATGAAAGGACAAAGGCAAAACAAGTAGACAAATCTGCTATCAAACCAGAATGGAAAGAAAAGGAATCTTTGATTGTTCAGACTGCCTTTAAAGCTCAGAACAAATCTGCACCTTGGATACTTGACAGTGGTTGCTCCAGTCACATGACAGGTGACAAGCAAAAATTTGAGAATTTACAGAATTATGAAGGTGGTTCTGTGAAATTTGGAAATAATGATGGAGCAAAGATTGTGGGAAAGGGATCAGTCAAGATCAGTGATGGCAATATAAAATCAAAAGAAGTCTTGTTTGTGATTGGTCTGAAGCATAACTTGCTGAGTGTAAGTCAAATCTGTGACAGAGGTCATGATGTAATCTTCAAGAAGGAGGGCTGTGAAGTAAGAAAGACAAAAAATGGAAAGTTAATAGCCACTGGACTGAGAACTTCTGGAAATCTGTATACTCTTTCAGAGAATTTAGAAGGAGCTTGTTTGGTTGGTCAGGAAGAAGAAAATTGGTTGTGGCACAAGAGACTCGGTCACATAAGCTTTGATAATCTGGTAAAAATCAGCTCAAAAGGGGCAATAAGAGACATACCAACTATTGGTAAACCTTCAAACAGTATTTGTGAGTCATGCCAAAAGGGAAAACAAACCAGAGCCACTTTCAAAGCAAAAGAATATTTCACGAGCAAGCCATTAGAACTAATTCACACTGATTTATGTGGACCCATGAGAACTGAAAGCATAAATGGACACAAATATTTTATGTTGTGTATAGATGACTACTCAAGAATGACATGGGTACTATTTCTGAAACTTAAATCAGAAGCCTTTGAGATGTTTAAAACCTTCAAAAATCTTGTTGAGAATCAATCAGGAAAAAGAATTAAATGCCTAAGATCAGACAGAGGAGGAGAGTTTATTTCAGAAGAATTTGCAGAATACTATCAAAAATATGGGATAAGAAGACAGTTTTCAGTAGCTAGAACACCTCAGCAGAATGGTGTTGTAGAAAGGAAGAATAGGACAGTGCAGGAAATGGCACGGACAATGCTGGCTGAGAACAAAATAGCTGACAGATTTTGGAAAGAGGCAGTACATACTACAGTTTACATTCAAAACAGGTGCATGCTAAGACCACATGAAAGCAAAACACCTTATGAGCTGTGGTTTGGCAGAAAGGCAACAACAAGACATTTCAAAGTATTTGGCAGCAAGTGCTACATCAAACGGACTGAAGATAATCTCGATAAATTTGAAAATAGAGCTGATGAAGGTATCTTTCTTGGTTACTCAACAAAAAGCAAAGCCTACACATGTTACAACAAAAGGCTAAAGAAAATTGTTGAGAGTGCTGATGTGAAAGTTGATGAAGGTAGAGAACAAGAAATTACTTATCAAGAAAACTACCCCATCTATGAAGAAGTCATTGAAGGTGATGATGAAAAGGAAACAGATAAGAATCAAAAAATTGATCCAGATGGTGTAAAAACTGAATTAGAAGAAGAAGAAAACAGGAAATTTAAAACAGGCAACTGGCAGAAAAATCATCCAAGTGAACAGATTATTGGGGATCCCAAAGATGGTATTCAGACAAGAAGAGCAGCAGTGCGGAACTATTCTCTGTTATCTAGCATTGAACCTAAAAATGTTGCTGAAGCAAGCACTGATGAAAGTTGGTTGAAGGCAATTAATGAAGAACTAGATCAGATTGAGAAAAACAATACCTGGGAATTAGTACCTAGACCAACAAATAAAAACATAATTGGCACTAAATGGGTTTTTCGAAATAAATTAAATGAAGATGGACAGGTTGTCAGAAATAAGGCAAGATTGGTCTATAAAGGCTATGCTCAGGTTGAAGGCATTGATTTTGAGGAAACTTTTGCACCGGTAGCCAGACTAGAGGCAATCAGAATGTTTCTGGCATTAGCAGTTCATAAAAACTTCAAAGTATATCAAATGGATGTAAAATCAGCATTTTTGAATGGAAAACTGGAAGAAGAGGTTTACATTGAACAGCTAGATGGCTTCCAACTTGGTGACAACCTAGATTTTGTTTGCAAGTTAAAGAAAGCATTATATGGTTTGAAACAGGCACCCAGAGCATGGTATGCAAGGCTGGATAACTATCTAATTAAACAAGGGTTCAAGAAAGGTTTGGTGGACAACAACTTATATGTCAAAACAGAGAAGGGCCATCTTATTGTTCTTGTTGTTTATGTAGATGATATAATATTTGGCAGCGACATGGATGAATACTTGCAAAGACATATCAACTAAAATGAAGAAAGAATTTGAGATGTCTATGATTGGTGAACTTTCTTATTTCCTAGGACTGCAGGTCAATCAAAATGAAAAAGGCATTTTTATTTCTCAAGTTAAATATGTAAAAGAAATGCTGAAAAAGTTCACAATGGAAGACAGTAAACCGGTTAGCACTCCCATGACAACAGGCTGCAAGTTGAGCAAGGATGATAAATCCCCAGATGTAGATCAAACAATGTACAGGTCTATGATTGGAAGCCTGTTGTATTTAACAGCCACTAGACCAGATATATTACAAGCAGTATGCATGGTTGCAAGATTTCAGGCCAGTCCCAAAGAAACTCATGTAACAGTTGTAAAGAGGATCTTCAGATATCTCAAGGGCACTATGGATTATGGGTTGTGGTACCCAAAAGGTAAAGATTTCACTTTGATTGCATATTCTGATGCAGATTGGGCAGGATGTATTGATGACAGAAAGAGCACAAGTGGAGGAGCATTTTATCTTGGAGACAGTGGTAGCATGGCACAACAAGAAACAAGAATCGGTATCTCTATCCACTGCAGAGGCGAGAATACATTGCGAGCAACAACATGTTGTACTCAGATATTATGGATGAGACAAACGTTGAAAGATCTTGGTATTCATTTCAAAGAGCCAATTTCAATTAAATGTGATAACACTAGTGCTATCAACATATCCAAGAATCCAATAATGCATTCAAGAACCAAACATATTGCAATCCGATATCATTTCTTGAAGGATAAAGTTGCCGAAGGAGAGGTCAAATTGGATTTTGTTCCAACTACAGAGCAAGTAGCTGATATATTCACAAAACCTTTGCCAAAGGAAGTATTTGAATACCTTCGAAAGAAGTTGGGAGTAGTCACACCACCCAAGCACTGACTAGCTATGGGAAACACATTCTCAGGGGGAGCATTCAAACTTTTTAAGCTTGAGAATGTTGTGCATAGACTCAGGGGGAGTCTGCAGCAGCCCTTTGGTATTATTGGCAAAGGGGGAGAAGAAATTGAGCAAGGTTGCGAGTGTGTTGCCAACAATTCCAAAGGGGAGATTGTTGAGCAAGGTGCAGCAAAAGAATTGCAAAAGTATTGTCATTGTTGTCAACACGAGACAGATTGATGCGATTGATGCGATTCAGAGGTCGATCGGATCAAGTGCAGTGAATTTCAAGGAAAACAGAGGTGACCCAGATTCAAAAATTGGCAGAAAAAGACAAGGAAGAAAACTGTCGCGATATCGCGACAAAACAGAGGAGAGAGAAAATGCAAGAAAAATTGTCGCGATTTCGCGACATTGCCGAGGAGAGAGAAAATGCAAGAAAAATTGTCGCGATTTCGCGACATTCGAGAGAGAAAATGCAAGAAAAATTGTCGCGATTTCGCATCGAGAGAGAAAATGCAAGAAAAATTGTCACGATTTCGCGACATTGCGAGGAGAGAGAAAATGCAAGAAAAATTGTCACGATTTCTTCCGACATGCGGAGAGAGAAGGTGCAAAGCAAACTGTCACGATTTCGCGACATGTTGGCGAAGAAGGAAGCAAGGTGAAAAGATGTCACGATTTCATGACATAAATGGAGGAAAGGAGCTTGCAACGAAAAGTGTAGCGATTTCCCTACATGTCGAAGTTTCGCGATCCAAAGCACAGCTGGAAATGCAAGGCACAAAGGTGTAGCGATTTCGCTGCATGTTAAAATGAATGACAACAAAGGTGTAGCGATTTCGCTACAAGTGAAAAGGCACAAACAAGAAGGTGTAGCGATTTTGCTGCATGACAAAATGTATGGAAACAAAGGTGTAGCGATTTCGCTACCAGTCAAAATTGCAAAACTAAAAGATGTAGCAAGTCGAAAGCACAAGGCACAAAGTTGTCGCGATTTCGCTACTGCATAAAGCAAAGATTGTACGAAAGCAGAGAACGTCGCGATTTCACGACATGTTCCATTTTCGTTGCTGGCAAAGAAGAGTGTACGGAAGCGAAAAGCGTCGCGATTTCACGACAAAGCTGAGGATGACGTCAGCAAAATTGAAAATGTCACGATTTCATGACAGAGTGCGAGGAAAGCTGCTGGAAGCCGAAAGCGTCATGATTTCACGACAAGAATGATGATGACGTCAGCAAAAGCTGAAAGTGTCACGATTTCGTGACAAGGTGCAAGGAAAGCTGCTGGAAGCTGGAAGCGTCGCGATTTCGTGACATCATTAAGGATGACGTCAGCAAATGTTCAAAGTGTCACGATTTCATGACATGAACAGAGGGAAAGCTTTCAAAAGCCAAAATGGTCACGATTTCACGACAACAAGGGCATGAAGGGTACGGCTACAAAAAGTGTCGCGATATCGCGACAGGTAACAGTTTGGCAGGTAAAAGCCGAAGGAGCATGCAAGGTGACACGTGTCGGATAAAAGCATACAGAAAATCATGCAACCAGTTACGTAAAAAGTAACTGATGTCAGATCGGCAGTTACACATTGACAGGTGTCGAACATGCACTGAAACAGCTGAATATGCATGATTGAAAAGCATTCGAAGAATCGTATAGGCAGGATCAAAAAGCATTCGAACAACTGTATTTGAAGTATTCGAACAACCAAATATGCAGGATTGAAAAAGCATTAGAAAAGACGTATTTGTAGAATTCAAAGAGTCGGATATGCAGAATAGAAAAAGTATTCGAATGGCCGTATTTGAAGTATTCGAACAGCCGAATATGCAGGATCGAAAATGCATTCAAACAGCCGTATCTGGAAGGACTCGAACAACCGTATTTACTAGGTTTCGAACAGCCGCTTATTGGCAAGAAAAAAGAATTCGAACAGTTGGGTATGTGTTTCGACTGCATACATGATTGAAGAGAGATAGAAGACGAAGAATCTCTATGAGAAAAATGGGCTATAAAAGGACAATCGTGCAGAGAATTTATGTTGCTGCTGTAAGAGGGAAATTGCTGTAAAAAGAGGGTTAGAAAAGAGTCAAGAGAAAAATTAGCAGAGCCGTGAGAGTGTGCAGAGTTGGGTTAATTGCAGACCAGTCAGGGTCGTGCATGAAGTGAAGACATTCTTATGTCATTTTAAATTGATCAGAATTGCGGTCCAAGTTGGTGCTTGGTACTAGGGGTTGGTGCTCCATCCATTGCGACAGAAAATTAAGGGGTTGGTGCTCCTTCCAGTAGATCTTTGGTAAAGTATTTGTAAAATTGGTATTTTGCAAATACTGGATTTGGATTGAAGTCCAAGCGGTCATTTTTGAGGAGTAGCCAAATTGGTGAACCTCGGTATATTGAGTGTTGTGGTGTGCTCTCTTGTTCAATTTGTTTTTCTAGTTTTCAAGTTCTCTTTATTTCATATTAAATGTTGTAGATATTAAAATTAATAGCTACACTGATTCACCCCCCCTCTCAGTGTCATTGTGTGAATATCAAGGTGGACCTTTCGTGTTCTATAGGATGTACCAAAAACTATTGGTCAAGAGTCTACCCTAGGATAAAATATATGTATGTGTCATAAACCTGTCCAAAATTAAAATGTTGAAGGAAAGAAATGTCCTTCAGGCCAATCTCCAAAGAGGATTGGCTCTCTTGCTACTCTAAAAATAGGTATAATTATTAGGGAAAGAAATAAAAATAAATGAAGGGAAATATGGTTGTAAGCTGAAGAGATAATGTAGGGATGATTTAATATCAAGATTAACAAACCAATTTAAACTATCAACATTTAATAGAAGGACAAAATAGAAATTGAACTTAGATCACATTATAAAGCATGACTTCCAATATCATTCCAGCGTCCATTCCCCATTGAAAAACTAAATCCAGACTCGAAATTTAATCTACTAATGACAATATAAATCTAATAAAAATGTAAAGCAAAAAGTATAAACACACATAAAATGACCAGGAACTCAGAGCCAAATAGTCCTTGAATCAAAGAAAATGTTAAACTGTGAGAGTTTCACAAGCAAATGTCCATCCTCATTTTTTACATCAAGTTTCCTAGTATTTATAGAGGATTTCATCTCCAAAATTGAATGATCATTAAATAAAATGATGGCAAGTCAAATATTGATCGGTAGTAATTTTCTCCTTGGTAGCAACAATGAACCAATCTGATGGTACATTGGAAAGCAACGAGTAGTTTCAGAATGTCATATCAAGACTTGACTAGATTCATTGGCAAAATTTTTATCTTCATGGTAGTACCTCAAAAATGAGAATTCACTACAGTGGATGGTGCCTCGAAATCAGTAGGATCACACCAAAGTCAAGAGCGAAGAACTTAATTTTGACAATCCTCTGGTTATCTGTTGAATCTGATATTCATCAGCAATAATCCTAGAAACATTAACTTCCACGTCCAAAAATTGAATTTTTTAACCTTGAAATTCCCCCCAAAATTATCTTTGCTCAAAGTGCCATCGATGATGACTTTCGTTTGGAGGAAATGGCAAAAATTAATTTTACCAAGGTGAGGTCTGAAATGTGCTTTTGCCAAGGTGTGTGCTGAAAAAGGTTTTCACCATGATTTCATCGAAATGGTCTTTTCACCAGGATTTCACCCAAAATGGGCTTTTCACCATAATTTCATCTGAAATAGGATTTTCGCCACAATTTCACCCAAAATAGATATTGCTACCAAAAATGAAGTTCACCTGGAATGAAATTTTCCTAGAAAATAGACCATCACCTCCCCAAAACTGAATATTTTGCCTAAAAATAGTATTTCACTCAAAGCATTACCCAAAAATAGATTTCATTGAGCAAAACCCATTGCACATTTGGGAAAATTTTTAAATCTAATTTTAGTGTGGCAAAAATGCCAATAGACCCCCAAGTGGACGAGATTGGCCAAACTCGTATAAGGTGGTATTTAATGGTTCCTCCATTCTCATCCTCTAGCTTGGTATGAGTCATAGAACCATGGCTTGGGGTTATCCTCTAAGGCCCATAATACTTAGAGGGGAATGCTTACCTCCCCTACCCTATCTTAGTTTTGCCAAGTAGGGTTTATTTAGTGTATATACCTAGTGCTTAGTTGATTTTCCACTACTTTGGAGTCAACTAAGGCCATGCCATTTCTTTGGCTCTAGATATGGTCTCACTTATCAAGTTATGAATAATGATGAGTTGTCCCATTCCAACTATTGTGGATTTGTCTAGCTTCTTTTATCATGCTAGGTTACTCCTATTCATAAATTATACAAGGAACCATCATTGTACTGCTTGCTCAATGGCCTAGAGAGACATCCCATACTACCCCTCCTTACCTACTCATCCTAATATGACTCATCTGGAATGACCATTCTTGAATCATAATTGTTTACCATTTCATTAAACAACTAGTATTGGGCACTAAGTTTTTAATGAGTAGGTTTTCTCTTCCAAAAAAAATTTAGGATAAAAGAAGTAGCTTAATTTTTTCTTCTACGTTGCTTATGATTATAAGTTTATACATATTTTTATTCAACACAATTATTCCTATAATTCTTAAGTAAAAATATATTCATTCAAACATTCCCTTTTAGATTGTGGTCTTTTTAAAAAAAATAAATTCCATTTCAATAGAATCAAGCTTATATTATAAATACAACTCAAAAGATAACATATTTTATAAATCAAACCTTTTTTAAAATTAAAAGTTATATCATAAGACAAATCAACGTAACTAAAAAGATAATAACTTTTCTAAAAACCTTTTAAAAAAAATAAACTATATTATAATATTATTCAACCTAATTGAAAAGATAATACCTTTTCTAAATTAAGAAATACTTTTAAAAAGATAAAATTACTATCATATTTGATAAAATGAAAATAAAATGTTTTTAATATCCACCAACCCATCACTAAAATTAAAGACCTATTACTAATCTAAAATTCTTGTAATCAAATCGTAATTCATTTTCATAAAATTTTCAGTTATTGTTAAACAATTTAAAACTATATTTATTTTATATCAAGGGAAATTTAAGAAACCAGAATGCAATACTTTCAAGATACTCACATAGCAGCTATCCATATTTATACCAAAGCTAGAATTTGTAAGAATTAAAGGCTATATTTCTTCTTTAAATATGGAATCGAACAAACAATCCTAAATAAATAAAAGAGACGGTTTTCACAATTTCATACAAAGCAGATAATAAAGTGTGAGTCTAGTTCTTCACTAAAATAATATTATGTATATATATTTTTTTACCAAAGCTGCTAAGGACATTTCAGGTAAATCTGCTATAGGCGAACAATATATGCAATGATGAGCACTAGAAGTGCTCATTTTATATACATTCTTAAGGGGCATAATTATTGGTTTAATTAGCATTAGAAATGTATTTTTATTTATCTTATGCATATAATTGATAGAAAATCTAGTATTATGCTTGACTGGTGTTTTTAGTGGAAATTGTGTATAAGTGTAGGGTTTACTACTAATCTGGTGTTTTCCAATATACACCCTACTTGGACCTGGCAGATGGAAAGTAATTATTAAATCAAATTATAATTAAAATGCATACATGTGAGAAAAGAACAAAAATAAGATAAGAACAAATAATCAAAAAAATTCATAGATTAATTTATAGTTTGTTCAAGTTCCATGAAACAAACTATTCTATATTCTAATTTGAGTTGAGATCATTGTGGATCATTGTTTTCATCCATTGTAGAGTGTATTGTAATTCATTGTTGAGTTCATAATTGAGCCTTGCCTTCATAGATTTATAGCAGCTTTTGTGCATTATTGATTGAGCCTGTGAGAAGGACTTTGTGATAGATTTTTGGACAAATTTGTGGCAGTTTTTGTGCATTATTGATTGAGCCTTTGAGAAGGATTTTGGGATAGATTTGTGTACAGATTTTGGACAACATTTGAGAAATTTATTGGTGAGCTTGTTGAGCAAATTTTATGAGGTTCTGAGTGAACCTATTGAGCATATTTGAACAAGTTCTGAGTGAGCTTGTTGGAGCATATTTTGAGCAAGTTCTTGATGAGCTTGCTAGAGTATATTTGAGAAAGTTCTTAGTGAGATTGTTGGAGCATATTTGAGCAAGTTCTTGGTGAGCTTGCTAGAGCATATTTGAGCAAGTTCTTGGTGAGCTTGCTAGAGTATATTTGAGCAAGTTCTTAGTTAGATTGTTGAAGCATATTCTGAGCAGATCAAGATTGCTTAGCTGAGCAGATCAGTGGATTGCCTACCTGAGCAGATCAGGATTACCTTGTTGAGTAGATTAGTGGATTTCCTACCTAAGCATATCAATATTGCCTAGCTAAGCATATTAGTGGATTGTCTTGCTGAGCATATCAATGGATTACCTTGTTGAGCATATCAGTGGATTACCTACTTGAGTAGATTAGGATTGCCTACCTGAGTAGATCAATGGATTGCCTAGCTTTCAGCATATCAAAGTAATAATTTGTATTGGGATAAGGATCCTTATTTTTGTGTGAAATATTATAAGGATATTATCTTGCGGAGTACCCCACATTGGGGGAACCATGTTAAATCTTGTGTCTCAATTGTGTGTGGTGATTTGTGCTCTTGCTTACTATTGTTATCTATGTCATTAATACACATTGATATATTTGGTTATTTTAATTAAGGACACTAATTGATATTTGTTACAAAATAAAATAAAAAGTGGGCACTATACTGTTCACCCCCCCTCTCAGTATAAGCTTGTGTTCTTCAAGACCCGCTCTGATACCAATTGAAGAACATGAGCTTACATTGAGATGGGGGGTGAATAGTATAGGATAAAAAATTTTACTTTTCAATCCATATGATAACATCAACAATATCAAAGCAATAAAAATTCCACAAATCATTACACACATGAGAGACATGATTTAACGTGGTTCACCCAATGTGAGCTACTCCATGAAGAAAATATTTTTTATAAACTTCTCAATAAATTCCTTTGGGAATCAATTCCCTATTACAATATTTATGGAAATCTATCCAAATGAGACACCAATCCCCTTGATTTGATTCTTTTAACACCATCCATAGGAGAATGCTTTCTCCTCTATTCTGGCTGGTGATATTCTAGAAGATTTTTTCTCCCACTACCCTAGCTTGTGGATCTATTTCCATAAAATATCTTTATCTTTACTACTTTGGCCAATGGATATCTATACATTGGGCACTGTTGTCCTCTACTATATCATATCCAAAACATGCTTTCTACTCTGCTCAATCCCTATCTCAAATCTATCTTGAACTCTATATCAAATATAGCACAAATCTACTCTAACTCTGCCTATAAATCTACACCAGAATTTGTCTCAAATATGCCTTCAATTCCCCTCAAGAACTTTCTCAATATGCTCTCAAGTCTTCACCAAGACTTGCTAAATATACTCTCAAGTCTTCACCAAAATTTGCTCAAATTTGCCTATAAGCTTTCACAAAAGCTTTCTCAAATCTGTCCTTAAATATTCGCAAAAGACTTGCTTAATCATAACATACTCAAACCAAGGTTCAGGGACCTTTCAACACCCTTTCTACCAATCAAAAAAAAAAAATAACATACTCAAACCAATATTCAAAATTTCAACACTATTGTTCAATCAATAAATTACAAAAAATTATCATACATTTCCAACAATGCTTATCAAAAAATCCTTTTCACTCCACCTTATATTTCACACAAACATTCCAATCATTTTAAAAATATATATGATTTGCCCATACCTCTAATTTGATTGATGAAAAATTATCCACAAAACCTGTCTTACTCACAGCCAAATCCTTTTGCCAATTCAAGGTTAGATAGCAACAATCTAACTCAAAATATTCACAAGAATATTCTCCTCACAAATATTTCTCCATACAATGCCAAATCACTTATACACCTTATTACTCCTATATTTAAAAATAGATTTCATCAACAAGAGTTATCAATTACATCAACATCATTCTCACATACACCTTATAAATCCTTTCTCAAAATAATTTTTAGTCAAACTATTAAAACTCCTTTTCAAAACAACATCACATACTAAATTTAATGCATTCCATTTTTATTTAAAAACATAGTTAAAACAATCCCTTATGACTCCCTAATTGAGCATACATAGTAACATTTATTTAACCCTCATACATGGCAACAAAAATTTATCCAAACCTTATAACTCCCACTATGGAAAAAATAAAATAAAAAATTAAACCTTATAACTCCCACTATGGCAAATAAAAATATTTATCTATACCTTATAACTCCCACTATAGCAAATGCACATACCTCTTGGCAAAATTTAATTGTCATCATTGTTGCTCATACCTGCAGCCTCCTAGCTCCATGTGCCCTAACACAAGGGACACAACTATGTGGGTTACAATGCCCCACATGAACCAAGTATCACATGCTCTTTTATTTTTCTTCTTACAAACACAAAATTTGAATGGATTGCGCTCAATAAAAAATTTGTGCAGTTCAAAATTCGTACCTTGCTGCTCCTAATGTGTTGCATCAACCAACTCATCTGCCACCTCACTTAGGTGGGGACAGGTTCTTATCACTTTTTATCCTTCTACTACCTCCAAAAATCATAAACGTTTGTGCCTTTCTCTCTCTACCATGTGTGAGGAATAAATCGTGCAAGGGAAATCGAATGCTCAATTCATGCTTGGGCTTAGGCTACCTTAGCCTTATTTATACACATGCCCAATTTATCATATGATGTGACTTGCCTTTGTTTTAATTTGGATTTGAGTATTCAAATTATTATATTTAATTATAATTATTTAAATCCTAAAGGATTTAAATATTTAAAACTTTTTGGGTCTTTTCTTTTTAGGGGGAACCTTACCAACATTTAACCTTTGCCAAATTACCACCAAGGTAATTAACAAACCTTTCTCACAAATATTTCCATCAATATAGGACCTTTAACCTTTTGATGTTAATCAACCCTTTTGACATTAATTTCATCAAATTGGGACATCCAATATTTTGACATCAGTGACAACAAAACATGCTCAAATTTCCAATATTATCATTTTTGGTTTTCAGCCATATTCTATCTTTATTGTGTCCATAAATAATTTGCATAATTAAGATGTATTTTTTTTGTAGATACAAATATTTCCTAATGCACCAATACCTCATATTTTTTTATACTCCTTTTGTCATGTGCTCTACAAATTTTTTATGCCAATTCAATCTAGTGCATGTTTTAGCATCTTACTATTCAGGTGCACGATTATTCTAATGTATTAGTGGTTCAATATTTGTTGAACATAATGGATCATTTGCTTACTTCTTTATGTATCTGAGTTTGTATCACACATTAGAAAATCCAAACATGCATATATATGTATGATATTAAACTAAAAATTTACAAAATACATACTTCATTACATCTGAATCGTTTATGCATGTCCTTCATTGAAAAGTAAGACAATCATTAAAAGATAAAATTATCATGAATATTCAAACCTAGAATTATTTTATTTTATTTTTATTTTTTTAAGTAATATTTTTTGCATAGATTTTACTACAGTTTTCAACCTAGTTTCATTTGTGTTTTCTCTATGCAATTTGTTCAATATTTTTTTCTCTTTTTTTTTCAATATTTTCTTGCATAATATTTCTCAACACAGTTTTATATGCATTTTTTTATGTGAGAACCTATATGGGAAGAGGAGACATTTTCTACAATCTATAGATTTATTCATGTTTTATGTTTTGAATATGTAGATAGATGATGTAGATTTATTCTATTTCAAGTTTTAAAGAGGTTGCTTAGTCTATTGTAGCTAAGTCTTTTAAGAGTAGATGAGGATAATCTTAATCATGGGTGATAAAGTACCTTGAATTTGAACAAGGATTGGTCAAGATATTTCAATGTAATTCCCCTAAAATTTAGCAATGGAGATGGTGAAATGTTTTTCATAGGGGCTTCCACCTCGAGATCTAACCAAATTAAACATATAAATTTTGTAGCTTTATTACTAATTTAGTCAACAATGTCTGTGTTACTTTGTCCTCCTACCATAAATTTTCCCAATAAATGTTATATATTTTTTTGGAAACATGGGAATATGGTATCTTGCATGTACTTGGCATGGAAAAACTACTCAATTATTTTCCACAATTTTGAAGCTCTAAAAATTCAAAATTTTGTGATGGATTTTTTCTTCTTAGAGCTTTCTCTTATGTTTGTATCAACTATGGGAAATTCATTATTTTGTTCAACCTCTTAACATTGGCATTTATTTTCTACGGCTCATGGGGATTTGTGATTAGCAAAGGATCTATTTTGCATTCTAATTTAACCTAAAATAAAAAAATATTTAACATGAAAGAAAGTTATTCATGCATTCTAATTTAACAAATGAAAGCAAAAACCATTAATCCTTAAAAGATCTAATATCTTAACTCACTCCTTAACAACACAATATTTCAATAAATATTAATAGTGTTGAACAACCACTAAAACTCTCTAGCAATGCCATATCCTTAATAATGCTACCAAAATGATGAGTGTCATTAATGCTCATCATTTAATCTTATCAATTTGGGATGGCATCCAAAGGTTGTATGTACTAGAAAGTAAGGAAGTGTGTTTTGGTATAAAGTCTTTTAAGGTTTCCTATTTGCAGAACAGAAAATCATGCTTGCAAAAAATATAAAATCACATTTAGAAAAACTAAATGTGAGAATTGAAATTACATTTGTGAGAATTGAAATCACACTTGTAGAAATTAAAACTACACTTGTAGAAAAATAAAATTACACATAAAGAGAGAGAGAGAGAGAGCAATTTGAAATCATACTTGCATAAATTAAAATCTAACTTGCAAGGAATTAAATCACACTTGCAGAAATTAAAATCACACTTGTATAAATTAAAATTTAACTTGCAAGAAATTAAATCACTTGCAGAAATTGAAATCATGCTTGCATAAATTAAAATCTAACTTGAAAAAACTGAAATCCAATCTAGCAATTGTATAAAACTAACCCAAGAAACAAATAATCAAAATAATTTATAGATTAATTACAAATAAAAATAATATGCATTGTTCTTTGTTACAAGAGATAATTCCCTCTTATTTGATTTTTGTTCTTTTCTCACATGTATGTATTTTAATTATATTTTGATTTAATAATTACTTTCCATTGGGTAGAGGAGTAAGGTTCCACTCTATTAACATAATAGAAAGTATTATTTTTTGTGAATATGTTTGTAAATAATTAATGGATTTTATTTATTATTCTTTTGTATATAACGACGCACGCCAGATGAATGAGGAAGAGAATTAATTTACACAAAACATTATTTCATTTCATTTCTTCTATAATTTATTAAGAGTGCAATTCCTCTTACTTGCTTAAAGTAAGCTCTACATAATTAGTCGGACGGACTATATACAGAAGCTTGGGCCCACTCCCTATAGTAGTCCTCCCCTGTTTTATTTATGTATTTATTTTTTGTAGATTAGATTTATTGTTTTATTTTTTGCTTTATTTAATTTAGTTTTGTGTTTATTTTCTTGTATTTTATTTTCTCACTTTTATTTCCAACACTTTAATTTTAGTTGTAATTTATTTATTTAGTTTTCCACACTTAATTTTATTTTTTTTGGTTGAAATCAAAATACACAAACATACCCCACCAAACTAAATAACGTACAAAAATATTCATTCCACCACACTACAGGTGTATACTGTGCATGACACTCATAATTTTTTTTTTTTAAAAGAGGGTAAAAATTTATTAACTCAACAAAACATTCATGATACAAAGAAAAAGCAGAAGCTATTCAGACATATCAGCTCTCAATAAAGAAGAGAGAGATTAAGAGCAATCAGAAGAAAGTTGAGACCAATTTTGAACATCCCAACCATCTTGAAACTTAGAATCCCATTTAGCTAACAAATCCGCTACCCTATTCCACTCTCGAGGAATATGCACAAAAGAAATGAATTCCAAGTGAGCAGAGATATTAAAAATTTTCCGAGCAACCCAACTCAACCGCCAACAACCATGAAGACTATCTCCAGAATTTAACAAATTTATAACAATCTGAGAATCAGATTCACAAACAATCCGACGCCAACCCAAAGCATACCCTTGCTCCAAAGCATATAAAATTGTGAGTGCTTCCATGAAGTTATTAGAATGATGTCCATTAAAGCAAGAGAAAAAAAATTGGATAGTACCACTACTATCCCGCCCCACACCACCAATACCAGCATTACCCGGATTACCCTGGGAAGATCCATCCGTATTAATTTTCAGCACTCCCGGAGGAGGCGGATTCCATTTGCCAGCCCTCCGCACCCGATTATTCTGACCCATCTGTCTGCAAGAGACATTAGGACCAGGACCATTAACCATCAAGCCTAATCTTTCCATGATCTGACGTTTCGCATGACACTCATAATTTTAGGAACTTAACGGATTGATAATTTATGGAAGAGAAATGATTATTTTTCGAGACATAATTTTTGCTCACCATTTTGGCATCATTGTCGAGGAGTGTCAAAACTATAGTGTTATGATTTACAAGTCAGATAAAAATCCCATTTAAAATTACTTGTAGATATTCTACCTGAGAAGCGTGAGTCCACCAAGGGCCTTTTTACAAGGCCAAAATAGTTGTTGGCACAGTCAGAGCCAAATCCCATAGGCAATAGTTTAAATTTACAAGCTTCTTAGGTAAATACGGGAATGAAACAGATGTACCAAATTAAGTGCAAAAGTAGGAATAAATTGTGTTGTTGAAAAAAATTAGAAAATAAGGCAATTAAGGATTTCCATTATATTCTGAATGGTTTCAAAAAATCAAAGAAATAGCACAAACCAGGTCTAATATAATTTAAAAATTTTAGGTATGTGTTTTTATACAGAAACATTTGAGAAATTATGCCTCTAGAAGCTTAGTTTTAACAATTAGTTTTTTTTACAGGCTTGACGCTTTGCAACATATTGGCAAATTCTTTTAATGATGCAGGAAAAATGATAGAGCTGAATTTAAAAGAACATCTTGTTATGGAGTATGCTCTTCACTTGCATTTAAGGTAACCTGGTGAATCAGAAACTAGCACATATTTTTAAAATACTACTATGCCCTATTTTCCTTAATTTTATAGCTCACAAATAGTCATTTGCCAGCCTATACATTTTACCATTATATTGAAAGAGTTTGGTTGTGAGGCCATGAAGAAAAAACACTCTTCTCATGTTATAGCGTATCAAACTAGTTGATCAAGAAGGATATGGTTTTTAGAATACTAGTTCATATGTAGGCATGTGAGGGACCCCACCTTCATCATTGCCACCAACAACACAATAAATGTTGTTTACAGTGTTCATGAAAAACAAAAACAAAAAAAAAATCTTTTGCTGAAAAGGCTCCAAGATTAAAGAGAAAATCAAAAATGGAGTTTTATTTTTGCTACTTATTGAAAGAGAGTATCCTCTTTCCCGAGGATCATCTTGATCTAGAATGGAAATGAGAAATCTCCAACCAATAGCTAAATAAAATAGGGGAGGAGCCTAGAAGTAATAGGATGTCAAATATCTGCAAGGTCACATGGTGCCTGAGCACGATAAATAACATGAATGGAGCTCATAGTGGCCAGAAATAATAACACATAAATCTCAATGAGGCATCTCATGAAAGCGTCACACCTGAACACCTGACACATGTCGTGGATGATGATGGAAAGATTTTTTTTATCCTCACTCCAAGAAATGAATTAGAGGATCGTAGTGCTGCTCTAATTCTGCCTGCGAAGGAAATTATTTAGAGTGGGAGATTATTTTGATTCAGATGCATGTGTGTCAGGACTGTATAAATTCTACCCAATTGAAAAAAAGTGATGCATTTAGGAGCATACAGTGATAAAATAATGATGCACAAAGCTATTGTTAATTATGATGATCCTTGCAATGCATTCAAAGAGTTAGCACTCTTGAGATATATCAAAATCCAGATTAGAATATTTTTATACATGTTGTTGATGAAGAGCTGGGTGTTTAAAAAGTTTGGAGTTGTTGGCTATCATAAATCCTTTCATAGTGTTACATGTGACACAAATTGTTACACACCAGGATACATAGTTACCTAGCTTACACAATTTCCACTTTTTAATGCATAGTGCCAATATTACATTTTTTTACGATAGCATTTCATTCTATGGAAAAGAAAATGTGTTCCTGTACACAACACATTCAACCAAATTCCCAGGATGGATCATTGATAATCCTCAGCTTAAATTGTTGCAGCTAACTTTCTGTTCCTCGATGTAGATGATGAAAAAAACAAGATCTGTTCTGGTCATGGAAAAATAAATGAAAAAAAAAAATTAGTTAGAATTTTATTTTAATGCATTTAGTTTAGTTTTTTTTTATGTTTTGTAGGACAACATGAAGTGCAATATAGACAAATAAGGAGATGTCAATGAATATTTTGTGAAGTGAGATTTATACACAAAGTGACATCAACATGGGGGAGACCCCATACCATACCAATAGTTTTCAGGAGCACCTTAATCTTTAGGAAGGTGTCTTACTCCAGAGGTAGGCTCCAAAGGTAGGCACTTTACTCTTGAGGAAGTCACCTTACTCTCGAGGTAGGCGCCTTACTCTTGAGGTAGGCACCTTACTCTCGAGGTATATGCATTACTCAAGTAGGCACCTTACTCAAGCAACACCTTACTCAAGTAGGCACCAAGTAGGTGCCTTACTCAAGTAGGTACCAAGAAGGCGTATTACTCCAAAGGAAGGTGTCTTGCTCCTAACACGATGTCTCAATGTCAATTAGTAGAGGCTCACATTGCTTAATGTCCATTAGCGGAGGCACTTGATCATGGTTGAAAACAAAAAAATTGGGAGGCACCTTACTCCAAAAATTTTGGGAGCCACTTTACTCTCATAGTAAGGTACCACACCCCCCCAAAAAAAAGAGACCACATGGAACATGCCCTACTTAGCATAAAAATAAAATTGTTTGCTTTGTAGGAAATCGTGAACCGCATGCAAAATGTAGGCATCTTGAGAGCTAGGCCTAACGTGCACAAATGCCATGATTCCTATTTTTCTTGCTTTCATGTGTTGCAGGTAAAGTGCCCGCATGCAAGTTGCAGGAATCCTGAGAGTCAGGGCCTACCAGGAATGAATTACACTAAACTGCATTTTAGTTTTTTATCAATTTCTTTTGTAGGTGAAATGGCCTGATTATACAAAAAATAGGCATCTTGGGAGACAAGGCCTAAACCGGCTCAGCATCCATGAACCTGCATGTTTTTTAGGAAGGTAGAAACTTGATTGTTTCCATCCAAAGGAGATAGTCCCCATATGGGCATGGACATGGACGTCAATTTCCTACTAAGGGAAAAGGTACCCACCTCTGTGCTTGGGTGAAGCAGATGCTAATGAAGCACGAGAAAATTTTTGGAGGGCCTGATCAAGTCTACAACAATAGACACATCAACGACTATTGAATTCTCAATAGTAAGAAGGCACCTTGATGCATAATAAAGTGCCTTGATTTCATGGGTTTTTGGGCACCTTGATGCTCAAGGAGGTGCCCTAATCTCATGTATTTATGGGTTCCTGGATGCTCATCGATAGAGATGCTTAAATTTTGTGATAAGTTATTAAAAACAAATACGAGAAGCCTTGCACCAAGGGCGCCTTGATGCTCATCAATAAAAAATGCTTAACTTCCTTGATGTTCAGGAAGTACTCAAAATTCTTCTCCTTAGGATGGGGGTGCATGTTTTTCATCAGTATGGGACTTGATTCAAAGGGATGCATACCTATTGCACAAAGGGATTTGTTACTAGTGATGAGGGCATCACTAATTTAAGTGGGGAAGGATATGGGTGAACCAAAATCTTCCATAAATAAAAATATTTTGTTGATAGACTCCCAGTTGAAATACAAATCAGAAATAGAGCTTGTACAGGAACACTAGTAGAAGAGGGATTAGGTTGAAGATTTAAAAATAAAAAAAAAGTGGTAAACTATGGCTACGATGCTAGAATCCACACCTATAGAAAGAATACCTCAATGGAATAACTAGACATCATCAATATTCGCTTGAGGAGAACACCATAGAAAAAATTTTATGGTTCATTTACTATTCTTTGTGGTGGTTGTGATTTAGTTGTTTACCCGTATTTTAATGGTTGATCATGACTTATTCAATTTAATGGCTTCACTATGGGAGCAACAACGCTCAGAGGTAGAACAACATGGATGATTAGTGGTGTGTATGAGGAAGGCAGCCAAAAAAAAAAATTAAAATAAATTCTCCAGATGCACCAACGTCACAACAATCTCATATTCTGGTACACCATGATTACAGGCAACATGAAGACATTTTCACACCACCAGCATTATATAGATCAGAATCTGCAAAATTCACCCAGGTATGTACTGAGTTTTTTATTAATTATGTGTACAGTTATTTTAAAAATCATTTATATGCTAATATCAGTAGATGCCCCCTTAAATTCTCTCTGTCAAAATCTCCCATCAGTGTTCAGTCACATGACATGCCTTGGCTATGAAAAAAAAAGTATTACCCTAGGAACAATTGAAAAAATAAACTATGGCATTCACGTGAATAGATTTGGCATTGTTTCATTGTTGCATCTTGAGAAATCCGTACAGTGGAGTGCCAAAGAAAATAACAGAACAGAAAAATATTTCAAGCGGTTGACTTCAACACTTGGACTTTAGCAGGTTTGCAATCCATTTAATAATTACATGGTAGCACATATCCAAATTGGTGCAATGTAATGCTTAATGAAAAAAATAGTAGTGTTCAATGGAGTAAAAACAACAACGCTCAATGGAAGAAAAACAACAATGCTCGATGAAAAAACAACAGTGCTTAATGAATAAAAACAGAGATGTTGAAGGCCTTTAAAAAAAAATATTATTTCCAGGGTTGTTGTCATGAGGACGTGACAATATTTAGGCATGGGGGGATGATGAGCACAAGAAATGCTCATTTTATATATATTATTAAGGGGAATCGTTACTGGTTTAATTAGCATTAGAAATGTATTTTTCTTTAACTTATGCATATAATTGATAGAAAATCTAATATTTTGTTTGACTGGTGTTTTTAGTGCAAACTGTGTATAAGTGCAGGGTTTACTACTAATATGGTATTTTCTAGTTTACACCCCATTTGGACCTGGCAGTGTGCAAGAAGGCGCCTTACTCAAGTGATGTCTTACTCAAGTAGGCACCTTACGCAAGCAACGCCTTCCTCAAGTGGCACCAAGCAAGTGCCTTACTTCGGTGTCTTACTCTTGCACCTCACTCCGGTGCCTTACTCTGGTGCCTTACTCTAGCACCTTACTACGGTGCCTTACTCTGGAGCCTTACTCTAACCCAGTCAATAGGTAGGCACCATGAGGAGGTAGGTGCCTTACTACCATACATTGGAGACGCTTAATATGACCAAGCCAACTTTGACCGGTTGACCAAGGGGCTAAGGAGGTTGTTGCACGTGAAGACAAAGGAGAGATATTTTAATCATGCATTATTATTAAAATAGAATAAAGTATTTTTATTATTAACCGATTGGTTGGTTGACCTTGTAAATATCTTAAAGCATTATTTTTAGGATGCATTAATTTAGGATTTGTTTGTTACATACACCTAAGGATTTTTATATTTTTATCCTTCTGGTGAACGTACTTTAAAATAGTAGAATAAAATCTATGTAGAAACCAATTGTAACTAATCACATTATGTGATTAAAATACATTGATTTGTTATTGTAATGAGATCTGAATGTGCTTTATATAAATACGCAGGCCAGATGAATGAAGAAGAGAATTAATTTACACAGAACATTATTTCATTTCATTTCTTCTATAATTTATTAAGAGTGCAATTCCTCTTACTTGCTTAAAGCAAGCTCTACATAATTAGTCAGGCGGACTATCTGCGGGAGCTTGGGCCCACTTTTTGCAGTAGTCCTCCCCTGTTTTATTTATGTATTTATTTTTTGTAGATTAGATTTAGTGTTTTATATTTTACTTTATTTAATTTAGTTCTGTATGTTTATTTTCCCGTATTTCATTTCCGCACTTTTCTTTCCAGCACTTTAATTTTAGTTTTAATTAATTTATTTAATTTTCTACACTTAGTTTTATTTGGTTTGGCTAAAATCAAAATACACAAACACCCCTCACCAAACTAAATAAGGTACAAAAAGATTCATTCCTCCACACTGCAGGCATATACTTTGCGTGACACTCGTAATTTTATGAACTTACCGGATTGATAATTTATGGAAGAAAAATGATTTTTTTTTGAGATATAATTTCTGCTCACCATGCAATAGGGTCAGTTCCAGCCCCTCAAAGCTTAAAATATTCAACACTTGAAAAGGTATGCTATAACTATGATAAAATTATTTTATACATAATCCTATTACATTCACAAGTGACTTAAGTTATTTACCTTCTCCTATATGGAAAACTGGGTAGCAGCACTCAACTGAAGTTGAAGGAGGGATCAAATGGCCCACGGGGAGGTGATATATGCATATGTATTACTATTCCAAGCAGGAATAAAAGTATTATTAAACAAAATCAAACTTTTATTGCTTATTTCAATTTTTTAGTTGGTTGAATAAAAATATTCTCAAAAATGACACCTATGTATCATTTTCCAATACATTCTTTATTTCTTGGTACAATGCATTCTTAGAAACATTCCTAACTGTCATTGTTCTTTTTATCATGGTAGCATTAAAGCCTATACTTTTTTGAAGAAAAAAGCAAATTTATATTAAATTAAGATAAAAGCCTTTACAATAAAAAAAATGGGTGGGTTAACACACCCCATGGGGAATAAAACTAACCCTAATTGATAAGGGTTAGTAAACAAAGCCATAAAAAAATACAAGTTTACCAATCATGATCATTGATGATCATTACATCAAAGAAAGCATATAATATGGGGTAATGTACCCTGACATGTCCTGCATAAAATACTAGTGATTATGGGATGGGAATCCACCCCTCGACATTGTTATTAAGGCCTTCAGTACTTGTGTTGCTTTAACCAACAACTGGCCTAGGTGAAATTGGTTGAACATCATTCCATCCCCCAACCTGGCACGATGAACAAGCAATGTCAAAATTAGACTGATTCCTAATTGGTGAGGGTTAGGACCAGTGCTTGTCTACGAGAGCACTTCTTGCATATGATGGAGGTCGACGGTGAGAGTGGGATAAAAAGTACTCCTGATAAGAGCGCTTTGGAGGGATCTGATTGATTGTACATGGAGCATTGGCCTAGTGTGCTAGAAGAACTTGCAGATGATCCAACTCCATAGCAACTTATGTATATTGTTTTTATTAACCTGTTATTTCATTTGGATAGAAATAGTATACTATCACTCATGATTAAAACCTATATTTATTATCCAATGCATTCCATTTTTATAGGAATAAATCTAATTTTCATCACATAAATATGAGAGAATTAATGCATATACTTTATTATTCATTGTATTCCATATTTCACATAAATAAATCTAATTTTCATTTTTAGACGACAAAAGGAAATATGCATTCTAAAGTATTTTAGTATTAATTATTTTTAATCTTTAATACGACTTAGAATTTTTGTTTGACTTTTATCATGAATGACCCATGAAAGCTTCTAAATATGTCTCCGAACACTAGAACAAATTCGATGTCTCCACCGAACATTTCCAAACATGAGTTACTAGTTAAGCGTCTATATTGAACATCTCAAATATAACACAAATGTAGGATAGCTAGACATCTTAAAAAATAACCTGAGCATTGAAGATGCTCATAATTAATTTTAAATACTTAAAAGGAGTTGTGTTAAAAAAATGAATATCTTCAGTGACACACGTAAGTATAATTTCTTATTAAGGTGTGAATCCACAAACCCAATGTTTATCAATAATACATACTTTAAACCTTCTAAAACATACACAAGGAAGTGGTATTTTACACCAATTGACCATATTTTAAAATACCAATAGGGCTGGTTAACTCGTTGCTAGATGTAAGTGCAACATCAAAATGAGATGTGTGGATTTTGCTATCTGAGCCTAAAAGCAGCCAGGGTCACAGAGATACAACAGTTGGCCCTATAAGTGGTTTAGTCCCAGTTTTAACCAAAGTAAAAATTTGGACAAGGCGCAAGAGGAGACTATTCAAATTACAATAGTCAGTTCTCAATAACACTTAAATAAAACAAAGGAAATTCCTCCATAAAATGTCACAAATGCTCTAAAAATAATATACAAGCCACTCAACAAGGAATAGATCAATAATAGAGCAACATATTTTTAACAAAAGAACTAGAAAGATTAAAGTTAATCTACTCGATAAAACCTAGATTACAACAGTTTACCTTGAGATAAATCTCTATGCTCCTCAGTATTCAATTGCTTTTTCTTTCTTCTTTTTTTCTCTCCTCCCTTTCCCCTTCTCTTTTCCTCCTCTCATTTTTATAAAATTCTTTAGGAGAAAAATTTCAGGTAGGTGGCCCTCCATTCATTAGATCATTTACTTGGGTCCTTAATCGTCAAGTGGAATTAGATCCCAATCGGACAAAACCTTAACTTTAAAATATAAATCACTTTATTTATTTATTATAACATTTAATTAATTTTGAATTTCAAATATTATTTATTAAATTATTTATTATTAGATTAGAATTAACATTTTAAATTAATTAGTTATTATTTCATATAAGTAAATACATAAAAAAATGCATATAAATTATCATGAACGCGTCTATAGCTTAATTTTTGTTTTTCCTTCCCCTAGGTCATTGGTGATTATGTCACTGGCCAAGGCTATGTTTGCCCTTGGAGTTTTGTGAACACAACACCATCATCATTTCCCTCTTTTATCCTATGCGAACCTGTACCTGAAACACAAAAGTCATGAACAATATCATCTCCATAATATTAAAGCATAACATAATAATTTATCAATAGCAATCAAAAGATTAATTTTGGGGAGGGTCATGACATGTTGAGAAAAAGTCAATCAAGTGCATAAACTAAAACATCTTTAGAGCGAGTTAATTGCGTCAAGTGAAACATATATGGATTAAGTTAGGTGTGACAAGTGAAAATGCCTCGGGAAAGTTTTTCAATGAAAGTGGCACTTAAGCGGCACGTCTACAAGGCAGCTAAATTTGTTGGTGCAATGGATGGGTGTTAGAATATGAAACACCTCATTTTCTATGCAAATGAGCAATAGAAAAAGGTAATCCTCTATGCATGTTTTAAAGAACCATCAAGGCAAATTGGAAAGTGTCAAGCGTATGCACGAAGCAAACACAACGAGGCTAAAACATTCCAATGCGATAAAGTTAAGGTTAGGTTTTTATATTTATAAAGTTTATTTTTGTTTGAAGCAATAAGCTAAGTTAATTTGATTACTGGAGAGATAAATAAATATTATTAATTACATTATATCATTGCTTCTTTTGGAGAAATAAGTTTATTTAAGTTTTTTTTTTTTTTTTTTGTGGAGTAATAAGGTTTGTTTTTAGATATGTGAAATTATTTTTAGTTGAAGTTTGGTTGGAGTGATAAGTTATTTAGTTTTTTTGAACTCTTTTTAAAGTTGAATTAGGAGTGATAACATAAATATAAATAACAAGGGTTGTTTAGTATATTAAGTTTTTCTTATAAAGTTGGAGTTATAAGATTTTTTCAATAGTTTTTTTATTTGTTAGATAAATTTTTAATTATTATTATTATTTTTAATTTAATAGTTTATTAAAAATAGAAGATCATTGAATATTTACAAATTTAGTTATTTGGGAGTTAAAGGTATTCAACTTAAAACTTAAGAAAACAAAATTTGCAAAATTTATTTTTTTAATTTCTCAAATCTAGGGAGACATAAGGATTTCTACTTCATAGGATTTAAGTTTAAAAAATTTGAAATTCTTGAAACTTAGGAGCTATAATGTTATCAAATACTCAAAAAGTACAAAACAAATGTATAAGTTATCAAGAAGATTTTTTCAATGTAGAAGACATTATCAAGATATAAAACCATATTTTTGAAAAGGAAAAGTTCAAGAACAAAATATGTTTAGTAAGAAACATTATATTCTTCGAAGATCTTATCAACAATGCAAAATAGCCTCAAGTAAATCTAATCAAGTGATTCAAATAGAAAAATATCTTTGGTATATAGACTCAAGTGCACCATATGACTGGTAATTTGTAATCGTTTGATTTTTTAGAAGTCAGATATAATTTCTATTTGAATATTATTGATGATAAGAGGTACCTACGTCATGGAAGAGGTAGTGTAACACCTAGTGCACCATTTTTAGATCTTGTACTAAAATATATTATGTATGTTCCAATATTGTCAACCAATCTCGTTTCATTTACTAAACTAGTTGAAAGTGAGAGATTAATTGAGTTCAAATGTATAAATGAGTACAATAAATGCATTATCAAAAATCAAAATATAACAGAGGCTACAAGATCAATTAATAATGGGATATATGCTTTATATTAAATTGGTTTTTCTCAAGATCTTATCTTATTAACATTATTGAATGTTCCAAAAGAAAAAATATAGAAAATAGGATTCAGGAACCCTTCTATCAATGTAAGCATTGGGTGAATCCAAAGGTCAATATGATGAAGAAAATGTGAGGAAAGTAGAATATCACATGCATTGGAAAGTCACTTAAATATTGAAGACCATGATTGAAAACCAATAACCAAATAATGTAATACAAGGGATGGTTGGAGTATATTACATTATTTAGTAAATGCTAATGTACACCCATGGTACCTTCAGTGTACATCTTGTAAATATTAGATTAGGGTTGAGTCTTAGTTTAGAGTGTGAGTAATAATTTATGTTGTAATGTTTTGGAAATGCATGTGTTATGTAAGTGTGTATGTGTGGTAAATGCACAAGTTTCATGTGAGTGAGTGTGCAAGTGTAATGAGATTATATGTGCACAAGTGTCTTAGGTTAGATTATGCAAATTAAAGGTCAATAATTGTGTCTATGTGTGCATATAATTTAGAGTAATGTGTTCATAAAGAATCCAAATATCATATAGAGAAGCCAATAGTCATGTGAGTGAGTGTGCAAGTGTAATGAGAGTCCATGTGCACAATTTTCTTATATATAAGAGTGTAAATGTGTAATGTAAAGATGCACATAAGTGTATTAGGTTAGAGTATGCAAAGTGAAGGTCAAGAGTCATGTCTATGTGTGCATACAATATATATTCATGTGTTTATCAAGTATCTATGTGTCATATAGAGAAGCCAAGATTCATGAGATGGCATATGGAAAGGAATAGTCAAGTATCCAAACAATCATTCTATTATGGCTATATAATACTCTATAGAGGAAGATCCAATTATCAAAGCATTTGCGTGTCAAGTATCATATCTATAAGATAAAGTGGAGTAATAAATATTGCATACATTTTGAATAATTAATATTGTAAGTTGTGCTACATGCTTTGTACATGTATGATTCAGGCTATTTACATTCATATTGTTGTTTATTAGTGAATGCTATTTGATATATTATAAGCCTTGATATACATATTAGTTTGGTCATATTATTCTACTTACATCATTATCTTGATCTTACTGTATTGTGGCTATATTATATTTGATCCTATGCAATTTATCTTGTGAATTTTATGTTAATATTAAGGATTAAGAAGCCATCAAAACTTAGATTTTTGAGTTAAGGAAAAGTAAGAAACAATGCAATTAAAAATAATAGAGTATAATAATTCAAAACACAAAAATATATTAACAAAATAAAAAAATGATTTTATTGTTCATAAAATAGAGTACAATACAAGAAATATTTGAGAAGATATATGAGGTTATAGTATTTCATCCATTGCTTATACATTTTGCATTATCACATGGATTATAGATAATATTAAAATTATGATAAATAGATTGACAAACATTATTAATGCTCAAAATTACCCATAGGGTTTATTGTTTTTCTATGGGATTTTAAAAAAAATATGTGGATAGAAATCATCGCTATTGGGACGATTTTGGTGGTCGTATGCTATATGGAATGTACAATTGTACGAATGGTTATGAGAACCGTACAACATTCATACAATTTTGTTTTTGGTGAAGGTGATGAAAAGTGATAGCAAAAGAGAATTGATGGGTGGTATGATGATAGGGGAAGGCAATGCAATCACGACATAGGTTTAAGATACTCTTGTTCAAGTTGAGGAGGGATTTGACTAAGGATTATTGGGGATGGTTGGTGAGGATTGAGTTTTGGAGAGTGGCTCAAATGGAAATGATACATGTTGACCAATCATACATGTCAATATTGGTTGAGTGCTAGGACCTAGATAGAGGTATCTTCCATTTCTCCACAAGATAAATTATACTAACAATGGACATCATGTATAGGATATACTAATTATATGTGGAGAGATGCACAATTATAGTAGTGGGTGTATATGGGATGGTGATGGGGAGTATTTTTTAACTATATTAAGACTGAGTGGAGATGAAGAGTAGTGGGGTATTGTATGAGCCCATTTATATGGATGGATTATTGTCATGGAGGCAGAAACCAGCAATGGTGTTGATATCGAGTTGTGTGCTCCCTGAATTTTTAAATCTATAACTTTTATAGAACCTGCTAGGGTTGGTATCAGACTTAGTGGAGGTATCAATGATGTATGCATGGGAACCAACCTTGCTAGCATAGATATACATGGAGTTGTATAGATTGACTAGAGGTGATCATGGGGGATGAGCTATAGTCTACTAGTGTAGTTATGGGTATGGAAGCATGTGGTGAGTAAGAGGCCACATGGCTTACTCTATGATGCATATAGTTTTATGGGGTAGGATTACCCATACACCTTTAGGTGGTGGATGGACATGGAGGCACATGGAAGGATGGCCCATGAGGGACATCCCGAGTTCTATCATTAGATGTGGGTGAGTTTGAGGTAGCAGGATATTATCTTGTGATCATGGAGGTGTGGTCTAGTGTGGAAGGAGGAGGCTTACTATCAATGTCAGGTGTAGCATGAGAGATGGTTTATTGGGTGTAATGCAACTTAGGTGGAGTACTTTTTTTTCACCCAAGTATTATGGTAGTTTAGGCTAAGACAGGAGGTACCTGATCCACCTATGATATATTGGAGTATTATAAATGAGGATAGTCAGGCACCTTAGGTACTATTAATAGAGGAGGATGTGGATGAGGTTGTACTAATACTAGATATAGATGATATCGACACTACACCAAAATATGATAGGTGGTGTATCACATAAATATGAAGGGAGGGTTATGGAGGAGGTGGGGTTATATGGGAGGAGGGTGATGATGGTGAGGTTGGTGGAGGAGGAGGAGAAGCCACTCATGCATTGATTATGCTATTGTATAAATGAGAGAGTGGGCTCATTAGGGGTAGTGGGTGTGGAGATGTCAACAATAAATTTTAGAAGTGTGGGGACATATAATTTTGATGATACAATGAATATCAATCGATTGGACATAGTGGTAGACGAGGATAATACTTGGAGGGAGTGGACCTGGTGGGTGGAGGTCTAGTTGGTACAGTAAGAGGCAGCTTGGGTGCTAAAGAGGATAGGGCTATAGGTGCATCTTGATGCAGGGATAGTAGAGTGGGATATTTTGGTGGTGGATTAGGATGGGCTACAAGGGAGGTTCAATGCGATGATGACAAAGTAGGACAATTCTTGGTAGTAGGTTGATAATTTGAGGGTGCAACCACCAATGATAGTGAGTGGGTGAGATAGAGATGACATGGTGGCCTTGAGATCCAATATCATCCAACTATGATGGATCAGGGATGAGTTTAGGTCTGGTTGGTCATGATAGAAGGATAAGGTTTAGTTGTACAAGGAGAGACTAATGGGATAGGGTGTGTTTGTTCCATTATGCATAGGTTATTGATCTCAATATAATTTTAGGAGCACAACATAAATGGCCCCATCGATGCCTTGTTTTATGAGCCTGATAGCATCATAGGAAGTAGGACCAATCACTTCTCAGGTTAGCAAGAGGTATTAAAGTAGTAAGGATTACAAGCAAGAAGGGAGAGGACTAGATGACATAAAGGGTGGATAGGAGGGTATAGGAGAAGATTTAGGGGATTATAAAAAGTGATTCTATTTTTTTTTTATAAATAAGGTACTTTATATTATTGATAGGGTTTTAAAGAAAAGTGATTATATTTTTGTTGTGGTGGATTGGCCACAATTTTGTAGAGTTGTTTTGATGAGGTGGTGATGTGCTTATTATATCCTATATAGATTAATATATGATGTAGCCCAAGGTAAGAGTTGATGTAGCTCTATGGGTATTGATGTTGATGATGTATTAATAATTTTGTATTAACAATGTATTGATGAGGATTTGTATGTATATGACCAATTGATGTATTGCATGGACTATATTTATTTTTCCATGATATATACATATAATAATTAGTTGATGGTTGGCATGATGTGATGATATATTTAGGTATTTTTCTTTTTATGATGGATGGATGTATGTGATAAGATAGACATGATATATTAGATGATATGGATGTGATATGCTTATGTGATGGATGATAGTTTCTATATTAATTTACATGGTTTAGACTCACATGTGTTATTTTAATCACTTTTTGGATGTTTGGATATGAGGTTCACAATCTAAAATGGATTAATTGATCAATGAAAAATTAAAAATCACAAGAAATGCACTAACATAATGCATAAATACATAAGATAAGATAACAACAATGAACACAAGATAATGAACATGATGAGCACAAGATAATAAGGACAATTGGTAGACTAGTAGGGACAATGAATTAACCATGAACCTAATACCAAGGAATAATGAACATAAGGAACAAGATGAATGAACATTAAAAAAATATGAGGACATAGACATTAAGACAAAATTTAATGGATAGTTTGCTAACCAAATAAACAATGAACAATGACTAATAATAAATGACAAAAAACAATATGTAGGATATATATATAATGGATGGAGGCTAGCCAAGATGCAGTTCACCCATATATCCTAGGGTTTCTAGATGCTAAAATAATGTTAAGAAAGTCAAACACCCTAGGCATCTATAGCCCTGATGGAGTTTAGCCTCATAATATTTTGATATAGATCCACTACCAACCAAACATCTATAGCCCTAATGGAGTCACATGTAATACCTGAAGGGACCAAGGAGAAGTGCATTTGAATTACATTCTTATTATTAGGATCTCTCTGTCTCTATCTTTCTCTCTTTTAAAATTATAATTGGATCCTCAAATTCAAATTATGAGAATGATAGGATGAGTGAGAAAAGTTTTGCTTTATAGAAATATTACTCATGGTATCATATTCCATAAAATCAAGATTTAATTTTAAGTGTGATATTTTATTGGTAAAAGAAAGAACTCAAGTTAGTCAAGGGAAGCCTAAAATATCCTTAAAACACAACAATGTTTGATAAATGTTGATTGGATCAACTAGGATTGGTTGAATAACCAAAAAGACTTCTTTTTCAAAGCAACATAAAAATATGATTAAACAAGACATCATGATAGTTGATGACAACTAACACACGCTTACTCACAATATCTAAAAGATAAAAGATGTTTGTGTGCAACATGGTTGACAAGTCAACATGACATATGACAAAACACTACATTTAGACAAATGATAGTGAGATATGCAAAATGGGCAAAAATGCAACACATATAGATGGGAAAAATATACACACATATATATCATTGATTAATTATTTCATTCATGATTGGGGAATACATATATATGTGTTCAAAATATGACCAAATTAGCACATTATGATCCTTGGTTTATTATGTATAAATTTGGTGAGTCAAAAAGGGTAAATTCACTGAAGGGGTGCTCATATTTTTTTGGTTTCAAATGAAATTAATTAGGCATCCAAATGGGTAATTTCGAGCGAATGAAATATTCCACATAAGTACCTAGATATCCAATATCATTAGAAAAATGATAAATGGACATTGGGGAGTGATTGAGAATTTTTGTTGATTTTATTTCATTTAAAAAAAATTAGGGTCAAATATTTAGGGACACCCTTTTATTTGACAATGTCAAGAAGGTGGTTTCAAAAGGGGCCTACATGTTGATGATTCCAATGCAAAAAATGATGTGAGATGAGTCTAAATGATTTATAGTATCAACATGAATAGATTAAAATGGGTAAAATTAAATTTAGAGACCCTGAAGCATTTTTGATGAATTTATTTGAGATATGATTTTTGTTTTGCAAAGAATGTACAAGAATTAGAGAGCCTATTTAACATGATTGTGCATAGAAAGAATGAATATGAAGGATGCTAAGAGGTTCAGGTTCCTTAACCCTCTCAAGTGTGGTTGAGTCTTAGGCACCAGATTCAAACTTATATTTGATGATGTAAGGACCTAGACAATTAGGAGAAACTTATCTTGTAAGTGGTGTGGTTGGTTTGTGTTATGTTGATTTTCTTTGAGCACAAGATCTCCTACCTAGAATTATCGCTCATATAATTTATTCTCGTATGCATGGTTAACATTATCTTGGTAAACATGAAGATGATCATGAGCATTGATCTAACATTCATCAAGAAGGGTAGTTGGTATAAATGAGCTTGGAACTCAGAGTCATTATCGATGAACTCCTGTAACAAGATTTGCAAGGATGAAATTTCAAGTTTTAGGGGGGAAATAGCCTCAATGCCATAAACTAAGGAAAATAGAGTTTCTCTAGTAGGTGTGTGAATGCTCTTTCAATAGGCCCAAAGTGATGATAAGAATACCATATGATATAAATTAATCAACAATAATATTTCATAATCAAGTGTTTAAATAACACTTGATTAACATTACAATAGCCTAGGACTAAAATAGCTCATAGGTATAGGATCTGTAACCAGATTAGATGCTAACAAATGTCGGTAGAATAGATGCTAACAAATGTCGGTAGAATAGATGCTAATCCTAACCTACTAACCAACGTAGTCAAAATGACTACAATGACTAACTTACAAACCTAGGTAAATAGTGAATAGTAATAACCTAGTAGTAAAAGTAAATACTAGTGGTAAAAAGTAACAAGCTACTTTTTACCATGTAGTAAATAAAATCTACCTAATGTAGGGAAAGGGTAAAATATCCAAATTATGGAATATTTACTCTAACATCCCCCCTTATTACATTATTTGGGTAATACATACATTTCCTCTAATACAACAATATTTGGGTAAAGTATATAACTGCCCCAATACAGTGAAAAGGATGTCGATCTGCTGGTTCTTGCTCTATCACAGTACTCTGGCTACTTCTAAGAAAAAAAATGGATCATTCCTCACTTTGTCTTCACACCAATGAATGTCCTTATAGTAATTACATCATCCAACTGAATTGCATGGGTAACCAGCCGCTGCAATCGCTAGGTGTAGTAGACTAGATCACTTTATACGAGATTCATTCATTTTACAATATGAGTTTGCAAAAGATAAGGTGGCTAAGGTGTCGGTCATAGCCAAAAATGCACCCTTATAAGTTCCCCCCTTCTCGTTGCAAAACATGTTGTATCTAATTTCTGAAATAAGAGTGACTAAGGTGTCGGTCGCAGTCGAAAATGCACCCTTATAAGTCTTCTTCCCTTTTTACAAAAATTTGTGAAGAAAAGAAATGTTTATCCCCCCTTAATTACAAAAAGATGTGCAACTCAAGAGTTTTGTGAAGGATTTTTACAAATATTGCCTCCTAGGAAATTTTACACCAAAAAAAAAGTCTCTTCTTTTTATTACAAGGACTTCAAACATTAAGAGTTTGATATTTATGAAGCCTAAAAGAGGTACAAATCACCCCTTATTTGTAAGAACTTCAAACAAAAAACTTATGCTATTCTATGAAGCCTAAAAAAAGAGAGAGAGGATAATGGTGCTTTGCCCAATGTGACAAAACATGTGTTTTCCCTCTACAATACTTTTTTAGCAATGAGCACTCTGTGTGCTTTTTCTGAACCAGAATCAGAATCTGAATTAGACACTTCACTAGCAATGTTGCCTTTGTTTTGATTTTGTGTTGTGCCTTTGTCTTTCTTGTTTTTCTTGTTTTTGAACCAACACCGATTGGTGTCATGGTTATCTTTCTTACAATATGAGCAAAACCATTTTTGAGATTTCTTTCCCTTACCTTTTGAGGATGATCCTCCCTTGTTATAGTTTTCTTTCTTCTTCTCAACCTTATTGTGTGAATAAAGTGCACTATTAGATGCTTCATCTCTTTGGAGTTGATTAGCTTCCTCAGTTTGAAGCAAATTGACTAACTCCACAAAGGTAAGAGTTATTTGGGAAACAGAAAGGGATGTAATCAAAATTTTGTAGGATTCAGGAAGGGCTCTAAGATAACTGAAGTAAAAATGGCATCCTCAACTTTGGCCCCTAAAGCATTAAGCTTAGTCTTCAGTTCTGTAGTTCTACAGAGGAAGGTTTCTACTGACTCACCCGACTTCATATGCAGTGTATGAAGTTGGGTTTGAAGGTTGAGAATCGTGGATTGATTCTTTCCTTCAAAAATGGTGGACAAGGAATCCCATGCATCTTTTCCATTCTTTGCCTCACTAATGTGAGGTTGTACCTCATCAAAAGTGGCTAGAAGGATTAACATGATTAGACGATTGTTCTTTTTATCCCATTATCTTTGATCAGCTCCTGTTGTTGTGGGTCATGGTGTAGTGCCAGCAACTAAGTCCCACAAGTCCTCTATAGTCAAAATGGCTTTCATATTAGTTTTCCAAGTTGTATAGTTATGACCTTTTAGAAATTGAGATTCACTCAAGTATTTGTTAATTGTTGCCATGAGGAAGGTCCTACAATGCACTAAGATGATATTCTTGTCACTCTCAAGTGGTATTTAATGGCACCTTCCTGAAGATTCTCTTGAAAAGAGATAATCAAGTGGAGGAAATTAAGCCAAACACATAAGAGTCGAAAGGTTTAATTCACTCAAACAACTATTTAATGGCACCTGCCTTAATGCTCTTCAAAAAGAATGAAAAGTTGGAGGAATTTAAGCCAAACAAATAAGAGTGAATTAGGGGTTTTGTTTTGATTTAGGAGAATATATCAAGTTTTTAGAAATGGCTTCTAATTGTGCAATTTGAGTTACACAATTTTGTGAAATTTTGGGGTATGGTGTGTTCTTGATTCTATGAATTATAATTACAAAAGGAAAATGCAATAATCAAACAAGAATTCCCATAAAATTATTATCACTTAGGTGTCACATGCAACCGAGAATGCACCTATTTTTCCAATTTTGAAATGAAGGTGTCGAGTAAAATTGAGAATGCACCTTATTTCTAATTTTTGCAAAAAAATGTGTATTTGTGCAAGAGTGATATTTTTATGTCTCCTACTTTGTTTTACAATTTTGTAAAAGAAGTACAAGTGTTGTCTTCCCCCCTTAATTTGCAAAATGTAGAATTTAGAGCACTCCTTTCAAGACAAGTCGACACACGACCCACGTTTGAAAGGCTTCCAGAACCAGTTGACAAACGACTTGGTTTTAGTGGACCCAAGGTCTTCAATTTCTTCTCAATTGGGCAATTTTATGTCTTATATCCCCCCTTGGAGAAAACAAATGCACACTTTGCCTTTTAATATTACAAAATTTTAAGTCTCCTTGTTTTCAAATTTGCAATAAAGAATCAAATGTGTTTGATTTTGTCCCCTTTCATGTTTGCAAATTTAACAAGTTTGAGAAGAATTTAGGGCTTTCTAATTTTTCATAAAAAAAATGCTCTTCTATGTTTTAGATCCCGTTTTGTGAGAAAACAAAAACTCCTTGGAATTGTTATATTTGCTAAATAAGTTTTGAAGAAAGTAATATAATTTCAATAAATCAAATATTTCTTTAAAAAATCAAAGGATTTGATTTTAAAAATATATATTAAACCTATAGATGAAAAAATATTAATTTAAATATAAAAAAATAGCAAAATATGTGTGGCGCAGCGCTAGCGAGATTTGAACCCGTGTCTGGCAGCGTCGGAGCGCCTTAGGGGCAGGGGCGGTCGACTGTCCGGTCTACTGAGCCGGATGGGAGGAAAGGGAGACTATCTCCCCTTTGTTCCTCATTCTGTCGAACAATTTGAAAAAAAAAATGAATGTTTTATCCCACATGCAACGGGATGTCACTGCAGTGGGCGTTTAAATAGAAGAAATGCCCCTATATTATTTGATTGCCTGCGGGCAATCATGGACCACGACAAACCTTTTGCCACATGCCAATGAATCACAAAATGCCAAGTCACCCGCCTTGCAACCTCATCTGGCCACATGTCCCTCGCTAGGTCAGCTCCGCCTAGTCACCGCCCTCGAGAATCGTGTCAGTGAAACCGCCACGTCAGCTGTCAGTCACCTTGAATATCACACCCGTCAGGTCAACCTGCCTAGCACCTACCACATCAGATGCTAAGTGTCCAATCCACATGTCCACCTACCATGTCAGCCTCATTGAAGGTCGTGCCAGGTCATGTTGTTAGGGTCACTGGCAGAGTGTTTATCAGGGCTCTCATCAAACCCGAGGGGGTTCCTACCCTCAGTTTTGAGTTCGGTCCCCACTTGGGAGGGTGCGCTTGCCCTCCTGGCTATACTCTAGACCCACGAAAGTAGCATTGGTGATCACCAGTGATCGAAGGGCCTCCTGCCCTCTCAGATCTAGATCGTCGATGACCTACATCTTAGTAGAGGGCGCTCCTACCCTCTATCATGCAAGTGCCGCTTGGGCCATTGGATGTTGGCGGGGGGTCTACGTGGACCTCCTACCCATGGGGTCGCATGGCCTACGGGGGAGGGCGCTCTTGCCCTCCTCCAAATCTCCTAACTCTCCAAAATTAGAAGCGATAAAATGCATCAAATATTTCCTTGCACGATGAAAGAGGGGCCTCTCGCCTTCTCCAGTGGAACAAGAGTGGCTCTCGTCTTCGCCACTTGGAATGAGGGTCACTCTCTCCATGCTCACAGGAACCAGGTGAAACCTCACGAATGATACCAATGATGATAAGAATACCAAATGATATAAATTAATCAACAATAATATTTCATAATCAAGTGTTTAAATAACACTTGATTAACCTTACAATAGCCTAGGACTAAAATAGCCCGTAGGTATAGGATCTGTAACCAGATTAGATGCTAACAAATATCGGTAGAATAGATGCTAACAAATTTTGGTAGAATAGATGCTAATCCTAACCTACTAACCAACGTAGTCAAAATGACTACAATGACTAACTTACAAACCTAGGTAAATAGTGAATAGTAATAACCTAGTAGTAAAAGTAAATACTAGTGGTAAAAAGTAACAAGATACTTTTTACCATGCAGTAAATAAAATCTACCTAATGTAGGGAAAGGGTAAAATATCCAAATGATGGAATATTTACTCTAACACAAAGTCCTAAAGGTATTTGGCTATGTCAATCTCAATGGGATTCAATAATAGTATTACATAAGATCATACTAATGGTTTTGTGTGTGGCTTCAACTTGGTCATTTCCTTAAGGATAATGTGTAGAGAAGGTATGTTGGATGTGATACTTATTTCATAATACTTGAAGGTCCTTATTCTTGAAATATGAACCATTGTTAGACATGATTTTATATGGGATACTAAAATGATAAATGATATGATGATGTAGGAGCCTATGTTTCGGAGGGCATCACTTTTGATCCGACCGTTGGATAGGCTTAAAATTTTAAGAGGAGATAGATAAATGGGTGGACATGTTGTGTATAGAAAACTCTAGTCTTCTAGATAATTTTTCAGGATTTTATCGGGTCCTAATTCCTTCATCTAGTACCTCGAAAATGGGATTTAGTAATTTTTTGAAAATCTAGAAAAATATATATTTGGAATAACTTCTTATTTAGGTATGGGTAGGTTTTGATATTTTCTAGGAGGATTAATATAGAGGATATGATGGTGTGTATTAATTTAGGGGACTATCTATTTTTTTTTGGCAATTTAGTTTTTGGCACTAAAAGATAAAATTACCCCAATTTTTTTATAATTTCTTATCTTTAGGGCTTTAAGATTTAGGGTTTCTTTTGGGATATATATTCCCTTGGTATTGCATTGTAAAAGGGATGAAATATAGGAATGCGAAAATAAAGCATTTATTGGTTTATTTCCATTTATTGCAACTCTTATGTGATTGAGAAATTTTTTTATTTGTTTCTTTTCATCACAGTTTTATGTGATTGGAGGTTCTTGTTCTGACCTCTTGCAGCTCTATTTGCACCATATGGTTCAATATGAACTTAGAAATTTTGGGACCTATATTTTTGGAAAGAGAAATATATTTAACCCACTTGGTGAAGTATTCAGTAGCCATTATGATGAAGGTATGCTTCCTAGACGAAGCTAGAGAGATCTTACCTATGAGGTCAATATCCCATTGTGAAAAGGGTCACAACATCTAGATAGGTTGCAAAGCTTGTTATGGTAAGTGGGTTAGATTGACATTTTTTTGGCATTAGAGACATTTCTTGATATAAGTACAACAAATAATTTTTATGGTGGGCCAATAATAACCCATGCACAAGATGCACTTTCTGATGGCAATTTTGCTAAAATGGCAACCACAAGTGTCATCATGAGCTACGACTATGACAAGGTTGGCTTTGTATGGTTCAACATAATAGATGTGAATACCATCATAGCTTTTTCAATATAGGATGTTTCCCAAGAGGGTGTACCTCATGAATTTTAACTTAAAATTTCACTTCCGGGCATGAGGTAAATCATGGGGAAGAATACCAAGTTTAAGATAATTCTTAACTTGTCAAAACCAAGAATTATAAGGCTCTACTTTGACAACATGTATGTCCACGTTGTTCATATAAGTATTATTGGAAATATAATATTTTTGGATAGTAGTAACATGTACATGGGTGAATTTATCATGGTATTTTTGAGGAATCAGAGAACCAAAAGAGGTCATTGTGTCAGAAAAATGATTTACAAACCTTGGAGAGACTTTGATATCATACCGCTCAAAGTGTGAAAACTCTTCTACAATTTGTTTTTATACCTTTAGGACTTCACATTTATATTAATACATGTCCTTCACTTGGTTAACAATAGGAAGGGAATCATCAATAATTTTAATTCACTTGATGTGCATGGAAATTGTAGTTTTGAGGCCAGGGATGAGGGCTTCATATTTGGCATTGTTTTTGGTACAAGGGAAGGTGAGTTTGAATGAAAAGGGGATGGGAACCCCTTGTGGCATGAATAAAAAGCTCTAGAACCTTCCTCTTGTTCATACTTGGAACTTTTGGTCATCAAATCCGCACAGGAAAGGACTTTCGGTGGGTTTGCGCGCCCTGGACCTGCGACCAACATTGAAAGGCCGAGGGGAAGAGATGCCCCTCGTGCCAATCTTCGGAGAAAGGCCGGCTCCTATACTAATCTACTTTTGGGGTTTGAGACAAGAGTGCAGGAAAGAAATAGACAGAGTAAGGGTTAGGAAAAGAAATAAAAAGGGGTAAGGGTTAGAGAAAGAAATAAAAAGAGTAAGGGTTAGAAGATGATGATTTAAGGTGGGAGAGAACAAGAAGCACGATCACTCGCTAATAACTCGAATAGCAGCAAAGAACACCAAGAATAGACGAAAGAAACGCGATACTCGCTTTCCTATGTATCCTCTGGACGAGTTCACAGGGTTCTCCTTTCTCTCTCGCTGGAATTCAGGGTTCAGAGTAACAACGATTAAGACAAGGGAATAACAGAAACCACGACCCACCAGGCAGCATAAAAGAAAGCTTATACGATGTTTTTCCTCTCCTATGTATCCTTCAGGGTGAATTTTAGGGTACAGTCCCCAATCGCACACCGGATTCAGGATTCAGAGTCTCAGTATACGAGTGCAGACAGACAAAAGAATTAAGCACAGAAGGCAGCATAAAAGAGAGAAATGGAGTACAAAAATCTTTAGTATTAGACGCAGGACATCAAGTTACAGCAGCTTTCTAGCAGAAAGTTCCCCCCTTTTTACATTGCAAAGCCTGGGTTTTTATAGAGGACCCGACCCTCTGAGTCATTATTACAAAAAATGGCGGAGTACACCCTCGGGCTCTGAGAAATCGGCTCCTCGCGGTTGTTGCGACTGAGCTTTCAAATCGGTTGCCGAAACTGGCAACTGCGACTGGGTCAACCATGGAAACGTTCATTTAATGCGCCGCCCGAGTGTCCCTGGCTTCTGGATGCTGTGCTTGAGTGATCGTTACGCCCGTCGTGTTTTACTTCGAGGACTGTTACGTCCCTTTCGTTTGCCAAAAATGGTCAGCGGGCTTATCGGGCAAGAAAGGGAGTATTTATAAGGGGCCTTCGATCACCTTGGGAAGCTGCCCGCCTTGGAACGTGGGCCCAAAAAGTGCTTCGCTACATCTCCGCCTCGCCAAAGCCTTGGGCCGAAGTAGATCTTCCTTGATTTGTTCTTCGCAAAATAATGCTTCGCAGAAACTACTTCGGGGATGTCGAGTGCCGAGCGGGCTCCATCTTTGAAATGGGGTTCTTTGTCCTTTGCTGGCGAAACTGCTTCGGATGGAAAATGTTTCGGCCCGATTCTCTCTCAAAACTGCGGTTCGGGGAATATCCTCCCGAAGCACTTCTCTATTTTCGAACCATTGTCATTTTGCTTCGGGCGCCACTGCTTCGGGTGAAAATTGGCCGAAGTAGGTGTCAGAAATACTTCGGGCCCGAAGTAGTTTCTTTGCCTTAGCTGATTTGGATTATGCTCTCCTCTTTCGGCGAAGTCGTTTGGATGCTGCTTCGCAAAACTTTCGCCCGAAGCGGCTGCTGAAAATGCTTCGGGTGCGAAGCGTTATCTTTGTATTTTCTTCGACGATATTACTTCGCAAGGCTTTCGCCCGAAGTGGTAATTTAAAGTGCTTCGGGCCCGAAGCTCTTCCACATTCTCCTTCTTTCTCTTCGGCGAAGTTATTTTCCTTGGCCTGTTTGGTCGCGAAGCTCTTTCTTCTTCATTTTATAAAAGGGGCGATAAGGAGAGTCAAAATTGTTGTAACTTAAAATAAAAGAAAAACTTTCAACAAGGAAATATTATACAAAATTCTACTATTCTTCTACCCCTTGTATAATGTGACAAAAAGTGTCAACATTCTTGGCGGCTCGCGGGGTGACGAGCTCGTCTCGGCAAAAGAACCCTTTAGCCCTGGTCCATTGGGCTGCGGAGTTACTGGTTCCCCCCAGATTCTGCTTCTGCGGTCTGTCCCTCTTCTTGTTCCTCTTCTTCTTCTTCTTCTTCCTCCGGTGTAGCCTCTGGCTGTGGCGATGGTTCGAGGCGGTCACGGATGTGCTTCATCGTTCTTCGGACATGGGACCAGGCGCCCTTTCGGAATGGCTCTTGATCTTGCAGTGCTTTGACCAAGTCATGAAATCGATTGATTTGCCCGATGTCAGCATTCTTGGCCCTGGTGAATAGGTCATCGAGGCAAGCCATGATCTTATAGTATCTCAGGATGAAATCTATCACCTGCCCTTCTATAATTGGTTCTTCCCAGCCATCGATCTCCGAGACATCGTTCTCGAATTGCAGCCAGACTGGCTTGAGGTCATCCTTGCTTAGAAGGTTTCCATCATCATCTGTGAAACTCGAGAAACCCAGGGAAGAAAGATCTTGAAAGTGGCACATTGTTGCATGCTGCTCATTATCGAACATATCCTGGAGATTCCTTGCCTTCTGCGCTTTTCTTACCTTGGAAAAGAAAGCGCGAACAGTAGCCCGTGCCGTCGACCAATCTCTAGCCGTCCGAGACATTGCAGTGATCTGCAAGTCTTGATATCTAGCATTTTGGACGTCGAACGCTAGCTTAAGTCGGCTCCTGGCTTTCTGCGTGACCTCGTCGACGACTGGCCCTCCCTCGACAATAGCCTGCTATGCTTCGGTGACATACGTCAAAATTGAAAAAGCACTGGCGCATCGAGGCCAGAAATTTTTTAGCAGGTGCGCACGAATCTCCTTAATTTTGGCCCTGTCAAACAGCGTTAGATCCTCTTTCGCATACAACGGAGCCTGCATCTGCGCGATTTTGTCTTCAAGCTCTCTGGCCTTCAGATCACTCTTGGTCTGTTTCTACGCTTGGCTCTCGGCTGTAGACTGGAGCTATTGAACTTGCTGCTTTAGGTCGAGCGTCTCCTTCTTCATCAATTTGCATTGCTCCTCAGCTTTCGCTAATTCGGAGTGGACCTTTGCCAGGTTTTCCTCTAACTTGACATTGGCGGCCTCGGCTTCAAACCTATGCTGGTTAGCAATGGTTGCATGTGCCCAAAAAGTCTCGATTCGGACATGCATAGAGGCCGATTCATTGTCAACATTCAGGTGTTCCAGGTCCTTAGGTGTCTCTTGATAATCGTAGTCCGCTGGAGTCATTTCATCCAGAGGCTTTTGTACCTTGGGGACCTTCTTGATTTTATGCACCTTTTCGGCCTCTAAATAAAAAATGATGCATTTTTCAACTGATGTCGTCGAGCGCCCTCTTCTTTTCCTTGCCTCCCTTAGTATTTGCTCAGTGTTTTGCCATGCTTGGAATAGCTTCTCGGCAAGGGGGCGGTCCTTAATTAAGGACACCTCTGATTTGGACAAGGCTAGATCTCCAACCGAGGGAGTAAACAAATATAAAGAATGCATGGGGGATGCCTCACCAGAAGGCTCGACGACAGGCGTGGTGGGAATTTCGGCAACCGGGGCTACCTCACATGAGACAGGGGGTTGGAGGGTGGGACTCGGCGTCGAAGTGGGACCCCTGCCTCTGCTAATGACCAGGGGGATGGTAGTGTGGAAGGGCGAAGTAGGGTCAATGGTCTTACCCCCATCATAATCGTGGGATGAGACCGGACCAGCAATAGGTGACGTGTGAGGGGGTGATGGGCTATGCAGGGGAGACTGGTGAGAACCCTCAGCTGGGGTTGTGGCAAAAATGTGTGAGACTAGGGCAAAGGGTGGAGAATGCGTACCTGCATGCCCTCCTGGCATTGTGGCAGTGGTGACTTCTGGTGCAGCCGCATCTTGCTCTTTCTCGGCCTGGGCAATCCCAACTCCCATGATTTTTGCCCCGAGGGCCCCTTCTGTCTGGGGGATTCTCCCCACATTGGTGACATTGACACCCGGGGTGGTTTCGGCACTCGACAGTGCTGCGACCTCGGCACTTGCTTCGGATGGGCCTGATATCGGTCGCCCAGTGGAGAGGCTTGCAAATCCTGTGCGGGGTCGCTTTGGATAGTTCGGGGGCAGTGGGCCCTGTTCTGGCCTCTTTCTTTTGGTTCTCGCCAGCGGTTGTTCTGACTCTTCGGAGCTTGAGTCGTGGCCTCCTACAGGTATCTGAGGCGATCTTTGATGTGTAGCTTGGGCCTTCTCCTCCCTTCCCCTCCCCGAAGTAGTATCATCTCTTTTTGGGCTTTCGCCCGAACCTGGGGTAGCTGGAGGGATGAGGGCGGCGAAGGACAAAGGCTTCCACTTTCCAGCGTTGGCTTTGTAAATTTTGGTGAAGTCTTTGTCTGTTGCCAAGAACCCATAAGAGTTCATTTTCTGTCGGTGGACCCTCATTATCCACCACTCTCTCAGCTGAGCCGCGTCCCAATTCTTTACTCCCTCCTTCAAGTCATCTTTCGCTTTCTTCCAGAAGGTGGAATTGGGGCTCGGGAGTGAATGCCGATCTGGGTCATATGCGACCTCCATTGGGTAGAATTCGTGCCAGGGAGGCAAGGATTCCATCCTCTCCAGATGCCACTCCAGATCCTTTCCCCGAGGATTATTTCTTTGTTTCACAATTTTGGGATAGGGGCAAACATGGAAGCTCTTGACCCGTATGTGGTCCCTCATCACTCCCAAAGGATCATAAAGCCATTGTTGGGGAATTTGGAGCAGGCCAAACTTGGCAAGCTTTTCTTCCAAGAAGACGTTCTGATTCAGGGCGAACACTTCGATAACTCCTATCCTGAGAGGGAAGTCACAAGTGTGGGCCCATTTCTGACCCTTGCCGTAGATGGCATTAGTTGCATCGCTCTGCCTCGTGACTTCCAATGCGAATTGATACTCGGAGGGGTAAACTGGCAGTAAGAAGGGCTTCCCTATGAAGCCGAAGATGCGAATCACCAGCCCCTGCGTTAGTCGAAAAACGTCTCCCCTCTTCTCCCGGACCACTATGTTTCTCAAGCCAAGGGGAACTCTCGGGGAGGACCCTGCTAACATACGCATGGCGGGTCCCAAGAATTGCTGATTAAAGGGGTAGTAGGACTCCGATATCAACGGTAGGGGAGTCCACTGATATACTGGCAAAGGACTTCCATCCTCGCCGCTTGCCGTAATGGCAATATGAGGAAAACTATTATGAACATGAAAGAAAAATAGCCAAACAAGAAAGGAGCAGGGCCCGAAGCGCTGGCTGGTCCCAGCATTCTTCATGCTGGTGAGTTGCGCGTGTAAGCCCCTGGCCACCCATTCTGCCCAGTCGACAAAGACTGGGTCGGTGTTGGGTTTCGAAGTATCGGGGGCATTGAACTCTCCTCTGGAAATGCACTCGGCCAGGGACACCTGCCATGGATATACAGAAGCGTCAGTAGATAGGCCTGCCACCCATGCAATGATGGAGAAGAGGTCGACATTTTTAAAGGCCCCCAAGGGAAGGGGCATTTGGGGCAATTTTCCCGAAGGGAGCCCGCTTTTGAGGCTTTGCTGCAAAAATTTTATCATGTAGCCAGCAGATGTGAACCTCTCCGTTTGTTCGCTCAAAACAATGTTGCGAACCATACATCCCTCGGGTGGACCCTGCTGTGGCGCAAAAGCTGCCTGTACATCTTCTTTCAAAATTGAAAATAGCTTCTGGCCAGATGTGTCTAACACCTGTCTGGTGGCGGGCTGGTAATTCTGCGCGATGGCATTGATCAGCTCAGGGCAATGGTGAGTGGGGGGCGTCAGATACCAGTATATCTGGGAGTAGTAAGTTGCAGCTCGTATGCTCTCTGTCGGGAGCCTGCTTCTCATGAGCTCAATGGTGCTTCTGAGCTCAGCTACGCTCTTCGACAGCTCCGTATCCCTGATTCTTTCCCACCTATCGACTGGTGGTTCTAGGGGCTGCTCGTCCTCGAAATCCCCCTTTTCTTCCATGACACGCTTATCTGGGTGGAGGCCCGAATCAACGGGCCTTGGCTTCGGCCTTTTTCCATGGCCTTTTACCTTTGGTTTCTCTGGGGCTACTACTTCTAGCCCTTTTCCCTTCTCCTTGGAACTTTCCATCGTTGATGCTTAGGGCAACGGAGTTTGCAGTATGGAGAAAATTGGCGTCGAAGCTTTAGAGTGCGAAGTGGAAAAGTTTACAGGTTGGCAGTAGGGTCTGTATGAGTCGTTGAGCGAGTAATCCTTTGGCTACTTGGAGTCTACGTTATATAACCGCCAAAGACAACTACCCACATTTATGGCATGTGCCACAATTAATCCTGCACTTCTCACCTGAGAGATCATCGGTTCATCGGATTGGCCATACGGTGGCGTAGTACACAGGGCCATGCGCTGTGATGATTGCGGTTGCTTTGGGAACGCAGCCATCTGCCACCTGGTACCTGGGGGCAGACTTTTCTCTCAACCGAATCCCCTGAGGATGTACCCGATGCCTTTTCATTTAACTCACCTATTTTGGACGCTTTTGAAGGCGACTGTCGGCACGCTCCTCTAGGCGAGCAATAAATGCTTTTGCCTTGTGCATCTTTGGGTCAGCGAAGCCAAAATCGGAGCTGACATACTTCGCGGTGAACCTTTTGCGCCAGTTAATCTTTTATGCTTTGGGCTCGAAGTGATTCCTCCTGCGCGAGGCTGCTCGCGAAGCTTGTTTCCCCCTTTTAAAAGCAGCTCGCTCGGACTCTTCTTAGGCGAACATCTTTCATACCTTAGTCGGAACCTTGCTCGGCCAATCGTACTTCGCTGCGAACCACTTCGCATCCACTACTTCGCAAGCCAAGTTCCCAAAGGAGTTTTTTTTTTATATATATAGCTGTCGAGGTAAAACTCAACCTGAGTTTTTGAGCAGCATTTTATTTAATAGCGAAACTTTTTACAATATTCACATAGGCTTGCGGCATAATAGGCATGCCGCCACCACAAACTCAGCTTCGGATATTTATCCGGTGAATCTGCAATGCCCGGACCAGATCAGATTGAACTTCAGTTGATTCTTGAAGTCCGGATGGCTCCTCCCCGAAGTTCTCCATGCTGCGAACAGAAAGCAATACAATAGTTTGTCGCTCCTGCCAGTACCCGCGCTACTGATGCAGGATGTGGCGAAGCAGTTCGCCACGTGAGGACCTTCTTGGGGTACTGGTTGTAGTGATGGCTGGAACCAGAATACCGAAGAGTCCAGTAACTGTGGACTGGGTACAAGTTCTTCCATCTCCTTGATGCTGTAACAGGGCTTTTTCGGCAAAGAGCAAACTCCCAGGATCTCTTCAGGCTCAGCTTCTCGACGAAACATGCTTGTTGAGTCCTGACCGATCACTTGCGTGCTGTGTTCTGGGATACAAAAAGAGTGCCAAGATGCGCTCTCTTTGTTCTCAGGCTCTACCACTTGAGCCTGCTCCCCTTCCTGGCCAGTCCTCTGATGGAGATCGCAAGCAACCGTATTGTTCATCATCGGGGCAAAGCTCACAAATTGCCATGGTTGGACTTGGATGGGATCTGCCTCTCGAGCTCCACATGACTGCATCTCAGGCTTCTGCTCAGTATTAGGAGTCTGCCATGAAGAATACTGCGTTGGATAGACGGGAGCAGCGACTATCGAAGAAAGTGATGGGGCTTCTCCCCACTGCCACTTTCTCGATAAAAACTATTCTACGTGTACTGCTTCCTCGAATATCTGAGGGAATATTTGCTCACCAGATCGCAGCAAGAGGAGGCCTATATCTGGGTGAAAAGCCCGAACATAATAGAGGTGGGCTTGGGCGGGCGTCGGTTGGATCTCCCTTGGAATTCTCTTCCAACTTCTGATGAATCGGACATTGAAGTCTGTGACGCTCTCCAAAGGTGCTCTCTTGATGGTGGAGAGGTACGTCAAAAGCTGGAAGGGGTCCTGAGAGCCATCAAATGTTTTGAACAGTGCTCCCACCAAGTCATCCCATGAGCAGATGCTTTTAGGTCCGAGCAGTCTGTACCACTGCAGCGCTCTTCCTTCCAGAGACAGGGCCAGAAGTCTGACCACGACGTCTTCATGGATTATGTCGTAGAGGAACGCTAAGGTAGCAACAGCTTCAAGGTGTTCTCGGGCCATTCCCGTGGTGCCATCATATGTAGTCAATGCCTTCAAGGCGATCTCGAGAATCTTGTGGTAGCTTTGAAGATTCAAGGGGCCTCGGTCATCCCAGCTGGGAAAACCTACCCCTGCCATTATAGCAGCAGCCTGTAGAAATCGTGGTTGTCACCGCTGAGTTGGAGTTGTTAGGTGAACATTCTTTCTCCGCTTATGAGGTCAAGGCTGCTCACCGAACCTCGATTCCTCCGGGATATCTTCTTTCAGATTTGAAAGGCGCCTACAACCAGGAAATCTGGATCTTCAGCTCAACTGAGTCGCCAGGTGATTTTATCAGATGAAGACAAGCCAGAGATTCACCGAACTCGGACCTTCTTAAGGCACAGGGAGTCCTGGTTACAAAAACCAGGCTTAGGTACTGGTCTTCATGACTTTAGAGATTCTCGGGTAAAATAGAGTCGCCAGATGCTAAGAGTCTTTTAGTAATGAGAGCATCGATTCTCACCACTACTCAGAAGATGAGACTGACCGGATCTCACCGGGAACTTGTTAGAACTACTGGCTCCGGTGAAGACGGGCTAGAAATTTTCTCAAATATGGGACCTTGAGTCCCATCGGGCGTGCCAAAAACTGTTGGTCATCAAATCCGCACAGGAAAGGACTTTCGGTGGGTTTGCATGCCCTGGACCTACGACCAACATTGAAAGGCCGAGGGGAAGAGATGCCCCTCGTGCCAATCTTCGGAGAAAGGCCGGCTCCTATACTAATCTACTTTTGGGGTTTGAGACAAGAGTGCAGGAAAGAAATAGACAGAGTAAGGGTTAGGAAAAGAAATAAAAAGGGGTAAGGGTTAGAGAAAGAAATAAAAAGAGTAAGGGTTAGAAGATGATGATTTAAGGTGGGAGAGAACAGGAAGCATGATCACTCGCTAATAACTCGAATAGCAACAAAGAACACCAAGAATATGTTGGCAATTTTGGGTACCTTGAGTACATTGCCTTTGCTCAAGTATAGTTGTTGTCATTGATGTCAAAGGAGCTCTTGGTAGTTGTTGTCTTTGATGTCAAGGAGTTCTTGAAGCAATTTGATTTGTTGTCTAAGTATGTGTTTTGATGAAGGTTTCAGCTGGTCAGTAAGTCTCCAAGAAAATCAGAGTAGCCCAGTTGCAAAAGATCAAGAAAAAGATAAGTTAGAAAAAGTTTGCAGGCAGCTGGAAAAACTGTCGCGATTTCGTGACATGTTTTAGGAGAGAGAAAGTTTTGGCAAAACTGTCACGATTTCGTGACATGCTGGAAGGCAGAGACGAAGCTGGCAAAACTGTCATGATTTCACGACATGTTTGAGGAGAGAGAAAGTTCAGGCAAAACTGTCATGATTTCGCGACAAGTTGAGTTGCGAGTTGAGTTGCAAAAGTGTCACGATTTCATGACAAGTTGAGTTTGTAGCATTGAGTTGCAGAAAGTGTCACGATTTCATGACAAGTTGAGTTGGCTGAGTTGAGTTGCAGGAAGTGTCACGATTTCGTGACAGGTTTCAAGAAGTTGTACGGATGCAGAAAGTGTCACGATTTCATGACAAGTTCGAGTTGGCAGCTTGAAAGGCTAGGCAAAAGCGTCGTGATTTCGTGACATGTTCCGCTTTCTGAGCAGTTGGCAGAAAAGAGCTTAAGGCAGCGAAAGCATCACGATTTCATGACATGTTCCATTTTTGCTAGTGCAAACCGAGAAAAGGTTGAAGAAGCAAGAAGTGTCACGATTTCATGACAAAGTTGCAGATGACGTCAACAAGAGGCAAAGGTGTCACGATTTCACGAAGCTGAGAAGAAGGCTTTGGAGTCTAAAGCGTCATGATTTCATGACAGAGTTGCTGATGACGTCAGCAAAAGCAGATGTGTCATGATTTCATGACAAGAGTAGAGAAGAAGGCCTTGCAGACTAAAGCGTCATGATTTCATGACAAGAATCATGATAATACGTAAGTCGTAGTGTCAGCGATTTCATGACAACAAACCAAAGAAGGCGCACAACAGGCAATAGTGTCACGATTTCATGACAACAAGTAATACAAGGTGTACGGTAGACAAAGGCATAGCGATATCATGACATGTTTGAGTTTCGTGCTAGAAAAGCTATAGAAACGAGAGGCGGTTGAAGCCGACGGAGTTAACCTTTGCCGACGAAGTGTAAGGTTGTGTAGCCGACGATTGTTTTAAGGATTTACAGCTGACTAAGATCAAGAATTTAATCATGAATTATTGCTATAAAAGGAGGACTATTTTTGAGTTTCAAGGATCGAATGTGTGTGTCGAGTTTGCGCAAGTGAAGTCTATTGTGCGCAAAGAGCAGTCGTATCGAATCGATCGAAGTGTGCGTTCGAAGTGTGACTTTCATAGAAGCAGAGTGTAGGAAGAAGTTCGATCGAGGAGAAGCAGACTATGCGAAGAGGGTGCTGTTGTGGTTGCACATAGGTGCATAAGTTGTTATGCGATCGAGTGCTGCAGTATTTACACAGACTGTGTAAAGAAAGCAGAGTGTGCGAAGACTACACTGCGATGGATGTGCAACGGAGTAGAAGCTAAGTTGAGAAGATAGTGCTACTACATTTTGCAAAGATTGCACTACTATGTTTTCATAGAAGTTGAGAAGATAGTGCTACTGTAATTTGAGAAGACTGTGCTGCTGTAGTTGCGTAGATAGTGAAAAGTTGTTTTCAACCAAGTGCAAAAAAGAACAGAGGAAGAGGACAATTGTGCCAGATCGAAGGACTGTGTTTGGTGCAGATAAGAGGACCAGCTTTGCAATGATAGAGTTGAGGACAGAGATCTCCAGCCAGAGCAGGGAAGACAGGTGTCTTCTGTGGATAGAGTTCCACTTGCTAAGGGCAAAGGAGATAGAGGTCTTCTAGAGGATCACCAGCAAAGCAGAATTAGGGGAAGGTGTCTCCTTTGAGCTGAGGCTCATAAACATTGTAATCGGGAAGGATTCCTAGAGGACTTTGATACAACTTTTAGAAGAAAAGTTTTATCCGTGGAGTAGCCCACCTTGGGTGAACCACGTAAATTGTTGTGTCTCTTTGTGGATTGCATTTTGTGCATTGTTTTATTACTGTTATTACTGCTATCTTATTCTCGCATGTTAATGGTTTGAAAGTTGTATTGATAGATAAAGTTAAAAGTGGTCTTATACTGTTCACCCCCCTCTCAAGTATAAGCTTGTGTTCTTCAATTGGTATCAGAGCTAGTGCCTTCGAAAAGTTTAACAACTTGAAGGAAAAGTTTGCAAAGAACACAATGGACTACTCAAGTGGCAATGCAACACCTATTCTTGACGGATCAGATTTTGGCCTGTGGAGTGCAAGAATGAAAGTCTATCTAATGGCTCTTGGTAATGAGGTATGGGAAGTTATTGAAGATGGGTACACCATTCCTGCAAATGGTCCTTACACTAAAGAAGACAGGCTTCTACATCACAACAACTCAAAAGCCATGAATGCAATCCTGAAGGGTTTACAAAAGGCAGATCTCACCAAAGTTATTCACTGCAAGACAACTAGTGAAATGTGGAAACAATTGCAGGTTGTTCATACAGGTGATGCAAATGTTCGAAAGGCCAAGTTGAGACATTTTAAAGGTATGTTTGAACAACTCAAGATGAATGATGATGAAAATATTAGTGACTACATGCTCCGGATGGATGAAGTTGTTAATTCTATGAAAGACTTAGGTCTTGAACTTGCTGAAAATGATGTGTGTGATAAGATTTTAAGATCCCTTCCTAATAGATTTAGTGAAAATATTTCTGCTATTGAGGAAGCTAAAGATTTAGATAAATTGAAAAAGGATGAGCTCCATAGTATTCTTGCAAGCATTTGAGTTGAGAACTCAAGTGAAAGTTGATGTAAAGAAAGAGGCAGCTTTCAAAGCTACCAAGAAATCAAAGGGCAAACAGATTCAAGAAAGTGATGAGTCTTCTAGTGAGGAAGAGGCATATTACAGCAAGAAAGGCAAGTTTTCCAGAAAGCACAAAAGCAAGAAAAATATAAGATGTTTCAATTGTGGGAAATTTGGTCATTATGCTACTGACTGTACTATTTCCAAAAATGAAAGTGATGAAGATATACAGGATGTTAAGAGCAAGGATTCTGAAAAGTATAGGTATTACAAAAAGAGCAAAGATGAGTACAACAATCACAAGAAAAGCAAAGATGAGTACAACAATCATGGAAAGAGGCATTCTCACAAGAATAAGAAGAGCTTCTACTTAGACAAAGCAAGTAAGTGTTCTAGCAGTGATAGTGAAAGTTCTTCTAGTGATGATGAAAATGAGATGTTGTTCATTTCAGAAAAAGAGGAAGAACCGAAACATAAATTCATTATCATGAAATGTTTTAGATGTGGAAATTTTGGGCACCTTGAGGATGATTGCAAAAATAATGATTTGGCTGCTAGTATGTATGAGGATGCTTCAGAAAACTACAATGAAGATGCATGTATGGTTTTTGAAAAAGGTAGCACCTCTAGTGATAAGAAATCTGAAAAAGGCCGTGATAATTCAAAGTGCCATCAAATAGAGGATCTTGAATGTGAACTCAATAATGCTCTTAGTGTTTTGAAAAAGGAAAGAAAGAAGAATGATAGACTCAAGATTAAATTAGATGAATGTTGTATGGAGAGAGATGAACTTATAGAAAATCTTGAAGTCTCTATGGCTAAGTCACAAGAACTCAAGAATGAGTTGGATTCTAAAATTCTGGAGTATAGTGAGTTAGAACAGGAAATGGCTTCTTTGAAAGAAGAAAATAAAGAGTACAAGGATAAGCTCTACAGATTTCAGGATAGCTCCAAGAAGGTTCAATTTCTCATCAAAGGACAAAGAAATCCAACAGATAAAACAGGTCTCGGTTTTGTTGAGCCGCACAAGAAACAGGTTGGGGAATCTAGCAAGAGATTTCAAAAGGAAGAGAGTTCTGATGTAGAAAGTACTTCAGATCATAAATCCGTAAGTGATAGATACGCAGAAATAGAAAACGATATTCAGATTGAGAAGAAGAAGTTTTCGGGACCCATGAAGTCGAATAAAAGAAAATTTCACGGCACATGTTTTGCGTGTCACAGATTTGGTCACATGGTTGTACATTGCATGACTCAAGTGAAGAAAGTAAATGACAGTTTCAGGAGACGTAATTTCTTTCAAGGGTATTGCTACTCTTGTCAACAATTCGGGCACAAGGCAATTTTTTGCAAGGCAAATAACAGGAACTGGGTTAGTCAGAACAGGCGGATTCAAAGAATAGCCATGCCTGAAAGAAATAATATTGTTACTTGCTATAAGTGCAACAATGAAGGTCACCTAGCTAGACAATGTAGAGCTGATCTTTCGAGATACAAGAACAGAAACAGTAGTATGAACAAGTCCAAGGATCAAAGCATGGATAAGAACAGGAATGACAACAGAAACAAGAAAAGTGATATGAACAGATTCAAGGATCAAGGTATGGAGAAAAATAGGAATGATGAAAGGAACAGGAACAGCAGTATGAACAGGTCCGAGGATCAAAACAATAACAAGAACAACAATGTGGAAAAAGAATTCAAGAGAAGGCCCGACAAAGAAATAGTAGACATTAATGATGATGAGTGTCTAATGGGAGTTTCACTCCCAACCCTATTTTAAATCACCTTAATAGAAGGTGGGGGAGGGACTAAGCTAAGAGACTCATTCTTAGTCCCAAACCCCAAAGGTGACCCTTTGCCATTGATGACAAAGGGGGAGAGATTTGAGTAAGGGGGAGAGATATGTGTAAGGGGAAGTGCTTCAAGTGAAGAGAAGAGCTTCAAGTCAGGGGAGCAAAAACTTCAAATACAGATTCTCGGTTGTTGGATCAGTTGGTTCAGTTTTGGCTCTTGGAGATATGTTTTTAGTTAAGGGTTGCCATCAATGACAAAGGGGGAGATTGTTGGCAATTTTGGGTACCTTGAGTACATTGCCTTTGCTCAAGTATAGTTGTTGTCATTGATGTCAAAGGAGCTCTTGGTAGTTGTTGTCTTTGATGTCAAGGAGTTCTTGAAGCAATTTGATTTGTTGTCTAAGTATGTGTTTTGATGAAGGTTTCAGCTGGTCAGTAAGTCTCCAAGAAAATCAGAGTAGCCCAGTTGCAAAAGATCAAGAAAAAGATAAGTTAGAAAAAGTTTGCAGGTGGCTGGAAAAACTGTCACGATTTCGCGACATGTTTTAGGAGAGAGAAAGTTCTGGCAAAACTGTCATGATTTCGTGACATGTTTGGAAGGCGAGACGAAGCGGGAAAACTGTCATGATTTCGTGACATGTTTGAGGAGAGAGAAAGTTTAGGCAAAACTGTCATGATTTCGTGACATGTTGAGTTGGCAGAGTTGAGGCAAAGTGTCACGATTTCACGACAAGTTTGAATGAAGTGAGTGCAAAGTGTCACGATTTCATGACAAGTTGAGTTGGCGTAGTTGAGTTGCAGAAAGTGTCACGATTTCATGACAAGTTTCAAAGAAGTTGTACGGATGCAAAAAGTGTCACGATTTCATGACAGGTTGAGTTGGCAGCTTGCAGTGAAAGCGTCACGATTTCGTGACATGTTCCAGTTTCACGAGCAGTTGGCAGAAAAGAGCTTAAGGCAGCGAAAGCGTCATGATTTCGTGACATGTTCCAGTTTCGCGAGCAGTTGGCAGAAAAGAGCTTAAGGCAAGAAAGCGTCACGATTTCATGACATGTTCCATTTTCGCTAGTGCAAACCGAGAAAAGGTTGAAGAAGCAAGAAGTGTCATGATTTCATGACAAAGTTGTAGATGACGTCAGCAAGAGGCAAAGGTGTCACGATTTCATGACAGAAGCTGAGAAGAAGGCTTTGGAGTCTAAAGCGTCATGATTTCATGACAGAGTTACTGATGACGTCAACGAAAGGCAAATGTGTCACGATTTCATGATAAGAGCGGAGAAGAAGGCTTTAAAGACTAAAGCGTCATGATTTCATGACAAGAATAATGATGACATTAGCAAAGTCAGGTAGTGTCATCGATTTCGTGACAACAAACCAAAGAAGGCGCACGACAGGCAGTAGTGTCACGATTTCATGACAGCAAGTAATACAAGGTGTACGGCAGACAAAGGCGTAGCGATATCGTGACATGTTTGAGTTTCGTGCTAGGAAAGCTATAGAACAGCAGAGGCGGTTGAAGTCGACGGAGTTAACCTTTGTCGACGAAGTGTAAGGTTGTGCAATCGATGATTGTTTTAAGGATTTACAACCGACTAAGATCAAGAATTTAATCATGAATTATTGCTATAAAAGGAGGACTATTTTTGAGTTTCAAGTATCGAATGTGTGTGTCGAGTTTGCGCAAGTGAAGTCTCATTGTGCGCAAAGAGCAGTCATATCGAATCGATCGAAGTGTGCGTTCGAAGTGTGACTTTCGCAGAAGTAGAGTGTAGGAAGAAGTTCGATCGAGGAGAAGCAGACTATGCGAAGAGGGTGTTGTTGTGGCTGCACATAGGCGCATAAGTTGTTGTGCGATCGAGTGCTGCAGTATTTACATAGACTGTGTAAAGAAAGCAGAGTGTGCGAAGACTGCGCTGCGATGGATGTGCAACGGAGCAGAAGCTAAGTTGAGAAGATAGTGCTACTGCATTTTGCAAAGATTGCACTACTATGTTTTCGTAGAAGTTGAGAAGATAGTGCTACTGTAATTTGAGAAGACTGTGCTGTTGTAGTTGCGTAGACAGTGAAAAGTTGTTTTCAACCAAGTGCAGAAAAGAACAGAGGAAGAGGACAATTGTGCCAGATCGAAGGACTGTGTTTGGTGCAGATAAGAGGACCAGCTTTGCAGTGACAGAGTTGAGGACAGAGATCTCCAACCAGAGCAGGGAAGACAGGTGTCTTCTGTGGATAGAGTTCCACTTGCTAAGGGCAAAGGAGATAGAGGTCTTCTAGAGGATCACCAGCAAAGCAGAATTAGGGGAAGGTGTCTCCTTTGAGCTGAGGCTCATAAACATTGTAATCGGGAAGGATTCCCAGAGGACTTTGATACAACTTTTAGAAGAAAAGTTTTATCCGTGGAGTAGCCCACCTTGGGTGAACCACGTAAATTGTTGTGTCTCTTTGTGGATTGCATTTTGTGCATTGTTTTACTGCTGTTATTACTGCTATCTTATTCTGCATGTTAATGGTTTGAAAGTCTGTATTGATAGATAAAGTTAAAAGTGGTCTTATACTGTTCACCCCCCCTCTCAGTATAAGCTTGTGTTCTTCATAATAGACGAAATAAATACAATACTTGTTTTCCTATGTATCCTCTGGACGAGTTCACAGGGTTCTCCTTTCTCTCTCGCTAGAATTCAGGGTTCAGAGTAACAATGATTAAGACAAGGGAATAACAGAAACCATGACCCACCAGGTAGCATAAAAGAAAGCTTATACGATGCTTTTCCTCTCATATGTATCCTTCAAGGCGAATTTCAGGGTACAGTCACCAATCGTACATCGGATTCAGGATTCAGAGTCTCAGTATACGAGTGCAAACAAACAAAAGAATTAAGCACAGAAGGCAGCATAAAAGAGAGAAATGGAGTACAAAAATCTTTAGTATTAGATGCAGGACATCAAGTTACAGCTACTTTCTAGTAGAAAGTTCCCCCCCTTTTTACATTGCAAAGCCTGGGTTTTTATAGAGGACCCGACTCTCTGAGTCATTATTACAAAAAATGGCGGAGTACACCCTCGGGATCTGAGAAATCAGCTCCTCGCGGTTGCTACGACTGAGCTTTCAAATCAGTTGCCAAAACTGGCAACTGCAACTGGGTCAACCATGGAAACGTTCATTTAATGCACCGCCCGAGTGTCCCTGGCTTCTAGATGCTATGCTTGATTGATCATTATGCCCGCCGTGTTTTACTTCGAGGACTGTTACGTCCCTTTCGTTTGCCAGAAATGTTCAGCGGGCTTATCGAGCAAGAAAGGGAGTATTTATAAGGGGCCTTCGATCACCTTGGGAAGCTGCTCGCCTTGGAACGTGGGCCCAAAAAGTGCTTCACTACATCTCCACCTCGCCAAAGCCTTGGGCCGAAGTAGATCTTCCTTGATTTGTTCTTCGCAAAATAATGCTTCGCAGAAACTACTTCGGGGATGTCGAGTGCCGAGCGGGCTCCATATTTGAAATGGGGTTCTTTGTCCTTTGCTGGCGAAATTGCTTCGGATGGAAAATATTTCGCCCTGATTCTCTCTCAAAACTGTGGTTCAGGGAATATCCTCCTGAAGCACTTCTCTATTTTCAAACCATTGTCATTTTGCTTCAGGCACCACTGCTTCGGGTGAAAACTGGCCAAAGTAGGTGTCAGAAATACTTCGGGCCCGAAGTAGTTTCTTTGCCTTAGCTGATTTGGATTATGCTCTCCTCTTTCGGCGAAGTCATTTGGATGCTGCTTCGCAAAACTTTCGCTCGAAGTAGCTGCTGAAAATGCTTCGGGTGCGAAGCGTTATCTTTGTATTTTCTTCAGCGATATTACTTCACAAGGCTTTCACCCGAAGTGGTAATTTAAAGTGCTTCGAGCTCGAAGCTCTTCCACATTCTCCTTCTTTCTCTTCGGCAAAGTTATTTTCCTTGGCCTGTTTGGTCGTGAAGCTCTTTCTTCTTCATTTTATAAAAGGGGCGATAAGGAGAGTCAAAATTGTTGTAACTTAAAATAAAAGAAAAACTTTCAACAAGGAAATATTATACAAAATTCTACTATTATTCTACCCCTTGTATAATGTGACAAAAATTGTCAACAAGAACCATAAAAATAGAGCGTAAGGTCTGCTTGGTCTTTAGGTTCAACATACTCTTTGAGTTCAGTAATATGGAAGATAGAGTCATTGAGAAGCTCAATGACAAGAGGTTTATCATTGAGGAGTGGGGATTTTGTGAGTTTATCAACAATGACTTGACATTTGATGAATTTGGGTTGATGAATTCTAGGTTTAATTATGATAAAAGTATAATTCATTTGGTGGTTTGGTTGTTATTGTAAGTGTGAATCATCATGTAGCATTAGGGGTTTTCCTTAGAAATAGCATAGGTGGTATGATTGAGCATGTAATGGTAGAGTTTCCTAGTAGTAAAAACTATTGCTAAGCACAACTTCTCCATATAGGTGTATATGGTCTCATAACTCACCAAAGTGTGTCTAATGTAATAGATAGCCTACTCTCGATTGGTCTCATTATTTTGGGCTAACATGGTTCCTAAGGCAATGTTACTAGTAAAAAACTACAAATAGAGCAAGAAACCTAGCCTAGGTGGGGACAAAATTTGTGGGGATATGAGGTACTTCTTGATAGCCTCAACAGTATCCTCACACTCTTGGGTCCATTTGTATATGACCCCCTTTTGCAAAATGTGATTGAGTGGATTGTATGTGTTAGATAGTTGTGCGATGAAGCAATGGGTTGTTTCAAATTTTCCTTGCAATCTACACAATTGCTTAATATTGGTAGGGAGAGGTATTTTGATGATGGCCTTAAATTTATTTGGGTCCACTTCAATACACCATTAAAAGATAATAAATCTTGAAATTTTACTTAAATCACCAAGAAAAGCTCGGATAAATCCCTAAATTAATACACACCATCATATCATCTACATTAAGCCTCCTATACAATCTTAACACCTACCCATGCCTAAATAAGAAGTTATTCCAAATATGTTTCCTTCTATATTTTCCAAAAAAATAATAAATCCCATTTTTAGGGCACTAGATGAAGGAATTAGGACCTAAAAAAGCCTAAAATATCAACTAGATGACTAGCGTTGTCTAGCCCATGGTATACCCACCCCTTTATCCAGCTCCTTGTAAAATTTCAAGCCGATCCAATAGTTGGATCAAAATTTATGTCCTCTGAAAGATAGGCTCCTCCATCACCATTTCCTATCGATCTACCATGTGCTTTGATACCACTATTAGCTTTTGATGATATATATTAAATAAAATGCAACCACAAGATGTAAAATGAGCAAGCAATGATAACTATATGATAATGGAACTATAATATGCAAGAAAATTATAAGAGAAAATTTTGCAACAACTTATAAATATGCCATTAATGAAAGCTCACAAAAATAGTACAATATAATATCATGGAGGACATGGAATCTCCATAAATAAATGAAGGATCTATATTGTATTCACTATAACTACTAATGCTACTCCCTTCAACTCTTGTATCTTATATCACCCTCTCTCTCTCCTACCTCAAAGGCATATACATATAGGGAGATAAGTCCCTTCACCTTTCATCTACTCATTACTCTTCATCTACATAACTTATGACTCATGTACATGTGGAATACATGCATATTTACACTTGTGAATTTATTACATTGCATGATGAAAGCACGAGGATACGGAAACAAAAAGTAATATGCCAAGCACGATGCGTGTAAAACCAAACTTAACGCTAAAAGCCTATGTATTGAAAAATGCATGAAAGGAAAGAACATAGACGAATCGACACAAGATAAAAGCAATATGAAATATGCTGCCCTCTTTACTGATATGCTTTCAAAGTCGTGTTACAATACGTCTCCTTCCTTTTTAGGGGATAGGAGCGTCAAATATGTTTCTTGTCACATCCATGGATAGCAATCCTTCTTCCGCGTGCCCACATGTAAGATGGGCGGACCAAAACGTCACCGCCGCTTGTGTATATGATTTTTGACTCCTTCCTGCTCCTCTGATGTCGAAGACCTGCGTTCAAGGAAATAGAAAATATTAGTAGCACCTGCAGATAGAATAGAACATGTATTTCCCAAGGCCTACTGTTAGTGTATGCATGAAAATATTAAAACGATAACCAAATGATATCAGATCGATCTAGAAATTTTATAGAAGCATGAATATGTTACCAGGAAGCCACTGCAAAAGGAACAGTCAAGAAATTCCTCACAGATTTGTATTCGCTCTAGGGTGGGACGAATAAACCTGCAATAAATTGTCAGAAAGCACCCTCTTCAATGTCCTATCCTAGGAAGCTCCAAATGACCTGCAAAGTTGGGGTTAGCTAATTGGGGGTGTTTTGGGAAGACCCAGATGGTCAGATTTCTCCAATTTGGCCTCTAGCACCCAGATTTTGATGATGGCATCTGCAGATTAGTAAAGGCGGGAAATGATAAAAACCTGGTCAAAAATGCTCAGAATGAAGTGAAATTTAAACTACAGCCTATTTAAATAACCTAGAATAAGATGCAAAAGAAAAATCAGAGAAATCTATCACATATTTCTAATCGCTCCGGGGTGGGGCGTTTAGGGCTGCGACAGCTTGGGGAGCGCCCGGGGGCAGGACGCCCACCGTTTGGGACTTTGTTTCGGCACCAATCCACTTGGGATGGGTCCAAAACTTCTTATGGGGTGTTGTCGACAAATTTTGTGGGATATTGTGGCCAAAAATCGGGTTTTGGGTCCGGATTCGTGCTTCCAATAATCACCCAATAACCTCCCTTTCGAATGAGAGATTAAGGATGTGAAAGGCACAAATCGCAAGTAGGTATGTAAATTGGCAGCACTTCGTTGCTCAAATGCTCCTTCTCTGTATATATTTTGGGTGAGAAAACTCACCAATTTATAGACCTAGGGTCTCTCTATTTGAATTGCGCATGCGAGGGTGCCACTTGAGTTGTTTGTCCTATTTTGAGAGAAAAGATAATTCCCTGATTTAGAATCTCCTTGCATGAGGTCTCTAAAATAAAGACATGCATGACTGAAGTCTCTCTTCTTGATTTGAAGTCGTTCCTCGCAATTGCATGGCCTGAAGCTTCAGTTAACTGGCGGACTTGTCGAGGTTTGAATTTTTGCCAGTCAAACTTGCTATTCGCCTCACCCTGGGGCGAATGCTGATATTCGTCCCTGGGTGGGACGAATGCCAGTTTGTATTCGTCCCTGGGTGGGACGAGCAGAGAGCAAGGTGCCAAAAAGGTGCCAAATTGACCTCTGACCTCCAAAATACTTTTGGGAGTGGTTAGGACCACTGTTTAACCTCTAGGGGCTGCCCTAGGGGCTGTGTGTGTCAATGCGATCAGCGCTTGTTGTCACATAATCGGATTGGTGCTGTTTTGGTGTCTACAGATGCCCCTTTTTGGGAAGCGTTGTGCAAGGCACAACATCGAGCAAAAATAGATAACCAAAGCACTAATGATTAGGGTTTCTCAGTAACCTAACCAACTCTTGATGCCCCAAGTATGGAAAGGGCATGCATTCTTGAATCCTTGCTTCTGACGAGCTAAGGAACTTAATTCAAGTGTTAACCTTGTTCGGTGAGGTGTTACTTGAGCTTGGACATTGATCAGTCATGAATAGGCAAAGGGCGCAACCTTTTGTCTATGGGAACCTTGAGTTCATGATTCATGAATGCCAAGTGTTTGATCAGCTTGTGATTATTGCTTGTTTGCTGCCCCAAGCAAGGGTGCGATTGTCTTTGTCAATGATCCTTTGAATGCGTGTCATTTCCTTGATTGGGTATGTTTTTGTTGATTGGTGACTAAGTGTGACTACCCCCTCAAGCGACGAATCGATGAGGGAATGACCGACATGAGAAAAGCGACGAGTCGCTTGACCCAAGATGACTTAGGTAAGGGTGCCTTCAGTTGTTTACCGTTGAATGCGAAAGCAGTTTCTGAACATTCTGACCTATTTTTGGTGGGTGTGAACCCTTTTTGTGACGCATTTTGGAGCTGAAATTGTCAAAAATCCATCCTCCCGTGGAGCGGTCCGGCTATGATAGCCTTCTTAGGGAGTAGGATAGTGACAATTTGTAACCCCAACGTCTATTTTGGATGCCAAGAATGTCAGGCGCAAAGGCGCCTTCGTTCGGCAATGTTATTGCTATTTTTGGTTGGGTTTTGACCCATTTTGTGACGTCGTTTGGGGATGAAATTCTCGAAAATCCATCCTCCCGTGGAGCGGTCCGGCTATGGTAGCCTTCTTAGGGAGTAGGATAGTGAGGATTTGTGACCCCGACATCTATTTTGCATGCCCGAAATGTCAAGTGCAAAAGCACTCTCATTGGACAATTTTATTGCTTTTTTGGTGCATTTTTTTTAGTTATTTATGATGATGTATGCATGTGGTATTATGAATGCGATGTTTCTAATTATATGATGTATGCATATGGAATGAATGAAATGATTTGTTGATAACTTGTCGATGGCACCATAGACTGTACAAGATTTACTGGCTTGTTGTACTTATGGGATGACTTTGTGGAATGACTTTGCATGTGAAAACTTTGTTTTTGTATTTTGCATATTTTCTGATGGTGATGTATGGAATGAAATGTACCAATTGGTTTAAAATGTAGTTAAGCTTTTCTGAGATTCAGATATTTTAACTAACTAGCCAAGACTGTACATTTATCTCGCAAGACTTTTGAACAAGGTATAAATCCGACTTGGAGTTTAACCAAGTTATTTCACATCCCTGTGTGTGCAATTGAGTTCGTTTATGTGGTATTTGTCAAGATACCGCCAAGCTGCGATAGGCTATCAACCAAACCTGTACTGAGGATCACCTAATTAGCTCCACTAACTCCATTGTTGTATTTAGTAAGATTAATCCATGAGACAATCTAAGGTACCATAAGCTAGCTCATCCACATGCAAACATTGGTCTGCTCACATGCAAAGCTAATGTGACAGACATATCGTCATGCGGTTAGGATACCGCCATTGCCAGGTAGGTTGTCCACCAAACCCGTAATGAGGATCACCTAGATGGTTTTCGAATGCTGAGAATTCCAGGGATTCAAGTTCAGGATTTTTATTGGCTCAATGGTTTAGGATACTTGCTCGTATACATAGTGATGAAAATCACTATTTATTTTTCTCTTTGTTTTTCTTTTTGAGCAAGGATTTTGAATAGTGGTGATAACCACTGTTATTTGATTTTGGATTTTGAGCTTTGTAAGGTTGAGCTTGTAAGTTTGTGGCGTATGAATGGCCTTGATCCTTTTGGCCTTGGGGATGACTACCCATCCTTGTCAGGGACGTGTAGTACGAATCCTTACGACTTTGGGAACCAAAGGGGATTATGGAGATTATGAAGTAAGGGCATTGATCTTTTAGGCCTTGGGGATGACTACCCATCCTGTTCAGGGACGTGTAGTACGAATCCTTACAACTTTGGAGACCAAAGGTGATTGTGATGATGGCTTGTGGGAATTTTGTTTTTGAATGGCATTGATCCTTTTAGGCCTTGGGGATGACTACCCATCCTTGGCAGGGACGTGTAGTATGAATCCTTACAACTTTAGGGACCAATGGTGATTGGGATTTTTGGTAGTGGTGAAAACCACTATTTATTTAGGGGAATTGATGGGGAAGAGCTCGTCCTTTTGTCAATTCTCAGCACTCTTGAACCATTCGCACAGGGGGATGAACAGGCTAATCTTTCACCTATGGTACCCTAGACTGCTTTGTAGGTTTCTCTTGCATTCACACAACTTAGGAATTATTTTATGTGTTTTAACTTGTGTAGGGATGTTACGTAACGAGGCGTGATCCAAGTAAAACTTTCCCTTGTAAAATCTATTTAACTTTGTACAGTTTTTGGCTAGAAATTTAAAGACAACTGAATGACGAAAACCCTATATACATTAGGAGACAACTGACTATGCTAAAAAATGGGGATGGTGTTATTCTGGATGTATGTGTTTATAAAATGGATTTGATGTGGAAAATGAAGGAATTGCCAAGTAATTACAGTCTATGGTGCTTGGGACATGTATGACCTAGCAAATATGCAATGTATGGATGTGATGCCTAATGCAACCTATATTTTTGTATTTTGATTTTTATGAGTATGCATGGAATTGAAATGCAATTTTTTTGTTATTTTTGATGATTTTATTGTTTTTGTTTGTTTTTGAATATTTATTTTGACCAAGCGATTATGGTAACCCTTGGAGCTTTTGGTTTGACCAAAGGGTTTATGGATACCTTTGGGGCATTTTTGGGTTGACCAAGCGATTGTGGGAATCCTTGGAGCTTTTGGTTTGACCAAAGGGTTTATGGATACCTTTGGGGCATTTTGGGTTGACCAAGCGATTGTGAAAATCCTTGGAGCTTTTGGTTGGACTATGGCTCTCTAAATGTGGAATGGCCTCAAATGACTGATGTTCAAGGGTTCTAGTTCCTTGATTCCTTCAAGAGAGGTGAGCCGGTATGTTCCAGGTCCTATTCTACTATCAATCACATAAGGACCTAACCAGTTTGCCATGAACTTGTCCCTTAGATGGGATGGCAAATTAGAATTCTGTTGGTTCTCTTTTAAGACCAAGTCACCAACCTGAAATTCCCTTAGGTGGACCTTCATGTTGTATGCTTTCTTAAGTCGCTCTTGATAGATACGCAAATGCTCGAGAGCATTGATGCATCGTTCATCGAGCAACGTCAGTTGGTCTAATCGGGCCTACCATGCAGTGTCATCATCGATGAACTCTTGCATTGAAATGCGTAGGGAAGGGATTTCCAACTCAAGAGGCATGACTGCCTCGGAGCCATACACCAACGAAAATGGAGTTGCCCCAGTGGGCGTCCGAATGCTAGTGCGATAAGCCCATAGGGCAAGCGGGATCTGAATGTGCCAATCCTTATGACTATCTATGATGATCTTTTTGAGGATGGCAACTAGCATTTTGTTTGACGCCTCTGCTTGCCCATTTGCTTGCGGATAATAGGGTGTTGAAAAACTGTGCTGAATTTTGTACTTTGTGGTCAAAGCACGCACATATTTATTCTTGAATGGCGTCCCATTATCCGAAAGGATCTTGGATGGAATACCAAAATGACATATGATGTTATGCAAAATAAACTCCGCAATGCGGGTTCCAGTCGTAGAGGTTAGCGGAATTGCTTCCACCCACTTGGTGAAGTACTCTATGGCCGTTATGATGAACGTGTGATGACCCGACGATGCAGGGGAGATCTTTTCGATTAGATCGAAGCCCCACTACGAAAAAGGCCAAGCCGATTGGATCGGTTGCAAGGCCTGAGAAGGTACATGTGTCAAATTAGCATGGTGTTGACACTTCATGCACTTCTTTACATATGCGCAACAATCTCGCTCTAAAGATGGCCAATAATAGCCCATGCGAAGAATGCGCTTTGCGATGGCCATACCGCTGAAGTGGCCACCACATGTACCATCGTGTGCTTGGGTGATCGCCCAAGCGGACTCTTGCTGGTCCAAGCAACGGAGGAGGATTCCTTCATAGCTCCGACGATACAAAATGTCTCCTAACAAGACATGTTTTGCCGCTTTCTATTTAAATGATCTTTTCGTGGCTTGTGTCAATCCAAGTGGGAGGTTACCTAACTTGAGGTAATCCCTAATGGGTGTGTACCAATCCTGCTGATCAAAAACCTCGATGGTATGAATGACCAATCCCTCTTGAAGTTCATCCCTAGCAAAAGCTGAGCGGGAAAGAACTTGTAAAAATAGCGTTGTGTTGCTATTAAGAGGGGTCGGGGAGAACAAGGACCCCCATTTGGCTCGAGTCAGACAATCGTGGATTCGAGAGAACCTATCCTGAGATGGTTCAATCTGGATCAGGTGGATTCCTAGCGTTAGGTCAGAGCTTGCATGCTCCATCATGGATTGTGATAATGTTTTGACCTGAATGGTTGTCATTTCACCAGAAGGGTCTTACGGGATTAGTGACCCCAAGGAGGCCATAGTATCCACAAAATGATTCGATGATCGAGGGAGTGCCTCGATGTCATACCATTCAAGTTGTGCCAGGAATTTGTCCACAAGGGCTTTGTAGGCCTGTAGAACTAGACATTTACATTGGAATATCCCCTTTACTTGATTGACAATTAACAACGAATCACCAAAGATGTTTAAACATTTAATGTTCATGGTGATTGTTGTCTGAAGACCTATGAGCAAGGCTTCATATTCTGCATTGTTGTTGGTGCATGAGAAGTCTAATTTAAATGACAGAGGCATTGGAGCCCCTTGTGGAGTGAAGAATACAATTCCCATGCCACCTCCTTGCTCACATTTAGAACCATCGAAGAATAGGGTCATGTCAGCCTGTGACTCAGGCTCATCAGAATCTGGCGATTCTGAAACATGAAAAACCCCATCATCAGGTAGTTCTACGGTCAGAGGCTGATCATCTTCAAGAGGAGCCTCTGCCAGTTGATCGATGATGACTTGACCTTTTATGGATTTTTGTCCAATGAATTCTATGTCAAACTCCATCAACAACATGATCCATTTCGTCATGCGGCTACTATGATAAGTACGACTCATCATGTATCGCAATGGATTCTCCTTAGACACAACATACGTCGTATTGCTGAGCATGTAGTGGCATAGCTTTTTGGTAGCAAACACCACTGCCAAGCAGAGCTTCTCAACGTATGCATAGTTAAGTTCATAACTGACCAAGGTGCGGCTAAGATAGTAAGTAGCCTGTTCTTTGTGTAGTTCATTTTTCTGGGACAGCATGGCACCCAGTGCCACCTCAATAGCTGAGATGTATAAGTAGAATGACACTCCTGGTCTAGGTGGTGCCAATACTGGCGGCGAAGCCAAGTATTGTTTAATGTCATCAAAGGCTGACTGGCACTCGTCATCCCAGTGAAATGCTACCCCCTTGTGCAATAATTTATTCATGGGTCAGCACTTGTCAGATAGCTGCGCTATGAAGCGCTTGATTGATGTGACCTTTCCCTGCAGACTTCTGAGCTGCTTGATGGTAGTTGGGGGAAGCATTTCAAGGATTGCCTTGACTTTGTGTGGGTCTACCTCAATTCCTCATTTGGAGACTATGTAACCCAAGAGCTTTCCAGATGTGATGCCAAATACGCACTTCTTGGGGTTTAGTCTGACTTTATGTTCCATGAGGCGATCGAGGATCTTGCTTAAGTCATCGAGATGATCTGGGCGCAAAAGAGATTTAGCCAACAAATCATCCATGTAATCTTCCAAAGTTTTGTGCATGTAATCATGGAAGATGTACGTCATGGCACGTTGGTAGGTGGCGCCAGCATTTTTAAGGCCAAAAGGCATGACCTTATAGCAAAATGTCCCCCAAGGCATTGTGAATGCCATTTTTAGTTGGTCCTCGGGATTGATACGAATTTGATTGTATCCCGAGAAACCATCCATGAGGGAAAGCATTTCATGGCCCGCTGTAGCATCTACCAATGCGTCGATGCTAGGCAAGGGGAAATCATCCTTAGGACTCGCTTTGTTTAGATCTCAAAAATCGGTGCATATGCGAATCCTCCCATCGAGCTTTTTGATGGGCACCATGTTAGACAACCATGGTGGGTAATCCACGCAGATGACAAACTGTGCATCCAACAACTTTTGTAGCTCATCTTTGACCATTAAGGCCACTATTGGGTGCATCTTACATAGTTTTTGCTTTACTGGCTTGACTGTCGGATCAAGCGTTAGATTATGCATGACTAGCTACGGGTCTAGTCCCAGCATGTCTTTGTATGACCATGCAAAAACCTCCTTCTTCTCTTTGAGAAGGGCAATGTAGTCGGCTTGCTCTTCGAGGGATAGACTTACCCCCAGCTTGATGATTTGCAAATTCACTGGATCTGAGCCGATGTCTACGTCAGTCATCTCCTCGACCGACATGTGGGATCCGTCCTCCAACTGGTGTGGAGTTGGGATCAAGTGGATATCATTTGCTGAATTTAGATCATCGTTCGGAACGTCGGGTTCCTCTTCAGCATGGAAGACATCCTGAGTCTATCCTGGGGTGAAATGGAACATCCCACCACAAGGCCAGTACTTTGATGGGGATGGCGGTGTGTCAGCGTGATCCCAGTCTATAGCATCTAGGTCTAGATGCAATGACCATGTTGGGTCGGCTGGATCATGGATGGGGGTGGTTAAATCAATGGAGATCATGTTAATGAAATGATTGTGGTCTCCATTACCATGGGTATGACTGCTCGGACATCCTAGATGATCTTTGTGCTTCGGATCTGGCTCTGTGGGTACTGGCACAAATGGATCAGCCCTATGCATGGATAAAAAGATAGGGTCCACCCTAGGCACTGATGGTTGTATAGGGTCTCCAGGTAGAAGATGCTCTCTGTATACCTAGAGTGGCGGGTGCAGTAATTGCTATAACTACGCCGGGTTGAGGTGCCACCTATGCCTTGGCCCTATGTGTAACTGTTCAAACATGTCATCTATGTCCAAGGGATATTGTTGTTGTCGCATATGATTGAGATAAGCCATCTCAGTTTCATCTTCATAATCACTATCAGAGATCCAAAGGCCTTCGTTGGCTCCAACAGCTATTTGTGACATATGAGGCTCATCTTGCTCGAGCAAATTAATGTGGTCCCATCGAGGTTGTTCCGCTCTCTACGGGGGGACCTGATTCTCTTGAGGTGGCATATGCTCAATTGGAGCATCCAAAGGGAACATTGTCAGGAAGCTCTCCTGATAATCATCCATGGGATGTACTTGTGAATGATTGCTATCAGACTCGAAAGGATCCCAAGGTGCTACCTCGTATTCCGACTCATCTTCTGAAGACCCTTCTTGGTCTTGTCCATATCCCTCTTGTAGGTGAGTCCTCGAATTTTCTCCCTTTTTGATCGAAGGGAAAGGGTTGTTATGGTCAACAAGGTTGGTTGTTAGCAATGGGAGATAATCCCCCAATGTATATGTTGTGTTAGGATTGGCATATGGATCTAATGCCAACCCATCCTTGTTGCCTATCCCTAGGCCTTGCATGTTCTCTACCAAGATGTCTAGGGGCAAGGGGTGGTTGAACCCTACTCCTGACTTGTCATACGACATTTGATATCTTGGTTGGCAAAGAACATGCACTCCTTGCTCATACCTGCCCAACCCATATCCATGCCAATTGCATTGGCCAAGATATCTCAAAGCGAAGTCAGGGTTGGACAGATAGTTGACATCCTCAGCAAAGGGCTCTTCATCTTCGTCTTCTTGCATACAAGTCTCAATGCCATTATCCAGGCCCCCATAAACAAAGTTTGTCTGATTGGGTGGGTAGCCTAGAGGAACCACAGAGCCGATGGGGAGTCGAGGTCTCCCCATGTCCTGCATGGACTCAAGTGTGGGTGTTGCTACAATGTTCCTCACTAGATACTCCCCCAGGCCCATGTTGGCCATCTCAACGGTGACCGTTGGTGGTTGAGGGGGAGCGAATGGGAGTCCTTCCTGAGTCCACTCCATGTGGGGTGAACTAGGCATCTCGACTTCCATTCGGCTAGGCATCTCTTCGGTAGAGATGGTTGAGACGAGGGGTGGTTCCTCTTCTAGGGGTTTCTTTCCCTTGTCCTTTGGTGTGGCCACCGTAGGTGGCATCATTGTTGAAGGACCAGATGAGGAAGATGGACCCATCTGGGGATTCGATGGACTCGACAATGGGGATGCCTACGGAATCGGACCCTGGTTAGATGGATTCAACTAAAAATCCAAATGTGTTGATGGAAGGGTCGATTGCGGCATGAATTGCACCGTATTGCAGTACTTGAAGGGCTCTAAGTCTATCGGGACTACATGCACCTATCCTTCAAATGTATACTTTAGGCACTGATGAGCTATTGAAGGGACACACTTCATGTCCCTGATCCAAGGCCGGCCCAAGTAAGATATTATAAGCCATCTCACCTTCCAAGATGTGGCACAATGTATGAATAGTCTTTTGTCCCACTTGGATGGGTAGGACAATTGTGCCAACCGTCGAGCATATTGCATCATTGAATGCTCGCAGTGTATAAGTGGAGGCCACGATGTGAGATGCCGACAACTTCAGATGTTTCAATGCTGTTGTTGTGATGATATTACTGGATGAGCCAGTGTCCACCAACACCCTCTTATACGGAATCCCGTTGACCCATGCAATAACGTGCAGGGGTGGATCCGCCACATCACCAGTCACTGATTTCAATTCATCTTCTCTAAAGGTGATGACTGGTTCTGTACATTGTTTTACATGTCCCACGAAGTTGTTGAAAGAGTTTGCTTCATGGGGCTGCAGCTCGATGGCTTTTAATATCTCCATTAGAGCCTCCCGATGGGGCGCTGATTGTTGAATGAGCTCGTATATGGAGAGCCTAGCCGACGTGGTCCTTAGACTTTGGGTAAGTCTAGTCCGAATCGTGGCCACTGGTCTAGGCGGGGGAAGTTGCGTAGGGTGTTGTTGAGGTTGTGACGTCGATGGAACTTCTCCAGTGGCCACCGCAGGGGCAGCTCCTTGATACCTCTTGTTCCTAGTCACGATGCTTATCATCCCTACATACCCTTGCATGGGGCAATTCTATTGCACCTCATTGACTTGAAGGGGTTTTGCCTATGCATCATGGGCAGGCAAGGGGTCTCTGAAGACTCCCATATGTTGGTTGTTTGGTGCTACGGGGTTGTCCACCGCCAATGTCTTATTGTCGATTAGGTCTTGTACCAAACCTTTGAATTTCCAACATGCATTAAGATCATGTCCCTTCCATCTATGGAACCTACAATACAAGTCCTCCCGGTACCCCTTAGGCTTCGGTGCATTGGGGTCTATAGTTTGAATCTCTGGCAGGTTGATCAAGTTCACCGCTGACAAGCGATCAAACAGGGAGTCTCTGGACTCTGTGTAAGGTGTAAATTGTCGCCTAGGGTGACGCTACTGATTTTGTTCCTGCCTCTGGTTTTCTCTATCATAATTGTTAGGAGGCACCACCTGATAGTTAGCCTTTTGAGGCTGTGTTGCTTGTGCAGGCTTAGGGACATTGATAGCAACCTGATTGACCGCAGCGGGTTTCTGTTGCATGGTCCCTATTTTAGTGTTCTTGGTCCATTCTTTCTTCTTAGGTTTGGTGATCTCGCCATCCTGTATCTTGATCTCCTCAATGATTCTGGCTTGCGCTAGAGCTTCCTCAAGAGTGGCATATTGCTGTAGCTACAATAGCATGGAGATCGATCTCAAACAGCTCTTTGAGAACATCTGAGTCAGGTCGGACATGGGAGGGAGGTAGGGCAGCTTTGAAAGTAGCGTCCTCCATCGGTTCCCATATGCCGCCATGGTCTCTTCCTCATACTTCCTGAGGCTAGCTAGGTCACTTAATGATGCATTTTTCTTGGTGTTGAAGGTGAAGCATTCGAGGAACGCGTCCACTAGCTGATCCAAGTTACTGATGCTATGTTTTGGTAACTGAGTGAACCAATCCGAGGTAGAGCCTACGAATGTGGTTATAAATGTTCTTAGTAACAAAGCATCATTGTCCTGAATGCCAAAGCACTGGCTCAGGAATCTAGTCACATGCTCTTGGGCATCCTCCTCCCCTCTAAAGAGTGCCAACTAGGGCAGTTTAAAGTGTTCAGGGTATGGAGGTGCTGGCACTGATGGATGCACAGGATGACTACGGAGTTGGCGTAAAGTGGGCTTTTGGGGCCCAGAAGTCTTGATCTCCATAGATTCTAAGTGCTCTAGCAGTGCTTTATATGCATCGAAGGATTTGATTTCTTCCTCCTTGGTTTGCTCCCACTGTGGGTTGCGGGGAACTTGAGGCCTATGGAGGGGTAGCTGGGTAGCAGCCCCTCTACCTTGGTAGGGCATTTCAGCCCGCTCTTCTTCTTGTTCATACTCCTCATAGGCTTCTTGAGGAGTGCCTGGCCGAGACCTATAAGCATAGGTGGGTGCCCGCGGAGGGTGCCCATCATTGTTTCTAGGAGTGGCCTCCCGCTCAGGTCTAGGAGGTCTTGGAGGCAGTACTTGATGAGGTCACGGAGACCTATCTCGCACCAAGGGGTTATGCCTCTCATACACTTCTACTTTATGTGCGTGAGGAGTTGGGACCTTCTCAGGCACATTGTGATGAAGCAATTCGGTTGTCTGACGTTGAATGCGCTCTTTGTTAAGGTGACACAGATGTTCTAACTATTGTTGATCTTGCCTGAGCTGCGTAATCTATGCTTGGCGGGTGGCATGTTTGGCAAATGCCAAGTCACTTTGTTCCATCGTCTCATGTTTAGGAAGCCTAGATGCCTCTCCTACATGTCTATCTCGGTCATGGTGATCCGAGACCCCTATGGGTTGCTTCCCTCTATCGAGGTTAGCGACATTTACCTGAGGCTCCAGCCTCAATGGGTGATCCTGATACATAGCAGGTGCGGAGGTGCATCATTCCCGCACTATGTACTACTCTTGAGGAACGTAGTGGTCTTCCTCGTACTCTCTTTCATATGCATAAAAGGTGCGGGCAGAATTGTCTTGCCCTATCTGGAGAGCCTGATACTCTGGATATTGTCTAGTGTTTCTAACAGTAATACGGGGTAAAGGAGGGATGACAAAATCATGTGGCCCCTCCTTCTGGACCCTATATTGCTATAACACTTCATCACTAGGCCACTCATAACGAGCATCTAAGGGAGGTCTCCTATCTATGTTGAGTGCTACGTGTAGGTTCTCCTCTTGAAAGGACCTATGCTGAGTGGGGGTGCCTCTCAAAGAGGTGCCTCTATAGTCCTATTCTATTATGGCATGATGTGGACTATCTTGTGTGCCATGCCGCCAAGGCGGGATGACTAAGTCCTCAGGACTATATCGGAGGTGACTTGTCCCCCTTTGCACACTTTCTACAGTGCTTGCCCGTGATTGGGCTCGGCTACGAGTGTACACCATGGTGATGTGCTCCTAAAGATGAGTAGATTTTTATCTTCTTTTAGGATTTTTTATGCTACACTTAAACAGAAAGGAAACACACAATCAACGCAATGGTTATCTCGTTTAAAGATTAAAAGTGTGCCCTAAACCTGGTTTAGTGTGTTTTGATGTTTGTTTTGAAAGCTTTTTGTGAAGAACATTTAAATGCAATATGATGGCTCTTATGACTCCCAAAAAATGGTCGCCCCTTCGATATACCTTTGCCAGACCGATATACCAACCTCTCTATATACCCGCCCTTACGTGAGGGAAACTATTGGTACGTGAGAGCAGATGGTACGTGGAACATAGGCGGTACGGAAGGGGAATCACTCTATTTATGACACCTACCATAGAAGACTTATCCTCATGCACTGGGAATCACCCCCGCTACACTTGGTCAGCTTTCATCAGGATTTACGTCTAGCAACAGTCACGATCGGGGTTATGTATGCAGTATCTCAAGCCAAGGTGGTGATGAAATCCACCATTGGTCTTGCTCAAGGGTTGGGGTTTTACGACCAACTCCTTGTTGTTTCAAATTACCACGTGGTGTGTGGGGTTCTTTTTAAGTTGCATAAATGAAGCAAACAAGCATTCAAACTCTCCTATGCAAGCAAATAACCAGAAAACCAAAAACAGAAAGCAAAAAATGACAGAAGGTGTTTATAACCCCTACCTCTTCTCTGCCCAAATCGGATGTCTCTAAATTTCTGCTCTAAAATTGCATAGAGAGCTATTCATCCCAGGATGAGATGAATAACATATCTATATTCATTCTAGGGTAGGACAAATTCCTATTCATCCCTGGATAAGACAAATTCCAGCTCTGTACTCATCACAGACTGAAACGAACAACAGTCCAGCATTTGAAAACTTGGTACCTGTAAGCAAAAACAAGCAAATTTGATCAAAAATTTAATCTTAAAAATCAAGGGACAGAGGTCCCACCATGATCGCCACTGAAAGCATGAGGATACAGAAACAAAAAGGAATATGCCAAGCACGATGCGTGTAAAACCAAACTTAACGCTAAAAGCCTATGTATTGAAAAATGCATGAAAGGAAAGAACATAGACGAATCGACACAAGATAAAAGCAATATGAAATATAGCCTTCTTTATTGATATGCTTTCAAAGTCATGTTACAATACGTCTCCTTCCTTTTTAAGGGATAGGAGCATCAAATATGTTTCTTATCACATCCATGGATAGCAATCCTTCTTCCGCGTGCCCACATGTAAGATGGGTGGACCAAAATGTCACCGCCACTTGTGTATATGATTTTTGACTCCTTCCTGCTCCTCTGATGTCGAAGACCTACATTCAAAGAAATAGAAAATATTAGTAGCACTTGCAGATAGAATAAAACATGTATTTCCCAAGGCCTACTGTTAGTGTATGCATGAAAATATTAAAACGATAACCAAATAATATCAGATCGACCTAAAAATTTGATAGAAGCATGAATATGTTACCAGGAAGCCACTGCAAAAGGAACAATCAAGAAATTCCTCACATATTTGTATTCGCTCCAGGGTGGGACGAATAAACCTGCAATAAATTGTCAGAAAGCACCCTCTTCAATGTCCTATCCAGGAAGCTCCAAATGACCTACAAAGTTGGGGTTAGCTAATTGGGGGTGTTTTGGGAAGACCCAGATGGTCATATTTCTCCAATTTGGCCTCTAGCACCCAAATTTTGATGATGGCATCTACAGATTAGTAAAGGCGGGAAATGATAAAAACCTGGTCAAAAATGCTCAGAATGAAGTGAAATTTAAACTACAGCCTATTTAAATAACCTAGAATAAGATGCAAAAGAAAAATCAGAGAAATCTATCACATATTTCTAATCACTCTGGGGTGGGGCGTTTAGAGCTGCGACAGCTTGGGGAGCGCCCGGGGGCAGGACGCCCACCGTTTGGGACTCTTTTTGGCACCAATCCACTTGGGATGGGTCCAAAACTTCTTATGGGGTGTTGTCGACAAATTTTGTGGGATATTGTGGCCAAAAATTGGGTTTTGGGTCCGGATTCGTGCTTCCAATAATCACCCAATAACCTCCCTTTCGAATGAGAGATTAAGGATGTGAAAGGCACAAATCGCAAGTAGGTATGTAAATTGGCAGCACTTCATTGCTCAAATGCTCCTTCTCTGTATATCTTTTGGGTGAGAAAACTCACCAATTTATAGACCTAGGGTCTCTCTGTTTGAATTGCGCATGCGAGGGCGCCACTTGAGTTGTTTGTCCTATTTTGAGAGAAAAGATAATTCCCTGATTTAGAATCTCCTTGCATGAGGTCTCTAAAATAAAGACATGCATGACTGAAGTCTCTCTTCTTGATTTGGAGCCGTTCCTCGCAATTGCATGGCCTGCAGCTTCAGTTAACTGGCGGACTTGTCGAGGTTTGACTTTTTGCCAGTCAAACTTGCTATTCGCCTCACCCTGGGGCGAATGCTGATATTCATCCCTGGGTGGGACGAATGCCAGTTTGTATTCATCCCTGGGTGGGACGAGCAGAGAGCAAGGTGCCAAAAAGGTGCCAAATTGACCTCTGACCTCCAAACTACTTTTGGGAGTGGTTAGGACCACTGTTTAACCTCTCGGGGGCTGCCCTAGGGGCTGTGTGTGTCAATGCGATCAGCGCTTGTTGTCACATAATCGGATTGGTGCTGTTTTGGTGTCTACACATGAACTACTCAAACCTTACTCTTAGATAAACTTCTACTCTAATTATGCATCCAAGGTGGTACATTAACATGTACCAAATAATGTAATATAGTCCAAAAATAAAGCTTAAGACTTATTTCAATCCCATGTAAATTATTATAAAAAATAATAATTAAAAAAAAATCGCTTTTTTAATTCAAAAAATTTCACTAAATAAATTCATTGAATTATTTATTAACAATAATATCATTTTTGGTTGTGAAAGCAAGGTGTTTTTTAAACACATTATTTACTTTTGCATTTCTTATTAAGAGGTTTATTTTTTTTATTGGAACCAACAATTATATTTAATAAAAATAAAAGACGTTACAATAAAAAGGAGCTGAAAGTATCATAGCTCGGGGCGAAAGGCCATTCATACAATAAAAACTAGAACCAACCCCTAAAAAGGTAAATACACAACATAAATAAGCATAGAAAAATAAACTAGAGTAACAAAAAAACTTTAAACTATAGAACTGTAGCTCTAGGCACTAAGTAGACTTATTGCTCCATCATTCTATGTCATTCCAATGCCACAAAGGTGTTGGAATTCTTGAGTTGAAAGGTTGAAACCCTTTTTCGGGTAGACTAACTCCATCTTCTTTCCCCTGTTGAGGACTACGAGAACGTCGAAACCGCACAGAAGGGGAAGGAAATTTAGATTTTGCTTCCTCTATAAGAACCACCAATTCCATCGATAAAGGGTTTGCATCCAATGACATATTCTCATTGTTGTTAAGATACTCCAACACACTGTAGTTGTTGGATGAATCAAGAACATAACTGCCTAACTGAACACTTGTCATATGAAGTCACTTCTCTAGAGCGACATCTTCTTCTACATATCCCCTTCTCGGGCTACAGGAGTGCCTTGCATTAGCTAAGGGGAAATGTACTAGAGGACTGGTCGGTTGGGCAGACTATGAAGCAACCTCTATTGCATCCTTTGGGGTATGAATCTGTTGAGACTGAGGAGCCTTATTGCTGGTAATTTTAGCTGGGGGACCAACTTTTTCCTTTTCATACCTTTTTACCAACTGTGAGACATGTGTTGACTTCGACTATGTACCTTTAGAAGTAGCCAAATGTGGATTTTTATGCCCTCCCATAGTCGTCCAACCATCCTCCTTAGGTTGAGGAGTGGGCATAATCAGTGTGGTGGGGTTTTGCTTGTCCCTGTTATGTGGCATCAAAAGACAATATTTGATCTTATGTGTTGAGGACCGGCATCGAAAACATGTGTTGGGAAAATTAATATAGAGGACCCGTTGGGATAGCACAGTGTCACCAACTTGTATGTCAATGGACTCCTTGAGATCTCGAGAAATATCAATCTCGACACAAACACGTTTTTGAGGGCATGCATGGAAAAATTTGTCCGCCTCCACCAAAATGACACGCCCTAAAGGGGTTGCTATGCGATTGAGAAAGGGCCACAAAGGTAGAGGGAGTCCTAGAAATTCCACCCACACAGGGACTTTAGTAGATCTTTCTTCAGAAATAGACGGGTCCAAGGAGAAAAAAACAAGAAGAGAACTTCTCATGTACCAGGGACCATGTTCATAAATCACCTTAACATGAGTTGTTTCCGCAAAGCGAAACAAAAAAAAACCTTAGTAAGGTTTTGAACCATCGTTAGCTTGATTCCATGAGGAGTTCAATATGCATTAACCCATCCCTAAGGGAAGACTCATTAGAGATGCAGCCAATGAAATACCCGACAAGGGTGAGTGATTCTAAAATGTGACATGCAGAATCAACTTCAGACAATGGAAGCATTACATCAACAAAACGAGGGTTACCTTATAAACCATTCTCAACACAAACCTACACAATTAAGAGAGGTCATTATTGCATGCATTCCGTTCTCCAGCACTAATGCTATGCATTGGTCTACCAGAATTGAGGACCATAATGATATTCAAAACCCTAACCTCTAAGCAGTCTATTTTAAATATTGGTAGCTCACGACATAGGAAATTAATAAACTTACAGTCCCACTAAAAAGAAAGAAGAAACTAAGAGAAAAACACAACCTCCTTCCTTTCACTCAAATAAATATATTTATGGATGAACAGAATATTAAGGTCTACAAAGACAACAAACTCTGCAGACTTGTTGCATTATGTTGTGAGCATGGGATTCCCAAAAATATTGAAGTCATACATCAACGCGCAATCAAGCATGGGATTCCCAAAATTATTGAAGTCAAACATCAATGGGCAATCAATCACTTCTTAACTGCTTGTTCAAAATTTAGACGTGGATAAAATTCTTTTCAGAATTCTAAAGAATGGAATACATATGAGTTTGTTTATGTATCACCCAGAGAAATAAATATTAGTAAAGTATGGTGCGGATTGTCAAACCTGAAGACAGAAAATTCAGCTTTCACATCTAATCAAAATAAAAAACAAAATCAGACGTGCTATCGATAGTCGCCGGGTTTTATCTAAAACATATTTAACGCTAGCTGTCCTACCTAACATAAACCTTATAAGCCTATTATCTCTTTTTCTTTGCGAATCACTACGTTACTTACCTTGATGTATCATTCTCCAATGCCATTTGTTGGTATTCTTTACATCACATAGTCAACCACTCTAAAACATTTATTAATCTACAGATATACAGAATGAAATCCCAAGCATATTTCAGCTCCTGAAATTCCATATCTACAAAGATAAACTTTTAAATTCCACCTGCCTCTTTAAAAAAAGGCACTACACTTTGTTTTTAGCTTATTGGGCTTTTGGTTCTCCACACTTTGTTTTTAGCTTATTGGGCTTTTGGTTCTCCACAAGTGGAGAGAGTAAATTTGATATTTTGATTTTCTCTTCTTTCATTGTCTGTTGACAGAAAAATCAACGGAGAATCTCTCTACATACTTCATAAAGATTGTACAACTGTAAGAATTGGTGAACGAATTCAATCAAGCAAAGAAAGTCGTTGATTACATTGGCTTTTGAAACGGCTGTTAGCAGGTCTGTCGCTTCAAAAACCTGTGTGCCTTGCGATTGGAAATTCTTGGGATGGAAGAAGAGTTTGCTAGTTTTAATTTTGACTTTAGATAACTTTTTGAGTGGGCATACCAAGACCATAATGGTCAAATTTCATCTGTAACAGTGTAACAGTCCACATGGTTCGTAAAGATTGTACAGCTGTAAGATTGTACAGTGTATTCAATCAAATTGTCTTTTGAAAAGGCTGTTAACAGTTCTGTCGCTTCAAAAGCCTGTGTGCCTTGCGATTGTAAATTCTTGGGATGGAAGAAGAGTTTGATAGTTTTAATTTTGACTACAGATAACTTATTGAATGCGCATACCAAGACCATAATACTCAAGTTTCGTGTGTAACAGTCCACGTGTGAGTAATATCGGCCAAACAAAATCATGAAAAGAAAGGGTAAAATTGTTCGATCAAATAGACTTTATATTTTAGCAGTATATTTTTAGTTTTTATTTAAGAAATTTAAATATAAATTTGGTAAGAACAATCACGAACTTTTTTAAGAAATATTATACTTTATCTTTTGATGTGGTCTATCGGTAAGGATGCCATGCCACTTATATTATCGGTGATGTGATTTACCGGTAAGTACGTCACTTACATTATCCGTGATGTGACTTGGGTTCAATCCCAGTTACATTGTCGATGATGTGACCGGGGTTCAATACCATGACTAATATATATAAGAAATATTTACTTAATAAAAAACAAGCATTTTAAATTTATTTGAAAGAAATAAATTGATTATTAGTAAACCAAAAACTTAGGTTACATCCATTCTATTTCTTGGAAGACAAGTCTTTTCACCTTGTCTATAAAAATTTCCTTACACAACCTAGAAAAGCTGACTTTAAAAATTTAAGTGAAAATTTACATAATTTAATTTTATGGCATAAAATTATAATTTTAATGATAATTAAAATAAATTATTTATTGAAATCCCTTGGAATATGATTTGAACTTTGGAACTCCTTGATTGTAGCAATAACCTTTGCTCCGACAATATCCCAACAAACTTGGAAAAAAACCGTGGTGAAAACCCATCTGGCCCAGGAGCTTTGTCAGGATCCATGTTAAACAAAGCCTCCTTGATCTCTTCGTCTAAAAAAACTGCTGTAAGAGACTCGTTAATCGTTTCATCAATGAGTTGTGGAATGAATTGAAGGAGAGAGTCCTTTTCTTGGGTATTATAGGCCCGTTATTCACCCAATAATGAATTGAAAAAATTAACAGCCTCGTCCCTAATCTCCTGAATGTTTTGAGTTGAGGATCCATCCACCTTAGTTAAATTTCTAATATTATTGTTGCTTCTATTGCTCAATGTGGTAACATGGAAATTTTTTGAATTAGAGTCCCCTTCCTTTAGCCATAATGCTCTTGATTTTTGCCTCCAATACATCTCTTCACAAGCTAAAATATTATAAAACTCACAAAGGGTTTCCTTCTATTCAGTCCTTGTCGCCTCATCATAGGTTCATTTCTTTGATCTTTAAAGGCCCCAACCCCAAGACTATGGCTGACTTTAGGCCGGTTAGCCTGTGTAATATATCCTATAAAATTCTGTCCAAAGTTTTAGCCAACCGTTTGAAGAAAGTTCTACCAGTTATCATTGATCCAAGTCAAGGAAGTTCTGTACAAGGAAGATCAATCTTAGATGGAATTATTACTGTTCATGAGGCTCTTCATACAGCCGCTCAGAAAAAAAAATAGTCATGGCTTTAAAGTTAGACATGAAAAAAGCTTATGACAGGATAAATTGGGAATTCCTAGAGGCAGTTTTATTAAAATATGGATTCAACTTGAAATGGGTCAAGTTAATAAGAGAGTGTATTTCTAAGCCTTGTTTTTCAGCTTTGGTTAATGGGTCTACTGCAGGTTTTTTTCAAAGCAAATGTGGTCTAAGACAAGGAGATCCCATAAGTCCTATGTTGTTCATCATTGTAGCTGAGGCCTTGGGAAGAACCATTAAGGCAACAACGGTAGCTGGACTCGTATCAGGTATCAAGGCCATGTTGCTAACTACCCTGGTGACACATCAGCAATTTGTTGATGATAATTGCTACTGAATTTGGCTTCTGTGGTTGAGGCAAGAAATATTAAAAATATTCTCAGAATGTATGAAGAAGCGGCTGGACAAAAAGTGAATTTTGATAAGAGCAAACTTTATTTCATCAATACCCCCATTCCTAGGCAAAACATCATAGCAAGGATCATGGAATGTCAGATTGCATCCCTTCCCACCACCTATTTAGGTCTTCCCTTGTTTACGAGGAAACCTGAAGGATCAATGTGGAACATAGTTCTGGAGAGAATCCAAAAAAAGCTATCAAGTTGAAAAGGACATCTGTTATCTCAAGCAGGAAAAGCAGTTTTAACTATGGCTTCACTTCAAAGTATACCCGTTTACTTCCTATCAGTCTTCGGAGCTCCTAAAGAAGGTGTATCACAAAATTGAGCAACTTCAAAAAAAATTTCTCTCGGTCGGGGACTGAGGATAAGAAAAGGATCCATTTAGTAGGTTGGAAAAAGGTTTGCAAACCTAAAGCCGATGGGGGGTTAGGATTGAGGAGAGTTGCTCATCTCAATACATCTCTGTTAGCCAAACAAGTGTGGCGCTTATTGACTAAGGTCGATAATGAATGGATCGCCATAGTTAGGAGGAAATACCTCCAAGGTGTGAACTTCCTTAATGACAACTTAGAAAGCAGGGGGTCTACTTTTTGGAAGGCAATCCTCACGAGCAGGGATCTTGTCAAGAAAGGTCTTAGATGGATTCTAGGAAATGGGCAAACAATAGACTTTTGGAAGGATCGATGGGTGAGAGCTGAGGAGTTATCCCAAAATCCTCGTTTGGCTAGGATTCAAGAGTATATGGAGCAGCATATTGGGAAGAAGGTTGCAAATTATATGTGGTAGGATATAAATATCAACAGGTGGAAACACATCAGAGTACAGGGTTTTGAATCAGAGTCTGAAGAGATTTATAACATTTTAAATCAGCAAATTATTCCCTCTGGAGAGGATGAAGATCACATTGTTTGGGCTGAGACTAAAAGTGGTGACTTCACAGTTAAGTCTGCCTATAATTTGCTTTTCAATGTGGAAGGTCAACAATTTCAACCGAGTTTGGTTTGGATCAAAGGCTTAATTCCTAAAATATCATTTTTTTCATGGCTGGTGATTCAAGGAAAAATCCTCACTATGGACAATATGTTATCCAAAGGTATGGTTATTGCTAACCGTTGCTACATGTGCAGGGCAGGATGGGAGACTACCCAACAATTTTTTTTGGAGTGTTTGGTAGTGGAGTCCATCTTGGATGAAATTTTCCAAGCCTTTAGGATCTCGTGGGTTAAGCCTGCTCTTATATCCGAAGTGTTCCATCAATGGCCTCAACCCTTTGTTAGCCTAAAACTTAAGTACCTATGGAAAATCTGTTGGCATCATTTTCTCTGGCAGATTTAGCTAGAAAGGAACCATAGAGCCTTTAAGGACACCATTCACAACCCAAAAACCATCCTCAACAGGATTATTGTCTTTGCGAAAGAAAACCTTAACACCTTAGTGGATGAGAACCACTCAATTCTTCCCCAAGAAAAACAATTAGCTCGGGCCTTAGGTATTGAGGACAAACCTTCCATTCCTTTGCCCAATCCCAAAAATGGGATTTCTTGGGAGCCACCCCCGGGGTTGGTTTAAACTAAATTTTGATGGTGCAACCAAGGAGAACCCGGGAAGAGCTGGAGCTGGAGGAATAATCAGGGATCATCAAGGAAATCTTGTCAAGGCATTTGCTAAACCATTGGGAATCATAATTAATAACGAAGCAGAAGCTAGAGCCCTTTGGAGAGGGTTGCAAGTAGCCCAAGCAACTCAAGGTAACTTGATGATTGAAGGTGATTCTATGAACATCATCAACCTGTTAACCAATGGCAAAAAACCTCCATGGAGAATCAAGGGAGTCATCCATGAAGTGAGGATCCTTTTTACGACAAGACAGAACATGAGGGCTCGTCACGTGTACCGTGAGGCCAACAGGTCAGCTGACAAATTAGCCAACATAGGTGTTGATGTTGGTAGTTTGGTGACATGGACACAAGGTGTGCCATGTGAAGTGGAAAACATTATTAGTCATGAAAAGAAACCTACCCATTAAGGAGAAAGATGAATGGGTGTTCTTTCCCCATGGAGCTAGTAATAACTATGGGGTTTCCCTCTAAATCATACCAAATTGGAAATGAAGGTAACAGGGTGTAAGCCTTGGAAGATTCCAACAGAGAATAGGAAATGGGCAAGCAACAGGTTTCACAAGTGCAAAGTTCCAAACTTCAATTCCTATCAATGTAAGTAATGTTTACAGTTATGTTTAGGTATGGGTGTGCTTTGTTAGTAAGGTGTTGTAAGGGATTCAACACAATTTCTGGTAAGAAAGTTTCAAAGATGACTAGGATCTACAATCTCAGCAGAAGGCTGAATATTGTAATAGGTTTTGGGTTAACCTGCAAAACCCGATAATTAATGAAGACTTTTATTTACAAAAAATAATTAAATTATTTATTAATTTATATTTATTATTTACAAATATTATAAAATTTTAAAATATGATCTTTTTTTAATACATATCTTTTATATGTTATGATGTGGTAATTTTAATTTAATATTATATTAGATGAATTAAAAAGTAAAACTTATTTTTTAAGTTTGTATTTATTATATGAATATTGATTAGAGGAGAAGATGGTCTACTTTCACTTATAATCTCATATTTTTATGTTAATACAAGTGAAGAATCTTTAATTTTATTAAGTAGACATATATGATAGTAAATCATAATTTTTTATTTGAAAAATATGTTCCATAGTCAAAGCTTGCATGCATCATATATATATATATGGGCAGTTCCATAGTCAAAGCTTGCATGCATCATATACATGGGTAGTTACAAGTTAAGAAGATATACATTAATAATAAGAATAAGATTGAGGCTTATTTATTTAATCCATTGATAAATAGTTAAAATTTAATATATTTATTGACAATGAATTAAAATTTGATATATAATAAAGATTTACAAACCGCTTAAACTTCATATTTAGTTAAGAATTAATGAACTTCTTAACAATAGTAGTGTATGCATAACAATAACATTAATTATTTAATTTTGTATTCTTTCACTTATATAATAAATATTTAAAATTTAATATAATAATAATATATTAAAAAGATTTTTAAAAAATTTAAAATCACTTTAAAAAAATTATAAAAAAAAAACTTTTCTTTTCAATTGTTTTAATTAAATAAATAAATATTAACAATAATAATATTTTTTTTATGTTATTGTTTTAATTAAAAAAATAACATAAAAAAATATTATAAAAATTGTAATACATAAAATAAAGTTAAAAACAAAAAATATGTTGTGTTACATATTAAAAGTTTGGTATTTTTTTAAATATTATTAAATATTATAAAAATAAATAATTTAATTGAAAAATCATTACTATAAAATCTTTCTTATAAATATTATAATTTTTTTCAAAATAAAATAAAAAATTAAACATAAATAAAATAAAAAATTAAACATATGATTTATGTAAGGATTTGTGCTTTGATTGATTTTGAAAAATCACTTTCAGAGAAGATTTTTTTACAATATGAGAAAGAAATATGGAATAAAGTAGTATATTATGAAAATATTCTATTTAGATGCAGAATTTGTCATGAATATGGTCATCTAGCCAAGGATTTTCCAAATAAGGTCCATAAAAAAGAGCAAGAGGATGGGGACTGGCAGGGTTTCAAATCCCTAAATAAAAAAACACATAATAAAATAGCAACAAAAGAGAAAACAGTTATTTCTTCTAACATCTTTACAAAAGAGAAAATAGTTATTTCTCCTAACAACTTTGAAATTCTCTCCACGGATGAGCAAGCAAATGATGAGGATGATCAAATGGAAACAATTATTATGGAAAAACAGTTTTATGAAGAAAATGAACAAGAAGGATTGCATGATGAAAAATCATTAAAAGAGATTGGCTTAACACTAAGAAATAACAGTAAAGAGGAAAAAAAGTACAATGTAGAAAACCAACCCAAATGCAAAATAAAAGGGCGGGTTCAAACTACAAACAAAAAAGATCCTCAAAAAGACCATACAAATTCCAATAGTAGTGTCGTGGTACAACTGGAATGAAGCAAGATACAAATAAAAGAATAAGGATGCAATAATCCTAAGGTTTATAGTCAGTCTCTTTATAACAATGTTGGAAGCTTTAGCTATTTTGCTATGCAATTTTAGACATTTTTGGTAATTTGTTAAGCTTTGGTTTTTTTTCTTAGTGTTACTGTATTTTTTTTTATTTATCAATTGTTCCTTTGGCTTGGTTTTTATTCTTAGTGTTACCGTATTTTGTTTGATTTATCAATTGTTCCTTTGCCTTAGTTTTTGTTGTAATTGTTTTTATTGATTTCATTTGTGGTGTTTTTTATTCTTTTTATCGATTTTGTTTTTATTTTATTTTGTTATGTTGTTTTGGGGGGTTTTCTGTGTGTTTTGTGTTTTGCGGTTATTTTTTGTTGTTGTTGTTGTTATTGTTGTTTTTGTTGTAGTAGTGTTTGTGTTTGTTATGCTGGGTTCGTGGTTTTTTCTATGTATTTCGTGTTTTGGTGTTGTTTATTTTTGTCATTTTTTTTATTTTTTTTATTTATTTTTGAATGTGTTTTTCTATGTTGTTGTTTGTGTGTTTGTTGTGTGTGGTTTGCATTTTTGTTTGTTTGTTTGTTTTTTCTTGTGCCTTTTCTTGCCGACACACTCAAGGAGTATGCTTTATTTGTTTTAGCTTTTTGTGTGTTTGTTTGTTCTTGTTGTGTGTTGTTTCAGGTATGCTCCTTGCATGTCAAAGGTGGTAGGCCAGATGTGAGCAAGCGTTTTTGATGGAATAGATACCCCTGTCTCCTTGAATCTTACTCAAAAATGGCATCCCTTCTGTAATGTTTTCCACAAACAAAAAAATAAAAATAAAAATTTATTTAAATTATATATTTTTATAGTTGTTTATAGCTTGGATTCCAGGCATGGTAATACAACATGAAGTTAGGTATTTAATTAATTTTTGCTGTTAAATTGAAAATTCTTTTGATTATGATTGCCATTCCAATGAAAAGCTGACTGTTTAGGTTAGGATGACATTTTGAATTGACAATTGGAGCAGTTTTTGTTTTGACTACCGCCTCTTCCGGATGAGATAAAATATATTTTATAAACCACAACAAAGGGATCAAAAGCCACAGTAAAAAAAAATATATAAAACATTGAGAAAATTTATGCAACCATGATGAGCACAGTCCTAAGCCAGCATCATTGATTTTGATCTATAATCACTTCGATAGAAATTCAAATCATGCCATACATTGTCAACTACAGTTTGTTTACATTCAATCCCCCACTCTCGGAGAACAAAAAAGTCCAAATTGTTTCAATGGTATGGCGTTTAAAATAAGTGGATCTTTTAGGGTGTAGAATTCACGAATCTAAAATTTAGTGTAACTGAAATCTGCTTGGGGATTGCAATTTGAAGAATAATAAATATTTTAGAGTAGTAGTTGTTGACTGTATGATGTGGACACCGGCAAAAGCATCGGAGAGTGATACAACCACGTAAATTATGTAATAAAAAAGATAAAAGCATCAAGAGGCTAATAATGTTTATGTTATTTAGGATGGCCGGCATCAAATATGTTTTAAATAAAACCCACCCAATAACGATATCATACATTCTTCTCAGTGAAAGCTGAATTTTCAATATTCTGTTTTGACAATCTGCATCATACTCTTAATTTCGTAATATTCGGTTAGAAAAAATTGATGTGATAGGGTTTTATATTATTGTATGGTTGGTTATAATAGTTTTTAAGGGAAAAGTTGTTGAGATTTGTAGGAATAAATTGTTGAGACTTTTAGGAATAAGTTAGGATTTATAAAATTAATTTGTTAGAAATTTTATGTTGTGGTGAGCATCAATTGATTACTGGAGTTTAGTGCAAATAGTGTATTCTTTGTTACATTCTTTTATGGTTTCATAATCATAAGAAGGAGAAAGGTGGATTTTTTTTTTACGTTGTTAATTTCAACCAAGTTGATATTTTGTGTTAGGTAGTCAATGTTCCTATAGATTGTTGTTTTGTAGTCAGTCTTTGAGTTGTTGTATTGTCAATGGAGGTTTTCTCCCGTGTTGTATTTAGATTTATTGTGTTCTATGTGTTTCTTTACATTTGAATAAGATGCTTTTGGTGATATTTGGACTTCTACCAAGCTATGGTAAAGTGCATCTTGGATTTTTCTCATGTTTTCAACTTAGGTAAAATGCTGGTTGAATTGGGCAAAGTGTTGGTTGAAAGTTGCTCATGTGTTCAGCTTGGATTTTGCCCAAGTTTTGAGCTTGGGTGGAGCAAAGTGTAGTGTTTGGCAATTTTTGTTCTAAGTTTTGTGTTCAAGGTATGCTTCGCATTCCACACTTGTTATTTGAGGTTGTAATTAGTGAAAGAATGAAAAATATTCAAATTCTAATTCTTCCAAATTCATAAAAATTGACTAGAAAAAATTATAGTGTGTGGAACTTGCAATTTTTGAGTATCAAAATTTGGCAAATATAGTTCTCAAGAAATAAACTAGATTAGAAGATGGTGATGATGCTGATGATCTCACATAGAGAAACTTTGATGATTCTCAAATTGTCTATTGTAGATGAATTAACTCTTAAAGTCTGTAATGAAGATAATGTTGCAACACTATAGACAAAGTTGTAGAATAAGCATCATACATTTAAAGTAGGATGTGATTTGTTTTTGAAGAATCTTCTCCATCCATTCTTTTGGGAGGAACGAGGGTCTACATTTTAGTACATTATGCATCTAAAGGATCTAAGAAATCAATTGACTATTATTCAAATTATAGTCAATGTTCAAGACATGGTCGACATTGTTTTTTGAGTTTTACCTTTGTATTGTGAGTATTTGCATTTGCTTGTTAAAACTCAAACTCCTAATTTTGAAAATATGTCATTTTTACTTTTACAAAAAGAAAGGTGACAATCATAGATGGGAGTTATCACCTCATGGAGTACAAAGAGTGCATTTACTACTAAATCCAAACATTAAAAAACAAAAATCAAGAGATTGTTGTAAGTTGATGAAATTAAAAAGGAAATAAACAAGTAAATGTTGGTGATATAGAATATTAGGAAGAGACGTTTAATTTTGTAAGAACTCAAAGTTCATCTAGTTAGTCTACTCAATGGTACTTCGACTTTAGAGCATCTAGACATTATAAATGATAAAATGACTAGTATGCTAATTTCATTGAAGATCAAAGTAAATATGAGTATGTTTCACTTGGTGTGGTAGATAATATTTTGTTGAAGGGTGTGATGATGTTAGCATAACATTAAACTATAATGTTACATACACCTTCAAAAATGTTTGGTATATCATGATATGAACAATAGTGTTTTGTCCATTAGTGAAATCATCAATAATTCTCAAATTGTGTATTTTCATAAAAATAGATGTGAGGTGATGTATGTGGGTAAAAGTAAGCTAATTGCTCTTGGTATAGGTAAGAAGAGGCTACACAAGTTAGTTGATGAAAGGTCGCTAATTCATTAGCCTTGGCAATTGAAGACAATAGTTCTATTTTCCAAGTATTGATCAAATCTCACTTACATTGATCACTGATTTTCATCCATTTAGGAACATCAACATTTGTATGGAGAAGGTCAATTTGGAAAATAGAGTCATCAACCATTTGATATGGATATTGTATAACCCAATGAGTACACCTTTGGTTTGTGATGCAATTTTTTTTTTTTTGTCTATGGTTGATGATGGTACGAGAAGACATGGAGATACTTCCTCAAAAATATCACATCAACCAAATTTTCCCAAAGTACCCACTTGCTCTACAACTCCTCTACATGTTGCGGATATGTTGTATATAAAAGGTTCCTCATCAAAAAAAAAAAAAAAGCACCATCAAAATTAATTTTGATAAACCCAATTTTGAACATGTTCCTTTTATCTAGATAGAAATAGATCTTAAATATTCAAAAAAATTTATTAAATTTTTTTTTTTTCGATTATTTATATTAACAAGTAATATTGAATTATAGATTTAAGATTTAGTTCTCCATATATAACTCAATAAAATTAATTTAAAATTGTAAAATGCTAAATTAAATTAGTTAGAATAATTTATTAGAGTAATATTTTTGACACCATAAAAATAAAAATATCAAAATATCCAAAAAGGTTTAACTTCATATTAGGTGACTTGTCATGATAGAGTTTATTTCAATAATAACAAGGTAATTTGGTATGTCAAAATACTACTATAACAGGGTCATAATACAAAACTAACAAAATTTATTTTAAAAATATAAATTTTTAAATATAATATTTAATAAAAATCAATCATAATAAATATTAGTAATATTTTAATAATATTAAAAATATTATATAAAATGGTATTAATTCAAGTGGTTATATTCTTCAAATTTCAACTTTCAAGGAGGAGACTTAAGTTATAATCTTATCAAACTATACATATGATGCATAATTTTCAAAGTATTGTAATACCATACTACTATATAATTATGATATAATATACATGGACTTATTTCAATCTTAAATAATTAAAAAAATTATCTTATAAAAGCTTCCCTTGAATAAATTGAAGGAATTATTTCTATGAAATCTTGAAAGTTATTACCAATAATTATGTTTGTGAAAGTAATATTTTTTTTAAAAACATGTATTTACTTTTGCATTTTTTATTAATATTATATAATTATGATATAATATGCTTGGACTCATTTTAATATTTAAATTATTAAAATTTATTTTTAATTTATTTATAAAAGCCTATACTAAATAAATTCATTCATTTATTTCTATGAAATCTTGAAAGTTTGTTTCATATAAACACCTAGTGGTATGTACTTGGACTATTATCCAAGCTACCCAGGTTCAAATTTCTGGGAAAGAGGTCTCCCCTTGTACCTGCGAGTGTAGCCCCAGTTGTGCCACTAATTGTACTTTGTTTTACTTCCAAAAAAAACAAAACAAAAAAAATCTTTAGTTTTTTTAAACATATATTTACTTTTACATTCCACATTAATACTATACATTTATGATATAATATATATAAACTCATTTTAATTCTATATAAATTATTAAAAATTATTTTTTAATTCAGCTAGATAAATTCATCCAATTATTTCTATATAAAATGTTGAAAGTTATTAACAATGATTATGATTTTTATTTAAAGAAAGTTTTTTTTTTTAAATATATTTACTTTTGCATTTCTTATTAAAAAGGCCTATTTCAAATATTAGTAGATAGGATTCAAGGATTTTTATTTATTTTTTTAAACAAACTTTAACTAAAAACATATATTTACTTTTGCAATTCTTGTTAAGAAGCCTATTTCAAATATTAGTAGGTATGATCCAAGGATTTGTATTTATTTTTTTAAACAGATTTTAACAATTTAAAGAATAGAATAGAACAAGCATGGGCTGTTACCAATCAATTTTTTTCAAATATTTTAAAAATTAATAAAAAAGTCCCACGAGGAAGAAAGAAGAATCTAAGGGGAACACAACCTCCTGTTCCCCTCCTTCCGTTTAGTCAAATAAATATATTTACAGATGAACAGAATATTAAGGTCTACAAAGACAAGAAACTCTGCAAACTGTCGTTGCTTTATGTTTTGAGCATGGGATTTCCAGAATTATTGAAGTCAAACATCAATGGCAATCACTTCTAAGCTTGTCTTTTTCATATAATATAATGCCTTTCTCTGTTCATAATTTAGACGTGGATGAAATTCCTTTCAGAATTCTAAAGAGTGGAATGTGTAGATACGCAGAGGAGTTTGTTTTATATATCACCCAGAGAAAGAAATATTAGTAAATTATAAGTATGGTGCAGACTGTCAAACCTGAAGACACAAAATTCAGCATTCAACTTTAATCAAATTAAGAAACAAAATCAGACATAGATGAGCGTGCTATCGTGCTATTGTTATTCTTAGGGTTTTATATAAAACATATTTAACGCTGGCTATCCTACCTAATATAAACCTTATTATTCTCTAATCCTTTTTTTCTTTTTGTGGATCATTACGTAATTTGTGGATCTATCAATTTCCAATGCCTTTTGATGGCATTCTTTATATCACACAGTCAACCACTCCTCTAAAACATTTATTAATATACCGATCTACAGAATGGAATCACAAGCATATTTCAGATGCAGAATTTTCTATGATGTTAGCTTCTAGGATTCCACCTACCTTTGAAAAAAACAAACACTACACTTTCGTGTAAGTGTATTGGACTTATGGTTCTCCAAGAGGGAGTAAATTTAATATGGAACGATTTTGCTTTTTAAAATTTACTCTTCTTTCATTGATTGTTGCATTGACTAGAGAGCAAAATCAACGGAGAATCTGTTTACATACTTCCTAAAGATTGTACAGGGGTAAGAATTCTGTTGATTACATTGGCTTTTGAAATGGCTGTTACCAGGTCTGTCGCTTCAAAAGCCTGTGTGCCTCGGGATTGGAAATTCTTGGGATGGAAGGAGAGTTTGATAGTTTTAATTTTGACTCTGGAGGATTATGTATATACATAACTGAGTGGCATACGAAGACTATAATGCTCAAATTTTATCTGGAACAGTGTAACAGTCCATTTGTAACACAAAATATAATGAGTGATAAAGGGTAAGAGTCTCTCCACAAAAATGAATATTAATTAAAAATTGTTCAATCAAAATGTGTTTAAAATTTTAAGTGAATATTTACATCTTAATTTTGGGTATAGAAAATAATTTGATAAAAATGACTTTTTGAAAGATAATTAAAATATATATTTTTACTTTATTATGAAGAAGAAAAAATTTGAAAATTTTAAAAGATGATAGAATAAAATTAAATATTATATTAGATGATTTTATTTTATTTTATTATTTTATTATTTTATTTTATTTTAAGAAACATTTAGATTATATTAAACATTACACTATTATGATGTGAACCAGTTAAAATACAAAATGAGATGGATAAAGAGCAAGTTAACAAGGATGATCAAGTTCAGGATTTGATATACACGCCCATAATTTTTTATATAATAGGCTCTCCCAAATATGAGTATGGTGTATTGCATCAAGATATTGGTATAGTTTTTATTTGTTGCCATTAACTTGTATCTTATGTGTATTCGGTTATTGATGCTTTACTCTTATATGAGGTGAGATAAGAAGATATGATTTATTGTTTAAGTTTGTATTCATCACATAAATATTAATTAGAGGACAAGATGGTCTTCTAGTTTCACTTCTAATTGTATATTAATAAAAGTGAAGAATATTTAATATTATTTAATAAATACATCACATACACAACAATTATAAGTTAAAAATATATGCATTAATGATAAGAAAAAAATTATAATAATTTAAATAATAAAAAACCATAAACCCACGATTTTGGTTGTGAACGAGGTCCAGGGTATTCTGAGTACCCTGAGTAGAGGTGGTATGTTTCACGACCATCATTTATTGCTATCCAAATGGGTCGCATACTCTGGGAAGGACAACGGTGTTTGTGTGGCTAAATTGATCTTTAAGATTAATGAGGATCTGATTTTAAAGGTAATAGGCTTACCAGTTTATGGGAATTCGCATAACAGCATGACCACTCTCTATTGATGGAAATTGGTTACTTCTTGAAACATGCTGAACCTTTTCCAAAAGAGAAAGATGGTTTCTGGGTGAAGGACCTTATTTCTCCTTAGTATAAGGTAATTAAAGTGATTATGGACTACTTTTCCTTGGACTATATTTGGAAGATCATTAGGAGCTATCATGTCATGTTTCTTAATCAAATCAGAAGGGGTAGACTTATGATTGTTCTGCTTTCTTATATCACTCGTTGAGGAAGTGGTTTACAAATGTTTGCAATGGTAAAGGTTCCTATCCAAGGCCTTATATTTTTAATCATGGAATTCAAAGCGACTGAGTTGCCATGGAGATGACATAGATAATCAATTTTTTGGAATCCAATCCCCTTGTTCCCCTGGTTAATTCCACCCTCAATTCCTCCCTCTCTACATTTGAAGTTCTATCTGGTTTAGAGTTTTGGTCAGTAGGGTCCCGAGTGAAGAAGAATGCAAGAATCCTCATGGATTCTTCTGTGGGTGCTGGTGTTGGTGAATTTAACTAGGTTTAGGAGCCCGAGTTGACTCCTTAGACGAGAGCTAGAATTCTGGGGGCCTATCTATTACCTCAACGGGAGTAAGGGGAAGCAAGAGATGCAGATCCTTGAAAATCTCAAAAAAATAAGTAAAACTGGATTAGAGTGGATTTTCTCTGTTAGCTTCAACTGAGGTTGTGCAAGAAGAGCACTAGGTGAAGGGGTTTGCTAGAAATATCGATGCGGTAGTGAATGCTAACCCCTCTATGGGACTCCAAATCAATTCTATTTTGGAGAAATGGATATATGTGCCTTGACACGCTAAAAATGGCTACCAAATTCTTAGAAGATGCAAATAAAATTTTAGTTGTTCATCCAAATGCCCGAAATAATTTTTCTATAATGTTGTAATTCCTTTTTTGGTGTGATCCTATTCGCCAAGTGGTAGAGCACATTTTGTGATTTTTATTTGCCAAGGAGCTCTCCTTGGGAAGTCTTGTATGAGGTTTTGGGAGTCTCTTAAAACCTTCACCATTAATTAACAAAATAAAACCTTTTTTTTTTTTTTTTCTCTCCTTTGGGAATCTTGTATGAGGTTGTGGAAGCCTCCTAAAACCATCATCATTAATTAATAAATAAATAAATAAACTTCTCTATCTAGCCCTTTTACTTTATTGACAAAAATTTAGAGTTTGGTATGTATATAAAAAATAAATATAACATTAACTACAACTATTAAATTTTAAATTGTTTTGCATATATAATAAATATTTAAAATTAAATAAAAATAAAAATAGTATATAAAAAGAAGTTAAGATTTTATAAAAATTAAAATCAAAATGAAAAAGTATTAATAAAATATTATTTTATTATTTTAATTGAAATATTAATAAAAAATTATTTTAAAAACTATGTCTTTATTTATGCATACAAAAAATTAGAGAAAATATACATGTGATGCTAATTTTGCTATATTTAATGTTTTAGTTTTTTACTAAAGATTAATCTTTAAATATTATAAAAATAAATGAATAATTAAATTGAAAAAACATCGATATAAAATCTATCTATAAATCTTATAAAATCCTTCGTAAATTAAATTAAAAATATTTAAATATTTAAATTATATATTTTTATAGCTGTTTATAGCTAGGGTGCCAGACATAGAAATACTGTGTGAAGTTAAAAATTCTTTTGATTATGGTTGCCATTCCAATGAAAAGCCGACTGTTTGGCTTATGATGACATTTTTTATTTGACAATTGGAGCATTTTTCGTTTTGACCACCGCCTCTACCAGGTGAGATAATATATATTATACACCACAATAAAGGATTTGGATGCTCAAAAGTCAAAGTAAAGAATATATAAAACTTTCGGAAAATTTATGCAACCATGATGAGCACAGTCTTAAGCCAGCATCATTGATTTTGATCAATAATCAATTCAATAGAAATTGAAGTCCAAAATGCTTCAATGGTATGACGTTTAAAATAAGTGGAAGTTTTAGGGCGTGAAATTCACGAATCAAATTTCAGTGTAACTGAAATGTGCTTGGGGATTGCAATTTGAGGAATACCAAATATTTTAGAAGAGAAGTTGATGACTGTATGATGTGAAGAACGCCAGCAAAAGCATAGAGGAGTGATATATCCACGTAAATTATGTAATAACAAAGATAAAAGCATCAATAGTCTAATAATGTTTATGTTATTTAGGATGGCCAGCATCAAATAAATTTTAAATAAAACCCACATAATAAAGATAGCTTAGGTTCTTGTTTCTCTTTGAAAGTGACTTTGATATTATTAAAAAAATAAAAGTATATAATAAAAAAATGGATTTAAGGTTAGAAAAGGGTTTGGGACAACTAACATATCAACAAACAAAAAAAACAGAAGGTCTGGTAGTATTTAAGTAACCATAGGAGTAGCACTATCAAGGAAGATGGGTTCTTATCTGAAGGATTACCTAAGGCGATGGAAGGATCAGGGTATGTGGGATCAATCCCACCCATAACTATCATTTAAAACTTTGGAGTGTGTTACTTGCATTTTGATACAAAGTGGTAGTGCAACTAGATGATGAGCTCCAATAGTAATACTATGGCACCTAGCGAAAAACTTCCCTCGTATATCGGTTTTGTAGACGAGGGCTACGAGTAGTTAGGGTCCTTCCATGCAACTCCTATTGGTGAGGAGGGCAGAACCCTAACACATTATAGGGAGTATTCCCAATGATCCAACATAGTTAGTAGATGGGAATGTTAAAGGCAACCTTGTTTTAGGGTTAAGATTCTATTTTATATTTTTTTGACAATTGGCCTCAAATTTTTAATTTATTTATATTTTTGTTAGAATAAATAGATGTGATAGAAATTTATATTATTGTAACCTTAGTTATAATAGTTTTTAAGGATTAATTTATTGAGATGTGTAAGAATAAATTGTTGAGACTTTTAGGGACAAGTTATGATTTATAGCAGTAATTTGTTAGGATTTTCAGGATGTGATTTAGCATCAATTGATTATCCTATTGTAAATCATTATAAATCACAGCCACAACAAGGACAAAGGAGGAGTTTGTCTCACACTATTTGCTTGAGCCAAGTCGATATTTTGTTTTAGGTAGTCAATGCTCCTATAGACTGTTTTTGTATAATCAATCTTGGTGTTGTTGCATTAGTCAATCTTGGTGTTGTTGCATTAGTCAATCTTGGTGTTGTTGTATTGTTAATGGAGGTTTTCTCCTACATTGTGTTAAGATCTATTGGGTGTGACATATGGCTTTTGTGATAAAGTTAATGCTTAATGTGCATGCAACAAACGTGAGTATATTGTCATGCCAAGAAGAGAATTTTCCATTGCCATGAATATTGCAGAGTGCTTAGTCTTTTAGTGTGCAGTATTTACTGTTTTATTTTAGGACTGCATTTAATGTTCTAATTATGGATGGTTGTACTCTTGTAGCATCTAAAGGAATATAGTGACATTTGTCATACACATACAAGATGAGGACATCATAATTTTTTGTGTTGGTTTTGATAGAATATTATGTAACGTAGTGCTAGGTTTATATATATATATATATATATATAGAGGGTGTTTCCATATTTTTTCTATTTTATATATGTTTTATACAGTTGTATTTTTATCTGTATATCCAACCATTGGTATCAGAGCGGGATTTTTTTGTGAGGAGAAGGTAGAAAAACCTCAAGTAGAGAGAGAATTGAATACAAAGAAGGGTGCAATGGAAAAAAGAGCACAGATAGTTAGAAACAAAAGAAAGAGTAGAGATAGTAGAATATGGCTACAAGCAGTAGCAGGAGTCAAAATATTTTTTTGTAGATTCCATTGTTCAAGGGGGAGAACTATGATTTTTGGAGGCTAAGATAAAAATACTCTTTATTTATCGAGATTTATGAAATTTTGTTAATATAGGTTACGTAGAACCTATGGATGCACAAAAACTTGTCACTTGGTCTCAAGCACAATGAAATCAGCTAAAGAAAAATAAGAAAAAGGACTCAAAGGCCCTTTTCTTTATCCAAAAAGCATTACATGAGTTAGTTTTTACAAGAATTGCTACAATAATAAAATCACAAGAGGCTTGGTATCTACTTCAAAATGCATATCAAAGGATATAAAAGATAAAAATGATCAAACTTCAGACACTTAAAAGAGATTTTGAAAATATTTTTATGAAAAATTTTGAATCTATGCAATATTTTTTCACTCGAGTTTTGGGATTAGTAAATCAAACTAGATATTTTTCAAATGGCTCCCTGGCTTTTACTTTTGCTGAGAATTTGGGTGTTCTTTCCAATAAGCTTGCTGAGGGGTATGGTATCCTTAGAGGCCTTCAGGATGCTACTAAGGTTGGATGGGAAAAGGTGTTAGTTGAGTCTGACTCTCAACTTATGATTAATCTCTTGATGACTCATTCTAAGAATCATAAGGTGGATTGGAGAATAAAAATAATTATTGAGAAGATTCAGTTAATCCAGATGGGATTTTTGAAAGTTGATTACAATCATATGGTCAGAGATCAAAACAAGAGTGTTGATGCTTTAGCTAATTGGGTTTTGGACAAAGGTGATCTTACTTGTTATGGCCACCCTCCTATATGGTGGTCTTCTCAAATTAGGGAAGCTCTTCTTTCTATCATTTCTTTGGATGGCTCCAGTTTTGAAGGTACCTAGTTTCTTGTTTTCTTTTTTTTGTTTCTCTTTGGTTCATTCAATTTTTTTAGTTCCCTAGCTCATTCTATTCTTTATTTTGTTTCCTCTGTTGATTCTTGCATTAATAGTCTTCTGGTCTAGATAGGTCATTGTTTTGTTCATTTTTTTTTCTTTTGTCTTCTTTGTTTTTTTGTTTAGTTTTTTAAGGTGGGTGGATTCCTTTGTTTTGTTTTGTTTTTGTGTTCTTTGTGTTGTTTTTTGTTGTTCTTGTGTTTTTGTTGTTTTGTTTTTTTTTTATGTTTTTTGTTATTGTTCTTGTGTTTTTTCGTTCTTGTTCTTGTGTTTTTTTCGTTCTTGTTCTTGGGTTTCTCTTTGTTTGTGTTATTTATTTTTTTTTATGTGTGAGTGTTTTCTATGTTTTTTGTTTTTGTTTATTGTCTGTTGTTGGTTGTTTTTATTTTTATTTTTATTTTTATTTTATTTATTTTATTTTTTAGGTTTTGGTTGTGTTTATTTTTCATGTTTTTTTGGGTTATGTTTCTGTAGTGTTTTGTTGTTTTTGTCTTGTTTGTGTTTTATTATGTGGTTCTTGTGTTTTTCTATGTGGTTTGTGTTGTGGTTTCTTTTATCTTATTGTGCGTTTTTGGTTGTGCTTTTGGTTTTGACACACTCAAGGAGCATGTTTTTTATTTTATTTTATTATTTTTGTTGTTATTTACTTTTTTTAATTTGGTTTTGTGTGTTTGTTTGCTCCTTGAGTATGTCAAAGGTGGTAGGCCAGGTCCGATGCCTGGGCATTTTTGGCGGAATGGACACCCCTGCCTCCTTGGGTCTTACCCGAAAGTGGCATCCCTTTTGGTATGTTTTCCACAAATTAAAAAAAAATCAAATTAGATATTGTGGGGACAATTTGTCAAATAAAAAATTGTAGAACAAGATGCTTCATCTTATTCTACTAGCCTAGGCAACAACTCAAGTTCTACTCCCACTTCTTCAAGTTCAACATCTATTTTATCTAGTCCTCCTTCAAGTCCAAGTCTTCCTCTATGGAAGGTAAAAACTATCAAAGAAATATATGAAATAACTTTATCCATTTATGAAATTTTCTTTATTAGCTCATATTCAAGTAAAACCTAGATGTTTTAAAGATGCAGTGAAACATGAAGTTTAGTACAAAATCATGAATGAGGATATGGATTTCATATAAAGGAATGAAACATGGGAGATAGTAGATCCTCCACTAGAAAAGGATATGATTGGTCTAAAGTGTATGTACAAAACAAAATATAAGGTAGATGGATCTATTGAGAGACATAAAACAAGATTGGTAGCTAAAGGCTCTCACAATAGCTAGGTATAGATTACAATGAGAACAATACCCTTGTTGCAAGATTAAAACTCATCTAAACTATTTTGGCATTGGCAACACAATTTAAGTGGCTAATATATCAATTTGATGTTAATCAACTTTTTTAAATGGTGTGTTGGATGAAGTAGTATTTGTTGAATAACCACTAGGTTATGAAGTAGCAGGATATGAAGAAAAGGTTTATAGGTTGAAAATGGCTCTTTATGGGCTTGAGCAAGCACCAAAAATATGGTATAGAAGAATAGATGGGTATTTTAAGAAAAATGACTTCAATAGGAGTGAAATTGAACCTACATTCTATCAAATATAGAGGTATGAAAGAACTACTTATTGTGTGCTTATATTTTTACGATTTGAATTACACTAGTAGTAGCATAGTGTTAATTGAAGATTTTTTAGGTCCGAGGTGTAGGCCAATTGGTTCATCCAAACCCCATAAGGGGGGTGAAGGTCCAAGGTTCAAATCTCAGGCCTCATCGGACTAAACGCTTGTCCCTTTCCTGGTTCTTTCATTGGCATAAAAGGTTTAAAATGATTGTGGCATGGTGGTTATAGGGGCGGACTGCACGAAGATCTGTGTGGCGGCTTCTGGGGCGGACAATGCATAATACTATGACGGCCATAAAAAACTAGATAGCCTACCCGGATTCATGGCGGCTACCGATTCCACCATGTAAATTCTAAAAAAAAAAAAAATTAATTGAAGATTTCAAGAATGCCATGAAGAATGGATTTGAGATTATAGACCTAAGTTTGATGTATTACTTCCTTGGCTAAGAAGATAGATGAATGATGGTATTTTTATCTCATAAGAAAAGTATGATGTTGATTTGCTTAAGAATTTTAGAATGTGTAAATCAAAATAAAGCAACATCGATACAAAAGATAAAGTAACAAAAATATAGTAATAACACAATATAGATAAGATTTTATTAATGTGGGTGGATCTCAAAATTATACAATCAATGTATCCTAATGTGGTATTTTACAATGCTTTTGTGATACAATTTTTACAAATGCTAGGGTTCTCTGAAACCCTAGGTCAATACATTATTGGTGTCTTCGCGCTTGTCTTCGATACAAACGAGGTTGCGAGTGGGCTTGTGTATCCTAAAATGGCTACCCTAGATTTAATAGCTTCCAAAAATATGATCCTTATAGCTACAAATAGTAAACAACAAAAAGGATCTGTAACACCTATGAGGGCTATGATTGAGAGACATGGATGGATGACAAGTGGCTAGATTTTGGTGTCTACAGAATGAATAATTGTAAGCCATTGAACACACCTTTGAATGTGAGTGGGAAGCTAGTAAATAATGATGGTAGTAAAAGGGTAGATGCTACACTATACAAAAGCTTAGTTGGTAGCGTTATGTATCTTACTTCCACAAGACTTGACATCATGTATGTTGTAAGTTTGATTTAAATATTTGTAAAATATCCAAGTGACATTCATTTTCATGCAGCAAAAAGGATACTTAGATATATTCATGGTACAAGTAATTTTGATATTTTGTACACAACAACTTATATTTTTGAACCGGTTGGGTATATATATAGTGATTGGGCAATATTCTTTGATGATTAGAAAAGCACTTCTGAAAATGCATTAAGCTTGGGATTAGGTGTGATTTCTTGATCCTCAAAGAAGTAGACAACAATTGCACTATCAATAGTAGAAGCAAAATATATTGTAGCAACATTAGCTTCATGTCAAGCAATATGGTTGAAGTGGATTTTTGCAGATTTGAGGTATGAAAAAAATATGAAAATAATCATTCATTGTGATAATAGTTTTGTAATTGTCATAATAGAAAATCCAATCTTCAACAATCTGACTAAGCATATTAATATTTAATAACACTTTAATAAATTTCTTGTGGTAGAAGATCATATTGAATTGAAGTCTTGTAGAACTAATAACCAACTTGTTGATGTGTTCACTAAAGCCTTATCAACAAAAAGTTTTATAAGGATGAGAAAGATGTTATGTGCTACTGCATTAATCATTAAGTGGGAGAATTATGAAGTTAATGCCTAACGTGCATGCAATGTAATGGACATGAGTATATTGCATTACCAATAAGAGGATTTTGTAGTTCCAAGAATATTGCAGAGTGCCATAAATATTGCAAAGTGCCAGGAATATTGCAGAGCGCTTAGTCTTCCACTACACCGTATTTATTGTTTTATTTTGGGGCTACATTTATTGTTCTAATTTTGGATGGTTGCAATTTCATAGCATCTAAAGAAATATAGTGACATTTATCATATAGATGTAGGATGTAGACAACATAATTATTGTGATGGTTTTGATAGAATATTATGTAAGGTAGTTCTAGGTTTAGATATATATCTACTATATTTTTTCAGGAAGGGTAAGGAAAATGTGCAAGTTTCTTGCGTGCAATTTTTTTGTTGTATTGAAGAGTGTGTCTTTTCTATATAATTGAAACTACAGTAATAAAATATTTGTTGCAGTAGGAACTGGTGTTTCCATATTTTTTCTATTTGATATATATTTTGTATAGTTGTATTTTTATCTACAGGTCCAACATTTTGGTGTTTGGTGGGTTTCTCCTTACTTCACAAAGCTATTCCTTGTGATATTTGGAGTTCTCTACCATGTTGTGGTAAAGTGCATCTTGGATTTTGCCCATGTTTCCCACTTGGACAAAGTGCTGGTTGAAGTTTACCCATATTTCTAGCTTGGGTAAAGTGTTGGTTGGAAGTTGCTCATGTTTTCAACTTGGGCAAAGTGCAGTTTGGGATTTGCTCAAGTTTTGAGCTTTGGTGGAGCAAAGTGTAGTGTTTGAAATTTGTTGCTTTGATTTTGTTTTTCAAAGCATGCTTGGCATTCAATATTTGTTATTAGAGGTTGTCATTAGTGGAATAATAGAAATATTCAAACTCTAATTCTTTAGAATTCATAGAAATTGATTAGAAAAAAATTATAGTATGTGGATTCATAATATACTTGCAATTTTTGAGTATGAAGATTTGACAAATATAGTTCTCATGAAAGAATCTAGACTAGAAGATGATGTTGATTATTTCAACAAGTGACATATAGAAATTTTGATGCTTCACAAATCAATCATTGTATTTGATTTAGCTCTTAAATTTCATAATGAAGATAATGTTACAACACTATAGATAAATTTATAAAATAAGCATAAGATATTTGAAATAGGATATTATTTTCTTTTGAATAAGTTTCTCTATTTTTTATAGTTGGAGGAAAAAGGGTCTATTTTTTAGTACCTTATGCATTTGAAGGATCTAAAAGATCAATTGACTATAATTCAAAATATAGTTAATGGTGAGGACATGGTAAACATTGTTTTGTGAGTTTTGTCTTTGTATTGTAAGTATTTTATTCATTATTTGTATTTTCTTGCTAAAACTTAAACTTTTAATTTGGAAGGACGTCTTTTTTACTTTTACAAAAAGAGATGTGACAATCATAGATGGGATTATTCACCTAAAATAGTATAGAGAGTGTGTTTACTACTAAATCAAAACATAAAAGAAATTATAATGACACAATCTCATCATTTGATCATAAACAAGGCAAAAATTCTAATATAAAGTAGTCCCAAGTCATTTTTTTACTGCAACAAACCTAGTCATTTCAAGCAAGATTATTGTATGTTTATGAAGAAACAAAATTAGCAAGGAAAGAACCAGTAAATGTTGGAGAGATAAAATATTAAGAAGACAAGTTTGCTTTTTCCAAAACTCAAAGTTCATCTAGTCAATCTACTCAATGGTACTTTGACTCTAGAGCATCTAGACATTATCCATGTTGAAAAGACTAGAATGGTGATTTAATTGAAGATCTAAGCAATAATGAGTAAGTTTCACATGTTGATGGTAGATCATATTTTATTGAAGGGTGTGGTGATGTTAACATAACATTGAGCAATAATGTTACATACACCTTCAAGAATATTTAGTATGTTTCTAAGACGAACAAAAGTCTTTTGTCTATTAGTGTAATCACTAATAATTTTGAACTTGTGTATTTTCATTAAAATATATGTGAGGTGATGCATGTAGGTAAAAAAAAAACTCATTGCTCTTGGTATAGGAAGAAGAAGCTATACAAGTTAGTTGATGTCAAGTCTCCCAATTTTACTTGGCAATTGAAGACAATAGTTCTATTTTTTTGAATAAGAGGTTTTGGTACCTCAATTACAAGTATTTATCAATTCTCACTTGCATTGATCATGGATTTTCATCCATTTAAGAGCATCAACATTTGTGCGTAGGAGGCCAATTTGGAAAATAGAATAATCAACCATTTGAGATGGGTATATCTTGGTATACGTAAGATATTTTGAATTTAGTGCATATTTGTTTATATACAACTTTGGTTTGTGGTGCAAAATATTTTTTGTTGATAGTTAATGATTATGTAAGGAATATGTGGAAATAATTCTTCCAAAAACATTGCATCCACCAGATTTTCCTAAATTTATTTTATAAGCATCATCAAAATTAATTTTTGATAAACCCAATTTATGAACATTTTCATTTTATCCTAAAAAATAGATCCTAAATATTCAATAAATTTTATAAAAGTATTTTATTCAAATGATTTAAATGATAAGTAATATTGAATTACAAATTTAAGATTTAATTATGCATTTAACTTATGACAATAATAAAAAACTGTGAAATGCTAAATTAAATTAATTAGAAAATTATATTAGAGTAATATTTTTGATACCCTAAAAATATATATAATTAAAACCTAGAGTGCAAAGTTTCTATAAGCATGGTATTGCTTCCATTTTTTATTTCTTCTCCCGACATACCAAGATTTGGATACCCTGGGAAAGTTTTTGTCAAATTCACAATTTAAATCCTGGTGATAGAGATACTTATAAGGTGTAAAACCAAGAACTAGTTTTATTAATCTGCAGGGATGTTTAAATACAATTCAATAATGCCGGAAATAGTCACGGCTGAACAGATTTGTTACGCAGTTGTAACAGTGATCTAATCAATGCAATACAAACAAATAAACTGTTAAGTACGCTAACATCCCCCTTTATTACATTATTTAGGTAATGTAATAACTAATAGCTATACTAACATCCCCTTACATTATTTTGCAATACAAAGTGAGCTGCGAAACAATTCAAATTTGACACGTCCAAGTGCCTTAGTGAAAATGTCTGCAACTTGAGCATCGGTGGAAATGTGCTGAAGCTGAATTCGGTGCTTTGGAACTTCATCTCGAATGAAATGACATTGTGTGTCAATGTGCTTTGTTCTTTCATGATGCACTGGATTCTTGACGAGGTTCAGAACACACTGATTGTCGCAAAACAAGTGTATTGGAGATTTTGATGGATGGCCCATACTTGTCAGAATGCGACGTAACCATATCACTTCACACACAGCTTCATGTGCGGCACGATATTCTGCCTCTCGTTGATGAAATAGCAACCACCGTTGCTTCTTGCCGTGCCAAGAGACAGGACCGGATCCCGGATGAAAAATGTATCCGGAAGTTGACTTGCGATCATCAAATGATCCGGCATAGTCGGAGTCCGTGTATCCTTGCAAGAAGAATTTGTTGTTCATCTTGTATTCTAGGCCATATTCCATAGTACCACGGACATAGTGAAGAACACGTTTTGCTGCTTTCCAATGAGTGGTCTTTGGCTCCTACATGAACCTCGAAAGATAGTTTACAGCAAATACGAGATCTGGCCTAGTATTGGTCAGATATATGAGACTCCCAATCAACTATCGATAGAGAGTACCATCTACCTGAGGTGAGTCATCATATCATGATAACTGAAGTCCATTCTCCATTGGAGTTGCCATTGGCTTGCAGTCAATCATGCGATATTTTTCCAGCAATGTCTTGGCATACTTTTGCTGAGACACTTTGATGGAGTGCTCCTTCTGGCTGAATTCCAGACCAATACAATAATGGAGAAGTCCGAGATCTGTCATCTCAAAAGATTTGCACAAGTTTCTTTTGACAGTAGAGATCATAGTTTTTGAACTCCCTATAATGAGCAGATCATCCACATAGAGTACAAGCAACACTATCTCAGAACCCTATTTCTTGAAATAGAGGTTTGCATCTGATGGACATCTCTTAAATCCATGCTGCATAAGGTGATTGTCCATTTTTATATACCAAGCTCGAGGAGCTTGTTTCAGACCATACAAGGATTTGACCAATTTGCAAACTTTCTCGTTGTTGGCCTTCCACTTCAAATCCTTCAGGCTGAGTCATATAGACTTCTTCTTGGAGATCACCATTTAGAAAGGCACTTTTGACATCCATTTGGTGAACTTTCCACCCATATTGTGTTGCCATAGCACACATAACCCGAATTGTGGTCATCCGAGTAGTAGGTGCAAAAGTTTCCTCGTAGTCAATGCCTTCTTTTTTAGCATAGCCCTTTGCAACAAGACGGGCATTATGCTTATCAATTGTTCCATCTGCCTTGTACTTGACTTTATATACCCATTTGCAGCCAATAGGTTTCTTTCCATGTGGCAGATCAATAAGCTTCCAAGTTTTATTTTTCATCAGAGACTCATACTCTGTATCCATAGCGGCCTTCCACTGAGGCTCACTAAGAGCATCTTGCACTGATGCAGGTTCAATACTATCTATGGTAGACATGAATGCCCTATCATCATCAATATCCGTATCCTCAACTTCTGTACTTGGAGTCACAGAGAGTTCCTCAAAATATTGACAAAGATCATCAACCTCACCAGTTTCTCTGGCTTCTCTTTCCTTTTGAGCCATACTGCGTGTACGAGGTCTATCCAAATTCATATTGGGAGGAGTGGATAAATTTGCGTCTCTGATTGTATTTGTACACCATATAGGATTCTTCTTCGGTGGAGTTGAAGAAGATGTAGAAGGACCTCCTGTCTATGTTGACGAAGGAATCTTCTCTTCCTTAGTTTCCATAATATCTTGGTGTACTTTAGATGTGCTCTGTGATGTGAAAGCTTCATCAAAGACAACATCTCTGCTGATATGAATTTTCTTGGTCAAAGGATCTATCAACCGATATCCTTTTGAGTGCTCAGAATAACCAATAAAAATACATCTCAGTGTTTTCTCATCTAGCTTCTTCCTTTTCTCTTTCGGTATGTGCATGAAAGCGTGACACCCGAAAATACATAGATGAGATATGGAGGGTTTTCGACCACTCCATGCTTCCTGTGGAGTCATTCCTTTTAGGGCCTTTGTGGGTGCCCTATTCAACAGATACACTACAGTGGTGACAGCTTCTGCCCAATATTGTTGCCCAAGAGTAGCTCCTGTGAGCATACAACGAACCATTTCCATGATAGAACGGTTCCTTCTCTCAGCAACTCCATTTTGCTAAGGAGTATAGGCAGTTGTTAACTGTCTCTTGATCCCATGCTTATCTAGGAATGCAAAAAATTCATTAGAGGTAAACTCTCCCCCTCGATCTGAGCGGAGGATTTGCCCTCCTTGGCCTCAAATGATTCAAACCACGATCTGTCGCCAGTCATGTGTTTTCTAGCTCCAGAATCGACATACCAAATAGGATCCCTCTGTGTGGAATCTGTGGTAGTCATGAGCACCTTGTGTGCCCATTCAGAATCTGAGTCAGATTCTTCAACAGCAACATTCACCTGGGGTTGCTTGTTTTTATTTTGTGGTTTGTTTTGGCCTTTTTGCTTGTTCTTATGCCAACACCTGTTGGTGTCATGGTTGTCTTTCTCACAGATCTTGCACCACCTCTTCTTCTGGCTGAGGTTGTTTGCATTTTCCTTTCGTATCTTGTTGAGAATTTCCTCCTTTTTGAAAGTTGCCTCCTTTTTGCCCATTACCTTTCTTCCTAGAACCCTGCCTATTGGTGTATAGGGCTGTATTGGAAGAATCATCCTTGTGAAGTTGGCGTGCCTCCTGTTGTTGAAGCAGATTGACCAACACGATGTAGGTAATTTGTCATTGAGACACCTGGATGGATGTTATCAACATATCAAATGAAGAAGGTAAAGCTCTCATCACAAGTGAAATGAGAAGCTTTTCGTCCACAGTATCTCCGAGAGAACTCAATTTCTCTTTCAACTCAGACACTCTGCACAGAAAGAGTTCAACTATTTCACCCTGCCTCAAACTCAGGTTATGAAGTTGTTGTTGAAGATGAAGAATGGTGGAATCATTCTTTCCCTCATAGATGGTTTGAAGGGCATCCCATGCCTCTTTACCACTTGCTTTGTCAGCTATATGAGGTTGCACTTCATCTGAAATAGCAAACAAAATGAGCACCTTTGCTCTACTGTCTTTCTTGTCAAAAGCTATCTGATCTGTTGAAGGACCTGTGGATCCTGCTGTTGGTGAAGGCCTAGTTGCTACTCCAGTAACAATATCCCACAAATCTTCCATTTGGAGAATAGCCTTCATCTTATGTTTCCATGGTGTATAATTTGGACCTTTCAATAACTGATGCGGATCAGTCATCAATTTTGCAACAGTGGCCATAGTGAAGGTTCCTTATATCACCAATTGGTCCCCCTTTCGATATACCTTTTGCTAGGCCAATATACCGTACAAAATACCCGCCCTTACGTGAGGGAAACTATAGGTATTTAGAAAGATCAACAAAAAATCACCCGCCCTTACGTGAGGGAGACTATAGGTGAATTTTAGAGATCATACGATACGTGGAACATAAGCGGTACTGAAAGGGAATCGCCTTGTTGATGGCACCTACCATAGAATATTCTTCTCATGCGTGGGGCGTAACTTCCCCTAAACACTATGAAGAATACTTCGTCAGGATTTACGCCTAAACACAAGTGCGATAAAGGGTAGTGGATGGAGTAAAAAAATGCAAAAAATGACGTACTTATTCCTCCCCGACGATTTATAGAGAACAAGCTCAGACATCGTTATAGCAGCTATATTAGGCGGCGGATACAGTAGCCAAATCACGATAGCTTTACCTGTAAGTGCTGGCCAGAGGTATCACAAATACCGAACACTGCAGTGCAATAAAATTGCACAGATGGGTTTTATATTCCGGGGACTTAGGGAGTGTTTTGATTTTAATTTTTAATGTTATAGTGCAAAAATGAAATATGCAACATACAACAAAAAAAAATTGCCCACAAGGTGTCGGTCACAGCCGAAAATGCACCTTTTACAATGCCAAATTGCTATTTTTCGAAAAATTACTCACTATCCCCCTTTGATTTTTTGAAAAAAAATACCCCCTTAAAAATCTCTTTAACAAAGCATTTTAATAATTATTATATATTTAAAATTAAAATAAATAATTTTAATTTATATAGTTTTAAAACTTAGAAAAAATAAATTAAAATTTTAATTTTAATTTATAAAGTTTTAAACTATATTAAAAAAAAATTAAAATTAAAAATTTTAATTAAAAAAATAATAATTAAAAAAACAACTTTGCTAAAAAAAATTATACCTTGGGGGGGTCGGCGGGATTTGAACCCCCGACCTGTAGGCTCCCTGAGCCTTACCGCACGGCTCACGACCACGTGAGCCAGCGGGCTGATCCAAAAGGATCACTGGAGCTGCTCCTCTTTCAACCTCAGGATGCTCCTTCTTTGCAACTCGCGGGCACCGCGCGTTCCTGCTTCCGCTCGATCGCACTGTGTTTTTTTTTTTTTTAATTTAAAAAAAAAAAAAACTTCGTCCCGGCCGCTTCCGCCTGCAACTCCGTCCTCCAACCCGGCCACTTTCTCCTGCAACTCCGTCCTCCAACCTCCTTCTTTCTCTTTTTTTTTTTTTTTTTTAAATTCGGGGCGGGGGGGCCGACGCGCGCGTTTCGCGCTGTGCGTCGGAGGGGGGGAGCCGTCTGACGTGTGCGTTTCGTGCTGTGCATCGCGACAGGGGGGGTTTATACCCCCTCCAATTTCCCGTGCGGGCGGGGATTTAAAAATCCCGCCGCGCGTTGAAGGGGGGACTCCCCTCCTCTCGCACGGTCCCTGCACGCTTTGTCATGTGACACGACACGCGGCCACCGCGCGTTGGGGGGGAGGTCTCCCCTCCTCTCGCACGGTCCTGCCTGCGCGCTTTGCGACACGTGGCCCTGTGTGGTCTGTCGCGTCGTGCGACAGCTCTGTCGCGTTGCACGACAGTTCCTACGCGTTCTGTCACGTTGCACGACAGGAACAGGAATGCATGCGGACTGCCACGTCCCTTGCACGTGAATCGAGCCTGTGCGTCGCGACAGGGGGCTCTGGCCACCCGCTTGCAGTCAACCGGGGGTTGGGGTTGCGCGATCTTCCGCGCTCCGTCCCCTTCCTCCTCCGCAGCGCGGGCCTCCGTCTGCAACGTCGCGCGATTGCGCGCGGCGTATAAAAAATTTGCCTCTGCAAAAAAAAATCCTCTGCCCGGCAAAAAACTACAGACCTGGCTCTGATGCCATGTAAAACCAAGAACTAGTTTTATTAATCTGCAGGGATGTTTAAATACAATTCAATAATGCCAAAAATAGTCACGGCTGAACAGATTTGTTACGCAATTGTAACAGTGATCTAATCAATGCAATACAAACAAATAAACTGTTAAGTACGCTAACATAAGGTGGTTATTGATAGTATTCCATTTGTTGGATATTTTGAGTAGATGAAGTTGTAATTGATGTCAAAAAGGTAAAAAGGAGTAATGCAAAAGGATGGTGGCAAAAGAGCTTCATAATGTTTATTTTTAAATATTATGTGAAGCACAAAATAAAAGGTTTTATTAAAGACCATGGTTGGTAAAAACAAAATATTTTTATTAAAACCATGGTTGGGAAAATCAAAAAGGTTTTATAAAACATACGGAGACTTTTATTTTAAAAAAACCCAAAAGAGATTTAAATATTTAATTTATAATATTTAAATTCGTTTGAATTTCAATAATTATAAATAAATATATTTAGAAGTTAAAATTGGAAGCGCCAACGCAACATTGTTAATAAGGCTATGGGCGGGCTAGGTCTTACGAATCTAAGGCTGCAAGGTGTTGCCTTGGCTTCTAAATGGATTGCTAAATGCATTTATGGAAATGAACCATGGAAGGTGCTTACTAGATATAACATATGCAATGATGTCCCTAAAAGGACCTAGTTCTGGAAAAATCAATCTTTTTTGGATATTTTGGTTGGCTCCTTTGATGCTAGACTTTTTAGTTATGTTGTTTTCCAAAGCATTTGGAAGGCTTGGACTGCCGTTAGAAATAATATTTGTATCAATTCTAGTAATACAACTAATAATGATGTGCATATATTAAATCAGTCTTGCTAGTGAAATTTATCTTTCAATAATACTAAGCTTGCTAGATTGAGGGTTTGCTTTGCTAAGGCTTGGTCTGTGAATGGTGTAAATACTTTTAATGATATTATGAATAATGGTGTGCTCAAATCTTGGGAACAACTTAGTGGGGATTTTGGTCTACCCAGCTCTCACAAGAGAACTTATATTGTTTTGTCTACCCCCTTCAATAATTTGAATAATCCGAAGTTTGTGGTTTCTGAACAATGTTATGGATAAGTTGTATTGGTTTGATGGCTCCAAAATGTGTGATATTAAATCTAAATCCATCTACAGGCTTCTTACGGATACTAATGACATTTTTTATCATATTAATACTAAGTGGTCACTTTCTCTTTCTCCAACGCAGGGTTAGAAGAGGATGCAACATATCTGGTCTAGTTTTCTTGAACCAAAAAAGTGTGTTTTAGGTGGCGTCTGCTGCTCCACAGGCTTCCTTTATCCTACTATATTAAGGCTGCTATATATTGCTCCATTTGCAGGACTCCTGAGACATTGAATCATATATTTTTTTAGTGCCTTTATGCTAAGGAATTGTGGTTATCTTTCTTTCATAATCTCCAGGGGTGGAACGTTAATTTGGATCATATTAAGCAACAAATTCTTCTTGATTACATTCCTCATATGAAACCATATTTCAATATGTTTTGGTTGTTACTTTCTTCTGAAATTTTATGGATAATATGGAAAGCTAGGAATGAAGATTATTTTCAGAATAGGCCAAGGCACCTTACTGGGTCTCTTAGGAGACTCAATCAGCTTTCTGTTTTGTTTCAGGTGGGGAGAATTTTGCAGGTTTCCAAGGTCAAGTTAGCTTGCCTATTTAATGTCATTCAAAATTATGATTATGTTGATAGTTGCACTGAGGAAAAGAACGCAAATATGTACAATTATTACTATTTGCTTGCTCAGAGATGTTATTGTATATTTGTACAGAAATATAATGAAACTGCAAATCTCATATGATGTACAGTATGTTTCTCTCTTCGAGAGGAGTTAGTTGTTTTAGGTGTCTTCTATGAATCTTGGATATATTATATATGATGTAATTTTCTTCTGCTAATCTTTAATATTCAGTTCTACTTTTCAATTCAAAAAACAAAAATAAAATAGAAACAACAAAAAGAATAAAAAACACCAGAAACAAAATCACGAAAAACAAATACAAAAAAAACTAAATCAAAGGAGTAATTGACAAATACGAAAAACAAATACAACAAAAACTAAATCAAAGGAGTAATTGACAAATCAAACAAAATACGGTAAAAAAAAAAACCAAAACTTAACAAATTACCACAAATATGATAAAATGCTTAGCAAAATAACCAAAGCTTCCAACAGTCTCATAAAGAGACTTACTATAAAGAGACTTACTATAAACCTTACGATAATGACATCCTTATACTTTTATTCCTATCTTCTTCATTTAATAATTAATTGGTACCACTACACTACTATTAGAATTTGTGTGGTAATAATATATTTACTTTTTGCATTTCTTATTAAAAAGTATTTCAAATACTAGCAGATCACGATCTCAGGAAATTAATAAAGAACTCTTACTAAGAAGAAAGAAGAATCTAAGGGGAGAACACAACCTCCTTCCTTTTATTCAAATACATATATTTAGAGATGAACAGAATATTAAGGTCTACAAAGACTACAAACTCTGCAAACTGTTGTTGCATTATGTTGTGAGCATGGGATTCCCAAAATTATTGAAGTCAAACATCGATGGGCAATCACTTCTTAGCTTGCTTTTTTTAATATAATTTAATATAATGTCTTCTTGTGTTCAAACTTTGAACGTGGACGAAATTCTTTTCAGAATTCTAAATAACGGAATGTGTAGATAACCATATGAGTTTGTTTTTATATATCACCCAGAGAAATAAATATTAGTAAATGAAAAGTATGATCCAGACTGTCAAACCTGAAGACAGAAAATTCAGCTTTCACATCTAATCAAATCGTTATTCTTTGAGTTTTATAAAAAACATATTTAACGCTAGCTATGCTGCTATCCTACCTAACATAAACCTTATTAGCCTATAATCCTTTTTCTTTGTGAATCACTGTTAGTAAATCACTATATAAAATATATTTATATAGAAAAGCAATTATAGTGTTTCAAAATTTAACAGCAAAATTAACAAAATAAGACAAACACACACAGAAGAAGAGACAACGATTTTAACGTGGTTCACCCAATGTGGGTTACATCCACCGAGAATTTTCAGTCCTTCCTTTCTCAATCCAAGCAATAGAGGGTTACAACCTACAGCAAACATCTGCTGTAATTTCCTCTCTATATTTCCAAGGAATCAACACAGTAATTTTTTTTTTTCTTCTCTGTTTTTCCTCACAACTATATATAAGAAATTAATACATTTCAAGATTAACATTGAGTTCCCAACATCTAATTTTGGGAAAAAACAAAAAAACTTTCCCTGGCTGTCCTGTTGTAAATCCGAAAACTTTCTCTGGTAGACTAATAGGCTGTAAATCTGGAAACTTTCCCTGCCCGTCCTACAGTAAATCCAGAAACTTTCTCTATTTAGCCTCCTCATAATTAGGCTCCATTCCTAACAATCTCCCACTTGGAGACTAATTCCATTGCACCATATTGCAACCAAGGACTGTTTCTCATCATGGCCTCTTATTCCTTAAGGCCAACTAAAGTTGAGCAAAAGCTCAACTTTTCTCTTGACACCACTTTTGTAAGCATATCAGCAGGATTTTGTGATGTGTGAACCTTCCCTAATTTCAAAGATCCATCTTCCACTACTGATCTAATGAAATGATACCTGAGTTTGATGTGTTTAGTTTTTGAATGGAATGTCGAATTCTTCGCAAGGTGTATAGCACTCTGGCTATCACTTCACAACCTATCATCCTCTTGATTCTTCCCCAGTTCTTCCATTAGTCTTTGGAACCAAACCATATCTTTGCTTGCTTCTGTAGCAGCAACATATTCAGCTTCAGTGGTTGAAAGGGCAACTACGTGTTGGAGTTTAGAAATCCAACTAACCGCTCCTCCTCCTATAGTAAATATGTAGCCAGTAGTGCTCTTTCCACCATCAAGATCACCTGCCATATCAGAATCTACAAAACCTTTCAAGCATATATTAGAGCCTCCAAAATTCAAAGAATAATTTGAAGTTCCTCTCAAGTACCCGAGTATCCATTTTACCGCTTGCCAATGTCCTTTTCCTGGATTACTCATAAATCTACTCACTACTCCCACTGCATGGGCAATATCTGATCTTGTACAAATCATTGCATACATCAAGCTTCCAACCGCTGATGCATAGGGAACCTTAGCCATATGCTCTTGTTCCTTTTGTGTCTTGGGACACAAATCTTTGGTGAGTTTGAAATGCTTTGCCAATGGAGTAGCAACAGACTTTGCATTGTTCATGTTGAATCTCTTAAGCACTTTTTCAATGTATTTTGCTTGTGATAATTTCAGAGTGTGACTCTCCTTGTCTCTTGTTATTCTCATACCAAGGATTTTTTTGGCTTCTCCCAAATCCTTCATGGCAAAGGATTTAGCCAACTTCTTCTTGAGCATGTTTATATCTTGCATATTTGTTCCTGCAACTAACATGTCATCCACATGCAATAGCAAAATAACATAGTTACCATTTCCAGTTTGCTTAAAATATATACAGTGATCACTTTGACATCTTTCAAACCTTTGATTAGCCATGAGCTTATCAAATTTTAAATACCACTTGTCTAGGAGCTTGTTTTAACCCATACAAGCTCTTTTTCAGCTTTACATACCCAATCCTCTTTACCTTTCACCCGAAAGCCTTCCAGTTGGTGCATATAAATTTCCTCCTCCAAATCACCATGAAGAAATGTTGTCTTCACATCCAATTGCTCCAGAAACAAATTTTCTATAGCTATAAGACTCAAAATAGCTTTAATAGAGGTCATTTTTACAACTGGAGAAAAAATCTCATCAAAATCAATACTTTTTTCTGAGCGAATCCCTTGACCACTAGTCTTTCTTTGTATATCTTATGCCCTTCATTCTCCTCTTTAATCTTGTACACCCATTTATTGGTCAAAGCTCTTTTACCTTTGGGTAGCTCAACCAAATCCCAAGTTTGGTTGTGAAATAAAGAGTCCATTTCTTCATTCATTGCAATCTCCCACTTATTCCTGGTATCCATTTGTAATGCTTCCTAAAAACATTCTGGATCACCAGCATCAGTATACAAAACATAATCAGAGAAACGTTGAGGAATTTTACTTATCCTGGTAGAACGTCTAACAACACTTTCTGGAGATTGAGGTGCTTGTTGCTGCTGCTGTACATTTTGATCTTCTACCACTTTTGGAGTTACCTTTTCTATGTGTCCATCAAGGTCTATGTATTCAGTAATTTCCTCTTTCTGTTTCTTTCCCTGCAACCGATATTTATACAAGTTTTTTTCATTAAATATGACATCCCTACTTCTAATGACTTTTCGGTTATCACAATCTTATAATCTGTAACCCAAGCCATGTAACCCAAGCCATCAATACCGTAACCAATAAAATAGCACTTTTGGGCCTTAGCATCTAACTTATTTCCGTTCTCTTTGTCTATATGCATAAAATCCTCACATCCAAATACCTTAAGGAAAGAATAATTTACTGGTTTACCTGTCCAAAGCTCTTCCAGAATTCCTCCATCCAATGCACGGTCCTCTATTAATCAGATATACTGCAGTATCAATAGCATGAGCCCATAAAAATAATGGTAAGCCTGCATGTATTCTCATGCTCCTAGCACGCTCCATGATGGTTTTATTCATTCTTTCTACAACCCCATTTTCTTGAGGTGTTCTTGGAACTACCTTGATTCTTCTAATTCCATTTTTAGAACAAAACACATAAAATTCTCTACTACAATATTCTCCACCATTATCCGAATTTAGACACTTTAACCTTTTTCCAGTTTCATTTTCAACTAATGCTTTCCAATTCTTAAAGGTATTAAAAACATCACTTTTATTCTTAATGCAATATATCCATGTTTTCCTTGTTGCATCATCAATAAAAAGTACATAGTAAGAGGAACCTCCAAAATAAGTTACCTGAGTTGGGACCCAAACATCTAAGTGCACAAGCTCCAATTTCTCTTTCTTCCTTTCCTTGCCATCCTTGAGAAATCTAACTCTCTTTGCTTTACCATAAACACAATCCTCATAGAATTCCAAATCAATCTCTTTTAACTTAGGCAATAACTTTCTTGAATGTAAAATTTCCATACCTTTTCCACTCATATGGCCAAGTCTTTGGTGCCACAAAGATGCACTCTCACCTATAGAAACTAAATTCATGGAGCAGTGAGAAAAATCAGTAAGTAAATAAAGAGTACCCACCAATTTACCTCTAGCTACTATCAATGAACCTTTAGTAACTTTCCAAGCATTTTCTCCGAATGCAACCGTGTATCCTTCACCATCAAGCTTACTTGCCGATATAAGATTTCTCTTTAAATCTGGTATGTGCCTCACCTTTTTAAGAGCCCATTGACATCCATTTGGAGATTTAATCAAAATCTTTCCAATACCCACGATTTTACATGGTTGGTCATTTCCCAATAGAACCTGTCCATAATCTCTAGAAACATAATCTATGAAGTATTCCTTATGTGAGGTAGCATAGAATGAAGCACCACTATCAATTACCCAATAATCACTATTTCTATCAAGAGATAATATTAAAGCATCTTGTAGAATTTGTCCAGTAATATTGGATTCTGAAGTGTTACCATTATTATCATTACCTTCATTTCCATCACCCTTTCTTTGCAACAGTCCTCCTTGAGATGACCCTTTTTGCCACAGTGCCAACACTGTAGCTTTCCTTTTCCACGTGATTTGGATCTGCCTTTGGATTTTCCATGATGTGAACTCTTGCCTCTTTCTCTTCCTCTTCCTCTATTCTCAATAGTTAAGGCGGTGCTAGATGATTCTCCTATGGTTTTTCTTCTCATGTCCTCACTGAGTATCACACCAACCACATCATCAAATTCTAATTTATTTGAACTCAAAGCAGAGTTACTTACCGCCATTATCAAATTGTTCCAACTTTTCGAAAGAGAGCATAAGATTAATAAGGCCCTAAGCTCATCATCAAAATCCAATCCTACTGAATGCAATTGATTAGTGACAGTATTAAATTCATTTAAATGATCATGCACAGATCCTCCTTCACTCATTTTCATGTTAAATAACCTTTTCATTAAGAATACCTTATTTGATGCTGATGGTTTCTCATACATCTTGGCCAACTTATCCATGACTCCCTTGGTATTCTTTTCATCAGAGATGTTGAAGGCTACGGTGGCTCCCAAGCATAGCCTCACAATATCCAATGCCTTTCTATCAAGGAGACTCCACTCCTCATCAGACATAGATGAAGGTCTCTCTGTTTTCCCCTAAAGAGGTAAGTAAAGATCCTTCTGGTATAAGTAATCCTCCATTTGCATCTTCCAGAATTGAAAGTTCTGACCATTGAATTTTTGAACTCTAAACCTCCCTTCTTCCGCCATTGCTCCCACTTGATCCAGAAATTCTCCTTCTGTCAAGTGCACCCAACAAAACAATCGCTCTGATACCACTTGTTAGAGTAAATCACTATATAAAATATATTTATATAGAAAAGCAATTATAGTGTTTCAAACTTTAACAGTAAAATTAACAAAATAATACAAACACACACAGAAGAAGAGACAACGATTTTAACGTGGTTCATCCAATGTGGGTTACATCCACCGAGAATTTTCAGTCCTTCCTTTCTCAATCCAAGCAATAGAGGGTTACAACCTACAACAAACATCTGCTGTAATTTCCTCTCTATATTTCCAAGGAATCAACACAGTAATTTTTTTTTTCTTCTATGTTTTTCCTCACAACTATATATAAGAAAAAAACAGAAAAACAAACTGCTTTTCTTAATACATTCCAAGATTAACATTGAGTTCCCAGCATCTAATTTTGGGAAAAAACAAAAAAACTTTCCCTGGCTGTCCTGTTGTAAATTCGGAAACTTTCTCTGATAGACTAACAGACTGTAAATCTGGAAACTTTCCCTGCCCGTCCTACAATAAATCCAAAAACTTTCTCTCTTTAGCCTCCTCATAATTAAGCTCCATTCCTAACAATCACTATGTAACTTACCTTGATATATCATTTTCCAATGCCTTTTGTTGGTATTCTTTACATGACATAGTCAACCACTCCTCAAACATTTATTAATCTACAGATATACAGAATGGAATCCCAAGCATATTTCAGATGCAAAGTGTTCTATGATGCTTCTAAAATTCCATATAGAGAAACTTATAGATTCCTCCTGCCTCGTAAGAAAACGCTAACAGTGTATTGGGCTTTTGGTTATGAACGAGTAGGGGAGTAAATTTGATAAATATGGAATAATTTTAATTTTCTCCTTTCATAGACATCAAAATCAAGGGAGAATCTCTCTACATACTTCCTAAAGACTGTACAGCTGTAAGAATAGGTGAAAGAATTCAATCAAACAAAGAAAGTCTGGTTACATTGGCTTTTATAATGGCTGTTGGCAGGTCTGTCGCTTCAAAAGCCTGTGTGCCTCGTGATTGAAAATTCCTGGGATGGAAGAAGAGTTTGGTGGTTTTAATTTTGACTAATATATCTTATTGTGTGCGCAGACCATTATGCTCAAATTTTAGCAGGTGTGAACGAGTAGCATCAGCCAAAAAAAAATATTATAAATTTTTATAATAAAATAATTATAAAGGTAAAAGCTCTAAAATTAAATATAAATATGGTAAGAGTGTTCAATTAAAAAGTATATGAGAGGTATAAGTGAATATTTACAATTAAAATTAATTAAAATATAGTCATTTTTTTTAATATATATTTGATTGATTGAAGAATAAGGTTTTAAAGGGATTTTTAAACCTTTTACATTAAAGATTTGATGAAAAGAGAAATACAGAGTATGTTTTCGAAACAACTGAAGAAATTTTTGAAGCTACCAACAGATAAATAATATATATATAAAACTATAGAGAAATTTAAATATATATTTTTATATGATAATCAAAATAGATTTATTTATATTTAATATTTTTTAAAATTAAATTTTAAAACATGATATTTTTATATATTATAATAAAATAATTTTAATTTAATATATATATATATAATATATATATATATATATATATATATATATATATATATATATATATATATAATTTATTTATTAAAGGATATGATGGTCTACTTGTAATTTTGTAGCGCTATGTTAATATAAATAAAAAATCTTTAGTTTAATTTAGTGGGATATATATATATGCTAGAAATTAAAATTCTTACTTTACACACCAAATATTAATTTTCACTTAAGTTAACCTTATTATTTTATTGATAAAGAGTTTGACTTTGGTATGTTCATTGACAAAAAGTTAAAATTGTTATATGAAAAGGATTTACTCAAACCTCATATTTAGTTAAAAAATTAATGACCTTCTTAACACTATAACTATATATATATAAGGACAAAAGTTTTCACTTAAATGACATCAAAAGCTTGTCTAACCCTATTATTTTATTGACATAGAGTTAAGAGTTTGGTATATTTATTGACAAAGAGTTAGAATTTGGTATATGATAAGGATTTGCAAACCACTCAAACCTCATTTAGTTAAAAATTAATAAACTTCATCCTATTATTTTGTTGACATAGAGTTAAAAGTTTGGTATATTTATTGACAAAGAGTTAGAATTTGGTATATGATAAGGATTTGCAAACCACTCAAACCTCATTTAGTTAAAAATTAATAAATTTATTAAAAATACTAATATATATATATATATATATATATATATATATATATATATATATATATATATATATATCAACTATTAAATTTTGTATTCTTTCACTTATATAATAAATATTTAAATTTCAATACATAAATAATAATATATTAAAAAGTTGAGATTTTATAAATAAGAAATCAATTTAATACTCAAAAAGAGCAAAATCACTTTTAAGAAAATGTTTCAATAAAATACTTTTTCACTGTTTTAAATGAAACATTACCATAAAAAATATTATAAAAAAGAAAGTCTATATTTATTATGTATAATTTAAAAAATAAAAAAATAAACATGTGATACTACATTTTTTTTATTAAGTGAAAGAAAGATATTTTAAAAAGATTCCCATGTGATACTATATTATACTATATATATATTAAAATTTAATTTTTTTTAAATTAATCATTAAAAATATATCAATAATTAAATTGAAAAAAACATTGATATAAAATCTATACTATAAATTTTATAAAATATTTTTAAATAAAATTAAAAAATATGTAAGTTTTCAAATTACATATATTTATTGTTGTTTATAGCTTTCCGTGTCAGGCATAGAAACAATGTGTGAAGTTCGGTATTTAATTAATTTTTACTGTTTTTTTTTTAAGATTAATTTTTACTGTTAAACTGGAAATTCTTTTGATTATGATTTCCATTCCAATGAAAAGCCCACTGTTTGGCTTATGACGACATTTTGATATGACAATTGGAGCACTTTTTGTTTTGACCACAAGCCTCTACCAGTTTGAGATTTGTGCATTATGGTCTCACCTAAAATATATATTAAAAACCAAGGATGTGGATGGTCAAAAGTCAAAATAGAAAATATAAGACTGGGAAAAGTTATGCAACCATAATGAGCACACTTGCAATTGTACCTATAGAGCTGCTCAAGGAACACATTTGTGGGATTCTCTCACAAATTCTTAAGCTAGCATAATTGATTTTGATCTATAATCAATTCAATAGAAATTAAATTCATACCATACAGTGTCAACTACAGTTTGTTTACATTCAGTCCACTCTCCGAGAACCCAAAAGTCCAAAAATGTTTCAAAGCTAAAATATAAGTGGATATTTTAGGTTGTGGAATTCACGAAGCTAAAATTCAGTGTAACTGAAATCTGCTTGGGGATTGTAATTTGAAGAATATTAAATATTTTAGAGCATTGGAAAAGTGGTAGATCGAGGTAAATTATGTAATAAGTAAAAAAATAAAAGTAGAGCATCAAATATATTTAAAACAAAACCTACACAATAATGATAGGAGACAGTCTTCTCTCTGATTTCTGTCTTTTTCAAGTGAAAGCTGAATTTTTCTATGTTTTGTTTTGACAATCTGCATTATATTTTTAATTTATTAATATTTATGTTTAGAATAAATAATTAGAAAATACGATAGGGAATTATATTATTGTATTGTTTGTCAGAGATAAGTTTTTGACATTTGTAAAAATAAGTTGTTGAGGTTTTTAAAGATAAATCGTTAATATTTATAAGAATAAAATTGCTTTAAGCAATCTTTGACATTTTGCAGTGATAAGGTATCTAACTGAAAAGAAGGGAATCATTCACAAAATGATTATTAAAAACAAGACCTCCAGGAGTATCAATCCCTTTGATTAAACGCGCACCTCTCTTCCAAATTATTTTTCTCCTGGTTGACGGTGGGTGAAGGATGGCGAAATTGTTAGATACCTTGGAATCCTGTTTGGCAAGGCTCTTTCATTGAAGGGCATGTGGGATTGGTGTCTTGAGAGATTTGCAAAGAAAATACAGTTCTGGAAAAATAAGCTCATATCCTTTGCTGGTAGAATAATTATTGTTGGAAAAATATTACAAGCTTGTCATCTTTATTATTCTTTGTGTTGGCTGCCCAATGCTTCTCAGTTTGGAATATTGGAAAGGCTTATTAGAGGCTTTATTTGGTCTAATTGTGATGGCTCCAAGAGAATGCCCTCTATCTCTTGGAACTTTTGCATTATTCCTGAGGAGGAAGGTGGTCTAGGTCTTTTGGACATTCAGATTTAGGGTAAGGTGTTGGCAGCCAAATGGGTAGTCAGAGTATTGGAAGGTGCTGATCCTTGGCAAAAACTCTTGAGATATAGAATTCAAAATTGTCTTCATGTTGATGGTGTTAAGGGGGATTTTCATATTGAGGATATTGTGGGTCATCTTGTTCAATTTAAAATACGGGGTTGTATCCTTATTAAGAGGATCTGGGAGGCATGGAAGACGGTTGGCTCTACGGTTTATTGGGCCTATATGGAAGAGCGTAGAGGCTGGGTGATTCCATATAGGTCTATTTGGATATGGAAAGATAATGGGGTGTATGCCTCGAACCTTCCTCATCTTAGATGCAAGAGGTTAGTTAAGAGGGGAATTAACAAATGGGTAGATCTATGAGATTCAGGAGCTACTGATTGGATTAAATGGGAGGATCTTCACAATAATTTTAAGTTGAAAGCTTCTGATAGGGATGCTATTGTTCAGATTCGTTCTCTTCTTCCATTTGAACAACGGTATAAGTTAAATGGTGGTTTTCCTGGCCCTATCTGGCGTGATTGGAGGTGGAACTTTCAAGGGAGTATCATTTCTTACAAATCCACTAAGATTTACAAAAATCTATTGCCTAAGGCTTCTTTGTATATTTTGTTAAATAGATGTTGGGACATTGTCTGTCTAGAGAAGAAGTGGAAGAAGAGGCTAAAGCAGGTTTGGAAATTCTGATTATCTACTCAACTCAAGGTTTTTCTTTGGTTGCTTATTTTCCAAGGTATCCATTGCAATGCAAGGTTGGCAAGGTAGAGGAATATCTCAGACCTCTGTAGTAGTTGTGGCAGAAAAGAAACTGTTAAACATATCTTTTGGGATTGTATTGTAGAAAGGAATGTTTGGAAAATATTGAAGTGGACCTATTATCCTATCCTAGGTGATAGGTGGATTTGGAAATTGGTTCTTTTGGGAGATGCCTTTGGCTGCCCTCAACATCTTAGGGGGGTGTGGACTGTTATTAGAGCATCAACTTTGTATGCTATGTGGAATGCGAGATGCAGTTTAGTTTTTCGAGATAAAGTTATTCGTATTTTTGGGATTGTGTCGAATGGTGTTATTGATATTCAGTTCCAATGTAAAGCCTTTAAGAGGCTTATAATCAAAGATCTCAAAGACTGCTCTACTGAGGACAAGTCAGATGGTTGGATGTCCTTGAGCAGATTTTTATAATTTGGTGCAATGTCTTGTATTTTGATTTTCCTGTATTAATATAAGTAATATTTTTTCAAAAAAAAAAGATATATAAGAATAATTGTTAGGATTAGATTTAGCTTTTATTGATTATTAGATTGTAAATTGTTAATATTTTTTCAAAAAAAAAAGATATATAAGAATAATTGTTAGGATTAGATTTAGCTTTTATTGATTATTAGATTGTAAATTGTTATAAATCGGAGTGTAGAAATGTAAATAGTGTATTTTTACATTCTTTTATAATTTGGTATGGACAAAAAAAAGGAGGTGTTTGTCTCACACTATTTGTTTTAGTCAAGTTGATTTTTTGTTTTAGGTAATTAGTGTTTCTACAAATTTTTGCTCAGACTTGGTGTTGTCACATTGCCAACAAGGGTTTTTTCATGCATCTATTGTGTTTGACATACAACATTTGGTGTTTTGATTTTTGGTGTTTAGTGAATTTTTCCTCATTTATAAATTTGTTGCTTGCAACATTTAAAATTCTGCTAGGCTATGGTAAAGTGCATCTTGGAGTTTGAACATGTTTTCATCTTGGGGAAAGTGCTAGTTAAATTTTACCCATATTTTCATCTTGGGCCATGTGCTAGTTGGAGGTTGATCATGTTTCTAGATTGGAGTTTGCCCAAGTTTTGAGCTTGGGTGAATCAAAGTTTTGTGTTTAACATTTAATGTTCTGAGTCTAGTGTTCAAGGCCTGTTTGGCATTCAATGTTTGTTGTTTGGGGTTATCATTAGTGGAATATTAACAAATACTCATGCTCTAATTATTTCATATTCATAAAAATTGACTAGAAGAATTTATAATGTGTGAAGCTATATGATACTTACAATTTGTGAGTATCAATATTTGGAAAATATAGTTCTCAAGAAAGAAAATAGACTAGAAGATGATGCTGATTTCAACAAGTGACATGGAAAAGCTTTGATGCTTCTCAAATTATTTGTTGGAGATCATTTAACTCTTAATGTTTGTAATGAAGATAATCCTCCATATGATTTAACTGTTAATGTTTGTAATGAAGATAATATTGCAACACTTTGAACAAATTTATAGAAAAGGTATAAGACATTTAAAGTAGGATGTTCATTATTTTCTTAAAATATGATTTTTAGTTGGTTGGATACACTTATGAAGATGGACAAGATCAATTGATGGTAAAAAATTTACTACTATCTATATGTTTTCTCTTTGATCAAAAACCAAAGCAAACTTTGACATATTGTTTCTTTATCATCAACTGAAGCATAATATAAAGCAACATAACATATGTTGTAAAATTGATTGGTTACGATAAATATTGTATGATATTCATATAGAACAGGTCTAGCATAAATATGCTCTCAAATATGCACCAAACATTGTCCTCAAATCTATCCTCAAGACTCAACACAAAGCTTGATCCAATCACAAAGCAACTCTGCTTAGATTTACCCCAAGATTTAACACAAAGCTTGAACAAATCACAAATCAACTCTGCTTAGATTTACCCCAAGCCTTAACACAAAGCTTGAACAAATCACAAATCAACTCTGCTCAGATTTGTCCCAAGCCTTAACACAAAGCTTGAACAAATCAATCAATCAACTCTGCTCTCAAGTCTTTACAAATACTTACCTCAAATATTATCTCAAGTCTTCACCAAGACTTACCTCAAATCTGCTCTCAAATCTTCACCAAGACTTACCTCAAATCTTCTCTCAAGTCTTCATAAAGACTTGCCTCAAATATACCTTTAAGTTCTCTCAGGAACTTGCTCAATCTTCTCTCAATACAAACTCAAAACAACTCACAAAACATGATCAATCAATCTCAAATCTTGCACACAATGCTATCAAATACTTTGTATAATATTCAAGATAATTTCTTTAACTTGAAGCAGTTTAGACATATTCCATTTAGAATTCGTTTAACCTCTGGAACATATAGAGAATGATGTACTCTATCAAAAAATCAATATGTTCTACTCAATAATTAAGTCTATCTCTTTCACAAATATGGTTTCTAATGTTTGCACATTCACTTTCAATATCACTTAAATCCAATGCTCAAGAATTTCACTCAATCATTCAATCAATGAAACACAACTTGCTCACAAATCCTAAACAAGTATTTTCAAACTTCTTCAAACAAAGAGTGCAATGTGGGTCTCAAACCCTAACTCAAATATTTCTCAATATCTATCTCAAATCAAATCATCCATCAAAAATGTGCATTTAAACTTGCTCATACATTTTCAACAATACTTATCAATCCTTTTCACTCCACCTTCTATTTCATACATTCATTTCAAACACTCTAAACAAAATATAGTGTGCCCATACCTTTTTGCTTTGATGGAGATATGTCTTCAAAACCTGTTTTACTCACAATCAAATCCTTTTACCAATTCCAAGTTAGATAGCAATAGTCTATCTCAAAATATCCACACAAATATTCTCCTCAATAATTATTTCACCATTCAAGAAATACAATAAAATGTCAAGTCACAAATACACCTTATTACTCCTTTAAAAATATATTCAACATATATCAAAATAAATTTTCTCTCCAATACTCTCAAAATAACATTCAACATACAAAAATTAACATTCCTTGTTTACACCTTATAATCTCCAATGCTCTCAAAATAATATTCAATATAAAAATAAAGTTCCTTTGTTAACACCTTATAATCTCCAACCTTTTATTTATTTTCCAAGCATAAAAAATAAAATATTATTTCAACAATCCTTATGACTCCCTAGAAATTTAACACATGCCCTTTAATTTTCATGTGGCCTCAAACATTTTCCCACATTCCAAACTTTGGAAATAATTAAATTAAAAATGCATACATTAATGTTGGCCCACGTCACCAAAAATATTATGCATGTCTTCGACGACCAGCGCCCAACGACCAAAATCGAACTCGTAAATTATGTTGTTGTAGTGCCTTATCCAAAGGCTAAGCTACTGCCTGGGCTACACACCCACACATGAACCAAAGGTCCACGCTTCTTTAATGAAGCTGCCCCTCACAATTTTTAGCGAAAACAAAAATATTTTCCTCCTTCAGTAAAATGAACCACATGAGATTGGAAACCATGACCTGCTCTTCACAAGCCTTAGCCAAACCTTTGACCATCATATGTGCTGCCCAACACCTTGGAATATTTCTATCACGCCAATCAAACTTAAGTGCAATTCTACCTCAAACTTACCGCAAACCTTATCTTCTTCCTTTCGCATATGGGGCACACGATTTTATTTATCACATAGGCATTCAAATATTGTATAGACCTTAGGAAATGAAAAAAATTCCCTATTAAGACTCTTCCCTTTGCATTAAAACACGTCGACACTATGCATATCCATGCAAGAGTTCATCGATGATGACACCATGCGACAAACTCACCTGGACCAATTAAATTTACTTGATGAACGACGAGTTAATGCTCTTGAGCACCTATGTGTTTATCAAGAGCAACTTAAGAGAGCCTATAATATGAAATTCCATCCTAGAGACTTTCAGGTTGATGACCTTGTTCTAAAAGAGAACCAGTAAAACTAACTTGTTGCTCCATTTACGAGATAAATTTGCAACAAACTGGTTAGGTCCATTTATTATCACTAGTCATATTGGATCTAAAACTTATCATCTAGCTTCCATTGAAGGATGTGAGGATCCTGAACCCTTGAATATCCTTCACCTATGACCTTTTCATGCTTAAAGCATTGCACCCTACCAAAAATCCCCAAAGGTACCCATAAAACCTTTGGTCACCCAAAAAGCCCCAAAGGTACCCATAAACCCTTTGGTCACCCAAAAAGCCCCAAAGGTACCCATAAATCCTTTCATCACCCAAAAAGTACCAAAGGTACCCATAAACCCTTTGGTCACTCAAATATCCCCAAAGGTATCCATAAACCCTTTGGTCACCCAAAAAACCTCAAAGGTACCCATAAACTCTTTGGTCACCAAAAATCCCCAAAGGCACCCATAGATCCTTTGGTCACCCAAAAATCCCCAAAGGTACCCATAAATCCTTTGGTCACCCAAAAAGCCCCAACCTACCCATAAATCCTTTGGTCAACCAAAAAGCCCAAAAGGTACCAATAAATCCTTTGGTCGCCCAAAAAGCCCCAAAGGTACCCATAAATACTTTGGTCACCCAAAATGCACCAAAGGTACCCATAAATCCTTTGGTCAACCAAAAATCCCCAAAGGTATCCATAAACCCTTTGGTCACCTAAAAAGCCCTAATGGCATCCATTAAGCCCATTGGTCAAATGTGTGTGTGTATATATATATATATTAATCAAAATCCAAAAACATCATTAAAATAACAAAAATATTGCATTACATTTCATATTGTGCATTATACAATCACTTGCAATAAGCATACCCATCATTGCATTTTGCATTCTAGAGTTGCTTATACATGTCTAGAACTAGGTCTATACACTAGCAATCCTGTAAAATCAATTTTCTCAAAATTCATTATTAATACCCGTTTACATTACAATTATCATTTCCATCACATTCCCCACCTTTCATATTTTTGTTTGTTTCCCTTTACCTAGTCATTTGTTATAAGGCATCATTAGGGTTTTTGGTTACTCAACCGTCTCTAGTTTTCTTTTCAAATTTTGTAGAAAGCTATCTTGATTTTTAGAAGATAGAGTCTTGCTTTAATTATACCTTGTATATGTCAAAATACCAACACATTCTCACATTAATAAATGAAATTTTTACACAAGGAAAGATGAAACCTACAAAGTGGTCCTTGTTATCTTAAGAGAAAAAATTTACCTTGCTCATCCCCCTATGCACATGGTTCAAAAATATTGAGAGTATATAAAAGAACAAGCTCCTCCCTACACAATGCAATAAAAATCCCTTACCCCATGCCAAATCTGGGCAAGTATCCAAAGAGAAAAAAATACAAAAGCAAAAATCCTCAAAATAAAAAGTGTTTTTTACCACTAATAAAAGCAAAAAGTAAAATAAATAGTGGTTCTCACCACTACCAAAATCCCTTACTCACAAAATAAAAATGAGCAAATCCTTAGAGCAATTCAAAAATAAAAGAAAAGCAGGGAGTATTGAACTTGAATCCCAAGAATTCTTAGTATTTGACAACCATAAAGTGATCCTCATTACAGGCTGGGTGGCATACAACCTAATTTTCAATGGTGGTATCCTTACGTATGATGATATGTTTGTCATATTAGCGACCATATTTTGTACAAACCAATGTTTTCTTGTGGATGAGATAGCTTTTGGTAGCATGTATTGCATAATGGTCTAATCCAACTAGGTATAAAAATTAGGATCATGATACTCATAAGATGATCTTCAATATAAATGGGCTACATAAATCTTGTTTGTCACTAGTGTAACTTTATGCGTTATCATAACAATGAAATCACATGCACACACAAGGATATTGAATATCTTGGTCATCCTAGCAGATTTATACCTTGCCAAAAAGTCTTGCATAAATAATATATAACTTTTGACTAGTTCACTAGAGTGTTTGAGTCTCATGAAAACCTCAAGGACATTCTATAACATCTTACTATTCATTCCATTCCATACCATTTTATCACATGTTTGTGAGTTTACATTTTCATATTCCATTACATAATATTATGATAACATTAAAAATGAATTGATAAATTTTGCACAGTATATGGTGCTAGCATCTAGTGTATCAAAAAGTATTCATAATTCATCAATACAGATTAACAAAACATCCATTTTTTTATGCATACACACATGTACATATCATCAACCAACATCATATTACAATATATGCATCCATGATAAGCATCCATAAAAGCATCAATAAAGTAAACATAAACATTGCATACATCTAATAAAGTAGTAAGGAAACACATGATGACAATAGAAAAACTCATATATATATATGGGACAAAAGGCTACATCATAATCCAAAAACTTCATGTAGGTTACAATCAAGTGGGTCCTTAGACCTCATGCTCCCAAAATCCAAAAACAAACTCGAAGTCTCAAAAGCCATGGTCACGTAGGACCAACATCATGAATCTCACCATAATACTCGATTGTCACTAGTTAAGAGCTCCCTAATTTGCTACCCCCAACCCTATCTGATCTCCTGATAGAGCTAGGAGCCCCATCCTCATATACAACTGTAATATATCACTCCTCCTCATCTACTAGGACCCACTAGCAAAAGGATGAGTCGGTAAGCACCCTCTGATCCATGCTACCTCATCCTCCAAATCCTATGTGTATAATAGCTCCTCTCGATGATGAGCTTGGTAGTCATAGAGTAATTTTTGGAGTTGTGTCACCTTACCCTAAAGCCTAGCTACCTTATCACTACCTAATACCTCCTTGTGCAAGTTCCCTGCTCTAACCTATGATCAAAGAACAGCTAGCTCTATCGCTTGCCCCTCAATCACTACAACCTGCCTCATAATATCTACATCAAGATTTTGCACTTGTACTTATAGGAGAGCCCTCTCCTTTACATACTACCTCCACTCTTGTATCCCTCTGATCAACTCATCCTATAGCTCAATAATGGTGGCATCCCATACTGCCAATTGTGCCTGCACTCCTTGCTCATAAAAATCATCCTCATCATAATTATCCTTTTGATCCTTCATATCCATGTTATCCATCCACTCATCATCTATCTAGTGATGCACATGTCACTCCCCTAATTCTATCTCCTCTTCATGTTGCTCACCTAAGTTTGGCTCCTCCTCATCTAGAGTCCCCCTATGAGCCTACTATGTCACTACATCTGTACCACCTCCCAGCGATCGCTCCACTCACCATTGGTGCATTACCCACTAGGAGTCATACTTTTTTATGGTTTTTGCATCATCTAGATTAGATATGCCCTTTGTAGGATCTTCCTCCCCTCTAACTACCTCCACTATAGGCCAAGTAAGTATCCTCTCATCCGCATGGTGTCGATAGATCAATGGCTTTCTAAGAAACCCCTGGCATAGCCCAAACTGCCATATCACTCGAGCATATGGGAAATAATATTGCTTGATCTTGTGTCATCCAACTAACCATATCTCTTGTCGTACCTATCTAAGCTCCACCTCAGCCTTAGGATATTCTAGACAATATTTGTATGGTCTCCAATAAACTTCTCTATCCTGAGTTGTGCAAATGAATCTGCATAGTGATCAATCATACCTACATAAAGACAACTCTAAATCCTCTCCTTATTCAGATGCCATAGGATCCTATATTCTATCTCCACATTCATGATTTGTGCTTGCATTGTCCAAGGTAGTCCTTGTGGTTGATCCACATCAATGTGCTACCATCCCCACACCTGTAATATAAAGTTGTAGCCTAATCCTTTTTGCTTGTGAAAATAGATCTCGTACAACTCATCATAAAGTTGTGCTAGAAAAGTAGTGCCCCATGCCATCACTAACAACCTCTCTATGGGACACTCCACCAGTGAAAATTCCAAATCCAAAAGGTTCTAAAGGAAAATGGCTCCTGATGAACCTAGCAACAACATTTTGGAGATAAGTGTCATCAACAAGGCATGTCTCATAGTCAAAACCTCTACCTCATACCATACATCCACTATGATGCCTCTTCTAGGCAAGTCTCGTAATGCCTTACACCAATCCTTTTCAAAGTACCTTTGCAAAATTGTGTCTCTAAGATCTCGATGAGTAGACATAATCAAAAATCCCTCTATCAAAATATGCAAAATCTGATAGATGTCCTCTAATATCACTATCATTTCCCCAGTTGATAAGTGGAAGGTGTTGGTGCTAGGGTTTTGTCCCATCACTGGCTCTATCTATGTCACTTGCTTGATACCAATGGCATCAAGCAATTTCCATTCATCCTCTGTTAGAAGGTCCCTAGTACTTTGAAAGAGATTTGGAAATTGAGACCAAATTTTGATCACCTAGTAGAGGCAAGCAAACTTAAAAAAACAACAAAAAAAACAAAATAAGGCACCTTTTTATTTCAAAATCATGACCATCCCAGCCAGATACAACCTCCAAATTTGCATTCATACCACCCAGGTATGACCACTAGTGCCCATACCACCTAGGGACAAACCCTAAAAATGCTCAAAAATGGCCTCCCCGACCACCAAAAACAAGCAAAAAATCTCATAAAAATACAAAAAAATCAAAAAAACTTGCACAAAAACAAAAAGTAAAGTAAAACATAATAAATAATACCATGAATAAGGTTCATTTACTAAGATTCAGTGTGTTTCATTGGCAAACATGAAAAAAATTACATTTCCAAATTAAACAAAGTCTAGTAGCAAATTTAGCCCTTACCCATCTTGCATTGGCTCCACCACTCGTCGAGTCTAGAGGCTAGATCATGGTTATTGTGGGATGGTTTCAATTATTCTCTACTTTGAAAAATCACTCTTCTACTCCTCACCTCTCAATCTTCCAAGTTAGAAGTGTACAAATGAGCTCATTTTGCCAATTTTGAGTTAAAAAAGATGTAGAATAAGCATGGCCGCCCTAGGGTGGTATGTTTGGAAAATTTGGTAAACGTCCCACCCTAGGATGACCATGAAATTTTTAGCTGTCCCACCCTAGGACGACCACCAAAAAACACCAAAAAAATGGAAGAAAAGGCAAAGAAAAAGGCCTCAAAACCATAAAAAAACATAACAAAACTGATAAAATTCACAATGGAGAAAGATTGAAACAAATTTTTCATTGATGAATTGAAAAGTATCTACTTCAATACCCAATAAGGCCATTGTGATTGTACTTATCCATGGGAATGAGGTATTCATTTCCTTTCTTCCATGAAATATCAAAAAAACCATCAAAATCCTAACAAAACTAAAAAAATTCACAATGGGTAAATCTCAAGGAACCCTAATCAAGTCATATTGTTCAATCACCTCATTAATTTCATCACTGGTCATGCCCTTATTAACTCATCACTTGAGGGGGTAATCATAATTACGAATTCATAATCAAAATCAACACTTAAACACTCAAAAGTGCAACTTGCATACATTCAAAATAATTATTGCCAAAGATAATTTCAAGCCCATTCTAGGGCACATAATTCAGCACCAATTTCATAAAACAAAGTCTTGGTATCCTTGAATCCTTGGGGTCCTTGTCCCATAATAGGATTATAAGCAAAACAAGGAACGAAGACCAAGTATACCCTAAGCCCCAAAACCTGTCCTTATAGTGCGACTGGAAGGTATACCATAATCAAATCCTTCAAATATGTCAAAAGAAAGGATTCCAATAATGTATAATCCTTCCATGATGGAGGTATCTAAATTTAGTTAGGTTACTAATCGGTTGATAGTTTAGTCATGTATTTTTGCTCCATGCCATGTTTCATACAATGCATCCCAAAAAGGGGTACTTGTAGATACTAAAATCACATCAATATGATTAGACTACCAAGACACACTCTTATAAACACCATATGACCTTCTTAGGCAACCCTCTAGGGTTAAATAGTTGTCCTTACCACTTTTGGAAAGTTTTGCCCCACTTTTGGGAAGTGTTCGGCCATGCAGCCATGGGCATCCCACCCTGGGATGACCACCAGTTCATGGCAATCCCTAGGTGGGATGGCCAAGCCACTAGAATCCCAAAAAGTTAAAGGGTGGGACAAATGGCAATCAAATTCTACCATTTCTCCTACCCATTTATTTATGACATATTTAGGGTGCATCAAATCTATCACAAGTTGCAAATTAGAGGTTTCTCCCACCCTATGCATGGCAAAGTTTTGACAAATGGTGATACTTGCCTCACGTGCCCTCACTTGCCCATTTGACCTTGTGATCTCTTGAGATATAAAATGGAGCCAATACACCCAATTCCAAAAAGGGCAATCTTCGAAATATTTCACAATGAAGTGATGCTTATACTCAATAAAAATTTCACCTGCATATTTGCCCTTGAAATCTTCATCAATCAAAGGAGGTTTCTAAGTGATCCTAAATATGCAAAACCCATTACAAAACCTAGCCATTTTAGTGAATCAGATCACAAAGTTCGATGACAACACCCCTAGGAATAGTTTGAACCAGGTCCTAGAGGAATTAGTGGTAAAAACAACCAGGTTTGGTGGTTGTCCCCACCTAGGATGTTTAGTAGTCACAATTGGAACACTGAGGTATGGCCATGACATCTACATATAATTTTATTTCTTTTTTAGCATAGATCATTTCTAGAGTAGATTATATGCACTATGCTAAGTTTTGGTACAATTTGGAGTAGTTTTGCACCTTCTATTATGCTTTTCATTTCTAATAGTCCCAATTGGAACACCTAGGGATGACCATGAACTCGACATATAATTTCCTTTTTGTTTTAGTATAGATCATTTCTAGATTAGAATATATGCATTATACTAAGTTTTGGTGCAATTTTGATTAGTTTTGCACCTTCTATTATACTTTTGTATATTTATTATTGCATGCATCTCCTCGATTTCGTTTCAATCCGCATATGCTATTAATAAATTTGAGTTCTTTGTGTGTAGATCTAGGTATTGCAACATGCAATGAAGGAGCTACAAGTTTGAATATAGATATATCATTGTAGCTGTATCGAAAACTTGCTCTTCAATTCGTGAGTGCGAGGAAGGCCATGAAGCACATCTTGAGTCTTTGAAAAGATTTATTCCTTTGACACTTATGTAACAATTGTATCAACTCTGAGCCCTCAAAGGGATGTTTTGTAATCATGGATTTGACAAATCAATTAATATAAATAGGACCCACATTTATTTTACTTATTTTTTATCATGCTTACATTAATGTCTCTTTTTAGTGCTTATATCAATAGATGCATTTCATTTCCCTTTGCTAGGTGCACCATTTTTTTCCTTTATAGTTGGACACAAAGGATGAGATTCCATATTTTTTACACTTTAATTTACCAAGACTTGGTGAGCCATTGTAATTTCCTCTTTTTCCTCATGGTCTTTATCATCATCATCATCTTGTGGCCCTTTACCTTCATTAATGACCTATTTTTCAAACACACCAAAATTATGCACCCAATCAAAAGTATGTCCATCCTTTTCAAAACATAACTCTTGTTGATCAAACAAAGCAATATTTTCTTTTGGATGAATAGAAAATTCTAATTCCTTGTTAACCACCAATGGTATTTATTGATTTGAATCCCCATGACAATCATACGAATTTATACCCAAACTTTTAGTGGTCTAGAATGGAGTAGAAGATCTTACCTCTTCCTCATCCATAATAAAATAATCATAAGAAACATTTACCATTTCTTCATGTGATATGGTGATTTCAGAATCCTGCATATCAAGTGAGATAGAAATTTCATCAGTAGAAGTGTGAGAAAATAATGATTTCTCATATCTTCCCCAACCACTATAATAATCATATTCTAAAATAAAAGGGATGAAATTTTATCTCGCCTTAACAATATTTGAATTCATCTATCAATTCCTTTTCACATTTATCCACCTTTGAGGACTCAATTATTTCTAAAAGTGGATCAATTTGTGCATTTAGCTTTCTATGATTATCCCAATCCTCACTTGTAAATAATGACTCTAAATATTTCATTTCTAGTGGGTCATTATTTGAAACACATTGGCTTTCTTGATCATCTACTTTAATCCTTTCATTCAACTCTATGGAAGGTCTTGACCTATCACACATTTCAATACTAGTTAGATCTAGGACTCCTTCCTTGTCTGAAATAATGTTATTATGAAAATCATTGAAATTTATCTCAGGAACATGATTCGAAAGATGATCAAGATGGGTATTCTGAAATTGATTTGCACTTGAGAATGATGGTTGATTTTGAATGGTAGGTTGAGGTGCACAAACTTTTGGGTGGGTAAGGGAGGTATTAAATTATGGAGAATTATACAATCCAAAACCCCCACCATAACCTTACAAATTCAATTGTTGTTCAAATGCTATTGCTTTAATGTAAGCTTGGGATAACAATGTGATTTGAGGCATCCCTCACAAATACATAGATATTGATGGGTCAAGAGCATTGAAATACACTTGGATAGCAACTCCCTCTAGAGGAACATAGGGTACCATCAATTGAGTATATAACCCATGGAACCTTTCAGTGAACAACTTCAAAGATTCATTTGGTCCTTTACGATTAGCGATAAACTGATTATACATGAGGATTGGATCAACTACCTTTTTGTTAAAATGATTGAGGAACATTGCCTCTAGTTGAGCCCAAGAATTGATAGAACCTGCAGGTAAAATGAGGTACCAATCATAAGCAAATTCATCTAATGTAAATGGAAACATGTTACAAGCAATATCTTCATGCCCGATTTACAATTGAATTAAAGTGTTATTATATGCTTGAATATGTTCCTTAGCTGATTCCATTCCATCATGCCTAAATTGGGGTAGATAACACAACAGATATATAGGCACATGATGTGAAAGCCTAGGTATGTTAAAAGGACTATCTATCATAATTGGAGTAAACCATGCCATTAGTGGACCTTAAAGAATATAACTTTAGTACAAATTTTGTTAGTCAAAGAAATATATCTTGCCAAGAAGCATGAAATGACTAACAATTTTCAAATGAATAAATCATCACGTTCATCCATTATAATGCATCAATTAAACCATAGTAATAAAGAACATTATCCTTAAATTTTCAAAAGGTTAGTATTAATGCATTATCCCTTAAAATACTCTCCAATCAATGAATACGATCACATGACAATAAAACCTCGTTAGTCAAGACCAGTGCCTTTAACTAAACTTTCAAATAAAAATGAACAATTTAGCATTCACAAATGAAATAACCAATTCGGACCTTCCTTCTAGCACAAAGATATTGAGTGCTAAAGGAGGCCAAATATAATAGTAAAAAATACTTGGAACATTCAACAATTCACAGCATCATGGTTACACAAAATAACATTATTCATTGTATGAACAATTCAAAAGCATTTAAAACAACAATGAACAACACAATTCATGCCCTCCTTCTAGCACCAATTCTGTTGAGTAGTAATTTTTCCCAATTGTAAAATCACCATCATAGTCAAGATTTTTATTAGAAAACCCTCTCTTGCAAAGAAATAGAAATTTCTCCAAGGTTCCTTTTACTTAATGTGTGCTTGTATTCTTGTGAAAATATATCAAATAAGTGCTAGGAATACCTTAGTTATTTGCAAGTAATTGTTAACAAGGGGCCTGTGTTGGTATTATTTTATTATGCTATGCTATTGATTGTTCATGAAATTTGAAAGAAAAGAAAACGTAATTGGCCCTCATATGACCACGATGAAAAGATGAAGTTCATTATATCTTGGAGTATTTTAGGTAAATTTTATCTTCTTTTGCTAAGCAAATTTAAACAAGTTTTATCTTGCATTAGTAAATTGTGCTTTGAGCATAAAAGAGAAGACTAAAATCTATCCTTGAAATACCAAACTTGAATGATGATTGGATTCATTTTATATTGCTTGATGAATGGATTTTATGTTGCTTTGTTAAACTTTGAGCATGAAAGAAAATCATCTAAATGACTAACTTTGAAATGTAGCATCCTTTGAAATGCCATATAAATTACCCCTCTTTAATGAAATTGTAATTTTCATAAAGAGAAGTTAATTTATTGCTTCAAAAATAAAAGTGCAAGGCTTGAAGTTCATTTCCCCTTTAAAAAGTGAAATCATGTCAAATCTAAAATTACAAAATTCCTTTAAAAATTGAACTTTAAATAAATTTTTGGAATTTTGAATTTACTTCAAAATAAAATTGAAATGGTTTAAAATGAAACATTAAAGATCATTCTTGAAATCCATGCATCTATTTTTGGAATTTTAATTTCTTTTTTATATTTTTATATTTAGTTTAAAGAACTTAAAAAAAATGAAAAATATAATTATAGAAATAAAAAAAATACAAATCTGGAATATGGGTCAGAATGTTGAAAATGTTAAAAGAAAAACTACTATCAGTATAATGCTACCCTATCCTGCAAAACTAGAGATGTGAGAATTTCTAAATGTAACCTAATTTAATTGAAGCTACATTCGCACGGTTCAAAATAAACTAGGTGCAATATTCTATGGAAAACAAAATAAATTCCATGTTTCTAAATATTCGATAGTGCAACCATTAAAATGCATTGAACACTGTATATAAGCCTAAAAAGCATAGAAGGGAAAGATAAAAATTTAACACAAAGCATTCAGAAAATTTCCTCCGATTCTGCTTACAAGGTGCAAGTTTCTAGAGTATTTTGCATTTAAAAAAAAAATAATGTCCCTGTTTTTTACAAAATTTCTAGCCCTTTTTCATAGTTTGCATCTATTTTTAAAATTTTCAGTAATGACCATTCATTTCATCTTCTTCTTTTACCCTGTTTCCAAACATAGGTTTCAACGATAAATCCCTTTGTCTTTTCTTTTTCTCATTTTGTAGCGTTTTCTTTCATTTACTTTACCTAACTTGTAACACCTATACTCCATTATTTTTATTTATTTCTTGTTTATTAATGAGACCCTTTAATTTATTCACCCTTCAATTCCTTTGTAACTTGTCCTTCGTTCATTAAAACCAACTTTAGACAGTGCTCCTATATTAAGTAACACTTTGACCACTTGCCTTAACATGGCTAATCAAATTAAAATGGTGATTCCACCTCCCAGGTATTGATAGTCTTGGCTATGACACTTTGGTCCACTTGGTTGACACACCATTGGATCAAAATTTAATGGCATACTCATCACAAATGCCACTGTTGTCATTCACTTTTACTTCGCTCCTACTATTAACCACGCTAGCGCTATTTTTAAAATTTTCTATAGTGGACTAGGAAGATAGCTGAACATGGACAGAGATTTGCACACCATCTCAGTAATTCCTATGTAAATTCTATTGGAGATATTAGATATCCTTGCAACTCTTGTACTAACAGTCACTTTCCTAATACTCTATCTTTGAACGAGGACAATGGCTTCTTAAAAACTAACTACATTTTTTATATCCACTGTTGTTGCGTTCTTGGATACAAAATCCCCTACGCCAATGCATTGATATCATTTTTAGCATGAAGGAACATCTTGGCACTATGTTACATAGGTATTTAGGTCCATTCTAAATGAATTTGGCAAGGAAAACACATCCAAGGTAGAAACACAATCATCCCGATGTTAAAACACATATGGGCATAGTTTGCTACAACTATAATAATGTTAATACTGGTCTACATTAGCAGTGTGTTGTAATTTTTCATACTATGGTTGTGGATGACCTCCCCCTCAATGATTTCAATTATTGTATGAGTCACGAGTTCGATATTCTTTTCTATGCTATCTCTGACGTTCATGACGGCATGACCTATTACCAGTCCCTAATGCTGCTATAACACACCATGCTTCTTAAATACACCACAATACCTTGAAGTAGGACCAATAGCATCCCATTGTATAATCCATCACAACATCTCCACGTGTGATTTACGAATCCATGATGTCATCCTTCACGCATAACTTGGTTGCGACGGTAAACAAATTCTTTATTGTCTCCAAAACTGATGCATAATCCTAAATTTGGTAGTCTTTTATCTTCTATTTCTCTTCACTCACCCATTCATGCCTTTGGTCATGTCATATCAATGTCTTCTCCATAGATATACTATACAAAATCCTAAATCTATGTAATTATCCATCTAAAATTATAACCGGCGAGACAAAGTACCACAACCTCATCTTGCTTGTGTGATTGATTAAACATGTAACTGACCTTTGTGGGGCATATTGTACTAACAAAATAACTTCGTTATACAATGATGTAGACCAGCGGTAAATTCATTTGGACAAAAATTTCTTTAAATATTTCCAAAGCTACCTGTATTTCCTCTGTCATTCTACTTTTCGTGGTGATCTCCACGGCTCCTCCAATTGGTCCAACATTTACATCAACCCTGTTTATTCCATGTATGTATGTCTATGGCTATCCACATTAATGCTAGACTATGTACTTTGCACCCACTAGTTGGTCGCTCCTAGGTATCCATGCCAACCACATCATTGTGAACCTATCATAAATGCTCATGTCCATGCAGGACAAACAGTCCTGTATGCTAAGTTATAGTCGTCAGCTCACCTAGTCTTATGTCACGTAGACGTTGGGTCATTGTCCACCATGTGTGCAAGCTTATCCATTCACATAGTCTCTTCACTCGTTGCACCTACTCATCGTCTAGTCTATCCATGTCACTACCTTTGGTATGCTCCTCCATAGTCTTATTTTTTATTGTCAGTCGTATACTATCGACATTGTCAAAATCCAAGTCATTTGGATACACATCTTCACCAGATTATCTAAGGCTTCCAAATTGCCACACGAGTGATGCCACAATGGACTATCTAGGCCTTTTGGTCTACATTAAGACCCATCACCAATCACCTATACAAATAAAATAAGTTTTAGTTTCTCTGAATGTATACAAAATGACAAAACCCTAAACTAAATTCAACTTTAACATAATTCTTCATACGCTTAAATGAGTATAATGCTTAAAATGAAAATCTTTTCATAAAATTTTTATTTTAATTTCACTTTATTATTAATATATATATATATATATATATATATATATATATATATATATATATATATATATATATATATTATTTTATTATTATTTATTAGATTTAACTAATTTCAAATGTTTGGACTAATCTAAATTAAACATGAAAATCAACCAAACATTGTAAATTTAACCAACACACTAGGAAAACACTAAACATTACAAAAATAAAATAAAGGGGACACTAACCCAAAATTGAACCACTATAAAGCACACACATGGGTAGAAATCATTCGACAAGAATTATCACTCAAAGACAATTGAGCATCCTAAACAAAATAAAATTTTAAGGTGGGTCCCCAAATTTGGAGCTAGTTGTGCAATGGCCACAACAGGATCCCATGAATACTCTTTGTAAGAAATTACCCAAGGAATGGACTCTTGAGTATTAGTAGGTTAGTGATTGTTAGAGGTTTGCTATGAGGGAATTATGGGGTTCCCTCACTCTTGTAAAAAGGAATGTACAAATGAATGTAATAGAGTACATAAGAATTATGGATATTCTTATGCAATAGATTGACACTTTGACAAAAGAAAAATTGTAATCCCTTTGTGGAATGGCTAATAGACTTGCAATGGTAAAATATGGAAATTTTAAGGTTGGATTTTCTCCTGAAAATGGTTCTCATGACATTTGATGTGTCTTTTGGTATATCTTTTGTAGTACTTGTTATGAAACTATTATTTGCACTTAATGTTCTATTGCTTTGAATTGTAAATGAAGAAGAAATAGATTTGTTTATTATGCTATGATGAAAAGTAACATTGTAAAGAAAGGTAGATGTTTAGTATCTCTTTATTTTCTACAATAGAATATGGATTATGCAATGGTGGTATTAAAATATGAATAAATAAAATAAAAAGGATAAAGTTATATCTTAGATTCACCTTGGGGTTTGGGAAAAAACATCCTGGAAAGATGTTGAAAATAGAATGCCAATCAAAATTAGACCCCTGAGGTTAGGACTAGAACTAAGAGAAGTATGATGGGACAATCCCTTAGGATTGCAATGGGCACTTTAGTAATAGACTTCTAAAGTGTGCTTCGAAATATGATGAGCTTAGAATTCCATTGTAACTAAATCCTTGTGATGGATTATCCAATAGAAAGTGAGATACCCATGTAAGGAAGGGATGTCATGCAAATGATAGTCATAGGAACCCAAAATACTGTGGATGAATTCCTATGGGGGATGTCATTTGGTGTGGTAGTCAAAAGAGAGCTACCACATAAGTGATAGTCACCTCCATTAAACTATCTAAAGATAGTTTAATGGTGTATAGTAGGTTTACAATGAAAGAAGTGTGTAAAACTACAAAGAATCTTACACCTAAATACTAGTAAGGAATGACAAACACTAGTCAAGAATTTGGTATCCCTCATCTCAAACGAACGAGATAGGGTTAACCCTCACACTGTGGTCAAAAAGTCTTTCAAAAGAAAGAAAGAAAATTAGGGTGACCACTCAAAGGTGTCCTTTAAGCTATATGGGCAGTGTACAAGGTAAACCCCTAAACTAATATGGGAAATTGGCCACTCCTATCCACTTGAGGGATGCTATAGCATCTAGAAACTTAAAACGTGAAGTAAGCTTCTATAGACTTTATTTGGATTGTTTGACTAGTCTTTGATTAGTTTAAGAAAAAAAATTGGGTTGCTTTCTAGGGTTGTTAAAGATACTATGTGATTTATTAGATTTTCTTCATTGTCAATGAAGAGTGATTTTTTTGGATTAAGTGAAACCCTAAATTCTCTGTATTTTAAAAAACCATACCGATATGTTATATATACTTATCTTTTTTATGAGAGAAGACTATCATGTCATCAAGATATATGAGTATGAATTTATTTACAAGCTCACCAAAATATAAGTCCATAGCCCTTTGGAAAGTAGCTTTGGCATTGGATAAACCAAAAGATATTCTTTGATAAGCAAAAGTTCTTGTTGTGGCTGATCCACAACACACCCCAAAATTGGGGACCCACCTTTTTGCATGCTTTCAAAGAAGATCTCGGTGACCCAGATGCTAAAAATCAAGAAAAAGGCAAAATTGCACAAAAATGAAAAAGTGTCGCGATATCGCGACATGTTGCTCCGTCGCGGCGAAAAAAAAAGTGTCGCGATATCGCGACATGTTGCTCGTCTCGAAAATGAAAAAGTGTCGCGATATCGCGACATGTTGCTCCGTCATGGCCGAAAATGAAAAAGTGTCACGATATCGCGACATTCAAGATGTCCGTCCAGAGAGGAGAGAGAAAGATAGAATGGAAAATTGTCACGAAATCGTGACATGTCACAAAATCATGGTCAAACCAGTCAAACAGGGCAAGGCACTAAAAGCGTCGCGATTTCGCGACAAAAAGCAGCAAAGGGGCACGAAGCAGAAAAACGTCGCGATATCGCGACAGAAGCAACAAAGGGGCCCGAAATAGAAAAGCATCGCGATTTCGTGACGAAAAGCTGGAAAAGTGGTACGAAACGGAAAAGCGTCGCGATTTCACGACAGAAAGCGCAAGATAGCTTCAAATGAAAAAGCATCATGATTTCATGACAGAAAGCCGCAAGATAGCTCCAAATGAAAAAGCGTCACGATTTCGCGATAGAAAGAAGGCGCAAAAAACTTTGAAGAAACATTTCTCCAAGGCGTACGGAGATGAAAAACGTCACGATTTCACGATAGGAAGCAGCCGAGGCGTACGGAGATGAAAAGCGTCATGATTTCGTGACAGGTTGCATCCTCACAGCTCGAAACAGAAAAATGTCATGATTTCATGACAGGTTGCATTGGCAAGGCTGCTGGCAGGAAAATGTCACGATATCGTGACATGTCGTGTTTTCGCGATGAAAGTAAAGGAGCAAAGTTGCATGCATAAAAACGTCGCGATATCGTGACATGCTATTTTTTGTCATGATTTACATGGGGCCATTATAGAACATGCAGAGGAAGCATGAAACACGTGGCATACAGGTGTCAGGGTTACAGAAGCGTTACATGTTAACAGAGAATATCGAACGTTTTGACATCGAACATAAATTCAAAAGCAACGAAAAGGTGGGAATACGAAACGATGCATTATGGGAGGTGAAACGAAGCGCCACAGAGAGAAACAGAGAGCCGCATCAGAAAGTATAAAATCAGAGGCACAGATTGATACAGGGGTTGGAAATTGTTGCTAGCAGAGTTGCAGAGCCAAAGGCGACAAGCCATTCTGGGCCTGCTATTGGAGCAATTTCCTTCACTTGTTCTGGTCTTATCAAAACTAGGACATTCTGTCATTGTAATTGATACATTTATTTTAATACAGAATTACAGAGAGTTGCATCTCATTGGCAAGAAAGGAGGAGTTATTTTTGCATGCAAATATTGAATGTTTATCTTTCCTTTTTCAGATTTTTAGGTTTATAGGTGAAGTTTAATGCGAGTTCTCTTGGTTGCTTCATGCGAATGCCTAAATCTGAAAACTATAGTTAAGACCCCAGAAACCAGCACCTAGCTTATCTGGATTGTGCGAGTTTGCAGGTTCAATAGGTTAGGTTGTGTGCAGAAACCTCATTATCTTCGGTTTTGCCAAATTGAGATCGTAGCACTCTGAACGTAGTTTAGTTCATTCTCTTTGTATTATTTTCTTTTCTTTTCAGTTCTTTATTTTACGTATTTTAATTACCTTCATTTAAATAAGAAAATGTGAAAGATCTACCAAAGCTCGAAATCAAAATAGATTTGTCATAAAGATTAATTCACCTAGAGTCCATTGTAATTTCAGAATAGAATAAACCAGAGTGCCCCTTGTTAACATTCACTTGCAACACTAAGGTATTCCCAACATTTAAATTGAACAACATCATTGGTATAAAAAGGGCTAACGTAAAAGGAACCTTGGAGAAATTATCTATGTAATTTCTTTGCAAGCAGAGGATTTGGGACTCGGATCCTACCGGAGAGTATGTTTTCACAACTGGGTGAAAATACCACTCAACATATTGGCGCTAGAAGGAGGGCCTGATTGGTTTACTTTATTTTGATTTTCATACAGAAGTAATATCTTTTTTATTCGATTTTGAAATTATCTCTTAAATCTCACAAACGGCTAAACTACAGCATTTGTTTTTTTATTGCAAGTTTTCTTGGAGATAATCGAGAGTTTCGTCAAGTAGGCTGGACCCACCGCGCCGTATTGCGATTAGATACCAAACAACTAGGGAAACCATATTCCATGACCTTACACTCACTGGTACTCCCAAGAACAAAACCAAGCAAGTTGTAAACCTACCAGTCACAAAAGATCTTTTTTCTTCAGGAACCTCGAGCGGACCTACACCAGTGGTATCAATTGCCACTAGTGCACCTATTGTCAGTACCATTTCCACCGCTCTTGTAGGGTTGTCCTCATCAATTTTGAGTCAAATGGCTCAACCTCCAGCAGCTCCTTGGTATGGAGCTAATAATATCCCCTTGAATATTGCAGGGGATATCCATGAAATCCCTAAGAACATAGAAATATTCTTGCCCAAATATAAACCAGATGGCCCAAGAATGGTAGAAGAGCATATCCAAGCTTATAGGGATGTTTTAATAAGGTTGCAAGTCCAACATGAGGATGTGGCTTGCAGGATTTTTCCCATGAGCCTAGATCCAGTAGCCTATGAATGGTATATATGCTTGCCTACTGGTTCAATCACTTCATGGACGCAAATGGAGAACGCCTTTGTTAATCAGTTTAGGTCACCTTTGGATCCCGCAACCATCTACAATCAGTTTATTACATGCAAAAGGGGCCAGGGTGAACCAATCAGAACCTTTAATCAGAAATTCCAAAAATGCTATAATAGAGCAGTTCGGCATTTTGCCATAGATCCCGCAGTGGCCTTGCAAATATATTTTGGGGCATTGGATCCCATGACAGCCATGTTTGCAAGATGAAATCCTCAAGTTACCACGCTCGCTCTAGCCTACAATGAAGCCATGACCATCGAGCAGCAAATGACACCACAGGGCTATGGATTTCCCGGGATGCCTATGATGGGACAATATGCTCCATATGGTCAAGCTCCCTTGGCAAATCAGATCATGGCACCGCAAATGCCAAGCATGAATGCCTTCCCATATCAACAACCGTATCCACCAGCACCTGCTTATGCACCCATTCCAATCCAACCAATCACATCCATTCCACCCGTTCCCGCATTTTTGCAAAATAGTCAATCGACTATGCAAGGAACCAACCAAGTTAATTCTCAGGCTATAGTTCCTTTCCCAAATCCAACTCCGATTCAAAGTGTCAATCCATACGTGAATCAAATTCCTCAAAACCTGACCCAAATGTTGAATCAAGACCCCACCAATTATGCAAACCCAACGGGAGTTAACAACAATGTAGTTCCACCGAAGGAGATTTATTCGGAGGTCGAAGAGCTCAAGAAGATAGTTCATAAACTGAGCAATGACATGGTTCAAAAATAGAAGTATGAATCCCATGCCCCTCACTCAAATCAAAATTTTAACAATAGAGGGAGACATTGGAACACAAAGCCAAACAATGGGGAGTACCCGCCCCCATTGCCAATCAACTAGATACTTCTGCAGGACCTAGTCAATCCAGTTCCCTTTTGAATCTTTCCGATTTGGCATGGGAAAAGGGGTGTAGGTTGCACAACACAAAAGAGCACAATGAGAGGAATTGTCCCGAAATTGCTAGATACACTCATTGTCTCCAAGCCCAAGTTGATGACTTGGAACTGGTGTCAAATGAGGGTCCATCGCAACATCAGGATGATAACATTATGGTGGTGGAAACTTTATATCGTCAAGAAGGTGAGAGTGAGGAAGAAGAAGATGAAATTTTGGAATAGGAGGTGCAAGCTTTTCGAGAGTTTAGAAAGGGGAATCACGGATACCATTTGAGAAGTAAATCTAAAGCCCCTAAAACCTCATCAACACCACCAAACAACTCTATCCTTCCTTCGGATACTAAGGCAGATAATAATCCTCCTCCTCCACTTAGAAGAGAAATGTCTAATGACGCGCAGAAGACAGTCAAATTTGAAAAACCAAACTATGACATAGTGGAGGATCTAAAGAAGTCCAAATCTAGCCTTTCGTTCTTAGACGCGGCTAGATTGCCTGGCCAAAAGGAGGCGTTGATAAAGGCTCTGAACTCACCTGATCAAATGTGGAAGGGAAAAGAAGTTGAGTCCCATCTGATTTTATGAAAGGAGAGATGGGATGTCCCGCCATTCTTATTGACTCTGAGAATTGCGGGTAAGAATTTGCATAATTGTTTGGTGGACACGGGTGCCACGAGCAACCTCATGCCTTCGGAGATATGTCAAATGCTAGGTCTACAACTTGTTTCATCCAAATGCAAGGTTTTGCAATTGGACCGATCAGAGGTAAATGTGGTAGGGACCCTATATGATGTCAAAATTCAATTAAATTCTGAACCCAGGGTCCAGCAGGTGGTCGACATTCTGGTTGTTAACATCCCAAGTAGATATGGAATGCTACTTGCAAGGGATTGGATGAAAACTCTGAACGGTTATTTTTCAACAGATTGCTCACATATGTGGCTACCCTGGAAAGGAATTGCAAATCAAATCAGAGTGGAAAATGAACCGAGGCTTAAAGAAATCATAACAGAATTTAACAAGCCGAATGAAGTTCAGTTTTCTGAGCCAGAACTGGGGGTCTATGCACTTGATGTTGAGGAAGCTACTGAAGAGCCTAAAAAGGAAACATGTCATGGTGGCTCTTTTGAGGAAAATGATTTCACATGGTTGCTCAGGTTTGATGGATCCAAATCTAGACAGGGAGCAGGAGCTGGAGTCGAGCTCACTGGTCCAGGAGGTAAACCATTATTGGCTGCTTATAGATTGCAATTTCCTTGCATGAACAATGTGGCAGAATACGAAGCACTGATCTTTGGTTTACGTCTAGCATTGAGCAAACAAGTTAAATGCTTGAAAGTATTGGGAGATTCTGAACTAGTAGTCAAGCAGATTAAAGGACAGTATACATGCCGTGATAGGAGACTGAGCCTTTATAGAACTAGGGTTATGGACCTCATTGAGGAATTTGACGCGTTCAATATAGCCCTTATTTCTAGAAAAGGAAACCGAATAGCAGACTCTCTTGCAGTCGTTGCGGGCATGTTAAATCCAGTTGACATAAAAAGGTGTAAAAAGTTCTCCATTGAATTAGTTCCTTGTCCATCAATACCCGATAATGTCAAGAATTTCCAGGTTTTTGAAAATGACAGACACATATTCAAATTTGTCATGAACTCGGGTATTTTTGAAAATCAGGTGATTGATGAGGAGCAAAGATGGCAAGAAGAAACAGAAAACGAGAGTGAAACTGCGTGTCAATCCAACAAAATACCTAAAGACGTGGTTTCATTGGAGAAAATGTTCGATATGGGATACAAGACCAGAAGAGGAAAAAAGGTCCCACTCCCCAAAGATGCATGTGATTTAATTAATCTAGGGAGTGCAGACAATCCACGGGAAGTGTACATTGCAAAGGCATGTACAGCTGAAGAAAGGAACAACATAATACATGCATTAAAGCATTACATGGATTGCATTGCTTGGAATTACAATGAGCTGAAAACATACAACCAAGACATCATCACACATACCATCCCTCTAAAGCCGGACTCCAAGCCTTTTAGACAAAGACAACGAGTTGTTAACCCGCTATTGGAGCCCTTAATAGAAAAGGAGGTCAAAATATTATTGGAAGCGAAGATCATTTTTCCTGTTAGGCACTCAACCTGGGTTGCTAACCTCGTTCCAGTAAGAAAGAAGAGTGGAGAGATTAGGCTGTGTATAGATTTTTGAAATCTTAACAAAGCCTCTCAAAAGGATAACTATCCATTGCCATCCATTGATGAAATTTTACAAACGGTAAATGGATCTGAAATGATGTCTTTTCTTGATGGGTATTCTGGATACAACCAAATTCTTATACATCCAAATGACAGGATGAAAACAGACCTTCACCACCAAGTGGGGGACATTTGCCTACAAGAGAATGTCGTTTGGACTGTTAAATGCTGGTGCAACATTTCAACGCGCCATGGACTATGCATTCAAAGGGCTTATAGGCAAATGTATCATTGTGTATGTGGATGATATTCCAGTATTTTCAAAGAAAAGAGAAGACCATGTCAAGGATTTGAAGAAAGTTCTTCAAAGATGCAGAGAACATGGAATTTCCTTAAATCCCAAAAAGTGCATTTTTGGAGTAACGAAAGGAAGACTACTTGGTCACATCATTTCAAAAGAAGGCATATCCATTGACCCAGAAAGGATAGAAGCTATCCAAAACTTGCCTCTCCCGGGTAGTAAAAAAGAGTTGAGATCTTTCTTTGGGCAGGTTAATTTTGTGAGGAAGTTTATCTCAAGCTTTGCTTGAGATAGCCAAACCTCTGAACAAGATGCTCAAGAAGGATGTAGATGTCAGATGGAACGAGGAAAGTAGGGTGGCCTTTCAGAACATCAAGGATGCCATTTCCAGAGCCCCTGTCCTCATAAGTCCAGACTATTCTAAACCTTTCTATATTTATGCTTTCGCATCGGAACACTCTTTTGCGAGTGTCTTGACCCAGAAAGGTGAGGATAGTGCAGAAAATCCCATAGCATTTTTGAGTGCTCCTTTAAAAGATGCTCAATTAAGGTATTCCATCCTTGATAAGCAGATGTACGCACTTTTTAAAACGGTAAAAAAATTTAGACATTACATTGTGCACAGCAGAGTTATTGCCATCGTGCCTGACCTTGCTGTCAAGACCATGTTTTTACAGAATGAGCTAGGTGAGAAAAGAGGGAAATGGATTTCCACTATCCAAGAGTTTGATCTTGAAATCCAACCTATGAAACTAGTTCGAGGACAGGGACTGGTGAAGGCGATCGCTGAGAATAATCCGCAAATGACATGCCAATATTCAAATGCAGAATACATTTCTAAGGATGACTGGTATGTTGACATTGTGCAATTTCTATTGAATGGTAAGTGTCCTTCCAATCTGAATTCAACTCAAAGAAGAGCTTTAAGACTTAAGTCTGTCAATTATCTGATGAAATCTGGTGTTCTTTACAGGAAAAATCATGAGGGGATCTACTTGAGATGCCTGAACAAAGAAGAAGCTGCCAAGGTGCTGCAGGAATTTCATGGGAAATATGGAACTGGTCATGGTGCGGCAAATGCTACAGCGCATCAAATCCTGAGAGCAGGATACTACTGGCCCCACATTTTCAAAGATGCACATGCCCATGTACGATCTTGTCACATTTGTCAAGTAGCTGCCAATAGAGAAAGAAATGCAGCCATGCCATTACAACCTGTAGTTGAGATGAGACCATTTGCACAATGGGGACTAGATTTCATTGGGGTTATTAACCCAAATTCTTTTGATTCCCATAAATTCATACTAACAGCTACAGATTACTGTACAAGGTGGACAGAAGCAGTTCCTACAAAACATGCCACCACAGACGTTGTAATAAGATTCCTTGAGGACCACATTATAACAAGATTCGGAATGCCCGATTCTATTGTCAGTGACAATGGTAAAGCTTTTATTTCTATGCAATTTGTAGATTGGGCATATGACAATAAAGTGAGTTTAAAATTTGCATCTAATTATTACCCTCAAGGAAATGGTTTGGCCGAATCTTCAAATAAAAATTTGTTGAATATCATTAAGAAATTACTGGAAAAGAACCCTCGGGATTGGCACAGCCAATTAAAGTTTGCCCTTTGGGCAGATAGGACCAGAGTAAAAGAATCCATAGGGAATACTCCCTATCATTTGGTCTATGGACAAGACCCGATATTTCCTGCAAACTTGAAGTTGCAAACCTTGCATTTCATACAAGAGTACTTGGGGACAGATAATCAAGTTGAAGCCAGGTTAAGTCATTTGTTGCACCTTGATGAAAAAAGGGAGGAAGCCATGAGTCACATGAATAAACACCAGGAAGTTATCAAAAGATGGTTTGACAGAAGGGCTAAAATTAAGTCCTTCAGAATTTCAGATTTGGTCTTACTATGGGATAAAAGACATGAGGAAAAAGGGAATCATCAAAAATTTGATTGTCTTTGGTTAGGCCCTTATCAGATTTCAGAAATTCTCGAGAAAAATACCTTCAGGCTAAAAACTTTAGAAGGGAAGGATTTGATGTTACCGGTTAATGGGCATGTTTTAAAGCATTATTTTAGCCCTTAAGTCGTAAGAGATTGATGTTATTCTTTTCGGTTTTGGTAGGGATTTTCAAATTTTGTTTTCATTGTTTAGGATTGTTAGTCTAGTTAGGATTTAGGTTGTGGGTTTGATTTCAATTGACATGCTTTGTTTGTTTTTATAAAAAAAAAAAAAGAGAAAAAAAAAGAAAATTGAGATGTCAACTTATGCTTAAGACTAGGAGAATATGAAACATTGGAATTGTCTTGTAAAAGCTCCACAAGTAACACAAACATTTTAAGTTATATCGTTTGAAACTTGTGATGCATGAAGTAGTCAGTTTTGTATGGCAAATATTTCATCTGCAATTCAAAAGACAATGCATTCATATTACATCTCACTTTACATATACATTCCATCTTAGTTGCATATGCATCTCAGGTACAAATCATTAAAGTGTGTCAAATCCTCTTAGGGTTATGCTATAACATAAATGTGAAAAAATCCTAAGGTTGGAAACCGAGCCTCGAGATATCTAGAACTAAGCACATCTTATACACATTAAAAAGGATCTTGAGCAAAATGATCAAAACCTTGCTTGGAAGAAAAGGTTGGGCGAAAGAAGTATTTCATGTCTATCCTATTATGCAACATGATCCTTAAAACAGTGGTTTTGACCACTTCCATAAAGCTTAAAGCCTAAAATCGGAGTAGTAAGGATAGGGCTAAATCCTCATCGAACTTAGGTTGAGGATCCAACTCCCCAAAGCTTTGATTTGACCTACATGGAGTAGTAAGGATAGGGCATAAATTCTCATCTCGCTTAGGTTGAGAATCTGATTCCCCAAAGCTCCTATGTCTCATTTCATGATAAATCTTGGATTGGAAGGATCGTACTACTTGTCCTCTGCAAAGGATGGGTAGTCATCCCCAAGGTCTAAGCAATAAAATTAATATTCTCCATTTTTATCCAAAGCTTGGATTGGAAGGATCGTACTACATGTCCCTAGCAAGGATGGGTAGTCATCCCCAAGGTCCAAGAAGTAAAAAATTAATTTTTCCCATCTCATATTTATATTGGATTGGAAGGATCGTACTACTTGTCCTCTGCAAAGGATGGGTAGTCATCCCCAAGGTCCAAAGAAATGAAGGTAAGTCTTGGATTATGGGGTTAAGTATGCCCATGCATGGCAACATGTCTTGTCTAAAAAACAAGACCACTGATTGTTCAAAGGGTTAGACTAGCATGACCATTTCTTCCATAATTGGTTAAATTATTTTGCTCAAAGTGAGGTAATGAATTCCAAATCAGAATAGTAAGGATAGGGTTAAACTCCCATCTCGGTTAGGTTGGGAGTCTGATTCCCCAAAGTTCTGATTTCACGTTCACTTGCACATGGGTTCAAGATAGTAGGGACTCATAACCAACTTTGGGATATAATAAAGCAATTCATTAGTGGATCCTAAGAGGGTTTGGTAATCTTGAATGTTTGTGCATGATACTAGAAAGTTTAGGCCTTTACAAGAGCAAAATCTCTAAGCATAGTTATCAAGTTACACAAATCATTCACAATCTCACATATGCATTCATGTAAAACTGACAATGGAATGTTGATCAATTTCAAACGATAGGGAATGAAATACATTGCACACACCGAGCTAATACTTGATGATTCTGATGATTCATGTATTTTTGATCTTTGGGCATTTGTTTATATTTCTTATGTGCTAACACATGTTTTCGAGTTTGTATACTTCCAGGTAGGGTTCTCACTAAAATGCTCAGGAGCATTTGACAGCAGAGTCGCCATTTGTTGTGGCTGATCCACAACACACCCCAAAATTGGGGACCCACCTTTTTGCATGCTTTCAAAGAAGATCTCAGTGACCCAGATGCTAAAAATCAAGGAAAAAGGCAAAATTGCACAAAAATGAAAAAGTGTCGCGATATCGCGACATGTTGCTCCGTCGCGACCAAAAATGAAAAAGTGTCGCGATATCGCGACATGTTGCTCCGTCACGGCCAAAAATGAAAAAGTTGTCGCGATATCGCGACATGTTGCTTAGAAATAAAAATTGTCGCGATATCGCGACATGTTGCTCAATCGCGGTCCAGAGAGGAGAGAGAAAGATAGAATGGAAAATTGTCATGAAATCGTGACATGTCACAAAATCATGGTCAAACCAGTCAAACAGGGCAAAGCACTAAAAGCGTCACGATATCGTGACATTAAAGCACAAAGACAAAAACGTCAGTGATATCGCGACAGAAGGACAAAGGGAAAAAATCACGATATCAAAAAGGAAAAAAAGTCACGATTTCACGAAAAAAAAAAGTCACGATTTCACGAAAAAAAAAGAAAAGTGATTTCACGAAAAAGCCAAGATAGCTCCAAATGAAAAGTCACGATTTCACGACAAACAGGGACGAAAGAAAGCGTCACGATTTCACGAAAAAAAAAAAATCAAAAAAAAAAATGTCACGATTTCATGATAGGTTGCATTTGCAAGGCTGTTGGCAGAAAAATGTCGCGATTTCGTGACATGTCATGTTTTCGCGGTGAAAGTAAAGGAGCAAAGTTGCATGCATAAAAACGTCGCGATATCGCGACATGCTATTTTTTGTCACGATTTACATGGGGCCGTTATAGAACATGCAGAGGAAGCGCGAAACACGTGGCATACAGGTGTCAGGGTTATAGAAGCGTTACATGTTAACAGAGAATATCGAACGTTTCGGCATCGAACATAAAGTCAAAAGCAACGAAAAGGCGGGGAATACGAAACGATGCATTCTGGGAGGTGAAACGAAGCGCCGCAGAGCAAAACAGAGAGCCGCATCAGAAAGTATAAAATCAGAGGCACAGATTGATACAGGGGTTGGAAATTGCTGCTAGCAGAGTTGCAGAGCCAAAGGCGACAAGCCATTCTGGGCCTGCTATTGGAGCAATTTCCTTCACTTGTTCTGGTCTTATCAAAACTGGGACATTCTGTCATTGTAATTGATACATTTATTTTAATACAGAATTACAGAGAGTTGCATCTCATTGGCAAGAAAGGAGGAGTTATTTTTGCATGCAAAGATTGAATGTTTATCTTTCCTTTTTCAGATTTTTAGGTTTATAGGTGAAGTTTAATGCGAGTTCTCTTGGTTGCTTCATGCGAATGCCTAAATCTGAAAACTATAGTTAAGACCCCAGAAACCAGCACCTAGCTTATCTGGATTGTGCGAGTTTGCGGGTTCAATAGGTTAGGTTGTGTGCAGAAACCTCATTATCTTCGGTTTTGCCAAATTGAGATCGTAGCACTCTGAACGTAGTTTAGTTCATTCTCTTTGTTTTATTTTCTTTTCTTTTCAGTTCTTTATTTTACGCATTTTAATTACCTTCATTTAAATAAGAAAATGTGAAAGATCTACCAAAGCTCGAAATCAAAATAGATTTGTCATAAAGATTAATTCACCTAGAGTCCATTGTAATTTCAGAATAGAATAAACCAGAGTGCCCCTTGTTAACATTCACTTGCAACACTAAGGTATTCCCAGCATTTAAATTGAACAACATCATTGGTATAAAAAGGGCTAACGTAAAAGGAACCTTGGAGAAATTATCTGTGTAATTTCTTTGCAAGCAGAGGATTTGGGACTCGGATCCTACCGGAGAGTGTGTTTTCACAACTGGGTGAAAACACCACTCAACAGTTCCCTATTTTGTTGTGAACATAGTCTTGCATTGGTCCTCATATCTGACCCAAATTTTATTGAAACCTAAAAATCTATCCATAAACAAAAACTTCTTTGTCCCAACAAATGTATGCAGAATCTAATTGATGTAGGGTAACAAATAATGATCCTTTAGTGAGTCTTTATTCAAGTTCCTAAAATCCACCTAAAGGTGGATGTCACCATTATTTTTTGAGTAGGACCAAGTTGGCTACCCATGTTGAATGTTTGATTGGTTAGAAGGTATTTGCATTTAGTACTTTTAGTATTTCTTACCTCATTAGTGCTTCTATTTTTGGATTCACTAGACAATACATTTTCCAGAATAACTTGGCATTGGGCAGTAATTCTATGGTATGCTTTATGTTCTCCTTACTATAGACGTTTAAAATGTCATAGTTCCAAGCAATGATATAACTATATTCTCTACATAAAATTACAAGTTGTTGAACCTCCTCTTAAAAGCATTTTATACCAACTTTTAAACTCCTTTTAGACTCTAGATGGATTAATTCTCTAAACTATTCATTGATCTTCATCTTTTGACCAATTGGTCAGTCACTATTATCTATTAAATTCTTAAGGGTGATAAGCCCCTTGGGAATATGATTGTTATTTAGCTAGATGATTTCATCCTCAATTAGTTATTTGACTAGATTTGTGCAATCCATATCTTGAATTAATAAATCTACTTTCTATCTATCACTATAAAATACTTGCTAGAAATTTTATTTATATGGTACATATGAAATAAATATCAATTTGATAGATCTTGATATTTTTCTTAAATCAAATGTTGGGAAAATTTTGGCTCTGTGAGAAGCTAATACATCATCTTGCACATTCAATTCCCTAGAAATTGTCTTTATGATTAGTGTGTTAAAGCTTTTGAATAGGTCCCAAACTCTATTTTGATAAGCTTTCAAATAATGTTGCTTGTTGGTGCACTTTTCTATCACTTTATTTTACACCAACTCAAAATATTCATAGAGTATCAATTACTTGATTCCCATCTTATCTTCTTGCTTCAGCCCAATACATAATTATTTGTACTCAAAAACATTGATGTTATAGTTCTAAGTCAGGTTATATGACAATATCTTAACCTCCTTAGATGGTAAAATCAGCATAATACCAGCTTCAACACCATTTTTCACCTAGATCCATTGCAACAGAGATTCCAAATTTCACTTTGCTAAATATTTTCTTTTCCTTGTGGTCAAAGATTTTTTTTTTTGGCTTTGAAATAGAATAGGTGTTGATCCTCGTTTTGACCATAGCATTGAAATTATTAAGTGAGAATTTATTTTTAGTCTATAGTTCATCTATGATTTCCTCCACTAGATCAATTTCCTTGCTAATCATGTCAACACTATTATCTAGCTATACCTCATCTTCAATATTTTGGATACGATGGATGAATGGATTTTTAAAAAATATTTTTACCGTTTTACCCTTGTGAGGAATATCTATATGTAAATAATCAAAGGACAAATATCCACCTAGATTAGTTATGAATTCATAGGAAAGGTACATATCAAAATAAGGTTCTAAATCCACCACAACCACCTCTTGTATTACAATTATCTGATGAATCCTATGTAATACCATAGGAATATCTTTGATCACCCCAACTACTTTTATCGGGGTTTCTTCTAACTATAACACTTTGAGACTGGAATGAGTGTATTCCATGCCCATTGCTTCACATAAATATTTTGGCATTACTGTTGTTTTTTCTCTAGAATCCTCCATGTAGTTGTGCATAACCCATCCTTCCATTCACAAATACATATAGAAAGGTGGTAGCCTATTTTTGCCTACTCTAAAAACTAGTTTTCTCTACACCAAATTTATTTTTGTCTATTGTTGGTCATATAACCTAACAAAATTTAATGATGCTTTTAGGAGATCATTTTTTTCTAGAACCATCAAGGCATCATACATGTTGGCCTCAGATGGTGTCTTCTTTAGCTCTTCCACTATGTTGAAGCTAGAATATTTTGACAATCTTTTCCCTACTTTCTTCGACTCATTGAATTTCTTTTGGTATTCTTGTGTTGCTTCAATACTTTGGTGCTTAGTAACATAAGAATACTAGAGTCTATTTCTATCTTGCTCTTGTTTTCAACCTCTTTTACTTGCATTGGCTTAGGTTGTTCCTTCATAGGCTTTTGTATGGGTTGTTCCTTCAACAAAGCTAGTCAAGGTGCTTCCCTTTCTAGTTGTTTTCTCCATTGGGCTAGAACCTTGAACATATATAACTTTCTAGGGTCTACCTCTAATGGTTTTTTCCTTGACCATATCAACACTAAAATTGGATTCTCCTTTAACACCATTAAATTTTGATGTTCTCATAACATGTTTATTTGATTTTTCTATGCTCTTTCTACTTTTTTTATTGCAATATTCTACATTTGATGTTGATGAAGCATGCATGTGCTTTCACTATGTGGGTTATTGCAAGTTGGACACCAATACTTCACTTTTGATGTAGAGGTAAAAGTAATTTCTTCCTAGTTATTATACACTATGGTGGGCTTTGCTCTAGAATTACTAGTAGAAGCACCTTGATCTTTTAACATGTACAAAAATATCCTAGGCTAGAATTTTCTCTCTACTTCTCTTATCTTCATGGTAGTAATATCAATAGTTAAGTTTTTCAATATTATCATAATATCATTCATATTAGCAATCTGTAAATCAAAATCTAGTAATATTGATATTGTGGGAGGTGCAAGCAAAGTGGGATTTGGTAGTTTTGAATAATTTGGTGTAGGTATCAAAGCTACATTAGGTAGATGAATGATTATCATTGGTGTCTACTTATTAGGCTCTAATTGTAATATTTCTAAAAAAATTGGCATGACATTCATGGGAGGAAGTCTACCCATGGCTATTAAAGTACTCTCTCCTACCACTACTGCTTGATATATTTTCAAAAATATCAACACATTGGACTATTATAAAGTCAAAACTTATTTGTATTGAAGGCCCATAGATTATAGTATAATGCTTAGGCATTTGTTGGACTAATTTCTTATGGTACTATTTTCCATGTTATACTAACTTTGATCTTAAAATCCATTATTCCCTCTTGTAGGTGCCTTTGAATGGTGGTAAACTAGGTTAACAAATATAATGGATCTACTTGTTCATTGAATTCTTATACCAATCTACTACCAATTTGTGCCCATGAATTGATACAACCATCTTGAAGGGTCTGATACCAATTCAATACTTTTACTTTTAATGATATGATTAACAACCTTATCATAATATCTTCATCATGAATGCTATGAATTATAGCTAATGAGGCTACATATTGACAATATTCATAAGATATTTTTCTAGTACCATCATATCTTGGCAAAGCTTTAAGATATTTATGTGGAATGAGAATTTGGTTAGGTAGGTTAAGTGGTTCTATATTATTCTAATTTGGGATGTTTTGTAAAGGCTAATTTTGAGTCATTTGTTTGGATCTAGTTGAGTGGATTAAAGTTGGAGATGCAAAATGAGTAGATACTTGAATTTATGTGGGGTTTAAAAAATATGGTGATGTATGGGATGATATGGATATATTTCTTCTAAATCCTAGGGGTGGTAATTCTACAAATAACATCGGTTCTTCTAGTTTCTTAGCTACTACTCGTGTGAGCATAAACTTACAAAATAAATGGCAGCTAGATTATCTTAAAATGTCATTTTAATGGAGTCACTAGGTGATAGTATTTTGATATATTAGAGTAGAATATCACCAAACTTCTACTCAATCAAGATGGTGATATTTTCATCCCACCAGACATGCCAAAAAAATCTTGGTCCAAAATTTGGTTGAGTGAATCTTAAGACCTCGACCATGATTGGATGCCTCAGAAACCATAATATTTGAGTCAAACTTTGGAGACGACTAGCTCCTTTATGCCTAGCTAATGTAACTAAATGGGGGTTGCAGACTAGAGTAAGAAATGAAAGTGTTAGAAGATTAAGTTGAAAATGCTATAAATTTAGCAACATCAAGAGACATAATACATAGAGTCTTACAATCTAAATATAGACCAAATTGCCTAGTAGAGTAGTTTAATTTCCTTATGCTTTAAAGCAATTAAACATGATAAACTATTATCATTATTAAGTCATTCTAAATTAATAAAGTTAAATCTAAGGAAAATTCCAAAATGCAGAATAACTATAACATAATTATTCATTCCTAGCTTTAATAAAAATGCTTAATTACTTAGTGAGACATACATACATGTTTTGCAAAAGAATTGAGCAAGAGGCCAAACAACAATCCAATATTCATTTAAAAGGTGTATAGCCTCAATCAATACAACTATGCCAATTGTAAATGCCAAAGAGCCAACCCTCAGAATGGCTTGCATTCTAGTATATATAGATTTATAATTATAATTGGTTATTCTATCATCATAGCTCAAGGAGTGGATTATAGGTTGATAAGTGTCATTAACATCATCATTTATTTTTAATTTTGTCAAATACAATGTGGTGTCCAAGGCTATATATGATAGAGGAAGTTTGGGAGTTCTATAGTTCATAAATTAGAGAATATGCTTATTCTGTGGAAATAGAAATTCATAAGGGTATCACAAGGATAAAATTGACACTAAATTGTAGAATTGAAACTATCTAAGGTGCAGAATTAAAATGTGTTGAAAAAGAAAGAAACTAGATTAATTTTTCTAAATGGAAATAACATGAAATGTAAATGCTGAAATGAAATCAAATAATTTAAAAATCACTAAAAATTAAACTACTATGAAGAAATTGCTAAAGTAGAAAAATGTTGCTAAAAGCTGTAAATAAATTATGTAACTCAAATTACAAGAATTGAAATGCTAAATGTGGAAGTAAATAAAGTTTAGATAGTTGAAAAACCACAGTCACACATCACACTTGAAAATAGAAGAAAAATAGAGTAAGAACAAAGAAAATTCTAATTACAATAGTTTAGCAAGAATTTAACAAGATTTTATCAGAAAACCCACCAAAAAAAACCTGTAGAAAAATGTAAACAACTCCTTCCATCAGTACCGAGAGTGGGCCCTTGCTACATAGTCTAAAAAAAGGTCTAGCACACCAAAAACTAAGTTCTAATTACTCACTTAATAATCAACACAACATTTGAAAAATACCGCACTTTATTGAATAATTTCTGCCATTATAGAGTTGTTGCAAATTGCTATCATCTATGTGCCAATCTATTGTCTAATTTTTTACCTTTCTTCTAACCCATAACTAATAGGTGAATAGAATTATTTATATATGTTTCTATGTCCCTATCCTATGTTAGATAAGTGTAAAATAAACTATCCTACTATTAACACATAATTTGCTTCCCTATTACAACAAACTTAGTCTAGAATTAGGACAAAATCCACTTTGTAGCTAGTTGTGTAGTTGTCTTTACCTCCAACTTGGTGGGAATAATCTAGGAATAGATGGAGCATCATTGGACAAATTTATCCATGTGCCAGCTTGCTCATTCCTTTGATATTTGGTTAGAATCTTAATTTTCTATTGATTCTACCATTTTTCTAAAGCAACTTTAAAATGATGCACACCTATTAGATGCAATAAGTTTTAATTTTATCACATGGGGGTACTTCCAATGCTTGGTGGGTCCTTCATCATTGTTCTAATTCTCCTCAAATGGTTTTATATCCTCTTTTGGTATTTTTCTTTGCTTTCCTATTATTCTATAGTGGCTACCCAGATATTCTAGAGCTAATCCTGCATATGTTGTGCCTAACTATATTGTTCCCTATTTCAGTTGCAATGTGACTGTTTTGACACCACATCATCTTAGAAACTTATTTGATGTATAAAAATGATTCAAAATTTGTGAACCAATCAGATGTCATAAAATATATATTTGCTAGTTATTTTTATTATGCTATTTTATTGTTAAAACCATGCAAAAATATGCTAGAAAGTGCAAAGAAATAGTCAAAATAGTAGCAGAATATTTCTTAACATTTAATCATTGCTAACATCAACAAAGTAATGTATTTTAATCACCTATTTGGCATATTACTATATTATTTTCAAAATGTGGTAGTTTTTCATGTTAATAATGATGAAATAATGAGGTATTTTTTAGCCTCATCATTCCTCCCAACTTAACTTGATGTATACCCTCATGCATTTTGTTGTGCTACAGAAGCATTGAGGTCTAATCCCTTGTACCAAGTTCCCAAAAACTTGTGGTCTCCATAATGGTAGAATGGTATCCCCTATTTTACTTTATTTTTGCCAACTATTTTTGAAATTGTTGTTTAGGTTCAGGGTCAGAGTCAAAGTAGAAAGGCACAGGTGTAATAGTAGTAGGTGGCCTAAACCATAGGCCAATCCATTGATGTTTCATTGAAAAAATAACATCTATAAATGCTATTGCCCTTCTGTGTGACCATAGTATATTTGATAGTGAAATGAATTCTCTCTTTCTCAGAGACATGGGTAGTTCACCCCACCTATTCTTGCTTGCTTCTAATGAGCTGTCAAAATGGTTTCTATAAAATTGTTGAAAATAGACTATATTTTCCTTGAGGTACCCAAGATAAGTAGCTTTGATATTTGGATTTTTAATAAAGAAAAATTTTTGGCTGATTAATGCTACAGGGATGGTTTGGATATGTCTCAACAAGAGACCAGGTCCTAACTCCACAATCTTATTCTACTTTATTGGTTTATCCCAACACATATGATTTTATAGTATGGAAGTGAAAGCTCTAAGTTATGTATCACCTATGTATATATGAGGTATAAAATACACATCCTCTACTGTATTAAATTTTTACAAATAAAATTCACACAATAAGTTATTTTGTTCCTTGGGACTCTACAAGTATGCATTAAGGAATTCCTATCCAGAAGACAAGTCATAAGATAAACAAAAAATAATTCTCAGTACCTACCACTTGATAAATCTCTCTTTGAGAAATAAACTATATAATTTGGTAGGTTTTTAGCACTACACTAAGTATTTTGCAATCAGGCATAAGTCTCTTACTTTGACCTACAACTTTGTAATCTCTACAGTCTGGTTTTTATTCTATTGTTAAAATGGCTTTATTTTTGTAAAATGTATTTTTAGAACATGGTAATGAGCTACACAACCTAATATGGCCTCAGTATGTGCTGCCAATGACACCATATTTGGTTGAGGTACTACCACTAGTGGGGGTTCAGAAACTATACGTAATTCAACTTGAATTCCAACATCTATAGTTTGAACTATACTAACAGATTCTATGAGAAATTATTTCTTTTTTTTCTTGAGTGATATATTTACTTGCATAAGATCAATTTGTATTCTAATAACTTATTTTGTTGATGTACCTTGCTTATATTGTTGTTCTAAATATTTTTCTAGATGTTCTAGAGCTACTTTGGAATGTTCTAGAGTTGCTTCAGAATGTTATGGAACTACCTCTATTGTAAGTTGCTCTCATAGAACCTATTGTTGCTCATGCTCCAAATTATCCTCTCCTTGGTGGGAAATATTTCCAACATCCATTGGATCTTTGCCATCCCTCTTCATAGGTACAACTCCTACTTGTTGTTGTTCTACTGAAGCAACAACCATGACAGAAGTAAAAATGTGAGGTTCTTGCTTTGGGGTGACTTCCCCAATTCTATAAGGCAATTATGGAGTGTCTACTTGTGCTCCTTCATCTAAAATATACCATGCCATACCAAATATAATTTTAATTCTTCTTCTCCTAAATTAGAATTTATAGGCAGGTTTTCCAACTACTTCACCCTATCCTTCAAGTCATTCAGTTCTTGCAATAACTTGCAGATATATTCATCTTTTATTTGATGGTTGCCTCTCCTTTCCAATCCAAGTTTGTTGGATTTTTATTATCACCCTAGCAACTTTCATAGGATCCTCTATCTCATATTCTATATGTTCTTTATATTATGAAGAATATGTGGGCAGGTCCATTATAGGTGGGAAAGTTTGCTCCATATGTTCCTCAATCTCTATAGATGTCTTCTTAGTCTAAATAGGTGTTTTCTCAACAAAATAATATTCATCCTCCTACAATATTAACCTTATCCTTCTTGTCCTAGGTGGTGCAAGGGATGTTTTTTCTTGAGCCTCCTCCTACTTCCTCCTTATAGTTCTTCTAAGAGGAAGGAATGTAGATGATTTTTTTTGTATCTCAACCTCTTTCTCTCCCTATTCACTATATTAATATATAACAACCCTCTTCATATGTCTAATAGGACTCCTACGTTGTTGTGATATAGTTCTTTATGTTCCACTACTCTACTCTATTTCTTTAGAATTCTCCTCTATAGACATGTTTGTACAATGAACTTCATCCTCCTTTGCAGTTTCAAGTTATTCCCTGGTTGATCCAGAACTATAAGGCTCTTGCTATGTAAGTTCTTCTACTTGAGTAGAAATTTTAATGTTCCCTGTTTGAATAATCACCCTCCTATTTCTTGGTTTTGCTATAGGGATACTATTATATTTTATTTTTCTTTGTGCCCTAGTTTTTGGTAAATGGCTGAGCATAGGAGGATTATGGGGTTTGATCAGGTTCAAGAGTGGCCCTATCATAAATATTTGCCCCAGAGGTCTCTACCTTACTAGTATCTACCCCATATCCTTGTTCTGGATCATCTTCAACATGAATTTATTCATTCCAAGGTTCAAAGAACTTGCTAAAAGTTTGAATATTTCCCTAAAGTGATGCTTACAAATCAGTTTTGTGAGTCCATGGTGTCTAACAGACCCTTGGTCCTCCTGACATATCTTGGCCATGTTATTGTATTCATGATGTAAATATAAGGGGATATTAACTATGACCTTTGGGTATTGTAGGCCATGTTTGAGGTGAGTTAAAATTTGTATATGGTGACTAGACAAGATAGCAATCTATCCTTTATAGGTTAAATATCTGATGGTTCATACTGCTACTTTATCCCATGGTGTTTGTAAGCTAATTCTCTTAACTCCTTTATAAATGTTAATATTTATTTTCATCGTAGGTTGGGCATCTCCCTCTACTAAAAAATCCTTGACTACTTCAGGGAGTGTTGCTTTAAATGTTCTAGCTATTTCTACTCCTTGAAGTGGTAATTCATTAATTTGAATTAAAACCAGTGGAGTTACCTCAATCCACATCTCATTTATTATAGCTCTGTTTTTGCATAGAGTGTGGGTGAATAGGATAGCCAGTCCTTTGGAATAACCATCAAAATTCTACAAAAATGAAATCAACCTAACCTATTGAAAAACCTACACAACTTAAGGGTAGTGTTGTAGTTCTTCTATGGTGTTAGTCTTAGCCTTTCATTTTTTATCCATTGCTTGTTTTATGATTATTCAACGATATCCTCTACTACTCTATTATTGGCAATTTTGGGTACTTTGGGTACATTGCCTTTGCTCAAATGTATAAGTTGTCATTGATGTCAAAAGGCATTTTTGTGTTGATTTCAAAAGAGTGGAATATCTTGAGAAGCTTCATTATGTTAAAGGGTTTTTATTAAAACCATGGTGACAAGGCTAAAGGTTTTTCTTAAAACCATTTGGACTCATTAAGGGTTTTTATTAAAACCAAGCTTAACTTAATGCAAAGGTCCATGTGTATTATTAATAATTAAATTAACTCAAACCTTTGTCAAAGGTCCAAGTTTAATTTATTATTAATAAAATAATAATTATTATTATTTTAATTATTATTAAAGGGTCTTTCAACCCTTAAGCGAGGAGGAGCGCCGACGTCAAACAGTGAAGGAAAAATGGCTATTTAAGCGGGGATGATTCTCAAAAGTGAGCACCTCCGATTTGACATTGATAATCTGCGATTTGTGGTTCTCTGTATTTTTTGATTTGCGCTTGGCATCTACGATTTGATTTTGCACCGTTTCGTTCGAATTGCGCTTGGCATCTACGATTTGATTTTGCATCGTTTCGTTCGATCTGCGCTTGGCGTCTGTGACTTGCATTGCTCTACATCCTTCGAAAAGTGCTTGGTGTCTTCGTTTGAGCTCGCTCTGTGTTTTCGATCTCCGTCGACATCTTTGAGATCGTGCATGTTCTGTGTCATGGAGACTGTGCTTGGCAAACTCGGTTTTGAGCTTGGGCTGCATCCTTACCTTTTGGCTTGACGGCAGTGGTTTGTTTGCATGCGGTTTGTGGAAGACATTTACGTTTTCCAGTTTCTTGGCATCAAAGGAAGATAAAAGAGAGGGCAGCGGTTTGTTATTTCATTGGGCTCTTGTGACCCAACGGCGGTGGCATTTAAGCGAAAGTGCTAGACGGCAGAGGTGCCGAGTTCGATTCTCTTCATTGGGAATTTCCTTTTGGTCGCGGTGTGCAAAGAATGGTGGTTGTAAATGCGCGGGAGGTATAAGGTTAAGGTATCATTTTTTGTTTTGACATTGGTTTATTGTTGTTTAATGTTTATGTGGAGTAATAAGGTGTAAAGAGGTTTTACTTTGTATGTTATTGTACTTTGGTGTTTTTACTAAGTTGGAGAAATAAGGTGTTATATTTGGATCTTTATTATTGTGTATTATTGTATAGTTGCTAACTCTAATTGGTGGCAAATTGAGAGTTAGTGTTGTGACAGATTTTGAGTTCTCCTTCTTCATCAAAGTAAAGGTATGGGCAACTTCTTCCATGTATGTTGTTTATGGTATATTTTCTGAAATTGAGTTTGGAGTGAAAAGGTTGTCTACTGGGTATTGTTGTGTAAATCTTATTTTTTGGATATTGAAGATTGTTTATGCATTAAAGTCATTGATGAATTTTTGGGTGAATGCATAATTCTGGTTGAGGAAGAAGAAGCATTTTTGCAATAGGGTTTATGTTAATAAGTCTTGCTACTTGCATTGAGATGATGAAACCCTAGTTGTTGGTGAAAAGAATATAAGCATCATAGTTATATGAGATATTGCATAGTTGGCAATTGTTGGGTTGTGTTTTATATTCTTGAGAAAAGCATACTACATCTATCTTATTCTTTTGAGATTGAGTTTGAGTTGAGATTGAGTTGAGATTGATATTGGGAGTTAAGTATAGATCATATTGAGTCTCTAACAATTCTCTTTATGTTTCTATGAGATTTGAGATTGAGATTGGGAGTTAAGTATAGAACATATTGGGTCTCTAACAATTCTCTTTATGTTTCTATGAGATTTGAGATTGATATTGGGAGTTAAGTATAGAACATATTGAGTCTCTAACAATTCTCTTTATGCTTCTATGAGGTTTATGAATCACATTGGGTCTCTAACAATTCTCTTTGTGAGTTCATGCTAAGCAAGTTTTTCTTGGTGAGCTTGCTGAGGTTTTGGACGAGGTTCCTAGTGGGGACTTGTGAGCAGGTTTTGGAGAGGTTCCAGTGGGGACTTGTGAGCGAGGTTTTGGACAGGTTCCAGTGGGGACTTGTGAGCAGATTTGGACAGGTTCCGGTGGGGACTTGTGAGCAGATTTGGACAGGTCCTAGCAGAGGACTTGTGAGCTGAGATTGATAGTTCTATCAGAGAACTTGAGGATAGAGGTACATTGGTTCTATCAGAGAACCTGAGGACAGATTTGGCAAGTCTTTGAGAAGGCTTGTGTGTAGAGGATTGATTTGTTCATAGAGTTGGACAGATCTGACAGACAGAGGAAGACTTGTACTAGACCGACTGACTATGTTTGGTACAGGTAGCTGAGCTACTGTGGACGTGATCATAGAAGGCAGAGGTCTCTTAGGCTAAGCATTGAGGATAGGAGGTCTTCGGTGGAAAGGAGTTCCACGTGTTGGCAAGAGGTAGAGGCAATTGATCTTCTGAGGGATCATTTCTAGAGTAGAGGGGAAGGTATCTCCTTTGAGCAGAGGCTCATAAATTTAGATCAGGGGAAGGTGTCTCCTTTGGGCCGAGGCTCATAAACATTGTAATTGGGAAGGTTTCCCAAAGAACTTTGAGATAACTTTTAGAGAAAAGTTTTGTGGACGTAGCCCAGGCTTTCTGGGTGAACCACGTTAAAATTGGTGTCACTTTGTGGATGATATTGTGCATTGTTTTGATATTGCTTTGGGTATATTGCTTTACTATTTTGAAGTATAAAGGAAAAAGTAAAAAGAGGTCTTATACTATTCACCCCCCTCTCAGTATAAGCTTGTGTTCTTCAATTGGTATCAGAGCGGGTGCCTTCGGAAAGTTTAACAGCTTGAAGGAAAAGCTAGTAAAGAACACAATGGATCATTCAAGTGGCAATGCAACACCTATTCTTGATGGGTCGGATTTTGGTCTTTGGAGTGCAAGGATGAAGGTTCATCTAATGGCACTTGGGAATGAGGTTTGGGAAGTGATTGAAGATGAGTACACTATTCCTGAACTTGGTCCTAATACTAAAGAAGAAAGGCTCCTACATCACAGCAATTCAAAAGCAATGAATGCAATTACGAAAGGCTTACAGAAAGCAGATCTCACCAAAGTGATTCACTGCAAGACAACTAGTGAAATGTGGAATCAGTTGAAGGTGGTTCATACGGGTGATACAAATGTCGGAAAGGCCAAGTTGAGACACTTCAAAGGTATGTTTGAACAACTCAAGATGAATGATGATGAAAATATTAGTGACTACATGCTTCGTATGGATGAGGTTGTTAACTCCATGAAAGACTTAGGTCTTGAGCTTGCTGAAAATGATGTTTGTGATAAGATTTTAAGATCTCTTCCTAATAGATTTAGTGAAAATATTTTTGCTATTGAGGAAGCTAAAGATTTGGATAAGTTGAAAAAGGATGAGCTCCATAGTATACTTGCGGCATTTGAGTTGAGAACTCAAGTGAAAGTTGATGTCAAGAAGGAGGCAGCTTTCAAAGCTACCAAGAAATCCAAAGGTAAACAACTTCAAGAGAGTGATGAGTCTTCTAGTGATGAAGAGGCATATTACAACAAGAAAGGCAAGTTCTCTAGAAAGCACAAAAATATGAAAAACGTAAGATGTTTCAATTGTGGAAAGTTTGGTCATTATGCTACTGACTGTACTATTGCCAAGGATGAAAGTGATGAAGATAAACAAGACTGTAAGAGCAAGGATTCTGAAAAGCACAAGCATCATAGGAAAAACAAAGATGAGCACAACAATCAAGGAAAGAGGTATTCTCACAAACACAAGAAGAGTTTCTACCTAGACAAAGCAAGTAAGTGTTCTAGTAGTGATAGTGAAAGTTCTTCAAGTGATAATGAAAATGAGATGTTGTTCATATCAGAAAAAGAGGAAGAACCAAAACATAGATTCATTATCATGAAATGTCTTAGATGTGGAAATTTTGGTCACCTTGAGGATGATTGCACAAATAATGATTTGGTTTCTAGTATGTATGAGGATGCTTCAGAAAACTATAAGGAAGATGCATGTATGGTTTTTGAAAAGGGTAGCACCTCTAGTGATAAGAAATCTGAAAAATGCTTTGATGATTCTAAAAGCAAACATATAGAGGAAGGTGAAGTAGATCTTAAAGGTGAACTTATTAGTGCTCTTAGTGCTTTGAAAAAGGAAAGAAAGAAGAATGCTAGACTCAAGGATAAGTTAGATGAATGTTGTATGGAGAGAGATGATCTTATTGAAAATCTTGATTTCTCTATAGCTAAGACACAAGAACTCAAGGATGAGTTAGAGTCTAAGGTTCTTGAGTATAGTGAGTTAGAACAGAAAATGGCTTCTTTGAAAGAGGAAACTAAAGGGTACAAGGATAAGCTTCACAGGTTTCAAGATAGCTCCAAAAAGGTTAAGTCTCTCATCAAAGGTCAAAGAAAGACAACAGATAAAATAGGCCTTGGTTTTGTTAAACCTCACAAGGAACAAGTTGGAGAGTCTAGTAAGAGACTCCAAAAGGAAGAGAGTTCTGATGAGGAAAGTATTTCAGATCATGAGTCCTTGAATGATAGATGCACAGAAATAGAAAACAGAATTCAGAATGAGAAGAAAAAGTTTTCGAGCCTAAGAGGTCAAATAAAGGGAAGTTTCAAGGCGAGATGTTTTGCTTGTCACGAGGTTTGGTCACACGACTTCACATTGCATGGCTCAAGTAAAGAAGGTAAATGACAGTTTCAGAGGTGGTAATTTCTTTCAAGGGTATTGCTACTCTTGTCAACAGTTTGGGCACAAGGCAGTTTATTGCAAGGCAAATATCAAGAACAGGTTTGATCAGAACAAGTTTGGTCAGAACAGGTTTGGTCAAAACAGGTTTGGTCAGAATAGGTTTGGTCAAAACTGGTGGATTCAAAGAATAGGTATGCCTAAAAGAAATAACATTGTTACTTGTTATAAGTGCAACAATGAAGGTCACACAGTCAGACAGTGTAGAGCTGAAATTTTGGAATACAGGAATAGGAACAGTGGCATGATCGGGTCCAAGGATCAAGGCATGGATAAGAACAGGGATGAGAACAAGAACAAGAACAGTGACAAGAAACAGGAATATGGACAAAGAATTCAAGAGAAGGCCCGAAAAGGAAGTTATAGACGCTGATGATGATCAGTGCCTAATGGGAGTTTTACTCCCACCCCAGAATTAATCACCTCATCAGGAGGTGGGGGAGGGACTAAGCTAAGAGGCTAATTCTTAGTCCCGAGCCCCAAAGGTGGCCCTTTGCCATTGATGACAAAGGGGGAGAGATATGAGTAAGGGGGAGAGCTTCAAAGTGAAGAGGAAAGCTTCAAGTCAGGGGGAGCAAAACTTCAAAGGAAGATTCTCAGTTGTTAGCACAGTTGGTTTCAGTTGGTTTCAATTTTGGCTCTTGAGAAGTGTTTTCAGTAAAGGTTTGCCATCAATGACAAAGGGGGAGATTGTTGGCAATTTTGGGTACTTTGGGTACATTGCCTTTGCTCAAATGTATAAGTTGTCATTGATGTCAAAAGGCATTTTTGTGTTGATTTCAAAAGAGTGGAATATCTTGAGAAGCTTCATTATGTTAAAGGGTTTTTATTAAAACCATGGTGACAAGGCTAAAGGTTTTTCTTAAAACCATTTGGACTCATTAAGGGTTTTTATTAAAACCAAGCTTAACTTAATGCAAAGGTCCATGTGTATTATTAATAATTAAATTAACTCAAACCTTTGTCAAAGGTCCAAGTTTAATTTATTATTAATAAAATAATAATAATTATTATTTTAATTATTATTAAAGGGTCTTTCAACCCTTAAGCGAGGAGGAGCGCCGACGTCAAACAGTGAAGGAAAAATGGCTATTTAAGCGGGGATGATTCTCAAAAGTGAGCACCTCCGATTTGACATTGATAATCTACGATTTGTGGTTCTCTGTATTTTTTGATTTGCGCTTGGCATCTACGATTTGATTTTGCACCATTTCGTTCGAATTACGCTTGGCATCTACGATTTGATTTTGCACCGTTTCGTTCGATCTGCGCTTGGCGTCTGTGACTTGCATTGCTCTACATCCTTCGAAAAGCGCTTGGTGTCTTCGTTTGAGCTTGCTCTGTGTTTTCGATCTCCGTCGACGTCTTTGAGATCGTGCATGTTCTGCGTCATGGAGACTGTGCTTGGCAAACTCGGTTTTGAGCTTGGGCTGCATCCTTACCTTTTGGCTTGACGGCAGTGGTTTGTTTGCATGCGGTTTGTGGAAGACGTTTACGTTTTCCAGTTTCTTGGCATCAAAGGAAGATAAAAGAGAGGGCAGCGGTTTGTTATTTCGTTGGGCTCTTGTGACCCAACGGCGGTGGTGTTTAAGCGAAAGCGCTAGACGGCAGAGGTGCCGAGTTCGATTCTCTTCGTTGGGAATTTCCTTTTGGTCATGGTGTGCAAAGAATGGTGGCTGTAAATGCGCGGGAGGTATAAGGTTAAGGTATCATTTTTTGTTTTGACATTGGTTTATTGTTGTTTAATGTTTATGTGGAGTAATAAGGTGTAAAGAGGTTTTACTTTGTATGTTATTGTACTTTGGTGTTTTTACTAAGTTGGAGAAATAAGGTGTTATATTTGGATCTTTATTATTGTGTATTATTGTATAGTTGCTAACTCTAATTGGTGGCAAATTGAGAGTTAGTGTTGTGACAGATTTTGAGTTCTCCTTCTTCATCAAAGTAAAGGTATGGGCAACTTCTTCCATGTATGTTGTTTATGGTATATTTTCTGAAATTGAGTTTGGAGTGAAAAGGTTGTCTATTGGGTATTGTTGTGTAAATCTTATTTTCTGGATATTGAAGATTGTTTATGCATTAAAGTCATTGATGAATTTTTGGGTGAATGCATAATTCTGGTTGAGGAAGAAGAAGCATTTTTGCAATAGGGTTTATGTTAATAAGTCTTGCTACTTGCATTGAGATGATGAAACCCTAGTTGTTGGTGAAAAGAATATAAGCATCATAGTTATATGAGATATTGCATAGTTGGCAATTGTTGGGTTGTGTTTTATATTCTTGAGAAAAGCATACTACATCTATCTTATTCTTTTGAGATTGAGTTTGAGTTGAGATTGAGTTGAGATTGATATTGGGAGTTAAGTATAGATCATATTGAGTCTCTAACAATTCTCTTTATGTTTCTATGAGATTTGAGATTGAGATTGGGAGTTAAGTATAGAACATATTGGGTCTCTAACAATTCTCTTTATGTTTCTATGAGATTTGAGATTGAGATTGGGAGTTAAGTATAGAACATATTGAGTCTCTAACAATTCTCTTTATGCTTCTATGAGGTTTATGAATCACATTGGGTCTCTAACAATTCTCTTTGTGAGTTCATGCTAAGCAAGTTTTTCTTGGTGAGCTTGCTGAGGTTTTGGACAGGTTCCGGTGGGGACTTGTGAGCAGGTTTTGGACAGGTTCCGGTGGGGACTTGTGAGCAGGTTTTGGACAGGTTCCGGTGGGGACTTGTGAGCAGATTTGGACAGGTTCCGGTGGGGACTTGTGAGCAGATTTGGACAGGTCCTAGCAGAGGACTTGTGAGCTGAGATTGATAGTTCTATCAGAGAACTTGAGGACAGAGGTACATTGGTTCTATCAGAGAACCTGAGGACAGATTTGGCAAGTCTTTGAGAAGGCTTGTGTGTAGAGGATTGATTTGTTCATAGAGTTGGACAGATCTGACAGACAGAGGAAGACTTGTACTAGACCGACTAACTATGTTTGGCACAAGTAGCTGAGCTGCTGTGGACGTGATCATAGAAGGCGAAGGTCTCTTAGGCTAAGCATTGAGGACAGGAGGTCTTCGGTGGAAAGGAGTTCCACGTGCTTGGCAAGAGGTAGAGGCAGTTGATCTTTTGAGGGATCATTTCCAGAGCAGAGGGGAAGGTATCTCCTTTGAGCAGAGGCTCATAAATTCAGATCGAGGGAAGGTGTCTCCTTTGGGCCGAGGCTCATAAACATTGTAATTGGGAAGGTTTCCCAAAGAACTTTGAGATAACTTTTAGAGAAAAGTTTTGTGGACGTAGCCCAGGATTTCTGGGTGAACCACGTTAAAATTGGTGTCACTTTGTGGATGATATTGTGCATTGTTTTGATATTGCTTTGGGTATATTGCTTTACTATTTTGAAGTATAAAGGAAAAAGTAAAAAGAGGTCTTATACTGTTCACCCCCCCCCTCTCAGTATAAGCTTGTGTTCTTCATCTATTGTAAGCCTCTACAACTCTACTTTATTTTGTACTTTTGCTACATCTCAGACGATTTTATATTAAAATTTCCTCCTACAATGTAGCTTGGCCTAGTTTTTTATTTTTGCTTATTGCTCCTAAAACGTGTTGATGATTCTTAACCCCATTTATTCTCTAATTATTAGAATAGACATGCATTCATCATTTTAGAACATGGTAATTGACTTTGGAATATGGCACAAAATATACTATAATCGTCCATACATCATCGGGCCATGTGGTGCATCCTGATTCATTTTATTGCAAGAGTTCAACTTGTAGCACGAAGTAAAGGTTGTAGTCTGAAATTTTTTCCTATTTATGTTGATTAAAATCCTTCCTCATGCAAAATTCAAGAACAATTTAAATTGACCGGTCTGATTTGCATGATGGGGATATTGTTGTTTAGAATTTGGGTGTCATCTCCCTCGATCTGTGCTACCATATGCTTTGAAACATCGCAATCACATGGCTCTAAAATGGTGCGTGATAATTAGGTATGATGATATGCTTTAAAACATTCTAGTGACATCATTTTAATGGTTGTGATACGATGTATTGGAAAATATATCCCAATAAGTAAAGAAAAATATGCAAAAATAAATAGATGTTTGGTGGACATTAGGTGTAGGTCTAATTTGCATAAGGTAGACTCACGAGGGATAAACCCACACACATAAGAGCCTGATTTAAAGGTTTCTCATGTGGAATGGGATAATGATAGACACTATTGTTTTGAGCCCATTTGGACTCTTTTTCCATAAGTTCTAACTGACATATTTTTTAAAGATGAAAAAATATGAAGTATATTTTATATGCTATTAATCCTCTTAATATTAGGAAAATTATATTATTAGTGCCTATAAACCCATAAAATATTTAGAAATATTTCTTACCTTAGACCAATTTTCAAGTGTTTAAAAAATGTATTATTTTGACACCATCAATTTCTAATGCATAGTCTATGGTGCATAGTGTCATGCTTTGATGCCAAAACAACTGTCGTTGGTCCAAAAGCCTCCAAATTTTTCTTTGAAGGTAATGAAAATTTAACTCAAAAATCCTTCGCATTTAACACTTTGTCTTCCCAAGGGACATCCTAACATTTACCCTTTTAAGAATTGTTATTAATCTTGTATTTGAAGAGCACTTTCCATGGTTCTCTTATTTATAATGACTTGGTAACCAAATAAGCTATTAATAAATTTTTTTATGTGAGGGGGTCTAGTATATAAATCCCACCAATTTTCTTAAGTGCATTATACAATTTTCATGATACCCAACCATACCATAAGACCCATCCCATTTAGACCATAAATAGTATTGGATTGCTTGAGTTAGATATTGATAAGCATTTTGAGATCCTAGCCAAGCAAAGGAATATTATCATTTGATACAAACAATACCTTGTTTATCTCTTATATTTTATTAGCTAGCAACAAAAAATTACAAGTCTAGACATTTTTTTTAAATTTTGTCATCGCCTAGTCCCACATGATCCTTGGAGAAATGTTGATGTTATTGAAATTGACGAAGCAATTCATTCATTCTGATTGATATCAATATAAAGGTTACAATGTGGTTATGAGTTGGTTTATCAAACCAACTTGGTGGTTAATAAACCAACCTAGAGAGCGCCTACGAGCGCTACCCTTTTGCAAATAATGTAATGACAATGACATATATGCTAACATCCCCCCTTATTACATTATTGGCAAATTCCAATAGTATCTCGAAACTTTTCATATTTGATACGCCCAAGTGCTTTGGTAAAGATATCTGCAACTTGCGCATCAGTAGGAATGTATTGAAGTTGTATATGGTGCTTGGGAACTTCATCTCGAATGAAATGACATCTGGTATCAACATGTTTGGTACGTTCATGAAAAATTGGATTTTTGACAAGATTCAAAACACCTTGATTGTCGCAAAACAAATGAAGAGGAAGATTCTTTGGAAGACCCATGTTTGTAAGAATGCGACTTAACCACATTATCTCGTAGACTGCTTCACTGGCTGCACGATATTCTGCTTCTGTAGAAGATAAAGCAACCACATGCTGCTTCTTACTGTGCCATGAGACAGGTCCAGATCCTAGATGAAAAACATATCCAGAAGTGGATTTACGATCATCAATGGATCCAGCATAATCCGAGTCCGTGTATCCTAGTAAGAAAAACTTATTATTCTTTTTGTATTCCAGACCATAATTTGTACTACCACGAACATAATGAAGAACTCTTTTTGCTGCTTTCCAGTGACTCATCTTAGGCTCTTGCATGAACCTTGAAAGATATCCCACAACAAAACTGAGATCTGGCCTGGTATTTGTCAGATATAGGAGACTCCCAATCAACTGGCGATAGAGAGTACCATCTACCTGAGGTGATTCATCATATCGTGATAACTTAAGTCCTTGCTCCATTGGAGTTGCTTTTGACTTACAGTTAGTCATCCGATATTTTTCTACTAAAGTCTTGGCATATTTCTTTTGTGTTACTCTAATATGAAATCTTTCCTGAGTAACTTCTAAACCAAGACAATAGTGTAGAAGTCCTAGATCTGTCATTTCAAATGATTGCTTCAAATCATTTTTCACTAAGTCAATCATTCTTTTCGAGCTTCCTGTTATGATCAGATCGTCTACATAAAGTACAAGGATCACTATATCAGAACCATTTTTCTTAATATAGAGATTTGCATCTGAAGGACTTCTTTTGAATCCATGCTGCACAAGGTGATTGTCTATCTTGATATACCAAGCTCGAGGAGCTTGTTTGAGCCCATACAAGGATTTGATCAACTTGCATACTTTTTGTTCTTGCCCCTCGACCACGAATCCTTCTGGTTGAGTCATGTATACTTCTTCCTGTAAGTCACCATTCAAGAAGGCACTTTTAACATCCATCTGATGCAACTTCCACCCAAACTGAGCTCCCATGGCACAAAGTACTCGAATGGTAGTCATTTTTGTAGTAGGGGCAAAAGTCTCTTCATAGTCTATGCCTTCTTTCTGAGCATATCCCTTCGCAACAAGTCGGGCTTTATGCTTATCAATAGATCCATCTGCCTTATACTTCACTTTGAACACCCATTTGCAGCCTATGGGTTTCTTTCCTGTTGGCAGATCGACTAACTTCCAAGTATTATTTTTTATGAGAGACTTATGTTCTACATCCATGGCCTCTTTCCACTGTGGTTTATCAAGTGCATATTGAACCGTTGTGGGTTCATTTGCATTCAATGTAGACATATAAATATTTTCTTCATCCTCATCTTCTTCTCTATCATTTTTTGTACCCACTGACAAATCATCAAAGTGTTGACAAAGTTCGTCAACCTCTGAAGTAGATTCCTCTGCTCTCATTTGTTGAGTCATACTACGAGTACATGGCCTATCTAGAGATAGATCTGGAAGGGAATTCAACTTAGCATCTCTCAAAGTGCTAGTATACCATTTTGGGACTTTCTGTTGTTGTTGTGGAAGTTGAACCTCCTTCTTAGGTTCTTCTTCATCTAGGTATACAGTTGTGGATGTGTCTTTTGATGTGAAAGCTTCATCAAATACAACATCTCTACTTACATGTGTCTTCTTGGTCTTAGGATCAATCAATCGATAACCTTTTGAATACTCATCATAGCCAAGAAAGATACACTACAGGGTTTTCTCATCCAACTTCCTCCTTTTCTATTTTGGAATGTGCATGAATGCTTTACATCCAAACACCCTTAGATGAGAAATGGAAGGTTTCTTACCACTCCAAGCTCCTTGTGGTGTTTTCCCTTGTAGAGCTCTAGTGGGTGCTCTATTTAGGAGGTATAATGTTGTGTTTACTGCTTCTGCCCAATATTGATCCTCAAGATGTGCTCCCTTTAGCATACATCGAACCATTTCCATAATGGAACGATTTCTCCTTTCTGCAACTCCATTCTGTTGAGGTGTATAGGCTGTAGTCAGTTGTCTTTTGATCCCATGTTTCTTAAGAAAATCTAAAAACTCTTCAGAGGTGTATTCCCCCCTCGATCTGAGCGGAGGGTTTTTATCAAACAACCCGACTCCTTCTCGACAAGTTTCTTGAATTGTTGAAAGTAGAGAAATGCTTCTGATTTCAACTGAAGAAAGAAAACCCACATCTTCCGTGAGTAATCATCAACAAATAGTTGAAAATACTTCTTCCCACCATAGCTGGTTGGCATAGGACCACACAGATCGGTATGTACCAGCTCTAAAGGGTTTGTAGCTCGAGAGGAGCTAGTTTCAAAAGGTACTCTGTGTTGCTTCCCTGCTAAGCAATCCGAGCAAACTGGTAAGATAGATGAGAGTGGTGGAAGACCTTTCACCATCCCATATTTGTGTAATTCAAGCAAATATCTAGAACTGAGGTGCCCATAACGTCTATGCCAGAGAGAGGTGGCCTCCTTTGTAGTTGCAGCCAGAGCAACATGAGGAGTTGAAAGTGCATCTAGAATGAACAAGCCATGTTTGTAGGATCCGGTTGCAACATGTTTACCACTGTGGGTGATAAAACATCTCTTCTTGCCTTTGACAACTCGAAACACGACATCCATGTTTCTATCCAACATTTGTGTGACTGAGAGCAGATTATTGGCTAAGCCTGGAACATAGAGAACCTTCTCAATTTGACAATTACCATCAGGAAGGGACACAAAAATATCCCCTTCTCCCTTTACTTGATAGACTTGATTGTCAGCAATTGTGACTGGCTTACCCTCTTTCTCCACAAAAGTATCAAACCATGATTTGTCCCCAGTCATGTGTTTGCTAGCTCCTGAATCAATATACCATACAACATCTATCTAGGAAGATGAAGTATGGGTCATGAGCACCTTGTGTGCTCTTTCAGAGTCAGAATTTGAATCGGACCCAGGAGAATCTGAGTCTGAGTTGGAGTCAGCATAAGCAACATGGCCTTTAGGTTGCTTATGTTTGTTGTATTTCTGTTTGTCTTTGCCCTTCTTCTGAGGACCTCTATCATTTTGTTGCTTGTTTTTGAACCAACACCTGTTGGTGTCATGGTTATTCATATCACAAATCTTGCAATATTTTGTATCCTTCTGCTGATTTTGCTTCCCTTTTCCTTTGGAAGAAGGACCCCCTTTTTGAAACTGACCTTGTTTCTTACCACTTTGTTGTGTGGAAAGAGCATTATCTGGCACATCATATTTCTGGACCTGAGTTGCCTCCTCAGTCTGAAGCAAATTTACCAGCTCCACAAATGATACTTGTCTACCAGAAACATTGAGAGAAGTGATCAACATCTTGTAGGAATTTGGCAATGCTCTCAAGATGACAGAGTTCAAGATATCATCATCCATTGGTTTTCCCATGGCATTCAATTTGGCTTTCAAGTCAGCCACTCTGCAAAGGAATATATCAACTATTTCCCCAGAATTCATACTGAGAGTATGTAGTTGAGTTTGAAGGTGTAGAATAGTGGATTGATTCTTTCCTTCATATACTGTGATCAAGGCATCCCAAGCTATCTTACTAGTTTTTGCATCACAAATATGAGGTTGCACCTCATCTGTAGTAGCAAGCAAGATAAACACGAGACTCTTCTTGTCTTTCTTATCCCAAGCATCTTGATCTATTCCTATTGTCTGAGGGCATTTTGCAGTGCCAGTCACTACATCCCATAAATCTTCCAACTGAAGAATGGCTTTCATCTTTGTTTTCCATGGAACAAAGTTAGGACCTTTCAACAATTGTGAATCTGAGAGATACTTATGAATTGTGGCCATTATGAAGGTTCCTTATATCACCAATTGGTCTCCCTTTCTTTATACCTGCCAGATCTTTATATCGTAACCATTCAATATATACCCGCCCTTACGTGAGGGAGACTATAGGTATATAGGAACAGTATACTACTCAATATGTACCCGCCCTTACGTGAGGGAGACTATAAGTACATATGAGAAGCACAATATATTGAACATAGGCGATACTGAAAGGGCATCGTGTTGTTAATGACACCTACCATAGAAAGTTTTATTCCTCATGCGTGGGGCGTAACTTCCCCTAAACACTTTGGAATAAAAAACTTTCGTCAGGATTTACGCCTAACAACAATCACGATGTGGGTATGAAATGGGAAAAAAAACTGGTTTGCCTTATTTCTCCCCGATGATTAATAGAGAACAAGCTCAGACGTCATTGTTGCAGCTATATTAGGTGGTGAATACAGTAGTCCAAAGCACGACAACATTACCTGTAAGTGTGGACCAGAGGTATCTCAAATACCGAATGTTGTTGTGCAATAAATTGCACAAATAGGGTATAAATTTGGGGTCTTATATTTTTTTTTAATTTATGATTGTTAATGCAAGAAAAAAGAATATTTAAATGCAAAAGAAACAATCACAAATGCCCACAAATTTAAGCACCTATTACAAATCTAGCAATTATTCTGCCAAATGGTTTGATTTCCCCCCTTTATCTTACAATTTTGCAAATGAATCATGTGAAGACTGAGATCTCCCCCCTTCGTATTGCAAAATAGACAAGGAGAGAAAAAAAATTGTACCTGAAACCCCAAAAAAAATTTTGGAGCCTTCAAGGCGTCATTGGACTGCACAGGCGTCAAATGACCACTTTCGGGCGTCAACTGGGCATGTTCGGGCGTCAACAAGGCACTGTGGAGCGTCAAAAATGCCACCCATCATCACAACATGCGTGGGGCATCAAAAAAATGCTACCCGCCGTCACAGTGCACGCAGGGCATCCAAAAAACAATTTATACCTCCCCGAAGGGACTTGAACCCGTGACCTACCGCCTAACAATCACCACGCATACCACGTGAGCCAGAGGGCCCGACGAGAACAAGCAGGGAGCAGGCATATCTTAGCAGCATCGGGGGCGGAGAAGGGGAGAAATTTTTTTTTAATCCCACATGGCCTATGCTGCCACTGTGGGGGTCTTTAAAACATCGAAAGCTACTATAGCTTTCGGTTGCCTTCGGGCAACCACCCCACCCTTTTGCCTCCACAACCGTCGACACACGTGCCCGATCCGCTCTGTCTACGTCCGTCAGTGTTTCCTCTGCCTGCGTGCCTCACGTGCCCGATCTGCTCTCCTCTGTGTACGTGCCTTCAGTCTTGTTGGCGGGTAGTCTATCCTTTGTCTACGTCCGTCAGTGTTTCCTCTGTCCACGTCCGTCAGTGTCCTCCAGTCTCGTTGGCTGGTAGTCTGTCCTCTCTGCATTCGTCAGTGTCCTCCAGTCTCGTTGGCTGGTAGTCTATCCTCTGTCTATGTTCGTCAGTCTCGCATCCGTCAGTGTCCTCCAGTCTCGTTGGCTGGTAGTCTTGTCTGCGTCCGTCAGTCTCCAAGAACCACGTTGTTTAGGGAAGTTGGAGTAGTTAGAAATGATAACTACCTTGCCCAATTTCTGCGATCATCCCTAGCTCTGATGCCATAAAGAATTTGATAAAGCAATTCATTCATTCTGATTGATATCAATATAAAGGTTACAATGTGGTTATAAGTTGGTTTATCAAACCAACTTGGTGGTTAATAAACCAACCTAGAGAGCGCCTACGAGCGCTACCCTTTTGCAAATAATGTAATGACATATATGCTAACAAGATGTTAGCTTTTGATGGTGTATACCATGAGAGAATGCAATCATAGGATGCAGAATATGCAATAAGATGCTAAAATATGCTATTAATGGAAAGTGATAAAAATGATACAATGCAATATGGAGGAAATAAACACTCTAGAAATGATACTAAAGAACTACATTATATCCCATCACCAATATACATGGTGATCCACATAGTATACCTATTACTACCTACAATGATATATAATCACTCACAATGAGGCCCTTTATATAGAAATATGGATTGCTTGTCCAAAACTCTACCTAGCTATACAAGGGGACACCTTGCACATTTGCAACTTGCACATAGACACTTGTGCATTTATTATATTACTTGAAGTAACTAGCTAATTATCCTCTAAATTAATCTACTACTCTAGTTATGAACCAAGGGTGGTACATTAACATGACCCAAATGATGTAATATACTCTAACACCCCTTGTATTATATTATTTGGGTATTGAATACTTTAGTCTTCAATATGGATCTTCTTATCTTGAATAGTGGAAATTGTAATCTTCTTCTCCGCTTACTAGAATCTATCCAAGTAAGTAGTTTGTATCTTCACACAAGACTGAGAATGCTTTGGCTAAAGACTCCTCCAATGCTTGAGTCTGAATATGTCTATCTAGTTTTATTTTTGTGGTTTCTTCTTTGTTCATATCTTCTTTGCCATGTTCTCTCTTAGTATACCCTTTCTTCCTCTTCATCCTCCTACAATTTGGTATTGATACTAGTGGAAGTTTTATTTCATGATAAGTTAGTCTATCATCATAATAATATTGATTTGAATTGCTAGTTTTTTTCGTGTGTTGAGAAAGTACAAATACAATTAATGGCAGGTAAAGCATCAAACATTCCTCTAGTGAGAAAATGGCCATTTTTTGTGTATTCCACCATGATGTAAATAAAACCTCATAAATATATTCAATTAATGTTGTAAAACTACCCTTTTTTCCTCAAGCAAATAATGAGAATATCTCTTTATCACTAGTAGATAGATACTCATATCCTTCAAGAGTATATATTAAGTTTTGAGAGTAGAATTCTATTTCATGGAATATTTATTCATTATTAAAAGCATTTCTTAGTATTTCATCCATGTTTGATTGATCTAGAGATTTGATAATATTCTCAGTAGTCTACCTTATAACTCTCTAGTTAAGAGTATATGATTTGGTTTGATAAAACTATTCAAGTCTTAGCTTTTGTAGAATCCCTTATTTCTCCTTAGTTAAGATATGTGAACTAATTTGATAAAGCATTTCATAGATTTAGGTTTTTTAGGCTTCCTTATATCTCCCTAATGATTAAAATATGCTTAGTTCACCTTCTAAGTTCATTTTATAACGTTTTGAGAGTATTCAACCTTTTAATTTTACCTTATCTCTCCTAATGAAGTATGCTTTAATGGTTGGATTTTTTTTTGTATCTTTAGAATGAGTATGAGATAATTTTTACCAATTAATTCCAACTCTATATGTAGGCAATTGATTTACTTCTCTTTCCAATAGATTAATTTTCAAAATTGTAATCATATGTATATAGTTTGAAGTAGTATGCTTTATATCTCCCTAATTTTGGAATATTAGAAAATAATGATATTTACAATTTAATAATCATTTAATCAAAGGTTGATAACCTTATATCTCCTACTCTAAATATTGTAAATATTATATTATGTGTATGCACCTCAGTAATTACTTTTCTAAAATGTAAACTTGATTTATTATCTACTAATGCTTTGGTTGAATTTGTATTATCCAATGCAATAGTAAACCTTATAAAATCACCTTATATATTCATTTAGACTTTAATAAAAGCAAGTAAATAACCTTAGTAATATGGCAAAAGATGCACATTTGTATGGTATTCCTTCAATGTATATTCTACAGCTCTATATTCATTATCTAGCATCCTTGAATGAGAGTTGATATTGCTTGGTGTTGTTGAGCATTTAATGTTCCTTCATTAATGGATGTTCTATTTGAATATTGCACCTCCTTGTGTGGACTTTTGACATCATTGGGTGTCTAATTCTAGCACTTAACATCTATGTCTTGAATGCACTCTTACACAGTGCTTTCTATGAACGTGCTTCCACACCTTGCAATCTTGACTACGTACCTTGAAATTTATCATTGTTCGCTAGTAATAGGCACTATTAAATAGTGAAGATGCCTTCCTACTTATGAAAAGTGGTGCTTGGGAGTTACACTAAGGTGATATTTGATATATAAGTTCTTCTAATGCTCATTTTTCTATGCAATTATGGTTGGCCATTTGTAACCTTCAATGGTATCTAATGCTCGAGTAACCTTCCAATTTTATTGTTGAAGATACCTTAAATGTTCTTCTTTGAATGTACGTTAAGAAATATGAGTGCAACAAGAAGGAATATGTTGGAAAAAGCACGGGTTAGTTTTCTATGGTATAAATCATTGCCTCCATTTAATTTTCAACCCAGGATAGCTCATAAACTTGTGAGTAACCCTACACAATATATGCCTGTAATCTCCCATTAATCAGATGAGTCCATTAGATTCTATGGTTTGGAGGTTTTTTTGTTTCGTTGGAGTTCTCATTTATATTCCAAAGCACTAATCTAATTTATATTATCAAATATAGGACTGAAATGCATTACATAAATCAAAACTACACACTTGCTGGAAACTTACAGAAAACATGGGAAATTGCAGTATTAAACTAGACTACAAAAAATAGAAAAATGGATTAAAATGATAGAAAACAAGTAAAAAAATGGGGGAATATTGTTGAGAGTGGGCCCAAGCTTCCAACAGATTCCACCAGCATTAAGTCACACATCAGATGCTAGTTGAATTTTATTAGAAAACTCAAATGTATTTTATTGAAATGTGCAATAGGAATTTATAGAGAAAATCTAGGATCTGTTTTTCAGGGGTGACCTGCATATTTATAAGATATATGGCCATGTCATGTTTCATTTTGAAAGTAAATCAATTTTTATTTTGTTGTTACAACAATACATAGGAATAAAGGAGATGAAGCAAAACATTAAACTCAAAATATATTCAGTGTATTCTGTATCAGAACATAATACATATTATATTTTGCTCTATTTTATTATATTGATTTTTACATGATTGCTGAAAAATAGATGACATATGGTTGTTGAAGTTGTCCTTGGCTCACATCCATCACTAAAATCTCATCTACATACATCACTAAAATCATTGTTTTGTTCTATCGACAATAATAATTGCATTGTATTTATGTGTTAACGGGAATCAGGCACCATTTATGTAAAATACGGGAATTAGGCACCTAACGAGAGTTAGGAACCTAATGGTAATTAGGCACCTAATAGTCAAGCACCAAACGAGAATCGGACATCCAATATTTAAGCACCAAAATAGATTTGAGTGCCTAAATGGAAGTCGAGCGCTTGACTTAGCACTTCATCACTGTTTTGTTGCATATATTTTTACCTTTAATTTTTCATCATAAATGGAAAGTGCCAGGTCCAAGTGGGACCTCGACATAAACATGCCAAAATATCATAAAATCCACTGCATTTACACATAATCCACTCAAAAACAAATATTAGAAAACATACGTAATCTAATGTTAAATACATATAAAATTTGCATAAAACATATATTATTAAAATAAATACCACAATGGATATGGAAATTTTATACAAAAAATGAGCATTTCAGGGCTCATCATCCCCCATGCTTAAAGGTTGGCACATCCTTGTGCCACTTTATACTGGTAATTACCATTTTTATTTACAACCTTCCAATAGGCCTTGACTATTTCCAGCCTCTTATTTTCAATGACCTTGGCTTTTTTCTTATCTCTGGGATTTTGCCCTTTCAGTGTTTGGAGGTGGCTAACTCATACTACTACATTTTTAGGTACTTGTTGCACTAAGTTGGCTGACTTGGACCTACTCCTTCACCTAGATTTTCTTTTGTCCAAAATTTCCCCCATGCCACATTCCTCAAGTAGTAGCCAATAAAAGTGGAGGTATCATTCTAGAATTCTGGCTCAGCCTACTTCCAGTATTCATGGTGAAGGGGTAAATGTTCTCACATTGGCACTGCATATTCACCACCAAACAGAATATTTGATTTCACAGCAACCTTGGCCTTGGGAAAATTGGCCACTGCTAGCTCAAGTTCAGCATCATATTCAAACTTTGCTTCATCTATCAAAGGGACTTTGTTGCTTGTTTCTTTATTTGCAAGTGGTACAGGACCTAGTAGTCCCATATTCATGAAATATACCTTCATATTTAAATTTTGATCACTTATCGGTCCATATAAATCACAAAACTATGTTGGTCGAAAAATTTTGATTTTATTGCAAGGAGCCTTGGATGCATTTTTGACCTCTTCTCTAGTTTCCTTGGCCACTCTCTTTGAGGCTTTCCTATACTCTTTATCTGCCTTTATATTTACCTTGAGCTATTTAAACTTCATTTTCTACTCATCAAATAGCTTCAAAGTATCTACCCACTCCTCATTTGAATCCATACCCATTTATTTCAATTGTGTAGTCCTTTCTCTGGTTCTAGGTCTTTGTTGAGGCCCCCTTACAGATTTCCTCTTTGATCTCAACTTCTTGGGCTATTTTGTAGGGCCTTTAGGTGTATCTAAAATAGGAGGATTTCCCCCTTCTAATTTTTCTATTGCTATTTTTCTTGTTGTTGTTGGTTGATATTTATAAAGCAGAGAATTTTGAGCCACATGTGCCTACTTTGTATGCATTTTATCAGGTGACCCTTCATTCATATTTTGTGCAGTAGTTGACTCTTATGCTAAAGTCCCATTTTATACCTAAAGTTGTTCAGGATTAATCCCTGCATCTCCTTTTGGTTCTTGGCCTATAGAGTTAGTAAACTCCTAAGATTTTCCAACCCATGCTCCTCCTCTACAACCTTATCTAAAATTTAAGGCTCTTTAGCATCAATTTCATCTCTCTATTTTGTGTCTTCCTCTATAGATTTTGCTAAAATTTGAGGTTCTTCAACCTCCATTTTATCCTCTTTATTTACCTATGTATCTGTAGAGGAAGAAGATGTTGGGTACTATCCCATAACAACTTTGAGACCTTGATCTTACCCATGTTATATAGATTGATCTAGTGAATGGGGTTGTTAAACCTCCATTACTTCATGAAAGCATGAGGATATGTAAAAGAAAATGAAAAACCCCGATGCGATGCAAACGAAACAAAAGATAACACTAAGTCCTATGAATTGAAAGTGCATGAAAGGAAAGAGGCATGAACGAATCGAAACCAAATAAAAAGCCAATATGGAAGATAGCCCTTTTTATTAATATGTTTCAGAACTCGGTTACAATCTGCCTCCTCCCTTTTCAGGGGCTAGGAGCGTTAAATGTGTTCTTGTTACACCCATGGATGCTATTCCTTCTTTCGCGTGCCCACATGTAAAATGGGTGGACCAAACGTCGTCGCCACTTGCGTTGATGAGTCTTGACTCCTTATTGCTCATATAATGTCCATATCCTACATTCAAAGAAACAGAAAATAGTCAGTAGCACCTGTAGATAAAATAAAACATGCAATCCCCACGCCTTCAACTAGCACATGCAAAATATAAATAAAACGATAACTAAAATAGATCCAAATGAACTAAAAATTTGATAGGGGAATAAAAACATCACAAGGAAGACACTGCAAATGGAACAGTCAGAAAATTCACCACAGATTTGTATTCACTCCGGGGCGGGATGAATAGACCTGTAACAAAGTGTCAAAAATCACAGTCCCAAATGTCACATCTAAGAAGCTCCAAATCACCTACAAAGTTGGGGTTAGCTAATTGGGGGTATTTTGGGAAGACCCAGAAGGTCATATTTTCCCAATTTGGCCTCTATCACCAATAATTTTATGATGCTACCTGCATGTTAGTAAATGCGGGAAATGATAAAAACATGATAAAAAATGCTCAAAACAATGTGAAATTTGAATGACAACCTATTTAAGCAGCATATAATCACATGCAAAATAAAAATCAAGGAAATATGCCATAGATTTCTAATCGCTCCGGGGTGGGGCGTTTAGAACTACGACAGTTTGGGGGGCACCCGGGGGCAGGATGCCCGCTGTTTGGGACTCTGTTTCGGCACCAATCCACTTGGGATGGGTCCAAAACCTCTTATGGGGTGTTTTTGGAAAATTTGGTAGGATATTGTGGCCAAATGTTCAGGTTTGGGTCTAGATTGCGCTTCCAATAATCACCCAATAACCTCCCTCCAAAAGAGAGATCAAGGATGTGAAAGGCACAATCAAAAGGTGTGTGTGTGGATGTAAAATGGCAGCACTTCATTGCTCAAAATGCTCCTTCTCTGTATTTATTTTGGGTGAGAAGACTCACCAATTTATAGACCTAGGGTCTCTCTATTTGAATGCACATGTGAGGGCACCACTAGAGTTGCATGTCCTATTTTGGGAAAAAGATTATTCCCTGATTTAGAGTCTCCTTGCATGAGGCCTCCAAAATCAAAGACATGCATGACTGAAGTCTCTCTCCTTGATTTGAAGCCATTCCTTGCAATTGCATGGCCTGAAGCTGTAGTTAACTGGCGGACCTATCGAGGTTTGACTTTTTTCCAGTCAAACCTTCTATTCGCCTCACCCTAGAGTGAATGCTGATAATCGTCCCTAGGTGGGATGAATACCAGTATGTAATCATCCCAGGGTGGGACGAGTAGGGAGCAAAGTGCCAAAAAGGTGCCAAATTGACCTTTGACCTTCCAAACTACTTTTGGGAGTGGTTAGGACCACTGTTTAACCTTTAGGGGCTGTCCTAGGGGCTGTGTGTGTCAATGCGATCGGTGCTTGTTGTCACATAATCAGATTGGTGTTGTTTTGGTGTCTACAAATGCCCCTTTTTGGGATGTGTTATGCAAGGCGTAGCGTCAAGCAAAAATAGATAACCAAAGCACTAATGATTAGGGTTTCTCAGTAACCTAACCAAATCTTGATGCCCCAAGTATGGAAAGGGCATGCATTCTTGAATCCTTGCTTCTGACGAGCTAAGGAGCTTAATTCAAGTGTTAACCTTTTTTGATGAGGTGTTACTTGATCTTGGACATTGTTTCGTCATGAATAGGCAAAGGGTGCAACCTTTTGTCTATGGGAACCTTGAGTTCATGATTCATGAATGCCAAGTGTTTGATCAACTTGTGATTATTGCTTTTTTGCTGCCCCAAGCAGGGGCGTGATTGTCTTTGTCAATGATCCTTTGAATGCATGCCATTTCCTTGATTGGGTGTGTTTTTGTTGATTGGTGACTAAGTGTGACTACCCCCTCAAGCAACGAATCGATGAGGGAATGACCGACATGAGAAAAGCGATGAGTCGCTTGACCCAAGATGACTTGTGTAAGGGTGCCTTCAGTTGTTTTGCATTGAATGCGTAAGCAGTTTTCGAACATTTTGACCTGTTTTTGGTGGGTTTGAACCCTTTTTGTGACACATTTTGGAGCTAAAATTGGCAAAAATTTGTCCTCCCGTGGAGTGATCCGGCTATGGTAGCCTTCTTAGGGAGTAGGATAGTGACAATTTGTGACCCCAACATCTGTTTTGGATGCCAAGAATGTCAGGTGCAAAGGCGCCTTCGTTCGGCAATGTTATTGCTATTTTTGGTTGGGTTGTGACCCATTTTGTGACGCATTTTGGAGCTGAAATTGTCAAAAATCCGTCCTCCCGTGGAGCGGTCCAGCTATGGTAGCCTTCTTAGGGAGTAGGATAGTGACAATTTGTGACCCCAAATTCTATTTTGGATGCCAAGAATGTCAAGCGCAAAGGCGTCGTCGTTCGGCAATGTTAGTGCTATTTTTGGTTGGGTTTTGACCCTTTTGGTGACGCCATTTGGGGATGAAATTCTAGACAATCCGTCCTCCCATGGAGCGATCCGGCTATGGTAGCCTTATTAGGGAAGAGTATAGTGAGGATTTGTGACTCCGATGTCTGTTTTGCATGCCCGAAATGTCAAGTGCAAAAGCACTCTCTTTGGACAATTTTATTGCTTGTTTTTGGTGCATTTTTTTATGTTTTTGAAATTTTTGCTTTGTAATCGTCCCTGGGTGGGACGAATACCAGTTTAGTAATCATCCTAGGGAGGTACAAGCGCTAACCAGAGCGCTCATCCCAAGGAGGAACGATTACAGGCTCAAAAAGCCTATTTAAGGGCCAAAACTGGGTTTTGGGCTCATTTGCATTTGTTTTTCCTGGCGATTTGGAGCTCTGAGGAGGAGGAGGTCAATTCTATGAAGCGAAGCGCTGCCAAATTTTTCCCGCCACCATGAGTTCACGGACCGGATCCTCAAGCGGCGGAGCCGAAGCGAGACTAGTGAGTGTTCTTCCTCTTTTTTTTTTTTTTTGTTTGTTTTGTATGTTACAGTTTTTAAAACCACAATTTGCTTTTGTCCTTTTGTATTTTGTTTTTCAAATTAAAAATGAAACCCTAAAAAGAAGTTGTTGTGTTTTGTATGGCTTCATTAAAACTTAGGTTGAAACCCTAGTGGAAACCATGTTTATTTGGCATCTGTGATAAACTAAAAGAAACCCTAGTCTAACAAAAATCAAAACTTAGCTTAAAAACTGTGGTTAACCCGATTTTAACAAAGATCAAAACTTAGGTTAAAAAATGAGTTTAAAAATTAGCGTAAAACGTAGTTAAAAACTTATCTTAAAAACGTAACTGAACCCTAGTGTTTTTTTTTTTGTTTGTTTTTAATTTATCAGTGTAGAGTTAAAAACCCTAGAATTGACAAATTATTTTTTTGAATTGTTTTGTTTGTTTTAATTTATCAGTTTAGAGTTAAAAACCCTAGGACTGAGAAATTGTTGTTTGAATTTTTGTTTGTTTTTAATTTATCAGTGTAGAGTTAAAAACCCTAGAATTGACAAATTATTTTTTGAATTTTTTGTTTGTTTTTAATTTATTAGTTTAGAGTTAAAAACCCTAGAATTGACAAATTATTTTTTGAATTTTTTTGTTTGTTTTTAATTTATCAGTTTAGAGTTAAAAACCCTAGAAGTGACAAATTATTTTTTAATGTTTTTGTATTTTGGTGTTTAATTTATCAGTTGACCATTAGATTGAAAAATCCTAGGACTGAAAAATTGTTTTTTTTGAATTTTGTTGAATTGTTTTGTTTTGTTTTTATTTATCAGTTTAGAGTTAAAAACCCTAAGGCTGACAAATGTGTTTTTTTTTTTTTTGAATTTGAACTTGTTTTTTTTTTTTGTCTGTTTTTAGCTATACATTTTTTTATGCATTGTTGTATATTCATGTTTTTGTTGTACAGTTTTTCATGGGTTTTAATGTTTTTGTTTTGTTTTAGTGTGCAAGTTGTGAAGAGCCGATACCATGTGCCCACGATTTTCTCTGAAGCACGGGAGGCGCTGACTTTGGCTGACTGGGGGTGGCTTGATGCCCTTGTGCTCAAGTAGGTGACTTGACTAGAGCCTGTGGTAGGGGATTAGGCCTATCTGATGGCCCTTATCAACTTGTGGGAACCCCAAACCAACACCTTCCATCTCCCAACAGGGGAGATGACAGTGACCTTGGAGGATGTCTACCGGATTCTTTGGATTTCGATAGATGAACTACCGATCAGGATGATGCCATGGGATCAACGGACAACAGTGCTGACATGCTACTTTGGGCATGGGGAGGATTTGGGTGTGGACAGCCTAGTGGAGAGGGCAGAGGGCGACTACCATATTGGTGGCATTTTGGTTCGATGGTGGTTAGAGATGGGTGTGTTGGGAGTGAGGCACGTTGTACTGATGGGCCTCATTTCCAACATGCTGCTACCCGACTCTTTGAGTGTGAGGTTCCCGTGGAACCTGCTAGAGGTGGTGTTCAGGTTTGTGGAGTATCCTACGGATGCACCTATGATCATGAGATGGGGATAGACTTTGTTGGCATAGCTCTACGATGAGTTGTATGAGGTCCGCTGCCAAAGGTGGAAGGGGATTGGGTGTAGCTACTTGTTGCAGTGTTGGGCTTGGCAGCACATAGTAGTGGAAATGCTGACAGGGTTATCGTGGACGACTCGAGCAGAGATGGTATATCAAGAGATTGGATACGGGGCATTGTGGTGGCGGTATGAGGAGCAGGGACAGAGTCGACGATGGGCAGGTGCCATAGGGCACTATGTCGATGCCTTCACTCGGCTTACTCCAGGGGAGGTGTTCTAGCATCCCTACTGGGACTGTCCAGCCTGGCCTGAGGTTGGATAGTGGCTTCGATGGGTACGTAGGGGGTGGTGGCTAATTTGGCAAAATAGGACTGAGTAGGAGTTCTTCCTGTAATGCCAGGTGACATGATAGTTTAGGGTGCGCCAGGAGTTGCCTTGTGAGCCCTTGATCTATCGACGTTGGGGGAACAAGAGGACTTTGGTCTGGCTAGTCATTGAGCTACTGGGTGAGGATTTAGATACATCAATTGACGTACTGGATGTGGATGACATCGGGGTTACTGCTGAGTATGACCAGTGGTGGACTTTGCAGTGATGGCTAGGTGAGGGGCCTCTAGGGGGTATAGAGGTGGCAACAACAGGAGGTGATGATGTAGAGGCATCAGGAGAAGGATGGGGGGTTTCACTTGAGGATGCGGACATGGTAGAGGTGGATGATTTTGGGGGGGATTTTGGGGTTCTAGATCAACCAAAGACATAGGACGTCCTAGAGTAGTGGGAGCCAGAGTAGGCTGCTGTTCCGGAGATGCCAATGCCTCAGGCAGTCTTAGGGGATATGGAGGCAGGGTTGTGCACTGAGAATGCACGATTGGAGGGGCTGCTCCGAAGGCGAGATGAGGAACTCAGGGATGCGCTATGGGAGAGGGATCTCCTGCGAACACAGCTGGAAGAGTGGAATAACGCATGGGCTACATACCATCAGTAGGATGGAGACACAAATGCTACATGAGAGAGAGATCTTTTGTGGATGTAGCTGGCAAAGAAGGAGAAGGTATTGGCATAGCACGATGATGTAGTAGCTTTGTATCATTGACGAGAGGCAGAGTGGTGTTTATGTCGAATGGATTTGGAGGGAGATATTATCCGCCTTGGGGGGCGGATACCTAAGCCCTATGGAGGTGAGTCTTCACACCGAACGAGGGGCAGTGATACTAAGCAGTCAACATCATCTCGTCGTAGGCGATTGGATGAGAGGGGGGCTAGTGGGCGTGATGCGGGGGCTCGTAGCAGCCACCCTGAGGGGTCCCATAGGACCCACACCATGGAGGGTAGTTCCCATCGCATCGATCTTGCGTGATCATGGTGGTCGATGCCCTAGGCTTGGGGGTTTTTGATTTTTTGCTTTGTTGCGAGGTCAGAGGACCGGTTCATTGTAGCCTACGGGTATTTTTGATGATATATATACATAAATGACTTTCTTTGTGTTTATACTCTTTTCACGGTTTATTTTTCTGTTTATGCACATTTATTTATGATGATGTATGCATGTGGTTGTATGAATGCGATGTTTCTAATTATATGATGTATGCATATGGAATGAATGAAATGAGTTGTTGATAACTTGTCGATGGCACCATAGACTGTACAAGATTTACAGGCTTTCTGTACTTAGGTGATGGCTTTGTGGAGTGACTTTGCATGTGAGAACTTTGTTTTTGCATTTTGCATATTTTTTGATGGGGATGTAAGTAATGAAATGTACCAGTTGTTTTAAAATGTAGTTAAGCTTTTCTGAGATTCAGATATTTTAACTAACTAGCCAAGACTGTACATTTATCTCGCAAGACTTTTGAACAAGGTATAAATCTAACTTGAGTTTAACCAAGTTATTTCACATCCCTGTGTGTGCAATTGAGTTCATTTATGTGGTGTTTGTTAGGATACCGCTAGTTCCAGATAGGCTATCAACCAAACCTATACTAAGGATCACCTAATTAGCTCCACTAACTCCGTTGTTGTATTTAGTAAGATTAATCCATGGGACAATCTAAGGTACCATAAGCTAGATCATCCACATGCAAACATTGGTCTGCTCACACGCAAAGCTAATGTGATAGACATATCGTCATGTGTTTAGGATACCGCCATTGCCAGGTAGGCTGTCCACCAAACCCGTAATGAGGATCACCTAGATGGTTTTTGAATGCTGAGAATTCTAGGGATTCAAGCTCAGGTGTCTGTTATTTGCTCAACGTGTTAGGATACTTGCTCGTATACATAATGATGAAAAATCAATGTTTAGTTTTCTCTTTTTTTTTGTTTTTCTTTTTGAGCAAGGATTTTGAATAGTGGTGATAACCACTGTTATTTGATTTTGCATTTTGAGCCTCGTAAGGTTGAGCTTGTAGGTTTTTGGCTTATGAATGACCTTGATCCTTTTGGCCTTGGGGATGACTACCCATCCTATTCAGGGACATGTAGTACAAATCCTTATGACTTTGGTAACCAAAGGGGATTATGGAGATTATGAAGTAAGGGCATTGATATTTTAGGCCTTGGGGATGACTACCCATCCTTATCAGGGGCATGTAGTACGAATCCTTACGACTTTGAAGACCAAAGGTGATTGGAGATGGTAATGATGATGGCTTGTGGGGATTTTTTTTTGAATGGCATTGATCCTTTTAGGCCTTAGGGATGACTACCCATCCTTGTCAAGGGTGTGTAGTATGAATCCTTACAACTTTGGGGACCAATGATGATTGGGATTTTTGGTAGTGGTGAAAACCACTGTTTATTTATGGGAATTGATGGGGAAGAGCTTGTCCTTTTTTCAATTCTCAGCACTCTTGAACCATTCGCATAGGGGGATGAACAGGCTAATCGTTCACCTATGGTACCCTAGACTACTTTGTAGGTGTCTCTTACGTTCACACAACTTAGGAATTATTTTATGTGTTTTAACTTGTGTAGGGATGTTACATAATGAGGCGTGATCCAAGTAAAACTTTCCCTTGTAAAATCCATTTAACTTTGTACAGTTTTTGGCTAGAAATTTAAAGACAGCTGAATGACGAAAACCCTACATACATTAGGAGACAACTGACTATGCTAAAAATGGGGATGGTGTTATTTTGGATGTATGCGCTTATAAAATGGGTGAAATGTGGAAAATGAAGGAATTGCTAAGCAATTACAGTCTATGGTGTTTGGGACATGTATGACCAGCAAATATGCAATGTATGGATGCGATGCTTAATGCAACTTATATTTTTGTATTTTGATTTTTACAAGTATGCATAGAATTGAGATGTAATTTTTTTGTTATTTTTGATGATTTTATTGTTTTTTTTTGTTTTCGAATATTTATTTTGACCAAGTGGTTATGGGTACCCTTGGAGCGTTTGGCTTGACCAAAGGGTTTATGGATACCTTTGGGGCATTTTTGGGGTTGACCAAGCGATTGTAGGAATCCTTGGAGCTTTTGGTTTGACCAAAGGGTTTATAGATACCTTTGGGGCATTTTGGGTTTGACCAAGCGATTGTGGGAATCCTTGGATATTTTGGTTTGACCAAAGGATTTATGGACACCTTTGGGGCATTTTGGATTTGACCAAGTGATTATGGGAATCCTTGGATCTTTTGGTTTAACCAAAGGGTTTATGGACACCTTTGGGGCATTTTGGGTTGACCAAGCGATTGTGGGCATCCTTGGAGATTTTGGGTGGACTACGACTCTCTCTAAATGTGGAATGGCCTCAAATGACTGATGTTCAAGGGTTCTAGCTCCTTGATTCCATCAAGAGAGGTGAGCCGGTATGTTCCAGGTCCTATTTTACTATTAATCACATAAGGACCTAACTAGTTTACCACGAACTTGTCCCTGAGATGGGGCAGAAAATTAGAATTTTGTTGGTTCTCTTTTAAGACCAAATCACCAACCTGAAAGTCCCTCAAGTGAACCTTCATGTTGTATGCTTTCTTAAGTCACTCTTGATAGATACGCAAATGCTCAAGAGCATTAACGTGTCGTTCGTCGAGCAACGTAAGTTGGTCTAACCGAGCCTACCACGCAGTGTCATCATCGATGAACTCTTGCATTGATATGCATAGTGAAGGGATTTCCAACTCGAGATGCATGACTGCCTCGGAGCCATACACCAATGAAAATGGAGTTGCCCCAGTGGGCATCCGAATGCTAGTGCGATAAGCCCATAGGGCAAGCGGGATTTGAATGTGCCAATATTTATGACTATCTATGATAGTATTTTTGAGGATGGCGACTAGCATTTTGTTTGATGCCTCTACTTGTCCATTTACTTGCGAATAATAGGGTGTTGAAAAATTATGCTGAATTTTGTACTTTGTTGTCAAAGCACGCACATATTTATTCTTGAATGGCGTCCCATTATCCAAGATGATCTTGGATGGAATACCAAAATGACATATGAAGTTATGTAAAATAAACTCCGCAATGCGGGTTCCAGTCCTATAGGTTAGCGGAATTTCTTCCACCCACTTGTTGAAGTACTCTATGGCCGTTATGATGAACGTATGATGACCCGACGACGCAGGGGAGATATTTTTTATTAGATCAAAGCCCCACTATGAAAAATGCCAAATCGATTGGATCGGTTGCAAGGCCTGAGAAGGTACGTGTGTCAAATTAGCATGGTGTTGACACTTCACGCACTTATTTACATATGCGCAACAATCTCACTCTAAATATGGCCAATAATAGCCCATGCAGAGAATGCGCTTTATGATGGCCATACCGTTGAAGTGCCCATCGTATGTACCATCGTGGGCTTGGGTGATCACCCAAGCGGACTCTTGTTGGTCCAAGAAATGGAGGAGGATTCCTTCATAGCTCCGATGATACAAAATGTCTCCAAGCAAGACATGTTTTGTCGCTTTCTATTTAAATGATATTTTCATAGCTTGTGTCAATCCAAGTGGGAGATTACCTAGCTTGAGGTAATCCCTTATGGGTGTGTACCAATCCTACTGATCAGAAACCTCAATGGTATGAACGACCAATCCCTATTGAAGTTCATCCCTAGCAAAAGCTAAGCGGGAAAGAACTTGTAAAAATAGTGTTGTGTTGCTATTAATAGGGGTCGGGGAGAACAAGGACCCCTAGTTGGCTTGAGTCAGACAATCATGGATTCGAGAGAACCTATAATACGATGGTTCAATCTAGATCAGGTGGATTTCGGGTGTTAGGTCAGATCTTGCTCGCTCCATCACAGATTGCGATAATTTTTTGACCTAAATGGTCATCATTTCATCGAAAGGGTCTTGCAAGATCAGTGACCCCAAGGAGGCCATAGTGTCCGTAAAATGATTCGATGATCGAGGGAGTGCCTTGATGTCATACCATTCAAGTTGTGCCAGGAATTTGTCCACAAGGGCTTTGTAGGCCTGCAAAACTGGGCATTTACATTGGAATACCCCTTTTACTTGATTGATAATTAATAGTGAATCACCAAATATGTTTAAACGTTTAATGTTCATGGTGACTGCTATTTTAAGACCTATGAGCAAGGCTTCGTATTCTGCATTGTTTTTGGTGCACGGGAAGTCTAATTTAAATGATAGAGGCATTGGAGCCCCTTGCGGTGTGAAGAATACAATTATCGTGCCACCTCCTTGCTCACATTTAGAACCATCGAAGAATAGGGTCATGTCGGCCTATGACTTAGGCTCATTAGAATCTGGTGATTCTGAAACATGGAAGACCCCATCATCAAGTAGTTCTATGATTAGAGGTTGATCGTCTTCAAGAGGAGCCTCTGCTAGTTGATTGGTGATGACTTGACCTTTTATGGATTTATGTCCAATGAATTCTATGTCAAACATCGTCAACAACATGATCCATTTCACTGTGTGGCTACTATGAGAAGTACAACTCATCATGTATTGCAATGGATTCTCCTTAGACACAACATACATCGTATTGCTGAGCATGTAGTGGCGTAGCTTTTTGGTAGCAAACACCACTGCCAAGTAGAGCTTCTCAACGTATGCATAGTTAAGTTCATAACTGACCAGGGTGCGGCTAAGATAGTAATTAGCCTATTCTTTATGTAGTTCATTTTTCTGGGATAACATGGCACCCAATGCCATCTCAGTAGCTGAGATGTATAAGTAGAATGACACTCCTGGTCTAGGTGGTGCCAATACTGGCGACAAAACTAGGTATTGTTTAATATCGTCAAAGGCTAACTGACACTCGTCATCCTAGTGAAATGCTACCCCCTTGTGCAATAATTTATTCATGGGTCGGCACTTGTTAGATAGCTGCGCTATGAAGCGCTTGATTGACGCGACCTTTCCCTACAGACTTTTGAGCTGATTGATGGTAGTTGGGGGAAGCATTTCAAGGATTGCCTTGACTTTGTGTGGGTCCACCTCGATTCCTCATTTGGAGACTATGAAACCTAAGATATTTCTAGATATGATGTCAAATACGCACTTCTTGGGGTTTAGTCTGACTTTATGTTCAATGAGGCGATCGAGGATCTTGCTTAAGTCATCGAGATGATCTAGGCACAAAAGAGATTTGGCCAACAAATCATCCATGTAATCTTCCAAAGTTTTGTGCATGTGATCGTGGAAGATGTATGTCATGGCACATTGGTAGGTGGCACTAGCATTTTTAAGGCCAAAGGGCATGACCTTATAACAAAATGTCCCCCAAGGCGTTGTGAACGTCGTTTTTAGTTGGTCTTCAGGATTAATACGAATTTGATTGTATCCTGAAAAATCGTCCATGAGGGAAAGCATTTCATGGCCCACTATAGCATCTACCAATGCATCAATGCTCGAAAAGGGTAAATCATCCTTAGGACTCGCTTTTTTTAGATCTCAAAAATTGGTGCATATGCAAATCCTCCCGTCGGGCTTTTTGACGGGCACCATGTTAGACAACCATGGTGGGTAATCCATGCAAATGACAAACTGTGCATCCAACAGCTTTTGTAGCTCATATTTTACCATTAATGCTACTGTTGGATGCATCTTACGTAGTTTTTGCTTTACTGGCTTGACTGTCGAATCAAGCGTAAGATTATGTGTGACTAGCTACGGATCTAGCCCCGGCATGTCTTTGTAGGACCATGCAAAAACCTCCTTATTCTCTTTAATAAGGGCAATGTAGTCGGCTTGATCTTCGAGGGATAGACTTACCCCTAGCTTGATGATTTGCAAATTCATTGGATCTGATCCGATGTCTACGTCAGTCGTCTCCTTGACCAACATGTGGGACCCGTCCTCCAACTGGTGTGGAGTTGGGATCAAGTGGATATCATTTGCTAAATTTAGATCATCATTCAAAACGTCAGGTTCCTCTTCAACATGGAAGACATCCTGAGTCTGTTCGGGGGTGAAATAGAACATCCCACCACAAGGCCGGTACTCTGATGGGGAAGGCGGTGTGTCAGTGCGATCCCAGTCTATAGCATCTAAGTCTAGGTGCAATGACCATTTTGGGTCGGCTAGATTATGGATGGGGGTGCTTAAATCAATGGATATCATGTTGATGAAATAATTTTGGTCTCCATTACCATGGGTATGACTGATCAGACATCCTAGATAATCTTTGTGCTCCGGATCTGGCTCTATGGGTACTGGCACAAATGGATCAGCCCTATGTGCGGATAAGAGGACAGGGTCCACCCTAGGCACTGATGGCTCTATAGGGTCTCCAGGCGAAAGGTGCTCTCTGTATACCTGGAGTGGCGAGTGCAGTAATTGGTCCAACTGTGCCTGGTTTAGGTGCCACCTATGCCTTAGCCCTATGTGTAACTATTAAAACATGTCATCTATGTCCAAGGGATATTGCTGCTATCGCATATGATTGAGATAGGCCATCTCAGTTTCATCTTCATAATAACTGTCGAAGATCCAAAGGCCTTCATTGGCTCCAACAGCTATTTGCGACATATGAGGCTCATCTTGCTCGAGCAAATTAATGTGGTCCCATCGGGGTTGTTTCGCTCTTTGCGGGGGGACTTGATTCTCTTGAGGTGGCATATGCTCAACTGGAGCATCCAAAGGAAACATTGTCAGGAAGCTCTCTGATGAGCACCAAAAATGCTCATTTTATATACACGGTTAAGGAGAATTATCACTGGTTCAATTAGCATATGAAATGTATTTTATATAACTTATGCATATAATTGATAGAAAATCCGGTATTATGCTTGATTGGTGTTTTTAGTGGGAAATGTGTATAAATGCAGGTATTGGTACTAATATGGTGTTTTCTAGTCTACATCCACTTGGACCCGACATACTTCTGCTTACAGAGACTAAGGCAAGAGAGTAGGCGCCTTCCTCTTCAAGGAAGGTGCCCAACAGAAGTAGGTTCCTTATTGTCAGTGCCTAACTTACTCCTAAGTGCCTTCCTCTTCTAGGAAGGTGCCAATAGAAGGCCAGCACCTTCCTCTTCCAGGAAGGCACTAAGAAAAGATAAGCGCCTTCCTTTTCTAGGAAGGTGCCACTAGAAGGCAAGCACCTTCCTCTCGTAGGAAGGCGCCGGTAGGAAGGCACCGCAGGAAGGTGTCGGCAGGAAGGCGTCGCAGGAAGGCACCGCAGGAAGGCACCGATAGGAAGGTGCCACAGGAAGGCGCCGCAGGAAGGCACCAATGGAAGAAGAGCACCTCCCTACAATCGGAAGGCACCGACGGAAGACGAGTGCCTCCCTACAACCGGAAGGTGCCTCCATGCCTTCATACTTTGCAAGATTTACCAAGTCAAATTTGACTGGTTGACCAAGGACTATGGAGGAGGTTGCATGTGAAGACAAAGGAGATCTATTTTTGCATTTATTAAATATAATAAAGTGTTTGTTATTATTATCAACCGATTGGCCGGTTGACCTTGTAAAGATCTTAAAGCATATTATTATTTTTAGGATGCATTAGTTTAGGATTTGTTGTTACGTACACCTAAGGATATTTATATTTATCCTTCTGGTGAACGAACATACTTTAAAATAGAAGAATAAAATATGTGTAGAATCAATTGTAACTAAATCACATCACGTGATTAAAATAGACTGATTGGTTATTGTAATGAGATCTGGCTGCGCTTTATATAAAGACGCAGGCCAGACGAACAGAGGAGATCGGGAGATCAATGATTAATTCTACAGAGAACTTATTTTATTTTATTGTTTAATTAATCAAGAGTGCAACTCCTCTTATTAAAGCAAGCTTTATGTAGCTAGCCGGGTGGACTATCTGCGGGAGCTTGGGCCCACTCCCTGCAGTAGTCCTCCCCTATTTATTTATGTTATTTATTTTTTGTAGATTATTTTATTGCTTTAGTTCTTGCTTTATTTAATTTAGGTGTGTGCTTTTATTTTCAGCATTTTATTTTCAGCATTGTATTTTATTTATTTAAATTCTCTGCACTCAGTTTATTTGGTTTGGCTGGAATCCAATTACACAAACCTCCCCACCAAACTAAATAAGGTACAACCAGATTTGTTCCCCAACACTGTAGGCATATACTGTGCGTGACACTCATAAGTTTACGAACTTACCGGATTGATAATTTATGGAAGAGAAATGAATGCTTTTTGGGACATGAATTTATGTTCACCATTTTGGCGCCGTTGTCGGGGAGTGTCTAAACTGTAGTGTTTTGATTTACAGGTCAGATGAAAAGCCTATTTAAAATTGCCTGTAGATATTTTAACTGAGAAGTGTGAGTCCACCAAGGGCATTTTTATAAGGCCAAAAATAGTTGCCCGCACAGTCAGAGCCAAATCCCATAGGCAATTATTTATATTTTTTATCTTCTCAGGTAAACGCGGGAATGAACCTGATGTACCATAATTAAGTGTAGAAGTAGAAATAAAATGTGTTGTTGAAAAAAATTAGAAAAAAATCTGGCATTGAAGGATTTTCATCATGTTTTAAATGGTTCCAAGAAATCAAAAGAAAAAAGCACAACCCAAGTCTGATTGAAAATTTTTAGGGACATGTTTTTATACGGAAACCATTGAAAAAAATGGTGCCTCTAGAAGCTTGGTTTTAAATTAAAAAAAAATTACAAGCTTGAAATTTTTGCAACATATTGGTAAATGTTTTTTTATGATGAAATTAATAATGTAGGGAAAATGATAGAGCATAATTTAAAAAGAACATCTTGTTATGGAGTATGCTCTTCACTTGCGCTTAAGGCGACCTGGTGAATCAGAAACTAGCATGTGTTTTTAATAGACTGGTATGCCATGTTTTCTTCAAGTTGCTAGCTCATGGATAGTCATTTTCTGGCCTGCACACTTTGCCATTACATTGAAAGAAGTTTGGTTGCAAGGCCATGAAGGAAAATACTCTTCTCATGCTACAACATATCAGACTAGTTGAAAAAAAAAAAAGGATTTCGAGAAGACTAGTTCAGATGTAGGCATGGGGGATACCCCATCTTCATCAATGTCGCAACAGCACAATGAACGCTATTTATAGTGTTCATGAAAAAAAAGAAAAATAAATAAATAAATAAATAAATCATCTGCTGAAAAGGCTCCAAGTTAATGAAGCAAATAAAAAAAATAGAGTTTTATTTTGCTGCTTGTTGAAAGAGAGTATCCTCTTTCCCGAGGACCAGCTTGGTCTAGAAGGGAAATGAGAAATCTCCAACCAGTAGCTAAATAAAATAGGGAAAGAGCTTGGAGGAGATCAGATTTCAAATGTCTGCACAAAGGCCACATGGTGCTTGAGCACAAAAAAAAAAAATAAGTGTGAATGGAGCTCAAGGTGGCTAGAAAAATAATAGCACATAATCCCTACAATGCATACGGAGAGTCCAATACTTTGGATATGCATTAGAGCAGGATTAACATTTTTTTATGTGCTAATTGAGGAGGAACCTAGTGTTTCAAAAATATGAGTTGTTAGTTGTCATAAAATCCTTTCATAATGGTACATGGAATGTAACTTTCACATAGTAGGCTGCGTAGTTACCAGACTCACACAACCTCCACTTTTGAATGCACAGTGCCAACATTATAGTTTTTATGGTAGCATTCTCATTTTGTTAAAACATATGAAAAAATATATATATATATACAAAAGAGAGGCAGAGTCTCACTATGGTGGAAGATAACATCAACTTTGAGAGGATCTAAAACCATGGAGAAATCTGCTTTTCATAAAAAGTGTGAGGGCAAAAATGTTTCAGTACATGGCACATTTTGCCAAATTCTTAGGATGGATCATTGACAAACCTCCAGATGTGAAAATCACCAGCTCAAATGGTTGAAGTAGACATTCTATTCTTTGATGCAGATGATGAAAAAAAAAATGATAATCCAAGATCTGTTCTGGTCAAGGCAGAATAGACCAAAAAAACAAAAAACATAGAAAAAAAAAATTAGTTAGAATTTTATTTTAACGTCTTTGGTTTAGATTTTTTTTTTATGTTTTGCAGGACAATGTGAAGTGTGAAATAGAAAAATAAGGAGGTTTCTATGAAGATCTCATGAATTGAGATTCATACATGGAGTTCGTAATAGCACTATACGAACTGTCTCGGGTACCTGATCGTATAGCATCTAATCTAACAGGTGAAAGCCAGCAGAGTTTTGCCTTGGAAACATTGGCACTTGAAGGCAGGCTAAATAACCCTGATCAAGCGAAAGGCTTCCTGCCCAAGGTTCTTGTGGAATTTTGGGGAAAATTTTGCTGGAAAGTGCATGACTATTATAGCCTGGATGATAAACAAAGTCAGATACGCTACACCAAGTGCAAGAGAAGAGTTTCGAGACAACGTTCAAGTAACGGTCAACGAGCTCCATTAACCACTGCCTCACATTCACAAGAGTGGATCAGACATCGGCATGGGGGAGACCCCATACCATACCGATAGCTTGGACGAATGTTCAAACATTCGTCGGGGGAAAAAAAAAAGAGAAAAAGAAAAAAAAATGATAAAGTGAAAGATGCCTTGATCATCAAGAAGGTGCCTTCTGCATGAGGAAGGTGTCTTCTGCATGAGGAAGGCGCCATACATTGGAGGCGCCTTCCGCATGAGGAAGGTGCCATACATTGGAGGCGCATTTCGCATGAAGAAGGCGCCATACATGGGAGGCGCCTTCTGCATGAGGAAGGTGCCATACATTGGAGGCGCCTTCCGCATCAAGCAGGTGCCTTCCACAGCAAGCAGGCTCCTTCCACAACAAGCATGCGCCTTCCATAGCAAGCATGTGCCTTGACATCTAGGGTGCCTTGGTCCATTTCCCGCACCTAGGTGGTTCGATGGCACAAAAGAAAAAATAAAGAAAAAAAGAGAGGAATAAGTGATGAGGTGCCTTGATGGCATACAGTAGAGGTGGCTTGAAAAAAAAAAATGCGAATCCTCCTAGTGAAAAAAAAAAAAAAATGCATAGAACATGTCCTGTTTAGCATAAAAAATTTATTTCTTATTGCTTTGCAGGAAATCATGAACCGAATGCAAGCTGTAGACATCCTGAGAGCCAGGGCCTAATAGGAACGGAGTCATGACTCCTGTTTTACTGCTTTCATGTATGCCATTTTTGTAGGTGTAGTTTCGCAGTACACAACCATGAGCATGCCCTGCAATTAGGAGTGCGGCAAAGCGGAAAAGGCACTTACTTCCCACTAGGAAGAGAGTGCCTACAATCAACCCAATACAGTAGTGCCTTTTTCCACCTAGATGAAGGCACTAATAAGCAATTTTCTTCTCCCTTGGATGGGGGTACCTGTTGTTCAGTGTGGGACCTGACATTTGGAGGGCTGCAGACCTGTTGCGCAGAGGGACCTATTGCTGGCGATAAGGGCATCACCAATTTAAGTGGGGGAAGATGCGGGTGAATCAAGACCTCCCGTAAAAAAAAAAAAAAAAAAAAAAAAAGGGGGAGTTCGGAAGGCTGTTGTCATGAGGACATGACAAATTTTAGACATGGGGGGAAAGACGCCTTATTGTCGGCGCCTAACTTACTCCTATGAAAAAAAAAAAAAGTTCGGAAGGCTGTTGTCACGAGGACGTGACAAATTTTAGACATGGGGGGAAAGACGCCTTATTGTCGGCGCCTAACTTACTCCTATAAAAATATAAAAAATAATAAAAAAAAAAGAAAGAGAAACAAAAAAAAAAAAAAAAAAAAAAAGAGAGAGTCAAGATCTGTTCTGTTCATGGCAGAACAGATAAAGATACATATAAATAAATAAATAAAATCTCTAGGAGCACCAACGTGAAGACGTCTCACACCACCAGCATCATATATATCAGATTCTACGAAATTCAATTGGGTATGTACTGATTTTCTTATTAATTATGTGTATAGTTATTTTAAAATCATTTCTATGCTAATACCAGTCGAAGCCTCCACAGTTTTTCAAAATCTCCCATTAGAATTCAAACACATGATGTGCCTTGAAAAATATATATATATATATATATATAATTGAAAAAAAAAAAAAAAGAGAGAGAGAGAGACTATGGCATCTATGTGAATAAATTTGGCATCATTTTCATTGCCGCCTCATGACAATGGCAACCGACTTGAGCGAACACATATAAATGATGCTACTCTATACCACAAAGGAGGTTCTAGAGATGTGAAATATGTTTCAAATGTGGGTAAAAGTAGCAGCTGGTGACTGCACTTATTTTAAATCAATTTGGTCTCACCAAATATGACCAATGAGCAACATTGGAGAATGCCAGCATTTATAAAAACAAAAAAAAAATAAAAAAAATGCAGTGGTCATTGGCCCTGAACATTGTGGTCACAATTTAACTATTTGTTCGCGATGATTAGTCAGGATGTGTTTCTGACTTCTGTTGGTGCCGCATCACTCTATGGAAAAAAATAGCAGCACTCAGCGGCAGAGAAATAGAGATGCTGAAGGCCATTAGAAAAAAAAAGACAGTAGTGCTGAATGGAAAAAAATAGTAGCACTCAGCGACAGAGAAATAGAGATGTTGAAGGCCATTAGAAAAAAAAAAATAGTAGTGCTGAATGGAAAAAAATAGCAGCACTCAGCGGCAGAGAAATAGAGATGTTGAAGGCCATTAAAAAAAAGACAGTAGTGCTGAATGGAAAAAAATAGCAGCACTCAACGGCAGAGAAATAGAGATGCTGAAGGCCATTAGAAAAAAAAGACAGTAGTGCTGAATGGAAAAAAAATAGCAGCACTCAGCGAGCAGATAAATAGAGATGTTGAAGGCCATTAGAAAAAAAAGACAGTAGTGATGAATGGAAAAAAATAGCAGCACTCAACGACAAAGAAATAGAGATGTTGAAGGCCATTAGGAAAAAAAAAATAGTAGTGTCGAATGGAAAAAAATAGCAGCACTCAGCGGCAGAGAAATAGAGATGCTGAAGGCCATTAGAAAAAAAAAAATAGTAGTGTTGAATGGAAAAAAATAGCAGCACTCAGCGACAGAGAAATAGAGATGTTGAAGGACAAAAAAAAAAAAAAAGACAGTAGTTCTGAATGGAAAAAATAGCAGCACTCAGTGGCAGAGAAACAGAGATGTTGAAGGCCATTAAAATAAAAAATAAAAAATAAAAAAAAATTAAAAAAAAAAGAGGGGAAAAAAATATATATCTCGAGGGTTGTTATCACGAAGACATGACAAAATTTTTGGCATGGTCAGCCTGCGAGAGGGATAACTTCACCTTTTGGTGCCACGAGGGCGTGGCACATGTTAGGCATGGGGGGATGATGAGCACCAAAAATGCTCATTTTATATACACGGTTAAGGAGAATTATCACTAGTTCAATTAGCATATGAAATGTATTTTATATAACTTATGCATATAATTGATAGAAAATCCGGTATTATGCTTGATTGGTGTTTTTAGTGGGAAATGTGTATAAATGCAGGTATTGGTACTAATATGGTGTTTTCTAGTCTACATCCACTTGGACCCGGCATACTTCTACTTACAGAGACTAAGGCAAGAGAGTAGGCACCTTCCTCTTCAAGGAAGGTGCCCAACAGAAGTAGGTGCCTTATTGTCAGTGCCTAACTTACTCCTAAGTGCCTTCCTCTTCTAGGAAGGTGCCAATAGAAGGCCAGCACCTTCCTCTTCCAGGAAGGCACTAAGAAAAGATAAGCGCCTTCCTTTTCCAAGAAGGTGCCACTAGAAGGCAAGCGCCTTCCTCTCGCAGGAAGGTGCCATAGGAAGGCGTTGGCAGGAAGGCACCACAGGAAGGCATCACAGGAAGGCACCGATAGGAAGGCGTCGTAGGAAGGCACCGCAGGAAGGCACCACAGGAAGGCGTCGCAGGAAGGCGTCGACAGGAAGGCGCCACAGGAAGGTGTTGTATGAAGGCGCCAACGGAAGAAGAGCACCTCCCTACAACCGAAAGGCACCGACAGAAGACAAGCGCCTCCCTACAACCGAAAGGAGCCTCCATGCCTTCATACTTTGCAAGATTTACCAAGTCAAATTTGACTGGTTGACCAAGGACTATGGAGGAGGTTGCACGTGAAGACAAAGGAGATCTATTTTTGCATTTATTAAATAGAATAAAGTGTTTGTTATTATTATCAACCGATTGGCCGGTTGACCTTGTAAATCTCTTAAAGCATATTATTATTTTTAGGATGCATTAGTTTAGGATTTGTTGTTATGTACACCTAAGGATATTTATATTTATCCTTCTGGTGAACGAACATACTTTAAAATAGAAGAATAAAATATGTGTAGAATCAATTGTAACTAAATCACATCATGTGATTAAAATAGATTGATTGGTTATTGTAATGAGATCTGGCCATGCTTTATATAAAGATGCAGGCCAGATGAACAGAGGAGATCGGGAGATCAATGATTAATTCTACAGAGAACTTATTTTATTTTATTGTTTAATTAATCAAGAGTGCAACTCCTCTTATTAAAGCAAGCTTTACGTAGCTAGCCGGGCAGACTATCTACGGGAGCTTGGGCCCACTCCCTGCAGTAGTCCTCCCCTATTTATTTCTATTCTTTATTTTCTATAGATTATTTTATTGCTTTAGTTCTTGCTTTATTTAATTTAGGTGTGTGCTTTTATTTTCAGCATTTTATTTTCAGCATTGTATTTTATTTATTTAAATTCTTTGCACTCAGTTTATTTGGTTTGGCTGGAATCCAATTACACAAACCTCCCCACTAAACTAAATAAAGTACAACCAGAATTGTTCCCCAACACTGCAGGCATATACTGTGCGTGACACTCATAAGTTTATGAACTTACCGGATTGATAATTTATGGAAGAGAAATGAATGTTTTTTGGGACATGAATTTATGCTCACCACTCTCCTGATAATCATCCATGGGAGTTACTTGTGAATGATTGCTATCAGATTCAAAAGGATCCCAAGGCGCTACCTCGTACTCTGACTCGTATTCTAAAGACCCTTCTTGGTCTTGTCTATATCCCTCTTGTAGGTGAGTCCTTGAAATTTCTCCCTTTTCGATCGAAGAGAAAGGGTTGTTAAGGTCAACAAGGTTGGTTGTTAGCAATGGGTGATAATCGCCCAATGTATATATTGTGATAGGATTGGCATATGGATCTAATGCCAACCTATCCTTATTGCCTATCCCTAGGCCTTGCATGTTCTCTACCAAGATGTCCAGGGGAAGGGGGTGGCTTAACCCTACTCCTGACTTGTTATATGGCATTTGATATCTCGGTTGGCACAGAACATGCACTCCTTGATCATACCTGCCCAACCCATATCCATGCCAATTACATTGGCCAAGATATCTCAAAGCGAAATCTAGGTTGGACAAATAGTTGACGTCCTCAGCAAAGGGCTCTTCATATTTGTCTTCTTGCATGTAAGGTTCAATGCCATTATCCAGGCCCCCATAAACAAAGTTTGTTTGATTGGGTGGGTAGCCTAGAGGAACCACAGAGCCGATGGGGAGTCAAGGTCTCCCCATGTCCTACATGGACTCAAGTGTGGGTGTTGCTACAATGTTTCACACTATATACTCCCCCAGGCCCATGTTGGCCATCTCAATGGTGATCGTTGGCGGTTGAGGGGGAAAAAATGGGAGTTCTTCCGGAGTCCACTCCATGTAGGGTGAACCAGGCATCTCGACTTCCATTCTGCGAGGCATCTCTTTGGTAGAGATGGTTGAGACTAGGAGTGGTTCCTCTTCCAGGGGTTTCTTTCCCTTGTCCTTCGATGTGGCCATCGTAGGTGGCATCGTTGGTGAAGGACCAGATGAGGAAGATGGACCTAGCTAGGGATTTGATGGACTTGTCAATGGGGATGCATGCGGAATCGAACCCTGGTTAGATGGATTCAACTAAAATTCCAAATGTGTTGATGGAAGGGTCAATTGGGACATGAATTACATCGTATTGCAGTAATTTAAGGGCTCTAAGTCTGCTAGGACTACATGCACCTGTCCTTCAAATGTGTAGTTTAAACACTGATGGGCTATAGAAGGGACACACTTCATGTCCTTGATCCAAGGTTGCCCTAGCAAGATTTTATAGGCCATCTCACCTTCCAAGATGTGGCACAATGTATGAATAGTCTTTTGTCCCACTTGGATGGGTAGGACAATTGTGCCAACCGTCGATCATATCGCATCATTGAATGCTTGAAGAGTATAGGTGGATACCATGATGTGAGATGCTGGCAACTTTAGATGTTTCAATGATGTTGTTGTAATTATATTACTGGACGAGCCAGTTTCCACCAACACTCTCTTATATAGAATCTCGTTGACCCGTGCAATGACGTGTAGGGGTGGATCCACCACATCACCAGTCACCAATTTCAATTCATCTTCTCTAAAGGTGATGACTGGTTCTGTACATTATTTTACATGTCCCACAAAGTTGTTGAAAGAGTTTGCTTCATGGGGCTACAGCTCAATGGCTTTTAATATCTCCATTAGAGCCTCCCGATGGGGCGCTGATTGTTGAATGAGCTCGTATATGGAGAGCCTAGCTGACATGGTCCTTAAAATTTGGGTAAGTCTAGTCCGAATCATGGCCATTGGTCTAGGCGGGGGATGTTGGGTAGGGTGTTGTTGAGGTTGTGACATCGATGGAACCTCTCTTGTGGATGTCGTGGGGGCAGCTCCTGGGTACCTCTTGTTCCTAGTCACTATGCTTATCATCCCTACATACCCCTGCATGGGGAAATTATGTTGTACCTCATTTACTTGAAGGGGTTTGGCCTGCGCATCATGGGTAGGCAAGGGGTCTCTGAAGACTCCCATATGTTGGTTGTTTGGCACTACGAGGTTGTCCACCGCCAACATCTTGTTGTCGATTAGGTCTTGCACCAAGCCTTTAAACTTCCAACATGCATTAAGGTCATGTCCCTTCCATATGTGGAACCTATAGTACAAGTCCTCCCGATACCCCGTAGGCTTTTGCGCATTGGGGTCTATAGTTTGAATCTCGAGAAGGTTGATCAAGTTTACCGCTGACAAGCAATCAAACAGGGAGTCCTTGGACTCTGTGTAAGGTGTGAACTATCACCTAGGGTGACGCTACTGATTTTGTTCTTGCCTCTAGTTTTCTCTGTCATAATTGTTAAGAGGCACCGCCTGATAGTTAGCCTTTTGAGGTTGTGTTGCTTGTGTAGGCTTAGGGACGTTTATAGCAACTTGATTGACCGTAGCGGGTTTTTGTTGCATGGTCCCTATTTTGGTGTTTTTAGACCATTCTTTCTTCTTTGGCTTGGCAATCTCGCCATCCTGTATCTTGATCTCCTCAATGATTTTGGCTTGCGCCAGAGCTTCCTCAAGAGTGGCATATTGATGTAGCTACAATAGCACAGAGATCGATCTCAAACAGCTCTTTGAGAACATTTGGGTTAGGTCAGACATGGGAGGGAGGTAGGGTAGTTTTGAAAGCAACCTCCTCCATCGGTTCCCATATGCCACCATGGTTTCTTCCTCATACTACCTGAGGCTAGCTAGATCACTTAGTGATGCCTTCTTCTTGGTATTGAAGGCGAAGCATTCGAGGAATATGTCCACTAGCTGATCCAAGTTACTGATGCTATGTTTTGGCAACTGAGTGAACCAATCCAAGGTAGGGCCTGCGAATGTGGTTATAAATGTTCTTAGCAACAAAGCATCATTGTCCTGAATATGAAAGCATTGGCTCAAGAATCTAGTCACGTGTTCTTGGGAATCCTCCTCTCCTCTAAAGAGTGCCAACTGGGGCAATTTAAAGTGTTCAGGGTATGGAGGTGTCGGCACTGACGGATGCACAGGATGACTGCGGAGTTGGCATAAAGTGGGCTTTTGGGGCCCAAAAGTCTTGGTCTCCACAGACTCTAAGCACTCTAGCAGTGCTTTATATGCATCAGAAGATTTAATTTCTTCCTCCTTAGTTTTCTCCCATTGTGGGTTGCGGGGAACTTGAGGCCTATGGAGGGGTGGCTAGATAGCACCCCCTCTGCCTTGGTAGGGCGTTTCAACCCACTCTTCTTCTTGTTCATACTCCTCATAGGCTTCTTGAGGAGTGCCTGGCCGAGACCTATAAACATGGGTGGGTGCCCGCGGAGGGTGCCCATCATTGTTTCTGGGAGTGGCCTCCCGCTCAGGTCTAGGAGGTCTCGGAGGTAGCGCTTGGTAAGATCGCGGGGACCTGTCTCGCACCAAGGGGTTGTGCCTCTCATACACTTCTACTTTATGCGTGCAAGGGTTTGGGACCTTCTCAGGCATAGTTTATGAAGCAATTCGGCTATCTGACATTGAATGCACTCTTTGTTAAGGCAATACAGATGCTCTAACTATTGTTGATCTTGCCTAAGCTGCATGATTTGCGCTTGGCGGGTGGCATGTCTGGAAAATGCCAAGTCAATTTGTTCTATTGTCTTGTGTTTAGGAAGCCTAGATGCCTCTCCTACATGTCTATCTCGATCGTGGTGATCCGAGACCCTTATGGGTTGCTTTCCTCTATCGATGTTAGCGGCATTCACCCGAGGCTCTGGCCTCAATGGGTGATCCTGATACATAGCAGGTGCGGAGGTGCATCGCTCTCGCATTGTATACTACTCTTGAGGAACGTAGTGGTCTTCCTCGTACTCCCTTTTGTATGCATGAAAGGTGCGGGTAGAATTGTCTTGCCCTATCTGGAGAGCCTTGTGCTCTGGATTTGGTCTAGTGTTTCTAACAGTAATAAGGGGTAGAGTAGGGATGACGAAATCATGTGGCCCCTCCTTATGGACCTTATTTTTCTCTAGTGCTTCATCACTAGGCCACTCATAACGAGTGTATAAGGGAGGCCTTCTATCTATGTTGAGTGCCACGTGTAGGTTCTCCTCTTGAAAGGATCTATGCTGAGTGGGGGTGCCCCTCAAAGAGGTGCCTCTATAGTCCTGTTCTATGATGGCATGATGTGGACTATCTTGCCTGTTAGGTCACTAGGGCGGGATGACCAAGTCCTTAGGACTATATCGGAGGCAACTTGTCCCCATTTTTGCACTCTCTGCAGCTCCTGCTCATGATTGGGCTCGGCTATGGGTGTACACCATGGTGATTTTTACCTAAAGATGTGTACGTTTTTATATTATTTTAGGATTTCTTATGCTACACTAAACAGAAGGGAAACACACAATCAAAGCAATGGTTATCTTGTTTATAGATTAAAAGTGTACCCTAAATCTGGTTAAGTGTGTTTTGATGTTTGTTTTGACAGCTTTTGTAAAGAACATTTAAATGCAATATGATGGCTCTTATGACTCCCAAAATGGTCGCCCCTTCGATATACCATTGTCGGGCCGATATACCAACCTCTCTATATACCCGCCCTTACATGAGGGAAACTATTGGTACGTGAGAGCAGATGGTACGTGGAACGTAGGCGATACAAAAGGGGAATCGCTTTGTTTGTGACACCTACCATAGAAGACTTATCCTCATGCACTGGGAATCACCCCAGCTACACTTGGTCAGCTTTCGTCAGGATTTACGTCTAGCAACAGTCACGATCGGGGTTATGTATGTAGTATCTCAAGCCAAGGTGGTGATGAAATCCATTGTTGGTCTTGCTCAAGGGTTGGGGTTTTATGACCAACTCCTTTTTGTTTTAAATTACCACGTGGTGTGTGGGGTTCTTTTTAAGTTGCATAAATGAAGGAAACAAGCATTCAAACTCTCCTATGCAAGCAAATAACTAGAGAACAGAAAGCAAAAAATGATAGAAGGTGTTTAGGACCCCTACCTCTTCTCTGCCCAAATCGGATGTCTTTGAATTTTTGCCCTAAAACTGCACAGAGAGCTATTTGTCCCTGGGTGAAATGAATAATAGAAATTTATTTGTCACAGGGTGGGGCGAATGCCCATTCGTCCCTAGGTAAGACGAATTCCAACTCTGTATTCGTCACAGACTGAAACGAACAACAGTCTAGCATTTGAAACTTAGTACCTGTAAGCAAAAATAAGCAAATTTTGATAAAAAATTTAATCTTAAAATAAAGGGACAGACGTCCCATCGTGATCGCCACTAAAAGCACGAGGATAAGAAAACAAAAAGGAAAAACCCCGATGTGATGCAAACGAAACAAAAGATAACGCTAAGTCCTATGAATTGAAAGTGCATGAAAGGAAAGAAGTATGAACGAATCGAAACCAAATAAAAAGCCAATATGGAAGAAAAAAATTTTTATTAATATGTTTCATAACTTGGTTACAATCCGTCTCCTCCATTTTTAGGGGCTAGGAGCGTTAAATGTGTTCTTGTTACACCCATGGATGCTATTCCTTCTTCCACGTGCCCACATGTAAAATGGGCGGACCAAACATCGCCGCCACTTGCATTGATGAGTCTTGACTCCTTTCTACTCCTCTAATGTCTAGATCCTACATTCAAAGAAACAAAAAATAGTCAGTAGCACCTGTAGATAAAATAAAACATGCAATCCCCACGCCTTCAACTAGCACATGCAAAATATAAATAAAATGATAACTAAAATAGATCCAAATGAACTAAAAATTTTACAGGGGCATCAAAACATCACAAGGAAGACACTTCAAATGGAACAGTCAAAAAATTCACCACATATTTGTATTCGCTCCAGGGCGGGACGAATAGACCTGCAACAAAGTGTCAAAAATCATAGTCCAAAATGTCATATTCAAGAAGCTCCAAATCACCTGCAAAGTTAGGGTTAGCTAATTGGGGGTATTTTGGGAAGACCCAGAAGGTCATATTTTTCCAATTTTTCCTCTATCACTAGGAATTTTATGATGCTACTTGCATGTTAGTAAATGCGGGAAATGATAAAAACATGATAAAAAATGCTCAAAACAATGTGAAATTTGAATGACAACCTATTTAAGTAGCATATAATCCCATGCAAAATAAAAATCATAGAAATATACCATATATTTCTAATCGCTCCGGGGTGGGGTGTTTAGAATTACGACAGTTTGGGGGGCACCCGGGGGCAGGACGCCCATCGTTTGGGACTCTATTTCGGCACCAATCCACTTGGGATGGGTCCAAAACCTCTTATGGGGTGTTTTTGGAAAATTTTGTAGAATATTGTGGCCAAATTTTTGGTTTTGGGTCTAGATTGCACTTCCAATAATCACCCAATAACCTCCCTCCAAAAGAGAGATCAAGGATGTAAAAGCACAATCAAAAGGTGTGTATGTGTGGATGTAAAATGGCAGCACTTCATTGCTCAAAATTCTCCTTCTCTGTATTTATTTTGGGTGATAAGACTCACCAATTTATAGACATAAGGTCTCTCTGTTTGAATGCGCATGTGAGGGCGCCACTGGAGTTGCATGTCCTATTTTGGGAAAAAGATTATTCCCTTTAGAGTCTCCTTGCATGAGGCCTCCAAAATCAAATACATGCATGACTGAAGTCTCTCTCCTTTATTTTAATCCATTCCTCATAATTGCATGGCTTGAAGTTGCAGTTAACTGGCGGACCTGTTGAGGTTTGACTTTTTTCCAGTCAAACCTTCTATTCGCCTCACCCTGGAGCGAATGCTGATAATCGTCCCTGGGTGGGATGAATACTAGTTTGTAATCATCCCAGGGTGGGATGAGTAGGGATCAAAGTGCCAAAAAGGTGCCAAATTGACCTTTGACATTCCAAACTACTTTTGGGAGTGGTTAGTACCACTGTTTAACCTCTAGGGCCTCCCCTAGGGGTTGTGTGTGTCAATGCGATCGGTGCTTGTTGTCACATAATCGGATTGGTGTTGTTTTGGTGTCTACACTTCATTTGTTTCCTGCTCTACTTCTGCATGTGATTTCAAGGAGGATTCTTTAGCTGAAATTTCTATAGTAATTGTAGGGATCCTTGTCCAAAAATTAGGGTTCCCTTATGTAGACGTATATCTAGCAGAAGCCACTAATTGGTCTCCTGCCTTAGATTCCTTGCTAGAATTCCTTGCATCTAACTAAAAAATGACCAAAGGAAGCTATTTTATTAGAATATGGAGAGGTAGTGGACACTTCCATAACTCAGTCAGTTTGCAGCACTGCTTTTGCCCTTGCTGACCATTCAACCTCAGTTTTTTGGGCATATAGTTACAATTTCAATATTATCTACTGTAGTTGATGGATGGTTTGATACAATTTCTACAATTTTGCTATAGTTTCTTTTTTAGAATCTTGAAAAAGATCCTGCTCCTCATTATATTTGGCCTCCCAAGTGTAGGTATTTAATTGCAATATTTATAGCTGCTACTATAGATCCTCCATCTACATTTCCTATTGAGGATTATGGACCTTGTATAAATCCTACAATATGTGGGCCATGAACTCATCCTTATTCAACTCATCAAACACTGCATCATCATATGATGAGCTATAAACCACCATAGATGACTTCATACTTCTACTCCTGGTTCTAGTGGAAATCAGTATGTAAGTAGGGCTTAGTGGACCATGCCCTACCTCATCATAAAATTGAGGGCTAATAGGGGATGAAGCCTATTCTTCATCCTCATAAAATTGAGGAAAAGTAAGGGAGGAGGTTTGCCCTACATCCTATGTATTTTCCTCAGGCTAAGATGCATGTGTCATCTTTGTTTGCTCTACCATCCCATAAGTCGATCGATCAACATGTTCTAGTGTCATCGCTTCTTCCCTTACCTTAGGAACTGCATTATTTCCTTCTACTTCCTCAATCGTTACATCCCTGTGTGACTCGACATGTTGCACCAAGGCCAAAATAAGGCAATGGTGAGCCAAGAAATATGTTGTGCTTGCCTAGTATTGGCTGGTCTCATCCTTGAGTGCACATGCAAGATAATGTGGGACATTGATCTTGTCCCCATGCATTAAATGGTTGAGGAAATACAAATGGTTAGATTTCAGTTTGGAAAGCCTATCCATACAAGTGAAGAATCGGGTAATCTGCTTGAAGATCAACCTCCAGATCTTGGGGATGTACTACTTTTGCAAACCAATGCATTTGGGTTCCCAAGGAATAATTGCACATAGAGTGTGGGATTTTCCTCCTTATACATGCATTCCCCTATTTAGGGAAGGCTTATTACCTCGATAATGAACTCTTCAATGATTGGAATTTCTAGTCCCTGCATGTGAACAACTTTGTCCCTCATAGATGTCATAAATTCTTTAGCCACCTCTACATCCTAGTTTTGGCTAACTAGATGGCAGTATTCCAACCATATGACAGTGTCAAATTATGTCTGTACATCCTCACTAATGCCTGAAAAATCTATAGGCTCACTCTTTTTCAACTAATGGTTGATCAATTTTCCTCCCATGGCAAAGTTTAAATTTTTCTCGACTCTGAGTTTTAATTGCAGCAATTTCTCACACCCTATTTTTTTGTGATACTCAGTCATTTTCTTGCACAAATTTTTGCCAATGCATACCTTTAAATCACCTACATCTGTGAATGCAGACACCTAATTACCATAATTAAATTAATTATGGTTATTTGTGCAAAATCTCATTAAAGTGTGTGCCAAATTTTGTGTAGATGATGACCATGAGTGTTTTCCCCAATCAAAGTAGTGACACATGGAAAAATGCCAAGTGGAGAGAAATGGGTGGTTGGTAATTCAATGGGGATTGTACCGACACTATTTTATAGAAACATATGCCTATGAAAATAATATATATATAGAACAAAAAATTAAGCACATACCCATATTATGTTTTGTGTGTGTATAATGCACAAACACTTGTTGTGCACTAGCATTGGCTACTTTATGGTGACTAGGCATTCCAGAACAAAGAATGATAGGCATATTTCCCATGTGGTGAATTTCTCTTTGTTTTGACTAGTTCTCAATTGTTGCAATTTGATACATTTGAGAATTCCTACATATTTTCAAGAAAAGGTTAGAAAAACCCATCTTCTTAGGATGATAAACATCCCTCCTTTGGAAATTGTTCGATGATGACCTTGGAACATGCACAAATATTCAACAAAAAAATTAAAATAATTTCATCCTTGAAGTTTGACTAATGCACGTGGGTGAAGTGTTGATGTGGCTTAGGACACTTTCCAATGTTGAAGATTATTCATACGAAGCACAAATTCCCATGAAAATAGAAATTAGGTGCCTCCTTACATGGCAATCGAGTGCCTTCTTTCAAATCAAGGCATGTAGGTACTTGGTAAATAGAAAGCAGACACCTTTTGTTAGTAATTGGGCACCATTCTTAATATGGAAAGAAGACACATTTTTACTGGCAATCAAGCAGCGTACGTAACATGAAAAGCAAGAACCATTTTATTGGTAATCGAGCGTCGTACTTAGAATAGAAAATAGAAAGAATACACCTTTTTATTGGTAATTAGGTGCCATACTTAAACTTATACAAACATTTTTTTTTGTCCAAGAAATTAGGTGTTGCTTTCCCAAAAAATGGAATTCAGGTGCCATTTTCTTATGAAAAATAGGAATCAGGCATTGTTCTATCAAAAAATATGACTCAAGCACATTTTTCTTAACATTACGGGAATTGGGTGCCTTCTATCGTACAACGAGAATTGGGCGTCGTCTTTAGTAAAAATGGGAGTCAAGCACCTTCTTTTCTAGAAAATAGGAATCGGGTTCCCTCTTCAAAAAATAGAAAGCAGGTGCTCCTCCTTTATTTCAATGTTTTTTGATGTGTTCACTAGTGTAGGCTTAAAATTGATCATGCCTTTAGCATTATGGTTTGTAGAACAGGGTTAGAATCAGCATGCACTACCTAAACCGTCATCTGAGTATTTTTATTCATGATGACCAAAAACAAACACCCAAATAATTGTGTAAATATGGTTTCCCCCTCCAAGTGGGGATAATCTACTTCTACTAGAATTTAATCTTCTAGAAAGCTCTGATTGTGTAGTTTCATGGATCCTGTGCTTATTAGGCCTAGGTTTCCCAAGTTGCCTAATAGTTACACTCAGGACATCATTTCTGCAAAATAGAAATACAACTAAAGAAAGAAAATTTGTAGAACTTTTTAATTGTTTTTAGACCATGTGGACAACGTCCACATATTACCGACTCATTTTAAAACTAGAATCAACTGGGATCTCCTCCATACCTAATATGGACTTCATTATATAAGTCTTAGATACATGATATGGCTGCAGTTAGTAACCATTGACTATTAATATAATGTTGCTATCATCAATTGTTTTGATTCTTACAGCTCCATTTTAAATGATTTTAGTTACTTCATATGGCCCCATCCAACACTGAATAATTTTATCTTTCCTCTCTTAGAATCGAGAGTCATACAATAATGCCCAATCTCCCACTTTTAACTACTTTGGCCTAGTGTGACGATCATGCCACTTGGTCCTCTATTTCTGGATGACCTCTGTCCACTGTAGAGCATCTCTTTTGTATTAATCCAGTTGGTTAAGTTATTAAATCCATTATTTTTTGCCTCATCCAGATTCAAATCTAAATCTACTATAGTTCTAAGAACTTTAATCTCGAATTTTATGGGCATCATAACATTCTTCCCATATACTATATGGAATGGTGTAAAACCAATAGTAGTCTTCCAGGTGGTTCTGTAAGCCCACACTACTTCTAGTAATCTTGTGGCCCAATCCATATTTTACTGCTATACCATCTTTGTGAGAATGTTCTCCAATTCATTCTTGGTTACCTCTACTTGCCCATTTTTCTATGGATGGTAAGGATTGGTTTTGTTATACCTAATTTTTATTGTTGCATGATTTCTTGAACAATTTTTGAAGTAAATTGAGGCCCTTGATCAGTTGTGATCTCCCTTGCAACCCCAAATCTAGTGAAAATAGATGAATACAAGAATTTTTCTATAGTTTTCTATTTAGAATCACATAATTCCTACACTTCAACTTACTTGGTCACATAGTCAGTGCAAACTAAGATATACCTCATACCTGTTGACTATGGATTAATGGGTCCTACGAAGTCCATTCCCTATTTATCAAATGGAACTATGCATACATGTGGTTGGAGTGGTAATTTATATCTAAGAGTAGGTATGCCCATCCTCTGACATTGGTCACATTGGATCACATGCTTGGCTACATATTTTAATAGTGAAGGCTAGAAGTATCCATTCTACAATACTTTGAATGTGGTCATTTTTCTTGAAAAATGGCCATCACAAGGTTCATTATGGAAATCCTTCAGTATTTCTACAATCTCGTTGTCAACAACACATCTTCTCATGACCTAATCAGGCCCTATTTTAAAATAGGCACCCATAAATCTATGAGAAGTCTGCACTTTTCTTTATTAAAGTTTATTTCTCATATGGTGAAAGAGTAGGGAATACTTTACCAGTGGATAAATAATTAGCCATATCTACATACCATAGTATTTTTTCATTTAGAGTAAACAAATGCTCATCTATAAATTGGTCATCTATAGATGCATGGTCTGGAGGTGTCAATCTGGATAGAAAATCAGCTACCACATTATCCTTTCCTAGTTTATCTACAATTGTCACATCAAACTCCTACAAAAGTAGCATCCATCTAATAATCCTGCCACTGGTTCTAGGTTTATTTACCATGTATGTGATAGCTGAGTTATCATTGTGCACAAAAATTTGATATCTTGTAACATAATGGTATAATTTGTTAAGAGCATGTATAACTACAAGAAATTCATTTTCTATGATAGTATAATTGTATTTATAACTTGTGATATGTTTACTAACATAGTATATGACATAGAAATAATCACCATCCTTTTGTCCCAGTATCGACCCTATTGCATTGTTGGATGCATCAACATATATGTGAAAGGGTATGGTCCAATTTTAACCTCTTAGCACTGGAGAAGTAATCAGTTTTCCCTTCAAAGCATTAAATTATTGTTCACATTCCTTTGTCTAGATAAACTCTATATCATTTGATAACAATGTGCTTAGGGGTTTTAGTAGTTTTGCTAAAGTATGCTATAAACCTACTATAGTAACCAGCTAATCCAAGGAAACTACAAATATCCTTCTGAATTTGGGTGTAGGTAGGTTTTGGATAACTTCTATCTTCTTCCTATCTACCTTGATCTCATATGTAGAGATATGATTTCCTAGAACTATCCCCTCTTGCATTAGCATATAACATTTCTCATTACTTACTCATAAATTGGTTTCCTCACACCTTTGAAGTGTTCTTTCCAAAAAATTTCTAGCTTCTTCAAAGGTTTCACCATATACTATGAAATAATTCATATTAACCTCCATATTTTCTCCAATCATATCAAAGAAGATGCTTAAAATTTCCCTCTGAAATGTGGTCGATACATTGCACAAACCAAAGGGAAAAACTCGATAAGAAAATTTTCCCCATGGGCAAGTGAATGTGGTATTGTATTGATACCCTTTCCCTATCTAAACCTAGTTATATCCACTAAATCCATCCAAGAAAGAAAAGTACTTCTTACTTGATAAGGTATCTAGGACCTAATCTTTGAAGGGTAGGGATAAGTGGTCCTTCTTGATTGCTTTATCCAACAACCTATAATCAACACAGATTCTCCACTTGCCATTCTTCCTCGGCACCACCACCAAAGGTGATACCCACTCATTATCTAAAATTATATATATGAACCCAACTATGAGGAGTTACTGCAATTCAGCTTTAACAATCTCCTTCATAGTTGGATTTATTCTTCATTGTGGTTGTCTTACCAATTTTATTTCATCTTTTAGATATATTTGATGAGTACAGGTTTCAGGATCTATTCCTCTCATGTCTAAATACTCCCAAGCAAAGGCACCTTGATGTTTGACTAATATTTTTCTAATTTTTATCTATTATTCATATGTCAACCCATCATTTATGTTTAATACTCTCCAAAGTGTAACTTCCATTTACTGAATATTGTGATCTTTACCTCCCACTAATGGTAACTTTGGAGGAGGATAGGAGGGCTCTCCTTAGAAAAAAAAATTATATCACCATATCCTCATCACTCTCATATTCCAACTCATCAAGTAACATGATGGATTGAATCATTGATAGACCTCTCATATTCTAATTCTCACATTCAGGTTCTTCCAACAAATCTGCAGACTGTGCAAGTGGATGGATGATCCGTTTTTTACATTATAACCATCTACAATGGTCATTTTCCCATTTCTACAACTTATATAGGCATCAACTATTACCATCCAAGACATACCTAATATGAGTGGATAACCACCCAGTCCAGACTTGGATTGTAACACTAAGAAATCAGTTGGGTACTCCCATGCATCCATTGTGATAGTTATGTCTTCCAGTATTCCTTCAAGGAGCACTATAGACCTGTATACCAACTGAAGGATAGTTTTGGTTGGCTTCATATTGGTTAAATTGAGTTTCTACATGGTTTTCTTAGGTATGACATTAATGGTAGCCCCTAGATATACTAATATATTGGGTAAAACACAACCCCCAATTTTCACAGTTAAAACAAGGCTTCCTAGGTCTGAATATTTTTGGTTGTAGGTATTTCCTAGCATAAGATCAACTAGTTTTCCTACCAAATTGATTGCATATGCTAGTTTTCTTCCTGGTTTTCTCATACACATATCTCTTATGGCCTTGTTATAGATAGAAATATCTCTAATGGCCTAAAATAGAGGGATTGCACTATTAGGTTCTTCACACTAGAAATTATATCAAAATTTGGTTTTATTGGCTTCTTGGGTTCCTGCAACCTTTTTGGAAAATGTGGAACCCCTTATCTATTATTTACAATTGTTGATTCTATAAGAGGTGATTCCTCTTCTACTTCTTCTATAAGATGTGATTCCTCTTTTTCTAACTCTTACTTTCCTCCTCTTCTACGAGAGGAGACTCTTCTACCTGACCTTAACTATATTGGATTGTAATCTAATTTGATATTATACGTGTGGTACATCTCATTCTCCATATGGTATGATGGCTATGGTTTATTTTTTGGATTAGAATTAGGTTGTTTTGATAGTTGATCAAGTCTCAAAGTAGGAGGAGTTGGCAGACTTGGCTATAGTAGGGTTGTTGTAGGATGTTGTGGAGTTTGACTCCAAGCATATTGATTTTTCCACTATTGTCCAAGTTGTTGGTATGGCATCCATGGGTAGGGATTGTAAGGATTTTCTCCTTGGGAAAATTGAACTCAAGGTTTTTATCCCCACCATCCCATGTTGAGTGGCCAAACTTGACCTTAGTTCTGATAATTGTTGCCCCCATAGGATGGAGTTCCTGTTGGCATGTTGTTTCCCATAGGATATTATTTCTAGTTTATCTTGTCACCCACGAAGTATGCTTTCGTTACTTCAGGTTTCTCTATAAATTTTTATAACTGCGGACACAACTTAGTTTTTTGATATTTTTGACATGCAGTGCACACTCTAACTTTATTTTTAGGATATTCAATTCTAGGGTGTTTTCCCATGCATTTTGAACAAAATTAGGCTAATGTTGCCTCATTTTTTTGCTTCTTTCTCTAAAGCAGAAGGGTGTCCATTTGGAGTGCAAGAGATGACAACATATCACTCTTGAGGTCTTCAAGCATATTTCCTATTTTTGTTTTAGTGACAGTGGTTGATTGTTTGATATTCTTGGGGATTAACTTATCCTTCTTGAAAAGTTTTGACATAATTGTTGGATATCAGACATTTGGTGTTGAAAAATTTCCCCTCCAAATATTATGTTTAGGGCTTCAAGATATTTATTTGTAATTCCTTTCAAGAAGGTACTCCTTAAGGACCTGTATCCTAGTCTTGCATGGGGATATCTTTACAAATTGAAGCTAAACCTTTCCCAATACTCCTATAACGATTATCCTTCCTTTTGTGTTATATCCAAGATTTCTTCTCTAGAATCCCGTGCTTTGCCAAAGTCCTGATACTGGTCTAGATAATATGTTTTCATGTCTCCCTAAGTAGTTATTTGTTTATTCCCCAAACTGATGAACCAACACAAATTTGAATCATCAAGAGTGGAGGGAAACAACTTTAGTTTCTAAGCATTGGTTGTATAATATATTGACCTGCATAGAATGTCAAATTTGAAAAGGAACAGATCGATATCTTCTATTGGAATTCCTCTAAATATTGGAAGGTGGGTAGGGGAGACATGATTCATCCCGTGTTCTCCTCTTAACTCTTCTATAGGTAAGTTAAAACTAGTAGATGCCTCTTCTATCGTTTTATCCATCTTGTTTACTATCAAGGTTTGTACACCTACTACATTTAGGGTAAATTTTAAGGCTTGTATCTCATTTCCTTTATCCTCCAGAAAGATTACTAAATCAGTGTTTGAAATAGTTCCTTCCTCAACTGCTTTCCAGCATTGAAGGTTTAGTAAATCTTACTCAAATTGAACTCTTCTTATCTCAGATCCTACCCTATGATTTAACTGGTTTGTTTCAGAAGGATCCTATGTAAATAATAGATGTTAAATCCAATGCATAGGTGGATATGTTAGTGGAGAGGTTTCAGTATGAGGATTTGGCATAGCTGCAACAAACGTTTCTAAAGAACTAATGTTTGTGTTCTTGATAAAATTATTGTCTGGTCCTCTAAATCTAGGTGGACTCATACAAAATTTAGAATGGAGTGATTATGTAGAAAGTAACCTAAACTATTCCTAACATATTGTCTTCATAATAGAAAATTATAGTCAACTACTCCTCGATAACAGTGCCAAAATGTTGGAAAAAATTGGTTAGTTTTCTATGGTATAAATCATTACCTCCATTTAATTATCAACCCAGGATAACTCATAAACTTGTGAGTAACCCTGCATAGTATATACCTGTAATATCCCTTTAATCAGATGAGTCCCTTAGATTCTATGGTTTGGGGATGATGTTGTTTCGTTGGAGTTCTCATTTATCTTCCAAACCACTAATCTAATTTATATTATCAAAAAATAACTGAAACGCATTGCAAAAATTAAAACTACACACTTGCTAGAAACTTATACAAAATACAAGAAATTCCAATATTAAACTAAACTACAAAAACCAAGAAAACAAATTGAAATGACAGAAAACAAGTAAAATAAGGGAGGAATACTATTGAGAGTGGGCCCAAGCTTCCAGTAGATTCTTCTAGCATTAAGTCATACATCGGATGCTAGTTGAATTTGATTAGAAAACTCAAATGTATTTTATTGAAATATGCAATAGAAATTTACAAAGAAAATATAGGATCTATTTTTCATGGGTGGTCTACATATTTATACTATATGCGGCCATGCCCTGTTACATTCTAAAATCAAATCAATTTTTTATTTTTTTGTTATAAAAATACGTAGGAATAAAGGAGATAAAACAAAACATTAAACTCAGAATATATTCAGTATATTATGTATCATAATAGAATACGTCTGATATTTTCTCTATATGATTATATTGATTTTTATGTGATTCCTAAAAAATAGATGACATATGGTTGTTGACTTTGTCCTTTACCCACATCCATTGCTAAAATTGTATTCACATCTATCGTGAAATTGTTGTTATGTTCTACCAACAACAAGAATCGTGTTGTATTTCTGTGTAAATGGGAATCAGGTGCCATTTTTGTAAAATATGGGAATTAGGTGCCTAATAAGATTCAGGTGCCTAACGATAATCATGCGCCTGAAGTCAAGCACCAAACGGAAATTGAGCACCCGACAGTTAAGCACCAAACGGGAGTCGGATACCTAAACAAGAGTTGCCAATATTTTTACCTTCAATTTTTCATCATAAATAGAAAGTGCTAGGTCCAAGTGGGACCTCGATGTAAACATACCAAAATACTGTAAAATCCACTGCATTTACACATAATCCACTCAAAAACAAATATTAGACAACATACATAATCTAATGTTAAATACATATAAAATTTGCATAAAAAATATATTTCTATTAAAATAAATACCGCAATGGATATGGAAAGTTTATACACAAAATGAGCATTTTCAAGGATAATCAAAATGTGCCAAGTAGTGCTTAGGGTTTTTGCATGTGAGTCTTCTCCAATGTATATTTCTTGTCTCTTCTTTTGTCAGATAATGCTTTGATATCTTATCTCCAATATCTTCTTCTAAGCCAACATATTTTCTATATAGGTGGCTCCATCTAATATGATGAGAAATGCTATTATGGAGGTTCTTTTGCACTCCAATGGTGGCTTCAACTAGGATGATGATAAATGCTTTGGTGGAGTTTTGATATACTCCAATGGTGGATTCGACTAGGATGATGAGAAATGCTTTGGTGGAGTTTTGAGATACTCCAATTATGGCTTCGATCTAGGATGATGAGAAATGCTTTGGTGGATTTTTGAGACACTCCAATGGTGGCTTCGAGCTCTCCTTTTAGATGAAAATATATCTCTTAGATATTGCTCCCTTTGTTTACCCTTCTACTTTAATCTTCTCCTACTTTCAAGTTGTTGTTTTTTGCCTTTGTATATGACAACTCCTTCCTTGCGTTATATTATGTATGCTTGTAGGTTTCTCATTGTGACTATCCAAAACCATGGGTGATGTGATCTTCATGAAGGCTCTTTTGACCTTGCTTTGATAGTGCTTCTCTACGACCACTTATGAGATAATATTTTCTTGTGAAGGATGTGTCTTTATGACACTTAGATTCTATCCTATTTTCTATATAGGATAGGATATTATGATGTAAAATAATGTAAATATGCTTATAATAGAATACCTTGCTTTTGCACCTTCTTTTGCAATCTTCTCCTATTGGTTTTGATGGTAGATTTTATGTACTAATCCTTGTAGGCAAGGGCTAATTTGACATTGTCTTCTTTGCTAGACAACTCTCTCCTTTGCTTGGTTAATTTGGTAATGAATCCAAGCTAATAATCTCATAGATAGTATATTTTTGAAGGAGTAATTTCTACACTAATATTTTACTTGTAAAGAACTCTTAGTGCACCTAAGACTCACCAAGTCTTGATTTGTATCTTCTATCACTGATTTAATGGCTACCTTATTCTTTTGCACTCCTTGGAGGAATTTTGATCTACTTGGTGGCTTCTATAGGCCATAATACCTTGCAAGTACCAAGTTTTTAATAGTTTCTTTAAACACTTTGATTATTTGCATATTTGTGCCTTTGATCTTAACAATCAATAACCCTTTGAGAGTAACTAGTTTAATGAACTAGTATAGTGCAATGAGCCAGTAATATCTCCAACTTAATGCACTTTAATAATATCACCTTATTGTGTTAATAAGCTCTCAAATTAGTATCAAATGCACTTAATAATCTCTGCAAATTTTTAGAGTAATTATAAAGAACCCTTAAAAATAATCTACAATTTTGCACTACAATCAATGTTTTAGGACGTAGTCTTCTTGCTTTCTAGATAGATAATAGGTATATGGAATATTTATTTCTTTTGAAATACATTCAAATCCTACTTTAATGTGTAGTTAAATATCTTAAAAGAACTATATTTTGCACCCTCTTGAAGACTGTAATATGAGCCCTTCTCTTTGCAACTTTAATCCAAATATGGTGCTTTAATGAAGCTTGATAATAATTCCAATTTAAAGTTTAACTAATGGACCTAATTGCACCCAAGTTGCTTACCTTTAATGGCTTCTATAGATGATGTAGATCTTGGTATTTAGATTCACCAAGTTGCTACATTGTGATGAATGAATTCTATAACTTCATGTTGGCTATCAAGAATAGCTCACCAAAATGTGATCTTGAACCTTATGTATTGAGCCTAGGATTTGGTGGCTTGATCCTTAAAGTGATATTCAATTTTTTGCTAAAGTTTCAAAAAACTCTTATCTCTGAAATGTGCCTTCTTGCTTTGAGAGGTAATATCCAAATCTCCATGGATTTAGTAGGTTGCTTAGGTCTGATTTCTGACTTCAAACAAGGCTATCTTCTCAAGAATCTGGAGGTATTGAGGTCTTCAATATCCTTCTTCATAATTTGGCATTCCTTGCCAAATTCTTCTTCTTTTTGGCTTGTTCTCAAATGGCAACAATTGTCCTAAATATTTCACTATCTTTTGTAATGAATTTCTCCAATGAGTTCTCCTAGGAACTTCTTTTATGGCTTCTCCAATTTTTGCAATGAGGCTCTCCAATCCTTCTTCTTATTTCTCCTTAAGACCTCTTTAAGGACTTTAGTCTTGCAACTTATTTGGTCTTCTTTATGAGACCTTCAAATATGAAATTTTTGGCAATGAGATATTCTTCATGGATCTCTGGAACATGACTTTTGGTAGTCCTTCTCTATATATTACAAGGATACAAGTTCTTCAATGAGCCCTTTGACGGGTCTCTTCAGCTTCTTCTAGAGGAAGTCTTCAATCAACAAAGGATATCACCAATCTCCTATCTTTTACGGACTCTTCTTTGGAGTATTATTCAAGTTTAGGGCTTCTATGGCCTTTTATTTTGGATCAGACTTTTGTGGCATTTTCTTCTGGATTAAGGCTTATGGCCTTTTCTTTTGCAATAATGCGTATATGGCATTCTCTTATGCAATAAGTCTTCTATGGCCTTTTTTCTACAATAAGGCTTCTATGGCCTTTTCTTCTGCAATGTGCAAGTCTATAATAGGGCTTGAGTTTACTTTTTTTACAAGATATTAGTAAGATGATTCTAAATATTGTCAATGATGAATCTTCACTAGTTGATTTGTCAATCTAGTGGAATGAATGTTGAGTCCTAGTCTTCACGAGTTTTCTATAACTTTGTGGAAAGTCTCTAGACAAATGTAATTTCAAAATTCTAGAACTAAGATTTTCTTCTTCTATCGATATCTCTTGACTATCCTATTCAGCAATTCCTTGCAACAATATTTGCATGTAGCAACACACAATGGCAGATCCAATTTGCAAAGACATAGTAGAGTTCAAACCTATACTAGTAATGGAGGTCTCTTGTGGCTTTCCCTATTCCTATCGATATACTATGGCTCTGATACCACTATTATCTTTTTATGGTGTATGCCAAGGGAGAATGCAATCATAGGATGTAGAATATGCAAAAATGTAAGATGCTAAAATATGCTACTAATGAAAAGTGACGAAAATGATACAATGTAATATGGAGGAAATGAGAAATCCAAAATTGATACTAAAGAACTACATTGTACTCCATCACCAATCTATATGGTAATCCACACAGTATACCTACTACTACCTACAATGATATATAATCACTCACTATGAGACCCTTTATATATAAAGATGGATTTCTTGACCAACACTCTACCTAGTTGTACAAGGGAGCACCTTGCACATAGAAACTTGTGCATTTATTATATTACCTGAAGTAACTAGCTAAGTACCCCCTAAAGTAATCTACTACTTTAGTTATATACTAAGGGTGGTACATTTACATGATCTAAATAATGTAATATACCCTAATAGTTGATACTAAAAGGAATACCAAGATACCTTATTATTTGTTTATAATGAATCACTTTCTAAGAATGGGAATTTTAGTTGTCATAGATTTAAAAAAAATACATTGTTTTGGTCTTAAAGTCATTAGTTCTAAAACTTGAAACATCGTAGCATAATTGTATAATTTTTTTGTTTATGTTCAATTCTTTTTGTGATTCTAAAGAAAAATCATATAATCATTCACAAAGTGAGAATTATATGTCCAAGAACCATAGGGAGTTTGGTGCACCCTAACAACTTTTTAGATTGTACTTGTTTTTTGTAAATGCATTAAAATATCAATAATTATTTCATAGAATAGAGGAAGGGATATCTTTGAATGATGGACCTTTTTAACTTATGTAGAAGATAAAATACTATTAACTTACACTTCTATGAAAAGAAGAAAAATATGATGATAAAATTTTATACCAAAAACAACCATTTAAACATCTTAATGATAAAATCTCAGCTTATCCTAGCACATGCTTTCTCAAACTCTATTTTTACTAATACAACATCTTGATTAGATTCCTAGGCCCAATGAAAAGTCTTTTAGACCAACATAAGATTGCTCAATATATATTTTCTTTTAATAAAGCTATATTGTTCTATATTAATAATTTATTTATTATTTAAACAATTTCACTTACATAACCATACACCCACCCTTGTTTGAACGAAGGTCTTTTGAAAAAGAGTTCAAAACCCTAAAAATTATTTTTACTATAGGTTTGAATCCAATGACAAATGATTTAACAACAATTTTATAATAGAGTGTTCATCCAATAATATATGTTAAAAAAACATGTTATAAAATTTAAGATTCTTAAGAGTAAAAATAAAAATATATATTAAACTAGTGAGCATACGGTATCAGCTAGCTAACATAATGATTACATACTAAAAATGATAGTTGAGCACATGCCACAAGAGCAAAAGCAAGAAAGGTAGAATCCTCGCAATGGTGAAGAACCATTATGCAGGTTTAGCAACCACTAGGATCGAATCCCACCCAAAATTATCATCAAGAGACTTTGGCACTGAATTACATCCTTATACAAAAGAAGAAGTGTCATGAACATCCTCTCAAATGTGAACAAAAAAATCCTTGTTGGTAGCAAACACTAGAACAACCGACTTGACCTAGGCATCGAGCTGAGGAGCTAAGGGAGAGAGAGAGAGATAGAAACAGTCAGGTTACCAGGGCCAACTCTGTAAGGAGGGGTAGCTTGAGATGGGGTAGGAATGTGATTTAGGGCTGAGCAATGACATCGCCTAGACCTAGACCATCTTTGAGGATAATTCTACTTAGGAGGAACCCGATTGACTATGCACAAAAAATTACCCCAATGATCACTAAAATATTCAAGATGAGAGAGCGCCATAGTCACCTTAATGGTGTGAATTGTAATTTGAAAATACATAGAAAACAAAATATTAGATTTCTTAAAAGCAGAGATGTGAAGAGAGGAAGAACACTTGCCAAAGATACAATATTTTTTAGCTTTTCATATGTTGTATAGGGCCTCCATATGAAACAAGTGTCACACTTCAAATAAAATAGCTAGCAAGGATGGGGGGTCTCCTAGAATGATATGCTTCCACTCAAGTGTGGCACATGAATAGTATCTAAAAAAAACACTCCTAAAGGGAATGAGCATGAGCATAGATCCAAAAAATATGGATAAAATTCTCAAAATAAATGTAAAAATGGTAATAAGAGATGGGGATGCCTAAATATCAAAGATGCTCCCCAATAGGAAGCCCTTGGTGAAGAAGACTCCAAGCAAAATAGAAAAACTTGGACTCCAATAAAGAGGTCCAAGCAGTTTAGAACCTGTGCATCCAAACAGACCAAGGGCAAGAGACATTGCACTATTAATTAAGCTTATCAATCATGGGGAGACAAGGAGAGATCCATCCATACCCCAAATGGACTTGTAATTTCATAGAGGGGTGTCTGGATACCACTTCCAGTCCTTCCACCAAGGTTTTTGTGAAAACATAAAATATTTGTGAAATAAAATCTAGGAGAGCAACCTTGATAGCCTCAAACATGTCCTTGTTAGAGTTTTTGAGCTCAAATTTGACTCTAAAGTCATCCCAAGGGAGTCAATCCCTGGTAGGATGAGAAAAGAAATCAATGATGCATTCTAGTGGAGAATATTGCTATGTGACTATAGGTGACCACTAGGCATTCATCTAGTTGATGGAATGGCTAGGCCAAAAACTTTGACCATTCCATATTAGCCAAGGCCTAGCACTCTCCCAATCTTGGCAAATGCTCTTAATGTTGAACGATCCTATCACTTTGATAGACATAGGAGCAACAAGGAGGGAATGGAAACCCATGCCCCTCTAACTCTTATGGCCAAAAGAGGAACCTTTATAGATACAATGAAAAATGAGAATCTTCTTGGCTTCATTACCCATAAGGGATCTAATGAACCACTTAACACAAAGGGCCCAACCTTGATGCTGCATATTAAGAATGCCAAGTCCACCATGGTTTCTAGGGAGACAAAAATACTCCCAGAAAACATAGTTGAATACTGAACCATTACTGGAAGAGGGCCATAAAGAATCCCGCAAAAGCTTATCAAAATTCTTATAGTAGTTTTTGGACTGGATCTAGTAGGAAGAATAATAAACATGGGTGGCTGCAAGTATTTTTTAGCAAACTTAGAATTTACCAGCAAGGGAGAGCTTCTTTGTGGACCAGTAGATAAGATTTTTTTCAACTTTTTTGATGACATACTTCCATAGATTTGAAACTTAACTGTTAAATGCAAAAGGAATACCAAAAAAGCAAAATATTTACTCCTATTCGATGTTCCTCCACTAATATTGACTAAGCTAGTGAGGTGCTTGCTAAGTAACATCTTCATCCTTAATAAGCATGAGGAAAGAATCGTTAGCAAAATGATTGTTGATCAATAGAGACTCACCTCTGGGGAGAGAAATTCCCTAAATAAAATCTTAAGAAGCATGATGAGCTAATAAATAGCCAAACCTCTTAGTTATAAGCTAATGAATGGGTAGCCCTATCGAATGGAACAAAAAAACATAATGAATGAGGAATTATGCCTATTAATAGACAAAACAACTGAAGCCTTAGCGAACAACATTTCCATAGAGCTAATGAAGGAGGGCCCAAAACTAAGAGCTTTAAGCATGGCCAGAATGAAGGACCAATAGATCTTGTCGTAGGCTTTAACAAAATTGATTTTTATGAACATGAATCGTTGTTTGGAATTGCAAGCCCATTCCATGCCTTCCCAAAAAATAATAATGTTTTCAAGGATGAACCTACCCTGAATGATGTCAGTTTGCTCTGAGCACACGATGATCGGAATGAGATGGCAAATTAACAAAGTCGGGGCTTTGACAATGATCTTATAGGAAACATTAAGGAGAGTAATAAGCCTTCAATTTTTTTATGATTGCTAGATCATCAGCCTTTGGGGTAAATTTGATAATCCCTTGATTAATAATAGGTCCCAGAGAACCCCTAAAGAATGCCTCACAATAAAATTTGAGAACATTAGGCCCAACAAACTTGTAGAAATCACAAGAGAAGCCATCAAGACTAGTGGATTTATTGTTGGCCATCTAAGAAAGAGCTTCCTGAATATCCTTCAAAGAGAGGGTCTTTTCGCAAATATTTCTTTGAGACTCAAAAATTTGCATCAAAACAATAGAGAGGCAAGAGTTAAGAGCTTGGTCATGTTGAGGGAAGCAGAACTGATCCACGAACACAATCTAGTAATGTTCTTCAAAATCGAAGAGAATACAAGGAAGCTTAGGAACACGCTCTTCATTAATGTTAAGGGCTTTACTGCCCAAAATTTGATTGTGAGAATGTAGGCATTGGAATAACTCCTTGGTTATCATGTCACCAATTTTAATTTAGTGCAACCTTGCCTTGATCTGTGCCCCTATGACATCATAGTTCTCAACCATCAAAAGATAGTGTTGGATAGCCACAATGTGCCTCTAAAGCTTCTCATTGAAAGGATTAGCTTGTAGCTAAGTTGAAGCCACCTCCAAGTCCTGCTTGAGAGCAGCATTGGAGCAACTTCGAAGCTTGACAATCTTACGCCCTAGCGATTGCAGGAAGCTGGTTATTTGTTGGATAACAATGCTTCACTAATCAATCCAACCGGAGGTCCCTTTTGGTTTGGGAACTAGGTTCCAAATTTTGATAGCATAGGCTCTCAACATGGGGTGGTGCAAATAAAAGTATTAAAGTAGAATTGAGACTAAGAAAGAGGAGGGAGGTGGAAGAAACCAAAATGAAAAAGGAAATGGGAGAATGATGAAACAAACAAAGCTCGGGATGGACAAAGATAAGGGGGAAATAGTACAAGGATCACTCAAAGGAAAAAATATTAGAATCTGAGAGCATGGCTCTGTCTAAAACCACCTAAACTAGACATTAGCATTAGCAGAGAACAAAAAAATAAAAAATAATTATTAAGTTTTGATTAGTTGTTAATTAATTTAGCATGCTTTTTTCCTAGTTTGTAAAAATATATATTTTTTAGTTTATAAAAATGTATTCTTTGGTATAATTCTTTTTACATTAAAAAATATCAAAGTTGCATGGTGAACTTCCAATCAAAGGAAAAGAGGTCGCATCATCATGACGAGCACAGAGGCTTTTGAACAGATAGACCTGCTAACATAAATTTAAAAAGCCAATCTAAACAAGGACTTTCTTCGTTTGTTTGAATTCTTTCTTTCACCAATTCTTACACAATCTTTAGGAAGTATGTAGAGAGATTCTCCTTTGATTTTGCTCTCTAATCAATGCAACAGACATGGCTCTGTCTAATATTTTCAGCACACGATTTTCGTCCTGTTGGTTGTTAGATCACGTGAATTAGGCATTAGAATTAGCATTAGCAAGGAACAAATATGGTAAGAAGACTTTCGTCCTGCTGGTTGTTAGACCACGTCAACTAAGCATTAGCAGGTGGTTATAGATTTGATTAGTTGTTAATTGTTTTTTTTGTTTTAATGTAATTTTATTTTTAATATATTTTTTTATATAAAAATAAAAATAAAAATGGATCGGAGGGCTTAGTTCAATGGTAAAAATGTTTTTGTAAGAGTGCCCAAACCAGGGTTCGAATCTTTTGGCCCTGTAGTATCAGAGGCTGTGTTGCGTGTAGGAGTGGGGAAACCAGGGTTTCAATCCGTAGACCCTATATAAAATGTTTATCTCATGCAACTGAAGGTTATAGTCCAGAGACCAGGTTTCAATCCCTGGGCCCTATGTAAAATGTTTATCCGATGCAACTGAAGGTAGGTTATAGTGCGGAGACCAAAGTTCCAATCCCTGGCGTATGTAAAATGTTTATCCGATGCAACTGAAGGTAAGTTATAGTGCGAGACCAAAGTTCCAATCCCTGGCCTACATAAAATGTTTATCCGATGCAATTTACTGGATACAGTAATTACAAGGAATGAGACTCGAACCTACGAAGAGACCTTAAAGTAACGATTTACCAATTCCTCTAATATAATAATAATAATAATAAAAGTCTAAACAGCGACTTTCTTCGTTTGTTTGAATTCTTTCTTTCTCCAATCCTTACAGGTGTACAATCTTTAGGAAGTATGTAGAGAGATTCTCCGTTGATTTTGCTCTCTAATCAACAGACAAAGAACAGAAAATTAAAATCATTTTAGAAACATGCTTTGGATTCCAATCCCTAGATTAATAAATGTTTTAAAGGAGTTGACTGTATGAGGTCAAGAGTGTCAGGCTAAGTTACGTAGTAATTCACAAAGGAAAGGAATTATTAGGCTAATAATGCATATGTTAGGTAGGATCGAGCGTTAAATACATTTTTTACAAAAGCCAGAGAATAACGAGAGCACACTCATCTGCGTCTAATTTTGTCTGTTTATTTGATTAAAAGTGAAAACTGAGTTTTCTGTGTCCATGTTTGACGGTCTGCACCATTTTATTCTTTGATGTACACTATGAAATAGACATTTTATATATTATTTCATATTGAAAAAAAACATTATTAATTATATTGAAAATGATGTAGGAGCATCCAACAAAAGGCAAAATGCAGCAAAGTAGTAAAAGTGTCACGATATCGCGACATGTCGACAAAGAAGAAAAGTGTCGTGATATCGTGACATGTCGCATTATTGCGACCAAAAGCCGAGAGAAGACTCAAGTGGAAAAGGTGTCGCGATATCCGAGAGAAGGCTCAAGTGGAAAAGGTGTCGCGATATCGCGACATGTCGCAGAATCGCGACCAAAAGCCGAAAGAAGGCTTAAGAGAGAGAAGTGTCTGCGACCAAAAGCCGAGAGAAGGCTTAAGAGAGAAAAGTGTCGCGATATCGCGACATGTCACAGAATCGCGACCAAAAGCCGAGAGAAGGCTTAAGAGAGAAAAGTGTCGCGATATCGCGACATGTCGCATTTTCGCGACTTAGGAAGGAGAGAGAAAGCGTGGAGCAAAAATGTCGCGATATCGCGACATGTCGCATTTTCACGACGCAGGGAGGAAAGAGAAGACGTGGAGCAAAAATGTCGCGATTTCGCAACATGTCGCGAAATCGCGACCGACGGAGCAGAAAGAAGGCAAGGAAGGAAACTGTCGTGATATCACGACATGTCGCGTTTTCGCGACCCGAAATAGAGAAAGAAGGCAGAGAGCAAAGTTGTCGCGATTTCGCGACCCGAAAGGCGAGGAGGAGTCAGAAAGGAAAGGTGTCGCGATTTCGCGACCGAAAAGGAGAAAGAGGAACTGGAAAGGAAAGATGTCGCGATATCGCGACATGTCGCATTATCGCGACCAAAGGACAAGAGAAAGCACAAAGGAGAAAAAGTGTCGCGATATCGCGACATGTCGCATTATCGCGACCAAAGGACGAAGGAAAGCGCAAAGGAGAAAAAGCGTCGCGATATCGCGACATGTCGCATTTTCGTGACCAAAAGACGAAGGAAGGCGCAGGAGAGAAAAGTGTCGCGATATCGCGACATGTCGCATTTTTGCGACCAAAAGGCGAAGGAAGGCGCAGGAGAGAAAAATGTCACGATATCGCGACATGTCGCATTTTCGTGACCAAAAGGCGAAGGAAGGCGCAGAGAGAAAAATGTCGCGATATCGCGACATGTCACATTTTCACGACTCGAGAAAGGCAGGAAGGCCAAAAAGCAAAAGTGTCGCGATATCGCGACATGTCGCATTTTCGTGACCCGAACAGGACAAGAAGGCAGAGAAGCCAAAAGTGTCGCGATATTGCAACATGTCACATTTTTGCGACTCGAAGAGGACAAGAAGGCAGAGAAGCCAAAGGTGTCGCGATATCGCGACATGTCGCATTTTCGTGACTTGAAGAGGGCAGGAAGGCAGGGAAGCCGAAAGTGTCGCGATATCGCGACATGTCACATTTTCACGACCAAACAAAAGAAAAGAAAGCACAGGCGGTTACAGGAGCCGTTATAGAGGAAAGCAGACAAAAACGAAGAGTCGAAACGTTTTGAATTCCAGAACAACGAAGAGGCGCGAGAGATGAAATGGAAGAGTCAGAAAAGGGAGACGGAGAGTCACGCCAGAGAATTTAAAAGGGGAAGCGAAGGCATGCATAAGGGTTAAAAAACAGCGCAGACAGAGTTGCAGTCGAGAAACTGCGAAGACGAAGTTGCAACCGTGAAGGCAAGAGGGCCATTTTGGACCTGTTAGGCTGTTTTTCTTCCAGAGTTGGAATGCTATAATGTAATGTAAAACATAATAAACTATCTTTCTGTAAAAGAAGTTTATTTGGCAAAGTCTGCCATTTTTGTAAATTTTTCCAAGTTTAATGAATGAGATTTGTGAGTATTTGGGCTGAGCAATTTTGGCTCCCCCATCAAGTGGTATCAGAGCGGGAGTTCCTGAGTGTGTAAACAGATCGTCGAAAGTGAGGTAGTTTGCACCAGGATCTGTGGAAGAGCGGAAGTGCCTGAGTGTGAAACAGATCGCCGGACGTGAGGCAGTTTACATCAGGGTCTATGGTTAAGATTTGTGAGAAGAGAGAGGAGAAGTTATGGTCACAAGGAGAACCTTGTTGAATGAGGAGAAAGGACCAGACCAGGGGAAGAGCCTGTTCGCACAAGGTGCAAATGTTCAGGAAAGGTCTGTAATGTTATCATAGATAATGGTAGCACAGATAATTTGGTTTTAGGAGAAATGGTTGCTAAGTTGAAATTGGAGAAGAGGGCGCACCCGCATCCATATCGGATTGCGTGGTTGCAAAAAGATCACAGAGCATTAGTCAGTGAGTAGTGTTTAGTTAAATTTCATATTGGAACTTATCAAGATGAGGTTCTGTGTGATGTTTTGCCTATGGATGCTTGCCATTTGTTGTTGGGGAGGCCATGGCAATTTGACAGAAGTGCGGTGCATGATGGGTATGCAAATACTTACTCTTTGATGAAAGGTGGAGTGTGTCACAAGTTGAAGCCATTGAAGGAGATGGATAAAAAGAGTTTGTTGACAACAATGAGAGTGGAAGTTGTGGGATCTGAAGAACTTAAGGGTTTGTACCCTGCAGATGCAGATTTTGCTGAAGCTTGGAGAGCTTGTACAGGCCCAGTTAAAAAGAAGGGGACATAACAGTACAAAAGTGAAGGTCACTTCTCCATCCACCCCGGTTGTCTGATGCAGGAGCATCCAACGAAAGGCAAAATACAGCAAAGTAGAAAAAGTGTCGCGATATCGTGACATGTCGGCAAAGAAGAAAAGTGTCGCGATATTGCGACATGTTGCATTATCGCGACCAAAATTCGAGAGAAGGCTCAAGTGGAAAAGATGTCGCGATATCAAGACATGTCGCAGAATCGCGACCAAAAGCCAAGAGAAGGCTTAAGAGAGAAAAGTGTCGCGATATCGCGACATGTCGCAGAATCGCGACCAAAAGCCGAGAGAAGGCTTAAGAGAGAGAAGTGTCACGATATTGCGACATGTCGCATTTTCGCGACTCAAGAAGGAGAGAGAAAGCATGGAGCAAAAATGTCGCGATATCGCGACATGTCGCATTTTTGCGACGCAGGGAGGAAAGAGAAGACCGGCAAAGAGCAAAGTTGTCGCGATATCACATGTCATGATTTCGCGACCCGAAAGGCGAGGAGGAGTCAGAAAGGAAAGGTATCACGATTTTACGACCGAAAAGGAGAAAGAGGAACCGAAAAGGAAAGATGTCACGATATCGCGACATGTCGCATTATCGCGACCAAAGGACAAGAGAAAGTGCAAAGGAGAAAAAGTATCACGATATCGCGACATGCATTATCGCGACCAAAGGATGAAGGAAAGCGCAAAGGAGAAAAAGTGTCGCGATATCGCGGCATGTCACATTTTCGCGACCAAAAGACGAAGGAAGGCACAGGAGAGAAAAGTGTCGCGATATCGCGACATATCGCATTTTCGTGACCAAAAGGCGAAGGAAGGCGCGGGAGAGAAAAATGTCGCGATATCATGACATGTCGCATTATCGTGACCAAAAGGCGAAGGAAGGCGCGGGAGAGAAAAATGTCGCGATATCACGACATGTCGCATTTTTGCGACTCGAGAAAGTCAGGAAGGCCGAGAAGCAAAAGTGTCGTGATATCGTGACATGTCGCATTTTCGCGACCCGAACAGGACAGGAAGGCAGAGAAGCCAAAAGTGTCGCGATATCACGACATGTCGCATTTTTGCGACTCAAAGAGGACAGGAAGGCGGAGAAGCCAAAGGTGTCGCAATATCGCGACATGTCGCATTTTCGCGACTTGAAGAGGGCAGGAAGGCAGGGAAATCGAAAGTGTCGCGATATCGTGACATGTCGTATTTTTGCGACCAAACAAAAGAAAAGAAAGCGCAGGCGGTTACAGGAGTCGTTACAGAGGAAAGCAGACGCATACGAAGAGTCGAAACGTTTCGAAAGCCAGAACAATGAAGAGGCGCGGGAGATGAAACGAAGCGTCAGAAAAGAGACACGGAGAGTCACGCCAAAGAGTTTAAAAGGGGAAGCGAAGGCATGCACAAGGGTTGAAAAACAACGTAGATAGAGTTGCAGTCGAGAAACTACGGAGACGGAGTTGCAGCCGTGAAGGCAAGAGGGCCATTCTGGACCTGTTAGGCTGTTTTTCTTCTAGAATTGGAATAATGTAATGTAATGTAAAACATAATAAACTATCTTTCTGTAAAAGAAGTTTATTTGGCAGAGTCTACCATTTTTGTAAATTTTTCCAAGTTTAATGAATGAGATTTGTGAGTATTTGGGCTGAGCAATTTTGGCTCCCCATCAAAAAATCTTGTTCTAAAAATAAGATCATACATTTTTTATTATTAATAATATAAAATAAAATAAAATAGAATTCATTTTTAGCGACACTAACCCTATGTTGCAATTAACACCATATTGAAATTCCATCGAAAGGAATAAAAGTTTCTAAGCATTTTTTATTCTTATTATATATATAGCTCATGGTCGAGGTTCAAGGAAAGGACAGCAAACCTATCGCTCCCTCGTTTTCTTCCAATCATATAGTTCTTGTTACTTTAGGTGTTTGACTGATGAGTACTGAAATCAGCTTAAGAGACTATAATATTATAGCCTTAAAAAACAGAATGTCAATCACTTAATAATTGCATCGATAAGGAATATGCGAAGCGTCCATAGTGCACATCAACCATGAGTTTATACGAAAATATAAGATATTTTTTTTATTGGAATTAACAATTATATTTAAAAATTTACAATAAAAAGTGGAAAGATCAAATTTGGGGTGCAAGGCCACCTATATAATTAAAACCCGAACCAACTTCTAAAAGGGTCAATTCACAACATAAATAAGCATAGAAAAATAAATTAGAGTAATAAAAAAAAAAATTAAACTGTAAAACTGTAGCTATAGGCACTAAGTAGACTTATTGCTCTGTGTGGTTCCAATGCCGCAAAGCTATTGGAATTTTTGAGTTGAAAGATTGAAACCCTTTTTCGGAAAGACTGTCTTCATCTTCTTTCTTTAATCGAGGATTACGAGAATGTTGAAACTGTACAAAAGGGAAAAGAATTTTAGATTTTGCTTCTTCCATAGGAATAGCCAATTCCATCTATGATGGCTCTACATCCAATGGTATATTTTTGCTTCCTCTGTAGGAACCCCTAATTCCATCGATGATGGCTCTACATTCAATGACATATTCTCACTGTTGTAGGAATTGTCAATTCCATCCATGATGGTTCTGCATCCAATGACATATTCTTGTCATCACTAACATACTCCAACACACTGTAGTTGTTGGATGATTCAAGAACATAACTGTCTAACTGAACACTGGTCATGTGAAGTCACTTCTCTAGAGACACATCTTTTGTAGATCCCCTTCTGGAGCTGCAACAGTATCTTGTGTTAGACGGGGGAAATGTAATAGAGGACTGATAGGTTGGGCAGACTATAAAGCAACATCTATTGCATCCTTAGGGTATGAATCTGTTGAGACTGAGGAGCCTCATTGTTCATAGTTTCAACTAGAGGACCAACTTTTTCCTTTTCATACATTTTTTTACCGGTTGTGAGACATGTGTCAACTTGGACTGTGTACCTTTAGAAGTAACCAAATATGGATTTTTACGTTCTCCCACAGTCATCGAACCATTCTCCTGAGGTTGAGGAGTGGGCGCACTCGGTGTGGTGGGTGCTGAGGACTGGAGTGGCACCGAAAACATGTGTTGGGAAAATTAATGTAGAGGACCTGCTGGGATAACACAATGTCACCAACTTGACATAAACTCCTTGAGATCTCGAAAAATAACAATCTCAATGCATACACATTTTTGATGATGTGCATGGAAAAATTGTCCGCCTCCACCAAAATGACACACCCTAAAGAGACTGTTATGCAATTGAGAAAGGGCTACAAAGGTAAAGGGAGTGCTAGGAATTCCACCTACATAGGGACTTTGGTAGATCTATCTTCATTAACATAAAAATCATGGGTCCAAGAAAAAAAAAACAAGTAGAGAACTTCTCATGTACTCGGGGCCTTGTTCATAAATCACCTTAATATGGGTTGTTTCCGCAAAACGAAACAAAAAAAAAAAACTTGTAAAGTTTTGAACCATTGTTAGCTTGACTCCATAACGAGTCCAAGCTACATTAACCTTGGCCCTAAGGGAAGACTCATTAGGGATGCGACCAACGAAATACCGACAAGGGTGTCTAATTCTAAATTGTAACATCCAAAATCAACTTTAGACAATAGAAAAAATACATCAACAGAACGAGGGTTGCCTTATAAACCATTTTCAACACAAACCTGCACAATCGGTTGAGAGGAGCATGCATTCCCTTATGTGACATTGTAGAAGTGCATTGATCCTCCAACCATTTTCACCAAAAACCTGAACAATCTATTAAGAGGAGCATGCGTTCCCTTTTGCAGCACCAATGCTGTGGTGCCATCAAAATTGAGGACCATAATAATACTCAAAACTTTAACCCACGTCAAAATTAAAGACCATAATAATACTTAAAACCTTAACCCAATCTAATAAGATTTTGTTTTAATTAATAAATTTTATAAAACAAATCTACCAACCAAAAAAATTTACATTTATATTAATTTCTTAAACAAGTTTTAAAAAACCATCATTTTAAATGTTATATAGATTAGTATAGTGTGACTTCCTTACACATAAAGGAGTCGGTTCACTATTCTAAGTCTCCTTGTGTATCCTTCACACCACGTAAAATAATATACCCCTACGCATCAAATGATAATCAATTATCTGCCACTCTTTATGGTTGTGAAGAGGAATCGGTAGATAAGAAGGTAGAGTCTGTAGTACTATCCGGGTCTTGTTTATAGTTTTCCATAGCTGAGTTTTCAAATCCAGTGTTCTCATGCTCTTAAAACCAATGGAATATACATTATATTAAAATTCCTTTCTTTACAAGAATTGTTTTAGGTAATCTTAATTTATAACAAAATATGTATTTTCACATAGTTTTACCTTATTTTAAATATTATATAAAAATATTATAAATTTAAAATAATATATATAAAAGATTTGGTTAGTGTAAAAAAATTCATGACTCACGATACTCAAGGTTGGAGATGCATTCCCATCCTACTATGACCTTTCATAAGCATGAGAGTTGAGCTTATCAATAGAGACCAAACACACAACCATACAAACACCCACCCACACACCCACCCCTCATACACTCTTTCATATCAAGATTTAAACCTTGGATCTTCTAAAGAAGAGCCAAAACCCTAATCGTTGCCTTGTTTCCCTGAGATTAAAATCTTTAATATAAAGAAAAATATATTATATTTATAGAAGTTGTATTACAAAGTAAAATGAGTTGGACAAGAAACAAGGGAAGAATGAAATCCTTCTCCAATCCCTCCTGGCTAGAAAATTAGCCATAAAAATAATATATAGGTGTGTTTGTTGAAAACATCACCTAAGGCCACCATAATATAGTTATCCATACACATCAACATTACCATAGTTGAATTCCAATTTTTCTCAATCATCTAAATTTTGTAGACCATCCATCTATCTTCATGATGTTTTGAAGTCATTATTGGCATCTTGAACATGTCTGCTATATTTTGTACACCCTCTTGCATCCCTTGGATTCTTTGGCACCAACTTATCTGATTTTTCCATCTAAGAGTCCACTTATTGCCCTTCCTCCAGTTCTTTCCTAATTTTGTTGAATAATCTGCCACCCTATTTCCCTTTCGTTTGATATAAGTAATAAAAACATCTTGAAAAATATTCCAAATCTTTTGAATATGCCAAGAATAAAAAATATTTGAAATTCTTTTCATCTCTTGCTGTTCCATCTATGAAAAGCAGAACATCATCTACAAAAAGTACATGGATGACTTCCATTGTTCTACCTATTTTAATTCCCTTTATTACTCCTACCCTCTTGTCTAATGCACCTACTTAATCCCTCATCTAGTAAAAGAAATAATAACGATAACAAAAGGTAACCTTTTATTATCTCATGAGAGGCTTTAAAGAACTAAGACGCTCACCCATTAACCATAACTATAAAAGAAATAAAACACAAATATCATATACCCCATTTCATAATCTATGTACATAACCCCATATAAGTAAGTTTTCTTCTTAAATATAACTATTTTACTTTGACAAAAGCCTTGAAAAGATCCAACTTTATCACCAACATTGACATTTTCTTTGATTTAATAAAATGAAGACTTTCTTAAAACTTACTTAAATATAACCATTTTACTTTGACAAAAGCCTTGAAAAGATCCAACTTTATCACCAATATTGACATTTTCATATTGACATTTTTTAAATGAAAACTTTCTTAAACATCTAGAAGAATACTTTTTTTTTTTTTTGGTAAGTAGTGTTTGTATTTACAGCGAGTTTTAACAAGAATCCCAAAACCTGATTACATAAGCAATGGGCCTAGGGCATCAATCCTTTGAAACTGAACACCAAAATGCAAATCCCGCCCAGCGGTAACAGTAAGCATGAAACAATCCCTCTCAGCGGGAAACAAACAAATAAGAAAGAAAGTAGTTTTGGAGATCCCGCCCAGCGGGGAGTAGCCAAAAACCACCATCGAGAAGATCCCGCCCAACAGAAGCAAAGAAAAACCGTTACAATAAAATCCCGCCTCGCGGGAAGCAGTCAAAACCACCACAAACAGTCCCGCCTAGCGGGAAGCAACATGGAAATCCCGCCATCCGGGAAACCAGCAAAAAAGAAAGGATCCCGCCTCACGGGAAAATCGACGGATTTGGCAGATCCCGCCCTGTGGAGAAACCATCCCGCCCACCGGGAAAACATTTCGTTCAGCAAGAGCCATCCTGCAGGAAGCCGACAGCCAGCACAGAGAGGATCCAGCCCATCAGGAAGTGACCAGAGAGTTGCACCACAAGGAACCCGCCTTGGGAAAACAGAAGAGGATCCTAGCAGCAGGGACCAAGAATCCCGTCCAAGCACAGAGCCCGCCGAGGATTCACAAGAAAAAGGGGGAAGCTATCCAAACCCTAAACCGTCACCTCCATCGCATCGAGAAACGCAGGGGACCAGATCCACACGAATAACCTGCAAAAAACCCCAGGGGGAAGCCTGAGGGAAAAAGGGAAGGAATCCCCAACCAAACAGGGATCCCTGGGAAGCACCAGTCCGAAAAAACAACCAAGGAAACCCTAGCCAACCGGGAGGGGCGCAGATAGTGGAGAAGGATCTCCCCCAGGAGATCATCTACAAACAACCACTCCCTGGAAGGGATGACCTGGGTTGAGCCAGGGACTAGGCAGGAACCAGGAGCCATGGGAAGGGGAGCAGGGGAGGGACCAGAGCCCTCCCCTCTCTACTTTCTTCCCTCTCCATCTCTCCCATGTTATGCCCAAAATAATAGTGATTTGTCTAGAAGAATACTTTTATTCCTAAGATGTATAAGAAAAATAGAATATTAACAAATTATAATATTTTTATTAAATTTACTTATATCAATTTTAGATTAATATCGTTTTCTTAAATCCTTTATATATTGCTCCCCGCAAAACTACTATCAATTATATTATATTGCCCTTTTCTTTTTAGGGATAATGTTGTTTGGTACTTTATTCCAAGATTTGTTTTGCTTTTATTTATTAAAAAAAATAACATGCAATGCATTTCACTTACACCATATTAACTAAGTGTCCTGAGTATAATACCTGCGCAGCTCTTTATTTGAATTTCGATATTTTATGTTGACGATGTTGGGTTGCTGAAAGAGTTCCAATCAAACACAAATCCCTCCTCTCCAAACAAGTTTTCAATACTAAATTGTCATAATGGTTAAAGGTCAACATTCCGTGTGCAATCAAATGTCCCATCAAATACAAACGAATTTCAATCGAAGGAAAATCAACGTTCATACCCAAAGACCTGCTCCAACAATTCTATTTGAACTTTTTCTTCCTCCTGTTCACATTTAAAGGTTATTTTTTTGTTTTTTTTTACAACGTTCACAGAATTCTTTCACAAATTATGGCAACGCTACGTTTTCTTTTATGGAAGTATATGTAGGTTTCCCAAAGAAATATTAGTAAAATAAAAGTAGTGTGCAGATTGTCAAACCCTAAGAGCTAAAAATTCGACATTCTCACACCTATATATGACATAGTTGTTTTCTATATGTTTGAAGAAACTTGCAGATAAAGACATGTGCTAAAGACGTGTGCTATAGCTATTCTCTGGGTTTTTAACTATAACATTTTTTGTACCGTCCAACATTCTGCCTGGATCACATGCGGATTATAAGCCTATTAACCTTTTGTTTTCTATACCACTTGCTTTCCTCTTATCGTTTAACTATATTATACATTCAACGACTCACTAATTAATACTCTCCACACCTCACATGAAGTTTGCTTTCTCAACAAAACTCCAAGCTTTGGGAATATTTCATGACGTTCGGCTTTGAAGATTTTCATTCTCAAAATCTAGTGACTTGTCTTCTTTTAAGAGGTATGAACGAAGGACTGAATGCAAACAGATTGTACTTCGTCATTTGAGGAGCCTCAGCCTCACATAGCTGGTCTGGATGTATTAGAGGTCAAAATTTTGGTGCCATTCACATCTAATTTGGAGAGCTGCCATTTTAAAGCATTTGGGTTCTTGCAATCCTCATCCAGGAGGACTTCAGGATAAATTTTTTGTTTCTATTAATAGGCTTCTGTAGCTCAGATCTGAATTTGGGGAGAACAGAAGTTACAGAAATTACAATTTGGGATCTGTGAAGCAAAGCTTTTAAACGGATTTTCATGAAATGGGGACCTCTGAAAGAAGTGGAGCAGTTAGAAAATACATACGCGCTAAGGTTCCTCGACTTCGGTGGACTCCTCCCCTCCATCAGTGCTTTGTCAATGCAATAGAATGCCTTGGAGGTCGACAAAGTAAGTCTCTGATCAATTTCATAGTTTTGTTTTCAACTTGCAATTTGATGCGATTTTCCTCAAGTTTTTAAAGAATTATTATCATTTTTTTTGTAGACGCTACCCCAAAGCTGATACTTCAACAGATGAATGTGAAGGACCTTACAATCTCCCATGTCAAGAGCCACCTTCAGGTTAGATTAACCTTTAAATGCATGGAACGTTCATTTTCTTCAATTGTTCCAAAGACTAATTTGTTTAGATTTCTATATTTGCAAATCTCTGTTTCTTATAGGACTTTGTCTGTTTCGATACAGATGTATCGATCCGCCGTTAACGATGAAGAAAACTATGGTAAATTGTTACTACTGATGTCTGTCATTAAGACCATTTTTACTTTCTTTGTGAGACTTCTGTCAATAAACCAGGGAGGCTAAGTGTATTCGTAGTGATTTGTGTTTTACATGACAGAAAAGTCCGAAAGCCTTCCATTGCAGCAGATTCGGAGTTGTCAAGGCGAATATTGCATATCTAACGATGACCATCAACGTCCTCTGAAAATGTAAGCATCTCACTTGAATTTGTCAAATGTCATTTGAATTTTCAGGGGAAATATGGCATTTCTTATATAAAAGTTTTAATAGAAATTAGAATAATAAAACTATAATAAATATTGGATTCTGAATCTCCATCTTATCTCAGAAAAAGTTATCATAATTATGGTTAGATTGTGTAGGTTAAAGGCAGAAGAAATTGAATCTTTTGCCATGGCGGATAAAACAACTAGTGCGACTCCAGAAGATATTACTTCAAAAGAACAACACAGGAGAACAAGCAAAAGCTACAAGGATTACACAAAACAGCATAACCTGACAGATATTTCATGTCTAAACAAACGTGATATTCCTGTACTAAGATCCTGTGAAGAAAATGGCATGAATGAGCTTACAGAAGCTGAATGCCTAAAGAAGAGAAAATATTTCAAATTGCCAGACCAAGAAGAATTTTCTGCTTTGGACGATGAAAATTCCAACCTTAATTTCCAAACAAGTTTGAAGGTGAGGATTAAAATCCATTCAATGTCTGTAATACTGCTCAAAATTGTTTGATTGATTATATTTACAGTCCAGAAAATGGAATTTTTTTTTGCTTGTTCTTTCAAAGATAAATTCTAAAAGGTCTTTCTTTTTTTGTTAATTTCTTAGGAGGAGCTTGAACAAGAGCATCTTCTTTGCTCATTATTGTTACACCAACGATATCAGCAAATGGAGATTGAGGAGCCATTAATGTGGAGGGTGCCTTGTGAGCTACAACTAATGGAAAGACCAAGTCAAGCAAGCCAAGATTCAACCATTTCTCAAAAGAGTGAATGCCAATTTGAGATAGTGGACAGTAATCTATGCCTTACTGATGAAAAGCTTAATTTTCTACAAAATGATATCAATTTAGATCTGACGATGTAGAACTGAGTAAATTCAAGGCAACACAATGTATTTTTGAACAAGAGGAGGTACAGATGGAGTGGTGAATGAAGGAGCCTGCAATAAAGAATTCAATAATTCAAGTCTCTTCAACATTCCATAATATCTCCTCTTATCATCATGCATGTTGAATATTGGGTATTAATAAAAAGTTAGTGTTTGTTTGTTTTGATTTTTCTGTTCTAATTCCTAAGATTGGATGAATTTTATATACTATGAAATAATTTAAATATCAAGCCTTTCATTTATTAAGGCGACTAAGTACCGCAACATTTATATTCTACAGCGACAGAATGTCAAACGAATTGATTATTTGCGTCGACTGCTAATATATTGACTCACCCACTAAGGTGTAAATGATACAGATACCGACAGCAAGAATAATCCTTAAATGTTTTTTAACCTTATACAATTATTTTGCGGTTGACATTACCACTATAAAATATAATAGATTTAAATCAATAAAGTATATATATATATATATATATATATATATATATATATATATATATATATTTATTTATTTATTGTTTTTTATTTTTTTAGGAACTTTTTATATATAACATATCAGCAACATGTGACGGGAGAAATTTGAACCTAGGCCTCTCAATAACTTGAGAGTTTTAACTACCCACTTGCTTTCCAACTCCTTTACATGAGCGGATATTGTTTCTTATTTTGTAAACGAAGAGGTTGTGAGGTTCCCAAATTTATTATGACATTACCCACTCTAAAATATAATAGATTTAAATCAATTAAGTATTATATATATATATATATATATATATATATATATATATATATATATATATATATATATATATAATTTTTTAATTTGGTAAACGAAGAGGTTTTTACGTCCCCAAACCTATTACAATAGGCTGAGATAGAACATGAGAATGCACTAAACTACAACACTAAATCAAAACCAGTCAAGAGGTAGGAATAACAGGTCACCCTTAACAAGGTAAAATAGAGAGGACCCTATACAAACAACATATCGTAAAATCCAGGTAACAACAGCTAAAGGAACCAGACCTCTCTCAGTAAAAAAAATAGAGAAAGCCCTATACAACTAACATAGAATATAACCTGATATCAACTACTAAAAGAACATTATAGCAGAGCTAGTTCGAGGTTTCTATATCCATCTGCTTGTTAACCATGTCCTGAATCTTGTTGACAAAGGAGACCACAACTTGCAATGTACCTACAAGAGCAGAGTGTTTTTCCTCCAGTACAAATAAACACATCACCACAAGAGCAAAACACATCACCATATCGTCAAAAGAGCATACAACGAGGACACCATTGGGACCGAGGCCAAGAAAATTCTGACCAACATCCACACAAAGATGCCCAACCGACGATAGTCAACTAAAAAAGGTTATGGAACTTGTGAAGATCACCAATTAAGATGACCTACCCAATCAAGCATAAAATAAAACATCTAGCAAAGAGTCCACAAATTGAACTCCCATACCAAGCCTCATGCACCACCAACAGCTAACTGTGATCATACAACTAACATAAAATATAACCTGATATCAAATGCTAAAAGAACATTATAGCAGAGCTAGTTCGAGGTTGCTATATCCATCTGCTTGTTAACCACATCCTGAATCTTGTTGACAAAGGAGACCACAACCTTCAATGTACCTAGAAGAGCAGAGTGTTTTTCTTCCAGTACAACTAAACACATCATCACAAGAGCAAAAAACATCACCATATTGCCAGAAGAGCATACAATGAGGACACCATTGGGACCGAGGCCAAGAAAATTCTAACCAACATCCACACAAAGATGCCCAACTAATGATAGTCAACTAAAAAAGGTTAGGAAACTTGTGAAGATCACCAATTAAGATGACCCACCCAATCAAGCATAAAATAAAACATCTAGCAAAGAGTCCACAAATTGAACTCCCATACCAAGCCTCATGCACCACCAAAAACTAACCGTGATCATCGAAAATAAGAGATTCAAGGACTTGGGGAAAATGATCCAACCAGACTCTCAAGCCTTGTTGAGAAAGATCCAAGTTGGCCATATAATCCACCACCTTATTGAGAAAAATCACAGCTCGGGGTACAAGGTCGCCTAAACAATCAACATCATAGAGACCTTATGATGAGTGTCATCAATCACACCATTTAATCATTATAATTGTCAATCCAGGGCGGTGTCCAAGGCTATATACGAAAGGAGATATAGGCAGCTTGAAAATCAGCTTATTAAAAAAAAAATAGGCTTTATTGATGAGACAAGTCAATTTTGGGGGTTTTTGGTGTCACCACTAGTCTTATGAACTGAATTAGAATCTTAATTACATTTGTTGAAGAAGTGCAGAAATGGAAAAGTTGCAGAAAACTAAAACTAATTACCCTTGCAAAATCTAAAATAACAGGAATAAAACCTATTTACGCTTTGCAAAATGAAAATGACAAAAATAATAACTTTACAGAAATTTAATTCTAATGGCACTAGCAGAATGGAAATAACAAAAATGAAAAGAATTGCAGAATTGAAATGCATACTCAACTAATTAATCACACAATGGAGAATATCAAAATGTTGGAAATAACTGATGAAAATAGGAAAAAAACTTATGCTAGGTGGTCAGCTACCATGCACACACATCTACTACTAAAAATATGACTTGCATTTACTAAAACATAGTTAAGAATAGAAAATAAAATATGACAAGTCTCTGCTTAATCTGCTACAGCAAAAGTTGTAGAAAAACCTGTCACCAATAAGCCTTCTTCTAAACTTGGAAGTGGCCCTTGCTCCCCTATTCTAGAAGAAGGCAAAAAAACTCTCTCTTAACTACTTAAACACTCAAACATTTAATGAGACAAAAGATGAATGAGAAATCCTGCACTTTATTTAGTCTCAAGCAACATTACAATATTTGTAGGAAAACTTGCTAAAAATTGCAATTTGCCATAGATCTACTTTCTTACCACAAGTCCTATCCTTATTCTCTACTTCTTTATTTCTCTACCTCTCTACCTGGCTCAACCAACATGGGAACCTATTATTTATAACATTCTATTACATATGCCAATCCATTCTGTTGCTGCATTTCAGGGATTTAGCAACTGTTTTGAACAAGTCTTCCTGAAATGTAGCAAATTGTTATGTTGCAACATATCCATTTTCCTTGTTGTGTGTCATCCATTGGGAGAAATGTGTTGGAAGGGGTGAGAAAACTCCTCATACAGCTAGATCCATCTTAATTTCACCATTTGCCACCTTTTTGGCCATTCTGTTTATAGTTTTGACCAAAATTGGTCATGTTCTGCTCATTTCAGAGCTGCTTCGAAATATCAGGTAGTGTAACAGTTTTGCACTTATCCTTGCATTAGATGTGTAAGAAAGTGGTTTTGATTGAATAAACAGTCTTCCTTCATTCCCAGAAGACCAATTCTATAGATTTTACATGCTGGAATTGACAAATTCCAAGCCATGCTATTTATTGATAGCTGGCTGGAATTTGTATGACTATTTCTAGATTTCCTGCAATTCAATATTTTGACTGGTTGCTCCTATTTGGATCACGTGGAAGTGTTGGCAAGTGGAGAAAGAGTCACTCCTAGCCTCCCTCATTTGTTTCCAAGTGTTTCCTACATATTTAATTAACAAATTCCATGCCTTCCTTCACAGTGACAGGTGGCTGGAATTTGTATGGATTGTCACCTATTTTTTTACAGTAGTTAAAACATGCCTAGCTGCCCTTTTGGAGTGCTAATAACTTTTTCCTCGTAACTCCAATGTACACAAAATTTTACCCACATGTTCTTGGCTGTATGAATTAAATATGGTTCAATTTTCAGCTCTTAAATACTCAAGAATTACTCCTAGCATTGCTGTCAAGTTGGCATCTAACACATATTTTTACCAGAATTTCCAGCAGTCAAAAAGTGTGAAACTGTCATTTTGTGGGTCCAGATTATTTGTCCATATGCATTCAAATTTGGGTCATGTGTTCTCTCCATTATGAAATATAATTGGTATGAATTTGGTTTCTTAAATTGCTTTGGATCATTCCCAGTAGATCCGCCAATATGCCGCTTAACGCAGATTTGCACCTGTTAACAACTCAAAAACAACTAAGGCATGAGCTCCAAAATGATGTAACCTTCATAACTTTTTATCTATAGCTCGGATTGATTTGCTTCAAAAATGAAAGTTGTAGTTCTCGATGAGAGGAATCTATCCATGTCATCAAAATGTAATTTTATTATAGTATGACATCATAATTGACATGATACTCTTTTTTGACCTTTTACAAGTAAAATGCTTAAAATAGTCAAAACAGGGGTATAATGTTTCTAACATAAAATCATGTAAAAAATTAACAATTAATATATTCTAATCAAATATTTGACAATTTAAATTTGTATATTTAATAATATGGCAGTTTTTATATGTTAACCATAATGCAAAATGAGGCATTTCTAGGCCTCATCACCTGAGGTCAAAAATAAAACCAACCCCTAAAAGGGTGAATAAACAGAATAACTAAACAAAGAGAGTCACTCTAAGAGGAGACTGAGCTTTACTATAACCTGATGCTAGAAAATGTCACCCCCTCAACCTGTTATGTCGAGGCCTCAAATAAACAAATGAACCTTAAGGTGGAAGCAGGTTAGGTGAAGCCATGTTGATAATGCACAAAACCTCACACCAGAACCTGACAAGATTTATCAAATGTGCCAACTCATGAGTTAACTTGGAAGCCTACAAATAGAATTGAACAGTAATAGCAAAAAATATTGTAATCTTTTCATGCAAGGAAAATTGACTAGAAATTAAATCTCCAGAATAGACAAAAACACTCTTATTTTTCCAAAGTTAAAACAAAATAATAGCACGGAAGAAATTCCATAGATCAGCAATATAGGCAGGCCAAGAACTGTTATCTCCAAAAAATATTATCTACCATATAAAAAATTTAGGATGAAAGAGCTTGAACAATGAGTGAATTTATGACTAAGAAGACTAAGCACGAAGGCAGAACCAAAAAATATGTTTGAAAGTATCAAAATGATCACAAACTAGACACTTAAGATTAGGAATACCAACCCTACTAAGTCTCTCTCCCATAGGAATCCCTTGATAAATAAGATACCAGAAAAAAGGTAATCTTGGTTTAAGTTTAGACTGCCAGATATGGTTTAGACAAACAATCCAAGTATTAGAGGTAGAATGAGTCTGCCATCTCTCATTAAGTTTATCAACACCAGGGAAAACATGACTAAGTAGCTGATAAATCAAGGAAGAAGAGTTGTTCTTGAAAGGAGTATCCACATGTTAGACATTTTGAGCTCATTTAGTTGTCATTTATGTCAAGGTGAAAAGTCGTCATTGATGCCAAAGTCAACACATGAAGAAATCATTAATACCATGGAGCACACCATCATCAATACTAGAAACAATGTGAAGAATTGAAAAATAAGTTGGAAAAATAATGTTTTATGAGGGTTTGTGGTAAACCCATGGTGGAAGATTAAATTATTTTTATTAAAATCATTATAAGGATATAAAAGTCTCCTTACATATTGAGATGGCAGTTAAGAGTTTAAAATACCCACGGTGGCAGAATAATTTACATTAATCCAATGGAGTACAAGTTAAAGGTTCAAGTTTAACCCAAGGAAGGCTTTAATATTCATTAAATCTAAATTTTATAAATATAATTTATAAAATTTAAATTATTTATAAATTATAAAGGTTTTAAAATACGCCAACATCATCAAATAATATGGAGCGCTATTATAAAGGTTTTGAAATACACCGACGTCATCGAATATAATGGAGTGTCGATGTCCAAATCTTATGGTGAAATCGTTTATAAATGATATGCCAAAGGTATTTAAATGCACCCTCATCGATTTGATTTTATGTGACTAAGGTGATAATAATTCATGTGATTCGTTGTTCGTTGAGGAAGAAGACAAAAGAGTCTTTTGTCTTAAGTTCCAGGTATAAAACAAAAAGGAGAGAGCTTATGGTTTGAGTCACGTTGGACACGGTGGTCCATTGGCAACATGTTTTATGAAGGCGTTGATAGAGGAATAACCTACGGTCGAATCCCGTGGAGTGGTAGGAGTGGTAGCACCAAAGGGAATTTTTTGTATGTGTTTGGTTTGGGTGCTAGGATAGTATAAAGGGCATGAAGAGCTTCTAAGCTATTAAACGTGCATCTAGCACACCATATGGTTAAGCTTGCGGCTAGGGTGCTCACGAAGGCAGAGGTTGAGGGTTCGAAATCCACTAGTGGCAAAGGTAATTTTTGATTAATATTTTATATTACCTAAATTTTGTTAAAGAGTTATTTTGGAGTTATAAGGGTGTGTAAAGGATTATCTTAACTGACAATTAATTTGTGATTAGGATAAATAAGGGTTAATGTGAATTGTTTATATATTGAATTTTGATTTATGAAAGGGGACATATTCTCTTTAAAGTTGGAGTAATAAAGTGATAAGATAATTTGAATTTTTTTGAGTGTTCTAATTGAAGAATTATAAGGTGTTACCTAAGGGCTTATTTTTATGTGTTAAATATAATTTTGATATTGTGGAGATTATAAGGTGTATGTAAGACTTGTTTTTTTGTGCGAAATATAATTATTGAGCAAATATTTACAAGGGTATTTTGAGTGAAGATTTTGCTACCTAACCATTGAAGTTGTCAAGAAAATTGAGTGTGATTGAGACAAGTTTTGAGATCTATTCTTTATTACCAAGCAAAAAGGTATGGGCAAAATTCTTCCTTGTTTGAGTTGATTGGTTGGTTTCTGAAAACAACTTTGGAGTGAAAAGGAATTGTTTAGGTTTCCTTTGAGAGTCTTATTGAAGGTTGATTGATGAGTGTGGTTTTCTGAAAGAGAGTTGATGCTACATTGTTTAGTGAGTATTGAATTAATGCTTCAAGGTTTTCTAGAATAAAGAGGTGTTATTGAAACCTTTGTTGACTAGCATTATTGTTGAAGCCATTGATAGTGTGAAGAACTTGAACTAGAGTTTGATTGCTATAAGCATTGTTGTTGAAGTAAGTTGTTGAGCAAAGAAATTGAACTAGGGTTTGAAAGATCATGAGTATCATTGTTATGTGAAAATTATTTTTGAGCATTGTTGGGAACATTTTGAGTTGGTGGTCATGTGATTGGACTAGGGTTTGTGAGAAAGGAGTATTTCATTGAGTGTTTGAGCCTAGTCAAGTGGATGTGTGAAGTGATTTTTCAAGTTCCATAAAATAAAATATTCTATATTTTGAATTGAGCTTAGAATGTGATTAAGCAATGAGTTGAAATTGAAGCATATTGAGTCTCTAACAATTCTCCTTATGTTTCTCAAAAAGGGATTGAGGATTGTGATAAGTATATAACTGTAGACACCAAAATCAGGTAAATCAGATAATACTATCAATGTGCCATGTGCATTACTCTTATTGACATCATATGGCCTCACTGGGGCATCCTCTAGGGTTAGATAAGGTTCTAGGGCAGTTTTGGGAAGATCCTCATCAGTTTTGGTAAGTTTGGAGGCCCTAGTTTGTAACCGTCCCACCCAAGGATGGTAATGAATTAGCCTTATTTATGACCATCCCACCTAGGGACGACCACTCATAACCGTCCATGGGTGGGACAACCTCTAAATTGACCCTTCAAAAGTCAATGGGCATAAAAATTGGTAATCAAATCTTGCCAAATTCGTGCCCAAATCAATACAAATTGATTGGGAAGCCCAAATTTCAATTAGGGCTTCCAAATTGGAGGCCCCAAAGGGGCAACCTTCCCTTTCACATTTAGGGCACCAATGGACAAGTGGCAGGTGCTGCCCTACTTATAAAATTTCTCTAATTGCCCCCTTGATCCCTATGAGGGCTATAAATTGAGGTGTGCTCACCCAATTTCAGATAGGAGAATTAGCGATCATACCACAAAGTGTTGCACAATTCATTCCTCACCTTTGCCATCCATTTCCCAAGCTTTTTGCCTCAAAACCCTCTTCATTCGAAGGTGATTTTAGGGGTTACAAAATTCTCCCTATCGATTCTAAAGCCTGAAAAACTTGAAATTAGTTTTGACCTTATTTTTTGATAAGAAAATTAGAGGAGTTTCCCACCAAGTCCCTTTGGAATTAGTGGCAAACTCAAGCTAGTTATGTAATTGTCCCTACCTGGGGTGATTAACAGTCCTAAACATCCCTGCTTGGGATGGTCATTAAACTATGAGGAATTTTGAGGAATTTCCACAATAGATCACTTTATAATACCCTAACCCTATGTCAAAATTTGGTGCAATTTGGACTTGTTTTGATAGGGTAATTAGAAGTTTTGTGATTGCAGGTCTGTCTGGCTCACCCGGGGACCGTCACAGTTTTTGCTAATAATTTCCCTTTAATTCATGCTTAGATATTTAAAAATCATATTATATATGCTATTTCATAATTAGTAATAATTTTTTAAGTGTTTAGATTAAGTAGAAATGAGTTTTGGTGTTTTTATATGCTTGCTTCCTATGTTTCCCTTCTAGAAACACATATGCTATTAATCAAATTTTCAATCTCTTATGTGTATAAATAGGCACTATGGACGTGAGGGAGGAGCTAGAAGGCACAAATCATCAGCCCAATAATAGCTCTCTAGTGTGGATTGCGAGAATGACCTGTAGGTAAGCCATAAAGCCCCTTTGAAAGGGATTGATTCCCTTGATCTATGTATGGTTGAAAGTATCACATTTGAGCCTCCCTTGAAGGGAGTGCAATTTGTAATCATAAATACTATTTTTTTATTAATATAACAAGCACTTATCCCTATTTTTAAAGAATTGTTATTCTCATTTACATCGTTTTCATAGATTACCTTCTTTTGCACGCATTTCCCTTCATTTGCTTAACGCTTAATTAGGACTGCTTTCAAAACCAATAATAACCCCTCGAGGCGTGTCATTTTTCATACTTCTTTAGTGGTGATCATGGTGGGACCTTGTGTCCCTTGCTCCTTTTTGTTGTCAAATTTTTGACATTTTTTTTTTGGCTTTTTGTGTTGTAGGTTTTGGCCGTTCCTGGTAGGAAAGAGCCCCAAATTTGTAACCATCCCACCCTGGGATGACCACAAAACTAGGAATTCTACAACTATACCACCTTGGTACGGTCACCAAACCAAGAGGTTTATGCAAAAATTTGTAGAAACAACAAGTTTTAGGTTCAAAAATTCTACCCTTTAAACCTTCAAATTGTATTTTTCTGTTCAAATTTAGCTTCAATTTGAGTTTCCTTGTCCCCTTTTGCGTGTAAATGTTAGATATCATATTTCTATAATTTGCATTAATCATATCAAGAATAACAAGAAAATGAATAGTAGAATGTTTGCTTTTTGTCTGGTTTGATTGCTTGCAACTCACCAAAAAGGGTTGAGTTCATATAGGGTATCAAATTTTTAGGTTGCTTCCTTTTATGCTACTAATAATTCTGAATATAAAATGTACTTATATGCATTAGTAAACAATCATTGTATGACGTATTGTTTTATTTTAATATTTTAGAAGGAACACACACACACCACATTCTATAAATGTTGGTGAGTTGGAATTCATGCCCAACCATTGATAGAGTTCAATGATGATGGATTTCATCCCCATCCATTGACTCAAATCCTACGTACCCTATATTTTTTGCCAATACCAACTCCAAGATCCATCTTAACTGTGCAAAATAGCATGCATTCCTCTTTGGAGGGGTGTATCACTACGCACGAGGTACTGGGTGAGGATCGGTAGGACCTATGCTCCCTACCCGTATGTGGATTTCATCTCCACATTTTGAGGGGTTTACATGATCGAACTTTCATTTTCAGTTGTTGAGCTATGAGTATACAGGTGAAATCCAATTAAAATTTGAGAATTACATCAACAAATCAAACATGTGACAAGAGTTATTTACAAATCAACACATCTTGAAACTCACAAAATATTTTAGGATTCACATTAAAATATTTAAAAACAAGATAATCACTTCTCTTCTTGTGTGTTTCTATTGTTTGTTTGTTTCAAATTCCTAAAAAATGTAAGGAAGATAAACACATAGCAGTATAGAGTCCGTAGTTATGGTGTATACCTGTAGCTAAGCCCATATAAGGGTGGAAATTGTGGGGAGTAGGGAAGAACACATAGAGCATATTTACTTTGATCCCAAGGACATGGTAATACCTCCTTGGTGACCACCTACTCATCCTAGTCACCAAGTGGCAGACACACGAAGACCTAGCCCACAAGGGACCCCCACAAGAGGTACCCCCACAGGCAAAAGTCCTAATTTAGGAAACCATATCCCTACTCGTCAAGAGGTGGATGAATGGATGGTTAGTCCTAGGGTAGCTAGAGAGAGACCTAACCCATGAGGGACTCCTATATGGGGTACCCCCATAGGTGATGGTCCAAATTTGGGAAATTATTTCCCTAATGTAGACACTTCCAATGCCTTCCTTTCTTAGGAGAGCAAATGCACAATGAGGTGCTTCCCAATAGAGCAATCCCACGCATTCGCATGCCTTCTCGATCTACTCCGCACACTCATGTGCAAGAGAAAGAGTGCACACCTAGGATAGGGTTGAATGATCATTTGAGGCTTTCAAATCACCCTACCCCTAGGCACCAACATCAGGATGAGTATGATACTCATTGTATTAGGTAAGCTAATTCTTCCTTACCTTTCCTCATTTATGAGGAAAGAAATGAGAGGATCATGATTCTTATCCATCACCTTATTCAATGCAAGCACGATGTACTTCTACACCTATAGATTACACAGAGTACCAGTTTGAAATGGAACAATGGGTTAACATGACTTCTCTCAATCAAGGGAAGCTCATAGTAGACCTCACGGACCCTCCTGAACATGGTAGATATCAGGATAATAATGATAGAGTACTTAGACCTAATACAGATGATCAAATCAATCAGCTAGTAGAAAGGTATGCTAATTTCTAGGTCAAGTTTAATCAACTTAGGTATGATAAATAACGCCTAGATCTCTTAGAGCAATGGTAGTGGTTAGAAAGAGAAAAACTTGAACAACAGATTCAAGAGACCTTGTGTAATGGGCTTCCTAATCCAAATACGCTTAGGTAAGAGACTCACCCGAGGCAACCAGATGTTCAACAAGATAGGTTTCATAGAACTAATACCATGTTTCCTCATAGACCTCCTAGGCCTAAACAGAATATCTATGACATTCCAAATATAGAGTGCCTTCAAGAGGCTCTCGTTCCTCCTTGTAGGCCACTCCTTGAAACACCTTTTGGGGCCTATGATGACTTGGAACATAATGAGGATTATGTAGAAGCACCTTATGGATGGATGGCTGATGACAATCAACCACCCCAACAACCGCTTAATATTCCTCACCCACCTCTAAGAGTTCAAAGCAATGAAGAGGAAATCAAATCCTCGCATGCATATCAAGTATTGCTCGAACGCTTAGAACAAGTGGAAAACAAAATAATGGGACTGGGATTCAAAAGCCCACCATACACCAATTGTAGAGTCAACTGCTACATCCTTCAATTCATTCCCCAGTATACCTAGAGTATTTTAAAATGCCTAAATTAGACATATTCAAGGGGAAGAATATGCTCAAGAGCATGTTATCGTATTTCTAAATTTATCCTTTAGCATACAGGAGAATGATGCATTTCTGCTAAGAACCTTTCTAGGTACCCTTTCGGGTCTAGCTAATGATTGGTTCAACCAACTTCCAAAACATAGCATTCAAACATTTGAACAACTTGCTATCGTATTTTTGGAATGTTTTGCCTTTAATACCAAAAGGAAGGCAATGTTAACTAACCTCATGGGGTTGAATTAGTACGACGATGATTCGATCACTAACTATGAAAATAGGTGGCATATGCTATTTGCTAAGCTACCTTATCTATTTCTAGAGTCCCAGTTAACTCGTATGTTCTCAAAGAGTTACTTGAGATCCATATCTCTAGTACTGCAATTGCAGTAATTTCTCACCTTGGAATATGTCGTAGCGTAAGCTAAAAATGTTTAATAACTCAAAATACAAGAGGGAAAAATAGCTAAACCTCATAAAAAGGAGTGGAAAAAGAATACCAAGAGTACTCCTACATATTCAAAGTTAGAAGCGATGAATAAAGTGGCCATAAATATCCTTGTGCTCATGCAAGCAATGCATCCTCAAAAGACAAACTATAAGGCCCAACCTCCTCCTACGAGCTATGATAATAATGGTCAAGTGAACCAGGGATAGAATCAACAGTGTCGCCCTAAGCAAAAATTTACTCTTTTTTATGAATCCATGGATTCTCTATTTTATCGATTGTGGGTAGCACAAGTGATAAATATTCGAGATATCAATCCCATCGATCCAAATACAGGTAAACCCAAGCCTATGGGACACTAAGAGGATCAGTATTGCAAGTTCCATAGGCAACATGGTCATGATATACCAATGTGCTATAACTTTAGAAATCTAGTACAAGACATGATTGAGAGGCATGAGCTCACAGTGGATGCTCCACTTGCCCCTAACAATCAATAAATGGGTATATTCAAGGACCCATTACCATCTCACGAGGTATAGGCAGTGCCTGCTAAACCTATGAATGAGGTGAAGACAACACCCCCTATGCAAGGGTATGTTGGAATGGTGAGTATTGTGACTAGGAAAAAATGATATCCTAGTCAAGTTGCACCACCTGTAGCTTCAAATGATGTTCCATCGATGTTGCAATCTACACCACCTATAGTACAGGGCCTTCCACCTAGGCCCATGCTAACAATAAAGAACAAGCTAGCACAAATCTTGAGGATAACATCAACAAGATTGTCCATCTATGAATTAATTCAACAATCCCCTCCTCATAGGGAATATTTTATGGACATCTTAAAGTCAATAGAGTTGCAACCACAAGAGTCTAATTCCTTCATTGACTTTGTGGGTTATGTGCAATAGTGCCAGGAACCAGTCATAACGTTCCATGAGCACGAGCTCAAAATAATAGCAAGTGAAGCGGTAGACCCTCCTTTGCACATCATTGCATGTGTAAATAGTATACCATACAAGAGAGTGCTAATACACATTGGTTCATCGAGCAATATCATAACCACAAATGCATTAAAACACCTGAAGTTGCCATCATCTCATATTGTTGCATCCACTTACACACTTTGAGCATTTAATGACACAATATGATCTACAGTCGATACGATAGTTCTACCTATATAGGTAGGACAAAAAACCATATCAATGTTGTGTCATGTGTTAGAAGGTACGATGGCCTACAATATATTGCTAGGTAGACCTTGGATTCGGTATATGAAGTGTGTCCCATCCATTGTGCATCAATGTTTAAAATACACTCACGAAGGGCAAGTGCACGTAGTAGATGCAGATCTAGAGCCCTTCAAATACTGCAATATGGTGCAACAGATGCCAGAGTCGACATTACCTTCGACTCATGTAGACTTCTGATTGAATCCATCAGTTCAGAGTCTACCTCATTCTCCATCACCTTCCATTCTACCATCTACATCTTCACCCATTCCATCCTCATCATTGGTAGATTCAGATATCCCTTCGACATAATTGAATCCTCCTTAGAGGAACATGTCGAAGAGGCCAATGGATGAGAGCCCACCCATCATATCTACCATATCCATGAAAGAGATTCCTTGTTTAGTAAATGAGGAACCACCCCAAGAGGTTCCCATTGAGTCACCTCAAGCCTCCCTTCCATCCCCTTCACCTTCACCATCCCAGGTCATAGTACATATGTCTAGTATAGGTATGGGGGAATACTTGGTGAGAAATGTCACAACCCTTCCATCCATAGAGTCAATGCAAGATATGGGATAACCTCATCTCCCCATAGGTAGCATTGTACCTCTTGGTAAACCACCCAATCAAACGAATTTTATATATGGGGGTTTAGAATATGGCACTATTCCAACTCCTCAATAGGAAGAAGATGATGAACCCTTTTCTAAGAATATAGATTATCTATCAAATCCTGATTATGCCATGTGGTGTTTACACCATTGCAATTGGCATGGTTATGGTTTAGGTGTATATGAGCAAGGTGCTTGTATCCCATGTCAGCCCCAATATCAATTACCTTATGATAAATCTAGGTTGGGACACAATAAGCCAGTACCATTAGATGTTCTCACAGAAAGGTCTAGAGTGTCTATGTATGAACTACAATAATGAGCTTGCACGTGACCCCTATGCTAATCCAAATCATGTCCATTCATTGGGAGATTATTTTCCCATAAATATGATAGACCAAGGGTTATCTAGCGATGTCGCTCAACCCCATGAAGTGGGGGAGAGTTCACATACCCTGCCATCTGACAGTGAGAAGGAGGATCAAGGTCCTCCTCACGAATGGACGAGTGATGATGAAGATGATTATGGCATAGCACCCATAAATTTCCCAAGTTCATATGAATAATGTGCACAAGTTATACCCTTACATGAAAGGGAAGATTTCCATCTCTGTAGGTTCTCGCAAAACCACCCTATTTGGCGAGAATTCCTTTCTAAAGAGAAGCAAGCCTATGACCTATCCTATAGACCACCTTTGTATGATGAGTATGCATATTACCTTCGCATGCTCTTCCCAATTCCAAATCCCATCTGATGCCAAATACTATTGTGTGAAGCGTAGGTTCCTTGCCTTCTGCGTAGGCTATCGTATTTCATTCCATTTCCACATGAGATACCCCCACGAGTTATGAGACCACCTTAGATCTCTAGACCCACTCACCCCCAATATGGAGATCATGAATCCATTAACATGATTTCCATAGATCTAACTACTCCATTGAGAGATTCGAGTAACCCATTGAAGCCTTTACACCTCAACCATGAGGTAATTGAATTCGATAAGGGAGACTCTCCACCATCACCATCAGAGTATTGGCCTTGTGAGGAAATGTTATAACCATTTCAATTTTCTCCAAGAACTACTCAGAATGTTTTTCAAACTAAAGTTGAGCATGAATTTCCTATGGATGAAGCAAACCTAGCTAATGACATTCACTTAATCCCTACTCCACATTAGTTGGAGGATGGATCTCACATGTCAATTGAGCCAACAATTGATAGGGATATCGATACAGATCTCGATAATCCCCATGTTATTAAGCTAGGGGAAAGTCTCTCCCTAGATGAACGAGATGAGTTCACAAAAGTCTTACAAGAAAGGATAAAATATTTTGCTTGGTCATATAAAGACATGCCAGGACTAGACCCAAATCTAGTCATGCATAATCTTACACTGGACCCTAAGGTTAAGCTAGTCAAGCAAAAGCTACGTAAGATGCACCCAACAATAGCCTTAATGGTGAAATATGAATTACAAAAATTGTTGGATGCGGACTTCATCATCTTAGTAGACTACCCACCATGGGTCTCAAACATGGTACCCATCAAGAAACCAGATGGGAGGATTCACATATGCACAGATTTTAGAGATCTTAACAAAGCAAGTCCTAAAGATGAGTTTCCCTTACCAAACATAGATGCGTTGGTAGATGCCACAATAGGACATGAGATGTTATCCCTTATGGATGGTTTCTCTGGATATAATCAAATCCGTATTAATCCAGAAGACCAACTCAAAATGGCGTTCACAATGCCTTGGGGGACATTCTATTACAAGGTCATGCCTTTTGGCCTTAAGAACGCTGGCACCACCTATCAACGAGCCATGATGTACATCTTCCATGACTATATGCATAAAATTTTGGAAGATTACATGGATGACTTATTGGAAAAATATTTATTGCACCATGAGCATGTCCATGTGTTGTGTAAGGTCCTAGATCACCTCATTGAGCACAATGTTAGGCTTAATCCCAAGAAGTGTGTATTCGATGTTACATCTAGAAAACTCTTGGGATTCATAGTCTCCAAGAAAGGCATTGAAGTAGATCCAAACAAGGTCAAGACAATTTTAGAAATGCCTCCCCCTACAACTATTAAGTAGCTACGTAGCTTGCAAGTAAAGGTCACATCCATAAAACACTTCATAGCGTAGTTATCGGACAAGTGTCGACCTATGAATAAATTACTACACAAGGGGGTCTCATTTCATTGGGACAAGGAATGTCAAGAAGCCTTTGACGAAATTAAGAAATAATTAGCTTTATCACTCTTATTGGCTCCTCCATGACCAGGAGTGTCATTCTATTTATACATCTCAGCTACTGAGGTGGCATTGGGCATCATGTTGTCCCAAAAGAATGAGTTCCATAAAGAACAAGCTACATACTACATTAGTCGCACACTAGTTAGCTACGAAATAAAGTATGCATACGTTGAGAAGCTATGCTTAGAAGTGGTCTTTTCCATGAAAAATATGCACCACTATATGCTCAATCATACAATGTATGTCATATCTAAAGAGAATCCATTGCGCTATATGATGAGTCGAACATATCATAGTAGTCGCATGATGAAATGGATCATGCTATTAACAGAATTTGTCCTAGAGTTCATTGGATAGAAATTAATAAAAGGATAGGTCATAGCCTATAAATTAGCTAAGGCTCCTCTCTAGGATGATCAACCTCTCAATCTAGAACTTCATAGTGATGGAGTGTTTCATGTTTTAGAATCACCTGATTCTATAGAGCATGAGTCACAAGCAGACATAACTCTATTCTTCGATGGTTCTAAATGAGAGCAAGGGGGTGGCATATGTATCATGTTTTTCACACCGCAAGGGGCTCCCATACCTCTTTCATTTAAACTAAATTTCCCATGCACTAATAACAACATCGAATATGAAGCCTTAATCATAGGCCTTCAAACAACAATCACCATGAAAATAACAAAGATAAATATTTTTGGTGATTCCTTGCTCATAGTTAACCAGGTAAAGGGGATCTTCCAGTGTAGGTGCCTAGTATTACAAGCCTACAAATCCCTAGTGGAAAAAATTCTGGAAAAATTTGAATGGTATGATATCGAGGCACTCCCTCATTTGTCTAATCATTTTACGGATACAATGGCATATTTAGGATCACTAATCTCATAGAACCATTCAAAAGATATCATGACCATTCAAGTGAAAATGCTAGCGCAATCTGCGACTAAGCGTGATGAGCTTAATGCCACACCAGAAGTCCACATGATTCAGATTGAACCTTCGCATGAACGGTTCTCTCAACTACACAATTACTTGAATAATGTCAATTGGGGGACTTTGTTCCCTAAAAATTATTTTGATACTAGCACAATGCTATATCTCTAGGTTCACTCTCAATCAGCATTTATGAGAGATGAACATCAAAAGAATTGCATGATTCATTCAATTGAGGCTTCTTCACAACAATACTGGGCCATACCAATTAAATAATATCTAAAACTAGGAAATATTCCTCCTGGATTATTGCATGCCACAAAGCGAGCATTTAAGAAAAATGTGGTAAAATATGTCTTATTAGGAGACATAATGTATCATCGGAGTTATGAAGGTATCCTCCTTCATTGCTTAGACTCATAGGAGTCATCTTGGGCCATTTCCCAAGCCCAAAATGGTACATGTGGTGGCCACTTCAATGATATGGCCATCGCTAAGTGCATTCTTTGCATTGGTTATTATTGGCCAAATTTAGAGCAAGATTGTTGCGCTTATGTAAATAAGTGCATGAAGTGTCAACATCATGTGAATTTGACACACGTACCTTCATAGGCCTTACAACCAATCCAATCGGTTTGGCCATTTGCACAATGGGGGTTTGACCTAATTAGGAAGATCTCATCTCCATCCTCAGGTCGTCACACATTTATCATAACGATAATTGAGTACTTCACAAAATGGGTGGAAGCAATTCCCCTTACCACTACGACTGGACCTCACATCGTGGAGTTCATGCTACATAACATCATATGTCATTTTGGTATTCCATCCAAAATAATATCGGATAATGGGACATCATTTAAAAATAAGTATGTGCATGCGTTAACAATGAAGTATAACATAAAGCATAGTTTTTCCACTCCCTATTATCCTCAAGCCAATGGGCAAGCAGAGGCATCTAACAAGACCGTAGTTGCAATCTTAAAGAAAACCATTAAGGAAAATCATAAGGATTGGCACAATCAATTACCTCTTGCCCTTTGGGCCTATCGCACTAGCATTCGGACACCCACTAGGGCAACTCCGTTTTCACTAGTGTATGGTGCTGAGGCAATCATACCTTTAGAGCTAGAAATTCTGTCACTATGAATATCCATGCAGGAATTCATTGATGATGATACCATGAGGCAAGCTCGGTTAGATCAATTAATGTTGCTTTATGAACGATGTATTAACGCCCTTGAGCATCTACGTGTTTATCAAGAATACCTTAAGAGAGATTACAACATGAAAGTCCATCTTAGAGACTTCCAGGTTGGTGATTTAGTTCTAAAAGAGAACCAACAAAACTCAAATTTACCACCCCACCTACGGGATAAATTTGCAGCAAACTAGTTAGGTCCATTCATCATTACAAGTCATATTGGACCTGGAACTTATCGCTTAGCATCCATCAAAGGAAGTGAAGAGCCTGAACCAATGAATATTAGTCATTTGTAGCCTTTCCATGCTTAAGAGCACCCAAAATGCCCCTAGGTAGTCTATGATTGTCTAGATAACAAAGGAGATTGGACTAACTAATTATGTTAGGTAAACATGGCAGGTCAAATCCAAAAGCCCCAAAGGTACCCATAAACCCTTTGGTCACCCCAAAATATCCCTAGGTAGTCTATGATTGTCTAGGTCAAATACAAATTCCCCAAAGGCATCTATAAACCCTTTGGTCACCCCAAAACACTCCTAGATAGTCTACGATTGTCTAGGTCAAATCCAAATGCCCCAAAGGTACAAAACCTTGGTACCAAAATCCCTAGTTATGATTGTCTAGTAAACCAAAACCCAAAGTTCTATAAACCCTTTGGTCACCCCAAAATACCCCTAGGAAGTCTACAATTGTCTAGGTCAAATCAAAATACCCCAAAGGTATCTATAAACCCTTTGGTCACATAAAAATCTCCAATGGCATCCATTAAGCCCATTGGTCAAACTATGTATCTATATCAAAAACATAAAAATTCAAAAACATCATCGAAATCATCAAAAACATAAAAATAATGCATTGCATTTCATATCAGTTGCATTTTAGCATCATGTGCATTAGTCATACTAATCATTGCATCACGCATTGTTAAAAAGTTGATCATAGATGTCTAGCACCAAGTATGTACCTTAAGTATTTGTCAAAATTAGAGTTGTTAAAAGTTAATTTTACCACCTATTTACATTACAATACCATCACAGTTACATACCACAATGTGTGTTCATTCACCTTCAATTAAGCAATTGTATAAAGCGTCATTAGGGTTTTTGGTCACTCAGTCATGTCTAGTTTTCTTGTAAGATTTTGTAGAAAGCTATCATGATTTTTAGAAGGTAAAAATACTTCTTAGGTTATACCTTGTATATATCAAAATCCCAACACAATTTCACATTAAATAAATCCAAAGTCTAGCACAAATAAAGATGAAATTACAAAGTGGTCTAGGTTATCCTAAGAAAAAAGGTTTTACCTTGCTCATCCTCCTATGTGAATGGTTCAAATATGCTGAGAATTAGCAAAAGGACAAGTTCCTCCTTACCCATAAATCCCTTGCTTCACACCAAAATGGAGCATGTATCCTAAAGAAAAGAAAGAAAAAGAGAAAATAGAAACAAGCAAACAGTGATTATTACCACTTCAAAATATGCAAAAATAAATAGTGGTTTTTACCACTAGAAAAAGAAAAATAAACAGTGGTTTTCACAACTATAAAATCCATTGCTCACCAAATCAAAATGAGCAACTCCCTTGGAAATTCAAATCAAAATAAAATAAGGGAGTCTTGAGCTTGAATCCCTAAAATTCTTAGCATTAGAGAGCCATAAGGTGATCCTCATTCCAGGTTTTGTGGATAGCCTACTTGGTAATGGATGGTAGCCTCCCGCATGACGATATGTCTATCCCATAAGAATTTTGCTTTGTACAGACCAATGTTTGCATTAGGATGAGCTAGCTTGTGGTAACTTATATTGCCTAGTGGTCTAATCTAACTAAGTACGAAACTAAGGGTAATGATACTCATAGAGTGATCCCTAGTACATATGCGCTGAGTGAAGCCTATTTGACATTGGGGTAGCTTCATGCATTTTCATAGTAATGAACTCACATGCACACACAGGGATACCGATTATCTTGGTTACCTTAGCAGGTTTGTACTTTGTCAAAAATTCATACATAGTTATTATACAACTTTTGATTAGGTAATTAGAGTGTTTGAGTCTCTTAAAAACTCCCAAACATATCATAGTACATTACATCATCCATTCCATTTTACAAAATGTCATCACATATTTGTCAAAAGTAAAGTTGCATATGCCATTACATAGTGTCATAATAAAACATGAAAATGATAGAATACATTTTGTACAAGCTATAGTCCTAGCATCTAGTATATCAACTAGTTTCATTATCATCCATCACACAAAATCAAATACATTACCCATTTCATTGTATATTCACAAATATACATTACATCAAAATTTTCTAAAAATTAAATTCAAATATGAAGATTACATAGATCCACCAATCAAATTAAACCATCCACTATTGCATTGGTATACTTCACATATATACATTTACAGAAAAAGTATACATATCAAAATCATAAGCATTTCACATATAGATCACAATATCTCATTATACATTTCTCATATAGCTAATGTATATCATCAAATCCATCATATCAAATAAATACATGCATACATGATAGACATCATAAAGCATCATAAAGCATATAACATTGCATCACATACATAACATAAAGAAATAAAGGATCACATGATGATGAAAGCAAAACTCATATATATATCTCCATATGTATGAAATAAAAAATACATCATAAGTCCATCATCTTCCCATAGGCTACAATAAAGTGGGTCCCAACCCCACATCATAACAAACACCTAAAATCCAAAAAGAGATACCCAAGTCTCAAATAAAGCCATGGTCACACAGGACCGACACCATGACTCTCTCCTCTACCCTCGGTAAGAGTCCATCATGAACTCCCAGATCTGCTCCCACCTGACTTTTCCATCCACCTCATAGAACTAGGAGGCCTCATCCTTGTAGACGACTACCTCGTCTCACTCCTATGACTCTGCACTCATCCAATGGCTAGTGCTCGATCTGGTATGCACCCCTTACCCCCCCCCCCCCCCCCCCCCCCCCCCCCCCCCCCCCCCCCCCCCCCCCCCCCCCCCCCCCCCCCCCCCCCCCCCCCCCCCCCCCCCCCCCCCCCCCCCCCACCACCCCCCCCCCCCCCCCTATCATAGCACATGAGTGTAAGGGAAGTACTCTTGCTCACTACCATGCCGCCCTATGAGCCATCTGCCTCGTCTCACTCGACGTAGATGTGTCTCAACCTCCCTCCATACAGGATAGTCCCTGTAAGGTCTCCATGTGATATACCATACCCTGAGCCATGCAAATGACTCTACATAGTGCTCCACCTACCTATCATGATGACATATCCCACCTCACTGACGTGCTCTATACCATAACACAACATAGTCAATCTTTGTGTCCTCAAACTCGCTCAACACGTCCACGGTAGTCCCCATGGGCATTGTACAATGATATGTTGCCATCCCCACACCTGTAGTAGATAGCTACAGCCCAATCCCTTCCACCCATGACAATGGATATTATAAAGCTCATCATATAGTTGTGCTAATAAGTTTAGTCCCCATGCCATCACCAAAGCATCTTCTACCGTGCACTCACATAGAGCAAATACCAACTCTATCAGGTTCCAAGGGAACCTAGCACCTAAGGAATCTAGTAGTAGAATGTTTTTGATCAAGGTCATCAACAATGCATGCCTAACATGTATAATATCCTCCTCAAACCATGATACAACAAGTATCCCACCACTGAGGAGATTAATCACTGCATCCTCCCAGTGATCCCCAAAGTACTGATGTAATACTGCATCCCGCCCCTCCCTCAGAGTGGTCACAATGGGGCACCCCTCAATTGGGATCCATAGTATCCGGTATACATCCTCTAACATCATGGCCATATCTCCCATAACTAAGTGAAAGGTATTAGTATGAGGATCCCACAATTCTATCAAGGCAGTGAGATAGGCGTGGTCGCCAACAAGTGGATCCAATCGCGTGACCTACTTTAGGCCAATGGTATCGAGCCATTACCAATACTCCTCAGTAATCATATCTCTAGATATCTAGAACATATTTGGAACTCTGTACCAAATCTTCACAATATGGTAGAATAATAAAAAAATGGGTCACTAGTGCACCAAAAATGCACTAAAAAAGCTTCAAAAAATCAAAAAATGAATGGCCCAAACATTTTTTATCCCAGGGACGGCCCCTAATTTTGTGACCATCCCATCCAGTGATGGCCACCTACCACCGTCCCTACCAAGGATGACCTACAAATATAGGTAAAATAGGGTCAATTTGACCCTAAAATTGCCCTAAAAATGCCCTAAAAACCTAAAAAATAATAAGCCCTAATTTTTCTCATCTAATCTACAAATAGAATTTTGGGTTTGCTAAAATTCTCTATTATTAATGTTTATTAACATTTTTGAAGTTTAAATGTGAATTCAGTTAAAGAAATTAAGATTTCTTGCCAAATAAAGAGAGAAGGAAGCATGCAACATACTCGTCGCGCATCGGCTCCACTGCCTGTTGCACCCCATTATTGACTCATGCTATTGGGTAGATATTTTTATAGTTCTCTACTTCAATAAATCTCCTCCCTCCCTCTCACCTCTCCAATTTCTGAAAGCAACAAGTGAAAATGAGGTCATTTGCCCCATTTTGGGATTATATAGTAGCCAAAACACTCTAATCATCCCTGGGTGGGATGATCACAATATTGGTTGTCTATACCAACCCTACGATGGTCATAAAAAGTGTACTCATCCCACCCTAGGACGGTCACCAAAAAATTCCACTAAAACAACTTAAAAAAATAAAAAACAGGGTCCAAAACCCACCAAAAATAGGCTAAAAATGGTCAAATTCTATAAGGGATAATGATTGAATCAAAAGTATTCGTGGATGTAGTAAAAGGAATCTAATTTACTCCCTAAGAAGGCCTCCATGGATGGACCACTCCACAAGAACCAAGTTTTAGTCTTTTGCACCCGCGAATGCTCATCAAAATGATCAAAAATCCTAGCAAAATAGGTATATTCCACAATGGGAAAAATAGAGAATTGTCCCAAAACAATCATATGTGTCAAGCGACTCATCACTTTATCATTTGTCATGCCCTCATCGACTCGTCTCTTGAGGGGGTAGTCATCATAATGATTTCATAAATCAAATCAACATCAAAACACTCAAAAGTGTAAGTTCCATACATTTAAAAGAATCTTTGCTAGAAGCAAATCTTCAAGCCCATGCTGGGGAAAACAATCAACATAAAAGAAAAAATAAGGCTTGGTCCTCCTTGAAACCTCGGGAATCAAACCCATTGAAAGTTTTACAAGAACACAAGGCACCAAGACCTAGTATACCTTGGGCCCCTCAAGACTGTCACTACAGTTCAACTGGAAGGTATACTTGCAATTAATCCTTTGTCTATGTCAAAGGCAAGGATTCCAAGAATGTATGTTTCTTTTCACATGAGAGGCATCCAAATTTGGTTAGGTTAATGAATAACCTCAATCATTTACTGATTTAGTCATCTATTTTTGCTCAGTGCTTTGCTTCACATAGTGCATCACAAAAAGGGGCAACTATAGACACCAAAATTAGGTAAATTGGATAAGACTATCAATGTGCCACACGCATTACTCTTATCGACATCATATGGCCTCATTGGGGCATCCTATAGGGTTAAATAAGGTTCCAGAGCACTTTTTGGAAGTTCCCCATCAGTTTTGGGAAGTTTGGAGGCCCTGGTTTCTAACCATCCCACCTAGGGACGATCATGAATTAGGCTTATTTGTGACCATCCCACCTAGGGATGGTCACTCATAATCATCCCTGGGTGGGACGGCCCCTAAATTGGCCCTTCAAAATTCAATGGACATAGAAATTGGAAATCAAATCCTACCATTTATGTGTCCAAATAAATCCAAATTGATTGGGAAGCCCAAATTTCAATCAAGGCTTCCAAATTGGAGGCCCCAAATGGGCAACCTTCCCTCTCCCATCCAGGGCAAGAATAGACAAGTGGCAACACCTGCCCTACTTACCAAACTTGCAAATTTCCCCTCTGATCCCTATTTGGGCTATAAATTGAGGTGTGCTCACCCAATTTCAGATAGGATAATTAGATATTTCATCACGAAGTGCTGCCCAATTACCTTCTCACCTTTGCCATCCATTTTCCAAGTGTTTTCCCTTGAAACCCTTTTCATTCGAAGGTGCTTTCAAGGGCTTCACAAAACACATAATATCAATTAAAAAACCTACAAAACTTGAGAATAGTTTTGACCTCATCTGCTGACAACTCATTTAAGAGGATTTTCCACCAAGTCCCTTTGAAATTGGTGGTAAACTCAAGCTAGTTTTGTGATCGTCCCTGCCTGGGATGATTAATAGTCCTAAACATCCCTACTTGGGACGGTTATGAAAAAGTGAGGAATTTTGAGAATTTCCACCATAGATCACTTTAGAATGGTCTTATTAACCCTATGTCAAAATTTGGTGCAATTTGGAGTTGTTTTGATAGGGTAATTAGAAGTTTTGTGATTGCAGGTTTGTCTTGCTCACTCGGAGATGGTCACAGTTTCTGCTAACAATTTACTTTTAATTCATACTTAGATCTTTAAAAAATCATATTATCAATGCTATTTCATAATTAGGAATTATTTTGTAAGTGTTATATTTAGTAGAAATTATTTTTGGTGTTTCTATATGCTTGCTTCCTATGTTTCCCTTCCAAAAACGCATATGCTATTAATCAAATTTTCAATATCTTATGTAGAAACAAGAACTATAGATGCGAGGGAGGAGCTAGGAGGTACAAATCATCAGCCCAATAATAGCTCTCAAGTGTGGGTTGTGAGAACGACCTATAGGTATGCCACAAAGCCCCTTTGAAAGGGATTGATTCCCTTGATCTATGTATGGTTGAAAGTATCACATTTGAGCCTCCCTTGAAGGGAGTGCAATTTGTAATCATAAATACTATTTGTTGATTAATATAAAAAACATTTACCCCCATTTTTAAGGACTTGTTATTCTCATTTACATCATTTTTATATATTACCTTCTTTTGCACGTATTTACCTTGATTTGCTTAATGCTTAATTAGGACTGCTTTCAAAACCAATAATAACCCCTCGAGTCGTGTCGTCGATTTTTCGCTTCGTCAAGAATATGTTGAGTCTCTAACAATTCTCTTTATGTTTCTATGAGATTGGAAAAGTTATGTGTGAACTTGTTAAGTAGATTTGGACATGTTCTGTGTTGACTTGTTGAGTAGATTTGGACAAGTTCTGTGTGGACTTGTTAAGCATATTAGGACAAGTTTGTATGGACTTGTTGAGCGGATTTGAAAAAGTCCTGTGTGGAATTGTTGAGTAGATTTAGATAGGTTTTATGTAGAATTGTTAAGCAAATTTGGACAAGTTATATGTAGACTTGTTGAGCATATTTGGGCAAGTTTTGTGTGGACTTGTTGAGAAAATTAGGACAAGTTTTGTGTGTGGACTTGTTGAGAATATTAGGACAAGTTTTGTGTGGACTTATTGAGCATATTTGAACAAGTTCTATGTGGACTTGTTGAGAAGATATGAGAGTAGATTTTGGTGCATATTTGAGGACATATTTGTGCCAGACCAGAGATAGATATCAAGCAAAATTGTACTAGACCGAAGGACTATGTGTAGTGCAAATTTGAGATAAATCTTTATAGGTGACAAAGCAAAGAGGATAGTAGTCTCCAATGGATATATATCCATAAGCCAAGGTAGTGAGGACATGTATTATGAGTGGGGATAAGAGTATTTAGTGGAGAGAGGTCCACAAGCCAGAGTTGTGGAGGTAGTTATCTTCTAGACGATCACCAGCCAGAGCAGAGGAGAAGGAGTTATCTTGTGGATAGAGATACACAAACTTGATTTAGGGGATTTGTATCTCCTTTGGATAGAGGTCCATAAATATTGTAATAGGGAAAGTATTTCCAAGATATTGATCAAGAAAATTTTAGTGAAATATTTTCATCGTGAAGTAGCACACATTGGGTGAACCACGTAAATTGTGTTGTCTCTATTGTGTGTGGTGTTTTGTGATTTGCTTTGATTACTGTTGTTGATATTGCTATCTATAAATTGCATATATTAATTTGAAATAAAAAGTAAAAAGTGGTCTTAAATTGTTCACCCCCCATCTCAGTATAAGTTTGTATTCTTCAATTGGTATCAAAGTGGTTTCCTTCAAAAGAGTTTAACAGCTTGAAGGAAAAGCTAACAAGAACACAATGGATCCTAAGGATGTGTCTCAAATAATTCAGCACTAGTATTTTATGGAAGTGACTATATATTTTGGAGTATTTTTAGGGAACCTACTATTAAAATAAAGCACACTCACATAAAATACTAAAAAATAACTCATATACATAAAATAACACAATATCACTATGCAAAAATAAATTACAAAAATGAAACAACCTCACAGTAACACTGAATCGAGGGCCTCTTCAAGGGGGAAACCTCCTTCAATATTTCATTAGCTTACAAAAGGATAATCTCGTACATGGCTTCATATATTTTTAAAGGAAAATTACATGCAACCCTACCTAAATGCTCAAGAGGTGGCTTACATGCAAAATGCCACTCAAGCTAGAATCTCCCGCAAAATGGCGATTACAATCTTGATAAAAATGGTTACATGAAATGGTACCACTTGGTGAGGTATATTACTACATTGGTTACAATATTGATAAAAATGGTTACATGATATGGTACCACTTGGCGAGGTACCTTTATTGCCACCTACATTACTAAGTATTGCATAATAACATTAAAATAAGATCCCCACATTGGAAGTGGGTTATTACATAGGTAAATGAGAATTACAACATGGTGTTAGGATAGGATCCTAACATGTCCTTCCCCTTCGAAAAGCTTTGTCCTTAAAGCTAAAATTAAGGAAACTGGTGTTGGAGTTGATGGAGAGGCTCCCATGTAGCATCTTTTGGATAGAGCCGAGACCACTAGATAAGGACATTTGTGATGGTACGATTGTGGAGAGTGCAGGTGCAGCAATCCAATAACTATTCTGGTTTAAGTAATATGGACCCTTCCTCATACAATTTTGGTAATTCTGATTGAAATTGTACCTCTATGCCCACAAATTTATTGAGAGACGAAACATGGAAAATAGGATGGAGCTTTGAGGTGGGCGAAAGAGCCAATTTGCAAGCAGTGGAACCAATCTGCTGTAGAATTTGGTGGGGCCCATAGAATTTTGTAGTAAGTTTTTGGAATTGATAGAGTTGGATGGATAATTGTTTGTATGGCTACAAGCAAAGGAAAACCATATCACCCACATCAAATCTATGCTCGAATAAATGTTGGTTGGCCTATTGTTGCATCTGATTTTGGGCCATGTCCAAATTATGCTTCAATTGGTGAAGGACATTGGTCTGTTGGTGAAGAGTAATGTCGACTGCCTGGACCTTGGAGCTACCTGGAATGTATGAAGAAGGTGTGGGTGGAGGGTGCCCATAAACAACCTCAAAAGGAGTTATTTTGGTAGCTATATGATAGGATGTGTTGTACCACCATTCGACCAGAGGAAGCCATTTCACCCATTGAGAAGGATGACCTGATGCAAAGCAATGAATATAGATCTCCAAACATTTGTTGATAATCTTAGTTTGACCATCCATTTGCAGATGATAAGATGAACTCATTTTGAGCTTCATTCCCTGCAACTTAAAAAACTGTTGCCAAAAATGACTAGTGAAGGTTGGGTCTCGATCGGACACAATGGAGGTGGGCATACCATGAAGGCAAAAAATAGAATCAAGGAATATTTGGGCAATGGTGGAGGCTGTGTAAGGATGGGTAAGGGGAAATTTGGCATGGCTAGAATAGGTGTGGTGGTCATGGCATGCTTTAATTTAAGAAAGGCGTGATCAACGGGCCTTATCCAAGTGAAAGAGTCCTTATTTAACATAGATGTGAGGGGAGCTGCTATTTTCCCATAATTATGAATAAATTTCCTATAATAACCTATAAGTTCTAAGAATCCCTGAAGTCCTTTGAGAGTGAGAGGTTTTTCCTAGTCCTAAACTGCCTGAATCTTCTTGGGGTCGACCTTGACACCATATTTGGAAACAATGTGTTCTAAATACTCCACTTCAGTCAAACCAAAGGAGCACTTAGATCGCTTAAAAAAAGTTGATGTTGGTCTAATAATTGTAATGTCTGATCCCCATGGGTAAGGTGTTTTTCCCACGAGTGGCTATAAACCAATATATCATCAAAGAAAACCAGGATGAAATTCCACATGAAGGGATGAAATATGTTGTTCATAAGGCTTTGAAATGTGGATGGTGCATTTGTCAAACCAAATGGAATTACCAAGAACTCATAGTGACCTTCATGAGTAGGAAAAGCAGTTTTTGGAATATCCTCATCCTTGAGCCTGATTTGATGGTACCCTGAATGAAGGTCCAACTTAGAGAAGTACATAGCTCCATGTAATTCATCCAAAAATTCATCCACTATCAAAATGGAAAATGTTTCCTTGATGGTGATCTTATTGAGCTCACGGTAGTCTATGCACAATCACCATGAGCCATCTTTCTTGTGAACTAGCAAAACTGGAGAAGAATAGGGACTGGTACTGGGTCAAATGACACCTGCCTTGAGCAATTTCTATACCATATTCTTGATTTTTGACTTGAGAGCATGATGATATCGATACATTTTGATGTTCGGGGGTGCACTACTCGAAAGTAGTGGAATAGCATGGTCATGAGAGCGACGATGTGGCAGTGTAGTTGGTTCTAAAAAAATTCCATTGTGCTTGGTTAGAACAAGTTACAAATCTGCTGGAAGTGGATCTATTGTAGAAGTGGGTGGCTGAATTGAAAATATTTGTGCAATGACCCCACGGGAGGACATTTTCAATAACTTCTTCATGCGATTGGAACTAATAATTTATGTAGGGCTCACCTTGATACCCTTGAGGGTATATGTTTGTCCATTTTGTGAAAATTGCAGCCATAGTTCGACAAGGTTGTAGGAGAAAGTGCCCAAGGTGCTCATCCATTGGTATCCTAACACAACATCACATCCTCCCAATTGGAGGGTGAACATATCTTGCTTGAGTTCATAATCCCCTATCTGAATTTTGACATTTTGACATTTAAATTTACAAGGTAAGGTACCTCCATTGGCCACCATGACTTCAAAAGAATTGCATGAGTGTATATAATAGTTGGTCCATTGAGGATAAATAAAGTTGTGCATACTTCCTGAATCAATAAGAATTGTGAGACGTTGGCCCTTGAAATAACCCACAACTCTCATGGTTTGTGGGGTGGTAATCCCAGTAAGAGCATGGACTAAAATTTTTGTTGGTATTTATGATGGTCCCTCTTCTTGTGGATTTAGCGCCTCAGCTATATCACTCTCCTCATCACTATGGTCATTGTCTTCTTGTTTCTCCACATATGTTAAAAAAAATATCTTATTTGCACATCTATGCCCCTTCATAAACTTTTCATCATAATTATAACATAACCCTTGGGCACAATGCACATCCATTTCCTCTATAGTCAGTTGCTTGGGAGCAGGAGGTTTATTATGAATATTGTTTTGGAATCGAGAAGGGAAAGAAGAGCAGTTATGTAAAAATCATGGTGTCCACATTTGAGCTGAGTTTAGATTCGGTTAATCGGGCCAAACTGATAGCCTCTATCATGGTGTGGGGTTTGAACATATTGACTTCAACCTGAAGATCATATCGTAACCAACTAACAAAACAACTCATAAATAATCCCTCATTCAAACCCTTAGTTTTATTGGCCAATTTCTCAAATTGGGTCTAGTAATCACAAACTGAGGTGGTTTGTTTCAGCTTTGTTAGTGCAGTTGTAAAGTCATCATAGTCACTGGGGCCAAATCGGGTGAGTAGTTGGGACTCAAAGTCCTCCCAAGATAGATCAAGGTTAGCAACCCGTAGCCATTGGAACCAATGTAAGGCCTCAGATTCTAGGTTTAAGGAAGCCATCTAAACCTAATGATATACATGGACATTATGGAGTTGGAAGAATTGATCAAACCGACATAACCACCCATAGACATCCTTTCCACTAAACTTAAGGAAGTCTAATTTAGGCATTCTGAAGGTTGGATCCTGATAAATTTTATTGTTATCTGGTGTTCATCGACCTCGCTCAGAGTTTTCAGCATGGTGTTCAATTTTGGTACTACCTTGCAATTTGGTCTCCATCTCTATGAGTTGTTCTTCTAAGCGGATTCTAGTGTTATCTTGATCTAGTTGAAGCTCTCGAATATTTGTGCTTATGTTCTTGTTTGCAGATGTCAATTCAGCAATGGATTTTCGTAGTTCGGACAATAATGTGCCCAAGTCTAAATCCTTTTGTTGTTGTCCTCAAGTGTCACTTGCCATTGCGGTCCCTCTTGTGCTGATTTACTAAAAATAGACCTCAAATTTTCAGGATTTAATATTTTTAGTAAGGGTCCAAAATTTAATTTTGGAAATGAGTTGCAACACTAATTTTAAGATAGGGTCCACTCCAGTGGCTATTTGATCTGAGTGCTCAATGAGGAGATACTGAATTTCTTGACTTTTTGTGATCTCCTGTTGGTTGAAGTCGATGTCAAGGTAATTTCTTCCACTTGTACTTACAGTTTCACCAATGAGTCCTTGAGGGTCTTTTGTGCAGAATAAAAATTAGATTCTATTCCTAAAAATTTGGATCAATTTTATGGACCGATGAAAAGTTATGGCCTTAGCAAGAAAAATCAAAATTTGCTATTTTTAGAAATTTGGTGCAAAATTTGACCAAGAGCTGCCAAGGACAATTTTGTATGGAATAGAGTGTAGACTTTTTTGCTAATTTTTTGAGTCAATATTAGCTTTGTGTGAAGATATATCCTTATTTTAATAAAATTTTGATGTTTTTTTTTTTTGTGTTGGTGTTTCCGGTTTCTGATTTGGAGTTACAGTTCAAAATTTGGGACTTGGGATCAACTATTTCGAACCTGTATACTGCACCCTGACCACCCTGTCACTATCCTATTCTTTACTCTATCACCTATATTGCGGTTACTAAAACTGTTCCTATCACTGACCCTGGGGATTATTTGACATTGACAATAATGTTTCTAACACTAGAAGTCTGTAATTTTGTACTATTACAGAGGGTTGTTACTGTCGACCTGACTATCTTTATTACTAACTAGACTATTTATGTCATTGTCCTGACTATTCTATTTCTGACCATGGGCTACTGCAGACACTTGTAAGATCTATCTTGACTATTGGTGCATGCAAGTTTGTTTTCTATGATAAGGAATGCCTTATCTATATGCTCACTTTTGGGGTTGTGAATGTAGGTTAACTGAACATAGATGGTGTTGATTTGCAGGTGGAATTATGTTTTGTAGAACTAGGGTATGCTAAGCAAGGGAGTATAATACCCATAGGCCCTCTATTATACCGTAATGATAAAAAATAGTCCTCGGACCAATATTTTAGGCCACTACTTAAGGAGGATTCCACACATACCCTTGAGCACACTATCAACCTCTCTAATAGTACGTGAGGGTAATCATCCGGGATGTTGTATCCCATGGACTATGGATAATACAAGGTTGAAAAGCTTCCTAATGGATAAAATCTTATTTAAACCTAGATTGTCTCTCGATATACCCGAAGATACGTGGGAGCTCAATTATGTGCGCGTGTTGTTTGAGGCCTGGGTATTGGAGCTTGATCACCCCTCACTTCACTAGACACTTTATGGGCTATCTAGCTTAGCCAATAATGATAACTCCTTCATGATATTTTAAAACCCCCAACACAGGGTTTCTAACCTACACAACTACAGTATTTATTTTTTGTATTTTTTTATTTTCTACGAAAAAAATGATTGTATTTTTTTTGATAAAGGAAAAACAAAAATAAAAACATAGGAAAATTATACCTAACAGGCAGAATGACTAGCAAGAATCATCTTAGTTGTAGTAGAACTTGGCCCTGGAAAGCGCTTTGATACCACTTGTTAGGAACCTACTATTAAAATAAAGCACACTCACACAAAATACTAAAAAATAACTCACATACATCAAATAACATAATATCACTATGTAGAAATTAATTACAGAAATGAAACAATCTCACAGTAACACTAAATCGCGAGCCTCTTCAAGGGGGCAACTTCCTTCAATATTTCATTAGCTTGCAAAAGGATAATATTGTACATAGATTCATATATTTTTAAAGGAAAACTATATGCAACCCTATCTAAATGCTCAAGAGGTGGCTTACATGCAAAATGCCACTCGAGCTAGAATCTCCCACCAAATGGCGATTACAATCTTGATAAAAATGGTTACATAAAATGGTACCACTTGGCGAGGTATCTTACTACATCGGTTACAATATTGATAAAAATAGTTACATGAGATGGTACCACTTGGCGAGGTACCTTTATTGCCACTTATATTACTAAGTATTGCATAATAACATTAAAATAAGATCCACACATTGGAAGTGGGCTATTACATAGGTAAATGAGAATTACAACATGGTGTTAGGATAGGATCCTAACAAGTATGCTGATGAGGTTCTACCTGATGGCACTTGGTGATGAAGTTTGGGAAGTAGTGGAATTTGGATACGATCGCTTAGTCAATCCTCCTACAAATAAGGAAGGTAAGCTTCTAATGAACTATAATTCAAAAGCAATGAATGCAATTGTGAAAGGTTTTGCATAGAATAGAGTCTATGACAATTATGCATTGTCAAACTGTAAAAGAAATATGGGATAAACTACAAAATATATACAAAGTAGATAAAGGTGTCAAGAAAACAAAGATATGAAATCTCAAAGGATATTTTGAAAACTTAAGAATGAAAGATAAGGAAAACATTAATGCTTATCTACTTCGAATTGATGAAGTTTTTAATGATATGAAAGGACTTGGAATGAAGATTTATGAATCTAATGTTTGTGATAAAATCTTAAGAACTCTTCCAAAAGATACAGTGAGAATGTTTCTACTATAGAAACATCAATAGATAGTGATATTTTGATAAGAGATTCATTTATTTGTATACTCACAATATTTGAGATAATAACAAGAGATCCTATTCCCTAGAAAGAAGTAGCATTCAAAGTAATCAAAAAGAAAAAGGGTAAAAAGCAAGAATCAAACAATGAGTCATCCAATGAGGAAGAAGCTAATTATGGTAGAAGAGATAAGGACTATAGAAAATCCATAGATCTAAAATACGTTAAATATTTCAATTGTGGAAATCATGGACATTTTGCAACAAACTATCAATAATCCAAGAATAACAATGGTGAAGAAAGATAGGATCACAAAAATAGGGAATTAGAAAGATATAGGCACTAGAATAAAAGCAAGGATGGACAAAGAAGATAAGGAAATAAGCTCTTTCAAAGGAAAAAGAGGAGCTACTATGCGAATAAAGCAAGTAAGTACTCAAGTGATAGTGATGCTAGTTTTCAGACAATGATAGAGATGAATTCCTATTTATGATTGAAGAACAAGAACCAGTTAAGAATAGGACTCCAATCATTATCAAGTGTTTTAGATGTGGTAGCTTTGGACATATTGAAGATAGTTGTAAAAGGGATGATTATAGCTTCAGTGATGATGAATATGAAGATATAGTTGAAGGACCAGATGAAAATATTCTAATGGTATTGGAAGATAAAGAAGGTGATCCCATATAAGACAAGTCAAAAGAAAATAAAGATGCGGACAAAGGCAAAACAATAGAGGAATATTCAGAAGAGAATGGATTTGATCTCAAGGGAAGAAAGCAACACTCTAAGATTAAAATTAGTTTCAAGAATGTGATGAAGAAAGAATATTGCTCATATAGGATTTAGAAAATTCAAAAGCTAAGGAAAAAAGGTTCAAGGATAAGTTAGAAGCAAATACCTTAGAATGTGAAAAGTTAGCACAAGAAGTGGCACTACTCAGAAAGGATTTAGAAGACTCAAAATTCAAGCTAAAAGGATTCAAAAATAGCTCAAAGAACTTGGATAAGTTCATCAACATACAAAAGCCTACATCAAGTAAAACAGGTCTTGGATTTGAATAGGTTCAAAAGAAACAAGAAGAAAAGTCAACCACAAGTTCTAAAGAAACTTCAGAAGAAGAAGATAATGTAAGTAAAATTGAGGCATCTGAGGATGAGTTGGACAACAGAGAGTTCAACAAAAATAGGAACAATGCACAAAGAAGATACAGATAGAACAAAAATCATAATAGGTCAAGAGAGACTAGGAGACCAATGAAGTCAAGACAAGGTGGCTTCAATGGAAGATGCTTTTCATGTCATAGGTTTGGGCATATGGCTTCACAGTGCAGGACACAGGGAATACAAGAATATGGGAATAGACAACTTTTCCATGGGTATTACTACACATGTAATTAGTTTGGTCACAAGGCAATAAATTGTAGGGTTTATGACAGAAGAGGATGTGGCTTCACTAGGAGAAATCCTAATATATTTGGACCTCCAAGGAATAATAACATTAAGTTTTACAAGTGCAATAATGGTGATCACACAACAAAGTGGTGTAGAGCATACATACCAAAAACAAGAAGGAATAGGAACAAGAACAAAAATAAGAATAGGAATAGGAATATGGATATGAACAAAAATAGGAACAGAAACAAGAATAGGGACATGAATGTAGACATGGACAGGAACATGGACATGGAAAATGGTTAGAGTAATCAAAAAAATTAGGCTAGAAGGAAAGAGGATAAAGATAAAGAACAATATTTTTTGGAAGTATAAATAATCCCACCTTGGAATTAACCACCTCATGAGGAGGTGGGGGAGGGACTAAGCTAAGAGACTCATTCTTAGCCCCGAGACCCAAAGGTGACCCTTTGCCATTGATGTCAAAGGAGGAGAGATTTGAGTAAGGGGGAAGATTTGATATGGTTGATTAAAGGGGAGAGATTTGGTATTTTAGAGAACATTGAGCCAGGGGGAGCAATGTCCCAGGGGGAGCAGAACAAAAAAAAAGTCATGTTTTTGATAAAAAGTAATTTGGGTTACCATCAATGACAAAGAGGGAGATTTTTTGACATTTTGAGCTCATGTAGTTGTCATTGATGTCAAGGTGAAAAGTCATCATTGATGCCAAAGTCAACACATGAAGACATCATTAATACCATGGAGTACACCATCATAGATATGAGGAATGTTGAGCAAGGTGCAGGAACAATATTGTCATTGTTGTCAACACAGTCAGACAGATCGGTTGATGCAGGTGACAGGAGTTAAGAGGTTCTTCAGAATATGTACAGTGATTCTCCAAAAGATCGAAGTTGCCCATATGCTAAAAATCCAAAGAAAATCACAAGGAAGAAAACTGTCGCGATATCGCGACATGTTGAGCAAGAAAGAAAAACTGTCACGATATCGCGACATGTTGAGAAGAAAGCAAAACTGTCACGATTTCATGACATGTTCGAAGAGAAAGTGCAAGCAAGAAAACTGTCATGATTTCGCGACATGTTCGGAGAGAAAGCAAGCAAGCAAAACTATCACGATTTCATGACATGTTGGAAGAAAAAGAGAAAGCAGGAAGAAGTGTCACGATTTTGCGACAAGTTCGAAAGAAAAAGAACAAGTAAGAAAAGTGTCACGATTTCATGACATATTGCAAGAGAGATAGTACGGAAGAAAAAGTGTCACGATTTCATGACATATTGCAAGGAAGATTGTACGGAAGAAAAAGTGTCACGATTTCATGACATATTGCAAGAGAGATAGTACGGAAGAAAAAGTGTCACGATTTCATGACATGTTGGAAGAAAGAAAGGCAAGTAGAAAAAGTGTCACGATTTCATGACATATTGCAAGAGATATAGTACGGAAGAAAAAGTGTCACGATTTCGTGACATATTGCAAGAAAAAGAGCAAAGGAAAGAAAGTGTCACGATATCGCGACATGTCGTATTTTCGCTACCTTAAGGCAAGAGAAAGAGCAAAGGAAAGAAAGTGTCACGATATCGTGACATGTCGCATTTTCATGACCCGAAGGCAAGAGAAAGAGCAAAGGAAAGAAAGTGTCGTGATATCATGACATGTCGCATTTTCATGACCCGAAGGCAAGAGAAAGAGCAAAGGAGAGAAAGTGTCGTGATATCACGACATGTCACATTTTCATGACTCAAAGGAGAGAGAAAGAAGAAGGAAAGTGTCACGATATCTGACACTGAAGCAAAGAAAGAGCCAAGGAGAAAACTTTCACGATGATAAAGCAAGAAAGAGCAAAGGAGCAAAGTGTCACGATATCGTGACACTCGGTGACCAAAGCCAAGGAAAGAGGCAAGGAGGGAAAGTGTCACGATATCCTGACATGTCGGGTGACCAAGCCAAGGAAAGAGGCAAGGAGGCGAAAGTGTACTGATTATCCTGACATGCCTGGTTTTCGGTACAAGCCAAGAAAAGAAGAGGAGGTGAAAGTGTCACTGATATCGTGACATTTGTAGTTTCACGGTCCACAAGCCAAGAAGAGAGAGAGAGGAGCAAAAGTGTCATGATATCGTGACATGTTGTATTTTTGGGACCAAAGCAAGGAGAAAGAGAGAGTAAGCAAAAGTGTCATGATATCATGACATGTTGCTTTTTCATGATTGAGTTGAAGCCGACGAAGACCTATGACAACCGACTAAGATTAGGGTTTGCAGTCGACTAAGATTAGGGTTGGCATCGACTAAGATCAAGGTTTACAGCCGACTAAGATCAGGGTTTTTGATCATGAAAATGTTGTTATAAAAGGAAGGTTGTTTGAAGAATTAAAGTGTCGAAGTGTGTGAAGTTCGGTCATGAGCGTAGAGTGCGAGTCATGTCGAATCATGCTAAGTGTGAAATTCGCAAAGGAAGTAGAGTGCGCAAAAGGGAGAAGACGATCGTTCGACTGTGAGCAAGCAGATTGGGCGAAGTGATTTCGTAGAGAGAGCAGAGTGCGCAGAGATCGCAAAGGTGAAGCAGACTAGTCGGGGTGTTGTAAATGCAAAGGTATCTCTCTGTTAATCTTCTAGATTCATAATTCAAGTCCAGGTTGTAGCTTGGCATCAGGGGTTGGTGCTCCTTCCAGCAGGTGCTGGTAAATCAGGGGTTGGTGCTCCTTTCTGTTGGTGCAGATAAATAAGGGGTTGGTGCTCCTTCCAGTGGGTGTTGGTAAAGTGATTGTAAAGTTGTTGCTTTGCAAAGGCTGGATTTGGATGGTAGTCCAAGCAGTCATTTTTGAGGAGTAGCCACATTGGTGAACCTCGTTAAATCTTGTGTTGTGTGATGCTCTTTTGTGATTCTTGTTGTATCTTGTAATAAGTGTTAATTGTTGCTGTATTAAGATCTATAAATTCAAGTTTAAAGAGCTACACTGATTCACCCCCCCTCTCAGTGTCATTGTAAGACTAACAATTGGTATCAGAGCTAAGTCCCTGTACAAGCTTAACCAGCTAGGGTGATCTTGGAAGTAACACAATGGCAGGTGGTGAAGGCTTCTCATCAAACAAAGCACCATTGTTTGATGGATCTAATTACGCATTCTAGAGAATCAGGATGCAGACATATCTTTGTGCTTTGGGATACGACATCTGGGATTCAGTAGTTAGTGGATACACAATTCCCACCACTCCTCCAAAAGAGGTTGATGAAAAGAAACTATTTGAGAGTAACTCAAAAGCAACGAATGCTATCTTGTGCGGATTAGCAGACAGTGAACTAGTAAAGGTCATGAACTGTAAATCGGCAAAAGAAATATGGGACAAACTGAGGAGTATTCATGAAGGAGACGATAAGATCAAGGAGGCCAAGTTACAGACACATCGAGCTCAGTTCGAAGCATTGAAGATGAATGACGATGAAAACATTGAGGCATACATGCTGAGAGTTAATGGAATCATTAATGCGATCAGAGGACTCGACGAGGATATCGATGACTCTACCATCGTGAAAAAGGTATTAAGATCTCTTCCTCAAAGGTTTGATTCCAAAGTCTCAATGATAGAAGAAGCTAAAAATCTAAATTATTTCAGTATAGATGAGATGTATGGTTCTTTGACTGCATATGAGATGAGGATAGGAAGATCTAAACCCACAGACAGAGAAGCGGCTTTCAAAGCCCTTAAAAATAAAAACACAAAACAAGAGTCCGAGGAAGAAGAGACATCAGATGAAATGGAAGCAAACTTTGTTAGAAAACTGAAAAAGGGGAAAGGAAAATACAGAGGGAAGCTACCATTTAAATGTTTCAACTGTGGAGGCATTGGGAATTTTGTGACTAAATGTCCACTTAAAGAGAAGAACAAAAATGATGAAGGATCCCACCAAGAAAGAAGTGACTGGAAGATGAAAATGAATTTCAGAAAAGGCAACTTCAAAAAGAAAAGTTTCATCTCCAAGAATGTCAGTTCATCAGAAAATAGCTCTAGTGAAGAGTCTGAAGAAGAAAGAGATGAAGCTCTTTTCATGGCATTTGAAGAAGTTAAATCAGAAAAGGAAGAAGGAGTGACCTCTGAAGTTTGTGGTGAAAATCTCGAGGCTGAAGTAGATCTAGAAGGTGAGTTGATATCTGCACTTGAAGAGTGGGAGATAGAAAAGAAAAAGAATAAGAAACTGTCAAGAAAGCTTGAGGATGCAAATGGAATCATAACCAGCTTAAAAGTACAGATAGAAGAATCTAAGAAAATCTTCGAAGATCTCGAAGTGCAATTAACAATGAAAATAGATCATTGCAACAAGTTAGAAGAAGAGATTGTTGGTTTAAGAATGCAACTAGAAGAGATGAATAAGAAAATCAGTTGTTATCACAAACGTGAAGAAAGTTCTATGAAGCTGGATAAGATCATAAATGACCAAAGACCTACAGGCATCAAATTTGGTCTGGGTTTCATCGAAGGAGAATCATCAAGTGGATCAAAGGCCAGAAATGCAGAATCCATAAAGAATGAAGCTAAGAGACAGGTTGATCAAGGAAAAATGTCTCATGCAAGAGAAAGCATTAATGCCAGGCACGAAAGGAGAATTGACAATGATGGATTCACCAATGTCACACATCAAAGAAGAAGAAGACCTATGGCTCCTACGACAACATGGCAAAGACCATCACCCAGGTTCAATTATCCTTTCTCTGGTTTCTATTTTAAATGCAATGGCTATGGGCATAAAATCTCAGACTGCAAATATAATGTAAGACCAAGGAATTTCACCAGTAGAAATGTTTTTTCTCCTCTCATGAATTATACAGTAGAATGTTATAACTGTCATAATTTTGGGCACATTGCAAGAAACTCGTAGAAATACATTTACATCAAATCAGTTTCAGGGAAGAAAATTTCAACCATACAAGATGAGTCAAAATAGAAAGCTTCCCGAAAAACATGCTCAAACTACTGATAAGGGAAAGGCAAAACAAGAGCCCAAAACTACTATCAAAATAGTGTGGAAAGGAAAAGAGCGATCGAAGGAAGAAAAGGAATCCTTAATCGTACAAACCGCATTCAATGCACAGAATAAATATGTACCATGGATACTTGATAGTGGATGCTCCAATCATATGACAGGTGACAAACAAAAATTTGAGAAGTTACAGAAATATGAAGGAGGATCAAGAAATTTGGAAATAATGATGGAGCCAAGATAGTCGGCAAAGGCTCAGCTTAAAATCAGTGATGGAAGGATTAAGTCGGAAGAAGTCTTGTTTGTGGATGGGTTGAAACATAACTTATTGAGTGTAAGTCAGATTTGTGATAAAGGTCATGAAGTAGTCTTTATGAAGCAGGGGTTGTGAAGTCGAAAAAACAAATAGTGGAAAATTGATAGCAACAGGATCAAGGACATCCGGTAACCTGTACACGCTCTCAGAGACTTCAAAAGGAACTTGTTTTATTGGACAGGAAGAAGAAAATTGGTTGTGGCACAAGAGACTCGGTCATATCAGTTTTGATAATCTATTAAAGATCACCTCAAAAAGGGCAGTGAGAGATATTCCAACCATCAACAAACCTGCAAATAGCATTTGTGCTTCATGCCAAAAGGGGAAGCAAACTAGAGTCACATTCAAAACCAAAGAGTACTACACAAGCAAACCTCTGGAACTAATACACACTGATTTATGTGGTCCCATGAGAACACAAAGCATAAATGGTGACAAATATTTTATGTTGTGCATTGATGATTATTCTAGAATGACATGGATATTTTTCTTGAAACATAAATCAGAAGCCTTTGATATGTTCAAGATTTTCAAAAACCAAGTTGAGAATGAAACAGGAAAGAGGATCAAATGTCTAAGATCAGATAGAGGAGGAGAATTCATTTCAGAGGAGTTTACAGAGTACTGTGAGAAATTCGGTATTAAGAGACAGTTTTCAGCAGCCAGGACACCTCAGTAGAATGGAGTGGTAGAAAGAAAGAACAGGACAGTGCAGGAAATGGCACGGACTATGTTGGCTGAAAGCAGAGTAGCAGATAGATTTTGGAAAGAAGCAGTCCACACTGTAGTGTATATCCAAAATAGGTACATGCTGAGAACACATGAAAGTAAAACTCCTTATGAGTTGTGGTTCGGAAAAAGGGCAACAACAAAATATCTCAAAGTTTTTGGCAGCAAGTGCTACATCAAAAGAACTGAAGATAATCTTGGTAAGTTTGAAGATAGAGCGGATGAAGGTATTTTTGTCGGATATTCATCAAAAAGCAAAGCTTACAAATGCTACAACAAAAGGCTAAAGAAAATTGTGGACAGTGCCGATGTTAAATTTGATGAAGGTAGAGAACGAGTAATTAGCTATGAAACGAACTACCCAATTTATGAAGAGGTTATTGAAGGAGATGATGAAAACAAAACGGAGAAGATACAGGAAATTGACTCAGATGATTTAAGTTGTGATTCAAAAATGGAAGAAAATAAGAAATTCAAAACAAGTAGCTAGCAGAGAAATCATCCTAGAGAGCAAATCATTGGAGACCCCAAAGTTGGAGTTCAGACAAGAAGAAGAGCAGTAAGTAACTACTCTCTACTATCCAGCATTGAGCCCAAAAATATTGATGATGCAAGCAAAGATGAAAGCTGGATGAAGGCAATAAATGAAGAATTAGATCAGATAGAGAAAAACGACACTTGGGAGCTAGTACCTAGACCTGCAAATAAAAATATCATCGAAACTAAATGGATTTTTCGAAACAAATTGAATGAAGATGGACAGGTAGTCAGAAATAAAGCAAGATTAGTTTGCAAGGGTTATGCACAAGTTGAAGGCATTGATTTTGAGGAAACTTTTGCACCAGTAGCTAGACTAGAGGCAATTAGAATGTTTTTGGCTTTAGCAGTCTACAAGAATTTCAAAGTTTATCAAATGGATGTGAAATCAGCGTTTTTGAATGGGAAACTTGAAGAAGAGGTTTACATTGAGCAACCAGATGGTTTCCAACTTGGTGATGATCCCAACTTTGTTTGCAGGTTGAAGAAAGCATTATATGGCTTAAAACAGGCACCCCGAGCATGGTATGCAAGGCTAGACAACTATCTCACTCAACAAAGGTTCAAGAAAGGTATGGTGGATAGTAATTTGTATGTCAAAATAGAAAATGGGCATCTTATTGTTCTTGTTGTATACGTAGATGATATCATATTTGGCAGCAACAAAGATGAGTCGTGCAAGGATTTAGCAAATAAGATGCAGAAAGAATTTGAAATGTCAATGATTGGAGAACTGTCGTATTTCCTCGGATTGCAAGTTAATCAAAGTAAGAAGGGCATATTTATTTCTCAAGTTAAATATGTAAAAGAGATGTTAAAAAGGTTCACAATGGAGGACTGTAAGCCAGTTAGCACTCCCATGACGACAGGCTGTAAGTTGAGCAAGGATGACAAATCTCCACCTGTTGATCAAACCATGTACAGATCCATGATTGGAAGCTTACTGTACCTGATAGCTACTAGACCAGATATTTTACAGGCAGTATGCATGGTAGCACGATTTCAAGCTAATCCTAAGGAGACTCATGTGACAGCAAGTAAAAGGATTCTTCGGTATCTCAAGGGTACTATGGAATATGGGTTATGGTATCCGAAAGGTAAAGACTTCACCCTTATTTCGTATTCAGATGCAGATTGGGCAGGATGTGTAGATGACAGAAAGAGTACAAGTGGAGGTGCTTTCTATCTGGGAGACAGATTGGTCGCATGGCACAGTAAGAAACAAGAGTCAGTTTCTCTATCGACAGCAGAGGCAGAATATATTGCAGCTACAACTTGTTGTACGCAGGTATTATGGATGAAACAAACCCTGAAAGATCTTGGTATTAGCTTCAGTGAGCCGATATCAGTTAAGTGTGATAACACCAGTGCCATTAACATCTCCAAGAATCTAGTTATGCATTCACGCACAAAGCACATTGCCATCAGGTATCATTTTTTGAAGGAGAAAGTTGCAGAAGGTGAGGTTAAGTTGGATTTTGTTCCAACTACAGAACAAGTAGCAGACATCTTCACAAAACCATTGCCCAAGGAAGTTTTTGAGTACCTCCACAATAAATTGGGAGTGGTCACACTTCCCAAGAATTGACTAGCTACAGGGATCACATTCTCAGGGGGAGCATGTATATATTTGATTATCTTTTTGCTCATGTTTGAAATTTTTGCTAACTGCATTAATTTGTGCCTGAGAATGTTGTGCATGGACTCAGGGGGAGTCTGCAGCAGCCCTTTGGTATTATTGTCAAAGGGGGAGAAGAATTACAAGAAATTGCATGTGTGTTGCCAACAATTCCAAAGGGGGAGATTGTTGAGCAAGGTGCAGGAACAGTATTGTCATTGTTGTCAACACAGTCAGACAGATCGGTTGATGCAGGTGACAGGAGTTAAGAGGTTCTTCAGAATATGTACAATGATTCTCCAAAAGATCGAAGTTGCCCATATGCTAAAAATCCAAAGAAAATCACAAGGAAGAAAACTGTCGCGATATCGCGACATGTTGAGCAAGAAAGAAAAACTGTCATGATATCGCGACATGTTGAGAAGAAAGCAAAACTATCACGATTTCATGACATGTTCGGAGAGAAAGCGCAAGCAAGCAAAACTATCATGATTTCATGACATGTTCGAAGAGAAAGCAAGCAAGCAAAACTGTCACGATTTCATGACATGTTGGAAGAAAAAGAGAAAGCAGGAAGAAGTGTCACGATTTCACGACAAGTTGAAAGAAAAAGAACAAGTAAGAAAAGTGTCACGATTTTGTGACATATTGCAAGAGAGATAGTACGGAAGAAAAAGTGTCACGATTTCACGACATATTGCAAGGAAGATTGTACGAAGAAAAAGTGTCACGATTTCATGACATATTGCAAGAGAGATAGTACGGAAGAAAAAGTGTCACGATTTCGTGACATGTTGGAAGAAAGAAAGGCAAGTAGAAAAAGTGTCACGATTTCATGACACATTGCAAGAGATATTGTACGGAGGAAAAAGTGTCACGATTTCATGACATATTGCAAGAAAAAGAGCAAAGGAAAGAAAGTGTCACGATATCACGACATGTCGCATTTTCAAGGCAAGAGAAAGAGCAAAGGAAAGAAAGTGTCACGATATCGTGACATGTCGCATTTTCTGACCGAAGGCAAGAGAAAGAGCAAAGGAAAGAAAGTGTCGCGATATCGTGACATGTCGAGTTTTCGAGACCCGAAGGCAAGAGAAAGAGCAAAGGAGAGAAAGTGTCACGATATCGCGACATGTCATCACAAGAGAGAGAAAGAAGAAGAAAGGCAAAAGAAGAAAGAAAGATAAGGAGAAAAGTGTCACGATATCACGACATGAAAAGAAAGAGCAAGGAGACAAAGTGTCACGATATCTGACATGTGACAAGCCAAGGAAAGAGGCAAGGAGGCGAAAGTGTCACGATTTTCGCTGACACTCGTTGTTTTCGTGTACCAAGCCAAGAAAAGAGACAAGGAGGCGAAAGTGTCACGATTTCTGACATCTGGTTTTGGGTACAAGCCAAGAAAAGAAGAGAGGAAAGTGTCACGATATCATGACATGTTGTAGTTTCACGGTCCAAAGCAAGGAGAAAGAGAGAGAGAAAAAAGTGTCGCGATATCGCGACATGTTGTATTTTCGAGACCAAAGCAAGGAGAAAGAGAGAGTAAGCAAAAGTGTCACGATATCACGACATGTTGCTTTTTCATGGTTGAGTTGAAGCCGACGAAGACCTATGACAGCTGACTAAGATTAGGGTTTGCAGCCGACTAAGATTAGGGTTGGCAGTCGACTAAGATCAGGGTTTACAGCTGACTAAGATCAGGGTTTTTGATCATGAAAATGTTGTTATAAAAGGAAGGTTGTTTGAAGAATTAAAGTGTCGATGTGTGTGAAGTTCGGTCGAGAGCACAGAGTGCAAGTCGTGTCGAATCGTGCTAAGTGTGAAATTCGCAAAGGAAGCAGAGTGCACAAAAGGGAGAAGACGATCGTTCGACTGTGACGCAGCAGATTGGGTGAAGTGATTTCGTAGAGAGAGCAGAGTGCGCAGAGATCGCAAAGGTGAAGCAGACTAGTCGGGGTGTTGTAAATGCAAAGGTATCTCTCTGTTAATCTTCTAGATTCATAATTCAAGTCCAGGTTGCAGCTTGGCATCAGGGGTTGGTGCTCCTTCCAATAGGTGCTGGTAAATCAGGGGTTGGTGCTCCTTTCCATTGGTGCGGATAAATAAGGGGTTGGTGCTCCTTCCAGTGGGTGCTGGTAAAGTGATTGTAAAGTTGTTGCTTTGCAAAGGCTGGATTTGGATGGTAGTCCAAGCAGTCATTTTTGAGGAGTAGCCACATTGGTGAACCTCGTTAAATCTTGTGTTGTGTGATGCTCTTTTGTGATTCTTGTTGTATCTTGTAATAAGTGTTAATTGCTGCTGTATTAAGATCTGTAAATTCAAGTTTAAAGAGCTACACTGATTCACCCCCTTCCAAAATGGTTAGAGTAATCAGAAAAATTAGGCTAGAAGGAAAGAGGATAAAGATAAAGAACAATATTTTTTGGAAGTATAAATAATCCCACCCTGGAATTAACCACCTCATGAGGATGTGGGGGAGGGACTAAGCTAAGAGACTCATTCTTAGCCCCGAGCCCCAAAGGTGACCCTTTGCCATTGATGTCAAATGAGGAGATATTTGAGTAAGGGGGGAGATTTGATATGGTTGAGTAAAGGGGAGAGATTTGGTATTTGAGAGAGCATTGAGCCAGGGGGAGCAAAACAAAAGAAAAGTCATGTTTTTGATAAAAAATAATTTGGGTTACCATCAATGACAAAGAGGGAGATTTTTGGACATTTTGAGCTCATGTAGTTGTCATTGATGTCAAGGTGAAAAAGTCGTCATTGATGCCAAAGTCAACACATGAAGACATCATTAATACCATGGAGTACACCATCATAAATATGAGGAACAATGCAAAGAATTGAAGAATAAGTTGGCAAAATAATTTTTTATCAGGGTTTGTGGTAAACCCCTGGTGGAAGATTAAATTCTTTTTATTAAAATTATTATAAGGATATAAAAGTCTCCTTACATATTGATATGGCAGTTAAGAGTTTAAAAGACCCACGATGGCAGAATAATTTACATTAATCCAATGGAGTACAAGTTAAAGGTTTAAGTTTAACCCAAGGAAGGCTTTAATCTTCATTAAAGCTAAAGTTTATAATTATAATTTATAAAATTTAAATTCCTTAGAATTTAAATTATTTATAAATTATAAAGGTTTTAAAATATGCCGATGTCATCAAATAATATGGAGCGCTATTATAAAGGTTTTGAAATACACTGACATCATAGAATATAATGGAGCACCAACACCCAAAGCTTATGGTGAGATTGTGTATAAATGATATGCCAAAAGGTATTCAAATGCACCCTCGCTGATTTGATTTTATGCGACTAAGGTGATAATAATTTGTGTGATTCGTTGTTCATTGACGAAGAAGGTAAAAGAGTATTTTGTCTTAAGCACCAGGTACAAAAAAAAAATGAGATATATTATGGTTTGAGTCACATTGGACATGGTGGTCCATTGGCAGTGCATATTTTGCAAAGGCGTTGGTAGATGAATAGCCTGCGATCTAATCCTGTGGAGTGGTAGGAGTGGTGATGAGGCCAGAAATTGCCTCATTCATAGACCATTTTTAGATATTTCATAAAATATTTGATAGACCTTATGTTATGTTTTTGTGCTAATTTTGATGATGGAATGCATTATGTATTACTATTTAAATGTTTAAATGTTCAGGAACATAGCACTCTATTTTGACCATTTCATGTATTTTTTGCACTATTTTAGCTGATTTACCTAGGAAATAAACATTTATTTGAATATGTAATAATGTATGTTAATATGTATTCCATTCTAAGATCATGTTATTTTATTTCCTTGACTTCTAACCTATTCAAATTTTAAAAAGGCACCAAAAATTGTTCACGCTGGTGTGATTGTGCAACAAATAGAATTTGACCATACAAATTCCAGCTAGTTGTACATAAACAACATGGCTTAGAATTTGTTAATACCAGCATGTAAAACCTATGGAATTAGTCTTATGAGGACTTAAGAAGACTACATAGCCAGTCAAACCCATCGTCCTAAGCAATTTGTGCATGGATAAGCATCAAAACTGTTACACTGCCTGATATTTCAGAGCAACTCTAGAATGAGCAGAGCAGGACCAATTTGGTCAAAACTATCAACAGAACGGTCAAAAAGGTGGCAAATTGTGAGATAAATGTGGATACATCTATATGAGGGGTTTTATCACCTCTTCCAATGCATTTATCCCAGTTAATGACACCCAAAAAGTAAAATGGATATGCTATAGCAGAACAGTTTCCTGCATTTCAGGAAGACAACTCTAGAACAGTTGTTGAATCCCTGAAACACAAAAACAAAATGAATTAGCATATGTAATAGAATAGTATAAATAACCAAGCTCTCATATTGGTTGAGCATAGGGGAAATAGTGATAGAGAAGTATCAATTTAGATAGACATTTTTATTTCAGCTGTAATAGAGCAATAATTCTATAGGATTTTTCCTGTACTATATTAATGTCATTTCATAATCAATAAAAGTGTAGTTTTTACATTTAATTAGTATCTTGAGTGAATGTGTGAGCAGTAGGTAGTTTAGAGCAGTATTATTACCTTCTTCTGGATCAGGTAGCAAGGGCCACTTTCAAGCCCAGGAGAAGGATGAACTTTTGACAGGTTTTTTGTTCATTTCTTACTACAACACGTTAGCAAGAACCTGACAATTTCTATTTCATTTTCTAACTGTGTTGTTTTGTGTAGATGCATGTAGTATTTATGTTAAAGATGTATGTGCATGGAAGCTTACCACCTAGCATAAGTATTTCCCTATTTTCATTATTTTTTTCTAGCTTTTTGAGATTCTCCATTGTGTGATTAATTAGTTGAGTGTGAATTTCAATTCTACAATTCTTTTCATTTTTATTGTTTCCATTTTGCTAATTTAATTAGGATTTAATTTTTGCAAAGTTTTTATTTTTGTCATTTCCATTTTGCAAGCATAAATAGGTTTTATTCCTGCTATTTTAGATTCTGCAAGACTAATTAGTTTTGGTTTTCTACAACTTTTCCATTTCTGCACTTCTATTTTAGCAAATGTAATTAGGATTTCAATTTAGTTCTTAGGACTATAAGTGATACCAAAACCCCTAGACTAACTTGTCCCACAAATAAAGCCTATTTTCTAAATGAGTTGATATTTAGACTGCCTGCTTCCACTATCATATATAGCCATTGGATACCACCATGGACTGAAAATTATAATAATTAAATGATGTGATTGATGACTCTCATAATTTTTGGTGTAATTTTTGAGGAAACACTAGGTGTTGTTAGGAGAATAAGTAGCCCAAATTTTTTTGTCTTGATACAAGTAACAATTCTTGATAAACTGAATTTTAGTTCATTTTGCAAATGAGCATGAATGCATAGGCCACGAGACGAAAGAGGAAGGTGTAGCACCCTAAAATTGGCGCAGTAAAATTGGAATAATTACATTCACCTTAGTAAATAAATTTAAATTCAAATTTAACCTCCCAAACCGCCCGTTAACCGCCGAGAAACCCGTTTCCTCCTTTTCCGCGCCATTTTTAGCAGTTGTTTTGACCGTTTGACGATATCGTCTCCGATCAGACGATATCGCCCTAGATTTGACGATTTCGTCTGGACTAGAACGTCCAGACGATTTCGTCGCAAAACTGAATTTGCATAGTTGGAATCCGTTCCAACGGGTCTCCAATCCGGGCAGAAGCGTGTCTGCGCCATTGGGACCCTTCCCCCGTTGGAGATCTCCCAAATTGGGATGATCTCCAACCTCCCAACAACTATCCTATGCCTATTTAACTCTAAGACTTTTCCCTCCCCAACCCCTGGCTGAATTTTTATGCAAATTGAACCCTTATGCTCTAAAACATCGTAATTCATATTTTGCATTAGTCCTATAGTCATTTCATTGCAGGTACACCACTGGTTTTCAGCCGGAGCCAGCACCTATCGCAGCCGACGAACCTGTCAAGATCGGAGGCGATCTCGTCAAATTCGGGACGATCTCGTACTGATGCGAGATGATTTCGACTGCAACACACATCGAGGCAATCAGTGCCTGGAGTTTGCTCTTCTGTCTCTTTTATCTGTCATTTTATGCTATAAATTAGATTGTTTATTCAGTTTTTATACTATATTGCATCTGGAGTTCACCCATTTTGTCTAGTTTGCATATTAAGATCATATTCTGCTATCTAAACACAGTGATTTGCATTTACTTTTGTTCTTGTATATTGTTCAACACTCATATTACTATTTCATATAGTTTGCCCCTGTTTGCAAAATAGAATTTCTTGTATTTCGCATCTGTTTGCTGTTTTGTAGGTCTCTGATGAATTCGTCTGACGAATTCGTCAGATTGCAGACGATCCTGTCAGTTTAGACGATTTTATCAAATTGAAGGCGATTCTGTTGAATTGCAGATGATCCAGACTGCTTCAAGCTTCAAAAACTCCATCAGACTTCCGGATCAGGTAATCTTCATTGGCCTCCTGCAAATTCTCTCGTTTCTGTTTTCCTTTCTGTTTGTCGTATGCATTTAAATTGCATTTTCATGTAGTTTAAGTTAGAATCATTCGGCCAAACCTAGGATGAATGTTTAAAAATAAAACGAACTCATCAAAACTCATTCCCAAAACCTAGGCGTGGAAACCGCCGTCAAATGTTTCCCCGGTGAACCCACCATCCGTCGAAAAATCACCAAAATGCACCTCCCTTGAGAGGCGGGACCTTCGCAAAGTCCTCTCGTCCGAGGTACCGCACCATCCTTTTCCCATCCTCCTTCCGGGCGCGGATCCAATAGCCTGAAGGTAGGGGTGCAAAAAATTTGGAGCGATACATTTTGGTGAACCCGACGTGAATGCATCATAACCTTTTGAACAAAAACAAACAAAGACAAAAAAAAAAAAAATTAGAACAACTAAAACTTAGATGCATTTTAAAAACATTTAAGGTTCAAAATCATGTTTAGATGGTAGCTCCTAAAAAGAGGTTAGCAGTTACTATAAACGTAGTAAACCAATTAGCGGCCATAGAAGTTAATTCTATCCTTAGTGTCCCTGAAGCAAGTAGAAATCAATCCTTGTGGGACGAGCTTATCAGAAGACTTAGTATCATTTCATCTAGGTCCACACAACTTAAACAGATTAAGAGGCTAGTCTTGGATAGAATCCTGGATCCTCATCAATTAGTGTTCTATCATGAACTTCAGAGAGCTTGCCATAGGTGGTTAGCCTATAGGAGAGCTCTTGTATCTGCAAAATTTTTAACTTTCAGGGAAAATCTCGAAGACACAGTTATAGTGCGCCCATTTCTAGTTCATATAGATTCCTTAGAAGATGATCTTATAGTTAGGAGAAGATGGAACAAAACTCCTAGAGCTATGTTATATTGTAAATATTGTCGTGAGAATTATTATTTCCAACCGGGATCTGAGATAGACAACATTACCATAGCCCTTTTCATCAAATTCTTAAAAGAAAACTTTCAATTTGAAGAAGAACATTTCATGACCCCTGAACAGCTTGAACCTATTAATGATATTCATAAATTATTCATAGAAGATTAGTTCATCTACTTTCAGCCTTATTATTATTGTGTGCATTTATTGTTTCATTTGCTGTCTTTATTATATTGTTTCAAAGAAAAACTAAAAAACTAAAAATCAAAATCAAAAAATCAAAAAACATAGTAAAAAACTTAAACATTTCATTTACAATATTGCATTAGGTATATATAAATATATACCTTTTAATTTGTTGCATATATATATATAAATATATATATATTTGCTGAAATCAAAACTTAGCACCATGACTAAACTTAGGAATGGTAAAGAAATTTTAGGAGAAGGAGAAGATTGGCTACAAAATACAACCGAAAACCCAAATGTCCTTCTTGGAGATACAAATCCGGAAGGTGAAACTCTAGGTCAATCGGATGAAGACTTAGGTGAAGATAAGGAACAAGAAGGAAGTGTTAAAGAATCTTCGTCCCCTAGAATAGCTCCAAATGGAGGCATCACTTTTGACAACGCAGAACATTTTCAAAAATTTCTTAATCAACATATCGACGTCCTTAATGTGGCAGTCCGTATTGATAAAGGGGAAATTAGTGATGCTCAAGCAGCCTTAGAACGGGCACTTGATATGCAAACTAATCCCTTGTCTTTCATTGATCAAGAAAGTGATAAGGGTGGACCATCCAATGCGAATATGGTCACTATAGCCCAAGCCATGACCAAACAACAGGTCACCCAACCTCCTAAGCAACTTGTTACTCAACCTAAAATCACTCCCGCACAAAAGAAAATTCCCTTCACTACTTCCTTCCTCCAAACTATTGAGCAAAATGCTTTAAATAGACAAAAATCTAAAACAAAGCCAAATACAAACTTTCAACAATCTACAATACAACACAATCCAACTTCAAAACTCCTCCATAATATTTTTCCTACCAATGTTTTACACAATAGTAACATGGCATCTAATCTGCATGTTCCTCCATCCTACGCCCATAACACTTATGGCAATGCCCCACCGAATCAATATGGGGGGCAAACTAGTAGTTTGGAAGCTATGGTGAAACAATTGGCTTCACGTATGGACCATATAGATCCCTACCGTCCCTCGTATAATTATCGAGAGATTTGTAGCCAACCATTGGATCCCATAGTGGTAGCTCAACCATACCCTAAACATTTTCCCATGCCCGTCCCGCCTATCTATAAAGGAACCGAAGATCCCATAGAACATCTTCGCATGTTTAGGATAGCATGTCACGACATATCGCATAACGACTTGCTATTACTAAAAATGTTCCCCAAAAGTTTAGGTGGAATGGCGTTAGAGTGGTATTATCAATTGCCCACTCATTCCTTAAGAAACTTTGAAGAAACAGATGAGTCATTTGTTCATCAATTTAGTGCCTACATCGAGAGGCATGTAACTATTAAAGACCTATACAATTTAAAACAAGATAAAGACGAATGTTTTGCTGATTTCTTAGCAAGATGGAGACAATTGACAGGAAAACTGCACTTTGTGCTACCCTATAGGGAAATGTTAGACATTTTCATTAACAATTTACAAGAACAACTTTCTTATGAGCTATCAACAACTACTTTGACTACCTTCGATCAAGCTATAGACTTAGCTCGAAGAGTAGAAGATGCCCTCATTAGGAGAGGCCAACTTAGAAAGAAGGATGATGAGAAAACATCTAGAAATCAATATAAAAACAAACAAGTTGTCGGTGATGGAGTCACTGACAGCAGAAATGTTGCTAATGTCAATGCAACAAAAACAACAAAAAAATTCATCTTGAAACCTCCCGATAAGCCTCCTCGAGAGTTCACTAGATTAAACCAACCTTTATCAACTATTTTACCTCAACTTCTTGAAAGAGGTTTAATCCAACTGCCGCCTATCCGGGAACCCGACCCAAGCATACCCGGATATAGAGCCGATTTGCACCGTGATTTTCATAGAGGTCCCGGACATTCTACCAACGCTTGTAAGAGATTGAAACATAAAATACAAGATTTGATTGACAATAATGAAATGGAAGTGCAAGCCTTCCAACCTAAACAAAACCCTCCTAATAATACCCAAAAGATCTGTTCCCCAAAATCAAAATCGAATGCCAATCAAACTTTAGACATATTTCAACACCCTTTACCAAGACATGGTAAAGAGGTAGCCAATCAAATTGAACATCACAATGTTCCCCCTCCTACCCGATATGTAGGAACCATTAGCGGGCAATTACCTGTTCAGGACTCTCACACATTCGACACAACCTTATCCCTGGTTACAACCAGGCCCTTACATAATTTTCAAACTTCTGATTCTAGCGATATAGAGTCAGATAGTGAGAGTGAAGTAGACACCATTCAATCGAATAGTTCTGAAAACGAATCAGATCCTATTCAACCTATCACAGATGCTAATGTTCCAGAAGAACCATTTCCTAGAAGAGTCACTACTCGACCTTCTTCTAATGAAGTCCTTCCTTATGAACAAGCCATAAACTCTCAACCGAGACCGTTTCAACGTCGTCACTATAACATTGTAGGTACCATCGGAGTCGTCACCCGACAACAAGCTCAAAATCCCCAACAAGAACCAAACCGAACGATGGATCAGCTCCATTTGTTCTGAAAAATCCTAATAAAGGAAATCATGCTCCTATTGTTCAAACTAAACCCCCTTACAACATTAATGAGCAATTGTCTAATACCACCGCCAAAATCTCCCTTTTAGATTTATTAAGATCCTCCCCCACCCATAGGGATGAATTGATGCTTACTTTGATGGTACCTCAAAACATCCAACCCGAAGCTATGGCCAATACTATCATCACGTGAGAGATTGATTGTATTGACTTTCGGGATAAAGATATCCCACAACACAGCTTTACACAAGGATAATCCCTTGTATATTACAGCTTTAATTGGGGATGTAGTCATCAAACGAGTCCTGATTGATAATGGCTCATCTCTAAACATCTGCACCTTTGACTTCTACCAACGATTTGGTTTTAGAAGTGATGAAATGAAGAAGACCGATATGATTATCAAAGCCTTTAATGACGAAACACAAGAAACGTGTGGAGTCATTACCCTCCCATTGCAAGTTGGTCCTAGAACCCTTGAGACAACAGTGTTCATTGTACATTGCCCAGCATCGTACAATATACTTTTGGGTCGCCCTTGGATTAACGCCATGCGAGTAGTCCCATCAACTTTACACCAATGTGTTAAGTTTGAGTTTAAAAATCAGCTTGGTCACTATTCATGGTGACCCTAGACCTTTTGATATGTGTGCATTGGCAGTAACCAGCTTGGAGTGCAATTTTGCCCTCGCTCCGTCATCCACATATCCTAGTTCTTCTTCATCTAAAACTATGAAATATAAACCCATCACTTCATCTATTCCTCCTCCATTAACTTCATCTTCCCATATAGATCAACCACCTTCTAAACAAATTACTGTAGAACTTCAAAAAGCTCTTAAAACTACAACCAATTCTTCAAGTTCTAATCCCATAAATTCAAAACCTTCAGACACATCTATCATACCTTCCACATCTCAAGACATAGGTAATAAGCCTTCTACATCTTATGCCCTTTTTGATGATCTTTTACCAGATTTATCTACAACCTTAATATCAAAAAAAATGAATGCTTTCATGCAAGATTCAGACCTTTTAAATCAATTGCCGCCATCTCCTCGTACTTTGGGCCTCCCACAACCTATGGGAAGTACTTACCAAGTCGGGAGTTGCGCCTTCATGTACAAAGGATATGACTGGGGAAGAATCCCTCGTAATATCAAAACCCATCATGATGGATATGCTCGGTGCTATTTTACCAACGATTATATTAAAGCTAAACCCATGATGCTTAAAATGGGATATAAAGGGAAAGGCTTAGGACCTTTCCAAAATGGCATGAAAGAACCTTTCGAGGTAGAACCATGGCCTGCCCGATGTGGTGTGGGCCTATTACCTAGTAAGGGTCAACCCTTTCCTTTTGAGGATGATGATCATCTCATATGCTATCAAGACTATTTGGATAGACATGTTGATTTACCTCTTAAAAATCCGTCATTTTCATGCAACATGCTATCCATAGCATACCCTGAAATGATTGTTGACCCCGATGAAGAGTTGGAAGGAGATATCTTCCATGATGTCTCTCGTTGAAGAGATGTTGTACAACGGGTTTTATTTTGATGGTTCTATACCAACCATAGCTCAACTTGAGGCCGCCGACCCTCGTAACGAATTATCTAAATTAACTTTACAAGAGTTACAAGAGTTGGGCGTTTCACCCGCCCCCACCTAATTTTGAAAGAGATCTACACATGGAGGTAGAAAATGTCATTAAAATTAATATTGGAACTGAGGACAACCCTCACATAATCAACATTGGAGCAGAACTAAGTCAAGAAAAACAAGAACAATACATTGCATTTCTTAAAGAGTATGAAGATGTCTTCGCTTGGACATATGAAGATATGCCAGGTCTAGACCCTTCTGTAGTCATGCACCATCTAGTGGTCCATCCGGATGCTAAACCTGTTAAACAAAAACTTAGGAAAATGCATCCCAAAGTGGCTCTCTAGTCAAAGGGGAGTTAGAAAAACTCCCGAATGTTATCTTCATACAAGCTATTGATTATGCTGAATGGATCTCCAATGTAGTTCCAGTCACCAAGAAAGAAGCCACCAAAGTTAGGGTTTGCACAGATTTCAGAGATATTAACGCTGCATGCCCTAAAGACGACTTTCCTCTTCCAAATATGGATCAAATTATTGATTTTACTGCCGAAAGTGGGATGATGTCCTTAATGGACGGATTCTCCGGCTATAATCAGATCAGGATAGCTCCTGAAGACCAGGCTAAAACAACCTTCATTACCCCCTGGGGTACCTTTTGCTGGAAAGTGATGCCCTTTGGCCTAAAGAATGCCGGGGCAACTTATCAACGGGCTATGACCTACATTTTTCATGATATGATGCATGATATCCTACATGATTATGTAGATGATATTATAGCGCGCTCTCTTATTGAAGATCATCATTTAGACGAATTAAGAAAAGTTTTTAATCGATTACGAGAATATCTCATTCGATTAAATCCAACAAAATGTATATTCGGAGTTAAATCCGGCAAGTTATTAGGGGTTTTAGTTTCTTTACGTGGTATCGAAATTGACCCTCTCAAAATTGTGGCTATCACTGATATGCCCGCACCCACTAATATATTTGAATTACGAAGTTTACAAGGTAAACTTCAAGCTATCCGTCGCTTCATTGATAAGCTGGCGGACAAAACCGGTCCCTTTCTTAAACTCCTTAAGAAGGACGTCCCCTTTAATTGGGACACATAATGTAGAGAAGCTTTTGAACTTCTCAAGCAATATCTCCTTAACCCTCCGGTGCTTTCATCGCCTAAATCTGATCGCCCATTTCTTCTATATATTTTTGCTTCAGATTCTGCCTTAGGAGCTATGTTAGCTCAGCTTGATGATGAAAAACGAGAATGTGCTAATTATTACATTATCCGCACCTTCATCAGTTATGAAACCCGCTATACAGCGTTAGAGAAGTTATGTCTAGCAGTCGTGTTTGCTATGCAAAAATTATGACATTACATGCTTAGCCAAAAAACGTGTCATTGCCAAATATGATCCTTTAAGATATCTCATGAGTCGACCTTATTTATCGGGTCGCACAGCCAAGTGGGTTCTTGCTCTAAGCGAGTTTGATCTCACCTTCATAGGACAGAAGTCTGTTAAGGTTCAAATCATAGTAGATCAATTAGCTGCTGCACCCTTAGAGTCTACTCATCCCCTCATTATCGAGTTTCCTGATGAATGCCTTCAATTAGAGGCAGACCTTGTTGAAAAATGGTCCTTATACTTTGATGGAGCCCGATGCATGAGTGGGGCTGGTGCGAGTATTATTTTAATATCTCCGCAAAAACATCTTATTCCTCTATCCTTCAAACTAACCTTTGCTTGCACCAACAATATCGCTGAGTATGAAGCTCTAATCCTTGGATTATGAGCTGCTTTAGCGCTTAAAATTAAAAACCTCTTAGTTTTTGGGGATTCCCAATTGGTTATAAACCAAATTAATGAAGTTTATCGCACCGGAGATGATAAAATTTGCCCATATAAGGCCTATGTTTTACAACTAATGGCCTTGTTTGATCAAGTTACCTTGGAAGCCATTCCTCGAACTAGCAACCGTGCAGCCGACGCCATGGTCGTCGCTGCATCTCTCTTGCCCTTGGAGTTAGACGACGAATATGCTACTATCATCATTCGTCGACTCCAGGAACCCGCTTCACATAAGTCATTCTTAGAGCCTTTGGATGTGTTTCTAATCAAGGAAACTACTCCTGAACTCTGGTATACAGACATATTTGATTTCCTCCAAAATGGGACTTTCCCTGCTGATTCTAATCACAACCAACGTCGGTTATTACGTCGACGAGCAAGTCGATTTGTAATCATTGGCAATACTTTATATAGGATATCTTTTGAAGGTATCCTATTAAGATGTTTAAATTTAGAAGAGTCTAAATCAGCTTTGAGTGAAGCCCACGATGGATCTTGTGGAGGAAACTTTAGTGGTAGCGTCATTGCTAAAAACCTCCTTCGGATAGGATACTTTTGGCCTACCATGGAAACGGATGCACATGAATATGTGCGCCATTGCGAAAATTTTCAAAAACATGCTGACCTTGTCCATGCGCCTGCATAAGAGCTGCAGGCTATTTCTTCTCCTTGGCCCTTTTCTAAATGGGGCTTGGATATTATTGGTAAAATTAATCCCGTGTCTTCTGATGGACATAAGTTCATCATAACCGCCACTGAGTATTTCACGAAGTGGGTTGAAGCTATGCCTTTAGCTTCCTGCACTGGTTCACAGGTCTCTAAATTCATTTTTAATCAAATCATCTGTAGGTTCGGAATTCCTGCAAATCTCATCTCTGACAATGGAACTCCATTCAAAAATATATATGTTAAAAAATTATGTCAAAAATATAAGATTCAACATCACTGGTCTACCCCCTATTATCCTCAGGGTAATGGTCAAGCAGAAGCTTCTAACAAAACTCTAATCAAAATTCTCAAAAGACTAGTCAATAAACCGGCCGTGGACCGGCATATTCAATTATATCCAGCCTTGTGGGCTTATCAAACTAGTGTTCGAACCCCCACGGGCACTTCACCATTTGTTTTGGTATATGGTGCCGAAGCAGTTTTTCCATTTGAATTAGAAGTTCCTTCTTTGGCTCTGCTACTTCAAGACACCGAAGTAGGAGATGAATATCGCGCTGGCAGACTCAGTCAGCTGGAACTCCTAGATGAAAAACGCATCAATGCTTTAGAGCATCTCCGTGCATACCAAAACAAGCTTAAAAGAGCATATAATAAGAAAGTTCGTCATCGATCCTTTGAGATTGGTGATCTTGTTCTAAAAGAAAATCAAAAGAATACGAATGCAACCAAAGACCTGAAAGGTAAATTTGAGCCCAACTGGCTTGGACCATACATCATTACTGCAAAATTTGAATCAGGAGCATATAAATTGTCTACCTTAGATGGTAAAGAACTTAAAGAACCCATGAATATTTTACATCTCAAACGTTATTATGCATAAATTTGATTATTTCATCCATGTATATATTTTTTCAAAATCATTATATTGTATTTCTTTCAATTTATTCAAAAACCTCAAAAACATTCAAAAATCTTCAAAAATATTTATTGCATTTATTTTGTAAAGTTCCTTTTGCTTTAAAACAAAAATCAACATAAAATCCAAAAACAACTATATGCTTGACTCTTTCGAAACCAAAACAATATACAGAATAAAGAGAGAGTCAACATTCTCAAAACTTTCTCAAAATCATTATTTTCTTACAATTATTGCAATTATATGTTTCAACTTATTTTGGATAAAACTAGCATTTATTTGGCATCCCTCACTTGCACACTCACACAATAAATATCTTGATTTTATCTGGCATGATTACTAATCTCTCTTATATCAAAGTTCACAAAATTCAATTAAATAAAGTTTGAGCATAGAGAATTGATCTTGTCATTTAATTAAACCAAGCACATCTTTTCACAATAAAATGATTATATTTGTAATTTCCATGTTTTGCTACATAGTAGAACTGATTTCTTGGGTGAAAAGTTTCCCTGCTATCCTATCATGCACATGGTCTAGAATCTTTGAGAATTGGCAAAAGGACAAGCTCACCCCTACCCAGAATAAAAATCCCTTGCTCTATAGCTAATCCAAGCAAGTATCCCTAGCAAAGAAAAAGAAAAAGAAAAAGAAAAGAAAAATTCAAGAAAAAGAGAAAAGAAAAATGTTATGTCAACAATGTTCCAAGCATTATCAAGCAAAAGAAATACAAAAAAAAAGAAGAAGCAAAATTCAAAAGAAAGCAAGAAAAGCAATAAAATCCCTTTCCCTACCCTTTGAAAAGAAAAGAAGGGTGAATGAGCTTGAATCCCTGGAATTCTCAATTATTCGAAAACTGTGAGGTAAGCCCCATAACAGGTGGTTTGTGCCCAACCTGCTTGGCCTTGGGTAACTCCTAGCATGGTGATATGTCTGTCACATTAGTGACCTTCTTTTGTACAGACCTCTGTCTGCTTATGGATTAGCTAGCTCCTGATAATCCAATCTACATAGTAGCCTAGTATGGTTATATGCATCTACATCATGGTTAATGAACACTTAGTTGGTTTATTCAAATCACTTGTATCATAGTATCTTGCTCAAAACTGGTAAATGAACAATGCAATCGCACACACATTTGTATTTGAGAGATTTTGTCTATCATTATGATAAATCAAGATTGGCAATGAATTCACTTATGCACATAGGATTCCTTATAAATCTAATTTTTGTCTTCAAAAAAATTTGAAATATTATTTTTGCAACTTGTTTGGAATAATCAAGTACAATTATTTAACAACATATTATATATATCTTATCGACTTTCGCAACGATGGTATAGTTTCAAAACCAAAATTGGAATTTTATGCTTAGCGCAAGTCCTCATTATCATATTTTCTGTTCATCAAAAATCAATCATGCAATAAAACTATCTATTTTTCTTTGCTTTCCGCGATGATGGTATAAGTCTATACCTACATATTCTATGCCTAGCGCAAACCATTGTAACAATTTTTTTTCCAATTTATCAAAAATCATACAAAACATATGACTTCATATTACACAAATTTTGCTTTTCAAAAGAATGCACATTTTCATTATTTCATGTCATTATGTCAACCTCCAATTTTGCAATGATGGTATAATTCTTAAGGAATTATTCAACAATTTTTATCACACTTAGGAATTTATGCCTAGCAAAAATCATTTTACAAAAATTTCATGCATAATATTTTCATGGAAATCTGAAAACAAACCATCATCATCATCATCATTTGCATCATCACAACAAAGTCTTAAGACAATCTCTTAAGCACTCTTTTCTTTTAACAATATTTCTATCCTGGGACTAGCTTGACGACCGAGTGAGCAACGACTCCATGAAATGGTCTATAATAGCGACAATGTCCTTTGAAATTATTGTTAGAAATCTCTTTTTATTTTTATCACATTTCATTACAACCAATGAATTTGTTACATCAGATTATTTCATTTAAAATATTTAAAGCATGACATCCAAGTTATAATATTTTCCAAAACGACATAATTACATGAATCATCAATAAAATCATTCCATCAATCAATCAATCAAACATAAAAAGCATCATAAGCATCACATAAGACAAGTCATATGATAAAAAAAAATATCTCATCTATATATATCAACAGAATATATACATCATCAAAACTGGATTGGTATGCCACAATCTGTACCTCGGCATACTCAATCCTCTATCAATACAAGTATAATACAATATCAGTGGCAGTATCCCACCCTCTAGCCTCGAGAGCCTCTAGATCTCTCGGCCTCATCTCCTCCCCCACCCTGCTGAGGACGAGGTGGTCCCATTGTAGTATGTGTGGTACTGCGAGTCCTCGTCATCGATCGGGATGAGCTCCTCGTCGACCCTGTCCTGATAGGATCTGCTATGGCAGGTGGCAGCTGTACCCTCTGGCCCTCTGGCACCGCCTGGTAGTATAGAGCCTGATAGAATGCGGTCTGAGAAACCAACCACAGCAACTCCTGAGTGCTTACCCCTCCGCCTCGTGCCCTGAGACGAGCATTCTCGTCTCGTAGCCCGCGACACCTCGCCTGGTGTCTGTGCACTGCATCCCGTAACGTCCGCACCTGAGCTCGCAGATGATCTCTCTCGCCCGGAGAGTAGCCATCTCGCTACTCTCTCCAATGTCCACACCCTTGCCCTTATCGGGCGATGGTGGCCTCTCGTGGAGATGGGGGTCTTGACTCCCTCCTCTCCCTCTCCCTCTGTCGTGGCCTCTCCTGTGCCTGTGGCCTCCTCTGCTCTCCTCTGCCGTGACCCCGAGCTGCCTCTACTGCCGCCTGGCATCGCCTCCCTATTTGACGCACAACTATGTGGATCGGTCCCTGAGCCCTCGTCATCCGAGGAGGGCGGATGCCTGCGTACCAGGCATCGTAGCCATCAGCTACCCCTGCGTCGTCCCCATCCACTGGCTGAATGGGGGCATCATCCGCATCCTGACTCCAGAATCGCTGCATATCTGGAGCCCTACTAACTGTGGTGTTATCCCGGACAGTCCAAGAAAACTCATAATCCCTGAGAGATGGGATCCCCTGCTGTAGACCGAACTGTCGCAAAACTCGGTCATAGCGGTGGAGCTCCACCTCTCCCCTCTCCATCAGTAGCCAGTAGACTCGTCTGATGTGAGCCAGCTCCTGTGCATCCTTTGCCCACCCTGGATGCTACCTCCATAACCTCCAGGTGATCTGGTCTAGGACCAAGTCATCCAGTAGTCTCCGGGACACCGACAGGTCGATCCGTCGCTGTGCCCCTCTTCGGAGCCACCAGTAGAAGACTCGGGGCCTTTCCCCGTCAATCCCTGTCAGTGGAAGCCCTATCGGCCTCCGCATCGCAATGTGCTCCCAACACCAAACCTGTAGGAGTGATGTCATGACCAGACATCACCCGCCCTTGTACACGACCCCATAAAGGATCCTGTACAGCCGGCATAGAACAAAGCTACCCCAAGAAAATCTGTAGCCATGGTCGCGCATGTCACAGATCACATCTGCCAGCATCCATGGTACCCTGCATCCGCTCTGGTGGCACAACAAAAGTCCACCAACCACCCCAGCCAAAACTCGTGCCAGTGTAGATGCCCCAGGCATCTGGCGCAGTGCCTCGATGTTCACTTCGCCCTTCTCCAGGGCGAAGCTCGGGTCACCGCAAAGTCGTCCCATCGCGTGGCCCTGATTGGCCGTAGGTGTGATCATCCTCCCTTGTATGGAGATTCTAAGAATCCTCCATACATCCTCTAGTGTGGGAGTCATCTCCCCTATCGGTAACCGAAAGCATGAAGAGCCCGGGTACCACCTCTTTGCTAGGGCCGTCAGTAGCCCCATGTCAGTAGAAACTTGTGGCATCTCTACCACATGTAGTAAGCCGGCCTGTGCCAGCTGATCTCGTTCTGCCTGTGTCAGAGCGGCTAAGTCATATCTCAATCCTCCATATTTCCATTCTCTGCTCTTTAGTAATCCTCTTTGCAAGCATAAACAACCAAAACAACAAACAATCATTAATAACAATTTTAGCAATAAATAATGCAACTTAAAGATCAAATTTTTGCAATTGATGATATCGCCCACTATTGGCCGATATCGTCCGAAATTTGAGCAAAATCGTCTCCGATTTCGCGTGTCGAAATCGTCTCTAATTTGATGAAATCGTCTCTTTTTCGCCGATTTCGCCCTTGGGCGAAATTGATGAACTTGAGATGATTTCGTCGAACTAGGGACGATTTCGTCCGGATGACGTCGAGGGCCAAAAACGGCCGCGATGCTCAAAATTCATCTTAAAATCTATTTACCAAGCATGTAAATTCAAATTAAATCAATCTAAACTAAGTTTAAACCCTTACCCGTAGACCGCGGCGGACCTCTGCAGATTTGTGTGCTGTCTCTACCATTTTTGCTCCAGAGCTCTAAAAACAATAAAATGAACAGTAACAATGAATTAGGGTTTTACCCTATTTTTCTTAATTTTATTCAAAATAATTCAACAATAATTTTTGCTTTTTCGTGTTTTTACCGCAAAAGTTCGATTTGGGTAATAACACGGAGGGGGCACCATAGTAAGCTGTCGTACGATTCGACCAAGAATCGTCACCTAAAAAATGGGAATAATTTTTTGCTTTCTCGTAGATCGAGAAGAACTCATCTTTAACGCATTTTCTTCAAAAAATTTGCTAAAGAGGGGGCAAAATGTAGCACCCTAAAATTGGCGCAGTAAAATTGGAATAATTACATTCACCTTAGTAAATAAATTTAAATTCAAATTTAACCTCCCAAACCGCCCGTTAACCATCGAGAAACCCGTTTCCTCCTTTTTCGTGCCATTTTTAGCAGTTGTTTTGACCGTTTGACGATATCGTCTTCGATCAAACGATATCGCCCCAGATTTGACGATTTCGTCTGGACTAGAACGTCCAGACGATTTCGTCACAAAACTGAATTTGCATAGTTGGAATCCGTTCCAACGGGTCTCCAATCCAGGCAGAAGCGTGTCTGCGCCGTTGGGACCCTTCCCCCGTTGGAGATCTCCCAAATTGGGATGATCTCCAACCTCCCAACAACTATCCTATGCCTATTTAACTCTAAGACTTTTCCCTCCCCAACCCCCGGCTGAATTTTTATGCAAATTGAACCCTTATGCTCTAAAACATCGTAATTCATATTTTGCATTAGTCCTATAGTCATTTCATTGCAGGTACACCACTGGTTTTCAGCTGGAGCCAGCACCTATCGCAGTCGACGAACCTGTCAAGATCGGAGGCGATCTCGTCAAATTCGGGACGATCTCGTACTGATGCGAGACGATTTCGACTGCAGCCACATCGAGGCAATCAGTGCCTGGGGTTTGCTCGTCTGTCTCTTTTATCTATCATTTTATGCTATAAATTAGATTGTTTATTCATTTTTTATACTATATTGCATCTGGAGTTCACCCATTTTGTCTAGTTTGCATATTAAGATCATATTCTGCTATCTAAACATAGTGATTTGCATTTACTTCTGTTCTTGTATATTGTTCAACACTCATATTACTGTTTCATATAGTTTGCCCCTGTTTGCAAAATAGAATTTCTTGTATTTTGCATCTATTTGCTGTTTTGCAGGTCTCTAATGAATTCGTCTGAAGAATTCGTCAGATTGCAGACGATCCTGTCAGTTTAGACGATTTTATCAAATTGAAGGCGATTCTGTTGAATTGCAGACGATCCGGACTACTTCAAGCTTCGAAACTCCATCGAATTTCGGATCAGGTAATCTTCATTGGCCTCCTGCAAATTCTCTGTTTTCGTTTTCCTTTCTGTTTGTTGTATGCATTTAAATTGCATTTTCATGTAGTTTAAGTTAGAATCATTCGGCCAAACCTAAGATGAATGTTTAAAAATTAAATGAACTCATCAAAACTCATTCCCAAAACCTAGGTGTGGAAACTACCGTCAAATGTTTCCTGGTGAACCCACCATCCGTCGAAAAATCACCAAAATGCACCTCCCTTGAGAGGCGGGACCTTCACAAAGTCCTCTCGTCCGAGGTACCGCACCATCCTTTTCCCATCCTCCTTCCGGGCGTGGATCCAATAGCCTGAAGGTAGGGGTGCAAAAAATTTGGAGCGATACAGAAGGTTTATCAAAACTGGCTCCTTTTCAGAAATGCGGTCTTCATGATCAAGATAAGACCTGCCTGTGTATGAACTCCTTGAAAGACTTAAAAGATAATCATATTCTTCCTTAGCTAAAAATTTTATACCTCTTGAACAATATGCTTTAGAAGCACTTACCTATAGACATCGCCCTGAATTTGGTTCATCAGAACATATTGCAAAATTTAAGAGTGAAGAAACACCTATGGCAGATGTAGGAGAACAAAAACAACAACAACAACAACAAAGGGATTTTGCAGTCCATGATGGTGACCATCCTCCTGTTAGAACTTTTGAGTACCCTATATGATTGCATCCTACCCAGAATGCTCCTATGAAAACCATTTCATCCTTAGTATTGCCAATATTTAGGGGGACTATTTCTGAGGATCCTGACCAATTTGCGTTTGAATTCAAAGTGTTGTGTCAGACTTATGACTATATAAATGATAATAAAAAGCTGAAGTTGTTTTCCTCTACACTCAAAGATGCATATTTACAATGTTTTATGAGTCTTGAACTAGATTCCATCCGTAGTTGGGAACAAATGGAAACTGCATTCTTGGATAAGTATCACGAATACTGTAGAGTGTGAAATAGAAATGATGAATTGTTTCAGATTAAGCAAGAAGAGGATGAGAACTTGGAGGACTATATTGATAGATTTACCTTTATCCAAAAGAGATGTGGTCTTGTAGAATCATACCTATTAAAAACCATATTTTTGAGAGGGTTACAGGATGATTCCAAAGAAGTTTTAGATTTAATGGGAAAAGGATATGTGAATCAACTTGATATTGATGACATTGTAGGGTTATGCAGGAATTATTCTTGCACTAGGCAAAGAATAAAGAAGAGGAATTCTAGTAATAATAATATAAAAGAATTGATGGAAGAAATGGCTAACATGAAAACTGATATTCTTGTCCAATTAAATTCTGCATTAGGGGAGAGAAATGTAAAATCCAACTCTACACTATCCCTAGCTATCTATTGTCCTAGATGCAGGAATAAGCATGCCTTACAAGAATCTCCTTTGGACAAAACTTTTATCTCAACTATTTGTGGTATTTTTTCAAAATAACATAATACTGATAAGTGTCATTTGTTGCCTCACCTCAAAAATGTTTTGGAAACCCAAACTGAAGAACTTAATGTTATTGGGCAAATACCCAAAGGCAAATTTTCATAATACCAAAATGTCCCTCGTTGGGGACAACATTCTTGGAATATGTCATGGGGATATGTAGAACATCCCTCACTACCTTGGAATCAATCTTATTTAGGCCCGCAATATTGGACACATTCTGGATGGATAAATCCACCATGGAATTTAGTGAATCCACCTTAGACACAAAATAAACAACATGGGTAAATATAGGGACAACAATACCATCATATCAAGGGCAGTAAAGGTATCAAGGACAAAATCAGAACTTCATACCAGCTCCTAATAAAAAATTTCAAGGAATAATACAACCTCAACAAGCATAACCGGTAAAACAACCTCCACTTCCAGCTCAACCTATGGATAACCCAAATAATACTAGACAAGTAGCCCTTGTTTATGGAGCTGAGTATGAAGAAACTACTATAGTTAATGTACTTGACTATAGTAATATCCAATTGCATTCAGGGAAGGTTTTACCTGATCTTGATCCACCCACCATTGAAGAAATTGATGGAAAGAAAGAGTCTCCAAGTCCAGAACAAGTGCAAAAAGAAAAAGAAAAATAAAAAAGTAAGCAGAAAGAGCAAGTATCTCCTACAGGTGTAATGCCATAACCTAAAATATTTGAAAATAATGTAACTATTACTGAATCAGAATTAGTCACAGATATTAAGAAAATGACTATATCCATTCCTTTGTTGCAAGCAATAAAGGATGTGCCATTAATTAAGAAAACTATTCAGGATTTGTGTATCAAGAAATCTAGCAGAAAGAAGAAGTCTTTCCCTAAAACTGTGCAAGTAGAAGTAAAATTGGTTGACCTATTATCTAGAAAACTTGTTCCTCCAAAATATAGTGACCCAAGAAGTCTCGTTGTTACAGTAAATATTGGTATAGTTCAAATTCCAAATGTGTTGATTGATCTTGATGCTGCAATTAATGTAATGACTAAAGACATAATGAAAAAACTGCAACTCAATAATCGTAGTCCTACAACTACAATTTTGGATATGGTGGATAGATCAGTTGCCAAACCAAAAGGAATATTGAAAGACATTTCCATGGAAGTTTCTTCTTGGGAATATCCTGTATATTTCCTAGTATTACAGCCTATAAATTCAGTTAACGACTATCCTATCATTCTAGGAAGGCCTTGGCTTGCCACTGTAGCTACTTTTATAGACTACAGATCTGGGGAAATGACTATTTCAAATGGAATTTATCTTAAAAATATTTCCCTTTATCCACCTACCCAACCTTCAACCAAATTCTTTGGACATATATGGTATCCTGAATCTGATGAAGAACAAGGAGATACTATTTCCACCCTAGCTACAATAATAGTAAAATAACATATTTAGGAAATCAACTCACAAGAAAGAGAAATATTTGAGGATGAAATTGTCCTAGTTGAGACATTACAGGAAGGACTTAAATATGATCAAACCCTTGTTCATCGTTTGTTGTGGAAGTATGAAGAACAAATATTAGAACACCTTCCATCCATTCCTGTATAAGAAAGTTCTTTTACATTGTCACATGGATGGCATCATCATATTCTTACCTCCTTCACATGTCCTATGCAAGGAATGATTCCATCAGGCATCACATTTAATATAGAATCCAAAGTATTTCATACTCTACAGTCGCATCACTATCCATTTAATTCTTTAATCAGCAAGTATGAAGCAATCAATTATGTACATCCAGGGATAAAGCAAATTGAAGTACAACCGAGAAAATTTTTGAACATTAATAGTTGGCTGACAAATGAACAAGAGGCAAAATTGTTTGCTATTATACAAAAACATGTTTAGGATTTTGCTTGGAGTTACAAGGATATGATCAGAATTCACCCTTATGTGTGTACACATAGGATATACACTGAAGATGTTAAACCTATGAGACAACCTCAGAGATGTCTGAACCCTTCTTTAAAGGATGTTGTCAAAGAAGAAATTGAAAAAAATTTAGATGTAGGGTTCATTTATCCAATTTCAGATAGTCGGTGGGTTTCTCCATTAGTGATTGTTCCAAAGAAAAATGGAAAAACGAGAGTGTGTGTAGATTACAGAGAGTTAAAAAAGGTCACACATAAGGATCATTTCCCATTACCTTTCATAGACCAAGTCTTAGATACCCTCGCTGACAAGAAATTCTTCTGTTTTCTTGATGGTTTCAGTGGTTATAATAAGATACAAGTTGCACTCGAAGACCAAGAGAAAACTACTTTCACATACCCTTGGGGAACATTTACTTATAGGGTTTTGCATTTTGGGTTTTGTAATGCTCCAACAACCTTTCAAAGATTTGTTTTGGAAATATTCTTTGATTTAACAAATAAAATTATGGAAATCTACATGGATGACTTCACAGTATGTGGAGACACTTTTGATTATACTTTAGAACAACTTGAAAAGGTTTTAACACGTTGTGAAACATACCATTTGTCTTTAAATCCTGAATTTTTTTTTCTAATGATGGAAGAGGGGATTATCCTTGGTCATCATATTTCTTCTCATGGAATCAAGGTGGACCCCAAGAAAATGTAAGTTATCAAAAACCTTCCTCCTCAAAAGACCCAAACTTATGTGAGGGGTTTCTTAGGACATATTGGATTCTACCGTAGATTTATTACAAATTTTAGTACCATAGCTAATCCAATGTTTGCATTATTAACCAAGGATTATGAATTTACCTGGTCTATAGAATGTCAAGAGTCATTTGAAGCATTGAAAGAAAAGTTAACAACTCCCTCAATGTTGAGAGAACCTAATTGGGAACTACCATTCCATATTCATACTAATGCCTCCAATACTGCAATTGGAGCTGCATTAGGTCAAATTGACAATGGAGAGTATTATACCATCTATTACATTAGAAAAAACTTGACAGGAGCTGAAAAGAACTACACTACTATTGAGAAATAATTCCTAGTTGTGGTATATGCTATCATAATTCTGACACTATATCACAGGATATTAGGTGTTCATTCATACAGATCATGTTGCCATTAAATACCTAATGAATAAACCTCTGGTTAGTGCAAGAATTATTTGTTGGTTAATATTATTGCAGGAATTTGATATCACCATAGTTAGTAAACCAGGAAAATCTAATGTAGTAGCAGCTTTTCTGTCAAGATTGCCAAACATAGACACAAGAGAGTTGGTTGAAGATACGTTTCCTGATGAAAAATTGTTTGCTATTTTTGTACAATCACCCTGGTTTGTAGATATAGCTAATTACTTGGCTACAGGAAAAATTCCTCTTCATTTCACTCCTAAACAAAAGAAACAGTTAATCAAGCAAAGCTCTTCTTTCAAATGTGATGTAGGAGCATCCAGTGGCAGCACAACAATCTTGCATCACCGAAAAAAAGAAAAACAAAAGAAACAAGAAAAATGTTCTAAGCATGAAAAAAATATTCTAAGGTTCAAAGGTGTCGCGATATCGCGACATAAAAGTTGTCACGATATCGCGACACAATCAACACAATGGCGGGCGCAAACTCTATTGTCGTGATATTGCGACATAACAGTTGTCGTGATATCACGACACAATCAGTACAACGGTGGGTGCAAACTCTATTATTGCGATATCGCGACATAACAGTTGTTGCGATATCACGACACAATCAGCATAATGGCGGGCGTAAACCCCCATATTGTGATATCACGACACAAAGGTTGTCGCGATATCGCGAAACCTCCGATCAAAGGTGAAAGCAAAAACTCAAGTGTCACGATATCGCGACATAAAGGCTGTCACGATATCGTGACACCTCAGAACAAAGCAAGAGCTAAAATGCAGATGTCGCGATATCGCGACAAACTTTGGAATGAAAGAGAGAGTAAACAAAAGTGTCGCGATATCGTGACACCTTGACAAAGAAGGTCGAAGGACGAAAAAGTGTCGCGATATAGTGACACATTGGCAAAAAAGAACCAAAGGCAAAAAAGTGTCACGAAATCGTGACATGTGTTTTCATGACCTGGCTAGGAAAGAGAAGGCGGGTTTTCACAGACCGTTGCAGAATGATAGTTGACATTTCTAGAAGTCATTAGGGCAGTTCCAGGGGACCGTTGCAGCGGTTACAGGAACAGTTACAAATTACGGTTGCAGCAAGAACCTGTGATGATAAAAAGAGATTTTTTGAAGGATTACGTAGGCTGGAGAGAGGAAGGCTACGACTTCTTTTGGCATTTTCTGTACTATGTAATTTTTCATGGTTCTGAATTGTAAAGCTTTCCATGCTTCGAAATAAAATTGTGTCTTTTCTTTGTTAATTAAAATTGGCTCCCCATCAAGTGGTATCAGAGTAGTAAGATTCTGAGTGTGTAAGCAGAGCACCAAATGTGAGGCAGCTTGCACCAGGATCTGGGGTTAAGGGTTCTAAGAAGTAGAGCAGAAGAATGCCGCCATGAAGAAATCATGGTGCTGGAAGGAATGTGGTTCCTGAAGGAGACTTTCGAGCATTGCAGAGGCAAGTGTAGGCCCTGCAAGAAGAATTTCATAGAGGAGTAGAGCCAAGAGGAGAAGACCAGAGCGATGATGAAGCTTACAGAGTTGATGATCCGTTTGAAGAAGAAGAAGAAGCGATGAGTTCTACAGAAGCTCGAATGATTAAAGCCATTTCTAAAATTGGGAAAATGCCGAAGATTGATGTATCCACATATTCTAGAAATTTAAATCCAGAAGAATTGATTGACTGGATTAATGACATGGAGGAATATTTTGAATATGAAGAGGTTGAAGATCCAAATTGAATAAAATTTGCAAGAACAAAGTTGAAATGCCATGCTGGCATATGGTGGAAAGGAGTGCAGCTGGAAAGAAATCGTAGAGGAAAAGAAAAGATCACCAGGTGGGATCGAATGGTTGAAAAACTGAAATGGCAATTTATTTTGGCAGATTACGAATTAGATCTGCTGAGAAAAATGCAGAGTTTACGACAGTCCAGCAATTCTGTTAAAGAATATATAGAGAATTTTTTTAAAATTTCTATCAGAACTGGCCATACAGAAGCAAATAAAGAGAGAGTAGCCCATTACATTAATGGGTTAAGAACCAGCATGCAAGAAGAATTGAGTCTGGTTCGAATGAGCACCATTGAATATGCTTACCAGTTTGCTATGAAAGTGGAAGAGAAACTAAACTGTAGATTTGACAGTAAGCAAAGAAGAAGAGGTCATGGTGGAAGAACTGGTGGAAGAACCACTGGAGGTAAATATGATGACCAAAAGCAGACTGGTGAAACCAGCAATCACCAAGAACAGAAGGAGGAGAATGCTTACCGACCCCATAATTAGAATAATGATTATCAAAGGGGACGAGGTAGAGGTGGACATGGATATGGAAGAGGCAGATTTCGTGGGACCTGTTTCAATTGCAGAGAAGAGGGGCATCGATCATATGAGTGTCTCAAACACAAAGAAACACCGAATAGAAGGCCTGAAGGTAATGCCAGAGCTACGGTTGTTGAGGATGGTGTTAAATATGAGCACTCTGAAGAAGCAGAGCGAGGAGAAGTAATGATCACAAGGAGAACCTTGTTGAACTAAGAGAAGGAACCAGACTAACGAAAAATCCTATTTTGCACAAGGTGCAAATGTTCAGGTAAAATCTATAATATTATTATTGATAATGGTAGTATAGATAATTTGGTTTCTGAGGAAATGGTAGCTAAGTTAAAGCTAGAAATAAGATAGCACCCGCATCCATACCGGATTGCGTGGTTGCAGAAGGACCATAGAGCATTGGTCAGTGAACAATGCTTGGTCAAGTTTCAAATTGGAAGATACCAGGATGAGGTCCTGTGTGATATTTTTCTGATGGATGCTTGCCATTTTTTGCTGGGCAGACCATGGCAATTTTACAGACGTGTAGTGCATGATGGGCATGCAAATACCTATTCCCTGACAAAAGACGGAGTACACCACAAACTGAAGCCATTGAAGGAGGTTGATGAAAAGGTATGCAATAAAGCTAGAATTTGTTTAGTAGATGGCAAAAAAATTTTGGATGGTCTAAAGAGGGATTCAATGTGTTATGCATTAATTCCTACTGTAAAGAGAGAAGATACTACTGACATTCCAGTAGAAGTTGAACATCTGTTAGCAGAATTTCTTGATATTATATCAGATAATGTGCCTGAGGGTTTGCACCAATGAGGAATATTAGTCATCAGATTGACTTAATGCCAGGATCTAGTTTACCCAATAAGGCCGCCCATAGAATGTCTCCTATAGAGAATGAAGAGTTGAACCGCCAGGTTCATGAATTGTTGCGAAAGGGTTTGATTCGAGCAAGTTTGAGCCCTTGTGCAGTACCAGCAGTACTTGCACCAAAGAAGAATGGCGAATGGCGAATGTGCACTGATTCCTGAGCCATTAATAAAATTACCATTAAATATCGCTTTCCATTACCTAGAATGGATGATATAATGGATTGTTTGAGTGGAGCTAAATACTTCACTAAGATTGATTTAAAAAGTGGATATCATTAGATACGTGTTCGAGAGGGTGACGAATGGAAGACAACCTTTAAAACCAAAGAGGGTTTGTATGAGTGGTTAGTTATGCCATTTGGATTGACTAATGCACCCAGTACATTTATGATACTGATGAATGAGGTATTTTGCGTGACTTCCTAGAAAATTTTGTGATAGTTTATCTTGATGATATTTTAATTTTTAGTAAAACATTGGACGAGCATTTGATGCATGTTCGGACAGTTTTTGAAAAACTACGAGAGGAGTAGTTATTGATTAATATACAGAAGTGCAGTTTTTTACAGAAAGAGTTGATTTACCTAGGATTTGTCATCTCAGAGGAGGGTCTAAAAATGGATCCTGAAAAAGTGAAGGCTATCATTGAATGGCCTGCCCCAAGGAATGTAACAGAGGTAAGATCATTTCATGGTCTTGCAAGTTTCTATAGAAAGTTTATTAGAGACTTTAGCAGTATTTGTGCACCCCTAACAGAAACTATGAGAGGGGATAAGAGAGAATTTAAGTGGACTGCCAAGGCAAGTACCAGTATGGACATATTGAAAAAGAAAGTGATAGAACAGCCCATTCTGGCACTTCCAAATTTTAATAGTGTTTCAGGTTGATTGTGATGCCAGTGGCAGTGCCATTGGAGCTGTGTTGAGCCAAGAAGGTAAACCTGTTGCATACTTTAGTGAAAATTTAAATGATGCTAGAAATAAATACTTTGTTTATGATCAATAATTCTATGCTATCATTCAGGCTCTTAAGAAATGGAGACATTATTTGCTAACCAAAGAGTTTGTTTTATATACTGACCATCAAGCTTTGCAGTATATAAATAGTCAAGGTAAACTTAACCAGCGGCATTTGAAGTGGGTTGAATTCTCGCAGAGTTATACCTTTGTCCTAAAGCATAAAAGTGGTAAATCTAATAGAGTTGCAGATGCCTTGAGTAGAAGGCATAATTTGTTGATAGAAATGAGAGTGCAAGTTGTTGGGTTTGATGAACTCAAGAGTTTATACCCAGCAGATCCAGATTTTGCAGAGGCATGGACGGCCTGTGTATCTCCTACTACTGTGGATCGCACTAAGTGGTTGGATTTTATGATCCAAGATGGGATGCTGTTTCGGAAGAACCAGTTGTGCATTCCATGAAGTTCCATGAGGGAAAATTTGATCAAAGAGAAACATAGCGGAGGACTAGCAGGGCATTTTGGTCAAGATAAGACCATTGCTCTCGTTAGTGAGAATTACCATTGGCCCCAATTGTAGCCGGATGTGACTAAATTTGTGTAGGGTTGTAGAGTGTGCCAGATGGCAAAAGGAGTCAGCCAGAATATAGGAATGTAATAGCCATTGCCTGTACTAGAGAGACCATGGGAGGATATCAGTATGGATTTTGTTCTTGGTCAGCCAAGGACACAACGTGGAAATGATGCCATTTTTGTTGTTGTTGACAGGTTTTCGAAGATGGCTCATTTTATTCCATGTCAGAAGACAAGTGATGTTGTTCATATTGCAGGCTTGTTTTTCAGGGAGGTTGTGTGCCTTCATGGTCTACCCCAAAGCATTGTCTCGAACAGAGATACCGAATTTGTGGGTTATTTTTGGAGAACCCTGTGGAAGAAGCTAAAAACCAAATTGAAATTCAGTTCTGCATACCACTCGCAGACTGATGGACAGACTGAAGTAGTCAACCGAAGTTTGGGTAATATTCTACGATGTCTAGTAGGAGATAAACCCAAGGGATGGGATCTGATTTTACCACAGGCTGAGTTTGCTTACAATAATTCTATCAATCGTAGTACTGGTAAATCCCCATTCCAGATAGTGCATGGGAACAACCCGAGAAACACTTCTGAGTTGAGGCTGATCGATAAGGGAGAAAAGCATAGTGCTGAAGCTGAATACTTTGTAGCACACATGAAGAATTTACATGAAGAGGTACAACATCATATTAGTAAAATGAATGCTACGTACAAAGCTAGAGGAGATCAGAAGCGGTGTTTCAAGGAATTCCAGATAGGAGATGAAGTCATGGTTCATTTGTACAAGGAACGTTTTCTTACCAAAACCTACAATAAGCTGAAAATGAAGAAGTTTGGACCATGCCGGATCATAGGTAAACGAGATTCAGGAAATGCCTATGAAGTTGACCTCCCAAGTGAGCTAAATATTTCATCTATCTTCAATATTTCAGACTTGGTTGAATATCATATAGGAAGTTGTAGCGAACCACCCAGTCCGGATCTGTGGAACATTCCAGCATCCACTCTAGAAAAAGAAGAAATTGAAGACATACTCGACACTCGCGAAGGCAGAAGTACCCAAAATAGGCAATATTCGGAGTATTTGGTCAAGTGGAAGGACCGACCTGTCGAAGATGCCATGTGGTTGTCCAAATCAGAGGTTGATCGCCTGGGTTTTCCTCTAACCGTCCAGAAGTGAGGATCACTTCTAAAAATCTACCCCGGATGTCTGATGCAGGAGCATCCAATGGCAGCACAACAATCTTGCATCACCAAAAAAAAGAAAAACAAAAGAAACAAGAAAAATGTTCTAAGCATGAAAAAAATATTCTAAGGTTCAAAGGTGTCGTGATATCACGAAATAAAAGTTGTCGTGATATCGCGACACAATCAACACAACGACGGGCGCAAACTCTATTGTCATGATATCACGACATAACAGTTGTCGTGATATCGTGACACAATCAGCACAGCGACTGGCACAAACTCTATTGTCACGATATCGTGACATAACAGTTGTCGCAATATCGTGACACAATCAGCACAACGGTGGGCGCAAACCCAAGTGTCGCGATATCACGACACAAAGGTTGTCACGATATCGTGACACCTCCGATCAAAGGCGAAAGCAAAAACTCAAGTGTCATGATATCATGACATAAAGGCTATCGTGATATCGCGACACCTCAGAACAAAGCAAGAGCTAAAATGCAGATGTCGCGATATCGCAACATAAAAGATGTCACAATATCGCGACAAACTTTGGAACGAAAGAGAGAGCAAACGAAAGTGTCGCGATATCGCGACACCTCGACAAAGAAGGTCGAAGGACGAAAAAGTTTCACGATATCATGACACATTGGCAAAAAAAAACCAAAGGCAGAAAAGTGTCATGAAATTGCGACATGTCAAGTTTTCACGACCTGGCTAGGAAAGAGAAGGCAGGTTTTCGTGGACCATTGCAGAATGGCAGTTGACAGTTCCAGAAGTCGTTAGGGTAGTTCCAAGGGACCGTTGCAGCGGTTACAAGGATAGTTACGAATGGCGGTTGCAGCAAGAACCTATGATGATAAAAAGATATTTTTTGAAGGATTGCGTAGGCTGGAGAGAGGAAGGCTGCGACTTCTTTTGGCATTTTCTGTACTATGTAATTTTTCATGGTTTCGAATTGTAAAGCTTTCCATGATTCAAAATAAAATTGCGTATTTTCTTTGTTAATTAAAATTGGCTCCCCATCAAAATGGATATGAGGTCTACTCTTTAAATGCAGTCTTGACCATGACTTACGTAGGGCATTCGCAAAGATAAGGTATATGATATCCTGTGTGCATGTCATGATGAACCATCTAGAGGGCATTATTCAGTCAAGAGTACCATTCAAAAAAATTTAGGTACTGGTTACTATTGACCATCCCTGCATGAGGATGTGAAGAAATATGTCAGACACTATGATGGATGCCAAAGAACGAGAAATCCTACCTATACTAGTGAAATTCCATTACAGCCTCAAGTAGGTATAGAACCATTTGAAAGGTGGGGGTTAGATTTTGTAGGACCTATTGATCCACCTTCTCAAGGTAAGGTGCATATTCTAGTCTGTACTGATTATGTGACTAAATGGGTAGAAGCGCGTGTTTTCAAGCATGCGCGAGAGGATAAGGTTTCTGATTTTCTATATTCACAAATTTTTCTATGTTTTGAAGCCCCACACACTATTACCACTGATCAGGGACCTTAATTTGCATCAAAGGTTGTTGAAGCCTTCACCAAACTATATGAAATCAAGCATAGGAAATCCTCACCTTATCACCCTTAGTCAAATGGTCAATTTGAAGTGACAAATCAGGAACTGGAATGAATATTAACCAAAACAGTAGCTTCCCATAGGAGAAATCGGTTAGATAAGTTACCTGAGGTAGTTTGGGCTTATAACATGACATGGAAATCCACTACAGGATTTACACCTTATGAATTGTTTTATGGTAAACAACCTCTTTTGCTTATTGAATTTGAATTATTAACACTACAAACTACTTTGGAAGTTGGTATTGATTTGTCATAGGCACAAATAGATAGAATTTTGTAGCTCAATGCATTGGATGAACTGCAAATGGCTGCATTGCACCAGACTGAGATAATTCAAGCATAGCAAAAGTTGTGGCATGATAGTCACATTCAAAAACAAAAATTTTAGCAAGGTGATTCAGCTTTTTTGTTTGATTCTCGCTATGAATATGTTCCTAGAAAATTGTAGACTCGGTGGCTCAGACCTTATCTGATCAAAGAAGTGTTCAAAAATGGAGCTGTTCGAATTTTGCCCATTGATGATTCATGAAGGAAGTTAGTGGTTAATGGACATCATCTCCAGACATACCATACACCACTAAAGAAGGATGAATTTTTGAAATAAATGAAGCAATTGGATGTGCTCATGTTGGAATAAACTAATTCTTCCACAATAGATTCAGCAGGATGAGAAAAAAACTAAAAAAAATGAAAATAAAAAAATGAAAATAAAAATTGAAAAAATGATAAAAAATGGATAATTCAGAAAGTGAAAACCTCCTAGGAGGCATTTCTGAATTGGCTTGCATGAAAAATGGTTTTCTGACATGTTGGCTTTGTTGGCCTCACAATCATTGTTTAACCTATTTTCAAACTGCACCTGTCTTATTCAGTAGAAGACCTAGCTGGTAGTCAGCAAAAATAGCCATCTGTACAAATGTATAAAAGTGGTTAAATCAGGTATGTGACCTTTACATTTTAAACATTGTATATAGTTAGTATGTAGTGTGTAAAGTCACTAATTAGTACATTAAGCATTCATAAGGTTTAATCCAAAATATATCCATATGGTCAATGGGAGATAAAATAATTTAGGCTATTTTAAGGATAAAGGAAACATATAAAGTTGGAAAGTTGCAGCTTATGATAGAAAGAGCTTCAAAATAATGTGATTCTCCGAAATGATAATATTGCTTAGCTTCAGAATTATGGAAGCTCTAGAATGAGACTGTTTCTTATAAATAAAAATAGCTTTAGAATAAAGAGGGTTTGTGCTTCGGAACAAGGGAGGATTTTTGACCTTCAGAATAAAATCCTGAATGAAGAATGAAGAATAAAATCTGGAATGAATAGGGGTAAAGGAAGAAAATTCTTGTGGCATAAGGGTGTTTTTAATTACATTGTTTGGAGTTGGAAATAACAAATGAGGGCACATATTCCAAACTATGGGTTTCAAAGTTATAATGAGAAAGAGATCATGGGGAACCGTTGGGGAACCGTTGTGCTTCGCTATATGTGAAATCATTGGCACATACAATAAGGCACTTGGGTAGAAGGAAACTCTGCACGTTGTACACGATGTAGCCAATGATCAACCACCACCTCAGCAAGTTGTAACCGTTTAATCAAAAGCAGCGAAAAAGGATAAATCATGTTCCTATAGAAAATAGGAGTCTACCACGTGATAAGTAAAAGGGGATTTAATTTTCCAAATGTTTCGACATGTTCCCGAGCATGTTACTATGCTAAGAAAAATTAAATTTTGTAGCCAAAAATATTATAGCTCCCACAGATGCAAATTGTTTGATCCAAACCTGAAAATGACCTACTCCAGAAGGCTAAGAGAAAACAGAGCACATGAAATTGAATATGGGAGGCAATAAGAATAAAATTGATCCTAAAAACATAAAATATCTACAGAGAGATCTTGAGTCCCTATGCATTTTTATGGAAGGAGGATTGATTCCATTTCTGCATAAATTTGATGGATACTATGAAGGACTGGCAGCTGAATTTGTGCACACATTCAAAAATAACCAGGCTTATATTGGTGGCTTGGCAATCCAGGTAACACTAGAAATCCTAAGCCACATTACTAAATTACCTCTATAAGGGTTGCAAATTTTAAAAACTGGTAAAAATTCCCTAGTTGAATTAGTGAACGAGTTTAAGGAGGAAGAGGATAGACAAATTGAGTTTGTCATAAACAACAATATCTTCAAAGGGGTAAAAAGAACCAGTTTACAACACCCTTGGGAAGACATAACAGTATGGGTAATCAGGTTTCTAACTTGCAATGGGTAATTTTATGTTTTTTCTGGACACCATATTAGAATTTTAAACCATTTGAGGCATGGTAGTTCAAACCTAGAATTTGAAGTAATAATTTTAAAAAAAGACTTTTGCATTATGTTACCTAAATTTTCTTTACATTAATCCTTTAGCTTTATGTTTTTCCTAATATTTAGTGAAGAACATGTGCTTATACTGAGATGGGGGGTGAACAATATAAGATAAAACTTTTTGCTTTTCAAACCATATGGTAACATCAGTAATATTAAAGCAATAAACATTATGCAAAGTATCACACACATGAGAGACATGATTTAATGTGGTTTACCCAATGTGGGCTACTCCACGGAGAAAATATTTCACTAAACTTTTCTCAAAAATTTTCTTGGGAATCCTTCCCTATTACAATATTTATGGACCTCTATCCAAAGGAGACACTAATCCCCTAATCAAGTTCATGGATATCTATCCATAGGAGAGCTCCTTCTCCTCTGCTCTGGCTAGTGATCTGCTAGAAGACTATTACCTCCACTGCACTGGCTTATGGATCTCTCTCCACTGAATACCTCTATCCTCACTCAGAAGATATCTATCCTCACTACCCTGGCTAATGGATCTCTATCCATTGGAGATTACTACCCTCTACTTTGTCACCTCCAAAGCCTTATCAAACCTCTGTTTCAATCTCTATATCAGATCTATACTAAACACTATCCTCTGCTTTGTCAACTCTACTCACAAATATGTCTCTACTTTGTCAACTCTACTTGCAAATATATCTCTAAATCTATCCTCAAATATGCCCTCAAGTCTTAGAAAAAATCTTGATCAAATCACAAACCAGCTCAACTCAAAATTTTGCAAAGCCTTAACATAAGTCTTGAATAAATAAATCAACTCTGCTCTCAAGTCTTCACACAGAACTGCTTCAAATCTATCCTTAAATTTTCACAAAAATTTCATTAACAATTTCAAAAACATCAAATTAATCTCTTATAGAAAACCTCTTCAATAACACAAACAAGTTTCACTCAAAATATTTTTTAACTATAGAAACATATAGAGAATTATTAGAGACTCAATATGTTTCACACTCACAAAAATACTCAATAAATTTCAAACTCTCCTTCAAATAAACTTAGAATAAAGAAAAATTTGTTCCACAAAACTTGAACTATCACTCCAATACTTTCAATCAATAATGCTCAACCAACTTCATTCAACCATCAACTCAATTAAACACAACATGCTTACAAACCCTAACCAAGTGTTTCACAATAATTCCAACAAATCACACTATGGAACTCAAACCTTGACTCAAGATAATTCCAAATTTACATAACAATGATATTCATGATCTTTCACCAATCATGTATATAAAAAAGTTACTCAAACATTTCCAACAATTATTTTCACTCCAAATTGCATTTCAAAACATTCAACAAAACACAAGGATGATATGCCCATACCTTTGTTTTTATGAAAATCTTACCTCAAAACATGTCTCAATCACAATCACTCCTCTTTGCCAATCTCAATGGTTAGATATCAAAAAAATATTTACTCAAATATTTTACTCAAAATTATTCCACCATACAAAAATATTAAATCTCAAGTACACCTTATAATCTCCAAACTTTAAAAAATAATTAGCATAGATTCAAATAACTCACTTTCACACTAATTTCCTTGATGTGCCTTATTTCTCCCATAAAAACTAATTAATAAAATGTAGCTTTATTTCAAAATACAAAATATAATATTCCTTGCATACCTTATCACTCCTACTTCATAAATTCTAACCACCAAAAATTAAAATAAAATATTTAATTTTCTTATACCTTATATCTCCCTCAACAAAACAAAGTTAAACATAATACTTCCAACAACTCACACTATGGAACTCAAATATTGACTCAAGATAATTTTCCAAATAACTAGATATGCGAGGAGTAGTTTGGGAAACATAGAATAAAGTCAAGTTAAATATATTTATAGAGATGGAAACAAAGTTTCCGAAAAAATGGTGAATATAGCAGTTAAATATGATAATTTCAAGGTCTGGTCATATGCCCCCATGGAGTTGGAAGATATTATAAGAATTGATAATGAAGCTAGCAGATAAAGAGGGTAGAGCAAAGTAGAATACTTGCTGGGATCATGCGATGAAAGATTTAAGCACACTAAATTACATTATTATTAGCAATTTCTTTATCACTTATGTAAAGCATTGAGCATTCTATCAGCTACATTAAATAGAAGGATAGTGGGAGGAACTTCTCCATCAATAGGTTTAGCCCAGGTTTGTTTGTTTTACTAAGATAGGGCTATCTTGCATTTGTATGATGTTATCTTATTTTTTTCTTGTATATCTTTTAGGCTTTGTGTAAAGGGTCGGGACCCTTCAACCCCTTTATTTATCAATACCAAAAAATATATCTCCCTCAACAAACTCTAAAACCAATTTTTAAATCTCATGCAATTCTTTAATGCAGTTTTCCACACATCAAAACCTTTGGAAATTAAATTATAAAAAGCATACCTTTGTTTTAATGCTGCCCAATAAAAATTGCTTCTGTAAAATTCAAACACCCGACCTCACCTTTCCAAACACCTTAGCACAAAGCACATCCACCACTTGGTCTACGTGCCCTCACAAAATTAAAAGTGCAAGACTCCCTCTATTTTCCTTGTCTCTTCTCCCACAAATGAAAACAAAAACACTTCCTCTTAGCAAAATATGATCGCATAAAGTGCACCCACAATATTGTGCTTCACAAACGCCTTAACGCAGCCCTTGGATTCCACCTATGATTCGTTTGATGCTCTGCTTTGACTTAACACCATGTCTGCCCACTAATCATTTAATACATGCGAATCTTCCTTACCCTTCGGCACACGAATTACTTAGACTTTTGGGCACATATTTCACATGGATGCTTTTTTAATAAAAACTTTACCTCTTTTTATATCATATGGTATGTAATCCAACATGTCGGCAGATTTAGGAAATTTAATTTAATTCGAATTTTGATATTTAAATTTTTGGCGCCTTAATTAATTATTTAAATTTAAATTTTAACCTATGGTTAAAATATTTAAATTTAAATAAATTAAATCATAATATTATCTTCTAAATGGGTTTTTTGAGGATTTATAATTTGATAACTCGTTGGCCCTCGTTTTTCTTCAACTCAACCTGTAACCCAAAATATTATAATATTATTATTTCCTTTTAAACCTGTCTATCCATCCTTGGGATTTCCTTTTAAATTTTTTCTCCTTCCTCAGGTCTTTAAACTGTTTACGCATTTTTAGGTATATAATATTTAAAATAAATATTATATCCTATTCCTTTAAACCTCTTCCTTGTCTTGTGGAAAAAAAAACCTGATGATATTAATGACGACGAAACTTGGACATCAATATCTTGACATCAATGACAACAAACCTTGCTCATATTTCCAACAATATCCCCCTTTGTCATTGATGGCAACCCATTTTTCTTTAACCATTTCTTTTACCTTTTTTTGTTCTGTTCCCCCTGACTTAATGCTCTCCCGCTAACTCAAATATCTTCCCCTTTGACATCAATGGAAAAGAGCCACCTTTGGGGCTTAGGGCTTAGCTTAAACCCTTTCCCACATCCTCTCTTGAGGTGGTTAATTTTGGGGTGGTATTATAATTACTCCCAAATTTCCTCGAAGATGCTCAAAAGTCTCTTTCAAAAGTGGCTTAGTGAAAATGCCAACAATCTATTCCTTTGTAGTAACATATTCCAAACTAAATTGCTTATTTGTCACCTGCTCTATCAAAAAATTATATATGATCAGAATGCACTTTTTCCTAGAGTGCATCACAAGATTTTTTGAGATATTTATAGCACTTGTATTATCACACAATATGGGAATAGGGTGATCATGCTTTATCTTGAAGTCCTCTAAATTTCACTTTATCCATAAAACCTATGTACAATAAGCAATTGTTGCAATATACTCTGCCTCTGCTATGGATAAGGATACCGATGCCTATTTCTTACTTAGCCAAGTGACTAAACAGTCTCCAAGAAAGAATGCTCCTCCACTTGTGCTTTTTTTGTCATCAATGCTGCTAGTCCAATCTACATATGTATACGTTGTGAGAGTGAAAATATCACTTTTGGGATACCAAAGCCCAAAATCCATATTCCCTTTTAGATACCTAAGAATCCCCTTTACTGCTACTACATGTTTCTCCTTGGGTGTTTTTTGAAACCTTACCACTAATCCCACTACCTACATGATATCTGATCTTGTAGCTGTGACATACAATAAGCTGCAAATCATAGATCTGTACAGTTTTTTATTTGCCTTATTATCATATTTACTTAACTTGTAGCCTGTAACCATGGGGTACTCACTAGTTTGCAATATTCTAACTTGAATTTCTTTAGCATCTCCTTTATATACTTGGTTTGTAAAAGAAATACTCTTTTCTATGATTGTGAAATATGAAGTCCAAGAAAGAACAACTCACCAAGCATAGACATATCAAATTCATTCTTCTGCTCTTTGTAAATTTATAACACATCTTATTATTGTTTCCTCCAAAAATGATATCATCCACATAGACAACCATAATTATTAAATCATTCCCTTCATTTTTGATGTATAATTTACTGTCCACTATTCCTTTCCTAAAAACCTGTTTCTAAAGGTACTTATCCAATCTTGAGTACCAAGCTCTAGGAGCTTGTTTTAGACCATAAAGTGCCTTTTTCAATTTGAATACATAGTTTGGTTTATCAATTAAGCTGAATCCCTCTGGTTTCTCAATATAAACCTTTTCTTCGAGAACACAATTTAGAAATGTTGACTTAACATCCATTTGATATACTTTGAAGTTTTTGAAATTTGATAAGGCTAATAACATTCTTATAGCTTCAAGTTTTTGAGCAATGTGCAACAACAATATTGTCATTGTTGTCAACACAGTCAGATATATCTGTTTGATGTAGAAGATAGGAGTTCAAAGATTATTCAGAGTATGTACAGTGATTTTCCAAGAAGACCGAAGTGGCCCATATGCAAAATATCAAAAAAAAAAAAGACAAGTAAGAAAAGTGTCACGATATCACGACATATATAGCAGGTAAGAAAAACTGTCATGATTTCGCGACATGTTGGAAGAGCGAGAAAAAGCAGGAAAAACTGTCATGATTTTGCGACATGTTGGAAGAGAGAGAAAAAGCAAGAAAAACTGTCGCGATTTCGCGACATGTTGGAAGAGAAAAAGGCAAGTGGAAAAACTGTCACTATTTCGCGACATGTTGGAAGATAAAGAGAAAGCAGGAAAAAGTGTCGCAATTTCACGACAAGTTCAAAGAAAGAGAACAAGTAAGAAAAGTGTCACGATTTCGTGACATGTCGCATTTTCACAACTAAAATAGGAGAGAGAAAGTAAGTTTGAAAAGTGTCATGATATCACGACATGTCGCATTTTCGTGACAAAAGAAAGAGAGGAAGCGTATGGAAAGAACTGTCACGATTTCGTGACAAAAGCAGAAAATAAGACTTCCGAAGAAAAAGTGTCACGATTTCATGACAAAAGCAAAGAAGTAAAGTACGGAAGTAGAAGTGTCATGATTTAATGACAAAAGCAGAGAAGAAGACTTCGAAGGCAAAGTGTCACGATTTCACGACAAAAGCAAAGAAGCAAAGTCCGAAAGCAGAAGTATCATGATTTTGTGATAAAAGCTAAGTTGAAGACTACGAAGGCAGAAGTGTCGCGATATCCCGACAAAAGCAAAGTCGAAGTATATGGAAGCAGAAGTGTCACAATATCATGACAAAAACAAAGACGAAGTATACGGAGGCAAAAATGTCACGAAATCACGACAAAAGAAAATAAAAAGTCTGTGGAGGCAAAAATGTCATGATATCATGACAAAAGAATAGAGAAAGCATACGGAGGTGAAAGTGTCGTGATATCATGACATGTATTTTCACGGCAACAGCAACAAAAGAAGCTACAGAGGCAAAAATGTCATGATTTCACAACAGGTCATAAATGCACAATTCAAGAAGGAGAACCCGACTGAAATGAGAAGTATGACAGTGGACCGACATCACTATGGTGGTTACAAGGTCTGTCCAGAATGAAATCATCAAGCAATGGATAAACCAAACATCTTCTTGAGTTGAAGTCGACAAAGACCGATGACAGCCGACTAAAATTAGGGTTTACAGTTGTTATGAAAGTTGACTAAGATTAGGATTTACAGCCAACAAAGATTAGGGTTTTCATCATAAAAATATTGTTATAAAAGGAGGGTTGTTTGGAGAATTGATGAAAGTGGAATGTGTGTGAAATACGCTCATTGTGCACAGAGAGCAAGTCGTGTCGAATCGTACTAAGTGCAAAATTTGCAAAGAGAGTAGAGTGCACAAAAGAGAGAAGACGATCGTGAAGTTCGACTATAACAAAGCAGAGTGTGCGAAGTGATTGCATAGAGAGAGTAGAGTGCACAGAGAATGCAAAGGTGAAGAAGACCAGTCAGGGTCTTGCAAAAGCAAAGGTATCTTACTGTCAAACTTATAGATTCAAATTGAAGTCCGGGTTGCAGCTTGGCATCAGGGGTTGGTGCTCCTTTCTGTTGGTGCAGATAAATAAGGGGTTGGTGCTCCTTTTTATTGGTGCAGATAAATAAGGGGTTGGTGCTCCTTACAGGTAAATTTATTGTAAAGTTGGTGCCTTGCAAAGGCTGGATTTGGATGGTAGTCCAAGCAGTTAATTTTTGAGGAGTAGCCACATTGGTGAACCTCGTTAAATCTTATGTTGTGTGATGCTATTTTGTTATACTTGTTGTATCTAGTAATAAGTTTTAATTATTGTGGTATTAAGAGCTGTAAATTCAAGTTTAAAGAGCTACATTGATTCACCCCCCCTCTACGTGTCATTGTAAGACTAACAATTGGTATCAAAGCTAAGTTCCTGTACAAGCTTAACCAGCTAGGGTGATATTGGAAGTAACACAATGGCAGGTGGTGAAGGCTTCTCATTAAACAAAGCACCATTGTTTGATAGATCTACACGTATTCTAGAGAATCAGGATGTAGACATATCTCTGTGCTTTGGGATACGACATTTGGGATTCGGTAGTTAGTGGATACACAATACCCATCACTCCTCCAAAAGAGGTTGACAAAAAGAAACTGTTTGAAAATAACTCAAAAGCAAAGAATGCTATCATGTGCAGATTAGCAGACAATGAACTAGTAAAGATCATGAGCTGTAAAACGACAAAATAAATATGGGACAAACTAAGGAGTATTCATGAAGGAGACAATAATATCAAGGAGGCCAAGTTATAGACACATCGAGCTCAGTTCGAAGCATTAAATATGAATGACGATGAAAACATTGAGGCATATATGCTGAGAGTTAATGGAATCATTAATGCGATCAGAGGACTCGACGAGGATATCGAAGACTCTGTCATCATGAAAAAGGTATTAAGATCTCTTCCTCAAAGGTTTGATTCTAAAGTCTCAACGATAGAAGAAGCTAAAAATCTAAATTATTTTAGTATAGATGAGATGTATGGTTCTTTGATTGCATATGAGATGAGGATAGGAAGATCTAAACCCATAGATAGAGAAGCGGCTTTTAAAGCCCTTAAAAATAAAAATGCAAAACAAGATTCCGAGGAAGAAGAGACATTAGATGAAATAGAAGCAAACTTTGTTAGAAAACTAAAAGGGGGAAAAGGAAAATACAGAGGAAAGCTACCATTTAAATGTTTCAACTATGGAGGCGTTGGGCATTTTGCGACTAAATGTCCACTTAATGAGAAGAACAAAAATTATGAAGGATCGCACCAAGAAAGAAGTGACTGGAAAAAGAAATTTTTTTTTAGAAAAGGCAACTTCAAGAAGAAAAGTTTCATCTCTAGGAATTCTAGTTCATCAGAAGATAGCTCCGATGAGGATTTTGAAGAGGAAACAGGTGAAGCTCTTTTCATGGCATTTGAAGAAGTAAAATCAGAAAAGGAAGAAGGAGTGAACTCTGGAGTATGTGGTGAAAACCCTGAGGCTGAAGTAGATCTAGAAGGTGAGTTGATCTCTACACTTGAAGAGTGGAAAATAGAGAGGAAAAAGAATAAGAAATTTTCAAAAAAGCTTGAGGATGCAAACGAAATCATAACCAGTCTAAAAGTATAGACAAAAGAATACAAGAAAATATCTGAATATCTTGAAATAAAAATTACCATGAAAATAGATTACTGCTGCAAACTAGAAGAAGAGAATGTTGGTTTACGGATGCAGATAGAAGAGATGAATCACAAAATTAGTTGCTATCACAAACGCGAAGAAAGTTCTATGAAGCTGGATAAGATTATAAATGACCAAAGGCCTGCAGGCATCAAATTTGGTCTAGATTTTGTCGAAGGAGAATCATCAAATGGATCAAAGGCTAGAAATGTAGAATCTATAAAGTATGAAGATAAGAAACAGGTTGATCAAGGAAAAACATCTCATGCAAAATAAATCAATAATGCCAGGAATGAAAGGAGAATTGACAATGATGGATTCACCAATGTCTCACATCAAAGAAGAAGAAGACCTATGGATCCTACGACAACATGGCAAAGACCATCACCCAGGTTCAATTATCCCTTTTCTGGTTTCTATTTTAAATGCAATGGCTATGGACATAAAATCTCATACTGCCAAATATAATGTAAGACCAAGGAATTTCACCGAGTAGAAATGCTTTTTCTCCTTTGATGAATTATACGGTAGAATGTTATAACTGTCATAATTTTGGGCACATTGCAAGAAACCGTAGAAGTACATTTGCATCAAATCAGTTTCGGGGAAGAAAATTTCAACCAAATAGGATAAGACAAAATAGAAAACTTCTCGAAAAACATGCACAAGCTATTGATAAGGGAAAGGCAAAACAAGAGCCCAAAACTACTATCAAAACGGAGTGGAAAGAAAAAGAATGACTTAAGGAAGAAAATGAATCCTTAATCGTACAAACAACATTTAAATCACAGAATAAATATGTACCATGGATACTTGATAGTGGATGCTCCAGTCATATGACATGTGACAAATAGAAATTTGAGAAGTTACAAAAATATGAAGGTGGTTCAGTAAAGTTTGGAAATAATGATGGAGCTAAGATAGTTGGCAAAGGTTTAGTTAAAATTAGTGACAGAAAAATTAAGTCAGAAGAAGTCTTGTTTGTGGATGGTTTGAAACATAACTTGTTGATCGTAAGTCAGATTTGTGATAAAGGTCATGAAGTTGTTTTTAAGAAGTAGGGTTGTGAAGTCAGAAAAACAAATAGTGGAAAATTGATAGCAACTGGATCAAGGACATCTGGCAACTTGTACACACTCTCAGAGACTTCAGAAGGAGCTTGTTTTATTGGATAGGAAGAAGAAAATTGGTTGTGGCACAAGAGACTTGGTCATATCAGTTTTGATAATCTAGTAAAAATCAACTCAAAAAGGGTAGTGAGAGATATTCTCACCATCAAAAAACTTACAAACAACATTTGTGCTTCATGCCAAAAGGGGAAGCAAACTAGAGTCACATTCAAAACAAAAGAGTACTACACAAGCAAACCTTTGGAACTAATACACACTAATTTATGTGGACCCATGAGAACACAAAACATAAATGGTGACAAATATTTTATGTTGTGCATTGATGACTATTCCAGAATGACATTGATATTTTTCTTGAAGCATAAATTAGAAGCTTTTGAAATGTTCAAGACTTTCAAAAACCAAGTTGAGAATGAAACGGGAAAGAGGATCAAATGTTTAAGATCAGATAGAGGAGGAGAATTCATTTCAGAGGAGTTTATAGAGTACTATGAAAAATAATGTATTAGGAGATAGTTTTCAGTAGCCATGACACCTCAGTAGAATGGAGTGGTAGAAAGAAATAACATGACAGTGCAGGAAATGGCACAAACTATGTTGGCTGAAAGTAGAGTAGCAGATAGATTTTGGAAAGAAGCAGTCCATACTGTGGTGTATATCCAAAATAGGTACATGCTGAGAACACATGAAAGAAAAAATCCTTATGAGTTGTGGTTCGGTAAAAGGGCAACAACAAAATACCTCAAAGTTTTTGGCAGTACGTGCTACATCAAAATAACTGAAGATAATCTTGGTAAGTTTGAAGATAGATCGGATGAAGGTATTTTTGTTGGTTATTCATCAAAAATCAAAGCTTACAAATGCTACAACAAGAGGCTAAAGAAAATTGTGGATAGTGCTGATGTTAAATTTGATGAAGGTAGAGAACGAGTAATTAGCTATGAAAAGAACTATCCAATTTATGAAGAGGTTATTGAAGGAGATGAGGAAAACGAAATGGAAAAGATATAGAAAATTGACTCAGATGATTTAAGTTGTGATTCAGAAGTGGAAGAAAATAAGAAATTCAAAATAGGTAGCTGGCAGAAAAATCATCCTAGAGAGCAAATAATTGAAGACCCCAAAGTTGGTGTTCAGACAAGAAGAAGAGTAGTAAGTAACTACTCTCTATTATCCAACATTGAGCCCAAAAATGTTGTTGACGCAAGAAAATATGAAAGTTGGATGAAGGCAATAAATGAAGAATTAGATCAGATCGAGAAAAATGAAACTTGGGAGTTAGTACCTAGACCTGCAAATAAAAATATAATCGGGAATAAATGAATTTTTTGAAACAAATTGAATGAAGACAGACAGGTAGTTAGAAATAAAGCAAGATTGGTATGTAAGGGTTATGCACAAGTTGAAGGCATTGAATTTGAGGAAAATTTTGCACTAGTAGCTAGACTAGAGGCAATTAGAATGTTTCTGGCTTTAACAGTCTACAAGAATTTCAAAGTTTATCAAATGGATGTGAAATCAACGTTTTTGAATGGGAAACTTGAAGAAGAGGTTTATATTGAGCAACCAGATGGTTTCCAATTTGGTGATGATCCCAACTTGGTTTGCAAGTTGAAGAAAGTATTATATGGCTTAAAACAGGCACCTCGAGCATGGTATGCAAGGCTAGACAACTATCTCACTCAACAAGGGTTTAAGAAAGGTATGGTGGATAGTAATTTGTATGTCAAAATAGAAAATGAGCATCTTATTGTTCTTGTTGTATACGAAGATGATATCATATTTGGTAGCAGCAAATATGAGTCGTGTAAAGATTTAGCAAATAAGATGTAGAAAGAAATTGCAATGTCAATGATTGGTGAACTTTCATATTTCCTCAAGTTGCAAGTTAATCAAAATAAGAAGGGCATATTTATTTCTCAAGTTAAATATGTGAAAGAGATGTTAAAAAAGTTCACAATGGAGGATTGTAAGCCAGTTAGCACTCCCATGATGATATATTGCAAGTTGAGCAAGGATGACAAATCTCCACCTATTTATCAAACCATGTACAGATCTATGATTGGGAGTTTACTGTACCTGACAGCTACTAGACCAGATATTTTGCAGGCAGTATGCATGGTAGCACAATTTCAGGCTAATCCCAAGGAGACTCATGTGACAGTAGTGAAGAGGATTCTTCAGTACCTCAAGCGTACTATGGAGTATGGGATATGGTATTCGAAAGGTAAGTACTTCACCCTTAATTCGTATTCATATGCAGATTGGGCAGGAGGTGTCGATGACAGAAAGAGTACCAGTGGAGGTGCATTCTATCTTGGAGACAAATTGGTTGCATGGCACGATAAGAAACAAGATTCAGTTTCTTTATCGACAGTAGAGGCAAAATATATTGCAGTGACAACATGTTGTATGTAGGTATTGTGGATGAAACAAACCCTAAAAGATCTTGGTATTAGCTTCAGTGAGCCAATATCTGTTAAGTGTGATAACACCAGCGCCATTAACATCTCCAAGAATCCGGTTATGCATTCACTCACAAAACACATTGCTATCGGGTATCACTTTTTGAAGGAGAAAGTTGCGGAAGGTGAGGTTAAGTTGGATTTTGTTCCAACTACAGAGCAAGTAGCGGATATCTTCACAAAACCATTGCCCAAGGAAGTTTTTGAGTACCTTCACAATAAATTAGAAGTGGTCACACTTCCCAAGGATTGACTAGCTACAGGGATCACATTCTCATGGGGAGCATTTAAGTATTTGATTATCTTTTTGCTCATGTTCATGATTTTTGCTAGGTGTAATAAATTTTTCCTAAGAATGTTGTGCATGGACTCAGGGGGAGTCTGCAGTAGCCCTTTGGTATTATTGTCAAATGGGGAGAAGAGTTACCGAAAATTGTGTTGGCAATTTTGGGTACTTTGGGTACATTGCCCTTGCTCAAATGTATAAGTTGTCATTGATGTCAAAAGGCATTTTTGTGTTGATATCAAAAGAGTGTGATGTCAAGAATATCTTGAGAAGCTTCTTTATGTTAAAGGGTTTTTATTAAAACCATGGTGACAAGGCTAAAGGTTTTTCTTAAAACCATTTGGACTCATTAAGGGTTTTTATTAAAACCAAGCTTAACTTAATGCAAAGGTCCATGTTTATTATTATTAATAATTAAATTAACTCAAACCTTTGTCAAAGGTCCAAGTTTAATTTATTATTAATAAAATAATAATTATTATTATAGGGTCTTTCAACCCTTAAGTG